>JBBEEQ010000018.1:11031556-12334541 GCA_037950945.1 Hypolimnas misippus
AACCGCTCCAATTTATTAAATGAATTCGATACTTAATTACTTGGAATTATTTCGAGATAATTATTTCGTCATTGACTTTCTTTATTCAATCTATTTAAAACTAGCATTCCGTCCGCGACTTTGTCCGCGTGGAATTCGATTATATCACAGCCCCCCTTAACATCGAATTCCCAAGGGGACTGTACATTTTATCGCGATAAAAAAGAAGAATGTGTTTTCAGATGAAGTAATCTACATTTCTGTACGTTACGCAATCGGTCCAGCAGTTTTTGAGTTAATTCATTACAAATATACAGACACAAAAACCCTAGTCTTTCCTATTTATAATATTAGCATAAACACTAGCTATTGCTCGTAGCTGCAGTCACGTTAATGTAGATTTTGTTTTAAAACAATACGCATATATTTCATTACATAAGATAGATCCTTTTAGCTACCCCTAGCGTATATAATATATAATCTAAATTATATGTAGCGTCAGAGATTATACCCTATATACAAACTTACAAACATAAAAACAAATGTTACCTCTTTATAATATTGGTAAACATGACCGTCTAAAATAATGTACCTTTCAAGTAATAATATGTAAACAAGATAAATAAATTTAAAAAATCAAAAATCCGACTACATTACAAGGCCACCTGCAGTCAGCAGTGCCGTATCAATATGAATTTTGTCTAAAAGCTTATAAATGAGATCCGTTCTAACCAACTTTAAATGGTTATAGACCCTAGACGGTAATTCTGGTTGAAAATGAATGAGAAACCTAAAAATGATTTTTAATACCTAATTAATATACCCCTACTTGACGAAGGTTGTCGATTTTTATTTTATTCTTTTTAGGGTTCCGTACCTTAATTTTCATATTATGTCGACCAAAATAGTTCATTTTGTTTTTCCAAAATCCAAATTTCTGTGACCTTTTCAGCCTACATGACAAATCAAACGATGTGTAATTTATCAAAATCGGCCCACGTATTTGGTATAGATAGTGGTACAAAAGTACAAACCCACATATATACATAAGCTGAGATATGCATTAACCTTCTGTGCGTCGCGTAATCGGGTAAATAGGTTCAGTGGTTTCGTAGTTTAATTGGCGCATACAAGAATCACTCTCTCTTCTCTTCTATCTTGACAAGATATTTCGCGTTGTTTCACCCGCGTTAAATTCGCTTACTCGTCTATATAGTATATTTTATGACCAAAAAATTTCCTCAGTACGTGAATTCTAATTTAACGAAAAAGATATTTTTAATCAGATTGATAAATTCAGAGATTATATTAAAATCCAAAAAACAATATCTTTAGGTCTATATAACTTTCATACTAAGAATGAAATCTATTAATCCGTACTAATTTATAAATGTGAAAGTAACAGTGTATGTCTGTTAATTTATCTTTTTACACATAAACAATTAAACAAGTTAAAAAAAAAAAAAAAAACAAAAATAAGTTTTTAGTGGTGGTTTCTTCTCAGGCCTGAGGTAAGAGATTAAGCTTTTCCGAAACCGTGGTACACTCATTTTTTTCCTGTCCAAAAAGACAATGTAAATTCCAATTTTTAATAAAAAATATTTAGATTTTGATTTTCGCCAACTATAAATACTAGATATTGCCAATTTGCATCCTAAGAATTAAACCAAGTACATATTATAATAGTTAATTTTGTAAAACTCGTTACGAAGTTGAAGCAGTAGTTCTGAACTGGTACAGTTTAAATTAGATTTCACAACTTTCCTACGGACCAATTGGACGTGACGACTAATAAGCATCCCATAGAATAATACTAACCTAAGTTTTATTATTGTAAAGACAGTACACAAAAATGAAACTATATTTTACTTTTATACACATTTAATAGTAGTGAAAAATTTACTTACAGTAGCCGATCTGGGATTTCGATTTTCGATTTGATTTGACCAGAGATTTATATAGATGCACTAATATTATATCATAGGATTTAATATTAGTGGGGCTTAATCTAGGGCAAATCTTGGTTTTACTGGGTAGTCTAGTAGGTATTCACTGTTCCAGGAGTCCCAAATGTTCGTCTGAATCAACCACAAGTGAAATGCTTAAATGTATTCCTCAGCGATAAATTAAATAAAAAGGTCTGATTTTGGTTGACCTAGGCTTTATCAAGATAAACATAAAAAACCAAAACACAAAAATTTTTAGGTGCATATGGGGTCTTAAACTTCTTAGCCTCCCTCTCCCAGATCCGCTTCTGGTTACATAGATACTGCTGTTATCGTTTTTCGATATAACCAGAGGACCTAATTCCGTCAGTCGGGTTTAAACGTCTACTCACAATAACGAGCAGTATAGTTACAGCAGTGTATAAATTATATAAAGACGGAATTAGACCCACTGATTATACTTTCATATAAAGTTTCCTAATAACATTATGATTTAATTGGTTGATAAGTTTATAAAATTATTATAATACAATAAAAAGTAATCGTGCGCCATAATATATTTTTAATAACTTTATGCAGCCTTCTGGGATTTTAACGAGAACTTCTTCATAAAACCATTAAAACTGTAGCGTATAATTTGAAATTATTATAACATATTAGTAATTAAATTATAACAAATTTTGTGTCATTAGAGCTAACTTCATTTAATTTATAATAGTTTTAACTCGCTTTTAACAGTCCTTGACTCTTTATACATTATGAAAGCCTACAATTTTAAATATTGTATGATTCAAATAACCTTTTAAAAAATCATTTGTATAGTGACATTTTCAATTAACCTGATCGTTCTCCCAATAAGAATAAAGAGACCATACATTTGATAAGTTATAGGTTATTACTGAAGTCACTATGTCATTTTTACTAATATTAAAACGATTTATATTTTGTTTTGTACATATATTTGTAACGAAAAAACTCAAAGACCGATTACAATAAAATTTTACGCTTATGTAGTTTTCATCCTTTGAAAGGACATATGCTACTTATAATCCCGAAAAAATTATGGAAAGCGATGTAAACGGGAGCGCAATATAACCGAATTCCACGCGGACGAAGTAGCGAGCGGAATGTAAGTTTTAAGCATATATTTGAAAGAGCAAAGACGAATAATCTACTCTAGGGAGAGGAAGAGTGTATAATTAGTAATCTAACTGAATATACATAGACTAAGACTGTATAGACAACGCAACTTTACAATTCGATAACGCTTTTATTGTATTACACCCCAGTAGGTACATAATATTATACATAGATTTCTGCACCAGTAAAGCACTTTACTTCTATAGACCACACGCGGAATCAATTCTAAATTCCCTATAGACGAGAGATCAACGATAAAGCACGGTTTTTCCATTGTACTCTATGTAAAAAACAACATTGCGTTGAAGCTTACATCACTCAGACTTACAAGTATAGTGGTCGAGAGCACTTCATGTATACATCCGAGGCGTCTCGATTGCCTCATTATATCTGATATTGATACTTGACATATAAAAAACGTTTAAAATTTAAATTGCTACTCAATGTACCTTGTACGAAACAATTTTGACCATTACATTGTATGTATGCGTCTCGCATATTTCAACGTAGAATCTTGAAAATTCGTTTTAATGCTATTGTATTTGTGTGTTGTAATCGACACATACGAGGTAACCCATTGAAAGGATTTTTTTTTTCAAACTTTCTAGCTTGTACAGCCAAAAACAAATCGCACATTGTCCTATGGTTTTTTTTTAGAAATAGCCAACTTTAGCAGACATAGAAAGGATTATAATGCATAAAAATACAAATAGAAACATATTTTCTTTTTTATAATAACAAAGATCTAAAGTACATAGACGCTAGTTTATTTACTGTCGAAGGCCTTCATAATATTACAATAGCTGAGGAAAACGAGTACTACATAATCCCTAAGGGATGTAACAGGATCGGGCAATTTGCCAATGTGTGTAGGCTTCACTGAATGTCCTCCATCCCTGCTAAGGACGAGCGAAGGTCGAACCGGGACGTAAATAAAAAAGTGCTTGCCAGGCAATGTTTACTCATCAAGGGCTTTGTATTATACTTAGTACATCTAGAAGATTTTTTCACAGCTTTTACATTGTACGCTGACAATAGATGGATTAGGATTACTGCAGAGTATCATTTAGTGAGTATATACCCTATTTTGTTCGTGTGAACAGAAGAATAAAATAAAACAAAATTATTTTTTTATGTAAAAAGATATAACAGCTATCGAGGTCTCTAATAATATTATAATTATTATAATGGACTTCCTATAGATTAACAAAAAAATACTAATTATACAAAGGTACAACATAAAAAAGCAACAAACACAAATTCACGGTCAAAATTAATTACGCGTGATATTAAAACCTATTGACCTAATTGCCTAACAAAATAGTGCATAAATTATATTCATATTCTTTGTTTCAGCTAGGCCATTCATGCAATTCACGCAAGCTGGAAGGATCCACAATCTGTTCCAAGCTCCGGTTCATTCACACAAGTAGCGCAGTGGTGTATAGCAGCTCGATATGCGCCAACGCTTTGAACGCTCTGTGTCATGACAGTGACACAACAACGTCCACCTCCCGATACACTGCGCACCAGGCGAACGATAACCGACCTCTTCCATTCATCGTGCCAAGATTCGATTTCATCGGCGCTTTAACTCCGCCAGTAGTCGCACGTGCGCCCCAGCACGCAGCGAGACTGCATTTCTCGTGAGTGAAAATACACGACGATGCAATTTAAGTAGTCTAAATGAAATAAAAAAAGTACTGGCCGATGAGTCACTAAAATAATTCGAAATTTAAAAATAAGTGAAACCGTTTTGATAAGTCGACTGTGACGTGCAAATATAAATAAACAAATCTTAGCCGTGTGATAACAGTTTTCTAAGAGTGCATTGTCGAGAATTTTATAGTGATAAAGAATTAGTGTGAAATGACGTCCCGGTCGAAGGAAAAGGTAGCGGCAGCTTTTCGTAAGCTGTTCCGCTCTCCAGAGAAGATTGACAAAGATGGAGCCGGTCCGAGCGGGTCGCCGGCCAGGCGCGGCCTATTTCGTCGGCATAGGTAACTATCTGCTACTTACTCGGAATTAATATGACTCAAATTTATCAAAGCAAAATGAGAACAGGAAAATGCAAAAAAGATTTTTAGGTTTCTCATATTTTTTTAACTCTATTATTTCTCGCAGTACATTAGTGATTGTAAGCATTTTATCTACAACCCAAAGTAGGTAACTTTAAATTTATCGAGTAATGAACTATGTATTCATAAATATTTATTTAGGTTAATATTAAATGAATCTAGCAATAACGATTTAAGAATAATTATCCATAATAACAAATGAAGTATAATAAATTATTCCCAAAGTTGATTTTAAAAATTCTCTAGAAATTTCAACGTCATATTTGCAACATTTGCGGACCATCTTGATGGTACAGCATGTGGCAAGCGATGATGTTATATGATAAAGAAATCTGTACAATAATATAAACATTGGCGCATTTTGTTGGATATAACGTGTCCTTTTAAAATTAAAATGTTTTGACCATATTTATTTAAATTTTCTAAACTCTACCATAATATTATAATTGTGCATTGTAGATTACCCAATAATACCAATTGGAATAAAAATATTAATGTATTATTAACATGATATTGAATGCACGTCTTCGGATATTGGGATAGGATTATGGATATCATGACGATACGTTAGGGATTTAAAAAATTCGGAAAGTATATATTATATACTTTATAATCATAGATAGGTTATTAATGCGTTAATTTTGGTACTAAAATGTCTTCCACGTTTGAAAGACCGGCCATAGAGTCGTTGCCAAGTCAGTTAAAAGTATAGCTGTCAAATATGGGTATAAATTTTTAAAATCAAACAGTATTAACGTAACATATTCATAGTTATAATATTCATTGTATATAACATTATGTAATAGAATTACAATATTTCTTATGGCTACACGGTATGGCTTAATCTGTTAACTTTGATTGATTAAATATCCACAAAGTGCCTACGTACCCTCGTAAATACGTAACCAATCTGCATTCTTCGCGTTTGTTTGTTGCAACACGCTACTTGACTCAAATAGACGTTTCTGTTACCAATGAAATTAATATTCAAATATTCGATCAATCAAACTGAATATAGTCTAAAGTATTCACGGCTATTCGTCTCGTTACAGACGTGATCTACATCAAATGCTGTTGTTGCATGTTTGCTAAATAATGCGTTTCTTTATTAATAGAAAATAGAAATTAGAACATAATGCGTTCTAATGTAACAACAAACAAATACGACATAAAAAAATAATTTCACGAAAATATCGAACCTCAATTACGTAAGGTTTACTCTTTACTGTTTTGAGTCGGAATTATAATAAAAGTGATTTTGCTACAATTTTATATATTGCCGTTAATTTAAATTAGCATTTGGTCAGAAAGCTTGAAGATTAAAACACTGTAACGCCAAAAATTACAACTTGCTTTATTATAAGAATAAACAATTTCAAAACACTCTTTTAGAATAATATTGAATACTGCATTACCTCGATGAAAATTGGTTGTATAATTAAAATAAAATTTTGTATATTTTAGTCTTCGGAAACAGATGTAACTGCATCATGTTAGGTAATATTAAAATTTGTTATACCTTGAAAAACCGGTTCAGTTTTTACAGATTTATATTTAGACCGCATTCTTTGACGACAAGATGTTAACATTAAAATGTCACTTACAGCCTAATTAGAATTTCAACCTTCCTTATTTTTATGTAACGGATGTTTTTAAACTTACATAATATGCCAATAAGACTTTCAAATTAATTGCAATAAAGCTCTGTGACTCAGTCGATCAAAAAAATTGTAGACATTATTAAGAATTATTTTTCTTATGTACCACGAGTACTACTCTTGTTTTTCTTTTTATAAACAAATTTTAATAACCTTAAAAAAAGATATCGCTGATACTAAACTGTTCGTTACATATTAATTACACTTATAAGTTATGCTCTCCGACTTTCATTAAGATTTAGTCACTTAAGTTATTTATAATTGCTTTAAACCTGAAAAAAAATATTTTCATTCCCTTTATTTTTGAGAGCCACAGCTTTCGTAGGTTACGTAGGTAACTGTTACTACTTTCAGAGTAGTTTTATAACAATTACGAAAGTAAAACTTACAAATATTAGAACTTAGAACAGATCACTCAAATTGTGTTCCTTATTAAAAAGAACAATGTAAAAAAAACATTCAATGTTACATTAATTCATTTTAGCATAATTGTGCCCTTGCATATGTGTCGTAACGGTCTGATAAATTCTCATACTTTTTGGATATTTATATCAACACTCACTTCTTATGATTAAAAATATGCTTTTAAAATGCGAACTTTAATAGTCACATTCATCAATTTTATTAATTATTTTTTGGTGTATTTGAAATAAAAAAAAAATAAACAAAAAGATATGAAGTTTTTGTAATGTTAATAATTTATGTAGATACATATATATTTTATTATTATTTTTCTTTTGTATATATTTTTTCTTCTTTTTCTTTTAAATTTTCTAAATTGTCAACAAAATGCAACTGTTATCTAAACAATATTGTAACAAATCATTAATAGCTAACTATTAGAATCTAATCATTAGATCATTATACATACATATTGCTACTTATACAACTGCAAGTTTCTAAACAAAGATTGCGAACCATATACGAACTCTTCCTGTTTATTATACCAAGTGTAACTGAAGCATGATTGATAATGGGTTAGTCCAGTTTATTTTTCTTAAGATTCGTATATACTTGTCACTTTTAACGCTCGTGTTGTGGAAATTAGTAAGTGCGATAAATTGATGAAGAATTCTAAAAGAATACTCAAAATATAGTAAGAATTCTCAAAGGTTTCTTATGTGTTAATTTATTAATACAGCATATAAGTCATGTTCATTCCAAAATCAACTTAATTCCGCAAACTCGTTTAACTATACTACAACTATAAGCTTAGTTTAATTTATCTTCATTAAATCTAAGATGTTGTAGTAGATATTTCGTTCTATATAACGAATTCATCAAAAGAGAGCAAATTATATTTGCAATAAAGAAATTCCGTTAATACGTTACGCGAAGCCGAATAATCTGATTTCAAAGTACTTTTATAGGCTCCTAAGAAATGCGAGTAAACAATAAGATGGAAATGTAGGTTATCAGACACCTAAGCGAACCGAAGTTTTATTAAGCACGAGTTGCGCCGACGGCATTATTTTCTTTCATTTTGAATTATTATGGGTATATAGCTATTTGCTCGCCGTGGCTTTGCAACTTTATTGATTAAGACTTATCTACTTAATGAGATGGAGATTTTATAACCTAAATTGTTTTTTTTTTCATATAATTTTTCATACATTTTCTCTCATATAAATCCTTAAAATTACAAACACAACAAGTAAGCAGCTGTTCTGAAGTGAATGAATGACGCGCGAATGTACTATATAATTGGTTGGTATTTATAAAGATTTTAAAATTTCAACGGAAATGAAATTGCAAAGGATGATGTTGATGATGTTGGTGCTTATTAAACCTGATAAAATAATATGATATAATATGTGATAATAATATGTGAATTACCAACGAAAATTTTAAAAAATCTTTAAGGTTCTATAGACTAAACATATTGCCTGGGCAATTAATATTATATTTAATACTTAAATCAAGTCCGTAAAAACATATGATGCAAATTTTTATATTATAAAATTTAAAATTTTGTTTAGATCAAAATGATCAAAATTCCTATCAAGGGTGTTTACAAATATGCATAATATAATGAATAAAAAAGTCCCCGACGAATTGAGAACCTCCTCTTTTGGAAGTCGGTTAAAAATATAATACTTGATATCTCGATAAATATTGCTCTAAATAAAATTCTTTTGTTTTTCTACGAATGGAATAAATGGTTAAATATTGTTATATTCTCAACACATTTATTTTATGCACATAAAAAAATAATTTTAGAAAATCTTAATTAAGTAAAAATAGGACATTTTTTAGTTTGATAAAATGTCACCATAAAATTATTAAATCACTGAATGTATTAATAAAATAATTGTTACATCAAATCCCTTTCAATTAGTAAACATTTACGAAGAAACTATTATGGATATTATTATGAATCATGAATACCATGCCAAGGAAGAGCAAACAACAGCTCGGTCTAAGTTTTCGAAACTGTAGAGACAAAGACTTTGTTTACTCAAGACGTATGAGGCCACCTATAACTGTGATGTGTGACAGACCTGCGTCATACGGACGCGGAAAAGAACTTTTCATGCTCACATACGTAGAAACATACCGAAGGCTTTTGAAAAATCTGCCATTCTATTTTTTTTTCTTTTGTTATACATATTTATATAGTGGTATATCTCTGGTATCTTTTATTTTTTCGACAGTCGAGACAAAAATACTATTTATTAAGAACCATTTTTGATAATCTACTTTCAAAAAATTTTCAAATTTAGAACACTTAAATACTTACGTAGCGAAAATATCATTCGTAACCTCTTTAGTTGCATTGTTGATTTAATTGACTTTTACTATAACATGATACCTGGTAAATAATATTTAAGTGAATAGGACTAATTAACTATCTATGTCTATGTTGCATCTATTTTTAAGAATCTAACACGTGCAAACGCTTTTATTCCACGAAGGTATTCTATAAACGGTTATATTGATAATGTCATAGAGAAAGCTGCCTGTCGCGTAATATTATGAAGCGATACACTATCAATATGGCTATTAGTGGAGCGACAAGCCGGCTGCCTTGCAACTGAGTTTAAAGACATGTAGTGCATTTCAATTGAAATTGTGCATCTAAAATAAAAACAAAAAAAAAATTTCGAATAAATGTTTTTAGTTTTATTTTGATAATTTTACACAAATAACTTATTTATTTTTACCCGCTTATTATTCATGTAGATATGTATGTATGTATTTATTTAGGTTTCTGGAAGTAGAATTGGAAAAAATCTAAATTACCGGTTTTGAATGACAGAATGTGAAAAATAAATAATTTTAAATCGACGAACTATATCAAGTGGGGTATCATTGAATATGTATTAAAATCATTTTTAAGTTTTTTAATCAGAATTACTCTTTATCTATAACGATTCAAAGTTTGTTAGTAACGATTCTCACTTATAGCCCTTAATAGACAGAACTGCTGACTGCAGAAGGTCTGGTTACGCACTGGGATATTTGTTTTTTTTTTTAATTAATTGTTTAAAGTTCTACTAGAATCGACTAAGTTTTTATCCTGCATTTTTATGCATTACCTCAGCTACGTGATCACATTAAGAAAAATCGTCATTTTTTTTAAAGACAATATTATAGAATTGAGAAGTTTTTAGTTAAATAATGTTCTATGTTAAACCAGAATATTATTACAAACTACACATAATGATTACAATCTAGTCTTACTAAGTAGTCATTATAAATGAAAATATTGTTTTAATTCTAATATTCTAGTTACCTTAAAATTAGTAATCCCTGCGTGAAATAAATATTTTAATACAAATACTTAAAACATTACAGAGACGGTGTAAGTCCAGCAGAAACTGCTGCAAGTTTACCGGCCAGCCCGGTATCTTCTACATTATCTAAGAAAAAAAGTGGAGGCGCCAACGACGTGCGGGAGAGAGCCGCGGCCGTGCGGACACGCCGACTCATGAAAGAGCTCAAAGAAATACAGCGGTCACAAGAACATAGAGCTGATCCTATTTTTACAGTAAGGAACCTAACCATCACGTTATGCTGAACTTAACACAAAACTATTCATTTTTAATCGATTTTTAATCTATTTTCATCGATGACTCGAAAACGGCTGAACCAATTTTGTTCATTCTTTTTGTGTTTGCTCTCTTATTGGTTTTATAGAATTTGCATTAAAATCGGTTCAGTAGTTAGGTTCTAAAATTAAAATAACCGGAAAAAGTTTGTCAATCTAGTATACGAAATTACGCGTTTTACTGTCATTTTTTAGATTATTTGGTCGGTAGGGTATAAATATTTAGTTAATTATTTTCTTTAAGAACGTTTTACAGCTATTTACAGTTATAAAAAATAAATGAAAGGTAACTATAAAACTTAATTGAAATTAATTATCACAGGAATACTAAAATTGTATAAAGCGTATTTTTCTAAATAATAAACTTTTTAATTGTGTCAATAGGTGGAGCTAGTGAATGACAATTTGTTCGAGTGGCACGTCCGGTTGCACCAGATTGATCCTGAGAGCGACTTGGCATCCGATCTGCGAGAACTCAACATTCCTAACATCTTACTGCATTTGATCTTCCCTGAGAATTTCCCCTTCGCGCCGCCTTTTATGCGGGTCATTGAACCGCGAATAGAGAAAGGATTTGTTATGGAAGGTATCTATATATATTATTTAAAAAAAATGTTTTTTTTTAATAGGCTTTAATATAAAGAATTTGATAAAATGGGAAAAATAATTTCTATATGATTATAATTATGAAGAAATCAAGATTACAAAATATTATGAAATAAAATGAAATAAAAAATGAAAATGAAATAAAATCACATTTTTGGGAAATCTTGAAAATATTTCGTACTTGGGACTTCAGTAATTACTTAGACTAATGTCATACGATATTAATACAACATTATTTTTCTTTTTCGATATCATACACTGTGAACCAAATAATTATGTTAAACTAGGCTAGACTGCAGTTAACTCGTTTTAGCAAAATTTTTAATTTGGTCATTTTATTACTAATTATTTTATGGTTCATTCTTTCAATTATAAAACACACTTTATTGTAATGTCCTTCCGCTGGGCAACGGCCTCTTCTAATAAGCAGGTTAGGAGCTCAATCCATCACGCTGCTCTCATGCTTATTAGTGGATATAAATGTTGCAATATATTTCGTGACACATGCAGGTATACATTGAAATTTTCATAAAATTATATACGAAAATCCCACGATTATCGCCAATAAATTGTGACACTATTTAACCGATCAAAATGAAATTTTGCGCAGTATGCGTAATAGATGGCGCTGTGCATGATATTAATTCAATGTATTATAACTAAACCATAATATTTAACCCAACTACGGCGAAGCCTAAAATAAGTGAAATGTTTGACCTGTCATGACATTTTCTATTTCTGCTGGTAACAACTCAACTGTTTATTCGATTTTGATAAATAATACTCGTAAGATTCATATTGATAGCGCAAGTGTCACTGAGTACAAGAAAAAATATAAATGGCGGTTTTTAGGCGTTTCATTTAGACAGACGAGTATTTAATTTTTTAAATCACTCGAGTCATGTGTGTTCTAAATTCAAAGGTGGAGCGATTTGCATGGAGCTGCTGACACCGCGCGGCTGGGCGTCCGCGTATACCGTGGAAGCAGTCGTGATGCAGTTCGCGGCGTCCGTTGTGAAGGGACATGGAAGAGTGGCGCGTGCGCCGCCGCGCTCCTCGCGCGAGTTCTCCCGCCGCCGCGCCGAGGAGGCGTTCCGCTCGCTCGTCAAGACCCACGATAAATACGGCTGGGTCACACCCGCGCTATCGGATGGTTGAAAATCGACGAGGTATACATATATCAATTGAGGTGTTCTTTATTTTTTTGATGGTACATTACCGAAAGTGACTGAACCGCTAACGGTCAGTTCAATCCTCGCGTAACAAACATCTATATAGACTGTATGGGCAATTATCGTGAAATATTAAAAGTACTTCAAAATAATACCAATAATTAATGTAAATAAATTAAATGTAAAATTTCATTTTCATTGCCTTACGATACGATCAAAGTAATCTTTGATAAAATCGTTTCTATTGCCTGTACAGCGGTCATTATGTAGTTACTAAACATAATTATACATTATACATTGCTTAAATCAAACATGAAAATTTTCAATACGAAATTATGACACTGTTTTTTTTTCAGGTAATGATTATCAGCTATTTTGCAGAATGGATCTCTAATAGATAATAATTAATTTGATTAATTGTTATAATTTTAGTTTTAAATATAAAAAACTCTGTATAATTCTTAATTGTATTACTATTATTCGAGTACAGAAAGAATGTAATGGTTAATGTACGTACATTTCTTATGTACTTAGTTTAACACTCAAATCATCGTGGGAATGAAGCAATTACATACATTAGTATAACGTTTTTAAAAACAAAATTAAAAAGATTCCATATTAGTAGATAATTAATGTATGTTAATCTGTAAATATTATGTGCCAAAAATCTTTCACCTATACATTTGTGCTTAAAGTACTAATGTCATACATTTTTACTTTTTTAATACTTTCGATACCGCCTTTCGATTCCATTTATGTGCTTTGTCATCGACGCGGTAGATTTTAATCTCTTCTTTAACACTATTTTTTAAGTTTCTAATCGCAACTCCACTTTTGACAAGCTTTATAATGTTTCAAAAATTTTATTAAAATGTGTCCGTCCCAATGTCATTTAAACATTTCTAAATCTAAATTTAAAAGAATTTTGCCTAGACACGAATATTTGTATGTGATAGTTTTAAATTTTATCAAAAAATCCAAAACTTTGAAGATTTATTGTACGTCTATACATGTCATGTATAGTATTTTTTTAATAATTAATATTAAACTGCGTAATTGGTTAATGCTCAGAATAGTAGATACACCCTTAAAATGTAGCAAATTATTAAATTGTAAAAGCTTATAGCAACAATGTGTATGTTTAAAATTTTAATAATTGAAATTTAAATTGATGTTGTTGATTTGAGTATACCAAAGATGTTTATTTTTATGTAACGCGATTCAGTGCAAGTTGTGTATAGCTAGCTAACTAGCAAGGATTATATGTACAATGTTATGAGTGTAATAAATTACTTGCTCAATTCCAAAAACAGTCTACATTATTTTCAATTCCTGCTATTTTTACCCCCGATTTAAAAAGAGGGATTTTATAAGTTTGACATCTGTTTCTGGATCTATCTGTGGCTTCGAAGCTTCCTAACAAATATACCAATTATGATGTTTTTTTTGTTTAAAAGCTGATGTAATCAAGTGGTTCTTAAATATAATTTATGAATATCTTGTTCAGTTGTTAGAAGGTTATCAATTCTTTTCTACTTGTTGAATCATTCTGAGTAACTTCTACTGGTGTAATAGACTCAAAATTTACTATGAATGCTTTAAATGAATAGTTCTGAATTTCATTCTAGATAAAATATAAGTATTATAATTAATTTAAAAAGCTAAAGCTGAAGAATGTGGTCCTGTTTCGAATATAAAATTAGAAACTATGTGCCCTATTTGAAAAAGTATTATTGAGTTAAATAGTCTATTTATAGAAAAAGTAATAAACATAAAAAAAGTGAGCAAACATAAGATGGAAACACTATGTATGAGTATTAACAATAAATACATACATTTTAAGGATCTAAAAAATTTTTCTTTATAAAATATCATTGGGTATAAAATATAAAAAAAAGTATCATATTATTTTAAGTATTTTCCATACATAATTATTGCTGTTTCAGGTTGCTATTATTTATTATATCATCAGGTATTAGAATTTAAAAAAAAATATGCAATGCAATTTTTGTGTTACCAACTGTATTGGTGCATAGTCACACATCTCAGATACAGGTTATGAAATTATCATTATAAGTATTTTATAGCTATTATTTATATTATAGAATAATGAAAAAAATAATAAAACAGAAAATTCTTAGAAAAATATAAATGAAATACTTACAAATAATAAAATAAACAGAAGTCTGGGTTGTAATTAAAATAATTGTTTTACATTATTTTAATCAGTTTTACTTTATACAGGAAATGAATAATTAAATAAAAAGTAATATAAAATTGAGAAGTTAGTCACAAGAGATCATTCACCTCCTCGTAGAGCCAACACTAAGTGAAGCACGGACCCGCCTTGCACTTTGTAATCTTGGGCTGTTTTCTCATCATTCCTGAAACAGTTAAGAATTATTGGTCAAGATAATGTAATAATTTCTTCTCTTCCTTTATAATCAACATTAATTTTTAAGAGTTCTATGTAAAATAGGTTTTGCAAACAAGGTGGGGTGAGAGTGGCGGTATGATTTAACGTATCAATGTAATAAGTCATTAAATAGAAATGAAATATGAGACAGCATAATGGGGAAAGACAAAGGATACAAACTGTATGTCACATTATATAAATAAGTCTTAACAATTTTTAAATTTTAAATAATTTGAATCAAACATATTGATTATATGTCATTAAATATATGGCTCATAGGCCATATAAGAAAAGGTTTTTAACAAGTTCTGACATTTACATCTGTTTTCCGGAAAATATGAGTCGCTGTTGTTGTGGTGGAATGCCTTCCTTCTCTTCGACTCTTTCTTTGATGCGCTCCACTTTGTCGGTGGGTTCTATGTCTATCTCGATCTCTTTTCCTGTTAATGTCTGCAAAAATAAGGTTATGAGAAAGTGACTTTTAATTTTTTTAATAAAAGAACACTTTTCGTCTTCATCTTACCTTTACTTTGATCAACATCTTAAAGGTATTGAAATACAACTAGTTAAGTTTTTAATCAAATAGTATTACTTATAGAATTACAGTAGATATTGACATAAATAAAAGTGTATATTGCTTAATTTGCTTCTTTTATATTTCGGTTAAACTACAGCAATATGATTACACTTTTGCGGTTTTGCCGAAATTGACATTGAACGATTGAAGTTTGTGAGAATGTGAGAAAAAGATTGACATAACTGTCATATATTAGAATGCGTTCATAGTCACCATTATTTTTAAGCGTTAAAATTAATACTATTTAACTAGTTATCATTACATTTATCACTTTATCAACCTAAAATATACTAAATATATATAAGCTTAGGTTTGTAAAATAAGTGCAAAAGAAAACTTATAATTATCAACTCTACAATTTGTATCTTCGCCTTAACCGTATTTAGAAAAAAATTACAAGTTGTGCCTTGTCTATTATCATAAGCAATATTTTGTCAAAATGTTATAGTTGTGATTTTTGGCACAAACTAAATGCCATTAATCAAAGAATTGAATCGAATGGTTATGGTTTGTTGTGTTATGAATACGATTGTATCATTTATTCATTTGCCTTTTTAATTGAACAAAGAAATAGGTTTTTATGATGTCTAATCTTATGAATATCTTTGAACGAATCAACAAATTGATGAAAACGGGTAGGTATTTGATGAATTCGACTTTATCAACTTTACTTTTTTATAAAGTTAATGCAAAAGTTTTTCTCTTTACTTATTAACTAAGCAAATTTGTATGCCCATATTGTATTTTTTTGGAAACAAACCATTCTTTTTGTTCCAGAAAATGACGAAGACTTATTATGGGTAATTTTCAAAAGAGGTATCAATCCCACTGAAATAAGAAAAAATGAAATGGAAACTTTAAATAAATATGAATACTTAAAAAACTTCATACAAAATATTATTGATGAAATCGACTTACTTGCTACTGAAATTAGAAGTAACGATGAAGTTCTAATAAGTGTTAAACATCAAAAATTATTGAGAACTTGTTTTCATGTACTCATTTCACTTGGTGTCTCAACATGTTTGATACCTGGACTGGGCATAAGCTTAGACAAAAGATGCATATCTGCTCAGTCAATACCAGAAATAATGATATCTGATGAACAAAAATATGAACTCTTAGTAATATGTACAGATTTTTTGCAAAGAAGTTATGAAGTACCTATTCTTAAAAATATTATCATTACATTTCACTTGTCAGATTATTTGGCAGTATTAATTCAATTAGCTTTTGCGCCTTTAAAGAAACCTGGTGTTTACCCAAATTTCACTATGAGTCAAAATATGTATGATAAATTAAACTGTGACCGACAAAAATACATCAAATTATATGACTATTTAGTCACTAATTGCTTCCAACCTATGCTTATGAAAGAGTTGTTGGTTCTGCAAAGTGTCACAGATCCTCCACCACCATTGTTTGTTAAAAAAGTGATAGCAAAGGAAATGAGCAGACGTCTTACCTCGGCAGGAGGCTTAATTAGTTTAATAAGATGTTTTATTGAAACTCATGATATGGACACTGGATTAGAATGGAAAAAGATTGATATGATATGTAAAATAGTGGCAGCTAAACATGGTAATATGAGTGAGAGTGATTACCTCAAAAATATTGTATCACAGTTGAGGCAAATAATGTCTCTAAACAATATACAGTACCTAGCCACTGCTGCATCATGTTTATTGACTCTATACAAAAAATACACTGAATGTGAACCAGTCCTTACTTTGGTCAAAGATGTGTTTGCCACATTAAATTATGATCACTTATCAAAATCTAAGTTACCTGGTACCATTATTCTTACGGCTCAAGAAATAGAACACAGTCTCCAGTTCCTACAAGCCTGTACAAGTATAAGACTTGATATACCTTCAGATTTGATTTCATCCAATCTATACACACTTTTTCTTCTAAGAATTAAATGTACAAAAGATGAAACAAAACGAAAAATATCCAACATTATACTAAAATTTTTGGAAATAATAAATATTGATGAAATAAGAGACATTATTGAGAAATTCTTGTTTGGACCTGATGTATCTAAACCTTCCAATATTTCAGTTGAAGAATATGAAGCAGGTCTTGTAGTGAAATGTACTGCTACTCAAATAGAACATCCAAAGAATGAAGCAATAATGAACTTTATAGAGATTTTCTGTGCTGTAACAGACAATAAATTAGTAACAAACTTATTTGAATCATGTTTACAAATATTTATTAAATTGAACTCCGAAAGGCAATCGAAGCCTGAAAAATTAATTATTGGAGAAAATGAACAAGAATCTTTAAGAGCAGATGAAAATTATGGCCAAATGCTTCATATATTAGCTGAAATATCGGCTTCAGAAAAAGTTATCACTGCTTTAAAAGAAAACCCCTTAATTGTTATTGATTTTGTAGAATCTCTTTTGCTGAAAAATATTACAAAATCAAATGATGAATGTAGTACTATTGCTTTAGTATTATTAAACACTGTTTTATCTAATATAAATAACACAAAAACTAAGGAGTTGGAAAAGAGATTACATAATTTAGTTCCTATTTTAAAGAAATTAGCTAACAATGATTCTGAATATATCAGTATATTGTGTAATGAAACAATATCGCTAATTGTTGCTGATTGCCCCAAATCCGAAAGTGCTTATGAAAAGGCACTAGCAAATATATATGACAATCTTTTACCTGTAAGAGCACATGGAATTATTGAGATGACTAAATTAATAGATAAATCTGATCCTGAGACTATATCTAAAAGACATTTTTTGTTCTGTCTATTCCAGGTTTGTGCACTATATTTATGTCTATTTCATCAAATTGAAAAATAATGTGGTATATATATTTGATAATTTCTATTTAAATATTAACTGAGACCTGAGTTTTCATTTTAGGCATTACAATTTTTACAATATGACAAAAACATGTTTTTTCTGTACTATGTTACTTCCTAGTACTTTATCCTTATTAATGATACAATCAGATGGTGATGGTGCATATAATACAGGATGTGCGTTTTTCCTAATCAACAAGTTTAATTTATGACCAGGAATATTAATATAAAAAAAACATGATAAATTTTAGTATTTAAAATAAATTATTTAAAATTTTAGTTTTCATAAAAAAATATATTTAAAGTATTTAAAATTTTAGTTTTCATAAAAATCAGCTCAGTTTTAGATTTGACCATTAACACGCTCAAAATTTACCCTGTTCACCTTTACTAATATTTAATTTATAAAAATTTTATCTAATTTTTGTTACAGGAGCAACTCAAGGATTCAGATTCCTATGTTTATTTATCAGCAATCAATGGTATAGCCTGCTTAGCAATGTTTTGCACTAGTGAAGTTTTAAGTGTTCTATGCAGAGAATTTTTGGAAATTTCTATTGATCAAACTAATATTGTAACTACTGAAAGTCAACATAAAATATCTGAATTGAGAATGAAAATCGGGGATGTAATTGTCAAAGTGACTAAAAAATTAGGTAAGTCTCACCAATATATAATATGAAACAAATATAACTATATGTTATATTATATATAAACAAGCATATTTTAATACGAGATGTATTAAAATTTGCTTTTGCATGCATTAAATAAAAACTATCAGATTTACCTTCAAAAATAATATTCATTTAGTTAATAAATACCCAGTTATTGAGAACCAAGATGGCCTAGTGGTTAGAACATGTGGATCTTTACCGATGATCACAGGTTCAAACCCCGGCTAGGCCCCGGCTATAAAAAAAAAAACCAGCTAGCATTGCTGATTTTTGTGCTAAATTTGTGTTTAAATTCATCTCGAGCTCGGTGGTGAAGGAAAACATCGTAAGGAAACCTGCATGTATCGGGAGAAATTCTGATACATATATATCTGCAGTGAAGCAGCGTGGTGGATTAAGCTCTAAACCTTCTCCTTAATAGGAGAGGAGGCCTTAGCCCAGCAGTAGGATATTAACAGACTGTTACTTTACTTTAATATACGCAGTAACCATAAAAATAATTAATCTTTATATTTTTCGAAAATAATCGTGATATGATACTGAGCTAGTAGAGAGAACATTTAGATCTTAACACATAATGGCCTGTTTAAACTCATACTAGCACTTCTGTCTTATGTCCTTTCATTTACAGGCTGTTATATACTTTACATTTTTCTTGTTTGTTTTTTTTTGAAAAATCACTGTATATCTATTTCCAAATTAATCATGCATTTATTTTTTAGGAGAAATGGCTGTAGTCCATAAGACAGTATTATTAAACACAATGCTCTGTGCTTGTCGAGACGATGATCCCTTGATAAGAGCATCAGCCTTATCCAACTTAGCAGAAATTTCTTTGGTTATAAATTATAAAATGGGAACCATTATTTATGAGGTAATTTTTTATACATCAAATCTTACTGAATTTCTAAAAAAATATACCTAAACCACGTTATATTTACATAAAAAATATTAAAACTTTTTACTTTTGTTCTAATACTAATATTTGTTTTTTTTTTTTTTAAACTGGAAAAAAATGATTTTAATAATTTTACACTAAACACTAAAAATTTTTAAACAGTTTGCATCATCAATGGTTTGTATAAAGATGGCACAAAAAATTAGTATCGGATTATTAAATTGATTATTGACTGATTTTATTTATATTTACTCAACCATTTCGGCGACCAAATATGTTTTGTTGTATTTTATAAAATATAGTAAGTATTTACAATAAACGTGTTTATTATTATATTTAACAGGTTTTGCTTTGTATCTGGAGTATAATTGAAACAGATAAAGCAATAGAATGTCGCAGAGCGGGTGTAATGGTCATATCGAGTTTGTTAAAGGGTTTGGGGAAGGAAACACTAATGGAGTTAAAAGAAAACTTGCTGCCTATATACAGGACAATAAATAAATTATATAAAGATACAAATGAAGATACGGCTGTGAGACTCCACGCGCAAATAGCACTCGAAGAACTAAACGACATCGTCAAACAATTTCTTTTACCTGAATTACCATTAGGAAAAGAATTTCTTATGTTGGACCAAAAAAATGATATAGTTTTTAAATAAAAGTCTAAAAAAAATTATCTCTTTTATTAATACTGGCCAGATGTAACACATCCGCGAAATTGTTATCAATAGGAGATTTTGAGAATAAAATATTTACAAGATCACCTTCAAATAGATCTTAAAAACATTAAAATATATTATATACTTAATAATCACATTTGTGCAACTTAATTAGTACAGTCTATTAATGTAACTTTAATACTATCTTATTTAGTAAAGTAACATTAGTCATAATAGGAGATTCAAGCCTCTGAAGTATCATCACCTTCGCTCGGTTTCTTTACGGTTTCATCTTTTTCGGATAACGTTATTGAATAAATTGAACTTCTATTAGATCTATCAATGTTGCCTCTACAGAATATTCCAGAGCGAGAAAGAGAAGATACGGTAGAGATAGACACATTGTCACTGTTGCTTCGGTCAGCCTGTGGCACCATCTTCCAGATCAAGAGGGCAACACCGCCAAACGCAGTGACCACCAGGAACATTACCAGAGTTATTTCTCCGAACATACCTAGAATTTTTTTTAAACACGTTAGTATTGTTTTATAATAAAATATAAAATTTTGTATTTTTAGCTACGTTGGCCGACTTAAGTATGAAATTAATCTTATACCTTAAGAATTTTTAAAATCAATATAATTAATGTTTGTCACATCATATAATTATTCTCGACTAACGAACTTTCAATTAAAAAAAAAAGATTTTTTTTTAATCGAACCGCTAGTTTCCGAGACAATCGCGTTTAAACAAACAAATTCCGTTTATAATATTAATTAGTAATTAATATATCTGACATAAGTTTATTTCCTGGATAAATTAAATTTCCTAACGCATTGTTAGCAATTAAAATTGTACCAAGCTAACTACTTAAATAATACTATGAAAAAAAGAACGAACTTTGTTGCGTTTCCTCCTTTGTAGCCTCGAGACGAGCCGGCTGCAAACTATTATCATTTAGTTCCTGCTCATCATACGGCTCCACGACACCGTGGGGTTTTGTTTCCACTAAAACATCTCCAGGATTAGACTTTGGCAAATTAATGCCAGCTCGCACCGTCAACGTCTCTGGTTTGTAAGTACAAAGAACCAAAAACCTAAAAAACAAATAATAGATACAGTTTTTTCTATTAACGTGAAAAAACTTATGAGTATTAGAAAGATATACATTTTTGGTAAACAATGAAAAAATATTGGTGCTCAGATTTTTATTTTTCATTTGCATTGCAAACATTTTTAAGTGTTTCTCTTTTACGCCGATGTTATAGTTGGTCACACATGTGTGAAAGTACTGCGACATTTGACTTACAAATCGGTGGTCCTATCTGACGAATAATATTGCGGCATTTTTGTACAATGTACCTACTTGAAACTTTCTCCGACTATTGGTTAAAATAATTTCATTGTTATTGCTATAATTTACTATATTAAGAATACTCTATTAGCTTCAGTTAACAATACGACTAGGTTTAAAAAGTGGAAGACCTTGACCAAGAAATCATTAATCATCTACCTATTGTTGAAAGTGAAAAGATTGGCGCTTTTTGCTCCTATCATTCGGATCACTTACCGGCGAGTACTATGAGTTAGAATTGGCAAGTTTTCTTGAACGATCACGTAAGTGGCGACCGTAGTGTCATTGACCTCGGATCCGCATTCGTCGTGATGAATTCTTAGAATGTAGGCGTCCTGGGCACTGTTTGGGTTTCCTTGAAGTGAACATCTTTCTGGGCCTCCGTCTGCTGCCTCCACGGCGATGCGACCACCGAAGTATGGTCCTGTAGATACTTCAACTTCACTAGCGTGAGGCAGACATTGGGTTGCTCGTGCTGAGACTAAAATAATGTCATTAATCAGTCCTGGAGACCTGAAGATTTTACTGTACTATTTGATAGACACTTTTTTATCCAATACATATTAAAACCTATAATTACACTACAATACATTTTCTATATCGTTGAACGATAATCAGCTATAAAGGAATAAGGAATTTATCGAACAAGGCCACATATATTGTTAAAAAACGCTAGAAATAATTTTTAAAACACTTTCATATATTGATTTAGGCAAAAAAATTAAATCAAATAAGAAATATTATAGCAAATACTTTAAATTTATTTATGTCTATTTAGTTTAGAAATCCGATTTATATTCTGATCATAATTTGATTTTCACTAAGTGCACCTGCATCCGTGTACAGATTATTGGAGAAAATCTACATTATAATCCACAGGATCCAGATCTTATCGATTTAAGTAACGTAATAACATTTTACAATAATAAATTTACATAGTATTATAACCATTGATACTATTAATAAAAATGATCGCTATTAATTTTATACATTAGTGGTGTTTTTTCATTTACCTATAGAAGAGTAAAAAGTTATCTATTGTTTAATCACCCTCAGATTTATCAAAGAATTGTATTAACTTGCAAAATGATTGTAAATAAAACAACTGATTAATAATACCTACTTATATCTATAGGATATATTATATAGGTACCTACTCTCAAAAATGAATAATTATTTTAAAAAGATATAACTTACATCCTTTAGTGGGAACAATTATAATCTTCGATCCAATAGAATTTGGATCTGCGAGATCTCTCGCGTCTCTCCTCACTGGTCGAACTTCAAACGAGTACGTGGTGGCCATTCGTAAGCCCGTGATGTACGCTGTGTATGTTCGACCACGCTTCCCGATAGGCGCCTTATTGGTTGTAGTCTCTATCGTCATCCTTGCAGACCTTTCATCTTCAAAGTTATCGACCACCTGTTTATTCAAACGTTTTAATAAAACTTATTAGATACTTTTAGTTAAAGCAGCAAGTATAGTTGGTTAAATCACCTTATATGAAACTGAATGTATTGCAGTTACAAGATTAAAACATATTGGAAAAATGTCGTAAGATCCTATACGTACCTATAAATGTTTTTATATTTACAAGTAGAAAAAGTTTTTGTTTAGGCAAGTATAGTAGTTGTATGTTCACGGCGTCCTTCGCAAAATTAAATTAATTAAAATAAATATTATATTAATGATTTTTTTTAATAAGTATCTAGTTATATTAAACTGTAGATATGCATATCTCAAAACTACTAGAGTTACCAATCTTTTAAAATTTTATATTAATCGTTTTAAATGGTTATTTTTATGGGTGAAACAAAAAAAAAAGAAACAAATTTCCTTTCGCGTTATGATTATTTCAACAAAAATGGCGTAAAATACACAGAGTAATAAGTTTTAACAAAAAGGTAGGTCGCACGTCATGGTCACGCTGTGGCGCGCACGTCAAGCTATTATCCCCCGTTCGGTGGTGTCAGCAGTTACCAGAGCACACCGAGGGCTTTGATTTAGTTTTATAAGTACACAATATACATATGCAATGATTAAACACTTTACTTTTTTTATACTATGACCATTTGATCTTTAAATAAAAACGAAATATTAATAGATGTTTTAACAATATAAAACAGTAAACGAATTGGAATTGATTTTAACTAATCAATTTAATCAAATCTTTTAATTAGCTATACACGAATTTAAATCAGATCTAAAATAAAATCTATACTAACTTTGGTCCTGCACCGGTATTGTCCCCAGGCTTGCAATTCGCAGTAATGTATTTGGAAAGCCAATATCTTCTTAGGGTCCTCATCTTCGCTCTTTCCGTACTCCCACCGTAGTCGGACATCACGGAAGTCTGGTTCGCCTATTAAATGCAGCACTTCTGCGAATATAATATAATTTCATTAATTTTCATGTATGTTGTAGTCAAAGGTCAAATCCTCTTAGATTTGACTAATTAATCCTCTTGTTTGACAAAAATTTTTCAATTAGTCAAAATCCAAACGATTTTGCATCTATAAATATTGTATATTCATTAAATCTCAAGAGAAAGGTACGAGATTAATTTGACAGGTCATAAACGAAATTTAAATTAATGAAAATAGTATTTCATTAATCAGAATACGTATGTTTGGCTAAGAATAATATAAAGTATGACGTTATTAAAAGTACGATATCTTTGTATCCAGTAAAATCATCGTTCAATAATGAAATATGTATGATGAAAGTGCACATGATAATCATCATAGCCCGCTATCTGCAATTATTTCATACGTACACAAAAAGACAGGTCAGTCCTCAATCACTTTATTTTGTTTTTAACATTTTATACTACTTACTTCTTGCTCCTGGCTTTGCTCGCATTACTATAGGTTTTGTTTTACTGAACGACCGTCTAAAACGTATTTCTTGTGAAAAAATAAATTGACAAGTTTTATATTAATCCAACTAAGGTCTTTGGCAGTGCATAAGATTTAAAAAAACATTGATTTTAAATATTATAATAGATTCAGGATAGCCACATCTCAAACTAAATAAAAAAAGGAAGCTAAAAGCCGAAACTAAAATTTATAATAAAGTTTCTAGAAATATAATATACTTAAGAGGACGTACAAGGAGATACATATCGAATTTAGACACACAATATACAGAATGAATTTTTCAAGTGCACATGAATTGCTAAATCCGAAAGTATATGAAATCTCAAATCTATTGGTTTTGGAAAAAATAACATAATCTATTATTACACCATTTGACAATGTAACGAGAATCAAATTCGAAAAACGAGAAATGAAATACAGCAAGCTATATTATGGGATGCATTTTGAAGAAAATGCATTTCTACACGAATTTAACATAGCATAACATGATAAATATGATACTTTCACACTTCAAAAAACACTTACCCTTAAGGACAAACAAACGAATAAAACCGTATTCTTACGCTTACAAGAAAATGCAATTGCTCTCGAAAGAAAATCGTGTAAAATGTCGTGTCATTGGTATAGCCGTCAATGGTAGAGCCGTCTACCGTTTTCCCCTAAGTGAAAAATCTTGTCGTCTGCTAACACCGTTATGCTACTAGTGCTTTATTATCTAAGTCAATTTCTGTAATTGGTTTTCTTAGCCCCCGAGACGCGGTCGGATGCTTCGATGCAACGATCCGCGTGTACCATTAACCCAATCACTTGATCACTCGGCTGTTCTTCAATAACCAAGTAATATGACCAATGTAATGAGATACCTCGGACTCGTTTGTTATAAACAAGATATATTTAGCCCTGAGAAAGAAATTACTATATAGGTAAGTGTGTTTCAAAAACGAAAGTAACGCGTAAAGAAAATATGTGTGTTAAAAACGTTTTAAAAAATTATGTTTATGGTGTAAACAAATGAATACAATAAGTTGTAGCTTCAATTCATACGTTTTTGCGTAAAATCTCTCATAGCCTAACGCGAACGCGTGAAATGTATCAATTTTTTTATAAATTTGTATAAATGTTTTATAGAATTTATCATACATATCATATTATTATTACATGGTATACAGCAGAAATACTACCGCCATAATATCTTAAGTTACAAATGACCGCGCTGAAATTGTAGTCACTAACGTACTTATTACAAGTACTGCATACCTACTGAATTTGTATTATGTAGTAATTTAAATACGCTACTTGTGCTATTTATTACGCTTTGAAATGTATTAGTAGGTAAGAGGAAATCAGAGCTGTTTGCATACTAATCTATGCCCGGAGGCACCTTCGCAAGAACTGCCCTCTGCAGTCTACACTACATAATAAAACCACTCAACGTAATGAGAAATGTACCTATGTAGGACAATATTGATTTTCTTTAACGGCAAAATGTTTGTTTGCTGTTGAATTTAATAAAACCCAAGATTATATTTCTGTGAATAAATTCACAGTATCGAAGTTTAAAGGAAAGCTATCACAGCTAAGCAAGCTTTGCCAATTAACACGCAATAGAGGACTAACTTTAAAATTTACATGGAGTAATAAGAAAATTTCGTATAAATTCCATCAAAAATTATATAGATAAAGTTGTTAGTTGTGTGAAACAAGTAAAAGATGTTTACGAGCCATAGATGAATTTATATTGTTAAGGGTACTAACGGAACCCTACACTGTACGTATCTCGACACTTGTGTTACTTTTAACCGACTTCCCAAAGAGGATGAGATTCTCAATCTGCCAATGACTTTTTTATGTATGATCATAAATTATTCAAAAACGACTGACTTGAATACTCTCAAATTTGCATCACAGAATTTCATCAAAATCGATTTAGTAGTTTAGTGTTAACATCAAAATAACTGGAATTAGTATGTCATTCGTAAACGAAACGACAGTAAACGAAATTACGTACTTTGTTTTAAAAGTCGGTCGGTCCTTTTAAAAAAAAATGTTATTGTCTATAAACTTATGTAGTAACAATCTACACCAATAACAATATTAGCGAAATATAAATTTGAAGTGATTTAGTTTGTTTGTTTGTCCTGCTTTCACACCTTTACACAAATCGATCGAAGTGAAATTTGGCAAAAGGACAGTTTTAGACATATGACTGACTGAGATGACTCAAATAATCTTTCTATGTTAATAGGAATATAAATAATATGTGGTATTTCCAACGTATAGCACGTATATGAATGTTACAGTCTAAGGCGAGAATTATTATAAGCGTTGTTCTCAGACTTTCATAAATTTTAAATACTTTCATAAATTTACAAATGTTTGTCATTGTTTTAAACGTAAAAAAAGTTTCAGTAGTCACTCCTTTTATACTCATGCACACAATCCATCGACCAATATAGATATCCCTCCACATACACCCCTAACTCTCTCCTGTTTATGCTCAGTCTTTCCATTTCATAATTTCTTCTCTGCTCTTTCCTTTGATTGCCTTATACTCAGATCTAGGCATCATTAAAATCTACTAAACAGTATCATGTATAAATTACACATTCTGTGCTGTAATACAGTACACCGGTCTATAGAGGCCTCTAAAATAATTTGTGATCTCATTAACATTTGACTGCCAAAGGTATATAGTTTTGTTGGAAACCGGATGCGGCCTCGCACGAGAGGAAGTGCCGGGAAACAATGAAAATTGATATGGCTTATTGATACATTATTTATTTACATGGCTCCGTATCCGTATAATGTATAGTCCAATAAAAATATTTGATTTTTCATCTTTAGTTACATCAATCTACCATACAAATTGTTGGTAATGATGTTCATTTAAATACAATTTTGATAAATAATTGAAATTATTTATATACACCAGCATTTGTTTAAAAAAAATTTTTGACTTTAAATGTAAAAACTGGTATGCATTATATACCTTTCTACGTTAAACAAAACCACGTGCAAAAGCTAGTAAAGAGCCATTTATTCTTATGGCTTCACTCCAAACATTAATTAGGTCGCGAATTGCGATACAGAACCCTATATATATTTTATTGCCCCTCGATTATCGAGATGAAATCAAGATTTCAGCAGTAACGTACATATGTACGTCATATAGAAACCATATAATGTTGTATATATAGATGATAGATATATTAGTTGATGAGCGGCAAGCGAACCGTGAAAATCAATTGTGTTTATGAGAGTTGATACCATGCAGTGGTCAAAGTCATTTCAGTTATTCAATGCTATATAAATGTTGTCGTAATATTTATGCTTATTACATAGCTATACAGTAATCGGAACTTTTATAGATTATAAACAATATATCATGGGTATCATCTACTATGTGAATGCGCTAAAGAGTCTACCACCTACGAGTACCATAATGTTGGATATAGACAATTATAAACGAAGTTTATAAAATATATTCTACTAACTTAAATATTATACATAAATTATTTGAGTTTAATTATGACTTTTATAATTTACATATTTCTTTTCCGTTTACTATCAAAAGGTAAGAATAATAAAAATTAAACAAAAGTTCTTAATAGCTCAATGGACCGGTAAATTAGAATGTATAGTGTTTTATAGTTATGGACCTCACAAAGTTGAAATTGTGGTTAACATTTAAATAAATAAGTAGATCAATGAGCGGCTATTTTGGGCACATTATAACAGTTCCGACACTAGAGCGTGTAACTGACCCTACCTTCTCTCCTTCGCCTGTACACATTATTCACATACAAATTACTTTTAGAGACAATTATTCGGTTAGTTGGACCTGACACGTGTCGTAACAGTAAACTCTTGTTGTTTCAACAAGACCCGACCGGCGACTCGGTCAGCATACTTTTATTATTCATAATCTATAGGGACGGAAATATCTGTAACATTTTAGGAAAATATTTACATTCATTTAAACGTAATTAACATACTAATTTCTTAAAATATTTCATCTATATGACAGACGCGTTGGCGCAATGGTCACTGCAACTGACTAAAGCGCTAACGGTTGCGGATTCGATCCTCGCTCACAGCAAACGTGTGTATTGGCCATACGGATGTTTGTCGTGGTCTGGGTGTTTGTGTTAGTGTTGTGAGTGTTTCCGGACCCCCGACACAAGGTCATGAGATCTTAATGGGGGCCGTTGAGTGTGATGCGTTATTTTTTTATTTATTTATTTATTTATTCTTCATCCATATAATGAAACTTATTTTTAGAATTTACTTGCATATAATCACCCGACTTCAAAAAGAAGGAGGTTCTCAACTCATACCGTATGTCTCTTTTATGTTTCTTACGTCAGAACTCCGTTATTAAAAGATTTTGATGATTCTTTTTTTATTCGGAGGGTATATAAGGTAACCCTGTAGAATTTTATCAGAAGTGGTTCAGTTGTTAGGTTTTTACATCAATATAACTGATATTAGTATATAAAGTGGACACAAAAAGAAATAGTATCGATACTAACGATAGTATCGATATTATCTTTAGAAAATTCTATAGAAAAATATTGTTGTTCAATTAAAATAACCTTAACAATAAATGTTAAATGCCTTCAGTAGACTTCTTTAAATTGTGCAGCCTCGTAAAATGGTCGTAAATCGTTGGCTACAATTATTTCCTCAGCTTTAGTGACGAAATCCTTTCATCGTACATCATTAGAGTAAAAGTCAGGACACACGTTTGTTTAATTAATAAATAATTTATGATGTATGCGCGGTTTCAATTGTGCAGAGCGAGTGGCGCGAAACGGTTAAATTCAAACAATGAAAGCTTTACGCGCACTGGCTTCCTGCCGGCTCGTGAATCATCATATATGTACAATTGTACATACTACTTGTTTGATATTATTAGTTATGTATATTATAAGGATGTGTGTGTTTCGAAAAATGTTAGATATATAGAAAAGCCTAATGATCATATTTATAGTTATCTAAATAACAAAATGACCAACTCGACTCTACAAACACCCACTTAAACAAGTTGAATATAAAAGTCAAGTTTTTCTTTAATAGTGTAAGTTAAAACCTTTTAAAGGTTTTTTTATCGTTCATAGCTCGTCGCAGCATCTTATGCATTCTTTTATTTTTATCCCTGCATAAAAACATTATCGACTATAATGCGTCTTATAAACGTAAAAACTAAATCATGAGAATAAAATCTATCCATTTTTATTTTTATTGAAAAATAAACAAACCATCTTTTGAACTGGATTTAATGGTATTACAAAAGCTCGCTTGCACGGGAAGGTGAATAAGAAGTACCTAATTTAATTGTTTCTGTACATTATTAACTTCTTCGCATGCCATCCGCCACCGCTACGAAAACAGAATAAGTCGCAGGTTTACACACATGTTTTTATACTTTACATACGTGTTACCCTCAGAGTAGGTCATAAATGAATATCTTATAGCATAGCAAAACAAAAATGTAGGTACCTACTCATCTTATTATTTCATTTAAAAGACATATACTGTTTTTTTTCTCTACGCGACTATGTTTTAAATATTTGTCATAAAATAACTTCTGTGAAACTTTTTCAGAATCCAACATGGCTTAAAACGTAATAATAAATATCACCACAAAGATGATAAAGCGTTTATTTTAAAACCCAAACGTTTAAGTGGAACAATTACATGTATCTTCGATCGCGTGATATTACTTATAAAACGTTATTCAGAAAATGACCTAACACAAAACACAAAGCTTAAAATTACGATCGTCACACATCACATGCGAATTCTCGAAAACCAAAGTAGTGCATAAAATTTACCTCGACATGTGAATCTTCATTTCAATTTGACCACTTAAAAGGCAGAGAAACGATGCAAGTCCAAATCTCTTTGTTAACTTGGCCGTGCGTATATAATCACCGTTTTTGCCGCATTCAATTAAAAATTGACCCACTGTCGGCGCCGGACAGAACAAAACCGACTTATTGCTTGTGCACACCGGGGGCGGCAGGGCAAAACATTTTTTCTTTATCCAACGTAAATTCATACATAACTAGAGGTAACAAGGTACAGATTCTAATTTTCAGAGAACGAACATTTGAAGCTGTTTAGATGCCTTGCATTCGTTTTCTAAGCATTGGAATCTGTACCTTATCACAATCAGTTACGAATGAATTTTCGTTGAATAGAGAAAAAATACTCTGCCGTGCTGTCAACAGTCTGCGCAACCTATTATTGTATTCTTTACACCTCCGTCACAACATGACGAACCCGAAAATTCTTTGACGGCACTTTACTTGCTAGTAAAGAAATTTGTAACGCTTTAAATGGAATCACGGTTGAGTAGATTAATTTTTAGACAGCAATCACTTAGTGTAATTGGATTAAATGGTTTCAATGGAAATATCTGTGCCATACAAATGGTTTTTCATTGATGTAGAACAGATATTGTCAAAGCTCCATCCGAAATTGATATAACTTAGTTGGAGCCATTTTTCGAAAAAAAGTGCAAGCTAAGTCTTAAATGAATTGATGTCTGTATATAATAAGTTGTCATTAATTATATATTAACTTCTGCATCATAATTAGATTAAAATCTTATCTGCACAAAATTAGACTCAAACTAGTTTTAATAAAAGAAAAACAATTATATTATAATAAATTATAACTGTAGATATGACAGTTGCTCGTAGATTTTGGAACCCAGATTGATGATCACTTTAGACGACGTTTCCTAGCAACCAGTTAGCGACTGAGTATGACAGGCAAAAATATCTTTTGGCCAACAAGTCAGTAGGTGATCTTGTTAAAATTAGAAGTGGATACAGATTTTGAACATCAAATAAAATGAACGTAACAAATTTATACATAGTAATAAAATATAATTGTCCTCAATGAAACAAGTAAATATATACAGACGAAAGATGAAGCATTAGTGCAATTGTAAAATGTCTCGAAGCAATATAATAAAGAAATGACCATTAAATGTCAATAACGGCTGTTTAAGGCTTATAAAATGAATAACAGTTCTGTGTTGCGCAACTGGATAAACCATAAACTTCATGGTCCCGCCATTCCTTCACGACTTTTCTCTTATAAATTGTAACGCAATAACTTTATAAAATTATCTTGTGTTTATTATATTTTTAATTTTCATGTTACATAAGTCATGAAAGTACATTAAAACAGAGTTTTGTAATTTACTTTGTACATTTTCAAAGCATTAGGTATTTACGTAATTTATAAAGATGCGAATTTCACAGGATCATTTCGCATAAGAAATTTTCAAGTTCCGTTAGTGGGTATGTAACACGCGTTGATTGTTAGAAATAACTAAGTACGATAAAAATATAACTGTATTTCTTGTCCATTTCAAAATAAATATATTCGACTTTTAATATGCCTCTGTCATTTCTTTTGTATAAGTAGGTATATATTTATTTCGTAGTTGCTAAATTTGAGTAAGCGCCGCTTATACGGTTTGGCCATAACAAGAAAAATGATTGAGATCACCCATTAGTCGATTATACCTACTTTTAATGCTATTAATCGTGGGTAGGAACCATAAAAGAAAATGTGCAAATTCAAATAAGGTTAGAGAGCCGTTACGAATCGTGTATCGATATGCCAATAGAGCTTTTATTGGTAGGTAAGCTTAGAAAAGACAAAAGATAAGCAATGTTTATAAGCAGTTCTGACCTAAATGGCTGCAGTTAAGGTCCGGTCAGCGACCCGCAGATGATCAGGACTCGTGTGCCACCCGGCGACCCACATCCATTGCATACCATGTTACGTTACACATGCTGCATACTTAACTATTTAAGGTAAAATGCTTTTTGCATAAACGAACCACACTTGTAACAATGCTACATTGAATAATAGCTCCGGCTGACGTTTACTCGCTTATTTCATTAACATGTTTCAATAAAGTTTATTAATTCCATTCTAACCAGCAGAAAGGCTAAATATATGTCTACTATTTGAAGTATATTAGGTTAATTTTATTAAAATTCATCATGGAAATGTAAAATAAAACCTTGTCATTATCGTACGTATCAGATACACGTAACAACCACATAAATACAACGACATATATTATCATAAGACGAAAACATCAATATAAAATCCTTTCAAACATCCATACTTTGATCATAAATCAATTTGCAATTAATTTAGAAAACATTTCCTTAACTTTATTGCAGTTAATGTTTTTAATGTGGCAATAAAACATACAAATAAATAAAAAGCACTTTGACTTTCTATGTAGCAAAAAGTATCCTGTCTGATCACTTTTCATGTCGCTCTATGATATGACCGTGCGTCGCTAACTTAAGACAGGAGATCAAACATCGAATAAGTTGTCCTAGGCCACGCCCAATATAATTATCAGTTAATTAAAGAGACTAGTCAAACGCGTTTAGTGAAAGCAAAGTTTCACGCATGGTCCATTTCTTCGGATTGAGAGCATAACTTAAATGTTTGTCATGACATTTATACCTTGGTCATAAATCGCACGTGAGTGACAAGATTAGTATTGCACGGGGATATGAAGAAATTATTGATGCTATAACTAGTAAGAATGTAGGTCGGAATTGCGGTGACTTAAATCTTACCAAAGCAAAGGTCAACTGATAACTAAGTAGGCCACATTTATAACTGTCTTCACGTTAAATTGTTCTTGGCGTCGTAATCAAAATTCTTAATATTTGGTTAGTTAATGAACCGTGTCCGTGGTGCGTTATGTTGCGGTGTAGACGCAGAATTTAATAGCGGCAAAAGCAAGTTTGTAATAGTTTGTATTGCCCCGCGTCGCGCGACCGTTAGCGCATGCATAATGCGAACCGCGAACTGCTCCACTGACGTAATGACATGCACACTTTGACCGGCGACGTTTTATAACCAAAAGTTTACGATAAACAAAACAGGTCAAAAACAGTATAAACTTATTATATTAACAGGTTTTATATACAAGTGATTCTTGTGGCACTTGATAAACGTTTATTCAGTTATAGCCATATTTCTGAATATTTTTAGGACGATGAATAAAGTTTTGGAATTTCGAAGATCTAGATAGTTCGCCAAGAATACAAATTCCCAAGTTTTTATGGGAATTCACTTTCACAAGATCAACATTTTTATCATATCATTGCAATTGACCTAAAAATCTTACTGGTTATAGTAATCGGAATCCTATACATTTTTCTTTCTCGAGGTTATGTAAATAAATAGATACCGTACTGTGAGCGTGTTGTGTTCAGCAATAAAGGCGTTATCAATCATCTCAGCGTTGACCTATTGTAGGTTAATCTTATTCAAACGACGAACCAGTTTTTGCTTAGACGCGTTCACGGGTGATCCATCACTAGCGACCGAACTGAGTTTGATAACTTGATAGAGGGTGATAGACCCTCCGTGCAGGTGCTCGTTAAGGTGTAATTTAAACGGGTCGAGATATTTTAACCCCATTTCTCTTTTATATTAATCAACTTCCAGAATACGGGAGGTTCTCCATTCACTAGGGACATTTTTATGGATGTTCACCGATTACTCGGAAACGGAGCACTTTCGTTATTTTTTTTTTCTTTTAAAAGGATTCGTGGATTTTTTATCAAAATTGATTCAGTAGTTTGGTTTAAAATTTAAAATAACTGGCATAAATATTTCTTTCATGTTAATTACGAATTTTGTTTTTGAAGTCAGTAGATCTTTTTTAAAAAGTCTCGTTTACTAAGTGAGATGAGTTTATACAGTAGTACTAAAATTTCACTGAGTAATACTTTCATTAAAATCTCATATTTAATGGTTCTTTTGATCATGGTACTAACCTAACCTATTTATTATCTTTGTATAAAGATTATCTGCTCTTTAAGAAAAAGGAATAAAAATAGCATCTCGTCAATATTGATAGACGTATTTAGATGTGAATCTGATTTATAGATCGATTGAAATAACGATAAATACTTTATATTAGTCTGTAGCAACTCTATAAACACGATTAAAACTATGTCTAGAGCCGAAAACTTAAACTTTTATTTCGTATCAAAAATTTCTGCTTCTTACATCAGCTACCACAACATTTTCAATTTAAATCAATAACAACAGGCACATCGACGGTGTTGCCATGATAACCGTCTGGTTAAACTCGTTCATGACGATTCAGACCATGTCACACAAACAATAACAAAGAGATGAAGCGATACGTACAAAGCGAATAATACAAAATAACGCTTGTTTCATACGGAACGGTTAATTCGGTCAAAGCAGTACTGTAATGACTAGATTCCAGATAAGGCCGTCCCGATGCAACGATCGGAGACATAGATAATGTAAGATTAACGTTTCCTACGGATAGATGTTCGAACCTCGTAATAACAGCCAATATCGTTACGCTAGACAAATTTGTATCCCGTGTTGTGATAATTGTCGCGTATAAAAACCGGAACGGGAGGGGTGATATGTTACTGAAGATTACATGGGAAGGCAAACCGTTACTAGGTTCAATGGGAGAGGAGTGTGAATCTCTAATTTGCAGTAATGACTATTGTTACTGGACGATTATGTAATGATTACCGTGGGACAACTACTTAATTACAAGTTCCGTTAAAATCTATGCATCTGATCCAATCTTGAAAGCAACTAACGATGCAATGAGTTATTCATTGCATCGTTAGTTGCTTTAAGGTATACTAGCTTCCATGGCTTCGCCCGTGTTGTATGTTGATATAAAAATAGCCTATGTGTTATTGATTTATAAGCTATATCGGTCTAGACGTTCGAGAAATCGGTGAATATGCACTAAAAAATATAAAAGGCAACGACGAATTGAGAACCTCCTCCTTTTTTGGAAGTTGGTAAAAAATCACAAATAGACGCAAAGCACATTTTGTGCATTAACGTATTATGTCAAACGCAATAGGTACGACAACCGACTAATATAAAAATCTTTGCTCCGACTTTCAAAGAAACGATTTTTTGTGAAAATTAATGATAATATAATTTACAAATTGAGTTTCTTATTTGAATAACCGAAGTGTTTAAACGAATAGCCTAATAATAAAATAGTAAACCGGATAACAAACACTTAAAAAATACATTAACACCATTTTACCTAAAGTGTTTGAAGTAATTTTAAAATCAACGCTAAACTACGGCTACCAACGAAATAAAAACGTGACAATATTGTAACCTCGTTTAAACCCGAGGGCGAACCTATCAATGTTTAAAAATCTATTGGTGATCTGAACTAAATAAGTACGGAAAAATTATCATGATTTAATCTTTCGAATATTGAAGTTTGTTCCATATTTTGCAATATTCAATAATCTCACATATTTGAAAAAATATTCTTATAACGATCTGCTTTTAATTCATTATACCTTTTGTCAGATTCTTCAAACAAATTTATTAAGAATGCGTTTGACATCTTTAGACGCCATTTTCTCAAAATGTGGATTGATACACTATTGCTTATCAGCGTCCTATATTTGCTTTTACAATATATTCCTAACATAAAATTACTAGACACTAGAACTCAAATACAAATTTTAATCCAGAATACAAGCTATTCTCATTTAGAATTTTACCTAAAACCGTTGAGCTATCACAGCGTTAAGAAGCAACAAACATTGGTACATAAACTTTTCTAAACTTTTTATATAGATATAATATTAGTCTGATTTACTTATTTTTTCATATAGGAAATTAAAAAATAATATCGCAAAAATATTAAATTATTCTCGTCTAATCTATGATGAAGACATTCACTGATTATCTGGTTTAAAATTATAATTAAAGTGAAATTAAACACATTTGTTTAAAATTAAATAAAAGAGGCGGGAGTAATTATAATTAAAACTATTTCAACTTTCCTTCTAAATAACTAGTTAACAAAGAAATATATACGGCTAAAATAAACTGGAAAAAGGAAGTTTGTCATCGTCTTAATATGTAAATTTTATTACGATAAATGGACGCTGGTAAGCAATAATGTGTCAACCCACAATTTGGAGATATTGATGTATTTTAATACTGCATCACTTATTTAACATTATTTTAAAAAATTCAAGTCATCTAAACTAAATAAGTACGGAAAAAAGATTCTAAACTTAATGTTTCGAATTTCAAGTGCGATCTATATTTTGTATTTATAAGTACAATAATCTCAAATATTTGAAAAACTTGTTATTAGATAATATATTACTTATATGAATCTGCTTTTAATTCATAATAGCTTTTTACAAAATAGAAAAGACAAGATGGATATATACGACTTCAAACAAATTTATTAAGAATTGGTTTGACTTCTTTAAACGCCATTTTCTTAAAATGAAGTCCGTGTGGCTTGACACATTATTACTTATCAGCGTGCGAATATAATGTTGTGTTTTTACTCGTAACGTGTCAGGTCTACATTAATCTATTTCACCTAACTTATATTTTAAATGCTAAAGTAATTCTGTCTGGCTGTCATGTACGTTTTCACCCTATGTCGCTGAACCAATATTGATGAATTATCGTATAAATACTTAGATATATATACTGGACTTTAGAGAATGGCAAAGGACATAGGTTAAATAGGTTTGTGTCAAAACAATGAAGTGTGTTAAAGTCTAGGGGTGAAATAGGGAATGAAAATTTTTACTCAGATGAAGTTTCGGGAAGCATCTCGTTTTATATATATAGCAGAGGATTTTGTTTGTTTACACACGCTTATCTCATGATCAACCAATCCGATTTAAAAAATTCCTTCCGAATCTAATGTATGAATGATTATTGAAAAAGGTTTTAGGCTATATTGTATCACGCTACCGTCGACAAGTAAACGTATGCGTAACGGCACGGGTGCTCGCAAAAACGCGCGTGAAACCGCGACGCTAATGTGTACAGACATCTACTGTCATACTACAAAAGACACATTAAAACCATGTTAAACACGTGTCTAGCTAAACAGTGTTTAAGATTTAAACATTGCTTAAAATATTATCTAAATTGCTTAACAGCGAATAAACTCATAAAAAAACTTATTGATAAAATGTTATACGTTACATTTGACAGCAAAAATAGGTTTTAAACGTCTATTAAACTCACTTAAACGTATATTAATCTATGTCTAAAGCATGTATAACTCAAAACTGTCTTAGACGCGCGTTTAACGTCTGTTTAAATCTTTTGTAGTAAGGCAGCTAGTCTGTTAACATGTAATTTGATCTCATTACGTATGCAAATAGTTCAACTTGTTTACCATATACAAATAAACTCATTATTAAGACTGACAATATGCCTTCTTAAATTAATCTTGTAGTGCGTTATGGCTACTAAATTGTAAATCTAACGAGACTTATTAATATTAAAGGATAAATAAAAATTACTTTTGACTTAAAATATTACAAAAGTTATGTCTTATATTCCTTCCGGCGACATATTTTAATTACTAAACGACTTCAAAAAAAGGAAGAGGTTTTCCGTTCGTTCGAAAACCTATACCTTCCGTCTTGATTCGGTTGTATAAGTACACTCCGTTTTGGTCCCATAGAATTTTGATCAGAATCGAAGTTCAAAAAATGGAGGTTCCCAATTCGTAACGTATGTATGTTGTTTTATGTTTGTTACATCAGAAGTCCATCATTTCTTAAATGATTTTGAAAAATCTTTTTTGTTCTAAAGATTATACTTTTAGATTGGTACCGAAGAAATTTTATCAAAATAGGTTTATTCGTTTTATTTTTATCAAAATAACTGCATTTTAAAATTATACATTTGTTTTTTAAATCAAACGAAAGTGAAACTATTTTATGTTTAGTGATACTACTACTACTACACTATTATACTACTACATTAATCTAAAAAATAACAACTATTGAAAAAATATATGTAATAATTGATTACAATAAATATTTACATTTATTAATGTCTATTTTTATATAACATTTATTAGCGGAAGTTTTTTTATTCTCGGACTTTTTTTTTATTTTTTATAAAAAAATATATGAATTATAATAGCTTTAATATAATCAGTTATAGTTAACCTCACCGTCATCCGCCTCAATTTCAGCAATCGGGGACACAAAAGTAATTTGCAATATTATTCCGACTACGAATAAATTCACGAAAGACACCATTATGTCGAATAAAATGATGATTGGATTTCTATATTAATCACTTTTATTTTACGTCAATTGATTAAACGACTATCACTTAATAGTTGATATTAAAAAATGATCGTCAATTTTGAATGGAGCGATAACCGTCGTCTAGTCACGAGCAAGCGTGCGCCTGCGCCGCTATGAGCCTTCTGAACGACTAACAAAACGATAAAATACTGAAAGGTCTAACATACGGGCTTCGGCTTTGCGTTCTATCTAGGCACTAAAAGGCTTCAAAGCGACCGAAGAAAGGAATAATAATATTTATATTAGTAAAAGTAAAAGCAACTTAGTACAGAAATGTTTTAGAAAAATATTAATGAGTGTAATTAAAATTTCTTAAATACTTTCATCGAATGATTCAGTAAAAAAAAATTAACTTTATCAATCTGATGGTGAGAAAAGTAATTTCGGCTATTTATTTTCAAAAAATTTATTATTATATATTAATTTATTGTAACAAATATTTTCTTAAGGATATCATAAATAAATTTAGATTTTCATTGAGCTTACTTAAGCTATAATTAGAAGCTCTAATTATGAAAATACTTGACCTATTCGTGGAAACGATATATTTACAAACAAAAGGCAGACGCCAATTTATTGGCGCATGCGTTTTACACCAGCGCGCGCACTCTGTTATCATCTGATAACCCCATTCACTTCCCAGAGCCAAACCTAAACATATGCTTTGCCAAAACTGTTATTTTATGGCAATGTAATATAAAAATGGGGAACCAGTTCAAGAACGTGGCCATTATAGCCTGCCTCAAAACATTACTTTTTGTTTTTAACATTATTTTTTGGGTAAGTTTTTATTTAAAATATACGTTTATATTTTGCATTAGTTATACCTATTACTTCATACTTGTAATAGAAACGGCATAATTCATTAAAAATTTTGATGTTATACTATAAATTCAATATAATTAACTTGTTGTTTTAAGTAATATTCTGAGAAAGGTATGTGCCCACTTAACAACGCTTTAAAATACTGGTTACGTGGTTTTGTATTTTAATTAACACTTTCACAAAATATAAAGACATTATTTCATTTTGTTGCTTCTAAAACAATTTTATTATTGTATTGTATGCACCTATTCTGTCATTACGAGTACACCAATACGTTCACAGCTGACGGGGCTTCTCATCCTAGTTGTGGGGCTATGGGCGGAGTTCGACCTGTACAAGTACATGGAACTGTCTTCTGACTTCTCCGGAACAGCTCCTCACGTAATCATCGGTATTGCCGGCCTAATAGTCCTCATCAGCTCAGTAGCCTTCTCATGTATCATCAAAGGTCAACCTGTGCTACTTTATATCGTAAGTATTGTCTAATATTCTAATTATATAATTAAAACTTAAAAACGTTTGCTTGGATGACATATTTTTTTTAGTTATTTTTATTTAAAAACCAAACTACTAAACCGAATTTGAGAAATAACAATTGTGACCAATCTGAATATGATACACTTTTGAATATTTTTTAATCGGGTAAGAAATAACAAAGTTTTGAGGTAACAAATACAAAAATACACTTGAAATTAAAAACCTTCTCCTTTTTGAACTCCATTCAAAATACTTATATTTTCATTCAGTTCTTTAAAAAATACGCCAAATGAAACTACTCCCATAAAATGTATTGTTATTTTTTGCATGGTTAAAAAAATGTACATTTTAGTCTTGAACTTAAAATTTTTGGATCACAAAATATCATGATAAAAACCAATAATTAAGGGTTAAAAAAATAACCAACTTCCAAAATATGACATGACGTACTTAATTCAACAAAATCGGTTTCGAAATAAAAGAGTTCTAAGGTCACAAACATTTAATAAGAAAATAAGGCATAGTCATAGGTAAAAATTTTCAAGACTAGTTTTTCTATGCGAATAAAAATTAGTTAAATTACATTAAGAAAATTTATATATGAACATATTAAAAAAAACTACTTTACTTTAATTATTGAAATGACTATGTTTCTGTTATTAAAAAGTATTTTAAAATAAGCTGTTTACTAATGTATTCGATATACTTGTACGAGCGCTTGGATAATCAATCCTAAAGAAAGGGACGTGGGCGTATTGAGACTGATTATCTAATTATAAACAATTTTACTATAGACAAATTATACTCTATATCAACCTTTACGATATTCCCAACAACTATCTACATAATCAGATGTCATAAAATGTAAATTAAGTTATTATTGTTATGTAGCTTACGAGACAAGTCATAAACTTGTAAGTCCGATAACAGCCGTTAGTGAAATTACTACTAGCGTATACTTATAGCTATTATATATTCTACGGTTTTACACTTAAGATTAACATAATATTCCATCCATAGAATATAAAAAATGGAAAACATAGGAAATTCCAAAATATAGTATTCTTGTCCAAAAAGACCACGTGATGTAATATTGGAATACCAAAATAAACGTGATAGGTATCTCAGCTTATCAATTAATTTATTATGTCCATTTGAGATACGGCAACTATTCGATACTTCATTCCATACTAGAATCATTATGTCTCTCATAACGGCAAACATGTTTTTTACACCAATGTTGAATGTGGAAGCTAGAAACATGAATGGACGAACAGGCAGAATTTCTTTTCCATTTAGGTATAGTATTAGTATAGATTAACGATCGTTCTGACGTAGCTATAACAATCAAGCAATGACATAGCTATAACCATGATGTGATAGTTGCAGGTTCGATATCCGCTCAAGCACATTATAAAGGCTCATATGCATATATTTATTCATATATGGATGTTTATTTTTGTAAATCGTAGATCGCCTAGATAAAATTGTCGCCTGTAGACAACTTCTTTTTGTTATGACATCACAAACGGAGCTAAAGTATTATTGAACTAGTAAGTTTAAAATTGTATTTACATAGGCTTCGTAAAAAAACGTGTTTCTCGTTATTAGATATATAAATAGTTTTAAATTTTTATTTTCATTTAATAAAAATGTGAACATCGTCATTATTATTATTTATTAAACTATACGGCATTTTTTTTAGATAATAGTACACAGAATTGCCTAATTTTGAATACCTGTCCAATAGTATGGCGGATTCTTGGTCTGCATCTTCATGATGGACGCTGGTGTTGGTGCTTCGGTGGTGTGCTACCGCGACTCTTTCGCAAAAGGCTTGCACGACGGTCTCTCACAAACGATTTCCACATACAATCCAAACAAGGCTAATTTTGATTTCGCACAATCTAAGGTATGAAGTTTTTAAAAGTAAACTAGTTTTATTATAGAACAATATAACAATATATATTTTAATATATTTAATAACAAATTGTCGACAATTTCTGATTAACTTTTATAAGTTATATGATTAATTTATTTTATTCACGGTTAATTTAAAACTTGCAGTTTTAAATCAAAGTAGATTAAATATTTTTTCAATTGATAATTACTTAGAGAACATGGTAACACAACTAAAAAAGAAACATGCGATAATTGAAAACCATTATTTTGTTATTCTATTTTATATTAACAAATAAACAATTTATTTTATCTTTATAAAACAGTTACATTGCTGCGGTGTCTCTAACTACACGGACTGGATGCGTCTTTCTCCTCAACGAGTGATTCCCATCTCATGTTGTCTCGACACAAATCGTTGCGTTACGGCCAATTATAACGATGTTTACCAAAGGGTATAAAAATGCTTATATATCTTACCTCACTCTCTATTCACAATATATCTATGTTTAATTAAATCACCCACTCATCAGCGGGTATAAAATCTGCGATCCTAGCGCAAAAACCAGTAAAATGATAACTGCACGATCATTCGAAAAAGTGAACATAACTAAATATATAATAAAAAAATATTAAATCTATTTTTTATTACTAATAAAAAAAATATTAAATCTATTTATGTAGTAACAGCACAAATAAAGCGAACACTTAATAACGAACACAATTATATTGACAATTGTATTAATAACAAATAATTTCCAGGGATGCTACGACGTTATTACGGAATACCTAACGAATAACATGAATATACTCATTGGAATCGCAATAGGAACAGCTACGCTTCCACTATTAGGAGCCTTATTATCTTGCTCCCTCGCCAGGTACATCGAAAAATCTAAATATGACGTCATCAATTAAAACAACGGACTTATCGAGAAGACACGAACAATTATCACGGATCTGTACTTACGACTGAGTAGTTATTTGATATTTGTCTATTATATTCTAGATGTTAAAGATATTTTACGGTTAAATTATAACTTACTTTTATTGAAGAATATCTCAATGTTAAATTAGTGATTGTTACTAAAATCCTAAATTCTAACCTTCTCTCAAAAAAAAAAATGAATTAACTTGTACTCAATTTTTTCCTTATTAAAATTATATTATCTATTTAATAAAATAAAAAATTACGATCAATTTATAAATTTGTTTTATTGAAAATAGTCTTCATCATATTATTTTACAATAATAAAAATTATTATTTGTTACATAACAACAAATGTCTACAAAGTTAACTCAGTCACTGTCGGAGCTTTCTTTCTCTTCCTTTTGTTCAACAGGAGCCTCCTGTTTATAATGTCTGTACTCTGGTTTCAATTCCCACATATTTTTATGTGGATTCTTTAAATTATAATTACATACTTCTTTCAAAATCTCCTTTAAATATACAATTGGTTGTCTCGTAATCTGAAATTAAAAAATACAAAATGAAAAATAAATTTGAACAAATTTTTGGTGTTGAATGAAGTATAATTCAACATATTGGTCAGAGCTAATGACATCTTGAAACATTTTTTTTACTACTAATGAATGCTAGTTGACATTGATGCAAAGAATCTGTAAGACTAAAAAGAAATAATCAAAAAACAAGAATCAAATAGTTTAGAAATATCGCATTTTTTCTTTCTTTCATAATTTTTTTTTTGTACTGACTATGTGTCATATTTTGAATAATTCACGTTGTCCTGATCCATAATCCAAACTTAAAATTGATTAAGAAAAATAATGATTATTACCTTTTGAAGATCTTTAATATTATAATACTGATGTTTTTCAAATGCTGCAAATAGAACATTGAGGACAGCTTCTTTATCATCACGAGCCTTCTTACCCTCTGCTTTCTTTCTCTCTTGATATTCAATCTGTAAAACAAAGATATTCAACATATATTTATTATAATTTTTTTTTAAACATAATAATAGGTTAATACGTTTTCAGTGAATAATAGTATTCGAAAGGGGTATGCCCTTAAAATGCATAGATAAAACTAAATGTATATATTGTTAAAGATTCCTTATCATAATAATTATATAGTATTTAACAAATTTGAACATTATAACTAATACTTACATTATGTTTGTGATCTGAAACGGGCTTAAAGTTCTGCACTATTCTTTCTAGTTGCTGTACTTGCCTCTGAGGCATAGAAGCTTTTCTTATCGATTCTGATTTTAATTTGTAATAAATTGAGTCAGCATATGGCCTACATTCTAATTTCTGTACTATTCTACCTTCCATATAAAGCTTTTCAGATTCTGGTATAACAGCATCTGTGTTTGAAGCTAAAAAAATTTTTATTAAATAAATAATTATTTTATTCAATATTTAGTAAATAAGTTATATTAGTTAAAAAATTAATAAAAGAAAAATTTTAATTTTTTTAAGTACCATTTTAATATACTTACGCACTGCATGAGAAAATACTCCTAGGGATTGTCTAGTCACATTTGACACGTCAAGACGATGTTCCTTTGGTATTGTTTGCTCTCCAGGTTCTTTAAGACATAAAACAGCTTCTGACAAGGACAATTGAACTTGTGCTTTTTGACCAGGAATTCGCGATATCTTCAATTTTCCGACTTCTATATCTCCTGAGGCCTTATCCCATTTGTTTGCGATATATTTCGGTACTTTAACAAGCCAAACACCTCGTCCTGTGTTTGACAAATCTAGCTCACGATCAAGGTGAGGCACATTATTTGGAGTAGTCATTAGGAATGCTTTCTTATTGTTTTTTTTAATACCTTAATTCTACCGCAGTTCACTATAACTAAATTGTATCTTAAACTAATATTTTCATGTAGGTATATGATTTAGACAAATGGTTATGTTATGACCTGTGACTTATGAAGGCTATGGATGACATCTATAAAATTGTCATCTTTATTATCGCTATCATAACTGATTTTTAGTTATTGACAGTTTTATAAAATAAAATCTAATTATCGGATAATGTATTATAAATGCTCGGAAACGTTTGAAAACTGGTTTATGCTATTTATTAACTGGTTATTTTATTTTATTTTAAACTATCGCCGGCCTTGATTGATAGTGCAAAGAGGACTTATTCATAAACATAGACAATTAAATGTCGTTGTCAAAACAACTGTCAATGTCAAAATATTTTTCGATTTCTCGATGCCCAACATATTCAGTTCAGTTTTGTTGATAATGACGAGTGGCTAAAAAATAAGCATAAAGTGTATATTAAGCTTTCCTTAAAGACTGTCTGTAATGATTTCCATATTTTGTTTTAGTAAAATCTAATACGGTTAAATTCGCTGTAAATAGTAATGTGAAGACATGTTTGGGTATAGCAAAGAAGCTGTTCGAGTGAAAGTCAAGGTTTGCTTTGTGTAAATTGTTTAATTAAAACAATTTTAATTTTTTATTATGGATTAAAGATATATATTTTTAAAAGTTAACTTTATTTAACAATATTACTTCTTTTAAAGATGCGCATTTTGAAAATCAATATTGGGATTCCCACCATAGCTATACTGTATGTAATAAAAGTGAGTAAATCATGTCCTTATTTACAGAAATGCGAGGGAAAACTGCAACCAGAATTAAGGAAGTTTTCAGTGGATCCACAAATAACGTCTTTGGAAGTATTACAAAGCATTTTAGTAAAGGCATTTGATATAAAGTCTGATTTCACTCTCTCATATAGAACTGTAGACGACTATGGACAAGAAATATATTTACCATTACTGTCTGACTGGGATCTGGATGCTGCTTTTCTCAAGTAAGATTCTTCATCAAATAGATGAGATATCTAATTATTTTAAAATAAAATAAGAAATGTAAACTATTACACTTTTTAATTAATTTCAACACAAAACTTGCTTTACATAAGATTCCTTTTATAAACAAAACCCTTGTTTAATAAAACACTCAATGTTTGTCAGGGCTCATAATATAGCTTTAACTCAGAGGTCAGAACCATGCGTACAGTTGAAAGTGGATATGAAACCCTTTGCCGAGGCCTCAGAAGATTGGGAACCGCCTACCATACCATCAGCACCTGTCACTCAGAACTGCAAAGAACAACCCACAGTCCATCAAGCACAACAGGTAGAAAAACAAGAAACACAGACCGGTTTTCAAGGACTGATAATGAACCAGGTAAAATTAAACTAGTAATTATCTAAAAAAAATATTTTTTTTTTTGTTACATTCCAGTGAAACTATTTGTTAACATCACTGCCTAATTATATGAAAATGTGTTTATTCTATTTTGGCCATATTTCTTAAAGATATGTTAAATAATTACTCAAATCAGATTTTGACATTTAAAGAAATGTTATTCTCATTTAATAACTTGATATAGAAATCTTATTTATGAAATCTGTCATATAAGAAAGATAGGAAAGAATGAAAAATTGATACACTAAAAATTATTTTCTTTGTAATTTTTAAAACACCAAGGACAATATAATATAAACAAAACATTTGTAAGATTAAACCAATCATAAAGTTTTTAAAAGTTTTTAGAACATGAAAACATGTTTATATTAATGATAGGCAAAATTATTTTAAGGAATGTGCTTGGTTACAATACTATTACTTAGGGAGTGTAAGTCCAGTATTTGATTAACATTTTTGTTATTATAGAGATGATGTAACATTTTCTTCCATGTGCATATGCATCAACAGGTGCAAATCATCAATGATAATCGAATACTGCATAACTACTTTTAACTAAATATTAAACTACATTTATTGAAGTTAAGGCTGTTTTGAATGTAAGAAAATTTCATTATTGGTTCTTTGGACCTTATTCAAATACTAGTGATGCAGCATTGGACTATCTTTGATGATATATTACTAATCACTCTCTTCCTTAAAATTGTTAACCTATAAATTTCATTTCATAGGTTGAGAAGACATTCAATATGGTTTCAAGAGCTCTCAACCTGTATGACGACCCCAACACTCCACCTCGGCCGCCTCTTAGTGATATTGAATTCAGAGCATTTTTAGATGCTGTTGGACAGATTAATAACACCACTAAGCTGAGAGAAGTTATATACTGTGGAGGAATAGAGCCTAGTTTAAGGTTAACTTTAAACCTGAGTATTGACAAAGTTAATAAAATTACCACATACTTCTTATCTTATATATGAATCTTTAACTACAGAAGAAAGAAAGAAAGAAAAAAATAATTGTTAAATTTATTTTTAATTGTATTTCTTTTTTTACAGGAAAGTTGTGTGGAAGCATATTTTAAATGTTTATCCGGATGGTATGACTGGTAAAGAAAGAATGGACTACATTAAAAGAAAAGCTAATGAATACTATGCACTTAGAACTCAGTGGAAGGATTGTATTCAAAAGGGAAAGGTAAGTACAAATATTAAAAATGTAATTAATTTAAAACGAAATTATGTGCTAATTTGTTTGCTTGCATTTATTTATTTAAGCAAAATCACTTGATAAAATAGTTAAAGAATAATTCTCATTGCATATTTAGGGCTCTTTTGAAATAGTCGATTGGTGTCGAAATTCTGTCGTACCAAAGTAGTGTCATCAATGGTTTACGCGAATTTACACAAAACTTTTAAAAAATTGAACCGATTTTAAAGCATAATTCTAATTCTTAAATCAAATTACTACCATGTGTATTACAACTCGAAACCGACATCTGTATTGGTTATTTGTGAATACCCTAAAAAATTATAACGTTATAATTGTACCTAAGTAACAAATGTAACATTTTCAGGTAAACGCAGATTTGGCTTATGTGACGAGCATGGTTCGCAAAGATGTACTTCGCACAGACAGACATCACAACTTCTATGCTGGAAGTGATGACAACCAAAACATCGCCTCGCTCTTCAATATTTTGACGACGTAATTCTCTTTTTTAAATCTATAAATCAATAATTAAATATAAAATATTCCATGGTACTATAATGTTCTAGTATTGGGTCGTAAAACGCATTATCTCAGCTCGAAGAAGATTATAATAGTAGACAGAGTTCGGGAGAGAAAGGAGAATCAGGTTGTCACCAAAATTTAATTAATAAGAGAATGAAAGCTAATATAAACTTTTGTTTACAGGTACGCAATATACCATCCGACGGTTAGTTATTGTCAAGGTATGTCAGACTTAGCATCTCCACTTCTAGTAACGATGGGCGATGAAGCCCACGCTTACATCTGTCTTTGTGCGCTTATGACAAGATTATATCCAAACTTTTTATTAGATGGAGAAGCTATGACTCTTAAATTTACCCATTTGACGGAATCTCTTCAAGTATATGATCCAGATTTTTACAATTATCTAAAATCACAACAAGCCGATGACCTGCTATTTTGCTACCGATGGTTGTTATTGGAAATGAAACGTGAATTCGCTTTTGACGATGCTCTCAGAATGTTGGAAGTGTTGTGGGCGTCCTTGCCGCAAAAAGCACCAACAGCCGAATTATTATTGAAAGAAAAAGACTTTGACTCAACAGTTGAAGTCAATATTGATCCGCCTCCTCTTAGTCCGTTAGTAAAGGCTCCTCGAGAAAACGCCTACACCAAAGTGTGCGCGATAAGGCGGCAAAGCTCTAGTTTTAGCCTAGCGAATGTAAAAGCGCCTAAACTTGCCACAACCAAACAGACGAATCACAGTTTGGATGAAAATGCAGCACGGAAAATTTTAAACAATGCATCTCTAAAACACGCAAAAGAGTTTCAAAGTTTAGATGATGCTGTGTTACAAACACAAAAAATATCGAAAGATAATAATGATAAGAATGATGACAAAAATGTAGATACGAATACAGCTGGAAAAGATCCCATTAAGGTCGCAGCTCGAAGAGGAATGAAGAGTGTACCAGAACACGGAAAGGATTTAGAAGTACAAGATTCAACTACTACCGGTTGGGCGAGTACAGGAAACTTGTCAAATGGAACGACACATGCGGAAATAAAGGAAACGCCTTTGGGAAGTCAAATAAGACTATTAAGAGATAAAATATCTGTACATAATAATAGATTCTTTTCTTCCTTGGACACACTTGAAGATTCACTCAGTTCAGATAGTACAAACAAGCCAAAAGTTAAAATGATCAAAAATCTCAACGAATTCCTCAATTTTGCTACTGGAAGTAAACCTATTGCGGTAAAGCAAGAAAAACTTCAAAGAACACATTCTGCAATTGAGCGTACAAGAGAATGCCCAAAAATCACATTAACAAAAACGTCATACGATGAAAATGACGTGACATCGCAAAATTTAAAAACTCAGATAAACAAAATCAGCAAAATGAGTTTCGATACAAATGATGGCAGCAGCCCCGATGACTCGCAAGAATACTATCCCATGACAACTTCAATGACAAGAGAATTAAGACTGGAACTTGAACATTTGGACCGACAAGTATTTGGTCCCTCGTACGTCAACCGTTGTAGTATGATATGCGATTCGCCCTCTGATTCTACCAGCACTGAGGAAAAACCGGCCGAATATTTCACAGAAACAAAAACAAATTGTGTTGCAGCTGAAACATTAGAAGTACAGGCGGAAGTTCCAGAATCAATCGACATTATGAAAAAGTCACCATTATTAGACACTATTCGATCGAATGCGAGAAGCGTTGAAGATATATATTTGTGGGAAAACCCTTTACATCGAAATACGCCAACGACCCGAACGACCGCAAGCTGTCCTCAGACTCCTGACGAGCAAGCGGAGCTCGATTTTGACGGTGATACGGGAGAAATATTTGAAGAACATTCCGGTAAAAAATCAATAACACCGATAAGATTATTAAGAAAAAATCATTCATTAGAACCCCAGGACCTATGTAAAAGACATTCCAACACACATTCCAGCGAATCAGATTCATCCGATAAAGAACTTCCCGAGTCTGTCAATACTATCACTGTAAAAAATAGTCAACAAGAAGGAACTAATTCTAAATCGCATAAATTTTTCTCGAATATGTCACACGAATTAGAAAACGCAAAGAGAAATTGCGAATCTTTGCTCAATGTAAAGCAATCGAATCTGCAAAGCGTGGCGTCCACGATAAACAACTTTCAAAAGAAATATGAAGTTTTTAAACCGCCTACACAGAAAATTGCTACTATATCTTCGACGAGCGCCGATAATACAGTTAAAAGTAGTATTAATAGCCTTCCACCGCCAACTATATTTGGAGGTGGAAATCCATTTTTAATGTATTTGTGTCTTACAGTATTATTACAACACAGAGATTATATTATGAGGAATCGAATGGATTATAACGAATTAGCGATGCATTTTGATAAAATGGTACGTAAACATAATGTGAACAGGGTATTAAATCAAGCGCGCCAAATGTACGCCCTTTATTTAAAACAACAAGCACACAAGACTGGTGATGTTACTATTTAAATATTATTTAGTGTTAAAAAAAAAGATCTCCAATATTTCATTTGATTGCTCATGATTAAAAATTATAAGCTTATCGTAAGTTAATAAGTAATTAATTATACTACATTTGATATAGCGCAACCAAATATACAGCAGACAATCACGCGTGATATCCCTTATGATAGTAAGAAAAGAGGCCTTAATTTTAATATTTAATTTGAAGATATTAAAAAGTGAGAAACCTATTCAACCGTGTAGGTCTTCTAGTATTGCATTTAATTGATCGTGAATTTGTAAGGTTTGATAGCGAGGATATTCTCATAAATCCGATGGATTAGTAACTGTATACACTTAAAGGGAAACAGACGTTACGCAATTTAAATTTCCAACTTAGTCTATTTCGAAAATATTTCAATCAAAAGTATCAATAGGTTTATAATTTTATTGCTGACATAGCCTATAACATATGAGCGCACACATGAACAATTTAAAAAATTTATCACGCAGGCCCCATCTAGCTACCCCCTTTTCTCTCGTCCCCTTACAAATAGTGTATAAAATCTACCATCAAAAGGATGCAAATATTATCAAAATTGAACTAGCTCTTTAATTCTTAACGAGCGAGGTTGATTGACATAATTAAAATAAGCAAGTCTTACTTTTCTTTATTCTCGCTTCCATCTTATGAAAAATTCTCTTTTTTATATTTTATTAAAATCCAATTATTGTTTTTATGAAATGGAAAATTATTTATTCCGTAACACGCGCTCAAATATGTTCCCCTTTGTATTTAAATCCAAAGATTGATTATTTAACAATTGTGATATTTTTTTTATTTAAAATTATTTTATTACATTTTGTCAATTGTATTTATTTTTTACTTATTCATATCTGATATAAATGTATTTGTAACCGATGTGAATGTTTAAGTAAGTATATTATGTAAATGCACAATGCTCCAATGTTAAATAAGATGTTATTAAATTGTAAATTGTATAATTATGTAATATTACAGAAAATTTTGATTAGATATCTGAATTAACCATTCCATTTATTCTTATTCGATTTAATAATAAGAAAACAATGTGGACTTCTTTACTCTAAGATTATAAATTAACATTCGATATCAATCGCTGTGCTTAAATATTCGTATTACAAAAGCTTATTTTGAACAACCTGTAAATAAATTATTCAGAGCTAAATTTAATTTTTTTATTTATAAATTTAATAATTCTATTGATTAAAATTGTAATGTAACAGTGGCGGAATGATAATTACCCGCCAGTAGATTTTGCTGCCTCTACCGACCTCTACAATTCGATATTCGATGCCATAGTTCAAATTCATATTCCGATAATAGATATCACTTAAAGGGTTTAAAAATTTATGCACCTGTAATCCGTCGCCCTATATGTACTCAAACTGCTGGTAGATCCTTCACTAATCATAAATCAAGTTGGTAATGGTATAAATTTTTCAATTCAAACCAGTTGTTCCTGAGAACGCACTAAGCGTTCAAACAAACAAACTCAGCTTTATAATATTAGAGTAGATAAGTAAAATCCTAATATAGTTAATTCCCTAAAATATTTTACAAAGGAATGAAACACCTGTATCAACTCAGATGTGTAGTATTGTGAGGCAAATTCAGTTTCAATATTTAAAATATACATAGATAGACCACCGACTTGAACTAAATTTCTGAATGAATATATTCTTCTTTTAAAAATTACATATCATGGATAATATTATATACAGTAGTGAATAAGTAATAAAAAAACCATATCGAATAAATACTTGAGAATTTATTTTCGAAACATTAGAATAGACTAATTAAGCTTTCTTAACAATACCTTCTGTCCTTACATTTACAATATCACATCAGCTTTAGATTCTGCCATCCAAAAGCACGAGAAATTTTCTAAGCTATTTACTGTAATATTTGATGACTAATTAAAATTAAAACATTTTGAATCGTAACTTCATCTACTTCCGCTTGTTGCCCCCGCCGCCCGCGAGAATCATAGCAATTCGCATAAAGATGTTGAGCACATCCAAGTATACAGAAATGGCCCTGAAAAAAAAACGTAATTGTAATAGTTAATTAACTAAAATAAAAATAAAGTGAAAAAGATTTAAAATAGAAAAGGTATTTAAACAATAATGTAATTAAATTGTTTTGTTTGTCTATGAAATAACTGCATACGCATTGAGAAATTGATATCAAAACAAGGTGTAACTTTAAGTGCCAAATAATTTGTATGCGTAGGAGTAATTATAAGGAAGTTTTAACATAAATATAGATCAATAATAGCCTGGGCAGATAGAGGACTTTGTCCGCCACTGTTTATCAGGCAACTTTTGTACACAGTTTTTATGCAATATAATTCTCTCAATGGTATGTCTTGACAGACAAAAAACTATTTCCAAAATCATTCCTCACAAGCTAGGAATAACCTCATCTGTGCAAGCATTAAAAGGAAAGGTTTACTTACGAGTTGATTGGGTCATAAGGTTGGAATCCATACATTGGGTGCATCTCTGCTCGTTTGATAATCGCTTGAGTGTCATACAGCAAAAAACCACCAAACACAATCAATCCACCATACAAGCTCAATGAGTATAATCCTAAAAAAGAAATAACATTTTTGTTGTATCCACAATACATTTCATCCAAAATATGTATTCATATTAATGTAAGAATAAATCATCTGTTACTGTTATCATAAAAAAATTATTAGAGCAGAGTCATTTCATGAGTTTTAATGAAATTATGCTAAATAATAATATAAATAAAAAAACTGCATCAAAATTGGTCCATTCATTATAGAACTACAATGTCACAGACAGACACACAGATACACAATTAAACACTTCAAATTGATTACACCCCTCTTTTTTGGGCCAGGGCTGAAAAGTGTCAAATCATAATTTTTAAACAACTTTATATTTTTTTTGTTGGAAGAACTAAAGCCGACGCATACAAAATCCTTATAAAAGTTTGTCAACAATAAATAAACATACTATGTATTTATAATAATAAATAATCACCTGCTCCGAGAGCAGAAGTGGGTGGCAGGAACATGCCGGCAAGTGAGGCGGCGAAAACAGCGCCCAGACCCATGGCTAGTGGTGCACGCATGTTGAGGAACTCGCCAGAGGGCGCGCAGACGGCAATCGTACTCAACCCTCCTACTACACCAGCTGTATACCTGTTATATTGGCAATGGCAATTAAAAAATTTGAAGTTAAACATTTTACATAGAAAAAAAGAAGTGTCATGAACAAAGTTCCTTTTGCTGTACGTAAGTATATAAACTTTACCTGAAAAGCATCTGCCAAACTCGTAATAAGGAACATGGCTAAAAACAATCTAATTAAAACCACTCACAAATCAACAATCCCTTACAATAAACATGAAGTTCATGACAAAATTCCAAGTGATTTAAATATATAAAAATCAAATATTTATTTAGAATGTCAAGTTTTATAATTACCAAGCAGCACGCATAAGGATTGGTCCACCGAGGAAGCAAATAGGTGCAATAACAGCACCCATGATACCAGTGTGCACCATCCATGCTAGCTGTTTCGGTCCGAACCCTGGTTTGTACTCCATACCCCTGACTAACATGCCGGACCCAATCATCAGAGCCATTGTTGCAATGATCGACTAAAAATAAGAATAAAAAATATCTTAATATCTTCATTTCTTATATACAAATTGTGTTATTATAAATGTAGTCTATTTTTTACTTTGTTAATTAAGTAATAAGTAATGTCCTCAACGTTGCTGTTATAATATAAGTTAAAATTCAACCATATTAACAGCTTATGAAATACAAGTTTACTCATTATAAATTACACAAATATATATGTATTTATTTATAAATATATATTTATATAATTATATAAATAAACAAAATTTTTAAATAACCTACCATCCATCCATTACGGGCAACCAAGTTAAGCAAAGCAGGTGTTCTGAAAACAGTGATTGCACTGCCAGCAGTTAATACGAGAGATCCTGCGATGTACCCATATGTAGCTTTAATGCGGTCTTTGACATATTGCGGCCACAAACTATAAGAGAAAAAAGCAGAAAAATTACTGCTAAATTTTCCATTCTTATTATTTATTAAAAATTTAAACTTTAGGATTATAATGTTAATTATCATAAACATTCATCAATCACTTTATATCTATGTCATTATGTACAAGATGTGTGACTCACTGTGCTTCTTGTAATGTGCCAGGTTTAACACCAGAACCATAATAGCATAATGCCACTAGTCCAACAGCTGATGCTCCTGCTAATGCTCCCTTTCCTAAGCTAAAAGCTGAAAAGCAACTAATTCACATTAATTTTACTAAATGCTTATTTGAGATTTTATTTTTTTGTACCAAAATATTGCTTAAGATTATTTTATTGTTATTACTTTAATATATTTATGGCAAATATTATTTGTTATTGGAAAATTGTAGCATTAAAAACAGTCCTATCTAATTGTTACGCCAATGCATTATTTTATTTTTTTCATATTCAATAATAATATAGACATACCATTAGGTCCTGCTGGGGCCATTAATCTTTCCCAGACAGTAGGCTGTGAACGTGTAGCGACCCTGGAGCGTGGCTCTCGTGCATAGTTCCTCACAATATAGTTTTTAGGCACGAATCTTTGCGGTACTGGAGTTTTAAGTGTTTGTGTAACACTTAAAGTCGAACGAGCGACGCACAATCGGGAAAGCATGATGCAACCTACAAATGGATCGATTTTTAAAAATTTGATAAACTAGACATCTATTAACTCTACATATTATTTAAAATTATGAAATATGATCAAGATATATGTATGATGTAACGTAATTTTAAAAATATGTATAATATTTACTTACCGGTTTTATTACAACTTTTCAAAGAGCAATAATGTAATAAAAATTACTGCCAGAAAACAATAACAACTTAGTAGAACGGTCAATAATCAGATATAATTAACTTTTAACAAATTAGGAATTCGGATTGTAAATAAGTGTGTACGTATTTCGCAGTTTGATTCGAGTTCTAGAAAATTGGAGACTGTCAAATTGACAAAAATATATAAAATGACAGTTGACATTTAAGAAGCAAGACATAGACAAGAAAATAATCATAGACATAGAGTTATACGAATATAAAACGACAACTTTTGTTTAATAGGGATGAGATTATTTTTATTTCTCAAAATATGTTATCGATATCGAAATTTCATTAGATAATTTTATACAATAATTTATCGATATTTTTGGGATTTGGTGGGAAACTTCTTAAATATAAAAATTATAATCTTCTTTTGTAATAAAATGAAAAGAAAAACATTGTTTACAAAAACAGCATTACATCATATTCGATATACCGATGGTACCAACACTACGTATTCCTATATTGTAGGTACCTATTTACAATTTAACAGTTTGTTTACTGTTGTCGCTCGGTTTACACAAGTATTTACAATTACGCTATTTATTATTAATTAATAAAATAAAAACACAATAATAATATATGTAAAAAATATTAAAAAGATAATTACAAAATAAAGAAACCGGTATATTTTTATTTAAATTTTTATTAGGTACACACTTCATATGACAAAAATAAAGAAATTAAAAAATAACTATATAAGTCATGACCGCGTTGAATGGTTGCAAGAAAGCTAATAGTTTATTTCCCTTTAACATAATCACTGATACTCAAGGTACCGGTTCACTAATCGGCAGTACCGTCGCCGGAGTTGCAATAAAATTTTTTTATCAATACCTTTTTGCAGTTAACATTGTGACAACACTATACAAAAATACTCTCGATATATTAATGAACTTATATAAATACAATCAATAAAGAATAAAAAAGCATGAAAATATAACATATGATTAATTTGTACCCAATTGTAATTTATCATTTTCGAGAATTTAATTGATGATAATATTTTGTGGTGATTTTAATAGAAATACTGAATTAATTATGTCTTTAATAATTACATATGAAATGTAACTTTTTTTTGAAAATTAGATGTGTTTGATTTCTTTTTGCAGTGGTTGTACAGATTGGAATTTTTTACGGAACTCCGTACACAGTGATAACGATTTTGATATTGTAAAAAATCAATTCCGATTGAGTAGTTTTTATAAACGCGTTAGATCATTTCGCTATAAGATTTGCTGAGAAAAATATGTCGAGTCATCCCGTTTTTATTTATATTTTTCTCGTTATCTGTCATTGCCTCTATCTTCAATCTACATGGTATTTGACCTTTTCACGACATTGCCTATATGACGTATATAACAAAATTGTGAAAATTGGGTTAGAATGTTGCTAGATTAATCATAAATGCCACAAAAAGGGGGATTTTAAAAATGCTTTTATTTTTATCCATGGGACAATTTAATTTTACTTGCAAAATTATATTTAATGAAGCATGTGTATTATATTATTTGTAAAATATGCAGCTTTCACATTTTTTATTTAGAATCAAACGGGATTTACAACTGAAAAGTCGAACATGCCCAGATTCAAACCCACTGTTTGAGATTTATATGTTCTATTCACTTACCTATCAATCTAAGGTATGCGCTAACTCTATTCCGAACCTCACTCAAATTTGTTCAGCACTGTAGAGTGTAAATGTGAACAACAAACATATACATACTCATAAGGTTTTATATACATTATTAATATTTGTCTTATTTACTTAAGATATTTACATAAAATCTCTAATTTTGCTTATAAATAATAAATTATTCTTGATATTTTATCATTAATGGTCTATTTATTTACTATCATGATGGCAACTCCAACATTTGCTATTGCTGTTTTTATCAAATCGTACTGCATGCTTATAGTGTAAAACACTATTAGTAGATTACCGTCTGTATTTTTACAAATCATTTATATCGGTTAGTGTGTAAGAGTAGCAATGGCTCAAGCTCTGAAAAAATTGTCAGTGCAGGCACTAAAGAATAATTATGCTGAAGCAATTACCACCGGCATTGTAACTAGAGCGAGCAGGTACTGTACCACCTGCACCGGTATTAGTTAATTTTTACGTAATGTTATGTGATACTTTATATTTAAGCCTATGGCATTGACCTTTAAAATTTTGGTTAATCTTAAATATTCGTACTATTTTATTGTATTTACTGTTCGTAATACATTTGCAGGAAAGTTATTGCATCTTCAGAATTTTAAACTGGTTATATGAATCTGTTGGATTAGAAATTATTTTAGTAAAGTATGTTATATTTATTACAACCATCAGTACCCTTTCGTGCATTTATTACAACATAGATAACATATTTTATGATCCTGTTAATCATATATTTATCAATTCATATGTACATGCAATTACATTATTTTTCCATCCATAAATCATATTTAAACGGTATATGAAGTAAGAATTACATCCAAAAACCCTCATCAGAATATGAGTTGTGTTGTGTGTTTTTATTTGGTTTTGAAGTTTTATATTATTAAGTTCAGTGTGCACTGTCATACTAAAAAGATGAATTGTTTCAAGTACTGCAAAACATGCACAAAAAAGATAGCATTTGTTATGTCTGATCTTCTTGCAAGAGTCTGTAATCATTTACTTTGAAAAAAGCATGTAACATAATTTTCAATGGATTTTCTTAAACAAAAAAATGTGAAAGAAATATGGAATTAATTCCTACAGTTTAATTTTGATAAAAGATTTCATGTAATTAGATTAAACAGTATTTGCTAAGTGTGTCTCAATCGTAACTTAGGGATTTAATGCATACTTGTTATAAATTTATATCATTTATTATTTATATATAACAGCACCTGGTGGAGCAATGTGCAGATGGGACCACCTGATGTTATCTTAGGAATAACGGAGGCTTACAAAAGAGACACAGACCCTAAGAAAGTTAACTTGGGTGTCGGAGCATACAGAGATGACCAAGGCAAACCTTTCATACTGCCATCTGTTAAAAAGGTTAGTTAATTAACAGTGTTTGTTACTGTAGCCATAGGAGCTCTTTATGTACCTATTGTATAAATAACTATCTGCTCATCACAGTTCCACCTGTATTATGTTTCGGACCTTAATATTTTGTTGACATTTACAGTTGCAATCCTGCTCACAAGTGTCAGTACTTGATGTTTTACATCCTAAAACATTCCTTATTTAATATGCTATCTAATTCAAATAGAATTTTCCAAATTAATGTCTATGATTAGCTTTTTTAAATAAATAAATTAGATTAACATATTACATTAATACATAAATAGGATAATAGGGATATACAGTCAGGTATATAACGAGTCAGAATCTCACAGATTAGATAATGTTTTATATAGGAGATTAACTGTTTTGTTTAACTTACAACTAGGCAGAAGAAGTACTTTTCAAAAAAGGATTGAATCACGAGTATGCTCCTATTGGTGGAGAAGCAGCATACACAGATGCCGTCGCTAAACTTGCTTTTGGAGAAGACAGCCCGGTTCTCAAAAACAAGAGCAATTGCACTGTCCAGGTAATATTTAAATATGAATTACTATAATGTTATGTATGAAGAAATGAAGCCTTGACTAATATATATTTTAATGTGCAATAAGTACAACTAATTTACAAAAAAGAGGCACATAATTGTTTGCTGGCAAAATGTGAAGTTGTTATGCAATCATTTTTGGCTAAATACATCTTGACTACACATTTTTAAAGACTAGCCTTAGCTGTTGAATAATAAAATTTTCTAACAGATCTTATTGAATTTTTTTTGTATTTAGGTGTATGCATAGAGTCCATGGTTAATGCAAATATAAACTTAAATAAAAAAACTAAAATTATTGCTTTCTATTTATGGAAATGAAAAAAAGAATACATTTAAACTAAACTCTATTTAATAATAATAATATTATGACTACATATTATATTCATTTAAATATAAATTTAATTAAATTGTTGACATACAGACAAAATCGCAAATATTAACATCGTGAATATTTTTAGTTTTATATATTAAGGATGAATGTAATCAAGGTTATTAGATATGAAGCATTATAACATTTATTGTAGTGTTAAACTTGTTGATTGCTCTTATTATTTCATGACGTTAACTTTATCAAATATTGATTAGAGAGATATTATTTGTGGAGACATATCAAGTAAATATGCTACACACAGATAACACAAACCGTCCAACATAATATTTGTCCCAAAAATTTATGATCATATACATACATCACAAGTGCCCACAAAATATTATGACGACAGTTGAGATATCGTCGTTTTGGATTTTATTTTTAACTAGCACTACGCTCCGGCGTCACCTGAGATTATAAAATTTTAAAACACCGATATACATGTGCATTTATTACTAAACAGAAGTAGGTATGTCAAATTTCGTTTAATTTTAAAATGACGGACTTCCAAATAACCATTCATCCCTTATTTTACCCTCTTAAGAAAGAAATTTTCAAAAATCTTTATCTAGTTGATATTTATATCATAAACTATTATTAAATTAATTAAACTATTAATTAAAAATTAATTGGCTTAAGCTTTGCGTCAGTCTAACAGGTACTACAGGATATATGTACTAATTATATACTACTGAAAATCTTTATCTTATGGAAATATTTTGTAATTAACTTATAACACTTATAGTCATTACATATTACCTCGGATATTTATAACTTAAGTATTCGGAATACTTTTCCTCTAAATTTGAATATGCAATTGTGCAACAACCAAGTTATATAACCATGTCATAATTGTTAATAAACATGGTTGCCCTTAAATTAATAATGAAACTAAAAGAAATGTATTAAAACAGGTTATAAATATTGTAAATTTATAACTAATTACTTATTCTGAAACAAATGATACTTGTCCGTGATAAACTTCGATACTACTCCACCGATCTTAGTGAAATTCTTACACGGAGTGCGATATGGTCCAACATAAAAGATGGAATTGGTTATAATCTCTATGACTCGAATTTCATTTTTTTTTTAATTGAAAATACACATTTTTATAGTACAAATGGTTATAATTATTTGTTAATTCCATTAGTAACTAACAAATGATGGCTTAAGTTAGTTTACTCAGACTACACTTCTATATAAACGTGAATAGAGCCATGAACAAAGTTAGTATAATTATAAATCTTTGCAGACAATATCCGGTACGGGTGCCCTCCGTCTCGGTCTGGAATTCATCACAAAGCATTATGCCAAGAACAAGGAGATCTGGTTGTCGACACCCACGTGGGGCAACCACCCGCAGATCTGCAATGTTCTCAACCTCTCACACAAAAAATACCGTTATTTCGACCCCAAGACAAACGGATTTGACCTTAAAGGAGCTATTGAAGATATCAGTGTGAGTATTATTTTATTTAAACAAAAAAAATTTTAAACGAAACCAATGTCTAAAGCAAAATACGCGTTTTAGTTTACTTGAGTGTACTTCATACATAGGATACTTTTTTTCAGTTATTTCACTGTAAATACCAATACCAATACAAATAAATACCAAACTGCTGAACGGATTTTAATGTAAATTCTATGGGACCAAGCTGACTAATAAGCATTTAAAAAAAATCATTTTCAAAATCGGTGGATGAAGAATAGAGTTCTGAGGTAACAACAATTAAAAATAAATAAACTTACACTACGAATTGAGAATCACCTTATTTTTTTGAAGGTGTTTTTAATTATTCATATTCCAACATACAACGATATTTTATAAGTATAGATGTGTTACAAAATGCATATTTATTTTTCATACTTTTAATTATATATATTTTTTTATTTATGGCTTTTGGTACTGCGGTATATGCTACGTTCATACTACATAACTTTAAAACTCTGTATCAAACTATGACAAGGGTTAATTATCTTATCGGCCCAAAGAAACTTACTTGTCACACTTAGTCGTTAGTTGGTTGCTAAGCAACGTCGTCAAACAAAGCTACAGTGGTCGGCAAAATAGTGACAAAATCTGTAAACATGAAACATCTAAAGTTCTATACTGACAAAACTGTTTAGTTCTTTCTTTTTTTCCTTTCCTTATTAAGTGATATAATTATTTTAATAATCAACATAATATACTATAATATTTTAGGAACAGATTTCATATAGATGCGTAAAGATGAACACAGTTATGATAAAACACTTAAAATGTTTGTATTGTTATATAAAGTTTCATCGACTTTAATAGTATTTAATAATTATTATCTCTTGTACACTCTTTCTTTCTTCTGTAAATATTATAAAACAATGTCGCTTTTATTGTTTTTTGACGGAAATACGCAGATAATTCCTTCACAATCTTTATGTATTATATAGTTCTTTCATATTAAATGTGGCAGAGAAATCTTTATGTTTTGTAACTAAGCAGTAAAATTAAGCTATACGTGATGTAGGTTTCAAAATACTTTACAAAGAAGGCACCGACTATAAAAGCAAATAAATATCTAATTTTGTTTACTTAAATGACATCAATTTTTTCAGTTATTTCGCTAAAAAAGTAATTTTGATTTTGATAAAAATTCTATTGGACAAATCTGAAATACCCTTTCAAACAATGAAATACATTTTTCAAACATAAAATGTTAACGGAAACCTGAAGATAAATCTCAATAATGACTTTTATGTTAATAATAAACGATCAAAATTAAACAAAGATTTATTTTTGGTACGGTATTAATAATTACTTAAAATAAATATCGTCATAATTTACATCATTTTCTGTTTAGATTTCAATGAACAAGTATTTCGTAATAAGATAACTCATTTAGGTCAACTCTCGCATATTATAAATTATATTTAACATTACGTCAAGTTTTAATAAACGAAAAAAATGTTCGTTTACAAAAATAATCAACGTCTGTTATTTTGACCTTTCAATTACATAGTTTAAAGTCTGTTTCAATTGTCAAGTCTAGATAGTTACAACAAGCTTGTAGAAAAATTATTCCATGTTTATTTTTAAATTTTATTTTGTTTAATATTATGATTATATTGGGTTTCGTCCGCGTAGTAGGATTTAGCTAGTAATTAGCTCTATCCCACAAAACATACGACATATAAACATACCATTTATTTATATAGCTCTGAAGTGATGTAGCTTCCTGATGTTGTAAACAAAAAAATTTTACCTGTTTATAAAAATAATAGATTATTACCACGACGAGAACAAATAAAACAATAAATCGCGTTATAAAATAGACAGTATATAATTCATGTAGGTGTTTTCCTAAAATACAAAATAATAAGTGGAAATGTTGGACATAGATAAAGTATTTCTCTAAGTCAATTTTTATCCCATGTGTTATATGATTGATAAAACTTGTTCATGAGCGCTACACGTGATAACAGGCTTGATTGATGACTTATGTAATATATAGAAACAATAACTACAATAAATATTGTACTTGTACAATGTCAAGGTAATTTATTTATCTTTAAAATGATGTAGCCGGTTTAGTTTATGGAATAAGGTTCAATTGTTTTTTGGGATAATATTTTCCCTTTATTGTCATGGCTTGTATTAATTTTATCCGAAACTGTTGGAAATTATGTGATGAATTAAAATGCCATTCATAATTTTTTGGAAATGATTGTCGTCTAAATAATTATTATTAAAAATATTTAAATATTGTTTTTGTTATTAGTCCATGAAATTAATTCATACATTCGGGTATATTTAAGTATAAATATAATGTTTGAAATTTTATTCTTCCAGAAAATTCCAGAGGGTTCCGTTATTTTGTTGCACGCATGCGCCCACAATCCCACTGGTGTTGATCCTAAGCCAGAAGAATGGAAACAGCTCTCTCAGGTAAATAACTTAAAATAATGATCAAATTCAAAATATTATTCATACAGAACATGGCTATTAAACTTTCGCCAGGGATATCTGGGATTAACAAAATTTTCTTGATATTAGGAAAATCCAATCAGCAATAAAATTATTGCATGTTTTGTGCATTTAAATTAGTGGTCGAAATGTAAGTTGTAAAGCACATTTCTACAGCACTGCAGTAAAGAAAGTAAAAATTATTATTGCATTTGCCTTTAGTTCGACATTGATATTTACATTAAATGCTACAATTTCTTTGAATAATTGTAAGCCAAAAGTACAAGTCTCAAAAAAATGGTGGTTTCAGGTGATAAAAGATAGGAAGTTATTCCCATTCTTCGACATGGCATACCAAGGCTTCGCGACAGGCAGTGTGGACAATGATGCTTTCGCCGTGCGCCTGTTCGTGCAGGAGGGACACCAGGTCATGGTCGCGCAGAGCTTCGCCAAGAACATGGGTATGATTGTATTATCATATTCGAACTATATAAAGGTTTTCCTTTGACCCCTACTACAATTGTAATATTATACCAATATGCTGACAAATTTCATATACCAGAGGGCTCTTTCTCATCACATTATAAACTGGAGTCTATATCTTTTTTTATTACTTTTTTATGATTTCAAGTATCATCTAGATAACTACTTGCAATCCGGAAAACTGGATGGTGTATTAGTACCAGATGCAGTAATCTTTAATGATGCCGGATATGTTACCAATACTCCGGATCTGGTTTTGCTACATGCAAGTTATCCAAAGTGAATCCGTGCAGGGCTGTACGGCGAGCGCGCGGGGGCGGTGACGTTCCTGTGCGGCGACGAGGAGGCGGCGGCGCGCGTGATGTCGCAGGTGAAGATCCTGATCCGCGTCATGTACTCCAACCCGCCGCTGTACGGCGCGCGCCTCGTGCAGGAGATCCTCACGCAGCCGGACCTCAAGGCGCAGTGGTTAGTGATATACACGAGTATGCAATCACTCGTGTACTTACACTCATATGCAATAACTCATGTACATACACTCGTATACATACATTTGTACATTCATATACATACCTCTTTGGCTCCATCCAATGCCAGGCAGTTTGTAAACACACAGACAGTTAAGAACCTTTAAATGTACTGAGTGATATTGATTCTTTGAGTGTTTTTTACCACCTGTACAATGTGTTTGTGTGTGTGTGTTTGAAGGAATTCCTTGATATGGTGCCACCGTCTTTTACCTGGTCTACTTCCTATGTGCGAACTTAACGACACTTTTTTTCGCCGATATTAATGTAAAAAATTAAATTAGTTGTGCAGAGAATCAAACAAATACCAATCAATGAATGTATTATAATATCGTTACAATTTCAAATAATTTATCCCCAGGTTGAAGGACGTGAAGTTGATGGCGGACCGCATCATCGACATGCGCAACAAGCTGCGCGCCGGCATCGAGCGCGCCGGCAACAAGCAGAGCTGGCGGCACATCACCGACCAGATCGGCATGTTCTGCTACACCGGCCTCAAGCCTGACCAGGTACATTTTCATACTTTTTTTTCACGTAATTTAACACGTCAGGGGTTTTTTTTGTAAGGATGGATTTTCTCCCATTGGTGACATAGAATGTTTATCACAATCGGTTTGGTAGTTTCAAATTAAAATGAAATAAGTGTGTCATTCGAGTAAACGAAATTTTTGTATTTTGCTTTTGCTATAACTTTACTTTATATTTTAAAGAAAATTTATTAAATATAAATAAATAAAAACGTCACAAAAACAAAATATGCAACTTAGTTTACTTGTATTATGTCATTCAAGTAGTTACTCATTAGTTATATGGATTTAAATAAGAATAAGGGATGACAGGGAATAAGAAGTAAGGAATGAAATAAAGAAGGTTAGGCTTCGGATTCTCTTACTCACTGTACAAAACGAATAACTATATACTTCAAATTCTGTGAGAGTATGGTAAATCCCGGCTATGCCAGCTACTATGGAAACTTAAGTCGATGGATTTAAGTTACATTCTAGTACAGTACAGTTAGGTTTACTCTTATTTCAACATGATTACTTTGTTTTTGATCTTCTATGTCTATGTTAAAAAAATTCTTAAAGTATTAAAATTAAATGATGTAATATTGTTTATCTCAATTGAATTTGCCATAAAATGTCGTCGAATCTTTCAAATAAATTATTTCTTTAAATTATCTTGTTTGATTGAAACCATTATCTAAAAATCTATATGAAAAGTTTCAAACAATAGTAAATTAAATGTTAGTAAAATGGTACAATATCCTATTTTCGTAATATAATTTCTTTGCAATGACTTTCAGGTGGAACGTCTTACTAAAGATTTCCACATTTACCTGACCAAAGACGGTCGTATCTCGGTGGCGGGCATCTCCTCCAACAACGTCGATTACATCGCCGAAGCCATGCACAAGGTGACCTCGTAAACAGCATTTCGAATATATAAAACATTTACTGCCATAAGAGTCAATGAAAACATCGATTAAAGGCCTGTGCAGAGAAGGAACAATATTCTGGGTACTTTTTGTCCGTTGTAATAGCACGTTTAGAACTGTATCGTATAACGGGCACTTAAAGTGCCGCCTAAAAAGTATCCTGAATAATGGTTTCATTTTGTGTCAGACAATAGCTTCTCGTCTGCGCAGGCCATGAAAAGTAAGCAAAAGTTTATGTTTGTCTATGGTACTACAGATATTTAATAGCTGTAGTGATAATTAAAAGTAATAACCTAAAGATTAAAATTGATTAAAAATCAAAGAAATTATTTATCGATTATTTAATCATGTGATGTGTAACTGATTATAAATATATTATTGTTTTTGATCAAAGATTTTTATTTCAACCTCGCCAGGATTATAATAAGAAAATTTATGTCAAGTAACTGTTTATTTTGAATATAAGTAAATAAAATAAACTAAATGACAAAACAGAAATCTTAATAACGCATTAATGATTTTAAAACAAAGTATGGTCTACGCAAATTATTTACAGCCGACAAATAAATGTTACTCTACATTTTAAAATTGATGCAGATCGGTAATCAAAATTATTTGTAACAAACAAAATGTTAATTTTATACATACAATTCATCAATGAAGTCGGAAAGCCAGTTTCTAACAATTCAAAATTGAATAACAATCTTTTAATGTTATTTAATATTAATAACCTGCATTCACATACAAAATGTATCTTTAATGTTCTACTTAATTTATCTAAAACATACATACATGTTACACATCAAAAATGTGTCTCATTAAATTATTATGATACAAATATTCAAACACATCTTTTAGTTGACACTAGTCAATGATATTTTAATATAAACAACATACCTATGTACAAATTTTCACATAACCTTTAACTACAATCATGGCACTATTTCTTTAGAATGTAACATCCATTATTCGTTGAAATATGTACCATTACAACACGCAAAATGAATTTTGTTAAAGTAAATACAATTTTGACGGCAGAATTAATTGAGAAATCTCATATCACACACGCCACAAGGCTGTCCTCAAGAAGTTTTTTTATACAAAAAATTATAATTATTCCAATATTGTTTCTATTAGATTGTATCACATAGCTGGTTTTAGACATATTTTTTTTATTGATTACAATTTTCGTAATGTATTTGTGAAAACAATATTCATAGCGATTAGCAGAAAACAAATGCAATATGTGAATTATAATAAACACGACAGAACAATTTTTCAGGCACTTCTCTAACTAAAATTTAATATTAAAAAAAAATACTACAAAGTTTATGTCTAAAATTAATAGTAACTGAACTGGGACTAAATTTAAGATTTTTCTATCCTATTACAAAAGAATAAATCTGAATACATTTTTTTATCTTAAGATTATGTTAGGATTTTTAAAGTGCTGCCGAAAAAATATTTTTAACACTTGAATTTAATTTACCGTAAATTACACGGCTTATGAATATTGCAGTAATAAGGTAAGTCTCAATCTTCAGTGCATCAATCCCGAAATACAACTTGAAAACCTTGATATAGTAAACTTAGTTAATTGAAAATAAATAATTTTTGTTACTTATGTTATGATTCAGCATGCAAGCAAAAATTTATATATCTTGGACTAATTTTACACGACTTACAGCAAGTTGTAGTACGTTTCTTTACGTCGATCTAATAAAAATCACACCCTTAAAATACAAGCTGCACAAACCTATCCATCACATTTTTAATCTTAAAATTACATAGTTATTTAAGTTTTTATTACACTTTGAGTGATAACTTGGGATGAAACATTGATTGTCTCTGTTATTATAATTTGTTGACAGAGGGACTCATTTTCCATCGGTTTTTACTAGGAAGGTAATATTAAGTATATCTATGTAATTATAAGATATTTTTAACAAAATTGTCTACATACAGAAATGAGTACACACTAATTTTCTATAGTTTTACATTGGAAGTTATAGATTTTGTACTTAAAAATAAACCTCTATAATGCACACTATATTAATTACGCTATAATAATGCACCATTCATTTTATATTAACAAGACATATTTCTAAATGTAAGTGAATTATCTAGAGTCGACGATGTTATCAGTAGAATTATTAACAATAAAAAAAAAGAAATTTGTTTCAGTAGAAAAGTGGACAAGAAAGAATTTCTTTCAAAACCGATCGTTTAAAAAAATGTTCTTAAATTATATAAATTATGGAGTTAGGAGGTACCTAATTTCAATGACATAGCGAAAATTCCATCCAAATCGAATCAATTTTTTGTGAAAATCGCGGCCATACAGACACACGGTTTAAACACCGTGTCCTTTTTTAAGTCAGTTAAAAATTAATATTATTAAAGGATAAGAGCAAAATATTGTATACATACATTGTAACAATTATACCAATATATCATAAACAATTATCATAAAATATTTTTTTTGCAATATTGTACATGTGGCGTAACATAAAAAAGTGTTAATGTTTATGGTTTAAAAACTAACAAATTGTATGTAAATGGATTCGCATCGCCCTTTAATACACGTCAATTTTAAGGACATTATACATTTTCTTATCTTTGACCAAATTTCTTTTCCTATATTGTTTACAATTTATTCTAGAAGCATTTGCTACTTATTAAATTGCTATTGCTTTTATTACAAACAAATCTTAACACAATAATAAAATAAAATATACTTTAATAAAAATAATTAAACGTTAATTAATATATGTTTGTGCGTTACAGATAATATATTCACATATGTAAGGAATAAAATAAATAATATTTTAAAATCATTTATTATGCAACTTATTCGTTTCAGAGCAAATCTATGGGACATTAATTTAATATCATGAATGATATAAAATTTAAATACAGTGGATTACGTTTGAAATGTCCTCATTTAATGTAACTCATACATCCATTAGATGTGCTTTGCGAAATTTAGCAGTGATTATATGATTGGTTCATGTATTTTTATATTAATATAATAAAGATATACTATTTGTTTGTAAGTTTATACTCTCTGAAACGAATGATTCGATTTGAAAAATTATTTACGTTGCATAGCCTGCTTAGTAAGGAAAGTTAAATGCTAAATTAACATCACGCTAAACTCGACTCGCGAAGCAGTAACAATAAAAAGTGAGTGAAACCGCGAGGGGCAGCTCGTGGTTATTATTTGCTCTTCTCTTCTACTACCTATATGCACGACAGTAGCGCCATTGAACGTTCGTCGGGATCCGTGAGATTATTGACGCATAATCACATAATTATTAAGTCAAGAAAGTCAAAGATTGACCGAAATTTCTGTCGCTGTGACTGGCTGAAAAGGATTTGACAATCCTCATTAACCAATTTTGCACTTGGTACCCACACCTTCCTCAGTTAGATGGCTATCTGTAGGATGTTTCAAATTTAACTGATAGTTCACGAAGTTAGAGCGTTTAAACGCACTTTGTTATTTAATGTTTGTAAGTGTTGATCTAAGGACTAATTAATTTAGCTTGCACACAAAACTGCATAGTAAACACAAAATTACAACGTTAATTGATTAATAAGGGCACATCCTGGTCCCCTAGATAATATTAGATGTCAGTATAAATAATTTGGTTAAACTTTTTTTTAATTCATTGGCAGGAAATTGCTGTAAAAAATTTGTGGGGGAACAATCCCCCTTAACATCCCAGTAAACTCTCAAATTGTGAAAAAACTTGTGACGACTATCCTGGAACGTCTCCGGCGCTGCGGGATTAGCAGCCTCTCTCCTTAGCGTACGGCAGGCAGCGTTACAAAAACACTCTAGGAGTAGGAGATAATAGTATACCTGGTACTGGCGTCGGGGTTAACTGATTCTGTTCTATTCAGAATTTGACTCTAATTTGACCTATTTAATTAAGAATATAAATTCTTATATGGAAATGTCATGTTAATTGAATTTGACATTGTAACTATGCTTGATTAAAATAACTAAATTATTTTGAATTTTACTTTAACGTAATATTGAACTGAAATATAACAATTTAATGTAATAAATATATATTCTTTGTGATTAAAATTAAGTTCCACAACTTAGGACTGGGGTGTTAAGGGCTTCCTCCACTTCATTGGGGGTAAATTTTTACAGCAATTTTCCGTCAGCAAATATTTAAGATCACCCAATAATTTTCAATGTTAAGACCTGAGAAGTATTTTCTAAACTTTTTTTTTACTTACAGACGCTTAACAATTGTTATTTAATTTTGAGTCACGTATTCCACCGTATTTTTTTATTTTACATGCAAAATTAAAACCTAATGATAGAGAAAAGCTGCTGAAGATTTGGTTAAATGTACACCTATTTGATTAAATGTAACAAAAACATCATTTACGTTTAACATATTTTATTAAAAAAAACTTTGATTTCTTTTTATAAAACTGTTCATTGTGCCTTTTTAGAAATGGAAGACAGCCACGATGAGAAGCCAATATATTATATGATTATAAAACCCAGCTCAATAAGTAACAATGAATAAATAGATATTTTAGGATCAATGTCTAATACAGTTACATTTTGTTGAGCAATGTATATTTTTTCTCGATTGAATTAAATATGTTTCTTAGTGTTTATAAACATTTAGGGCAACATATTATGCTATTAAGTTTAAGTTTTCGAAAAAGTGACAAAATTTTATTATAATTTTTCATTAAAGAGAATATTATTAATACAGTTTAACTCCTTATAACCATAAAAGGCTAATAAATAATATTTTTTCAACGTAAGTATTGTTAGTAGTATTAATTAAAAGCAAAATTTTCAAATTGGATTTAAAAATGTTAGTTGTTTAAAAAAAACGACAGTCGTATCATGCGCACACTAATTAACAATCTACGAGAAAACCTTTTCAATTGTACCACACAAAATTTTACATAGTGTGAGGTAATTGATTGAAAAAAAGTTTTGAAGAGGTCTGAAGAATCAAAATGAGTATTTATATCATGCTAAACGAGTTTGATGCTACTTTCGGTATAAAAACTCTTTTATATAAAATAAATGAATAAAAGATTTCTTTTCTTTCATAAAATTAACGATTAATTTTACAAAAATATTGGCAAGATTTTTTAAAGGTAAGAAAATTTTCGTAAAAACATACATTCATATTTATTGTTTATAAATGACAAAATTTCATAGACAGTTATTCTGGTTTATTTACAGTTAAAAAAAATAGATTTTATCGTTTATAATTAAAACAGTTTATTATTTAAATCGTCCCAGAACATAATAATTTGTTTCACCGACAAAATTAAGATTTCGTAAATCACCAAATCATTATACTTTCTAGCCTCTTTTATTAAAGAAAACTTGTATAAAACGAACGAGTTTCATTCACAAATAATATACACATACAGTTTAAAACCTTCTTATCACATCCACATATTTTCCTTCAACGCTCAAAGAGTCCCGAACTATTACATTATAAAGAAATATTTGACCACCTCGTTACACCTACTAGTTTATTGCTCGATTTTATCTAAAGGCAAACTTTCACTTACAGTTTGTTCGTCGGAGGCGTCGTCCAGGAGGCGACTGAGCTGTTCGTCGAGGCGGTCGCGTCTCTTACCCTCCGACGGAAACTCATCGTCCCCCGCCATCATGCCCTCGTCTAGATACGAAAACGAATCTAAATTAATCTCCGACGTCGATATGGCTGTACTATAAATATCTATCCGCCTCTGCTGCGACTTCGCCTCCGCCACTTTCTCCGAAAGCTTCGCCCTCGCCTTCGACAGCGCCTCGGACTCGGACTTGTCGATTTTTATATCGTTATCCTGTATTTTACTCAAACATTTCGATTTAATCGCGAATGACGAATCGTTACTCGATGAACCGTCGTCCTGGAGTTGACTAAGTAGAGTTCTCGTGGCTCGCGATAGAGCACTCGAATTGCTATATCTTTCGATGTTATCACCTAAAAATTTAAATCATTATATTAACCTAAAATTGAAACAAGTAACGGAGATAAATTAAAGATAAACGTACCTGTAGGTGTGTCGGTTTGCATTCTTTCCGTGGCTAAGTGTTCAATTTTCGTTTTTCGACTATCTACCATATATTCATTTTCGCTATCGCTGGACATGCCGAGGTCTAGATGTAGAGAATTTAATTTATCCACGTCATCTTTACTTTTCCCAGAGGTAGTGTCTAATTCCATTTCCCAGTCCGTAACGCTCGAGGGATCTTTGACAACCTCAGAGTCCTTAATAAAATCTGATTTTTCCTTCTCAGCTTTATCTATTATATCTAAGGCAGATTGGTCTAATCTTTCCATGTCTTGTAAACTCGTCGTGGAGTCTAAACTGCTCGTGTTGCAAATTTCCGGCGTTATTTGATTTTCAAATAGGACTGGAGTTTCTTGAGTGATCTCTTGGTCTATGCTTGTTTGGTCCTTGTCAGGAGTGCTCGGCGCGTTAGTGCTGCGGTTACATAATATTTCGGACATAGTAGTCGTGCGACCAGTTTGTTCGTTATTAAGTTCCAAAACGATAACGTTGCCAGATTTAGATGGATCTACTTGATCTGATTTTGTTGTTTGCAACAGTTTATTTACGTTTTTTCCCATAATAATTTTGGACATATCATTTCCGTTTTTAGTAAATGTGAGAGTTTTACCTATCGTGGCACCTTTCTGGACAACTATAACGTTGCCTTTAGTATTCACAGGTCTAATTATAGGATTAGTTATTTTTGATGTTGTTATCGGCGGTATTAACCCTTTTACGGGAACGATATCTGCCATATTAGCAGTTTTTATTGGTTCGACTCCAACGATTTTCGCATTTGATGGTAAAGCATTCACAACTGGTTTTGACATTACGGTGATTGCAGGTGTTTTTGTTACTTGAGCATTATGATGTGAACTGACTGAAACTAACTTCATAGCTGTTGGTATTCCTTTAAAATGAAATAATGGAAGTTGTCCCTCTTTGCTTGATTTTGCAGGTAAAACAACCATTTTTTGACCAGATTTTGGATTTAATACAAACGTTTTTGCGGAAACTTTTAAATCTGTCGCTGGTATCCCTTTAGGGGTCAACGATTCTGCTGTTTTGTTTGCTATACTATTCACGATATTGTGAGTGCTATCTTTAGTTGGTGTTGCTATCACCGAAGAAGTAATAATGACCTTTGAATTTGTCAATCTATTTTCAATTGACGATTTTGATACAACAATCATTTTATCCGATTGTATAATAGGAGCATGTGATGTTCGAGATTTTGGTAGTGAACCAATGACTTTAGTGGTGACAACTTTCCCACTTGTATTGAGAGGTTTATGAGCAGAACTTGGAGACACAACCATTTGTCTATTTGGTATAAATTTAACTTCCTCAGTAGGTTTTTGTATGACTTTAAATTCAGAAATTTGTACTTTTCTATCAGTGGGAATTTCTCCCCTCTTTTTTATTATGAGTTGGCAGGGTTTACCCGTTACAGTTTGTTTGGTTACCGGAGTAGCTTGAGCTTGTAACGAGGATGGATCATCAGGGTGGGCACTGTCTGACACTGCCAATTCGTGAGGTACAGTCGCAGGTTGGGTTAAAAGTTGCATTGTAGGGGAATCTGAGACCATACTGGGAGACGAAAGCACTTTTGGTTTAATTTCATCTAAGTAATCTGGTTTTGTTTTATTTCCTAATATTGATTGAGCATAGCTTGCTTGAAACGAACCAGGCGGCCCTGAGTAATCTTGTGGTCCCGAATTATACTGTTTATTAGGTGACATAGACTGTTCTTGAGTTTTCTTTTGCGCTTTTAATGAGGCTTGTGTGGCACTTTTAGAGCTTTGTTTATGTGATCGATGTCTTAATATAGTTGACCGAGCTGTATGAGGTTGACTGGATTTACTTGTTGAAACTTTGCTTACTTGGTTGTATGAGTGTTTAGAGTGTCCTGAAGATTTACCTGTGCAAGAAATTTTTAATTAAAACATTATATTTATTTAATCTATACTTATATAATAAAGTGAGAGCGAATTTGGTATGAGTGAAGTAAATCTCGAAAACACTAGACTATTATAAAAATTATAGTGCCATTTATATTCATGGTAAATTTTTCTAGATGCAGAGAGGCTTTAGTTTTTGTATAAATGCATAATATTTTAAAATAAAGTCTACATTAACGTGAGCAAAGCCTTAAGCATAAGCTTATATTATATGATATTAAAAAAAGCAATATAGTTTACTGACTTGTAGCAGGTTGAGAATATCTTGAATAAACTTGTGACAAATTAAGATGTTTTTGATTTGTGTTCACTGGTATATTTCTCATATTTTTAACAGGAGTGGAGGTTTCATCGGGTAAAGCCCCTTCAGGTACTTTTCTTTTACGACAAATGAGTTCAGTTTCCCAAATCTGAAATAAATAATTAAATTTATTAGACCACTTATTGTAAAAAATATTACAATTTTATCTGATGCAATCCTACTTTTGCTGTAGTGTCTTCCATGGCAACAGGCGGGTATAATGATTCATCCATTATTTCATTTGATTCAGCAGTCTGTCCTTCGGAATCTGGTATTTCCTCTTCATTTGACTTAGGAGCTATTAATTTTTCAGTCTCAATTCTATTTTTGATTTCCTTGTTTTCTGCCGCTGCAGCTTCAGCAGCCTTATCTGCTATTTCTGTGTACATTGTCTGTGCTATGCCTCGAGGCATTAGTGGCACTAGCCTTCTACCTTCACTTATCCATCCAAGACCTGTGTTAGGACCCGCAAGTCTGAAATTTTGTGATATCTAATTATTTTTATATTTTAGATGAGGTATAGGTGAAAATATTATAATATGAACTATGTTTCTTTAGATTTTTTAATTTTTATTAATAATTATTATCAAGCATACACAATTTTATATAAAAAATAATATAATAACAATTTCTTTTGTTAGTCGGTGTTCAGTATCAATTAAAATATAATCAAAAATAATTTTAAATATAAACATATGTTTATTTTAAGGTCAACATATGTATAAAGTTCTAAAAATTTAAATATTTTAAAATAATATATATGAATATTACTTTCTATAAAATCCTACAACATCAAGACAAAAATAATGAAATAGAAAACTTTTATTATTAAACCTTATCCTCATGTGTTAGCTGCATAAAAATTAAAAAAAAAATCAAGATGTAATACATTTTAAAATTTTGATATAATAAGATTGCTTTAATATTTTACCACTTTTTATAATCAGCAGTATTTTCTTATAAAACATTAATATTTTATTTTATTTTGCTCTGATTCAAATAATTATTACTTTTTGTATAAAGGCATTTATTACAAAAAATTTCAAGACATGTCACAGACTTTTATATCAAAGTCATGAAAATGGAACTATGTCAACAAAATATTTATATTGCATTCATATAAAATAATATTGCAAAATAATTATATTAAACATGTTATTTTAATTCAAAGCATTCACATTAGTATACAGGTTATCTGTCAGATAAAATATAAATAATATAAAATCGGTCTACTACTAGTACTAATTATATTCAAATTGAATATCAATAAAGGATACTAATATAGTAAGATATATGACAATCAACCAAATATCTAAGGGGCTTAGATGGCATAAACCAGCAATATGAAATAATATAATTAAATATTTTGAATCCTATTGGATACGGTATTTATTTCTATACAAATTTGAATAAATTCGGTGCCATTTCTATGCATTATAACTTCAATCTTATTCAGCCATCTTTGCCATTGTTGTGTTCAATTATAAAATAAAGTTGTTGTATATACTAAAATTATGAGATTGAAGCTTACTGTTCAGCAATGGTAGCCAAGAGTTCGTCATTAGACACGCGACGCGCCTCGGCGCTATGTCGATCATTGCTTATGTGCAAAACGGCGCGTAGTTCCTCAAGCAACTTTTTTCTGTTGTCTTCTAATGCCCCTTGTGCCCTGAATACACTAATCATATTCGAGTAGGCTTCCAATTCTATAAGTAAATGAACAAGTATTAAAAAAGATATATAAAAGTAATATCAAAATGCACTATAAGGAGTCAGATCGCTTAAAGCGTTGTGGAAGAAAACCATAGGAGGGAAAACGAATGCCATTTATAAAACTAAATATATACCGAGTCTTCTTAGCGTCCGACGACATTCGTCGCGTGTCATATTAAGCAGCATAGGCCACATGTTTAATCTTTTACATTAAACACTCATAAATTACTATGTATTTGTACGATTTTAACCATATTTTATTAAAATACTTTACTGGCAAATATCCATACTGTTTACTTCAAACTAGGGCTAACCGATTCAAGTAAATACGAGACTACACTCGATACGTGTTATCGATATTGTAACACTACTCGATGTTATAGTGATAATTGAGTTCTAAAATTTAAAAAATTACGAAAAGTTGGCAAAAGACTAAAATAAATAAAAATGAATTGTTAATTTATATATTTTTTATATTTATCACGAACTCAATTACTAAAGATACACTCATAAAATATATCTAATAGTAATTTATAACACAGCGAGCTAAATCACATAATGTTAGAAAATAATTTTTATTTGTAAATTTTATCCAATAATTGTTACATTTAATAAATGTTTTTATATACTTCGCATTGACTTTGAATTGTATATACTGTTATTATCTTTTTTAATCAAATTCATTTGACCAAATGAGACGTTTTTCAATTTATACTTTGTAATGTATTAATACAAGTTTAGATTATTTTTATTGCTTACATTTATAACATAAAATTGAAAATAAAACATAATAATATATTCAAATAAAGACTTATTGTTTTTATGGTTTACCTTATTTTAATTTAAACGAATATCCAAATAAAATATTTCGATTTATATTTTAATGCTTATAGATTCGATTATAGTTTCGATATTATGGACATATCGATACTCTATTTTTATGTATAAACGCGAGACGACAGTTCGTTAAATTTGACATTTTCAAGTAGGGATGCAAGTAATAACGGATGGCTTTGATATTGTCTATGTCTTTATAAATACCAACTTTATATGAATTTTCGATTTTTCAACAAACTTGTGTGTTGTCAATGATATTTTATTGTTACGTTCATACATACTATTTTACCTTAAAAATCTTACTCATTTCTAAATTTGAGAAGGTTGACAATTTACTTGTTGATCCAAAGACCTTACCTGCCGTCAAAGAGGCTCGTGCAAAGTGTACTCTCACGGATGTGATAAGTTCTATAATGGCTAATTTACACAGGAGATAATTGTTATTTCAGCCATTATTAACTATTCTTAGGAAAAGTAGGAATTTGAGTCTTAAAAAAACTTTGAAATCCCATATGAAAATGACTATCGTTTTATTGATAATATAATAGAAGAAGTTACATAGTTTACAAATTGAGATCTATGATTAGTGAGAAAGTTATTCAGCTCCATGATTTATTTGGTTTATAATACCCTGTATGTTTTCTTAACATAATATGATCGAAGAAAATATTATTGTTTTCTTTTTATTAGCCGTTCTTTAAAAAGTTAGAAATTTGGGTGTTAAAATAAGAAAAAAAATAGAAATCTCTCATGAAAATGGCTATTGTTTAACTGAATAATTAGCAAAAGTTTAAAAGGATAAAAATTTGAAATCTATGATGAACAACAAAAGCAATTCAGCTCCAAGATGTAGTTACTACAAATAGTGTAAATGATCTCATGAAACTGTTTACAAGTATATTTTTTAGATCTTAAAATACTTGTACTTGTATATGTTAAAATTTTTTTCTTTTAATGATATTTGTTTGCCTACCACAATATGAAGTTGTCTTTATATAGTATTTTCCAAAATGTTCACATGCAATGTGATTTAAGGAGAAATAACATAATTTAACAATATTCACGTCAACTTCAATGACGTGAGCAGAGAAATGAGATGAGCGGCCTCCGTCTGCGTAACATAGCGCAAGCATTCCTTTCTTCTTTCTTTTCTTTATTTTGTTTTGAAAGAAGAAAGGAATGCTTGCGCTAAGTTACGTCGCTTTGTTACGACTTCGGATTTACAAAAACACTCAAGAAATAGGACAAACAAGTGTCTGATTGAGTTAGGGTCAATTAATTCACAACCTGCAGTCTTTTTATGGCTCTAATTTATAGTTTTCCATTCTGCTACATTTTTTAGTCTGTTATAAGTTCACGTCCGTTAGGAGGCAATTTAAGGCGGCCTGTATCATATATTATATTTATCAGGTTGTCAGTGTCATATTTTAAACGTATTTTCTGTTTTGAAATTATTGTTGATAAACTAATACTATTAACTAATTCAATACTGTGTTGTAACTAGGGAAAAGTTTATCTTAATTTACTTATACCATGGATGTTGAAGAAATAATAGATTATATCAAATCATTAAAAAAAGGTTTCGATAAAGAATTATTTCAAAGTAAAATAGATGAACTGGGACAAATAGTGGATAACGGTGGCTTAGACAATGACGACTTTCATACATTGTTTAAACTTTGGTTGAATTTGAGTATACGTAAGTTTTTATTATAATGTTATTTTTTTTATTTAAAATTATCTAAAAAATCTCATCTTATGTTTCTAATATTTTAGCTATTACGAAATGGGTGAATCTGGGTACAAGTATCGTGCCCCAGGAAAAGGTGACACAAAGTACCGTTGAGTATTCTTTAAGATGGATTCTCGCAAATTATGATAACCAAAACAATTTTTCAAGAATTGGCTTTTTGTTAGATTGGTTAACAGGTATAATATGTCATTGTTATGTAGTAATTGAAGAAATGTATTTAGTAAATCTGTAGAAAAAAATTTATTTAATCTTCTATTTTAGCCGCTATGGACTGTGATAGTGTAGACATGAAAGCATTAGATATGGGATACGAGTTGTTTTACACTATGTTGACATTTGAAACATTGGTAAGTACTTACAATGTGATTTATCCTATTTATTTTGTAAAATGTTATCATTTATAAGCATATCATATTCCATGTATTTTATTTAGAAATAATACAGTGTTGAGAAAAGATAGAGGGTGATATAGGTGATATAGGTGTAAATTTCATTTAACATTACTCGATTTAACAACAAAAATCTTTTAAATATTGAAAATCACTAAAATGACTTGACTCTAATTAGTTTACCTTGCTGTATATACATATATGTAAAGACATCAAGGTAAACTAACCAGAGTCTATCCTAACTAACAATTATTTCTCCCTCTATTTTACAACAATTTTCAGTTTCCTTTACATAGTTCGCATAGTGCATATTTATAACATTATGTGTTTTTACACATGGAATGGATAATTTCAGACAGTGCATGCTATGAAGCTTGTGTATACATTGACAAAGCCCGATGATGTTACAAGAAGAAGGGTACTTGAATTATTGGACTATGCTAAAAAGAGAGAAGCTAAAAAGGTAATTTAAAAAAAAATGTCTAATGTAAATCTATTATTAATATAAATGACTAGTAATCTATATCGAATGATGGCTTATACATTCTTTTAACATTTCAGAATATGTACAGGCAGATTCAAGTGCTTCTTGGTCTGTTTAAATCTTATAAACCAGAATATGTACCTGAAGATGTGCCTTCTATATCAATATATACTGCATTTAGGAAAATTAATGTCACACTACTGACAAGGTTTAGAAATATGCAGGTATGTTTATGTTAATAAATCTGATAAAATTTTAGTTGTCAATAAAATCTCAAGGCCTGTGCTTATGAAACACATAAAACCGTAAAACAGTAAGACATAAAATCACTGTTGGTTGTATGTCTAGAATCTATCAATATTTATGTGTATTGAACACTGATTTAACTTAAAAATATGTTAATGTTACTTTTATAATTCACACTATCAATATTTTTCAAACATAATTTTAATGATAAAAATAATAAATTTTCAGAATCAAAGGAATAGCATGAGAAAAGAGACACACCGACTGTTTTGGATTAACCCATTGAACTCTGTAAGTTTTCTCCTAATTTTTCAAAATTTTTTATTTTCTATAATATAAATGAAGACTAATGAATTTATATTTTCACTATTTTCAGGAAGCTGGTAGGAACAAAAAGGCAGACCCACTCATACCCAATATGGAATTTACAAATATTGGATCACAAAATGATAATGAGGCTCAAAAGAACTATCTCGACTTTTCTGAGTAAGTATCATAATATTGTGCTTATTAATTGATAATTTTATGGTATTAATTATGAATGCTATATTTTTAATTATTGTCACAAGATTAAGTTGTTTGTAAACATAGTTTGAGCAGAGGTAAAGGGTTCATCTGATTTTAAGTGACATTGAATCAGCATTTATAGCATCAGAGGGCCCATTGAATAATGGGAAGATGGATATAGGAAGTTGGAGAATAAACAAATGGGGAACAAAATGCAGTTTTAGTAACAAGTTTACGTGATTTTCATTGAGAGTAAAAAAAATTAAGGCAGGTTATGGTTGCAGCCCGGTGTCACTGCTGCAGTACAGCAGCGGTCGCACGATGCGGCGGCCGGCGCGCCTGCGCGCGCTGCTGGTGAACGCGGCGGGGATGGCGCTGCTGGCCGCCGCCGCGCCCGCTGACCACGACTTCCTGTCGCACGAGCTGCACCACCTGCTCGCCAGCTGTAAGTCCAATTGTCATCACTTATCGAGAACACTGAGTGAGATGTGTGCTATGGAAATATGAAACTGTAGGGAAAACAGAAAAATATTCAAAAGTAGCCAGAATTTTCATTTCTTGGTGATATATATTAGTTTACTTCTTGTGTTAAATTATGTGTGTCACTGTTTAAAATTTCCTTTTTATTAAATATTTTCCTAACCAGAAATCAAACATTTTGAAAATTAAAACATGCCATCTGTATTATTGTACCATTAGAGTATCACTATATATACAGTATTATATTTAATTGGACTACATAATGTTAAAAAATGTATGATTTGAAATGTTATGCTTTAAACAAATTAAAATTATTGACATATGTACATTGAACTATAAGATAGTAATATTATTTTATCTTCATTATATTCCATTAATTAATAATTTTATATCTCCTTTCAGGCTTCTTAGAAACATCGCCTCATAGTTATTTAGAGAAGCAAGACTTATTGCACAGGCTGGCAGTCTTTCAATCGACGCTTATGCAAGGTCTACCCGTTGTTACTCGTTTCTTGGCGCAATTTTTGCCATTTTGGAATGAAAGGGATTTTGCACCTGAGGTAAATTGAAGAGCTTTGTTCAATATAATTGTAATGCTTAGTTTTGTATATTTCTATTAAAGTATATTTATCTTCTACAATTGTTCTGTTTGTAGATCCTCCAGCTCGTCGAATGGGTGAATGTTGAAGGTGCTGATCACATAAATGTAATTTTAGATACCCTGACGAGAGTATATTTTAGAGCTCAACCAATTGAACAGTGCGCTATACTGAAGAGTGTAACCAGCATGTATACAAATCTAGTAAGTTATATATATTGCTAAGTCATCTATTGGCTATGTGTATGATGTTGGCTGCACAGTGTTTGAGACCTGTAATGTTATTGGTAGATAAAAATTAGATACCTTTTTTTATAAAAATATTGGCAAAATATACATGCTGGACACCTAATTTTAAGTGGCAATTTGTGACACCAGAAGACCCACAATTGTGTTGCCAGCTTAAAAAGAAATGAGGAACAAAAATGAGGCAAGTAATGGGGAAGAGGATTAGGCTTCCGGCCCTCTTTCAGTATGAAATGTTACTTCATGCCATTTGGTGAGATTGTGGTACTGCCGAGCCCATATATGAGTACTACTAAGTGGCCTACGACTAGACTCTATCACACTATAATATCCGACTTAGCTATTTTCAAAGCAAAAAATTGACGTAGTTTGCCGCATAGTTTATGTCACTGCATTTGATTAGCTGTAAACGATTTGACAATACTTACTTTCTTCACACATAGCCAATAGATATATAATTGTCGATGATGTAATACAGAAGAAATTGTATTATTCATATCAAAATGCATTTTACAGGTATATGCAAGTACACGACCTCAGCATTATTTTTTAAGTGTACAACCTACAGAACCAATGTACACAGAAGTATTGACAATGGTCTCTTTACGAATTAGTAACATGTGCAACAAAGGATTGCAAGCATCACCTGGTAAGAATTTTTAAAATAACTTTCCTATACTAAATCTCAAATTCGGTCCTTGGAGCCGGATTTGAGATTTATATTTTGTGGCTGTTATAACCATGGTGGTAAAACTTTCATAGCATTGAACAAAACTAATCCGAGAGGGCAAATGTGTATCTAATAGAAATTTTCGTTAATGAAAATAGTAGGCTAAGGCAGCAGACAGATACGACCAAATGAAAGAAATTACCGGCAAAATTGGAAATTTTAATTATTACATTTGAAATTCACTTGTATGTATTTTGTTATAATTTAGCAGATCGTTTATCCATACATTGGTTTTTATCTCTGAAAGCCTCACATCGTGTTTCGTAGTAGAGTATAATAATTCTTTGGCTATAACGCTTATTTTTTCTATTTTGAATATCTATTGCTCTTGGTCATAATGACCTTGATAGCGTTACCGGTGGGTAAGCCGAGATCTGAGACTCTCCCGTGATATGGGAGTCCCCGGTGAGGCTCAGAATGTTTGTTTGTCCTAACAGTGTCTCCTAGTGAGACCACACCTTGGTTTAGGGTAGGCTATGGCCGGCAAACCCGGGTTAGTCCCAGATTCGTGTTTTGTCCGCTATCCAGGAATTACTGTCCCGGATTAAAAAAAAATATTTTTCAATAATTTTTCACTGAAATATGGCTTTTCAAAATATACAAAAAAAATGTTTTTTTTTGCTGGGTTTCTTTATGTTGCACAGTAGTAAAAAAAGCTAGGGTTCTTCATTTTCGGCACAGTTCTTAATATTAAAAGTAGTAGAACTGTGCCTAAAATGATGAACCCTAGCTTAGGACGTCGTCGTCGGTGGTGTAGAGGACATGTATCAGAGCCGTAAAATAAATTAAAAAATAAAATAGCTTCGTTGGTGTGGGGTTATAAGTTATAATGTTTGTTATAATAAATAACGCGCGTGGCGTGTGCGCAGAGGACGTGCGCGTGCAGCGCGGCGCGGCGCGGGCGGGCGCGCGGGCGGCGCGGGCGGGCGCGCGCGCGGCGCTGCGCGGCGCGGCGCCGGGCGCGCTGGAGCTGGCGCTGGCGCTGCTGGCGCCCTCCGCCGCCGCGCTCGACTGCCTCGCCGAGCGCCTCGTGCTGTGAGTGCACTCGATACTATTATTTGACGCTGATAAGCGATGTGTCAACCCACGAAAACTTAAATTCCGAGAAAATTGTCGTCTCTTCAATAAATTATGATACTTGTTATTATGATCTTGGCTTAGAGTTGTTTCTAATAAAATTAGCGGTCAAACGAGAAGGTGGGTCACCTGATGTTAAGTGATTACCGCTACCCAGGAACATTTGCAGCACCTGAAGACGTATCATGGCGTGGTTTTAAACTACAGCCATTGGTTCAGAACAAAGTGATGTATGTAACCGCTGGGTAATCTTGGCTCTTCTAACACGGCGCTTTTAACCGCATTTACTTGATTGACATTTACGGTAACTGCTCCACTCGCATTGTAGTAATCATATCATTCTATTTTTAAATTCAAGGAAATAGACGTTATAAACAAAAGCTAATGCATTACTGAAGATGTACGTTTGTAACAAATCGGTTATAAATATACTAAAATTTTTAGTTTAGTTTTTAGTTTTCGAAAGTAACAAAATGTGATTATTCCATTATTCATGAGAAATCGAACATATAAATCAATTTATTTTTCAGGTATAAAGAAATATTCTCCGCAATAAAAGCCAAGAACGGGCGTAAAGATCAATCATACATGGAACACATGCAGATTTTGAAAGCGTTTACATCAGATTTCGTGAGTTGTTTCTACGAAGAATTTCTCAGTGGCCGTAAAAAGGGCATCATATTTAGCAGATTACATCCGCAACTAGTCAGCAAGTTGACTGACATAATACCCGAAATTGACTCGAAATTGAGCATACGCAATCATTTGGCGCTGGCTCCGTATACATATGTGTCGTTACAGACCATAGACCACAGGGACGCTAATAATAAGCTGTGGTTTGACACGGTGATTGACCAGGAGTTCGGTTATTTGAGTCAATTTGTGAAGAAGGCGATGCCGGAATTGCAATGAGAAAATCTCTTAAGATAAACCGTGAATTGTGCTTTCTCTGTTTACGTTTACGTTTAAACATAGTTTTACTTATTAATAAGTATGTGAAGTTAAAATTTTCTTTTAATTATATTTAATCCGAGATTTTTGAAGATAATAACGTATTAATTTAGATTTTAATTTGATGTTAGTTTATTGATTTGATTATGTTTTTAATTACAAATGTGACTACCCATCAAATCATAGGTCGCTGTTAAGATATTTTACAAAATACTTCTTGCAGCAAAATTTATTATTAACGAACGATTTTCTTTTTTCCATTGAGGGACATTGTTTTCTATTTCAGCTAGTTTTCACATATTAAAAAACGTTATATGAAAGCCTTAAAAATATAAGTATTTTTAATAGATTTTTCGTTCAAAAATGCCAGAGAAATAAACAAAACAAAAATTATTCGGTCGAGTTTAGTACTGCTCTTAGATACGATAATCTGTGAAATTTTTTGATAATATCTTATGTAGCCTATCGTTTTAATCGTCATAAAATTAAGAGGATTTAAATTCAAAGTCAAAATATACTTTATTCCTGTAGGGTTTCACAAATACTTTAAAATCGTTAATATTAGAAAAAAAATAACATTAATAAGGAAGTTCCCACCGGTTCGGAATCTAGATTCTGCAGAGAAGAATGGCAATAAAGTCTTTAAATATTATTTCACTACAAATTTTTATGACGATAACTAATGGTAGTGATACCTTTTTATTGCCCGACGTTTCGACGAAGTTGCATTCGTCGTGGACACGAGCTGACTGAACTTTTTTATATAATTTAATATGAATAGTACAATAAATCGCGAAAGTTTAAAATATACATTTTTTATGACTTACAAATTTATTAAACATCCCGTATGAAATTCAGCATAAATTGAAATTATATGAAATACCAATTAACAAGAGAAGTGATGTGATATGTCGCCTTAATTTTTTCAGATACCGAGTATGTACATACATAACGAGTGATTTTATTAATAACGTTTACTTGTGTTATATACTTGACTACGTAATTTTAACATAAATCTACCCCGATAAAAACTTAATCGTATATTTGTATGAGCGAACTTTGCTTGTATTTTTTTTTGGTAAATGACGTTTTCTAAAAATGAAGAACATTGATGAAAATCTAAATATAAAATACTATTTCTTTTGCTACGGCTTGCCTATAGTTCTATATGAGATAACATTTCCAATCGATTGCATTTAAACTATCTTCCGAAGTTTATTTTTATCCTCGTTCTGCGACTAGGTCACGTATAAGTCTAAAGATACTTTTCGTCGATCTAGAAGTTAAAAATTTTGTACGAAGAAAGGTTATGCAAATATAACAGTAAAAATCATTAATTTTCGATTTTATGTAGAATAACTAACTTATATAAATACGTAGGTTCTACTTTGTATTAAGTTAATTTTTTCGCGAGGTTCCGCTTATTCTAGTAAAAATGTATAGGTACAGCATATATTTTAAAAACACAGTTTTAAAAGATTCGTAATTCTCCGGGTGCGAGTCGTATTTGCATGACGTAATTTTTATTTAATACCGGACAGTCTTCTTGTACTTTTAATATTACATTTTTTAAATATAAGTCGAAAGCAGAAGATTTGGTATACAAACGTTATATTACTACAATTCAATTTTAATTATCTTATATTATTGTATAAGTACTTTTTGTTTTGTCATCAAAAAATATATATCACACAAGTAAATGAATAATATTAACGATAAAGACCCACTTTATACGATTAATATAAATGCCTACTAATTAATAGATATTATCAAATAATTAACGGTAAATAGTCAGGGCGGGCGATATTTTTAATTGTACAAGATATCATAGGGCACATAAATGTAACTTATACGCCAGCACAGACGAAGAACAATTCTCGTGGTACTTCTTTGTTCATTAAAATTGATCTAGGAGAGATACTAAAAAGTGCCGCATATAAAAAGTAAGAAAAGTTTGAGGTTTTAAGTCCTTCGCAGGCCATTTAAATGAATGCCCTTTCAGACATTAAACCTACAGTTACATTACGAAATTAGTGGTATGTAAATTGATCTTTGACGGTAATTTCAACACTTGTAAACATAAAGTTTTCCAATACATGCCCTAAACTCATGGTACTGGAATAGTTTGTCAGGCGCAATATTTTGTTAAAATGTCATGAAAGCTCTTTCACTGTAATCGCGAAGTGAAACTATCTATATTGCATGCCTTAGCGCGAACGCACTAAGGCTATGTTCTGCTATTGCCTAAAGAGGAAGTTGCTGATTTCGCCCATTATCACTTCATTACATTGTATCTTATAGTTCCAATATTGATAAAAATGAAAATAAAATCTTTCGTTTTGTTTTATACTATTGTATTGTTGCAAAAGTATTTGTCCATTGCAAAATATCGATGTTGATGTTAAACTGGCATTTTATAAGACATTAAGGTTTACAAAATTATGGAGATGAAAAAATTGTACCTGTTAACCCACCTGTTAAGACTTGATGACTGTGGATAATAAATCAAATGTGACAATAATGTACTATTTCTAATAAATATTTTTTAACTTTTCTATTAAATGTTTTATGATCCTCTTTCACAATCTTTATTTCGATGGTATTAAAATGTTAATAATTACCTATTTTTTTTGCCCAATAACCAATAACAGGTTTATTTTCTAAATGCTTCATTAATATTTAATTTAATAGCATTTTATTAAATATTTCCTTTGGACCTATTTCATTACTTCCTCGAAGTTTATTAGTCAAAGATATCTAATATAGATAGGCTAGGAATAATAATTATCAAAAAATAACGATGCAGGTTTAGTTTTCATCCAAACATTTATCCTGTATCAGTATATAGGTGAGTTTTTGTATGGAAACTAAATTGTTTTAATATATACCTACAATGACTAAAATCAATGTTTTCATTTTGTTCTTTGTATGTCAAAACTCCTTTTATTAATTTTATATTTTTAGCAGTAAATAATGGTAGAAAAAGTTCCATTAAAACTCAATCATTGAAATTGAAGAAAATCTCAATTTATAATAAATTCATAGCACTGCCATTCAATGTCCAATTTCAATTTAAGATGACGTAAAGAGAACAAAAAATTGAAATAAGCTTGAGTGCTCGGGTTCCATTAATTACATTTAAAAAAACGCTTAGGGCGCTACCCCGCATCCACTGCAGGGCACAGCTTAATACTATGTACCTACAGTGCTACAATATTCAGTGATGTATTATGCGGCGAGCTGTCCCTGTGTTGATCTCTAGATACTGGACCTGTGACAGGGTGACTATATCATCCATAGATAAAAAAAAAAACAAAACGAGAATTAATCTACGAAAAAACGATATTTTTATTATTTGATTAACAAAAATCTTTAAAATTTATGTAAACATTTTCATATTTAGTAGAAACAGCAATTTTAAAATTCATGTCTTCTACAATATGTAGCAAGTATACATAAAATTATACGAACCCCAACACAAAGAAATGACCGTCTGGTCCAATGGCGCTGTCGCCTAAACTGTTGCTTATTTAAATTCTAATTTTGAACGGACATTTGTATTAATCAGTCGAATTGTTGTCTTGAGTGTGGATGTTGTGTATATCTTCAGCTATAGGCCGCTAGTTATTTAATAGTTCGTGGGTCTCGCATACATATTTTTGATTTTATGAAATTCTCAAGTGCAATCCGATCTGAAAGACCTGACTACGTAAAATATGGATGGTTCAATAAAATAAAAATTATAGAAAACCAAATCTGAAGTTAGTAACTAAGCTAGAACTTAGAATTAAGCTACAAGATAAATAGTCGTATTAAAATTCGAAAGAATTATCCAATACGAAAAAATATTTTGTAATTATTAATTTATAACTTCTACTAATAATTTAGTTGAACGGTTTTTGCAAATGAGGGTATCGACGCCTCATGTCACCTACATGCCAACGCTTATTCGCAATTTTTTTGAATCGTTTATAAAAATATACTATGAGAAAATTCTAGAAAGATAAAGAAAAACATAAAAATTATCACATTTCGTATTCGCATTTCCATTCTTTCGAATAAAAAAATCGTCTTGCTATTTCCTCTTATTTTTGATGCTCATTTATTTTTCGTGGTCTGCTCAAAAGCATAAATTATGGATACCGTGGTCGGAGAGTGCCACGTAGCAGGGTGTCGCCCCGCCCCACCCTCTCTCGATGAGAAATGTTTCAGGGACTTTTGTACCCTTATGCCCCTTTTTGTGAGTGATAAGGATATTGTGTTAACCGGCTTCACTGATATATGTATTTTTTGGAGTACTAACATGTATTATGGATAAAATTTATTACGTGTACTCATAAGAAATAATAAATTGAAAGAATGTTGAATTTTTTCTTTATGCAACTAGAATACCTATTCATCAGTAAAATGAAAATAACCGACTGCTTGTGAGAATATCATTAATTAACAATTTCTTAGCACTCGTTACTTCTGTTTAATTCCTGGAAAATATTTTTCAAATAAGTTAATTAAAAAGTTTTCAATTTCCTGTGCTCTGTTAATTACGAAAATGTCGCGTTTTAATGATGTATAATGTTCACATCTGGCCTGTATAAGACACGATGTAGTCAATATATATGTATTCAAGTTATATATATTCACGTTATTAAAACGATAATAAATCTCAAATAAGTAAAATTTTATTAGCTTTCGCTCGCGGCTTCGTTCGTGTTAATGTAGATTTTGTCATAAAAATGATACGCATATACTATACATAAAATATATGACCCTATATTATAGGGTATATAATTATCTAGACTAATGTACATTTCAAAGGGTACAATTTTTATAGATAGATTTAGTTCCGGAGGTTATTTCCAACACAAAATTAAGTCTCTACTAAATTAGTATAGATAAACAGAAAAGATATTAGATCGTTTTATTTTGATAATCATATATTGGAACACTTCGTAAATTATGATTTTGTTCTCAACCATAACTAATGAGCATTCTTCATAAAAATTTCAAACCTACACTCTATCGATGCAAAAATCAATACGAAGCATAAGTTTGAGATCTTTATTATAAGTAATATACTTTTAAAAACGTATTGAAAATATATTATTGTGCTACTTAACATCGGGAATACACAGTTCTTGCCATTAAAAAGAAACGTGACCAGGTTGTAAGGAGGCCGAAGGTTTGTTTCTGAGAGTAAAAATGTGTACCTATAGCTGGCAACAATTGATAGGGGAGGCACGTGAAGGGTAAAGTAGTTCATATCTCGAGCCCTTTGTTCTCTATACGCTCCTTTTATCCCTACTCAAAAATCGCTTCGTGAATCGTGTTTTCGATGTGATGTAACTACCCCACTGGTCTCGTTTTTGTCAAATTATGCTATAAGGGTAAGTGTGGAAGCTCTTACTTTTAAAAGAGCTTTAGTGCTTTTAGTAATTTTTTTTATCACATTAACTATGAGCTTAAGAATGATGTGTAGGTACTTCTATTGTGAAGTATGATCTATATTTAAAGAAAAATAGAAGAAAGAAATAAATACTTTTAAATTTTATCAAAAATATTTTTGACTTAAGAGGGTTACGAATATTTTTATCACATCGGATGGTCAATATTTTTAGGTATATTTGTACCAAAAGATTATATTTTCAATGAAGTAAGAAGTAAGTTTACAGACTACTATACTTCGATCTAATCGTGTTATCTTCCTTCCACGCAGCAAAACCTATCATATTTTCCTCATCAAATTACTTTCTTTTCAACGAAGCTTAAGGATAAGGAGTAGAGTAAATTATAAAATATATGATAGCTATTTACATATTTTAATTTAACAAGAAGTAGACTTCATTTAATTTAAATTGGCCATTAATTCAAAACTTTATGGTATTGACATTCACATGACATTAAGGGTTGATTAAAATGATGAATTATATTGTTAAACTGCTTTTTTGCGTATTAATTAAAAAGAAAAATACATTAAACGTTTTGCTAAACCCTGATTTACATTTTTTTCTTACCTAATACTGTTCAACTACCTTTATAAATCTTTTTACGTAATTACGTAGCTTTTATGCTTTTTCTTTTTCAATCTAATAATGGTATTGCTAATATGTGATATTATTATTATTTTCATATAATTATTGTAACAATAATAAGGAACTAGTGAAAACTGTTGTCGCTAGTAGCCCATAAATGGCTGTTTAAAAAAACCGTCCGTGCTACCAAATGTCAAAGCTCCCTTAACCTCTAAAATCAGCAAACACGAGCGTTGAGTCGTGCTAATGTCGGCTAAAGCTCAACCGGCTGCTGTCTGTATCCGAATCGATAAAATTCGGGTCCGCGCCCCCGAGCGTTGCCATGACTACGCGCCCGAGCCCCGGCCGCCACCCCGCGCCGCCTCATCTCCGAGAACATCGATGTTGACTTAGACGGATAGGGTAAGAGGCTTATTAATGGTTTTATGTTACTTTGCTTTCGCTTATAAAACGTTTTTCTTTAAAAAAGTGTTTGATCCAATTACGCCGGGATTTTAATTTGTTTTGCACGTGCTTGTTGAGAACGAAAAAGATATAATTTAATGGTTTTTCTGTAATATAAAATATTGTTTTTCGCTTTTGCAATGTCTGCAAAAAGTGTGCGGTGTAAATAATGGCGGTGTATTTCACGTAGATTTCACGTTACGACTATCGCCATCTTGCTAGACCGCGTGACGCCATTTCAAATTGTGTTCACGATTGTGGGTACGTCTTCAGAATTATTTACGTTCGTGAGTTTGCACCTTATTCGGAAAACGTATTGCGTACGTATGTTATGAAACTAGAATCATTCACTATGGTCGAGTTAGTTATATTATATATATAAATATTTTATTTTAGTTTATTATTTTAGAAAATATATTTTATAATTTAATATAGGTAACGATATTATAAATTATTCGTTTCTAAAGGATTAGCAATAAACTATATTCTAGTAGCTATAAGAAATTTCGTATTAATTTAGGGGATCCTTTCGTTTGCTCTGACGCGAAAACATGGTCAGCTTATACTCAGTTTATTTAGGGTGAGTTAATAGGGGTGCACTAGCTTCCAAATGTTTACCTATTATGTTAATATTTTTTACCCACGATCACGAATCGCTATAGTCGTTTAATCTGAGATTTATATGTTCATTGCCTTTTTGAAATGGTTGAATCTTCATTTATTCCTTTATTAACCGATTTCCAAGAAAGAAAGAGGTTCTCAACTCGTCAGGGACTTTTTTATTTATCAGTTTAATTAAGCATATATTTTGTTTCAATATCTGCAAGTAGTATCTTAGAATGTTTTACGATTTTTTAAACCTAATCGTCTCGTCATCATGACATATTTTACAGAATTAGTCTATTTGTCATTGGTTAAGAAACTTTACATTATTGTTGGTAATAGAAGTAATGCATAGCTTCTGCGTATCATTTAAATTTGCATGCTACGTGGAGTGAGGCGGAGATAATTCCTTATTATTATTCCCTTGGCGAAGTTTTAGCTCTTTTGTTTTTCACGGTAGGCAATAAAGAGGCAGACGCCTGGAAATGTGCAGCATTTATACAGGTTCCGAGCGTTTCTAACACAGAGATTGTGTTTTATTTTCTGCGCTCGACGCTCTTTTGCAGAGCCCTCTTATTGCTTTGAGACTAACAAGGTTTTTAATTATTTCCTTTAACGTCACTTTCAGCAGCGGAACACACGAAGCTTTCTTGTTTTAAATGAAGATCCGAGGCTTTTTAATAAAGGATGGGTCCTTTTATAATTTTCATAAATCAACACAGTTTATAACTTCTTTGTCGTATGTAAAGATTGCTGAGATGTTGTCGAGTTATTAGCTTCTGAACCCCTTCTCTTCGCCGTTTCATTTTATTTAAAAATGAGTTTAAAAGTATTCTCGGATTTTAAAATAATTTTGCCAAGTGCGCATCGGGCCACATGCAGATTGATGATACAAGTCATTATACATACGCGGACTTTCACAACTTTAGTTGGGTTATAAACTTATGTTGACTACCTACTTATTTTACAGTTTAACCCGTAATATTTCGCAAACGGATACCTGAATTCAAAATAGTTTTTCACGCCAGCAATATTTTTGACGCACCTATCCAATGACATCTTACACTATGGGAAAGACAAAAAAAAACAATTTATCCTCTTATATACAGTAGTTTATTTATTTAAGAAATTTTGATCTAGTTGTGTATAGAGTAGAGTAGGGTAGCGGTGAGAGTCGTGAATCTTATTAATGATTTATTGCACCCTCCGTTGCGGAGTGCATGCGTGTGTACGAGCGCCGCGCGGTCGAAGATGGACGGCTTCTAACTGGGATTATATAGATTATATTCGGTCTACCCCTAGAACATCGACTATTGATTATAAATGAAATGAGACGAATTATGGTCTGTTTTTTTTTGTAAGAAATATCTTACTTAATGCGTTTGATGCGCTGTAGAAGCGAAAATTTAATGTGATGACTTAAAATTAATGTTAAATAAAACTATTAAATGTGTTATTTTTTAACGAAATATTACGCAACTAATTATTAATGGTGTAAATCTCATCTCATCATCATTTGCATAGTATAAATAATAGTATCAAATATCTGAAAAAGTTTGTCTACTAAAACTGGATGAAAATTCAAGATTAAAATTATTTTCCTTTGATATTTGGTATAAATGTCTCAAATATATACAAAATATTAAAGTTATCAGAGCACACTTACTTCGTATAAAATGCATATCTTTAAAAGAAAAAATTCATCATGGTCACTTTTAACCTCAGGGAAGATGGAGCGTTATGTTGGACTCCTACTGATTAAAAACTAACGGCGGTCGTCTCCGGGATTTCCGCCGGGAACATACTGCTGCACAAAATATATAGGTACTTAATCCCATACGTACTTCTGTTTTATATAGGTACTAGCAGTTGCTTGCGGTTTCGCCCGCGTATATTTTGGAATTTCAGCTAAATAAATCTACCAGCGAAATTGTTACCGTTCCACGATTTAATATCGCCTAGCGTCTTTACAAAGGATGATTTTGAAATTCTGGGATACATATATTTACTTATTCTCCGTAAGTAATGTTTGTGCTGAATTAAAATATAATCGGCCAAAAAAATTAATTATCCATACAAACTTTACTACCCCCTTGCACCCTAGTGTGGAATAATAGCGTTTTCTATTTAACATTTCATTACTATCACCCAGAAGTATGTGTATTAAGTTTCAAGTTTTGTACGACCACGGAATAACATTTTGCATATAAATGTTTTTACCTCTTTTCACCCTCTTAGGGGTGAATAATCAAAAAACCCTTTCTTAGTGGATGCCTATAACCTAAAAGCAACCTACTGCCATAATTTCAAGTTCGTAGCCCCAGCGGTTTAGGCTCTGCGTTGAAGAATCAGTCAGGACAAGTGATTTTATATGTATAGATTAACGCTGCTGGGGAATTTTAGGTTCTCAGTACAATCCTAAGCAATATTTGAAAAAGTAGTCTTAATGTTTAATGTAAAAAGCTAAAGTTTAGAATTGATTGTGTGTTATATTTTACCCGTAACGGATTATTGGATATAGCTTGTACTTTTAACCCCCGACCAAAAAGCGGAGAGTTAATAGTTTGACGTTTATATCTGTGACTGTGTATATCTACGTGTCTGTCTGTGGCTCCCCAGCGAATGAACCGGTTTTGATGCGATTTTTTTGTTTGAAAGCTGATGAAATCGAGATGGTCTTTTATAAAAATACGTTCAGATGTTTGAAAATTTAGCTATTTTCTAGTTGTTGGGATGATATAGGATATATAGTTGCATAACACTGACCTGATGCTGCAGTATCTTCTGGAATCACCAGTCACAAGACTTAATCAGAAGTATCTTGTTGGGGCTCCTCCAGATTGTCGAGGATTTTTTTAAATTTATAATTTCATATTAAGAATTACCACATAGAAGTACGTTCACTTTAATTTTTTGTTTACTTTTGGTTGCATTAATACGTATGCATCAGGTGATACGATAGTGTTGGTATACATTTATCTTCTTTAAAACTTAATTTTGGTGCAGCGATTGTCATACTAGTGCCAAAGAAATTAATCGACCGTTAATTTTAAAAACAATATTTTATATTTCGAACTTAATCCGTAAACCTATAAATCAGGAAATTCTCAGTCATGTCTGCCTTTAGCAGGCATTAATCTCAACAAAGATTTATTGCTCCTCCCGGCCGTAATGTTTGTTGTAACAAAGCTATCAATTCTACCCCTTCTGTTTATTATCTTAGCGAGAACGTATCTTTGGATTATACTCACTTAGCGATTTTGTGATTCCATGCTCTGCTATGTAGTTTCTGTTTTAGGATAATAAACATTTTTTTTGTTGGATTCTTCTTATTTTTATCCAGTTTAATGATTATAAGATTTTTATGTTTGAAATTTTAATTTTCTTGCATCGCAATTAAATGACAAAGAAAAATACAGATAAATTTTGAAAATATCGTTAATTCTTATTATTTAATATATTTAATTGATAAAGTTGCTGAAATCGTTAAATACGTTTAACGCAGCTAATAGTTAAATTAATTGCTAAAGCAACTAATCAGACACAAGGTTTAAAGCAATTTCGAGATAAAGGTGTTATACTAGCAATGTTTATAATAATATTTTAAAAACTTTTGATGTACCACCATAGTAGCCACCATACTTAAGTTTAATAAAGATGTTAAAAATACTGTGTGTACTATAGTAGCCAAAAGATAATTATAGTTAATAGCAATATATTAGTAAAATATAATTTTTCTATATATTATTTTTTCGTTTATTTACGAAGATAAGTTATTAAAGTATTCAAATCGAAATAACTTTAGCCTTTTACACCTATTAATAATTTAAAATGATTAATCCTATCTATATTGGTATATACTTTATTAAGATTATTTTCAAAATTTAAACGGATTCGAAAAGTCATTAATCTATATATAAAATGCTTTTTCCTGACTGACTGAAGGATGTATGATCCTTAATCACACACACCCTAAGTCGCTGGTTGTAGAGACTTCTGAAAAATTTGGAGAGTAATCTAGAGGATGTATTCGTCATGTGATGCAAGTCTCCGCAAAGAATGGATTCTTAAAAATGTTACTCATAAAGGGGTAAAAAGGTGTAAAGGTTTGTAAAATTTTATTCCGTGATAATATTTACATAAAAATTACAACACATACTTCTCAATAGGAATAATGATATACAAAACATAATATAAAAAAAGCGAATCGATAACATCTCACATTGTGTTAGGAATATATCATTAATAAATATAGACCGTATTTTGTTTATGAACTCTTTGATTAGTTAGTAACTCTATATTGTCAGTATGCACACTCCCTCTCTCTAGGATAGATCGCTTGTCTTCACTCTCATAAATATATACATAATTACAAGTAAAGTAGTGACATGAACCCTGAAGATAACTTAACAATTGCTGTGTAATGAGATAATAAGGTTCGTATGGAGAAAAAATATTTCTTTAACCGATTAACTTTTAACTTAGCACTTAGCGTTAATATTCCTAATGGTGGATACTAAATACGTTTATCAAAAAAAATTTAAATTCATGCCTTATTAAGGTGGCGTTGAAATTCTAAAGAAAAAAAAAACATTGAATTTGTCTATTAAGCTGGAAATTTGTCATCGTATTTCTATAACAACTTAGGCATCAATTAGAAAGAAAGGGTTTTTTGCCACTCCACCCTAAACGGGGGATTGGGCGTAAAGAAGTTTGTATTCTAAATCTTATTCTGTGATGACATTTACATAAAATATAGGAGAAATATTTATGGATTATTTGGATAAATAACTGAAACTGTATCACAGAATTTTAAAATCGACTTTGAAACGCTAAAGGTGTTAAAGTTCGGAATGAACAAATTTTGGTGGTATATGTATTTAGAATTATGTTTTTTATACGATATAAAGCAAATAATTACAGGTTTATTTCAAACTAGCTGTGCCCGCGACTTCGTTCGCGTGGATTACAGAATGCTTGGCATGTCTCCTGCAAAGCAAGGTTATAATAGTCTGCGGTGCTGCTCAAGAAAGAGGTTTTTACTTAGAATCTGGGAACTTTCTGGTTGTATTTATAAGCAGACACTAACTCAGATATGGTATTCCTCCACGGTTTTCACTATAAATTTTGAAGAAAAGTTGTTTTGTGGTAGTCTTTAAAATATCGACTGCAAAACAGTAAATTCGCACCTAGGTTCTCCTAGTATTATATATCGGGTGACTTTTTCTACTGGGCTTAATAGGCCAAATCCGGAACTATAAGGAATCGCGAAAGATACTTAATGGAGTCTCGTGTCCGATTTTGAAAAATCTAAAACTGCATCATATTTTTTTTATTTCATGATTTTCCTGGCCAGAAATAGAACCCACTAATTAAAAAAATACATTCTGTATGTACCACCTAATAGTGTCACTTGTAAAGATCAACTTTTGGAAAGTAATAATAAGCGGAAAATTAAAGGAAAAGGTTTTTTTTTACAAAATAATATTAAATCTATACATTAATTAAGTTAAGTGCTCGATTCTACATAGACATAATCAAATATGTGGGTTTAATCATGGGTTCCGGTAAGTTTAGAAAAAAAAGTGCGTTACTTCGAACGATTTCTTTATAAATTGCATCAAAATGCTAGTTACCTACTAAAGTGAGGAAGAGTGTGAACAATACAATCGAAAATATAAAAAATGAATTACTCACAGTAACTTCTTTTATGTTTGTCTTTTTTTTCTATGTAAGTTATACAAAGTTGATAGAATGTCACATTTGTTTTGGTCCCCGTCACCTACTCCGTTACCTAAGTAGGTTTAGATAATTCTTAAAAAGATGAATCAATTTGTTGAAAATCTACATTTCACTGGACTCGGCTATTATACTCACCCGCTATTAGTGTTACAACATCCCGTTGCTAAAGATTTAATTAATGGAAGAATTTGATAGAATTTTGTATAAAAAAAGGCTTTTCTTTTTGTTGCAGTTTACTGTATAGTATTACCTCACTAAAGTTGACCTTTATAATGTGTGTAGGTATCAGATGGTGCAATACTACAGAATGTTATTTTTTTGCAAAATCAACGTGTTCGTTTCTGGCTAGGAACACTTATTTTTCAAAAAACTAATGATGCAGTTTTAGTTTTAATCAAAATCGGCTCGGTGACTTAAATTATTTTTCGCTTTTGCTTATAGTTTCTGTTTTGTTCTTTCATATCCAGTAAAAAAATTACCCACTAAATATATTATTTTTTAAAATGATTATATGAATATAATATATATCTTCCCTATTTGAATAAGATATTATTCACTATTTCATTGGTTTCAATTTTGTTCCTTATAAAATTGGCTTTCTGCTAGTGAAAGTTTCATCAAAATCGGTCCAGCTGTTTCAGATATTAGCGAAACAAACCGAGTGACAGATAGACAGACAAAAATTTTAAAATTGGTAATTTTGCTGTCAGTACCGTGTATAATTTCATATGCATTTATTTAAAATTACAAACAGACACATCAATTTTATTTATTTGTATAGATGTATACCTTCCCTTCTTAAATCGGAAAATGTTCACTATTTTATTGGTTTCTCCAATATTTTGTTATCGTGTAATTCTCTTTTTAGGGTTCCGTAGTAAAAAACAGAACCCTTATAGTTTCGCCATGTCCGTCTGTCTGTCTGTCTGTCTGTCTGTCCGCGGCTTTGCTCCGAAACCCTTAATACCAGAAAGCTGTAATTCGGTATGAGTATACATATGAATTACGCCGAGAAAGTCGTACAATAAAATCTTAAAAATATTTTTTTTCAGGGTGTCTTCCCTATGTGTTAAGAGAGACCAAAAATTTTTTTTCTCATTTATCCCATGTTGTGGGGTATCGTTAGATAGGTCTTTTAAAAATGTTATAGGTGTGGGAAAACCATTTTTCCGAACGACGAACTGTTTCCGAAATATTAAGCTTTGAAGTGTCAATTTTTCTTAGAGTCAAGTGTCCCCCCCCTCTACCCACTAAACTGCTGCGTCTAAAAATATGAAAAAATTCACTGTAGTGGTACATATAATGAATTTAAAAAGAAAGTTATCACGGCTATGTGGGTTCTTATGGTTATCGAGTTATAGATGATCTAAGTAAAAATAAATATTTCACTTTTTAAAGCATCACATTATGTAAATATTAATAATTTTAAATTAATATATGAATTTAAATGAATAAATAAATAAATATTTAATAAGTTTAAATTAAAATAAAATATAAAATAAGGTATAAAACAATGTCTCAAAAAATATTAGCTCAGTATTTACCTACGGCATTATAGCGAAAGAGCGAGTTAACAATCAAACAAACGAATTCACTTTGGCATTTATGGTATAATATAAAAGATACGGATTACGTACCTATCTCTTATTCTCTTCTTAAAGAGAAATTAAAAATAATTTTATAATAATAAAAGGTTTAAAATTGTAAGTACGTATATTGTATAAACTGACTTAAAAAAGGAAATTCCCAGTTCGTCGTAAACTTTTTTACGAAAATATGTACTCGAAGATTGCTTGACCGATCTTGACAATTCTAACTACGTAACCCTACATTGTGCGTGGCCCGACACGCACTTGGCTGATTTATTTACTTATTGATTAAAATAAATATATTTTTTAAATGTAAGTAGCCTAATTTAATCCTTATAATATTAGCTATAGGGGCTGCTGTAATGTTTTTGACTTTGTGATATTTTGTGATTTTTTCTTCCATTCCCACTCCCTTCTCTGGGCCTCACGTGATTAATGGACATCCTCTAACTGCGAGTGAAAGTCCCATCAAATTTGATTCAGCTGTTTCAGAGATTAGTCGTAAGAAACAGACTGACAGTACTTGATGTACATGAGTACTTTCATGCATTTAGTGAAAATCACAAAATAATGTTCGACGTGACCCCATAACTTGACATATCTTATTTAGCGGGCACAAACGCACAGATAAACAGACAATCAGACAAAAATTCTAACAAATTTTGTTTTGGGTTCTATTGCGTAGGTAAAGGCCTCCAATATTTTTTTTTTCATATATCTTACATGCACAGACAGCGACCCGTTAGAATTTTTTTCATATATATAGATTTAAAAATATCAAAAATAGAAGTAACCCCAAGTCACTCCTTATAACATTTGATAACTGCAAAAAGTACCACCAGAACCGGTTAAGTCGTTTCAGAGATTAGTCGGAACAAACAGATAGACAGACAGACTGACAGAAAAAATTTTTAAAAATGTATTTTTTTATGTAAGTACTGTATATACTTTCATGTATTTAGTTATAAACACAAAAAAAATTTCAACGTGATTCCTTAAATTGACATAACTTTTTTATTTATAGACCGATTGACATGAAACAAACCCTAAATGTTAAGTGAAGCTTACTACAATATATTAGTGAAAACCGCATCTAAATCGGATAAGCCGTTTCTAAGATTAGCGTGCACAAACGCACAGATAAACAGACAAACAGACAAACAGACAAACAGACAAACAGACAAACAGATAAGAATTCTAAAAATCATTGTTTTGGGTTCTATTGCGTTGGTATAGGCCCCCTATAATATTTTTTTTCATATATCTTCCATGTACAGACAGCGACCCGCTAGAATTTTATTATTAGTATAGATAATACATAAATCATCCTTTATCTACGTGTACGTAGCCGCGGGTAACAGCTGCTTTGGGAGGACGAAGGACGGTCATTCTATCCAACCATATCACATTAAATTAAAATAATTGAAAAATATTAATCGATTTCAAGAATTAATTTTTAAAAAGTTAAAATGATTGTATTTGATGTAAAAAAATATTACATTTAACCTTTTTATATATAATCGTATAAAATTGTCCCTTGAGGTTTACTTTATAACATATTAGGTCACACTGCGTCTACTTATAAATTGCTGAGATATTAAGTGATGATGTAAAGATCTTACGACTTGGAGATCGTATATTAATCAGGTGAGGTTTGAAAGGGTGGGAAATGTATTGGGGTTGTAGTGAGGTATCATGTGCATTCATGTTATCATTAAACGCGCGATTTATAAGACATTTTTATCACGGCGCTTAATTCCAGATTTATATAAAATTATAAATATTTAAAAATGAAAAGAGATATTTTCATGTCATAGCTTTAATAAAATACTATTTAAATAAAGATTATTTAGTTATTGCAGAAATAAATAAACGCTTTGACATAAAACTGAACTGGCTAATATTCTTGGAAGTCGGACATAAATGACTACGCTTCTTAAAATGCTAAATACATGGTGAATACAGTTTTCTAAATTGAATGTATCAAATTCAAAAGTTTACGCTTGCAAAGCCTCGAGGTGCTATTTATATAACAGAAGTATATTGTATAATAATTATTATAAATTATTGATACAATTCACGAATTTATTAGTCGAATACCAATTTTACTTTGAAACATCCCAGGTAAATTAATTATCAATTAACAGTAGCAGAATATTGTTCACGGTTATGTATAACATAATACATAATCAATGAATACAATAATCCATCGAGTATGTAAAGTTGCTAGGTATAGCTAGAGCGTGTCGGCCGGGGCTCGTAGCCCGGATGTAACTATTGGCAACGCCTGGCCGCCCGCGCCCGCCGCTCACCCGCTGCCTCTGCGACCCATTTTAGCGAATAAACTCACCAGAGATAGGGACCGAAATTGCATGGTAAATGTGCTAAAGTTACGATTGTATCCTGTTGTCAATTGCATCACCTCTCGCCACCTGATTCCCGGCGGCGGAGGGTGAGCCGCTGGCTGTTTGCCGCCTGCTTGCTTTGTGCCCGTTTAATAAGTACATTCAGCCATGTTGGCGAGTGCACACGACAGCGTTGATGTGTAGTAATTACTTTCAGAGTAGACGATTGTTCGATATCCATTGTGTAGCCGTAAACGCCTCCAGCTAAATCGGACAGCGGCGAATTGATTCGCCGTATGACAAAAGAATAATTGTTGCAGGGGTTGATTGAATATCGGGTTTTTAAATTAAACGTTTTTTAAAATAAAACGAGTAGGCACAGGCTATACCAGTCATGGAAAACGCATAGTTTATAATGTTACGATTAGATTATGTTTGAAATATTTGTATGTAGAGATATATAGCTGCTACAAGAAGTTGTAGCAGTTTAAATCAAATTAAATAATATATCACAATGATATATCAAAATTTAAACCATATCTTTACATAGTATTAAACAAAGTCGCGTCACACCGTCTGTATGCTTAGATCTTTTAAGCAACGAATTTAATGCGATTTTCATCAATACACTGAGTTATTCAAAATAAAGGTTTATACATTCACGTAGAGAAAGGCTGAGAATTTCAAAGATGATGTAGTCGGGTCGCTAGTAGTGTTAATTTTAAGTTTATAGAAAATTAACTTGTACACATTATGATTTTAGAGTTATCGACGTTGTTATCACGTCATTTTAGCAAGGTTCAAGGTTGATATTCATATTTCTTAGCTTATCATGGTAAAAGAAATGCCGATTGATATATTGCTGCGAAGACCAGTGTCAGTCTATACAGGCCATTACATAATTGATATCGGGGACTATCTGATAGATCTCACAATAAATTATTTCATTAATATACACGTAAATATCTTATTATGTTTTTATGCGAAATTAGAACTATACTAACTAACAGTATAATCGTTTAGCTGTTAGCCCTTGTTGAAATGTTTGTATACTGTTTCTTAAGGTTTTGTACCCGTAGGGTGCCAACGCGATCCTAATAGTAAACCTTCGCTATTTATCTGGCCGTCTGTCTTACTGTTCATCTGCCAGTGGTTTGTAGCTCATTAACCGTAATAGGTAGAGAATTGAAATTTTCAGCTAATGAGTTTCACAACATCGCCGCTATAAATACATACAAATAATCAAACTCGGTCAATTGTGAATTAAAGTCACACAGAAATGCTTGTTAATTACACAGTGTTATAGTACCTTACTTGTTTCTTTTACAATTATTTAATCAATTATTTAAATCCAAATAATCCAAATATTCTCTATATCTTCTTTGTTAAACATATATATCGTAACCAATAATCACAAGACTTAAAAAAATAGGAACCGATTTAAAAACTCAAATATTTAGTTTCGTTTATTTGGACGACATTATTATTCCAGTTATTTCGATTCAAAAACCAAATCGGTAGTTTGATTTGTTAGAAAATTTAGATTTAAATGAAAATTCTTTGGGACCAATGAGAAAATTGTGAACCTCCTGTTTTTAGAAGAATGTTAAAATATAATGCGAACATATGCATAACACAATATACAAACATAGAGACGAAACAGATTCGAGCCGAGCTTAAAATGCAACTTTTGTTGAATAATCATTTCGCATGTAAAATTCAATACGAAATTCTATTTTCACTGTTTTGCCGTCCAAAATGGCCGCTCGAGTCGCAGTGCTAATTAGCTTTGTGAGGTTTTCGGTAGTTCGGCAGACATCCTAGCATTGACAGCGCGGGGGAGGTTTTTTAATTACAAGTTTTTGGACACGATGCGATCGGCGATCTGTCAGACATGTCCATTGAAATACAATGAACTTTTTTTTTTTAAAGTTCCGTGTGATTTTTCAGAATTAAATTAGTCGAAATTAAAAAAAATGTTGTATTGTCTTCTCCGTTAATTAACATTAAGGTTATGTATTTAAATTTCGTTTTATTGTTTCGTGGTAACAACAAAATTTTAAAGTAAAAAATTATGGTTATTTGTTGTTTGATAATTTGTTACTTTTTACTAAGAATATGTGTCGATGTCAAAATTAAAACGACAGCATTAAATCGAAAAGATCTTTCATCGGAAGTATACTTTTTATTTATTTACACTTATTAGTAAGACTGAAAATCATTAAAATATTATCATTCATTAATTACCAAATGAAAATTCTTAATGTAGAAAAAATAATGAAAATAATAAAATTCTTAATGTAGAAAACAACGATCCCGGCTCTCTTACGCAGAAAATAAAAAGAAACTGCAACAAAGCTTCCAAAAATATTGATTTTTCTAATAAACAACCTATACAAAAAAGGAAATTTAATTCAATCAAATTTATAGAAAATAAAATAAGTGACGGCGACCTTAAGGGTGCAGCCCGTCTTTTATTCTCCAGTGATGTAATAGCCCCTGACACAGCTGAAACAGTTAGAGCACTGAGAGATAAACATCCTCAGTGTAATACCCTACCTATTATTCCTGACATATTACCCGACAATAATTCACCACTTCAGGCTGAAACTGAAGACGTGCTCGGAGCCGTGATGTCTTTCAGAAGTGGATCTGCCGGCGGTCTCGATGGTTTAACTCCGCAACACTTAAAAGATCTTTTATGTGGTACAAATGGCGATGCTGGTAGGGCACTTTTGAAATCATTAACGGATCTCGTGAATTTGATGCTATCTGGTGGGGTACCTAAGGAGATAACTGAAATTCTATATGGTGCAAATCTCTGTGCCCTTATCAAAAAGGATGGTGGCATCCGTCCGATAGCGGTAGGTTCTACTATCCGACGCATCGTCTCCAAAATTTGCTGTCGTAAAATATCTCCTTATTTGGTTACCATGTTCCAACCCGTACAGTTAGGCTTTGGTAGTAAGGGGGGGTGTGAAGCTGCTGTCCATGCGGCTCGCACCTTCCTCTTAAACTCTGGAGGGGAGGTTCTTTTAAAAGTAGACATAAAAAATGCATTCAATTCCATCTGTCGTAACGCACTCCTCTCTGAAGTTAAAAACAAAATTCCAAAAATATATCCATATCTTTGGCAATGTTACGGGGGAAATTCAAAATTACTATATCGTGACAATGTTTTAAATTCTGCGGTAGGGTGTCAACAGGGAGACCCGCTAGGGCCTGCAATTTTTAGTTTGGCTATCCAGCCACTTATTACAGCTTTAAGTTCAAAATTAAACATTTGGTATTTAGATGACGGTACCTTGGGAGGTGAAGTGACAACCGTTTTAGACGATTTTTCTAAATTACTTGAACAATTTTCAAATATTGGTTTAGAATTTAATTTTTCAAAATGCGAATTATTTATTTCAGATCATATTTCGTCAACAAGAAGGGATATGATCATAAAACAGTTTAACAATTTGGCTCCGGGTATTAAAATTTTAAGTGAGGACTCACTACATCTTCTAGGAGCTCCCGTTTTAGATGCTTCTATCCCAAATTTTATTTTTGACCAGTCTACTAAATTTAATGAAGTTTCGGACCGCCTATATCAAATAAATTCACATATGGCTCTTTTTATAGTAAGATATTGTCTTTTTGGCCCGAAATTTTCATATTTTCTACGTTGCTCCCCTCTTTGGAAATTTAGCAATTTACTTCTTAATTTAGATAACATCATTAAAGAAGTACTTACGAAAATTTTAAATTGTGATCTAAGTGATACGGCCTGGGAGCAGGCTTCTTTACCAATAAGATACGGTGGTTTGGGTATTCGCAAAATTTCAAGTGTGTCGTTGCCTGCTTTTCTGGCTTCAGCTTTTAGTTCGACAAAACTCTTTAGGGATATTATCAGCCCTTCTTTGGGTTCCATAGAGTTGTCGTATTTGGTTGAAGCCAGAGACGCATTTAAATTGCTTTGCCTTAGTAAAGAACCAGTAATCTTATCCTCTCAAAGGCAGTGGGATGACTTACTTTGTGCAGATCGGCTCAAAGCATTAATTGATGCTGCACCTTCCGCCATAGATCAGGCCCGTCTTCTTGCTGTATCTACGAGAGAATCTGGTTACTGGCTTCATGCTCTCCCGTCTCCTCATGTTGGCACTCTTTTAGACCACTTAACACTAACTGTTTCAGTTGGTCTCCGGCTAGGCGCGAAAATTTATCAGCCACATCGGTGTCACTGTGGTGAGGCAGCAGACGAATATGGACATCATGGTTTATCATGCATAAAAAGCGCAGGCCGCTTCTCCCGTCATGCTTCCTTGAACAGTGTCATTCGTCGGTCTCTTGTCACCGCTAAAATTCCGACGGTACTAGAACCTAACGGACTAGTACGCAGTGATGGCAAGAGACCTGATGGAATGACGCTTGTTCCGTGGAGGCTGGGGAGGTCGCTTGTATGGGATGCTACCTGTGTCGATACATTGGCTGCATCACATATACGAGGGACTTCCTTAACGGTGGGAGCAGCGGCATCCAATGCTGAAAATGTCAAGCGGCGCAAATACGAAAACATTGAAAGGAGTTTCATATTTGTGCCGTTTGCCGTTGAAACCATGGGGTCCTGGGGCGAGGAAGCGAAAAAGTTTTTCAAAGAGCTGTCTTCCCGCCTCGTCGAAACTACAGGTGACCGAAGGGCTGGCGGCTACCTTGGCCAGCATATCAGTCTGGCCATACAAAGAGGTAATGCTGCCAGTGTTTTGGGCACCTTGCCTCACTGTGACATCGATAGTTACTTAGGTTTAATATAGTTATTTTTAATTTCCTTTTCTTTTTATTTTTAATAGAATTATTTGTATGAATAGTATTAATTAATTTACTAGAAAATAAATGAAATTATATATTTATATATATAATATAATCAATATTTCACTAAAAACTCTATAATTTTCCATCGTTCACATCTTATAGATTCTTTGTTCTCGGAGAAAAGAAAAATTACAGTCAGCTGTTCCAATACTAGATCTTCTTGGGTACCAATTCGCCGCTTCAATGAGAGCGTAAAAATATACGACACAATTGTTGAAAACTTTTTGTCCCCTTTGAAAATTTTGTGTAGAACTGCTACGGGGCTCTACGACTGCATAGTTTCAGACCACGTTGTAAAATACGAGAAGATTCCAAAAATATTAATATTATAAAATATGTAGTAGAATATCACATTACAAGTGAACATTGTACACATTTTCGTGTTAGGTTTTCCATTTTTAGGTCAAAATATGCGCTTAATTGCGATTAAATTGTACTTTCGCAATTCACATGATGAAATATTAATTATAATTATATATAAAAATTATGAATATTTAATATTAATATAAATTTAAAAAGGAATGCACGTTAGAGTTTTATAATATTTCAAAAAAGGGAAATACTGCGCGGCGCTTCTTTGTACAATATTGAATAGAATGCAGGACGACTCGAAAGGGTGTACCGTAACATTATTACATTTTCCGTTGCTACATTGCTATTTGAAAAATATGCACGAGATTCAAGCTCTCGCGAAGGAAGTATTCTCTTTAATACTTGCAAAGAAATTTCTATTTGAATACCATTTCAGATATTCATTTTACTTAATTCATTATAAATTAATCAACCATTTGTTATTTATTTAACATAAAGATATTCATTTTATTTTAAAATAAACTGTAATAAAAATTTATTACATTTATAATAATTATCAAAACTCTTACTGAATGAATATTAGATTGACTTTTATAATTTTTTTATTACTAATATTTAAGATGTGCTACATCTAAATAGCATTTGTATTAAAAGATGCTTTTATATAATAAGATTTTAAGGTCATATGAATATCTCTAGATAGATAGACACAAAGATATAATATTCATGTAGAAAGGAATTGCTTATTATATACGGAATAGGTATTAGTAAGCTCGAAAGACGTGCCCTGCCTCGGATGAGCGAGATGTGTTCGTCTACCCATAATATTTTCCTAATTATGTTTGCACAGCTTTCGTCTCAGCTTCGGTTGGAGTGCTGCCACCGCTGAGCTTTTATTAAATTTCCTTACGCTCCTTTGTTCAACAGTAAACACCGAAAGGGAATTATTAAAAATATTAAGATGAGCTACGATCCTCCGAAACGATATCTCGCAGCGGGCTCTCCGCGAGTATCTAAATAGCATCATAATCTCCTGCCGAATGTTGCGGGTGAATCGAATTGAATCATCTCGTTAGAGATTATATCAAAACGGTCTCACCTAGAACGAGCTCGAACAAAAAGCTCGCTCGGTACGATGGCCGGCTGTGCTGCCATCTCGCGCGTTGCTAGGATACGCTGCGATCAATACAGCCTCCGCCGGGCCGCCTAATTACCAGCCCCCGCATCCCGCTCCCGCCCGCCCGCGCGCGCTCCCTCGCCCCCGCGCCCCGAGCCTCACGCCCGCCCCTCGCCCGAGGAAACATCTCGCCCGCCCGACCGCACCGTTTCTGTCCGATTTAAATATCGGATGATAGAATTCACATTCAAATGTTTTCACCATTTTACATGAATATTTATTTTAGGCAGCCTTTGTTCTCTGAGGAAGCCGATTCTCGTTCTTTTTATTGATGATTGTATTTTAAAACATTATTTTTTTTCCTTTTTCGTATTAAAATTAAAGAAATTTGCTTATTTAAAAACTTTTTTACATCAAATACTTTGTCAATGTCTTGCTTTAAAAGAAGTCACAGTAGCATGTTCTTAACAAGGGTTTATTGCGCACAACGATAATTATCGTACGTTTTGTGAGTAAAAAAAGTTTCACCATCATAGAGAGAGAACTCAAGATGAAAGGTTGCACGCCAAGAGGTAAACGTTTATAAGGATTTGTGTGTAGGTGGAATACAAATTTTGTTATTTACGCAACAAAGAAACCAGGCGCTGGTTGAGATGTGAGATTTGGATGATGTGTATAAGTATCCTACCGCTGCTCCTTGAGATATTGAAATACGATAACGACGTCTGTCACGCCAACACATGGTACGCCTGTATTTCAAGGTAAAATATTTATACATTTTTTTCGTGATTTTTTTAACGTATTTTCATGTAATATAATATTGTCGAAGTTAGCGTGAAATAATCAGGAAGAATTACTAATTCGAATGTTTGCATTTAAAAAATCAAAGGCTTCTTCTGTTTAATTTGTTTTAAACTTTAAAATATGTACAGAATAGGTGCCTAATTAGTCACTAAATTAATAAAATAAACTTGTTTCTCTTAAGATACATGGCCTATGGCCTCAACTATGTGAATATTATATGTTTGAATATGTTATACACTACAAAGGAGAATATGCTTTGAACGATATACCGTAGAGTTATATAGTAGATATATTTATGTAGTACAATGTTACACATTCTCATCGACAACAAAGGGAAACCCCATTCCATATTATCCAGCTGAATTTTGAATTCCGAATACTAACCTGGCCTATTCGAAAATTTCGAAAATTAACTTATCTGTATGTAACTTAAGTGAGAGCGCCTTCGCGACGTTAGCGAAAAATGTTACAGTTATGTAATAGAGGGTATGCGCCACTTTTGTATTTGTCTTGTTTGATGATTTGATTAATGTGACAAAAGCATGACATGATAAGCCATACTATTTAAAGCCATCTAGGCGCCATTTTTTTTTAAATGAAGTCCGTGTGTCACTTTGAGAAAATGGCGTCTAAATATGCCAAATCTATGCATAATAAATCTGTTTGAAAAACTACCTACATATTCATTTGTTTTTCTATTTTGATAAAAGATTTATTGAATTAATAACAGATTGGTGTTATTAAAAGTTTTTTCTAATAAAAATATCTCAAATATGAGATTATATATGGATATATTTTAAAATATGGAAGGCACTTGAAATTCGTACCTTTTACTTAAGAAAGTTATTTCCATACTTTGACTATTTAGTTTAGATGAGTTGAAAAATGTTAAATAGGTAACGTTATTCTCAGAATTCTTCAATATCTCCGAATTTGACTTTTTGTGGGTTGACACATTATTGCTTATCAGCATCCATATATAAAATTTTCATGTCACATTATTTATAAGCAAACCCCTCTGAAACAGCTTGATGGATTTATATGAATTTTTTTTTGTGTATATTCGTTAGGTCTGAGAATCGGTCGTAAGATATTTTCCACCCCTCTACTGTTCGAATTGAAACGATATAATTAATAATTAATTATATTAATTCTTACTTGCTTATTCTATATTCTACGAACGCTTTCTAAGAGTTCTTACGTTCTCAAAAAACAAAATGAGTATTTTTTTAGACTTAAAGACAATAAACTTAACCAAAATATGATTTGGTAGTAATAAAGAGTTTTCGATTGTAATACTAATAATAATAATAATATAGTACTTTAATAACAGTTAACAACTTTAATACTTTTGCCAAAGCGTTTCAACTGTATGCTTAATAAATCAAAATAAAACTCTAGACAGCTATGAGTACAATTCCACACGGGTGGCCCTTGACATTTCTAACGTCTGTTTATCTAAAACCGACCGAACTACCAGTGCATATTAAAAATGTAATTGTAGAGACGGCAGAAGACATGCTTTTTTATTTATTTGTTAGCAACGTGAATAAGCTTACTAATAGTCGCTTATAGGAAAAATTCGAAATGAAGAAGCTGTGTTCTGAATGTCCAAGTTTTGTAGGGTATTTGAAAGTTTTGCTGTTCATTTATTTGCGAGTCCGTCCTGTTCCTTTGATGCAGAAAAGTCCAACGTTGCATTCATTTAAAGTCCACAGACTCGTCGTAATAAGGTACAAAACAAATATAAGTTTCTGTGATTTTTTTTGAAGAATTTATAATTTTGTCGTTCCTTTCAGAAAATTCGAGTACCATAAAAAAGTACGAGTATTTTGAATCATAAATAATTTTTGAGAAATTAGGGTAAGGTAGGAGAAGGCAAAGGTAAGGTAGCTGTAGCCTAATGACTACAGTACGTATACGGTCTCGAGCGAGGCAGTACCACACTTTCACAGAAGATCGATAAGTAGCTAATGTAGCTGCGTTTCCTACGGTGAGTGAGACAGCCGGAAACCTAACTCCCTCCCCTATTCCTTTCCTTATTTCCTATTCCATTTTTTCCACTTATTCCCTTTTTAGCTGGCAACGCGTTTGTGGCTTCTTTGGGTTGCAAATGTCCACGGGCGTCGGTAAACATTTAACATCGGGTCTCCCGCCTGCTGTTTGCCGAGTATTTTCTATAGTTCCTGATAAAAAATTCTGTTAACAATAAAATTATTTATTTCTCACAACTGAAGTCATTATTATTATATTTATCAATCTTATGTTTTATATAAAACTCTGTGAGATGTAAGAAACATGGCGTCTTCTGTGACGTGTAAAGCAGAAACTCTGTGCACTGTTTAGTTAAGAATCCCGAGGCAATCCAATTACATTGACGTTTGCTCTTTCAAAGGACTCAAAGTCGGCGCGAGCTCGTTTCCGCTCCGTTGCACAATTCAAAAGACTTCGAGAGTTCAGTCGCAAAGGTCTGTCAGCTACCTTACTACGATATGGTTTCAGTATTGAATTTTATTTTTCTTTAGAGTCGCCTAACAAAGAGAATCGATAGGAGCTTTTAGTAAAGGTACCGAGAGGTATGGTGTACTATCGATACTGAAGATATTCGTATCTCTGACTCAAAATTACTGAAATATTATTATTTTATTTCATTTGAAATTTAATTTAAATAATTTATATTTAATATTGATGATGCTTTTGGTTTACCTGGAATAAATAAATTTAAGGGATAGAGTAATTAGATTTATAGTTGTTGTTATCAATGCAATTGCATTTCAGGTAGATTTAAAGAAAATAACGCGCAGCTAAGTAGGAGATTTGCACTTTGTGGGTTAAGTTACTACAATCATCGAAAAGCCTTTTAATAATATATACTTTTTTTGGAGTGATTTTTGTATTAGAATTTTCTGAATAATAAGACGCAAATCCTATTACATTGTGACAGCAGAATATAAACCTACACCCTTTGTCAATCCCGGTCAAGTGCTCTGCTATTAGGCTATCCCAGTGTCGCGGAGGGTGCTGAAGGGTACATACAGGTTGAGTCTTGCTATGCACTATTCTTCTTATCATATTTGATATATTTTAAATGTAAATATTATTTAAAAGTAATAACAAAATATAGTCTAAGGGCCTTATTCCGTCCGTAATTGCAAGTAGACGGTTTTACCCGACAGACGCAATTGGGTACCCCGATTATAAATGTTTTACCTATATTTTTATCAGTAAATACAGAATAAGCTCATTTCATTTAATCTTAATCCTCATTTTTTTAATATCTGTAAATGTTATAATATATATTACTATTATTATTCTATTCGTTATTATTCTCAAGAATAGAAATGATGTTAGCGTTAGCAAAATGTTATATCATTTAGTATTTTTTTTTAAATAAATTTAACCAGTGTATATATTGTTACACATTTTAAATAAATTATAATTACATTACTATAATTAAGTAGCACATCGAAATTATAAATGCCTATTAAATTAAAGGTAAATAATGCATTATTTTATCCAAATGTTTAATGCCAAGACCGTATCGAAGCATATGAATACCAATGCAAGTGTAACTAAATGCAAGCAATACCTCCTTTAGAAGTAGTCAGGAGAGCTGGAACTATGGACTTGATAATGAGTATAACTACCACTCTCTTTGAGACCACTAGCGAGCAAATTGCACTTACGGCACAGCTCCGATGTCGCTAACAGCCACTCGAGGGCGCTTTAGACGACATAGCTTTGACAAATATCTACGTAGATATATCGAGACGTGTAGTTTTTTCAGTCACATAGACAATAGAGTATAATATACAGATATTAAATTGTTTGAACCCCAACTAAATTAGTTCCCCTAGATTATTATTAGTTAGTATAAAATATAATTGTATAGATAGAGTATATATAAAAAAAAAACATTTTGTTCGTTGATTTTTAACAAAAAATGTAACAGTATTTCTTATTTATTTGTGGCAATTTAAGTGTTTATTCAATTATTTGCGACATATTAAAACAAAATAAAAATGCAAATGGATAAAGTTTGTGATTTGGCAGATGAGTTTAAAAAACTGGTAAAATCACCACGTATTTAGCATTAATGTAAACTTTTTTAAAAAATATATTTCTTTTTACATAATATTTTCTCAAATTTTCCAGAAACTACTAAACCAATCTGGATGATTTAAGATGTTTTAGATTAAAGTTATATACATAACAAGGAAACTAGGTGACTGTAATATAATTTAATTCTGGAAAATTAAGTACCGCACAGTGGCGAAATTTTCCAAAAAGTTGGCAAATAAATAGTTCTAAAGGTTAAATATGTGACTACTACGTATGATTTAGTTAAAAGCTATCTTTTTGTAGCATATATATACGTACGATTATTTGAAAATAACAATCGATATTACGTAGTTATTACATATATGAACAAAATTGTGTATAGTGAATTTTATTTTTTACTCTTTGTGTAGTAACTGTTGTACATGTATCTATTATTATTACTAAATTTTCAAAACAACTGCCATCGTAAAAAAATGAAACAGCACTTAATTTAGACGTCAACTATTAAAGTTTAAAATAACTGTAAACAATCTATTGTATCGACTACTTTTGAAATGTATATATAATAAAAAAGTCTTAGCGCGTTCAACGAAAAATTTAATGCACATTATACCAACCACCAGTCCCTGTCTCATCCGTTTAAGTTTCATCTGCTTAATGGACGATCTCTAAGATACATCATATCAGGTAACAGCTATTTATAAATGGAAGCAGTCTAACCTAATGTGTAAAATTGTAAATCTCCAAGGAAATAGACATTTTTGAATTTTTTTCCCCTTCGAACTTCAACACCCTCTACCGCCTTGATAATCGATGATTTTGATATTCTTTGATACAGGTGTTCATTTATTCACCATAAGGCATATTTGTGCGTAAAATTGTGCGTTCTAATGTAAGCTTAAAGTGAATCGGTTAAAAATATTATTTCTCCATACAAACCTCACCACCCCATAGCACCCCAATGAGGGACATTTATTTTGTGTTTTACATTTCATTATTGCTATTAAGAGTATGTCTTTTAAGTAAATATGACCACGGAATAAGATTTAACACATAAACGTTTTTACCCCTTCTCACCCCTTTAGAGGATGAATTTTCAAAAATTTTATCAGAGGTCTACATTAAATAGGGAAAACGTCCTCCAAATTACATATATTTACGATTAGTGGTTTAAACAGGGTGTTGATCTATCAGGATCAGACAGGAAAAAGTATTTTACTCGAAGGTATATTATATTATTACCGTTGTTGTTGTTATAAATGTGGTAATTTGTGAGGATACTTGATTAGGAGGATAATAAAAGTCTATACATTAAAATAATACGTAAGTAAATAAGTAACAGCCTGTAATTGTCCCACTGCCGGGCAAAGGTCTTCTCTCTTCTATTTATTTATTTAATTTGAGTCCACGATATTAAGGAGAAGGTGAAGAGCTTAATCCAATATATACATACATATTACTTCATTTTTAAAAGAAACTTTTGTGAATTGATCAAGATGAGTATATTGAACAATAAGCTTCAATGATCTGAAAATATTTTGTTTATACGCAGACGAAATTCGTCTTTTGCGTCATTTTGCGTGTGGCTTCTAGCATAATAATAATTGTATGAAATAATAAGCGTTTATTGATATTTTTAGACTGTTTTGGTTACCACGGGCTTATATCGATAATTTTCCTCATTAAATAATACATTTTACAGTTACATCCAGGATGACGTAAGTTCCATAGACAGGAGCAATACTAAGGCGAGTGCGCTAACGTATAATGGCGCCTTTTCTTTTTAAAAATACCAGGCAGAGGCAGTAGGCAGAAATTCTATATGAAATTAAGGCATGTACATTGTAAAACTTGATATTTACCTGTAAAATTATTTGTAAAATTTACTATCATGAAAGTAATTTCATATTACTAATTTTGGAATGGAAATGTTTTCCGGCTATATTGACTGATTATTTGTCATGACTTAACAGATGTAACCAACTAGGTTACATCTGTTAAGTCATTGAAAATATAATAATGTTCTGTATTTCTCTTTGGTTGTCAGTTATAAATTTAATTTTACAAATATTAACAGTAACAGTAATCACAGAGCAATATTCTATATACAAATAAGTAAAGCAAAAACATTCTACCTACCTTTTTCCTAAAATTGCGCAGACGAAGGAATATGAAATTTCGCTCATTTATAGTTTATAAAGAGTAAGAGGAAAGAATATTATTTTTTTTAATTATGCATAAAAAATACATTGAATCAATAAAAAAAACATTACACATTTTACCATTATTTTAACAGATATGTGTGTGTCGCATATAGGTAAACTCTTTTGTTTATCTATACTAATAATAAAATTCTAGCGGGTCGCTGTTTTAGTGAAGTAGGTATACTTACGGTAGCGTCACAATATATTTTCCACAATATTATGCATATTCATAATAATAATAAAGATTTTCACCGAAATAGAGCTTCGCATAGTATAACTACGGGAAGAAAGGACAAGCTCATAACACACACTTTTGGACATCGCAAAGTAAATATTTCCTTCCTAAGCCAAGGCGTTCGTTTGTATAATAAAATATCACAGAAAATTTTGCAGTTTTCAATGAATACATTTAAATTGTATATTAAAAATCGTTAATAGCTTAATTGTTCTGTACATGATTGCCGTATTATGATTTGTATTTTTGTTTTCAAATATCAATAAGTTTTAGCTAGTTTTAAGAGAGTTGAATACGTATGTAGTAGTAATGAATACATATTATGAACGAATTTTTCTTAAGGAAAATTATTTTGGTTTTATGTTTTCAGCTGATCATTTTGCTTCTCTCAATATTCAAAGATATTTTTAAACTACTATCTTATATTATTTTGGGTTGTCTCACTAGGATAGATCCATAAACAATCCGTATTTGTGCTTATTATGTGTTAAAGTTTTACAAAATGGAAGTTAAGAATTCCGTTATAATTACGTAAATTATTATATAATATAAATTACACTTTACACATACCAGGATTTAAACTAAGGAACCATCTCTTTTAGGGAAAACTTACCTACACATTATTTATCTGCATAATTTTCTATAACATTAATAATGGCTTTATTTCAGACTTTTATATTGATAACATTTTAGTAGGTACTGGTATTGTTAGGTATTCAGAATTTAACACATTTGATAAAACATGGAGACCGGAATTAGGTGTCAGCGATTCGGATTTATCGAACAAGCAGACAGAACCATTGTCTGGTTTCCATTGAAGTGTATACCATTCGTTATATCATGAGTTCCATCACAATACGTCGATTTCGAAATCGTGATGAATATGAGTTGTGTTAACAAAATAGGGTTTTATACGAAAGTATCACCAGGAATAATTATTTTTGGAAACATAAAAGTTATTACAACTCTGTCTGTCTTGTATTTTCTTGTTTGACGTTTAATTAATGTCTTTAAAACAGTTCCATCTTTAAGCCGAACATGTTATATTCCTATATTTTTTTGACATAAAAAATAGTTAAATGTTTGAGCACCACTGCATTCGCGTCGTACTATCTACAAGCTTTACGGTGCACGACGCACAAATTCAGTTTAGCACGTAATAAATTACAGAAAAACTTAAACAGTTTCTAGTGGATTAAAAAGCAACGAGCCCGCGTGAAGAAAATAGTCTCCGTTTTTAAAACTTGTAAAAACATATTAATACACTTCCTTTAAAACCTACACGTTAATCTACGCCGTGGGTAAACAGTTTTTAATTGACTACGGAGCATAAAAAAGGAAGGGTATATCACTCACGTCCTTGCTAGCCTGCCAGGGTTATGCTGGGCAATTATGCGTGCGCTATCACAATCGCAATGCGATACATTCTGACAGACTGTGGTAGAGCCTAGCTATAGTCCACTGATTAAATTATTGCTCTTATATGAGCTGGTTTGTCCGGGGCAGCATCTCAGCCGGAAGCCCAACTCTCTCACTCACTTCTTTACTTCCTACACGCTTTAATTCGTTATTTCTATTATAATATTATATCGAACATTTAAGGCTGGTTAATATATAATATTAAATATATTATATTAAAGAAATGTGATGCTTAAAGGTCATATGATGATTGTGAATTAATATAGTATTATTTTTGGTAGAACATTGTCACCACGACTGAAAAACCTCTTTATTAAATAAACTACACGATGAAAATTTCCAACAGTTTTATAATAAAATTCTTTTTAGATATAAGCTTGTACTAGAAGTAGTCAAAACAAGTAGGCTCTAGTATAAGAACGACCGTATCACGTTTCATCCTCGAGGAGTTTCTATGGTGATCCTTGTGCTCTACCATTAGATCAATAATACCTACATTGTCGAGGCGTCTTATTACTATTATGACAAGAAATTAATAAAAAAAAATAAAAAATCCTCCTGCGTAATGAGAACTACTTCTATCTAAAAGCTTATAAGTGGGAATCGTTATTAGCCAACTTTAAATCGCTATAGATCATAAACGGCAATTCTGATAGAAAAATAATATGAGAAACTTAATGAAGAATGATTTTTAAATATCTATTCAACGATACTCCTCTTGGTTTGTCGATTTTATTTTTTTTCTTTTTCGCATCATGGCGTCCAACATCGGCAATTTTGATTCTTTCAAAGTTTAATGCTTGCTGTGACTTTCGCGCCTTCATAACAAAACCAGTGACGTTTCGTTTATCAAAATCAGCTTACGTTTTTTGTCTAAAAAGTTGGTACTATTTCAATGGTACATTTCCGCATACATACAATGGACGATAAACACATTACCCTCCTTTGGATCGCGCAGACGGGTAAAAGCAAAAGTTCGTGAGGTTAAATGGAAGTTTGGATGTATGGACGTTTGTTACTGTTTCACGCAAATTTTTACTTATTGATTACTGAACAGATTTTAATAAATCTTTACAGTGTTATATGTTATATATAAGAATGACACATAGACTATTTCTTATCAACATACAACGCGGGTAACGCTGAGGCGTATATTTTATGAGCCCACAGGATTTATGTTGTATTTGGAGTGTTCATGCTTCATCATCAGAACTGTTTTATATTATCAGGACTGTTTTATTTATTATATTACGTAGGTAAGTTGCATTTCTGATTATTCAGTTCGAGAGAACTACATGATCATTGGAGGCTGATATGGACAGTATGTCAAGTCAAACGGACTTCGTTTTGAGAAAATCGCGTCTAAAGACATGAAACCTATTCTGAGCAAATTTGTTTGAATTCTCTTCTCTTTTCTATTTCGATGAAAAGTATAATGAATTAAATACAGATTGATATAATAAAAAGTTTTATCTATCAAAAAGTTTTTGAAATATATTACATTCTTGCATATTGCAAACAATTCAATGTATTCTAAACATTAAATTAAGAAACATTTTCCCGTACTTATTTAGTTTAGTTCGTTTTTGAAAATATTTTAATAATTTTAAATGCGTGACGCATTATAGGAATACATTATTATATTTCCGAATTTGACTCTTAGTGGGTTGACACATTACTGCTTAGCATTCAATTATGGGTGAGCTGTCGCAATACGATTTCATTTTAGTACAAAAATCTGAAACTTAACTGTTAAAATATATCGTGTTGCGACAGCGTTAGCTTTACAATAACCCTCCTGGTCTAGAATTGAAGTGTAAGATTTAACCCGTAGATATCATCAAGTGAAATCTCGAAATTTTCAACAAGGTGCTAAAATGAATACAAAGTAAGTAGATAAAAAATGGGTTAATTAATGCTTAATGATTTCAATGGAACTTCAACAATCTATGATTTTTCACAATTGAATGGGGGCCTTTACCAACGCAATAGAATCCAAAACAATGATTTTTAGAATTTTTGTCTGTTTGTCTGTGCGTTTGTGCCCGCTAAAAAAGATATGTCAATTTATGGGGTCACGTCGAACATGATTTTATGATTTTCAATCAATGTATGAAAGTACTTACATCAAGTACTGTCAGTCTGTTTCTTACGACTAATTTCTGAAACAGCTGAACCAAATTTGATGGGACTTTCACTCGCAGTTAGAGGATGTCCATTAATCACGTGAGGCCCAGAGAAGGGAGTGGGAATGGAAAAAAAAAACAAAATACCACAAAGTCTAAAAAGTTCTTAAAAACATTACAGCAGCCCCTATAGCTAATATTATAGGATTAACTTAGGCTACTTTTATTTAAAAAATACATTTATTTTAATCAATAAGTAAAAAATAGAATTACGCGATAACAAAATGTTGGACAAACCAATAAAATAGTGATCATTTTCCGATTTAAGAAGGGAAGGTATACATCTATACAAATAAATAAAATTGATGTGTCTGTTTGTAATCTTAAATAAATGCATATGAAAGTATACACGGTACTTACAACAAAATTACCAATTTTAAAAAGAACAAAATTGAAACCAATGAAATAGTGAATAATATCTGATAAAAAAAGGGAATGTACATGTTATATTAATATAATAATTTTAAAAAATAATATATTTATTGGGTATTTTTTTACTGGATATGATAGAACAAATCCGAAACTATAAGCAATAGCGAAAAATAATTTAAGTAACAGAGCCGATTTTGATAAAAACTAAAATTGCATCATTAGTTTTTCGAAAAATAAGTTTTCCTAGCCAGAAACGAACACGTTGATTTTGCAAAAAAATAACATTCTTTAGTTCCACCATCTGATACTGTCACATAGTATACAGTTAACTGCAACAAAAAGAATAGGCTATTTTTTCACAAAATTCTATCAAATTCTTACATTAATTAAATCTTTAGTAATTCTTTAAAAAAAAATGATTATACCTAAAAGTGAAATTTTAAAATTATAACGGGATGTTGTAACGCCAATAGCGGATGAGTACAATAGCCGAGTCCATTGAAATGTAGATTTTCAATAAATTGATTCATCTTTTTAAGAATTATCTAAATCTACCTAGGTAACTGAGTAGGTGATGGGGACCAAAACAAACGTGACATTCTATCAACTGTGTATAACTCACATAGAAAAAAAGACAAACATAAAAGAAGTTACTGTGAATTATTCATTTTATATATTTTCGATTGTATTGTTCACACTCTTCCATACTTTAGTAGGTGACTAGCATTTTGATGCAATTTATAAACAAATCGTTCGAAGTAATGCATATTTTTTTTCGAAACTTACCGGAACCCATTATTTAACCCACATATTTGGTTATGTCTATGTAGAATCGAATACTTAACTTAATTAATGTATAGATTTAATGTTATTTTGTACAAAAAAAATCTTTTCCTTTAATTTGCCGCTTAATATAAGTAATATTAAAAAAAGTTGATCTTTACAAGTTACACTATTAGGTGGTGCAATAATACAGATTGTATTTTTTTTAATTAGTGGGTTCTATTCCTGGCCAGGAGAATCATAAAATAATAAAAAAAATATGATGCAGTTTTAGATTTTTCAAAATCGGACACGAGACTCCTTTAAGTATCTTTCGCGATTCCTTATACTTCCGGATTTGGCCTATCAAGCCAAGTTAAAAAAGACACCCGATATATAATACAAGGAGAACCTCGGTGGGAACTTATTGTTTTGCAGTCGAAATTTTTAAGACTACCACAAAACAACTTTTCTTCAACATTTATAATGAAAACCGTGGAGGAATACCATATCTGAGTTTGTGTCTGCTTATAAATTTTATTTAGTTATATAAATTTGTTTTAAGAGTTGGTTAGGTCTCTATTCTATTCTAAATTGAGATAATATTTCTCGTTAAAGTTGTGAGTAAAGTCCAATAGAACACAGGCTAAAAAATTGCGGTGCAAGTTGCAGGCGTTTGGTTTACTGGTTTCCATCTGAAGCATCAACCGCCGATGTGTGTCGCCACTGATTTTAACACTGCTTTGACGTCGATTTACTAAAGGAAAATTCAGAGAGGATCATAAAATACAACAACATAAATTATACAGTAATAGTAGATTTCGGTTTAAATAGAGTATCATGAATAGGTCTGTTAAGTTATCTCTGGGGTTCTAGACACTAGTTTACTTGTAATTAGGAATATATTTCTGAGAGTAAAGACTACCGATCTATCCTAGAGAGAGGGAGGGTGCGTACTGCCGATATATAATAATAACTAACAGACCAACGAGCTACCATAGATAAAATACAGTATTAATTACTTTTATGATATATTCCTAATAAGGTCTTGGTACTTTTGGTTATATTCATTGATTTTAGATCAACAGAATAGACTGTAAAAGAAGGTGAGAATTACAATTGTAAGTTTTACTCTCGTAAGTGATAGGTACAAAACAACTCGAAGGTATCTTGTAAAGCAGTGGATGTCAAAAGTGAAGGCACTGGCAGTAAATTCTTTTAGGTGTGATGCAATGACAAACAACTTATCTTTATGAAAGCTCTCAGAGCAAAACTTAAAAGTGTAATTCTCGCCTTAGGTTTAATTATTTCATAGAAATATAGTTGGAAATATTCCAAATACAAACAAGAATATCAGTTATTAAAAAAGAAAAGGTTAAGAGAAGCTTTCTTATTTTAGACTTACACGGAGAAGTAGTTTCGGATAATGGTCTTTCATTTTCGAGGAGCTACCTATTGAATACACCAACTTTATGAGGAAAAATGATAATAAAGTAGCTTATATTCTGTGATATATCATCCTACGCTGAACGGTGCGGCCGACGGAGCAGTTAAATTGTGTAAGAGAAGGATAAATAAATCCTTGAGGGATGGATAAACTCGTAACTTTGGTATAGGTGTATAACATAATTTTCAAGCATTAAAAACGTAGGATACAACGTTCTAAGAAATCTTAATTTACTCTTGCAAATAAGTTATGAACTCAAAAATAAGATTTCTGTCAAAAAGATCACTATATTCAAATGGATAAAAATAAAAAGAAGTGAATTACTGGAAAACAATTGCTACTTACGTGAGTTCGCAAACTGTATACTTTATCGTTAACGTTTTCGTCAGCCATTTCGAGATAAATGGCGTTGTACTTTGTCTATATTAAAACTTAAAACGCAAACGTTGGAGTAACGTAAGTAGCAGTTTGCCCGTTGGCACTACACTCCTTATATGTGACTCCTTCTTCTTTAAAGGATTATTCTACAATAAGAATGATGTTAGATTTTATGGGAAACAATATCTCCGGTTTAAAATTTACCTATTTAAGTACATGACAGCCATACAGTAATATGAACTCTGGGTTCGAGTAGTAACCATGTAAAACGACGTCTAACTTTGCACATAAATAAATACATACCTACACGTTCTGTTTTTGTAGAGTAATGAGAGTTTTGTAGAGTAGAGGCTAAAGGAAAAAAGCCTGTTTGTAAAATAAAAAAAGTCTGTGATAAATTCTTCGACAAAAAAGCATTCAAGTGTAGTATTACATATATAGTTTTTTTTATATTGCTTTTGATATTTCAAAAAGTAAATTCAATACGTTATCTCATTCAAGTATATTAAAAGAAAAGTATTTTAGGTTTATAATGAGGGATATAAGGATGTTGTAAAGATTTGTCAATGTTTACACTATCTCCACCGTACGTGCTTTCTTGTAATTCACTTAGATCATCCGAATACATGTATGAACAAATTATAATACATATACTTTATACAAAGTATATATATATATATATAGGTACAAATAACATGATTCTGTTTTAAAATTTCGCTTTTGATTTTTCGTTAATAAAATATTACTAAATTTTATGGAAAAACGTAAAAGTTGTAAATACAAGGGATAAAATAATACAAAATACACAGTTTTTATCATTTATTAAAATTTAACTTATTAAGTACTTAAATATGCAAATTAAATATAAATCTCAAATAATAACGTAGTTTGGCATTCGAAAAATTATTTTTGTTTTCTCACAAACGAATGGTTACTTTAAAAGGTGACTTAAAACGATATTTAATAGATATTATTTATTAAAACTAGTTTCAAGAGATCAAAACATAAATCAGGTAACAACAATTTTGTAGGTTTTAACTAGAAAGAGACAACGTCACTTTCTTATTAAAATTATAAAAAATATCTCTTACATCCTTTTAAAATTTTTGTTAATAAATGAATTTACTATAACTTTCCCGCTACTATCACCGATCACCATTATCACAAATCTTAGTTATATTACAATGTACATTGGTTTTATTAATGAATCTGGACATAATACTGTGTAATAACTACAGTCGTCGAACGTTAAAATAGCGAAAATTCTGCGCGTACGCAGCACACGATTAAGTTACTGATTAGACTTCTGGATTTACGCAAATGCTGTGTTCTTTTTTTGGTTTATCCAAACTCACGCCTTTTACCAGAAAAATATTATGTAAGGCGTGACCGTTTAATACAACTAAGGCTAAAAAAAAATTGTATTTTTCATAGTCAATTCGTAATTTTTACATTAAGTTTACATTTTCAAAATGTAGAATAATAATTTTTTCTATATATATTGGTTATTTTTATGATTTATGTTGTACAAATGCGCAGTTCTTTTTGAATTATAAAATAACAAAATTTGGAAGAGTGAATCTTTCCTTATACTTTATACATTGTATATATCTTTTCCTTTGATATGTTCCCTTAATTACACCTTCTCCATTATCACAGCCCAATAACCGATTAGTATTAAATAACAGAATATAAACTATAAACAAGAGACAACTATAGAATGTTAGATTCCATAAGTACTCAATTATTTTTTACTTTCTAATTAAGTAGTCAAAAGAATGGAATATCATCAATAAAAAATCTATTGGCTATAAATATCATCAGAGCTAGGCTCTTTTAATTTAAATATTTTAATTACCTACATATTATTTGTAGAGCGTATTCAATTAAGTCTTAAAAATTATCTACGTTTATTTCGTAATTCCGTTGTTAAGTTACAATTATCCTAGCCCGCAGACAAATCTTCGAGTTGAACTTCTACCTACTGCATTGTACACGATTTCTATAATTTTGAGGTTCCGTTAGGTGGGCTTCACCGTGACCCTTATTAAGACTAAGCAGCCCGAGCGTTTGCAATCATGACGATTGACACATGAAGTGGTAGAACTGGTCGAAGTTCACCGGCTCGAGCTCGTACTCTTTCTCTGACTTATGGAGCAGTTCTGGATTTCTTTTTAAAAAGTTTCTTACCCAATCTTCGCCTGCCATTCGAGTATTGACATCGAAAGGATGGTTGAGATTATTATCTTCAGCGTATTGGAATGCGAGTTCTCTGATATCTCTTCTGGAAACGCCCATAAAATATTTTTCCATGCTCTTAATATATCCGACTAAATCTTTCTCTTGGCTTTCCGTGAAGACGCGTCTGTAGTGACCCATTAGAGGTTTCGGCTCGTCAGGTTGCTGATATCGGACTTTACTGGCTCGCCTTTGGAGAGTGGATCGAGGTATGTGGTAGGTCCTGGCAGCGAGTTTGTAACCCATTTTGCCAGACACTACGGCTGCTACAGCCTTCGCCATTTCTTCTTCACTCCAGGATTGGCGACCACTCATTCTTTCGTATTTTCGTACCATGACTAACTGAAACGAAATAGAATAAGGTATATACATATTGCGCTACAATGTACCGAGAAATGAGATAGGGGCCATGTCGTCGCTTGTCAAACTTCGGAAGTCTTGCGTAAGTGAGTGTCACAATATTAAATGAGCCCATGGCCAGTGTGTATAAGTTAGCTAAATTATTTATTTTCAAGCGTGATTTCAATTTGAAAAATAGTTTTAATACATAATATAATATAAAATATATAATCAATAGCTTTTTATCAAAATATATTTTTTTAGTCTATGTTGTTATACGGTTGGAGACATCTGAAGTATGAAGATATTAACACTTTAGTTATATGTTAATGTTTTTTTTTTTTAATTAAAATTAAAAGTAGGCATGACATGTGTGCTGTTCGTCGAAGGGTAACCGTGGCCTATCTACCGGTTTTGTAAGCACGACCAATGTCGGTTCGAGGCGATGTAGTTAGAGCCGTTTTAGAGGCTATGTTCAATGTAACTTCGAAGTAATATTTATAAATATGTAAATGCGGCTCATCTGTATTCAGGGTATGTACGTAATATAAGTAAGATTTTTATTAAGATTTTGTACCGACAGATATTATTTGTAATTGGTTTGTCTAATTAATTAATTCTTTATTTGTATCAATTAAAGTTGTACGCATAGAGCACGAATGATTCACCTTGTTAGTATTTTTGCTATTTTATATCATTGCAAAGATATAAGTAATAATATATTATAACTATATAATGACTATGCACAAAATCATTTTAGCAATTTTTAAATTATCAATAAAATTTAAAAATAATGAATGAGAGAATGTTACATTTTTTATACTAAAAAATACCTCATAAATAAAATAATAAATACTCTACAAGTAACTATTATTGTAATGTAAATAGATTATAACCATTGACGTCGTTTCGGTCAGCTGCAAATTTTTTTATTCGATAATAAACATTCCGGCATAGACGTAATAAGAGCGATATTCGCGTAAATAACAATGACTAACCGTGTTGGCGACCGCACACCGCATCGCTCGCAACAGCTGATAGTGAACACAGCACACGATAAAATGTGGCGTGTTTTTCCAGTGCGATAACTCGGGAAACGCGGCTTGAGGCCCCTTAACACGGCGCACATTTAACTGCGATATTACTTAGCCGAAGTATGACCCACAAGTTACGTGCCTCAAAGATACATTAGCGCCGGTAATGACTAGTGTCGTTTGCACGTCATTTGTGTTTCACTCTGGTGCCCGTTAAACGGGAAATACCACTCGATAGTTGTTGACCGTCCTTGAGTGACCGCGTCTTATTTTTTATCTGTTAAAAACTACGTCGACGGTCGGTCAGCTGTTTGTATTCGCTATATTATACACGTCTATCAACATATCCCTACAATCGAGTATAATTAAACGTGTTACAAACGTGAATGATTCGTATAAATATGAATACATTGCTTAATAAACTTCGACTTTGCTCACTGCTGTATTCGTTCAGTGAGCAATGTATGACGTCCAATGCGATAGATTGAGATAAAGATAGCTATTGAGACGTCACTGTAGCGGCACGAGCACGGCGTGAGCCGAGGTTACTGTGACGCGTGACTTGCAAGGTCCCCGCTGCATTGCACGATGCGCCAAGGTTGCCACGCTCTTCACTACCGATACGAGAAATCTAGGTCTCGTGAACGAATAAATAGTAATTTACGAGTAAAATGAAAAGGAAGAGAGAGCAACGACGTGCGCGGGCATCCATTGGGCGGTTGGTGTGCCAGAAGTGAAACCTGCATCGGACGTTACCGCGGTGCACCGAGTTGAAAGTGATTTTCAGACGAGTAAATAATGTAGGGTTAAAGGGGTGCTAGTACTCACGGGTGGTGTGTCGGGAGCGGAGGGTGAGCGGTGGCGTCGGAGGCGGCGACAGGCGGCAGGCGTCAGGAGCAGGCGGCGGTGCGGGCGCGGGCAGCGAGACGGCGTGCGGCCAGACTGACGGCGCGCGCGACACTGGCGCGGGGCCCGTCTTGCCCCGCCGCGGCCCTGGCGCGCTGACGTCACCTGGCCCAGGGCCCGGCTGCACGACTATTTTTGTCCACAACTAATTATCGCCTTCCTTTGTCCAATCATATGTTATGTACTGAAAAGGAAATTTGGTTTTATGCCTACGTGCACCTATAGAGTAATGAAATGTCCTTTAGCTATTATAACAATAACACGTAACGACTGCGCAAATTACACATGACTCATAATTACACACTACGTCTTGTTTTGTAAACATAAATATTTTTGGTACCATCATTGTCTCTACATGCATAGTGAACTGTGGCCCCTAATAAGAAATTTGTAATTATTCAGTATCATTATATGACACGTCGATTAATAAAAGGAAAAATTATTAGAGCACCTTGTAGCTTCATACAATTAGGCATTAAATTAGCCGTGTTCCTTCAACTAATAATAATTAATGGGCAATAATGATTATCGAATTACTATTACTGCTTTACTTACAATATAATTAAAAGACAATTCCCAATTAGTGCAAGTACAAAAACCAGTAATACTTGTTATTTTTTACTTGGTGTAAAAGGAGTGTTTTTAGTTTCTTTTTGTCGGTTTTGGGGAATCATGTATCAATAATCAAATAATTATTATTAAGTCTACAATACAATTATGATTTTTTACATAAAATTTTACAAGAAATAGTATCGTAAGAGTATTGTTTAGGGAGAAATAAGTAATTATTATTTCTTCTTCTATTGTATATCGAGACATAATTTTCTCCGATTTATTATTTCTCAATAATTATACATTTATTGACCGTTAAGTAAGTATACAAAATGTAGTTTTACGGACATATAATTTTGCTATTGAAGCATTGAATTTGAGCCAAAATGTGCCACAAGGTGGTATGACAGTGAAGAAATTCCACGTTATTACGCGGCGGGATGACTCACTTCGTCGGGTTTATCCCCCGCACTCCCTGGACCGTCTAGATAAAGGTTATTTCCTTTCAATCTACTTTCATTGCTTCGCTTTTTAGGGTTCCGTGCCCAAAGGGTGTCAACGAGACCCTGTTACTGGGCTTACGCTGCGTCTGCCCTTTCTACATTTAGAGGCTAGAGTATCTTTTGAATCATAATAGGTAAGCAGAGAAATTTCTTAGACAATACGTGTTATTATGGTGGAAAATGTAATAACTAAAGACTGGTTAAACGTGAGTTGGGTAGCAGTGAAACGGAACGGACGGAACCCTCAGTGTGAGTGTGATTCGCGTATTACCGATTTATCATATAACCAATTCGGGATTTAAGCAAATCCTTGTTTTTCGGGTGAACTTTGTCTATTAAAACTTAACTGTCAATAGTTATTAAACAGGCAAAGATATTTTCTTTTCATTGATTGAAACTGGCTTGGTTTTCAACGAGGCTTTATTTACTTTCTCTAATAAAACGATTCAGTTCGAGCGGCATGTATAGAACACAGTTTAAGAAATTAAAGGTAATTGGAGAAATATACATTAAGACATTATTGATAGATTCTTATTATACCTAATTAGTTAGTCGTTAGTTGTTCCGTATAAATTGACCTAGTTATGCTCTTTCAAAGAACTTTACAATTTTTTACCTGTTTTATTCAATGAGTTTAAAGGTTAGTAGTTACGTACCAGCATGTTTGTTAAATTTGGTTGTTGAGTCTATATATTTTTCTATTTTTTCAAGTTCAAGATTTTTTAATTAAGGTAGAGTCACTAGGTACGTAATATGTTATGGGCACTGTACATTTAGACAAAACTACTTTTACAGCGTTTTATTTTTAATACTGTGCCACAAATACTTTCTAGATACGGGCTAAACAAATACTGCTTTCTGTTTTACATACAATACTAATATATGTATGTATATTGTAAATACTTTGGCAGAATTTTCAAAGGGTGCGTGAAACATTAAAAAAAAAACCCAAGCAGTGTTGAAACCGATTTTGGTAAGGATTCAAATAATGTCATTAGATTTATGAAAATCATTTTTCTTATATGACTAAATATATATATTGCACCGTCCTATAGTGTCACTCTTAAGAGTAATAAGGATTGAGTTCTGGGAAGTAATAACATACATCAAAGTAAAGAAAACAGACTCATTTTTAGCAAAATCCAATTTTATTTAGGTTCTTTTTTTTTTCTTTTTAAACAATTGTTTCAAATAGAGCTCTAATAATGATGAACTATTGCTATTAAAATACATTGCATGCGGCTTTTTGACAGTTAAAGGAGACGTTATATTATAAAAATCAGAAATTGCTGTTAACCAAGCAATTGAATTGAATTTACACTAGAAATCAATTGTCAGAATGTAGCATTTAGGGATAGCGATAGTTAAACATAATTACCCTGCATATGTAAACTTAATTGTACCGATTAAAAAACACCTTATAATATCTCAAAGACAATGAAGATGCGCAAAGCCCTATATTCTTTAATGTCCATAAAAGGAAAAAAAAACATGGAAACAATTTGTGGAAATACCGGTCTTACCCTGACCTCTAATAATGGGTTTTACATTATTGCGATTAGATCCACAGTTTGTCATATTTATTTACATATATAAATACATATCACGCATAGTTATATTATATAATATCTTTATATTCGTTAGATAACGATAATTTTATTTTTGGTCATGCACTTGTGAATACTTATTAAAAAAAATATGTATTTTGCTTAAACTAATTTATACAAAAAAACATATGTTTTTGATTAGCGAGTAATCTATTTTGAGGGATTAAAAAAACGCCGGGGCTGTCCCTCGTCTATGACTAAGTACTAATTCTTGTTAGTACTTACATATCCACTTCATTTTTATTTTTTTTTATTACTACTAATACAGATTTACAGAATATTTCAAAATTTAATTGATTTGTTTAAAACAATTTATTATTGAAATTTAAGTTACATTTTCATTTTAAATATGAACATGCAAAAATCTAAACAATATACACGCATTTCTATATAAACACATGAGCAATATATAAACCTTAAATTATTTTAATTTTAACGTCTTTATTTCGATGGCTAATATTCTATAGGCTATTTTGTTGTTGATTATATTTTTTTACACAAACAAAACAATCCTAATCAACTTACACAAAAGCGTATAGAATCAATAAACATAATTAATATAATATATTCTCTTTGTAGTCAAGATGCTTGTTATCAGTCCTTTGCTCGCTGTTATCGGTGGAGACAACTTCAGGGCGCTATCTCGGTGCGAGAAATCAAGATAGAGATAACGCATTTGATGAGGAATAGGTATCGTTCGATGTTTCTGCTGACCTCTGATAAAATGTTGACATTCAATTCACCATGTCATAAGCAAAAAAAGAAGAAAAATGAATTATGATTATTTTTTTTAATTTTCTGAAAAACGATATTTTTATATAGATATCATTTTTAAATTATGTTAAATCAAATTAGAAAAAAGAATTGTGGAAAGGAGATATTAAAATCGAATCGTAAATAACAAAAATTGTACCGATGCCATGAATATATTTAGAAGCATTCACATTTCCTTGTTTATTTGTAGGACTATTCTTAAATTAAAATAAACAGGGAAATTAAAAATCGTTTTAAAATAACAATATTACATATCTGCGTGTAACAAAAACTCAACTTAATAAATGTTAACAATTCCAAGTTGATAATGATTATAAGTTTGTACTCTTTACAATTCAGTTAATAATATTTTTTTTTCTTTAAATTTGTTAACATTAATTCACTACCTACAGATTCGGAATAACTTCTTTTGTTTATATATTACGGATATCTTCGCTTATTGTAAATCAAATTGTATTAAATTATTCTATATTTTTTGTAACACAAATTGGTATTTTATAATCAGGAATATTTCCATTAAATAAGTAATCTGGTGTGTATTTTTTTCAGAAGTTCCACCCGTAGTAAGCATCTCGAGCGGTTTGCTTAAATACATTTCCCAGTGTGAAATAAAAGTCATTCCAATATTAAATAGGTTATGATTCGTCACAAACAAGCCGAATTAGAGAATGGGATGGAATCTTTGAAACAGGCAGCGTGTTTGCGTTTAATGCAGTCATTGCAAAGACTACATAACAATTAACATAACAATTAATTAACATTTCACAAGGACCAAAAACGGTTTGATTGAGATCGCTCAAATTTTTTATGCCCTGACTTTTTAATACATTTCTGTCACGTTCTTTATAAATATAAGATATACAAACTTAGTTTAATATTGATTAATCTAATACCTTCGAACGCATAATTCTTGTATATGTACAATTATGTACATAGTTAAATTCAGATTATAATGTCGAGCTATAAAAATAATATATAATCAGAATGTTTGAAACGGCTGCAAAGATTTTCACGAAATTTAATTACCGATTGTTTGAAATCTATCTAGCTAGGTTTCATTAAAAAAAAGCCATTATTTTCGTAATTTCAGGCAATTGAAAACTGCTCCTATTTTTTTTAATATACTATAAATACGCAAGTTATAAAAAAAAAACCAACAAACATCGGTGATTCAGCTACTTGTACTTAAACTTATTGTACTGAACAACTTACCTATATAAATATGCTCAAAAAGTTTATTCAATACTTTTTTTGCCCTTCAGTACTTTTCAGTAATTCTTAATTATGAGTAAAACAAAAAAATATACTTATTTTTTGTTCTAAATACAAATATATTTAGTTTCTAGAAGACAATAAATGAAATTGGTGTCAATAGTAGACACTCATCATACTCGGAATTTGTTCTTGCAATGGTATTTTATATAAATACATATTATGTATCATTAAGGTTAAAGTGCGTAAATATATACCAAGAACACTCGCCTTTTAAGAATGATAATTGTATATACACTAGAATTAACTAGTTATACTATGTAGTATCATCAAAATTCAGTAGGTAGGTATAATACTGTGCTGCTCCTGTGAGGCATAACGTAGGTAAATTAGTATGTTTATATACATTATAAGTGTTGTTTCTCAGTAAATGGGCTGTCTAACGCAGAGAAAAAAATATTCGACCGTGCAGTTCCCATTAAGCCTTTAAAGAAACAAATATTTCAGAATTATTAGTACAGATAAATATTGATTAAACATTGGCAATTCTAATATGACTTATGAATTCCACTGTACGGATGTACAGTACATAAATATCTCATTACTGAGCAAATACTTCCTTTTACTGTAATTACTATTTAAGAGAAGGATATATTATAGGCTATTAAGAAGAAGGTAAGGAGCTAGGAGCTAATCCAGTTCTCTGCTATAATACGGATTGACGTGTTAATAGTTTTTAATTTACATTTACAATTCTAGTCGAAGTAGACCAAAGAATATAATAGAAGATGGTTGGTTTGCGTAAAATGTGACATGAGTAAGAAAGGTGTGCATGTTGAGATGACGGCTGGTAGGAAGGGACGGAAGAGAAGAACACGTTAAGGTGACCCCACATACATTGGGACCAGGACAAGAGTGATTTACAATTTTTTAGGATGTCGGACGTAAAATAAATTAATTGGATAATGAAATGACGTTGGGATCTTGGACTTAATCAGAAGTCTTTAAAATTATAAGTGAGAAAAATATAAAAAATAAATTTTGACTTTACAATTTCAAATTACCTTGTTTTGCGTATGTTCCGTATTTTATACAACTTTAAAAAATTTATGCTTTTAAAAAATCTGTAACTTTTTTGCATTTTGTGTTTTAAAAAAACAGCTTTTAATTTATTTATTTGTATTTATTGTATACTTTTGCATTACCATTGAAAGAATTAATTTGAATCACTACTGTATCAAAACATTGTATTCTTTTAAACAAAATCTTTTATTATCAAGCCGTATATCCGTATTAATAAGAACTCTCTATATATATTATTTTTTTAATTTACCTATTTTTTACAGCATATATTAATATACAGTAAACACTATATTAAACTTTTACAGTAACTGAATTCAATTTAAGTTAGTGAAAATTAAATCATATCCCAAAATTTTAATAATAAAACATAATATTTTGAAAAGGCTCATTGAAAAGCTTTCTACCTTTTAAATATTCAAATTTAAACTTCCTATCTTTTTTAGTGTGGGGCTCTACGTGTGTAGCGTCAAAGGTAAAGAACAGTAAAACACTAAAAAGATCAAACATTTTTTATTTATGAAAAAAAAGTAGTATGGATATTACATACATACTATAATTGCATAATTTTTACTTTTATGAAGATTATAACCCTCACAAAACCAAACTCATGCATTTTGCATTAAAAAAAAATTATTCCTATACAACTGTAGTGTGCTAATGCATACATCGAAAGATTTTTTCAATGTTAATAAAGGAATAAAAATCTAGTAAATAAAAAGGGAGGCAAAAAAACAATTACAGATATGTTAAATATTTAAAATGTTTTTTTTTTTTAATTTATGAATACAATAGACGACTCAGTGAACTTCGTACCACATAAACTTTATAAATTCACCTCGAACAGCATCTATTAAAAGTCATCTGATAATATTCTGTTATAGTCTGTGATAGGAGTTGGGAAATAAAAAGACAAAATATAGTTTTTTATGTGTTTATTATCTTTAATTGTTTACCTTCGCTGATATTTTCGATAAATTTTCTCTTCAAAGTGAACTGCTTAATTCTGTGAAAAAATAAACATGCACTCGTCGATTTATTTTGTAGGAAAATTTAATTCAAATAAATTCCTTGGTAAATGGCTTTAAGTTATGCCAATTAGACACATAGGTTTTCACCAAATAGAAATACAACATTAATATTTTATGACTGTATTCAATTTGTGTCGTAGTTAATGTATTTACATTATGTGGTTTATTATATAAAAAATAAAACAATTTTCTTTGTAATCTAAAATACTAATACTTATAACAGAATGAATTTATGAAGAATTATTGTCACTCTATTTTCTCTATTAAGAAAAGTTATTATCTTATAATGTTTCAGAGTCGTCAAATTTAATTATTATTTATTTATTTATTACACTTATATTTAATTTATTTTATAGACTAAAAACTTTCTATTAAAATCTTAAAATATAGCTTAAAATATAATTTACGTTATTTTTTATTTACAGTAGTAAAATAACTAGCCGCTGATGAAATAAAACAATAGCTGTCATACTACAAAAGACGCATTAAAACCATGTTGAACACGTGTCTAGCTAAACAGTGTTTAAGATTTTAACATTGCATAAAATATTATCTAAATTGCTTAACAGCGAATAAACTCATAAAAAAACTTATTGATAAAATGTTATACGTTACATTTGACAGCAAAAATAGGTTTTAAACATCTATTAAACTCACTTAAACGTATATTAATCTATGTCTAAAGCATGTTTAACTCAAAACTGTCTTAGACGCTCGTTTAACGTCTGTTTAAATCTTTTGTAGTAAGGCAGTTGATGTCTTACAGAATTGCATTTATTTTCTCTTTTAAAGTTACTTGATTGCTGTTTCATTTCTGTCTGGGTGCATGTTTCCTATATCTATTCTTATATTATAAAGCTGAAGAGTTTGTTCGTTTGTTTGAACGCGCTAATTTTAGGAACTACTGGTTCGAATTGAAAAATTATTTTTGCTTTAGATAACTATCTATTTATTGAGGAAGACTATAGGCTATATTACATCACGCTACGATACATAGGAGAGGAGCAGTAACCATAAACGCGAGTGAAACCGCTAGGAACAGCTAGTTTATGATATTTATTTTATTTTATCATTAATATTAATAATTTATATTAGGTAACCAACTTACAAATATTAAAATTAGACTCGAACTTCCTGTTATTAGCATCTCCAATAAACAGATCATTAGCTTTATATGATTATAAGTTATTTATATTATAGGTAGTGTAACAAGTATTTTAATTTCATTTTAATTACTGTACCAATGTATATTCTTATCAATGCGTATAGTGTAGTAGAGTCTAACTGTAGTTCACTGCTAGCTCGTTTAGAGCTTGGCTCTATATGGCCTCTATTTTACTGTTACAGAAAACATTCAAGTTAGTATAGCTGGGTTTTGTACGGTGAGATACCCTGAAATCTAAGTCTACGCCGGTCCTTTCTATTTCTTTCTTTTCACCTTCATTCTTTATGCAATTTTAACCTGGCTCTGTTGTTCTTGTGGTAATGCAAACATTTATGAGCGATGGTGATCACCACATCAGGTACTCAACCGGCCTGCTCTTCTGTTAACGTAAACCAAGATAAAATTCTAAATAAAAAAAAAACTTTCGAAAATATATGCATTGAGATTATTTTAACAATCCTCAATACAAGTTGGTGAGGAGTTGTATATTCTGCTGAGTCCAGGTGATGCTGCATCGGGTCAAGGTTACGCTACAATATTATTTTGGTATCATTCACACTGTAGTAAGATTCGAGTCGAAGATACTAGTAGAAGTTGATAAGACTAAGAGAAGTCTGATTATTTCAACGTCTACACAAGAGCTGATAATTTTAATCTAAATAGATCTTTATAGATTATATTTAAGAACCATCTTGATGATATCAGGTTTCTAATAAAATAACCACATCAAATTTGATCTATTCGTTAGAGAGCTACGATGCCACAGCAGATACATAGGTCAAATTTTTTGGTGGGTTGGGTTTAAAAAAGAAAATATGATTTTTCATACACAAAATACTTTGCTTAATTTCTTCAATCGTTCAATATGTTCGTGAATCAATTGATTTCCTATAGCACGTACCGCAGATACGAGATAAACTCATTGGACCTTGGTCACGGACGCTACGTGACTTCCTATAGTACTTGCATTCAGCTATTATCTCGAGTGCATTCATACAATCTTCGTAGAATTTACATGCAAATAATTATAATCTTAGAAAAGTTATTATTGAAATAACTTTTAATAAAATTTTTAATTTAATCAAAATTTGTTCAGGCGTAGTTACACTATCTCACTTAAAAAGAATTTTTCAATTCAAATCAGCAGTTCGTGAGATTAGTGCGTTCAAACAAACAAACAAACTCTTCAGCTTTATAGTATTAGTATAGATATTACAATAAATTACAAATAACTAAAGCTGTAATAAATAATAAAGAAAAACGTGTCACAAGTTTATTTCTGAGAAAATTAAAAAATAAAAATATATAAAAAATAAAAATTTCTACTTAGAAATACTTATCCATCTTGTGTTATACATACAATCTCGTTCTAGCTTTTACGTCATGTAAAATTATATAATGTAACAAAAAAAGTCAACGTTAACGATCAGTGTTGTTTTGTTTACCTATATAAGGAGCATAAAAATTTATTTTGCAATATATTCCATACTAGCTGTGCCCGCGACTTCGTTCGCGTGGATTACAGAATGCTTGGCATGTCTCTTGCAAAGCAAGGTTATAATAGTCTGTAGTCCTGCTCAAGAAAGGAGCTTTTTACTTTGAATCTGGGAACTTTCTGGTTGTATTTATAAGCAGACACTTCACTACACTACACTTCACTTTCACGGTTTTCACTATAAATCTTGAAGAAAAGTTGTTTTGTGGTAGTCCTTAATATATCGACTGCAAAACAGTAAGTTCGAACCTAGGTTCTCCTTGTATTATATGTATATCGGACTTTTTCTACTGGGCTTAATAGGCCAAATCCGGAACTATAAGGAAACGCGAAAGATACTTAATGGAGTCTCGTGTCCGATTTTGAAAAATCTAAAACTGCATCATAATTTTTTTTTATTTCATGATTTTCCTGGCCAGAAATAGAACCCACTAATTAAAAAAAAAAAATACAATCTGTATTATTGCACCACCTAATAGTGTCACTTGTTAAGATCAACTTTTGGAAAGTAATAGTAAGTGGCATATTAAAGGACAAGGTTTTTTTTACAAAATAACATTAAATCTATACATAAATTAAGTTAAGTATTCAAATCTACATAGACATAATCAAATATGTGGGTTAAATCATGGGTTCCGGTAAGTTTAGAAAAAAAATGTGCGTTACTTCGAACGATTTCTTTATAAATTGCATCAAAATGCTAGTCACCTACTAAAGTGAGGAAGAGTGTGAACAATACAATCGAAAATATAAAAAATGAATTACTCACAGTAATTTCTTTTATGTATGTTTGTCTTTTTTTTCTATGTGAGTTATACAAAGTTGATAGAATGTCACGTTTGTTTTGGTCCCCGTCATCTACTCAGTTACCTAGGTAGGTTTAGATAATTCTTAAAAAGATGAATTAATTTGTTGAAAATCTACATTTCACTGGACTCGGCTATTGTACTCTCCCGCTATTAGTGTTGCAACATCCCGTTGCTAAAGATTTAATTAATGTAAGAATTTGATAGAATTTTGTAAAAAAAAAAAATATGCTTTTCTTTTTGTTGCAGTTTACTGTATAGTATTACCTCACTAAAGTTGATCTTTATAATGTGTGAAGGTATCAGATGGTGCAATACTACAGAATGTTGAATGTTTTTTGCAAAATCAACGTGTTCGTTTCTGGCTAGGAAAACTTATTTTTCAAAAAACTAATGATGCAGTTTTAGTTTTAATCAAAATCGGCACTGTGACTTAAATTATTTTTCGCTTTTGCTTATAGTTTCGGTTTTGGTCTATCATATCCAGTAAAAAAATTACCCAGTAAATATGTATATTATTTTTTAAAATGATTATATTAATCTACTAGCTGTGCCCGCGACTTCGTTCGCGTGGATTACAGAATGCTTGGCATGTCTCCTGCAAAGCAAGGTTATAATAGTCTGCGGTGCTGCTCAAGAAAGAAGAAGCTTCTGGTTGTATTTATAAGCAGACTCTAATTCAGATACGGTATTCCTCCACGGTTTTCACTATAAATGTTGAAGAAAAGTGTTTTGTGCTAGTCTTTAAAATTTCGACTGTATAACAGTATATTCTCGCCGAGGCTCTCCTTGTATTATATATCGGGTGACTTTTTTAACTGGGCTTGATAGGCCATATCCGGAACTTTAAGGAATCGCGAAAAATACTTAAAGGAGTCTCGTGTCCGATTTTGAGAAATCTAAAACTGCATCATAAGTTTTTTTAATTTCATGATTCTCCTGACCTAGAATTGAACCCACTAATTAAAAAAAATACATTCTGAATTATTGCACCACCTACCTAATAGTGTCACTTGTAAGAATCAACTTTTGGAAAGTAATAGTAAAAGACAAATTAAAGGAAAAGATTTATTTTTTTACAAAATAACATTAAATCTATACATGAATTAGAAGTTAAGTAATCGATTCTATATACATATATCAAATATACATAATCAAATATGTGGGTTAAATCACGGCTCCCGGTAAGTTTAGAAAAAAAGTGTACATTACTTCGAACGATTTGTTTATTTGCATCAAAATGCTAGTCACCTACTAAAGTAAGGAAGAGTGTACAGAATACAATCAAAAATATATAAAATGAATAACTCACAGTAACTTATTTTATGTTTGTCTATTTTTTCTATGTGAGCTATACAAAGTTGATAGAATGTGACGTTTGTTTTGGTCCCCGTCACCTACTCCGTTACCTAAGTAGGTTTAGATAATTCCTAAAAAGATGAATGAATTTATTGAAAATCTACATTTCACTGGACTCGGCTATTGTACTCACCCGCTATTAGTGTTACAACATCCCGTTATAATTTAAATATTTCACTTTTAGGTATGATCGGTTTGAAAAATCGAATCGTTTTTTTGAAGAATTAAATATTGAATTAATGTATGAATTTGATAAAATTTTGTAAAAAATTTGCCCTTTCTTTTTGTTGCAGTTAACTATATACTAATACCTCTCTGAAGTTGATTCTTATAATATGTGACAGTATCAGATGATGCAATCGTACAGAATGTTAATTTTTTCCAAAATCAACGTGTTCGTTTCTGGCTAGGAGAATTTATTTTTCAAAAAACTAATGAAATAGTTTTAGTTTTTATTAAAATCTGTTACTCTTTTAATTATTTTTCGCTATTGCTTATAGTTTCGGATTTGGTCTATCATATCCAGTAAATATATTATTTTCCAAATTATTATATTTATTTAATATACATATATCTTCCCTATTTGAATTAGATGTTGTTCACTTTTTCATTGGTTTCAATTTTGTTCCTTATATGTAATAGCTTTCTGCCAGTAAAAGTTTCGTCAAAATCGGTCCAGCTGTTTCAGATATTAGCCGAAAAATATTGAGTGACAGAAAGACAGACAAAAATTTTAAGATTGGTAATTTTGTTGTAAGTACCGTGTATACTTTAATATGCATTTATTTAAAATTACAAACAGACACATCAATTTTGTTTATTTTTATACCTTCCCTTCTTAAATCGGAAATTGTTCACTATTTTATTGGTTTCTACAATATTTTGTTATCGCTTAATTCTCGTTTTTACTTATTCATTAAAATAAACATATTAAAAAAAGTAGCTAAAGTTAATCCTTATAATATTAGCTATAGGGGCTGTCCATTAAATACGTCATGTTTTGAAGAACTTTTTAGGCTTTGTAACATTTCCTGAATTTCTTCTTCCATCTCCTCTCCCTTTCTGGACCTCACGTGATTAATGGACATCCCCTAATTGCTTGTGAAAGTCCCATCAAATGTGATTCACCTGTTTCAGAGATTAGTCGTAAGAAACAGACTGACAGATAAAAAATTAAAAAATTGATTTTTTGATGTAAGTACTGTATATACTTTTATGCATTTAGTGAAAAGCATAAAATACTGTTCGACGTGAACCTTTGAATTGACATAACTTTCTTTTATGAATCGATTGAAATGAAATAAACACCAAATGTTAAGTGAACCTTACTGCAATATAATCATGAAAACCACATCTAAATCGGATAAGCCGTTTCTGAGATTAGCGGGCGCAAACGCACTGATAAACAGACAAACAGACAAAAATTCTAACAATTATTGTTTTGGGTTCTATTGCGTATGTAAAGGCCCAAATAAATTGTTTTTTTCATATATCTTCTATGTACAGACAGCGACCCGTTAGAATTTTTTTATATGTATAGATTAAAAATATCTAAAATAGAAGTAAGCCTAAGTCACTCCTTATAACATTTGCTAACTGCAAGTAAAAGTACCATCAAAATTGGTTCAGCCGTTTGAAAGATTAGTCGGAACAAACAGATAGACAGACAGACTGACAGACAAAAATTTAAAAATGTATTTTTTGATATAAGTATTGTATATACTTTCATGCATTTAATGAAAAGTACAAAATAATGTTCGACGTGAACCCTTAAATTGACATAACTTTTTTATTTATGAACCGATTGACATGAAACAAACCCTAAATGTTAAGTGAAGCTTACCACAATACATTAGTGAAAACCGCATCTAAATCTGATAAGCCGTTTCTGAGATTAGCGTGCACAAACGCACAGATAAACAGACAAACAGACAAACAGACAAACAGACAAACAGACAAACAGACAAACAGACAAACAGATAAGAATTCTAAAAATCTTTGTTTTAGGTTCTATTGCGTTGGTAAAGGCCCCCAGTAAGATTTTTTTTCGTATATCTTCCATGTACAGACAGCGACCCGCTAGAATTTTATTATTAGTATAGATTTCATAGATTGCATTTGACTATCATTAGTTATTTTATACAATTACCAAAAAAACACCTAAAATTGTTTCTTTACCTTATACATAGAAACACATACAAACAATATCTCGAATCAATTCTTACTTAGACGAACTTACTTTCGCTATCACTTTTATGTCAGTCGTAAAAAGTTACGAAGAGACAAAAATAACTTATAATTTATTCTATATAATAAAAATGTACCTGTCGAACTTTGTACGCATCACGCGATACCTACTGCGCGATATTGGACGGAGTTTTCTCACTTGTATTGGTACTGGTCTAACTTAAATCTGATGTCCGCTTTATATCGGCCGCCTAAAAGCCGAGTTATTGCTACATTTCGAGTTTTGCGTAGACGAAGTCGCATCAGAAAGCTAGTATTGAATTAAATCCTTTCTAATATAATAAAATTGAAGTTTGTTTGAATACGACAATCACTTACGGGGAGACTCAGCTCCACAGCATACGCGGTTAGGAAAGTTCGTCAACTAACCGACGTTGATACAGTTCGATTTTTGGTTATTTCATAGTATCATGTCCTATGATGTTTGATGCTATGGGGTAGCGCTTCGGATATTAATACAGTTTTTATTTTGCAAAAAACAGCTATTTGTAGTATTTATAATTTAGCAGCTCGGGAATCCCTTCGAGATGTTTTTAGTAAAATAGGTATACTAACGGTTGCGTCACAATATATTTATAACAATATTATACATATCCATAATCATATTGATTTGTTTGAGAAAAATAGTGACTCGCATTGTATTAACACAAGAAGAAAGGATAAACTCATAACACCAAGCTTTCGACTTCACAAAATAAATATTTCCTTTTTGGGGCAAGGTGTCCGTTTTTATAACAAAATACCACAGAAATTTTTGCAATTTTTAAAAAATAAGTTTAAATTGTATACTAAAAAGTCTTTAGTAGCTAAAGCATATTATTCTGTACAAGATTATATTGATGATAATAATGCATGGATTTAGTATAGCAGGATTTCATACAGGATGTTTAATATACACATTTGTAATTTTTAAACCTTTATACTTAAAAACATAATTTTCAAAGAGTACCTATCGAGTTTCTTGCCGGTTCTTCTCGGTAGAATCTACATTCCGAACCGGTGGTAGCTTTTCATTAATTTAAGTAACTTTTATTTGTTTTGACGATTCAAAAGTGCTTTTAAAAGCCTACTTGAATAAAGTATTTTTTGATTTTGGTTTAGATTTTTTGATTTCATGATATGAATCTCGTACTGTACAGTTTTAGATAGATAAAACTTAAAGAATAAATACCCTCGTCAAGACCAACAATCGGGAATTCACCTTACTTACTTGTCAAGGTATTTAGCAAATACCGAAATTTAATGCGGGTGGATCTTTGAGAATGTCTAATCTAATATAACTAATGTTTTTTTGTTTGTTCATATTTTATGCGTTGCTATACCGATCCCAGGAGTTTATCCGATCATGTTAAACTTTGTCAACAGTCAAAACTTATAGGCATATTGTAATAAAACTTCCAGTAGGTGGCACGCGTGTCGTACTAGCTAGTCAGAAAAATATGTTGTAGACATTTGTCCGGTATAATAAAATCTAAAGCGGGTGAAGTTACGAGCTAAATTTATTTCTATTTAAACGTTTGTGCTATTAAATTCGATATAGAATTCGTGAAATAGTCAAAGTTCGCGTACTTTGCCCTTTCGAATCACATCTTTGACATACTTAATAAAATAAAATGAAATGTGTTTTTAAAACAACATTTTATAAGATTGTTGTATAATAAATGTACATATATAATCATTTGTCTTGATTTAACGACTGACTGACTCATTAACACAGAGCCTAAGCCACTGGGGCTAGAAACTTGAAATTTTGGCAGTACTGAGAAAGGGTTTTTCGATATTCCACCCACAAAAGGGTGGAAAGGGGTAAAAACGTTTGTATAGAAAATCTTATACTGCGATCGTATTTATTTAAAACTTCACACACATAAATTTTGATGCTAATAATAAATAACGTTATATTTTACCAGTAACTGAATCGCTTCTATCCAATTCCAAAATATATGCGGGTGAAGTCGCGAGGAACAGCTCGTGTAAAATATATAAAAGGTCTAACTGTCAATTTATTATTATTATGATGATAAAATTATTATTTAATTTCGTTATCTCGATTATCACATTTTGAAATGTAAAAAAAAATAATGGTAACTGTTTTTTTTAATAGTTTTATATTAATAAAAAATAAAATTTATAATGAGATATTTTCGTCGTTTAAAATAATATATATTAAAAATTTTAGTTAAAAAAATTTTACACACAAAACTCTATTAATATATAATACAGATACACTCAAACTTGAAACTAGTGCCGTTGATAGTGTCATAGAATATTTAAAAAGTTTATGATTCGCTCTTATTATTATTTATAGTATAATATATGTACAATTGTTATATCTGGTACATATATAGAACAAATGCGAGAGCGTTTTCTCTGTTTTTTTTTTTTTTTTTTTAAATAATCTATCTGTGAGCGCAATCGCGTCAATATACGAATAAAAAATCGAATTAATTAAATATCTACTTTTTTAAAGTCTATGAAATTGAGCAAGATCTATTGTTTGTTTCTTTTGCTTATTTTGTGAATATTTTATGTGGATTATAAAAATCATCATAAAGCTGACGAACCTTAGCACCGATCCAATATCGCTGTCACGAATGGTACAAACGTTGCATATTTCATTTGCAAATTCGGTTCTTTTATTTGGAACAAGGTAATTGACCGAGTTTATGTTGTATAACAATGTAACTCACACATGCACACAGCTGGCACGCTTGTACTAAGTGACGTAGGTACGTGATACGTAACGCCTCTCACAACGAACATCTCTCTTAACACATACAAAACGTGTCCAAGAAGTAAATGATATTATCAATATAATGTATGCTGATTTATATATTTATTATTGCAACTTTGTAAAAATGTTGGTAACAGTAAAAGTATTGTGATTTTCATCTTTTCACAGTTGTTTAGAAAAAAGTCAAATTATATAAGTTATTTTGATGAATGACCTTGTTTGAATAAATTATAAATTAGTTGCTTTTGTGCAATATTATTTAATAAGAAATGAAATAATATTGTAATTAATATTTTCTATATGTTTGGAAGAGGATATTAATTCATTGGAAAATAAAAATTTTCTAGATTTATCGTGCCTGCATATTAAAAAAAATCAAGTTTTTTAATTCACAATATGATTTAACTGGTCCAAATGTAAGAATTTATTACTTCAAAACATATCCGGACTCGAGTACTGTATCAAGTTTTGACTTTTGAGTATTTATCATTTCCTTAAGAAGTTAACTACTTAAGGTGTAATTAATGTATGAGATTGATACCATTTCGTAAAAGATAAGTCTTTTCCTTAAGGTTGTCGTATACTATATTTCCTAGAAGTTGATCCTAATGAGTAGCACTATCAGATGGTGCAATAATACAGGCTGTGATGTTTTTTTATCAACGGGTTCAATTATTGGGTAGAAAAACAACAACACGCCAGATCACCCCGTGTATATTTTTTATTATATATATATATATATATATATATATATATATATATATATATATATATATATATATATATATATATATATTGTTCATATAAATAAATGTACGCGATGTACGCGATGTATATGAACAAACAAAAAAACAAAATTTAAACATTATATAAATATTATTTTTCCTCAAATTAACGCGGGTTTATTATAAAAGCAATGGTTTAACTCAAATGGGAATTTCTTACACTTCATTTAAGATATAACATTTAATTTAGCTATTTTTGAATAGTATTAAAATCAATAGCGCTTTAAAAAAAACTATCTACTAGACGGATTTATCCTTCAAAAACGGGCCAAATCGTTTTACGTAAAGCTCTAAAGAAGAAGAGAAAAAAATCTAAAGATCTCTATGAACGCTTTGCATTAAAAATATTCATTATTTAAAGAAGAGTTGGCAATAAATCGGTAATTACATGTTTGCACATATTAAAATGATATATAATATCGTCGCGTTTTATAAGTAAAAAACTGTAAAAACGACATATTTCGACGTTCTTAAAAAAATAGGGGTAGCAAACATTTAGTTTTTATAGTATCCTATTTATTAATAAAACAAAATTTAATTATTCTTATCGTATAAGTGTAAGAACACATTTTTACGTAACTACTAGCTGGAGTTCGCGACTTCGTCTGCGATGTCTGTGATGCCTACGTCTTAGTAGCTTTATGCATACAAAGTCTCAGCCCGATCGGCTTAAAATTGACAAAGTTTCATACAAACTTTCATCCCTTATTTTATCCCCTTGGGGGTAGAATTAATCAAAATCCTTTCTTAGCGGATGCCTTCGTCATAACATCTACCTGTATGCCAAATTTAAGCCCGATCTGTCCAGAGGTTTGGGTTGTGCGTTGATAGATCAGTATGACAGTCAGTCAGTCATCTTGTAATATTATATATATTTAGATTATAGAAATGTTTTGTATGGCAAACATGTTTTGTGTGTATAAACAAACGAAAAATAAAACGAATACAAAAAAGGTTTATAATATCTGAAACCGGGCAAATTTGTCGTATGACGATTTAACCTCATTTGAAGTAGACGGAATTTAGCACCTATCTTTTTTCACGAAATTAACTTCTACCGCCAAAACAAATATATTTAACTTTGTTTTATCCTTAAATAATATAAAATCGTTAAAGCGGGTTTTGTTTAGCTAACACAACTATCAAAGCTCTAATGTACTATAATGCATGTCATTGCGAGTAGACGGGTTTACCCCACCGACACTTCCTGACTATACATATTTACACAATAAATTATATGTTTAATGCTTAAATTCAATAACGCTTTTTAGTGTTTCCTATCTTAAAAAAGGAATCGTTATAGAAAGTCTTCATTGTCCATTTGTCTGTCAAAACCATTTTTCATAATCACAGTGGTAAAGTAGTTACACCAATAGTTAGTTAAACAACTTCTAATTAATTGAATCTGTTTAGATAAACTAAAAATTAATAAAAAAGTTGTATGACTAGTTCATAAACATCACAAGAATTATAACTGTGGATAGATGGCAGTGATCAGATTGAACCCAAAGTGAACCAAAAGTCAGCTATTTTCATAAAAAAGACAAGAATTTAAGATAAAATACGTTAAATGTAATTCTAAAGCGTATTGAAAATCTCGTATTCGATACAGAAGATAAGTTTTTTTTTTAGATACACCAAAATCTCGTGTTAGATGAGATTAATCAAATTGTGTTGTGTTGATTTGATATCTAAGAACGGACAGAGTGGGTTATAGTATAAAGCATATTTTATTCATTAAAGTATCTTCATCCTAAATTGTTCTTCATTCTTCATACTGTATAGTCTTGATTACAATCGGCGAATCAGTCCACTCTTGGCATTCACCGCGTGCCTTATGATGGATAGGAACACATATGGCGCCGCAGTGAACGCGAGGATGTGGACTGTTTTTCATACTTGCTGCTTTCTTCATTCTTCTTTTGATTCTTATATTATTTGTCTTCTTGTTTAAACTGAACTGAACTCCAAATTTTCAATTTCGGTTTGTAGTGCTTGTAACCCGTATTAATGCGTATATATATATATATATAGATATATCTAAATCAATATAATAAATAAATGGTATAAAAATGATTACAATTAAAATATACCAGAAAAAAAACGAAACCCCTACATCAATTTTGAAACTTCACAAATACTATTGATTGCTCTTACAAAAATGACAGGCGAGTATTTTAAATATTTTTTTACAAATGAATGCTGATAAGCAATAATGTGTCAACCCATAAAAAGTCAAATATAGATATATTGATGTATTCTGATAATGCATTTCGTATTCAATTTATACAAAAAATTTTCAACTCATCCGAACGAAATAAGTACGGAAAAATGTTTCTTAACCAAATGTTTAGAATATGATGAGTTCCATATTTTGGATTATGCAATAATTTCATATATTTGAAAAACTTATTATTAGATAAAACTCTTTATTAGCCTATCTGCTTATAATCATACTTCTTATCAAAATAGAAAAGAAAAAAATGGATATATGTTTCTTCAAACAGATTTGTTAAGGATGGGTTCGACATGTGTAAACGCCATTTTCTTAAAATGAAGCCTGCATGACTTGACACATATTGCATATCAACCTCCAAATGTTTTATTTTAATAATAGAGATTTTTTTACTTTTTTACGAACATTGAAATTAATTCAGTTCAAAACTCTAAAAAAACAAGTATGATATTTTATCTAATGGCGAAACGTTTTCCAAATGACTATACTCTAGGATAATTGTGAACAAGCGTAGCGTGCATTATACCATAGATCAGGGGCTCAGGGGTGCATTGTCCAAAACAATAGGCGCAAGATGCAGCTGGCGTATTGTCACAAGTTCACAGGGTACATTAGAGGGGTCGAATTTTGCTGAATTAGAGTTCTAGTTCGATCTACCCGGTACGATTTTAGCTTTAATTTTTAAGTTTTATTATTAATAATAATAAAAAAACATTTTTCTAAACTTATTTATGTTATAAAATATGAATATATATTTTGCAACAGTTTGAAGGGTCAAAAAGATGAATAAAAGCCAAAGACATAAAAAAATTTAAACGTTAAGCAAAATTAGGGCTAGCAAACAATTGATTTAGTCAGTCACCGTGTCAGAACCAATAAGAAATTTTATAACGTAGTTTCTTTTACTAATTTCAAACTAAATATTTCTTACGACAACCTAATTAAATCACATAACCACGTATCAAAATCAAAATCAAAATCAATCAAAATCAAAAAATACTTTATTCAAGTAGGCTCTCACGAGCACTTTTGAATCGTCAATACATGAAAAAACAAAAAAAAATTACATCAAATAATGAAGCTACCACCGGTTCGGAACGTAGATTCTACCGAGAAGAACCGGCAAGAAACTCGATAGTTACTCTTTTAAAATATTGTCAATACATCACAACACAGTTTATGATTACAAATTGATTATTTATCCTGTACGAAATTCAGCATATACTAAGCCCACGCATCTTTATCGTCAACGTAATCTTGTATAGAGTAATATGCTTATGATTTTGACAATGTTTATATCCTTATTAGCATTGACATCGCGTCTTCATTATTATTTTTTTTCTGTATATAAATTGTATTATTAATTAATATCGTACAAAAAAGTGATTGTAGTACATTGTAATCACACTTTTTGTTAATTTTCTAAAACCATCCCTAAACAAAATATCATAGAATTTCATCGTATAAAGACATTCGTAAATCGACTTTATAAAACTGAAGTGAAAATAATAATCAAGTTAGTAAATTGTTAGCTTATATGTTGATCAAATTAAGTCAGGCTTACGGCAGTGCACTCTCCATGGTGAAAGAATGTAAACATTGGGGCAATTAACCTCGAGCGAGGGGGCGGACTTACTACTTACTACTGCTTTTAAAGGGTGGCCGATTGTTTAGTAACTGTTCAACTTTGGTACATTTGAGTTATTAATGAGTTCGTTTTCCCACGTAGATTACAAAACAAGTGATAAGATAAAGTTTTCATAATATTTTTATCACAAAAATATACTTCCAATTCTTGAATAACAAGACGTTTAAATAAGTATAATTATGTTTCTAGTTATTTTAGGGCTGATTGAGTTACAGCCGCAAACAGGGCAAACATAAATATTAAAACAAAACATTTACAACAGAGGCAGATTAATAAAGCAAATTATCGACGATTTTGAGCAACACGGTGGCGAGGGTAGAGGGTGAGCTGTGAAGCCTCTCAACGCTTCCGATGACATCACACAAGTGCGTCTACCATCACGTAGCCGATCATTGTATCTGGCTGCTTATTGCGTGGTGTTACGACTTTGTTTATCAACATATGAATCGATTAACCTCGATTTTCTTATTATACGATTTTCTGATATGAACTGAAGCCACAAATTGTCTTTATTTGTGGCTTCAGTTTAAGGATATTAGTATATTTGATGTTTTTACTACGCACGGGTAAAATAATAAGTTGTAATGAGTATTTGTTTTTAATATTTGGTATTACGAATGTTTTTATATAAATTGAAATGGTTATAGGAAAAAACGTAAATCAGAAATGTTTAATGAGCAGTTTTATAAGCTACATTTGCTATTTAACTATACATAGGGTAAAGGTTTCAATTGAACATTATTAAAGCTTCTCGAGTACAAAATATAACAATTTAGTGTTTATATATAGGTTAGGTTACCTTTATTTTTACAAGTATAATCGTCATAGACGGTTTACTTAATGAAGGAGTGCAAAGACAAATAAGTTTTAATAAAGATAATAAAAGGGATGATAAAAATAATTAACGAATCGCAATGGTAAAGAAATTAAAATGATAATTAAGTGAATATATAAAATGATATTTAGTAAAAATTTAATATTTAGTGTAAAGTAAAGGCTTCATTAAAAAGAAATCTTGTTTCTCCTGCATTATTTGGTACATTTTATATCTTTGTCAGAGCACCTAAGATATCTTAATAGCAAAGTTAATATTTAAAGATTAAAATCTAATGCTTTAATTATGTGAAAAACGTTTCGAATTCATTATTTTATACTAAGGTAGCATTAACATTATTTTAAAAATCCAATCATTATATTTAACAGATATACGCAAACGCAACCATTGAGGTAGGCTTTATTTTTTTTTAGTCAAGAAATTTATTTATTCAGAAGAGATTTATTAATCAGAATTTTTCAATAATAAGACTTAAGAGAGAAAACAATTATTTTTTCTATAAAACAAACAAATGTAATTTTATTTATTTAATTAAGTATACGTAAACTTATAGATGCAAAAACTTTTTAAAAGTACATCGAACTTTGTGTGAACAAAAAGTGATTAGAAGCGGGAACGACCTTAGCACACTTATTTTTTTACGATGGCAATTTAATATGAAGGGTTGATTTTGAAGGGATTGAGAGTCACGTGGCACTAGGGAAGTACATTGACCTTCTTGGGATTTTGTCGTATAGGCTTTAATTTGACAAGATTTATGTAATTTCATGACTGATAAGAAATTCGGTTAAGTTTACAAGTTACGAGTACAAATCCGAATTAGTAATTTACTAAATTTGTTAAAAATAAAACTAGTCAGTAAAACAAAGTAAGAAAAAAACATTAGTATGGCGATTAAGCTGCTTAGCGTTTTAATATTTAATTAAAAAAGAATGTAAAATATGAAAGTTCTATATTTATTTGTATTCTTATTTGTTCTTTAGATAAAAATTTATATAAATTTTTTACGTGAAACGACCAAAACCGAATGTATCCGAACTCAAAAAAAAGTCCTCGGTGAACTGAGAATCTGCTCCTTTTTTGGGTTCGATTAAAAATATATAATTATATTATTCCTACTATTATTTACATTATAGAAATTAAAACGTAATAATAACAAAATAACTGGTTTATCTTCTATTTGATCCATTAATAATATAAAGGCTAAGTTTTGACGTTCCGTGTGACAAAGTAGTAAAGGCCGGCAAGGACCGTGGGAGATGGAACCCTGTCACAACTTCCACCACTCCTACCGCACCCCACACAGCTGTCGCGATAACGTACGGAGTGTTCGATGAATCGATTGTTTGATTCACGACCGGCATTGTTCGTGGCAATTGTTCGCCAGACTCTTTGTCGCGATCGCATCGGGTTCAGTATCTATTATTATTATAATCGGAAATTTCGTCTATTAGCGTCTCGTGAAAGGCTTAATATGAATCTGAATATCGAGTCGGTTAAGCTTCATTGCGACTAGTTTGGTTCTGTTGGCTGAGCCTGCTAGCGCAGTAACTACTCCGTAATAGATATTCAATTACTACTGACTACAAGAAAAGAAAACAAGAAAAGGAAGAGATTCAATGTTTGCTACCTCAGAACTCCATAATTTATTAACCGAATTGAAACCTTATTTATTTGAAAGAATACTCTATAAATCTATCCCATAGATTTAAAAGAATTGAAATAAGTATGTATGAAGTAAAGTATCCAAATAAACAAAATTATGTATTTTGCTCTCCTGTATTTATTTTTCATTTTAGTTAATTTGTGTTAAATTTATTTTTGAAGCCTAGCATTTTTAATTCCTTTTGTTTAAGATTTTGTATTTAGCTTTTTTGGTACTTTATGGTGGTGATTTTTATTACAGGCGTGCCCGCGACTTCGTCGGGTGGACTTTTATATTATTTTATTATTATTATTATATTTTTATAATATATACCTGCTCTATTTGAATTGGATATTGTTCCCTATTTCAATAAAGAAAAACTGAAATAAAAGAAGCCTAAGTTGTTACATTGGCTATCTGTTAGTGAAAGTCCTGTCAAAGTCGGTTCAGCCGTTTCAGAGACTGATTTGAGAGATGTCAATTTGAAATAACAAACAGACACTTCAATTTTATTCATTTTGTATAGATTTTTTTAATTCCTTCTGCATGTAAAATTCATAAAAAGCAATGCATTTTTCTTAATGAAACTCTGACACTAGCTATGGACCATGAAATAAAATTTTTGAAAATTAGTAATAAAAAGGTCAAACTTTGCAAGTAGAAATTAATTTGGAAATTCTTAATCGACATAAGAAGTTTATAATATATAAGTTCGAATGTGGATGGGAAATCCCATCGGACTAGAGACCAGTAATTTATAAAAAGGTAATAATAAAATAGAACGTCTGGCCAGTTGTTAAAATATTACCCCTAGCCCGTAGATGCACATACCTAATTCTATTATCAAGGGAACCGGTTTCGACAGGCGTATGTCTATGTAACTTGCATTATGCATTTAATGCATACAATTATATATGCAGATAGGTTGCGCGTGCAAATAATGGTCAAATGTAATGCACGTTCCTAGACAAAGCGGATTGAATTAATAAGCCAAAATATAGGGTGAGCTTTTTGGGCGTATAGTTGAATTGTCTAACTCTAGGGTCGTTGTACGCAGCTGCGCGGGCGCGGGCGCGAATCGAATTGATACGCACACATGTCGCGCGTGTGCCGTGACGTCACGCTATGTAGCGAAGTTGCCGGCTGTCAAACGTTGCATTCCATGGCATTGCGTTATATCGATTAAAAAAATTTAAAAATTTAGTTCACGTTCTCTTTACCATAATCGCTAATTACAATAATCGTAATATTATTATATGATTATTTTTCATTTATGATGCAGTTCAAAATAATGCATTTAAACAGCGACATTTAATGAGAGTAAATATTTAAATTCGTTTTATTTTGTAAGATTTTTTAAAAATATATCAAATTTACCGAATATGTTTTATTTTACAGTTTTAATAATTTTTCTAAAAATAAATTGTTCTACATTTAATTAGTTATATTATGTGAAAAATTAGTGAATACAAGAACTTAAAATTAAATAAATTCATTGTAACGGGTTACTTTTATCTGCTTTTAATATTCAAATAGGGTGATTACCATTGCAAATGAATGAGTAACCACGACACATACTCTTCCCCTTACCCTACGCTGTAGGTATTATCAATATCATCAAAGTGATAGTGCGAATAATATTCCTTTGTAACTTAAACGCTCAATTTTTTTCATTCAATTTAAATATATATGTATAAAAGTTTCGACATTTTATTTAATTTTCAAAGTCACGAGTATTATATAATTTTGCTTGCAAAGTTTATTATTAATCTTTGTTTTATTTTTTTATAATCTAAAAAAATAGCTTTGCTTTTGTTTTTAACTTTTAAAGTAAATAATTTTCGCAGTTTTAAGCGCATACGCATAAACTTCAAGACCAAAAGTTTATTGATTCAATAATAACGCGTTATTATTAATATAACTATATTAAGTGAGGTAAAGTTGAAATAAAGATAACATATACATACTTATAGGTATATTAATTATACCTATTTAATGCAAAATTAATTGATAGTTAAAAAAGAATAAGATTCTAAAAATTCAATTAATTATATTTTTTCGAATTGGCTTGTATTGTCAATTTATATCTTCTAATATTTGATTAATATTTTTTTTTATATTTGCAAGTCTAAAACTAAGGTTTGTTTTAAGAAAATAATTAAAATATTGTTTAAAGTATTTAAAACACCGATGATTTTATTTTTATTTAGAAAAAAATTATATTTGCTTTTCTAAAACGAAAACGATTGTTTTAAGAAAATAAATAAAATCTTATTTAAAGTATATTTATTATACATTAAAACTACCACAAATTGTTATATTTATAAAATGTTTTTTTTTTATTTATTTTTTTATTTAAAAAAAAGTTATAAAAAATACTTCAATACCATGTTTAAGGAGAAGCTTTATTAGGGTTTCGTACTCTACGAGACCCTATTACTAAGCCTATGCCGTCTGTCCGTTAGAATAACCTTTTAAATCTTTTAAACTACAACAGGTGTCTTATTAAAATTTTCTGAAAATATGGCGCAAATTCTAACAAGTAATAAAAATCAGCAAACCGCGAGTTGGTTATAGACTAACTTATGTTTTTCCGTTTATTAATAAGAAAAAATAGTAATTAGCTCGGTATATCAATTTTTCGTTTTATATTTATTTATATGAAAATGTGTATTATTTAATATTATAAACAAAACCGCTGTAAGTTAGGTGAATAAAAGTTTGTTTTTATCATAAAACCATTGATTTCCAGATAAACGCCCTTATCGCCGAGTGACCGAGGCTTGAGTTTGCTAATTTATATTTCAACGCGGAACTATTTTATAAACTTTAATGGGTTTAAATTTTTTTTCTGATCATAATCATTTTATGTAAAATGTTTTAATTTAAGTTAAATATAAAAGTGCAAATAAACGTTTCAACACGGTACAAGAAGAAAATTATAAATAAATACTAACTCATGCACGTTTCCGAACAACTAGCCGAATGTTTTTCTTTTAGATCGAATATATTAATTTTAATTTATTTATTTATTATACACTATAATTACATTCACGTCATTATGAAGTTTTTTTTATTATATCAGAACTCAACGTTATTGTTTTTTAAATCGTAAAACTTCGCGATCGCGATCAAACTTCGCGGTCTGTTAACCACGACGGTTCCGTAGCGACTGCTACGCGCTACGTTGAGTTACGCTTTCACGATAAGAGCTTATTATGAAATGTTTCAGACGTACCAACAATACGCGTTGGCTTAGACTACGTCATACATCCTTTTTTATCATTAGAAATCAATCGGTCATTATCTTAATCAATTAAAAATATGAAAGTAATTTCATTTTAATATACCGTTTTAAATTACGTTTTTTTATTGTAAGAAATATTAATATAAGTTAGTGAAACTGAATTCTATTTTGTTTTTTTTGTGATTAAATGAGTTAATAGCTGCGTCAGTAGTTATCAATTTTGGATAGCGGTTGGATATAAAAATATTAAAAATGTTTTTTTAATGACGGTAAATCATGATTTTATTTGAAAAGTTTCGGTATTTAGATATTAAAATATAAGATGAATGCCGTTGAACATATTAAACATATTAGCAATTCGATACGAAATCGTTGAATTAAAACAGTCGCAAAAATTCCGCTTCGATACGCTTACGCTTACGGTGTATAAATATAAAAATGTAAAATCTACACACAACATCGAACAAGCACAGAACAGACACAACACAGACACATAAATACGACATAGAAGCAACATAAAGCTCTGCGCGATGTGTCTCGAAGGCTCTCCTGGCAGCGCGCCAGCCGGCAAGGTGAAGTAGCGGCGCCAGTGAAAGTCCCCACCTCCTGCCTCCCACTCGTTCGGTATCTTAACTGATCTCTTTGTACTGAATTTACGTATGTTTGAAATATTCCTATGTAGTTATTAATTATTCTGTTATTTTCGTATGGCCTTGGTAGGTTATTTCTATCAAAATTATCGTATCTCTTAATTCTTTTAATAAGATTTTATATTTTATTTTACTGCAAAGACTAACTTTTCGTTAATATTGTGTATTAATATATTTTAAAATGTATTTAATCTCTTATCATCAAATAAAAATAAAAGTTTTACTTTTATTAATTACTATCCCTAGATCCATTTCGATTACGCACACGCTGGTCCACTAAAATTGCTCTCCATGACTAACTTGTTTCGATGAAACCTACTCAATAACGCTCAATTTATTTTAATATGAAATACATCTATCGAAATTTTTATTTCTATTTACGAATATTTATTGAAGATAATATAAAACGCCTGCAATTCCTATAACTAGGTAAAAAAGTTCACTTACCTTTCGATACAGCCTGCAGCCCACGACGATCAGGAGAGATGCGACAGTTGACGAGTGTTCGAAACAAAGAAAGCTTAGACAGATCATGCAAAACAGAAAGCGAACGTTGTGTAGCTCGGATTTTATTTTAGATAAGAGCAGTTTATCATAAAACCGCTAATCTTTTCTCTAAATTTAATCAAGTATCATTATGATTTCAGAATATCGAAAAGAACTAACGATGTTTAAATTTGAAATTACGCGAAGCACAGACCACTTTTTTATATTTTGAAATTTTCTTAATATTTTCTCAAATTTTCTTTTTTCTTAATTTTTTCGCATTAAATTTGTATCGCGAATTCACAGAGTCGTCACTATTATATTTGCAAAAATCTTAAAAAGACACGATCGTCGGACTCGGGGTAAGCTACCCCGTCAACGGACACGTTCGAAATGAGCGTTGAACAGTATGGTGCGACACTGACGGTGCATGCGTACGTACCTCGCCGGCTCACGGTTCACTCACAGTACTGACACTCGCGGAGCGCGCGGACAACGGTACACTTCGGGCAAACACCAAAAGCAAAATGGACATACCTGAGGGTGGCGGCTGGCACGGGGCGCGCTCGCTACTTGAATGAGCTTCCCGGGCAAAGCGGCGCGCGCAGGGGGCGCGGCCAGCCCGCGTGGCTCCGGCCGCCACCCTCTCCCGCCGCCCCGTGCCACCACCCGCCACCCCCAGCCTCCGCGCCCGCCTGCACCGCTCAGCTGAGCCCTGATTAGCCCCGGCCGGGCTATTCAATTAGGGGTTGCTCGGTGCATTTCGCGAGGTAGCCCGGCAGCTGAGCCGCCGGACCGCCCGCCGACCCTGACGCCCGCTCTGCTCGATGCCTTTAAGTACTCTTCATTACAACCTTTCCATATCTGATCCCATTATTTATATTCGTCCCGGCCCGGCTAAAAGTCCTTTAACCTGCATTTTTTTCAAAACGATCAGTAGCAACGTATGATAATGATTGTCAAAATTATCCTTAATAAGTATTATATAAAAAACTATACGATATTATATAAAAAACGACGCCAAAGCTTCCACACAATGAAAAGGATGATGTTAAAACATCTTAATTAGATCGTTTTTCCAAGTAATGCTTGGAAAAGTATTAATTCATCCAAAGCGTTTTAATTTATTTTAGTATAACATGTACTTTACAGTAGTACTATGTAGAGCAGTGAAGTAACTCAAAGTAAAGCGTTATCAGCTCCGTCTGTATGTGACGTTATTGTTGACGTAAATTGCTACTACCGTGGCGGAGAGTGGCCCGTCTTATTTGAATTGAAAATTAAGTGGAGACGTTGTCGCGAGTGGTCCCCGGGCGCGGGCTCGTTACCAACTACGAGACTTGCCAACAATGATGTTACTTTATTATTTAATTCTATACTCAAGTAATTGGGTTAAGTCATAAAGTATATCCCGTCGCTCTCAAGAGAGAAATTTTGTTATGAAGTTATCATACAAAATCATTCGGTTATTTATTGTCGATTATTAACTAATTTTCGGTTAGTATAGCTTACTAACCGTAAATTAGTTCGTAATCGTTCCATTTATTTAGGCTTTGTAACTTCATAAACTTTTCACTACAACCTACCTTTAATTGTTCAACTTTTAAAGTGACTGTAGTATTTTACAAACCAGTGTTTTTTTATAATTTTAATCACTGTTTGTAAAAAGACAATTTTATTACCAAACAGATCTCAAATAAGAACTCAATGATCCGACATCAAGTACGAGACTTTTTCGAGATAGGACTCAATTATGCTGTAAACTGAGGATGACTACTGTTACTTTATATTCGTTTATTTATTTAAATACTGCTATATTGTTACATGAAAATATAAATTTACATATGGAAGATGAAGATTCACAACTAAATGCTTCAACAATCCTAAATAAAAACATAATGGTCTACAGCTACTCGTTTAGCAGTTACGCGATATCCATATGTATACACATACATATGTACCTAACAAATGTCATGCAAAAATCAGTAGATACCAATTCAGAATTTGGAAGATGAATATTTCTTTTAAAAAATAAAAAACCGATTATCGCGCCGGATCAGTGTGGTTTTCGCATCGCTTATGGCTGGTGTTATTTTTTATACAATTTCAACGTCAAGAAGACAGTGCGACATTCGTAGGGCTGACGTACATCTGATTTTCTTACATGTTTTAGATTATATCAAAAGAAAAAAATACACAAATTATTATAATGATGTTATTACGGTAAGAAAAACCGATAAACGTGATCTCAAAATCGACCTCAGAGGTTTCAAGCGCTTTTGTTTTTAAATTGAATCATTCGGCGGTGAAGGAAAATGTCATGAGTAAATGTATACTTAATGTTGGCAGAAATTCTGAAAATATATAACTGCTAAACAGCAATGGATGAAACTCCATATCCTTGTCCTTTATTAACTTAATAATGAAAAAAACAACACTATGTATAGCTTAAATCGATATGGGAAAATACATTTTTATTTATTTTTTTATTTTATTTGTTGCTCTTAATAATTACAACACCATTTATACAAGCAGTAACATTGATTGATTAGCTATGTATGTATGTACATATATAGTGCAAATATAATTTATCAAATCGAAATAGTAGACTTTGAGGGTAGCAAGTTGAAGCAAACAAACAAACTGTTCAGAATTATATAATAAAAGTATAAAGTATAGACATCACGCAGAATTACAATATATTATGTACAAAAAAGAGAAATGTGGCGCAGAAAGTTGGCAAGAATGCTATGTTTATATTGCTTTTATGCACATATTTTGCTGTCGTATCTTAAATTATGTCATCATAAGGATGACATACAGGTTCCGTCATAAGCGTCCCCGAAACGCCAGCGCTCGTATGGCATTGGCATAAAAAAAATTAGTTTTACTCATCAATGGAGTAAATTAAATTAAAATATGAATATATTTCGAGTCATTACTGCGACTTTAAACAATGATATAAGGGAAAATAAACACAAAGAAGAAATAAAGAAAAAACAATCTCCAAGTAGCCCAATTATAAAGGCTAACAGTTACGTAAGTCATATTCTATGTATAATGATTATAATCAACCTTGTAAAGGTTTTTCTTAAAGGTGAGCACAGCGAATAAAGTGCTGAGAGCAAAGCGGGATATTGCAAGAGACACGAGGGAATTTTTAATTACAGCGGATAAAGGCCGGCGTTAATGAACGCTATCTAGCAGCGCAAGAAAAGAACGATAAGTCTTTGGTGCATTTTAATTATTGTAGAATTAGTTATAACGTTGAAACGAAACAGTACGTGAAATAAAATCCGTAACATTTTACATTTTCAATTTAGGTACCTATGTATTTTTAGTTTATGTTCAAGTTATTTAAAAAAAACCACCTTTTCTACATATCCTTTTTTTGTGATTCAATTTTAAAACATAAATCAATTGAAATTAAGAATATTAATGATAATCTGTGTGTACAGAAAATAAAGGTTTTTTTTTATAAAAAAAAAGTTATCATTTTTTACCATTAAAATGTGGTTATCTAGATTATGGTAATGAAATTAGTAATTGAAATAAAACAATAGCTGATACAATTTCAAATTGCACTAAAATTGTATGATATACCTGAACAAATTATAAATTCCGTCGGCGTATTTCTAATGCATTGAGATCGTTAAACTTGTTGCTAAAGTTTACCTAATAGATTTACTTCAATTAGTTGAAAGCTAGTCAATTTGAGAAGGTATGTTGAGCATTATTTACATAAGCGTAGGTCACTTTATCAAATATTTATATCAAGCTTTTACTTTACAATAGAAATAAAAAAATAGAAATAGCAATTTTTTTGTACAAATTACCAGATATCAGAAATTTCTCTTTTCCTAGCTTACTATAGTCTACCAGTTTAACTTACGACGCTTTTGCGCACATATTTTGTTGATATTATCTTAAATTACGTCATCATTAGGATAGAATTACATTCGTAAGTTTTAGTCTCGTGAGCGATATAAAACAATTCTGTAACCTAGTAACAGATACGTCGTAAGTGGTTACGAAAGCTATGAATATCAAAAATAACACACTGACGGTAAATTATTTCAGGTGTAAAGCAATAATAAACAACTTATGGAAATCTCTATGAAATTCTGAGAGCGCAATGTATAGGTGTAATTCTCACCTAAGGGTGACAGGTTCAGTCACAAGCGACCCCGAAACGCCAGCGCTTGTATGCTAGTGGTATAAAAATATCATTTTACTTATCAAGGAAGGATCGGTATCATTGTGGTAGAGCCTGATGCAGGCCACTGATAGCAGCTCGGATATAGACCAACACCAAAAATCAACGTAAAGTAGTTAATATAGCTCCGTTTCATTCCAGCTGCATTTCATATTGAATACGTTGGGAACTAGGTTATTGTGGATTTTTAACAAGAAGGGAAATCCATAAGTTTTAATCAAAAATCCGACTTTATACAATTAGGTAATACCCCTCTATTTCGATGACCTTTTTTAGAAAACTTCTGGTTTCTGCCACCAAAAAACAGAATTAAATGTCACTTTTCATAATGATCGTCATTAAACTTATTAAAGCTAGATTATGCAATAACTTTGATATCACGGTTGGAATTCATCAGGTAGTAGTGCTCTTAGTCTCTTGTTATTTAACACCTAAATATCTGACAGCAAAAACTCAACAACCACCTCCTCAAAATTTTCTATATGCCGATGATACGGTTTTTGTTTCCAATAAGATTAATTGAGATAAAGGTTTTATAAGAGGTCCGAGAAAACCTAGAGCTATACATTAGCAGAATTAATACTATATACATGTACTGTAACTTTAACCCTAATGCTACCATTAACGCGAACAGGAAGATTGATAATACAACCTTGTCTAGAGTAAAAACCTTTAAATAGCTAGGATCAGTACTTTCAGAAGATAAATAAATTGGAGTCTTGTGTGACAGGAAAATTCCCTCGAAAACTGAGAGTAAAGTTTGAAAATAGCGGTCAGCGCTTTCTTACGGCAGTGATGTACGATGAAAAATACCCACGAGTAAAAACTTTCACTCTCGCACACTCTTTTTCTCTTTTTTCAAAAAATTTTCATACTATATTTCCAAGAGGTAAGGAAACTTAACGGGAGTAGGTGGTATGACCACCGTTCATTTGTAGTATCATTTGTAGCATCAAGGTTGTAGTATCTGTGAAGCATTTTTATTGAAGTGCCACAAATGCGTTCCCAGCTTAAAAATCAAAAATGTGTGAAAATGAATACAAAGTAAGGAAAGGAATGAGAGAGATTAGGCTTCCGATTCTCTCACTTAGCCACGCAGCTGTTTAACTACGTCTCGCTGATCTTCTGTGAGAGTGAGATACTGCCTCAAGCCAGTATGTGGACGAGATGAAATTAGTAGGCAACAGATATGCACGTGAACTGTTCGCTAATCATTCGCGAACATGTTCAAAGGTGTCCATATTAAGATGCGCGTGAACCTCACGCTTTGAAAACCAACGCAAGTTTTAGCAGTTCTTCAGTTAGTTTGTTCGTTTGAAAGGCTTACTCTTGAACTGATTCGGAAATATCTTATAAACAGTTTTTTAAAAGAGGTTTTTTTAAAGCTTTAAATCATCACGCTGCGATCTAATCAAGGAGACCATTAACGATAAACATACATACATAAATGGGGGTGAAACTGCGAGAAAAGTTCAGTCGTAATATGTGTCAAAGTAATGAAGGAATATAAAATTCATAAGGACATTTCTGTACGGCAAAGACCGGGGAAGGTCTTACTTGTAGAATTTATTAGTACACTAAAGACTTCTTTTTGAAACGAATGTGTATAAATTAATTTTCTTCAAATAAAAATATTACTTTATTAATGAGTAATATTTTTAAATCTTTTTAATGAGGGTAGCTCTTTTGGATTTATATTTTTTAGAGTTCCATACTCAAAGAGTACCAACGGGACCCTATTAAAAAGCCTCCGCTATTTGTCTGTCTGTCTGGCCGTCTGTCAGTTTATAAGCACGATCCTTAGTAGGTAGAGTTGAAATTTTTACAGAATGTCTATTTCTTTTGCTGCTGTATCAACAAATAATGAAAACCGGTCAAGTGCGAGTTACGTGTACGGAACCGTTTACGTGTGAGTCTTTCTTGCACTTGACCGGATTTTTTGTAAGTAAAAAAAGTTTTCTTCGTTCGTGAAGCAACTGTAATGATCTGTCGAATAGGCTTCTACTTTAATATGTTTGAAAACGTTAATCTCAAGAAGGACCTTTTTGATGAACGCATATTAAAATATATGGCATAAGAGATTTGTTTTCAACATATTTACATATCTTTTAATTCCATTAACTAAAAGCTTCCAGTAACGCATAGGGGCCATTGAATTTAGTATTAGTTTCAACTACATACCTCTACCCGTTTCTGAAAAAAAGGTTTTTAATGACACCCGATGTTAAGTGATCACCACTGCCCATGGACATTGGTGGCACCAGAGGAGCCAGTCCAACTCCAGAAGAGCCACAAAAGCAAAACCAGTGAATCGACTTGACAGACGAACGGAAGACAGTGTGACAGTGATCCTATAATGTTGCTGTTTTTTTATTTGCCAGATAATGTACGTGATCGTGTATTTACTATTACCCGCCTGCCCAAGATGGGTTATGTATTTTATGTACGAATCTTTGTATATATATATCTAATTATTTTAACGCTCTCCAGCCTAAGCTGTTTGACGGATTCCAACATATGAGGTTACATAAATTCATCTAACTTTTGGGGGCAACATATTATTTTCCATATGCACGAGAATTGCATGTTAAACATTGATTTCAAATACAAATATTATTGAAGATCGACGTTTCCATCGATCCGATTAGAATATTAGTAACAAAAGAAATGACATTTCAATTTTTAGAATTTCAAACTCAAATATAATTAACACTATAAATTTGATTTCTGTGAAGGCTTGGAAGAGTGACTAGCATTAATAAAGTAGTAAAATTTCATGTTTCTTAAAATATAATAATTGTTAAATATTTTTACCAAACGCATTTAAGTACTATGATCGTACAATTAATTAATAACGTTCAGACAGCTGAAAGTTAGCACTTATAAAACAATAGTGTTACAGTCATATGTCAAAAAACTGTTTTAGGCGATTTTTCCTAATACTGCGGTGTGAAAGATAAGTGGTATCGAAATAGAAAATTGAATAGAACACATTAAAATCTACAAAATCACCAATTTTTAAAATGCCCGGAAAACTTTCCTGGTAGAAATACCAATTGACTGTATTCTAAACGATATCTTATATTTTTTCCGTCAATTGAGTAAAGTCAAAGGACTTTCACCAAAAAAGTTTTAAAAAATTTCGATAAAATGGATTTTTTAGTTTCTTATTGCTAAACTTCGGAAAATTCTTTAAAACTGGAGAAATGTAGATGCAAATGGAGAAAATGAATAATTTTTAGTGTTTCGCACCAATTAATGAAAAACGCAACCCTTATAGGATCACTTTGTCTGTCTGTCAAGACCTTTTTCTCTTGTATGATTGTTGAAATGAACATCATATACTCAAGTCTACAATGACTTGCAGTTGTGAAAAAAATATACTTCTACGATCAAAAGATAATATTAATTGGATGCCGATAAAAAATAATCCGTCAAACCAAAAAATAAAAAAATATTGATAAATTCTGATATTGCGTATTTATATATTACGTATTTCAATTTTCAAGTCATCTGAAATAAATAAGTACGAAAGAAGTTTCTTAGACTATAGATAATACAATAATCCCATATATTTAAAAAACGTATTATTATGTAAAATTCTTTGCTATACCAATCTGCTTTTGTTTTATTATACTTTTTATCAAATAGAAAATAAGAGATGGATATTATATATATATATATATATCTTCTAACATATTTACTAAGAAGAGTTTGACACCTTTAGACGCCATTTTCTCAAAATAAAGTCCATGTGACTCGACACAGTATTTCTTATCAGCATCTAATTATGTAGCATATTTTAACAATGTCAACGTTTTCGCAAGGGAATCAAAACCTATAGGATATTTCCCATTATCCTCGTGGCAGGCAATTAAACAAAAATCAAGATAGTGCAAATAAAGGGATAAATCAGAAAACTGTAAATTTTTGTTTGTATGTTTGTCTGTACTAACAAAAATTTGTTTTTTAAGACTTTTTCCAGGAATGCCTGAATGTAACAAGTTGTAATTTATATCAAATACCTAGAGCTGCAATCTCTGAGAGCTGTGAAAAATTCGAACTTCTAAGTTAAAATGCAGTCAAGTCAATTAATTGAAAATATTTGGACAATAAACAAAGTTTGTGTGTGAGATAATAAATTTTAGAGTGTATAAAGCGGAAAATAATTTAATCTTAGATTGAATTTTTTTAGGTATTTGTAACAAATTAACGTAGAAGTAGATCATGTCCCAAAAATCAATTTTACAACCACTGAGGAGAACTTTATAAACTGCAAACCTAAAAAATAACGCATATGAATAAATCGAACCAAGTGATAACGCGATTTAAAGTACAACCAGCGCCATCTCTTGACAAAACAACAAACTAAATTTTGTATAATAATATTATAACATTGACTATGACATATTAACAGAGGTACTAATATAATTTTAAAATTTTGACTAAAACTGTTTTAAAAAATTTTAAATATTTATACCAATTAATATGGCAATAAGAAAATAGGCTAATAAGAAATAAATAGTTAATCTTATTGTTACCATTAAAAAGTTACTTTAAGATTTTTCTAAATCTGGAGATAAAAAAAATTAATGTACGCTTACGTCGTCTTTATGGACTTAGTAACGACGTCATTTACATAGTTCTAATTTCTGACCGTAGTTATTTTGGTCTAATAAACCGCCTTCCAAAATAAGGAGAAGATTCTCAATTCTTCTAGGACTTTCCCCGAATACTCAAAAACAGATTGACCGATTTTGTTAATTCTTTTTTTTTGTTTGAAAGGGTTCGATTCAGTTGTTTGGTTTTTCTGTTTGTGCATCAAAAAAACATTTACGGACATTTAAAAATTAAAAGTTTCAACAGTAAAAAATATTAAGAAAGGTAGGGACATATTATTATTTTTGATACTTATTTACAAATACAAAAATAATGTAGGTTTTTTAGAAACACTTTTTAAGGCAAACGTTATACTCGTAATTTTTTCTTTCAAAATTTACGTAAGTTAATTACGCGACACCTAAAGGAACTTACACCTTATGTTTTGTTTTTTTTTTAACCACGTCGCGATGTATACGTACATTTTGAAACTTACAACCTACATAAGCTTAGTATTATTTAACCAGGTTGTTACATTTGTAAATGATTCGTAATTAGGCTTAACGGCAGGTAACGACCGTAAAACTTACATTATAAGGCAAGAATACACTTACAAGTTTTCGATTCCGACTTCCATAAACATTTACATAAGTTATTGGTCACTACTATACACCCGAAAGATTTTACTGTCGCTGTTTTTATTTTTTACCGCCATAGCTTTCGTAAGATTACCTCGGTAACTGTTACCAGGTTACAGAGTTATTTTATATCAATTACGAGGATAAAGTTCACAAATGTAATTTTCGCCTTAGATATAGAGAAATACATGTACAATACACATAGATACTGTTATACGTCAATATAAATAATAATAAAAATAAATATGTCTATGACACAGAATTGATAAAATGATTAGCAAAGTATACAAAATGGAACGTCGCCAAAACTGAAATACATTGAATTTAGCTTTTCACAGCAACATACATTCATATTGGTATGACACATAGAGAAGCTTTCCACAAACCTGCACAAGGAATTTCCGCTCACTACACAAGACGCGGTGAATCGTAAAGTCATTCGAATTGAATTTGCACATTGCAAACGCGAAGTGGAGTAGGAAACTAGCAGTAAACGAAATGGCAAAAACGGGCTAAAATTCCATGCCCACGGGCTGGAGCAATCTCTAAGGTGACTGCTTCGCTTCCGATGCAGTTACTTTACAGTCGGCTGCAGCCGGGTTTAACGAGCATATCCAGAACCGATGCCCGGGCCACGGTTAGAGCTCGCTACCGTTGCCGGATGAAGACCCGGCGTTCATTAAAAACAGGACTCTCGCGTTACGTGATAAGGTTCGATGTTACGCGTTGCGTTTGTATGCAGGAGGTTGAGTAGTAAGTGCATAATGGCGTGTAATGTGTGTGTGAGGTGGCGAGCGAGCGGCGGGCGGCCCGGGCGACCCGAGCGCCGGGCGCGCGGGCGGGCAGGTGCGCTCGCTAGTGTGCGTGAAAGACAGGTGAATTAGTGGCGCGTGCTAGCTCCCGGGGCGGCGCAAGCCCGGGCGAGCTCGTCGCTATAGCGACACTCAGAATCTAATATAGATGGAAGCGTATAAAGGCAAAAAATATATGATACAATGTTCACGGAAAACTGAATATTTCGATAGGAAAGTCGTTATAAAATTGATAAATTGAACAAAGAACTATATGAGTTAACTGAAAACACGTTTTGTTTTCTTTTTATAGATTTATTCCATTACTTTTCTAAAACATAATTTTGTTACATTACCATCTAGTGCCATTATTGGTACTAATATAAAATATAAGAAAAAGGAAATAGGACGAATTATAATTAGGGAGTAAATTTGTGTAGATTTTTTTATTAAGAATGAACATAATATACTATTCCAAATAATAAAAAATAATTATTAATTTACTGTACCATCTCTTTAATTCCAAGGCTTATTCACAGCGGCCCCTAATAGGTGCTTAAGACTGTTTGGCTGCATTCTCAAAACTAGTGGGCCGTGAATAACAAATATACATATCAAGAAGTTCTTCCATTTACATAGATACAAAAATGATCTCGTTTGTTTCAAGAAAAATATATAGTTGAGTACTACTTACATTATGCCATAGTTTGAATAGATACATATGTATGTATGACAAGTGTAGGTGTCGCCCGCCGCGGCGCGGCTTTTATATCATACATGTTATATTACACATAACGAGATTCACTCTAAAGCAAAATTAAATGGACTCGTCTGTCTCGAATTTTTGTATAAATGCTTTCAAAGAGGGAGGATATAAGCCGATTATTAACAGACGACGGCTTTGTCTTACTGAAGAGATGAGATTTTATAAATGAGGAGCACTGGGATGTTTTCAATGAAAAGATTTTAATTTCATTTATATTTTCTTCTCGTGTTGACGTTTAAATAGAGTGAATGCGGTAGCAATTTATTTAAAAACATTTTATATTTAAAATACGAATACTTTTTTTTTAACCCACATATTAATTGCTGTCGACATTAATATTATTATAGAAACACAATATATTTCACGTAGGAATATTATATTAAAAAGTCGTGAATTTTAAATGTGGAATAAAAAATATACCGTTATAATAACCGGATAATTATTAATTTAGAGTTCGTGTAAATTATATTATATGAAAAATAAAAGGGCTCTCCCTTTTGTTTAGGATTTCCTTCCTAAAAGGTGTTAAAAAGACCTTATTACTAAGTCTACATTGTCTGCCGCCTGCTCGTCTATCTGTTCTTCCGTTTTACCCTTAAAAGAATGTATCTATCTTTCGAATTATAATAAGTAGCCAGTTAAAATTTTCACAGAATATATGTTGTGGGGGATATACATATGGTCACTCGTGCCGCTACATTGCAAAAATGGCGTTCAAAAACAATTTTTAGACAATATCTCCTTTCCCATTCATTTTTCGATGAAAATAGTTATACTATAACAAATAATAAAAACCAGTCAAGAGTGAATCGGCATCGTGCACAAAGGGTTATGTGTTACACTAGCTGCACTTCGCTGTTTCACTCGCGTTTGTGATTACAGCTTCGCACTTGGGTGTCGTAGCGTAATTTTATATTACGTCTAACCTTCCTTAATCCTCAGGCTATCCAACGCAAAAACGGTTTTTCAAATCAAATCAGCGGCTTTCGAGATTACTCACTACATAAAAACTTACAAATAAATTTAATACCTTTATAATATTAGTAAATATATTGTTGTAGCGCCTATCTTGTTTCCTTTAAATGTATAATTTAATAAAATAAAACTTGTTTCACACTTGGTCGATTTTATTTATGATATAAAATTCTAGAAAAAAATACATGTTTTTAAAACTTTAGCTTTCTAGATCCATTTAAGCTGCATAATAATATTTTGTTTAATTTTAAGTAAAAATAATTTATTAACTTAACCGTCTATCCTCTAGCGAGAGCTCATAGCGAGTATGCCCTACATAATTTATCTTACTACTCAATATTTTCAATTTTTTCAGATAGATAATCGCTGATATGTACTTATTCCCATATAGGTCGTAGTATTATTAATATTAGATTTTTGTAATTTTATTATTAAGTTTTTTTCCAATTTTTAAGCATTACTCAATAATATATTGTAGTTATCATAAAAGACAAATCGATGCGTATATCAAAAATATCATTATCTTATATTTAGAAATATTTCGAATATTGTACTTATTGTGTTTCATTCGAATAATAATAATGATAATAGATTCTGTCTGAGCGGCATCGAATCTGAGCTTGTTTGAAGTGAAGTGCGTTTAATTTGTTACCCTCGCAATATTGGAGTCGGTACAAATATTGGCAGGAGTGGCGTAATTATGCCTAAATATGAGAGCGGCGCCCGAGGCACCGGAGCTAGGACGTGGCTGAACAGTAGTTGTCTTTTTGTTCGGCGAATCTTTGCGTATTCATGAGCTTTTATTTCAGAAAATTGTATAAATTTTACTTTGTGAAAGCATGCGAAAAGTTTGCTCGTCTTTTATCTTTTAGAAATGATGTTTTTAAATTTTTTACACGCTGCACCGTGTGTAAATGAATATGAACATATAGTGTTAAATCATAATAATTAAAATAACATAATATAATAATAATTTGGTTTGTGATAATAATTCTTTATCATAACGTTAGAATATTTAAGAATAAAAATAAAACATAAAGGATTATAATGGTTTTAATCCAGTTGAAAGTTCTTTTACTTACCTGTATCTACCAAACATCTAAGCACAAAACCATCCATTTTTGGCCTCGATTTGGAAAATGATTTAAAAAAGTTTTAGATGTCAAAAGAGATGCGACCTTATTACATTAATAAGAGTACATTTGTGGCGATAACCAATATTCACGTTTTTGTATGATAACACTGAGAATTATACAATGTTCCTCAGTAATCGTAGAAAACCGTTAAAAATAATAATGAATTCGTATTAGTTACTAGCTTTTGTTCGAGTTTCGCTTGATATAGATTTTATTACATCGAACAATCATCTAGTACTATCTTTCTCTCTGGCCTGACATACTGGTAATAATTTGTACTTTGTGTATAATTTTTGCGCAAGTGCACGCAAATGAGTTGACAAAGTTTTATCACAATTGGCTAAACGGTATGGCAGCCCAAAGGATGCGAACAGACAAACAATGAATCATTGATTTTAATCACTACATAAACACTATTATTTACAGCTATTAAACTATTCTTATTTGTTTAAAAAATATAATATTTCTATGACAAATGGTATACAGCCACCTCCCAACTTTAGACGGCGGCAGTAGAGGTCGTTAGCTGTGCAAGGAAGTTGTGTAGAAGCCTGGGTGTCAGGTGGCACGTAACGGGAAGCTAATACGAAACGTGCCGAGTCGCCTCGGGCGAAACTCTAAACTCCACTAGTTAAACCATCGCGAAGGGAACTTTTGAGACAACTCTTCCAAATCCATGTACATACGAGTAGGGGCGCTGAAACTCGTTAATCATGACGTGTTGCGCTGCGAGAGTCCTCGGTTTTGTTTACAACTTTGGTACGCCGCATATAAATAATGATTCTGCACGGCAAATTATGAGCAAGAGTTTTTTAATTCAACATAATGTTTGCGCCTGTGATCATTTCAGTTTGAAACATTTAATATTTTGTATAAAAAAACACTCCCCGACCGGCAAAAAAATTTAGTTATTACAAAATTAGTTCACGTCCAGTGCGGGCGATGGGAGGTTACATGGGTGATATCAAACAGCCGGCGGCGAGCGGCGGCCGCATACAAAAGTTGACGGACGTCCGGCTTGATTGAGTGGATCCCTCCCGATACAGCCTCTAATGGCTCGATGACACGGGGTGGGGAAGGGTGTCATCATTGAAGTTTTGCGTAAGGCACTGGCCGGGCTCGTCGATAAACAGCGCCCGGGGATTGCCGGACCGCAGCGCTGGCGTATACTGTAAATCTCATTTGCTTTTGCTACCGACGATTCAGATGGTATAGGATCAGATCAGAGATCAGCTTACTCGTATTTGCTCATTTCGATGGGTATTTGATGTATCTATCTAAATAAAAGATTTGAGTATCATAAATTTATCTAAATTTAATAATTTTATAATATAATCATTCAAACCATTTTTGAGTGTATAATAATTTTAATGAAAATATAACAGTTGCATAAATTTTTTAATTTTTAGTTGGCTTAATTTAGTTGCATTTTAACTTAATATGGACTGAGAAGATGTTATTATTGAAAACATATATTTTGTTACGTTATTGACAATCTATCTAATTCAATAAGATATTTAATATTTAAACTTATTATTTACTAATTAAAAACTTGCGTTAAAATGTATACAATTTGAGAATATTAATTTGAAGCACTAGTATAGGTGACAAAGGCATATTCAAGTATCATCATATAACATAAAATGTTTATATCGAAGTGCGTCGCAATCGCATGATATATGAGAGACACGATCCGAGCGAAGCTGGCGGCGGTCACCGCTCGCCGCGTTTCAGCTCAAAGGAAATCTCATTTTGCGGCCACCCTCGCCACCCCACGTCCGCCCACGCGCCTCGCAGCGAGGACTTCTATTAAAATTATTTGAGAAAACTCGACACTTTGCCAGGCTCGGCTCCGACGTCCGTCACCCCCTGTTTACGACATTTTTTATTTTCAAGCCCTTTGTTGGATGTGAACGTTAATTAGATATCGCTTTTGAATAATATTATTTTTATAAAGTAAGTACTTGTTAAAATTCAGATAAGAGGTTTACTACTTATTAAATACGATCTAAAACAGATTGTTCCTGTAGAATCATAAATAGATAGTAATAAAGGATTGCTAGTTTGTATGAATACTGCTTTGTTGAAAACAGTTTTAGTTTATTATAATAATTTCAAAGTGTGATAGGTATAAGTTTAACTACAGAATTGGCATTATATATATACCTAATATTATGTTTACATGTTTCTTAATCAGTGTGATGTGTTCAGTTAATTATGTAAGCGGAATAGGAAGAAAAATAGTTGGCCGCTTGCTTTGAGGCGAAGGTTGGCAAGCTACAACGTCTGTGGTAAACTTTATATACTCTTTCTTAAAAAAAATAGAATAAAGTGAAAATCAGATACAAATCAGGTTAAGCTTTCAACGTTATTATATCCAATATATAAGAATCAATATTTGTTTGTTATGGTCGTATTTTATGAGGTCATACCGAAACAGCCGAATAGTCTAAGACTTTGACAATATAATGGTGTTGTTAAGAGAGCCGTAATGACTTTTTCTGCAAATCTTTCAATGCAATTTTTCTTAACTTTAAAATGTTTTTTTTTTAACAAATTTCTTTAGTCCTCATAGTTTCAAATTTCTTCCCACCGATCCACCTGAATATAACATCATCCTATATAATACATCTTTCATCGCAGGCCGCAGCGCGAACGCGATTTTCCTTTATTATCACCTAAAAATCAAGTTTCTGTTTTGGTCACATTAAAATGTATCTTATTTTTCAAATAATTATAAAATGATTAGATAAATTCGTAGTATTATTTTGTTGTTGTAGTTTTTAATGTTTGTTACCTCAGAACTCTATCATTTGTTAATCAATTAGTTTAGCTTCAATCAAAGTAACTGGAATTAGACAACACATAATCCAAGCAAACGAAATTGCGTATTTTGCGAATGAAAGCGATTATTTTTAGTCATTTCATTAGTTATATAAAAATAGATTAAATTGATGAATATGAATTTGTTAGACCCCTAGAAATTTTGTGCTTAAACAACAAACCGCTGGTAAACACTCTTGATAAATCTTGGTCTGCGAATCTTAGCGAGAACACGCGATGGCTCTGCTCAGTTTACTTTTTTGTTAATAAAGTGATTTTCTAATATATAATAATAATTTCTATTCAATTTTTAGTTCAATGGTATATAAATCTTATGATTCTGTAAATCTTGTTAGAACAAAAGTAGAACTATGAAAATTATTTCAGAAATGAGGTAAGAAATTTGTTTAGACACTAGCTGCCTTACTACAAAAGATTTAAACAGACGTTAAACGAGCGTCTAAGACGGTTTTGAGTTAAACATGCTTTAGACATAGATTAATATACGTTTAAGTGAGTTTAATAGATGTTTAAAACCTATTTTTTCTGTCAAATGTAACGTATAACATTTTATCAATAAGTTTTTTTATGAGTTTATTCGCTGTTAAGCAATTTAGATAATATTTTAAGCAATGTTAAAATCTTAAACACAGTTTAGCTAGACACGTGTTCAACATGGTTTTAATGCGTCTTTTGTAGTATGACAGCTATAGGAGCTAACGATCTGTATAAGGAATTCGTGTAATTAAATGTATCCTGTATATTTATTATATTTATAGGATTTTTCTCTATTATATGTTTAAAATAACACAAAATAATTCGAAGCTAAATACACAGCAAAATCGAACTTGCATTATTACTTTTTTGAAAAAATAATTTTAGCTAGGAACTAAACCCGTCGATTTTGGAAAAAAACACACGAATACGAATTAATATAAAATGTTTAAAATGATTATTAATTGAGTATATGAAATATATAATTTTTGGGGTAAGCTACTACAGTCCACATAGTCCAGTCAAACATTCTTTGATCTGATTTTTAAATTCAAACTAGTAATAAGTTTGATTAACCCTAACTGAACGATGTCTAAGATTAAAGCATCCAAAAAGTCTGTCATTAAAAGCAAGTCTAAAGCCGAGAGACGAGACGATATGAGAATTAAAAATAATGTTATTCTTCTTCAAAATGAAAAAGAAGATCTAAAAGTTTGGATAAAAGTAGCGTATAAAAATAAACATCTTTTAAGCTTTTGGCTATTTTTAACCCTAGACCCTAACAAGGGATAACCCACCCTAGGTTATCAAATCCTGGGGAGTATGTTAAGCGATAATAGGAATATATATTGGTGTAAATAACTAACTAAAGTAAAGGAATGTGAAAGGATTTTTTATACCGCAGTCAGTGTAAAATTCTACAAAATATAAAACTTTTTATTTTAAACCAGCTCGAAAATTGCTCTACATTTTGCTTTTGAATTTTTCTTCCAAGAGTTACTTTTCCAATAAAAAAAAACTTGCTTATTTGCAATCCTCGTCGGCGGTTGAATGTTTTCGAATGAACCACATATCTTTTTGTATTATGCATAGTCAGTCAGCTTGTTACTAAAATTCCGATTTATAATTTTTTAGACTGGGTTAATCTATCTATGTGAATAAAAATCAATGTTTGTATGTTTGTCCTCTATACGTTCCGGAACTATTGATCACATTGCGATTTGGTGGAGTATTCTAGAGACACCCAGGAAGGTTCCTATTCCAAAAAATCTATAAATCTTCATGGGATTACATTACAACGTATATCGGTTATATCTTGTAATTAAAAATTATGATCAATAGTTTTCGAATAATTTTTTGTCTTATAACCGTTAAAATAATATATATTTTTTTAACACAATATTGAAGTTAGTTGTTGAGTTATATTTATTTAAAATCTTTACAATACTCTAGTAGAAGTTTAATACTAGCGAAACGTGAAAAATATTGTATTCCTCGCTTGGCAGATTTCAAATTACGAGGCGTGTTGGGGTGTATTACGTCTTGCGCTTCGGGGCATCTTGATAAAGGAGCGTCGAGCACCGAAATATTTGCATGGTACGAGCTCGGCGCTTGCTTCAGACATTCCCTACACACATTCTACACGTGATCATGTGTTAGCCTTAAGTGAAGCCTGCTTGTTTAATCTTACGAATAAGTAGGTAGGTTTCTCGATAATGTACCCAAGAAAATTTACTTGTGAAAATGAACTTTGTGAGTTTCATTTGTAAAATGAGATCAAAGATGTTTATTTATACGTAGAAATAAGTTTGATCCCCTAATATTATTATTTAGTGCCTACTTCGTTTCGGTTGATAAATAATTGATGGAGTGTAGGCCACTAGTCGCTGGGAATTTTCGTCATAGATGGGAAGGTCGATTTATCATATTCTCATTATTTGACAGGGCCATTATTCGAAGACTGTAAAACAAATGATTACAAATGAATCGGGTGGTGCGAGCGGGGAGTACGTTTCCATGGCGACGCGAGACGATCGATCCGCCCCGCCCGCGCTCTGTGCGCCTCCAATTAAATAATGATTCACACGTTAGCAATGATGAAACGAGTTATATCAAAATCAGTTTGGATAATGAATATATTTCTTTGTACTTATACGTAGTAAATAGAGATAACAGGGGAAGATTCAAATTTGGGAAACGCTGGGTCTATATTATGTACTGAACGAAAGCAAATTGGTACAGTGATTAAGCTACTTTTAAATACTAACTTTGATAATTTATGAACAATTTATTATTAAATAGATTAAAAGAATACCTACTATTAATATTTAATATGCATAAAAATAAAAATAAACATTTTGCTATATAATCCAGTAGCAAAGCAAAATCATCATACAGTAGTTTGACCTTGAGTAAGTTTTGATAAAAGAGAAAATTATTAATTTATGTTAACTCTTAAACTATTTTATTATAGTCACATTTTATTAATTCATATAATTTTTCTCATAAAAATAAATAAGTGATGTTAAGAATCAAAATATGTATGATGGCGTAGGCACTTTACGAGCACATTATGTACAAAAAAATGGTGTCACTGATACATGTATAAACGTGCTGTATTTCTGATAGAAATATTTATCTTTCAAATATATTCCCTCATCTACATACGTTATTATTTTACTATAATATTGTCGGAGTGCTGATTAAGTTGTCGTATATGCAATTAAAATAATTGTAATTTACATTTAATTGGTACGCAGTGAAACTGCAACCACATTTTAAAACGATTCTCATGTTTGTCTCGCTTTTTAATTATAAATTAATCGCTACAGCGTTATTATGTTGGTGAAGGGAAACGGCAACATGAAATTGGTTCTGATATTTGAACAACCCCGCCAGGATTAATATAGCTCAGTAACATAACATTAAAATTGGTAGGCCGCTGGCGGTCGCCTCTCAAAAGGCTTTATATCCAATCCCAATAAGCGATTGGGTCGAAGTAGCTCCGCCGGCGCGATATCTACGACAGGTTTATAGGAATAACACCTAAAATAGAACGTTTAAATACGGCGCGCCGAAGCGGGCCCACTGTAAGCTTTTATCGGATCAGACAGGCTAAACTCTTACCGACCGCCCGTGGTAAGAAGTATATCACTATTATGCACCTATTCCGCATAAACCTGTCTATATACTACACTTTCTCATAATAGAATTGTACGAAAATGTTTTTTTTTAACTTATCAAATCTACTGTTTAACTTAGTTTGTGTATAATTAAATTACAAGTTAAACTTTACTTCATGACTATTTTGAATAAGTTAGTAATAAGCTAATTTTTTTTTACGATAGCTTTTACCCAATTTTTAATACAATCACTTACTTAATTGACTATATTATAAGTTATATTTAATAACATAAAAATATTCTAAGCATAATTACTTAATTAAGTATAAATACAAAAAATTAACTTTCCGTAAATTGTTGATACAAACAAAAAATATAGGTATTTTACTAACTGTGCACCACGACAGGGCGCGAGTAGGCTTAAAGTTTATTTTAGTTTTTGAAGTATTTTATAGCTATAATAGAAGTCATCGTAATCATTGCGCCTTTGTTCCTTTCCAGCTAATCATTGCTATGCCTTACCGACTGGCCTATATTTTTTTCTTATCCTTAGAGAGTTCTTTTTAATATCTCAAAAACTATTCAAATGAAATTTTCTGTTATGGTAAATACATATACATAAATAACACGCAACAAGTATTAATACTAATAATATTGTCATAAATGAGGCCAGCTAAATTGACTATTAATATTATTCAAATTAAAATTCATCTTTAAAAGATAAAAGCTGAAGGCGTTAATAATATTTATAAAATCTACTCTATCTTCTTTTTCAACCGTTTGTTATAAAAAACTAATTATTAGAAGTGGTCTTCCTGACAACATTAACATCATTTACTATACCTATCACATGAAATAATCCTTAATTTACATTTTGTATTATCTAAAATAAAAATATTTGTCTCAAAATTCGTTGATCAAATTCATTTCCAACCGACTTAAAGAAGGTGCTCGATTTGTATGATATATTTTTTATCTTTGTTACCTCATAACTCCTGCCGTTCACTAACCAATTTTGAAAAAACTTTTTTGTTTTTGTCCCATTGATAATTATTTTATTAATATATAGTAATTTTATTAAAATCGGTTCATTGCTTTGATTGTAACATCGAAATAGCTTGCTTATATACGCGTGTCGTCCAAATAAAGAAACTGCATATTTTGCTTTTAAACTGGGTTTACTTTTTTAGTCTTAGTTATTAGTGTTTATTTATTATATCCAGATATAACTGGACCAGAATATAAATGTAATAAGTACCCAAAGAAAAGTAAATTAAATATTTCTAATTAAGGAGCATATTTTCAACTTCAACTAAAATTCACTGAAGCTAAAACTGATTGCAGCCAGCTACAAAGAGAACCATCAAAGGGATAATTATCAAATAAAAGTAAAGGTCCATCTTAAACGATGAATTCATTTAAACGTACATAATTTAATTTGAAAAGTGTAATGTATTTCTTGTACTTTCGTTAGGTGCGAATGGTCTGATTCTTACATCTGCATTTTAATTAATATCTCGTAGCGAGAGATAGTCTACGTTGTTGATTATATTTTTCGTTTTTTTCCAGCGGTTTGCTAGCAGGCTGAAAAATTGAGAGAGGTTTCACTCGGCGCTCGCAGTGAAAACCTACGATAACGGTAATGCCCGCATTTAAATACAAGATTCGTGACGTGCATCTCTCGAGTGCTCATTCGAAATTTTCATTTGTGTTAAAATTTAAATATTGAAACTACCTCCGTCAAGTACACAATAACGTTAGCTACCATTTTAGGTATTACGTATTATACTCTAGTTTAACATAATTGAAATATGTGTATAATTTTATTTACATAAAATAAAAATAAAGTTCACATTTAAACTGTGTCCTGTATGTCTATTTTTTAAACTTAAACCTTAAAACATACTTATTTTTATTTTAGAACTTGAATATTTTGTTATTCTTTAATTTATTATTCACCTAAGTTTTGTTAATAAATATAGTTATAGACTTTCGTTATGTTACAAACACAACTCTTATTAAGCCGTTTTCGCAATAAAAACAGGCGTAGCAATTAATACCCATCGAAATCACACGTGGATGGGTAGTCGGCTTAATTATTTCCCCTGTAGATTTGTTCAATGGAATATAATGGCCCTTGGGCGATAATAGCGTGTCGTGTCACGGCGACGTGAATATTAGACAGAGTGCGAACTGTAGGTACTTGTGAATAGATAGCAGGGTGGTTACGCCCGATACATTCTATACAATTAACAATAATTTCCTCGTGATTCACTTGGACAAATTAATTTATTTCGGAAATAGTATAGGCTAGTTTAAGTTTAAAGCTAGTTTGATGTATTGTTTGTTGTTGTTAAATAAAACTTCAAATAATTTTATAATAAATCGTCTTTTGTTTTTTATATTCATCAGTATTCCACGTGGAGCCTCTGCATACATTTTTTTTATTTATTCGTATTGTTCTAAATGACCTATTAATTTCAAATCTTTGCTTATTTTCTTCATAAAATCCATGATACCAAAGAACTAATTGGTTATATGAAACGTTGAAGTAGCTTTCGTACCGCCGTATGTATGTTATAAGAGAAATTTCTTCATTGAATTACGTGGAGTATGCAGTGCAAAGTGTAATAAGTATTTGTATGGGGTGGTGCTGGGAGGGCGGCGGCCGAGCAGATCAAGGGCGCGTCAGACGGTGGGGCGGCGCGGGGCGGGCGGCGCGGGGGCGCGGGATGCTGCGCCGGAGAGCGCGCAGATCAATATCTCGCGTTACCGGGGTGACGCCGCGCCAGACCGAGTGCCTCCCGTACTATGCCTCCCCGGCCACCCCCCGTCAACCCGCTACTCGCTTATTTAATACATGCCGTATCTGGGATGCGAGCTTTTTCATGTTAAATGACAGGGCAGCGTAATACGCTTTAATTCCGAGTCACCGCGCCCGCGATAGTCGCGCGGCTCTCCGGCGAGGGCCGGCGACTCCGCGCCAGCACTCACGGTGACATTGACCCCCATACCAGGGTGCTCGCTATGTCTTCCGCGCCCATTACCCTACATAGCTCACCATGAATAATGCCAAATAATGAAATATTTCAAATTACTTTGAAGAAAAGTTTATTTTATTGACTTGGGGTAAAAATTTTTGTCCTAGAGAGTTGTTTTAAAATTAGATTAGACGTGTATTTTAAATTAGAAAATGAAAAACACACGACAAATTAATAATTAAATTTTATTCTATATCTATAAATAGCTAAACATCCTCTATAAATAAATTCTGAAAATTAAACTAAGACATTTAAAAAATCACATTACGATAGACTAACGGACAATTTCAATAATTTATTTATCTCTGACTTTTCATTTACACATTTGCTACTTATGTTAAAAGTATTTTATTATGTGAAAGCACATATAGGTTACTAAAATAAGCGTTAAGAAAGCCGAAGATATACGATAATACATTAAAATAAAGTCATCTGTGATAAATTTGCCAAAATCATACACAAGAACGTTCAATTTATTGACCAAAAATATTAGACGCTTAACAAAGACTCGCGTCCTTTGTTAAAAATAAAAAAATATTTGGACAAAGAACGATGCCTAAATATACCCACTCTTCTTCAAAATATTTGCTCCATTTTTAGATAGTTGACAATATGAAACGTTTGTATATATTTTATTTGGGATATAAATCTAAAAATTAGTTTTGAATTAAATAATATGACGTCGAAATAAATAATCTATTTCGGTTCATAATGTAAAATCTATCTAAAGAAAATACGAAGTTTAAAATTTTAATGTTCATTATATTTTCAGGCATGCGGCGGTCCGAGAGCACACGTCGCTTTTTTCATTTTCATTTCATCCATATTCTATTCATCACTACGCTCGCGCTAAGTGCACCGCTCGGCACATTAATTGAATCAGACGTCGTTTTACATGCATAATGATTCTATTTCTATTCTAGGAAATCTGGGACAGCTTTGAGGGGATTCGATATTGAATAAAGATAAAACTAACAAACATATTGATAGACAAATTCATTGTTAATTGACAATTTCGGAACAGTTCCGAAAAGTGTAGACGAAGTTAAGACAATAAAAAAGTTACGTTAGATAATCACTAAGACGCAAATAGAGACACTTTTAAGTCTTGTGTAGGATATAAGGCAGTAGTCAATATTTATTAAGACTATCAAAACGAAATCATCTAGTCCCTGCTTAGCCGAAGCCATTATTTATATTTATTTCAAGTTGCTTCCGCTTAAATAACGGATTGCCGATCAAAAAGTGTTCGGTGTTAGCGACTGGAAGTTTCTACGTTTGCGGAGCGTCCAAAATTAACAAGTCGTTAAATTAAAATAAATAATCACTAAGCAAACATAAAAATTGTTTGTCATTTTATTTTTGATCACATATGTATTAATATCACAGATATAAATAAATGTAAATCTCGCTTTGCAAAAAGCATTTGCATTTATTTATAGCAATGTGTGCACAATAGACCTTTGACCTTGTAATTTCATACCTATCTTTCAATATTAAATCATAATAACGACGACAATACAACGTAAACTTTTCACAAAACATGAACATGTTAAGTTTCGATGATTATATTGAAAAGGCATAAATCGTGTTTAGAAGATATTTAGTGTAATTATAATATTCAGTGAGTGGCTTTTAGTTGCATCAATAAGAGACTTGTCGCGCCAATGTCGCCAATGTAAAATAGCGAAAACACGATAAGAAATTGATCGCTTCGAGAATAGATTATATTTTTAGTATCTTCCGTGGCTAATTGGAGTTAAATTTTGACCAGACCTGTCTACCGTCCATATTGGTAATTTCTAAATATAACAATGTCTGCATTGTCTGTGTTATTTAAGTTTGAAACTGAATATACTGTTTTAAAGTGTTTATTCGTTGTCATACAGAGTAATTTTAACGAGAATCCATTTTTATTACTTCAGAAAAGCTTTTGGAAAGATGGTTACAAGGCCATATATTATAACGTTTAATGTAGTACATGTTTTTGCGAGGACGAGTGTAGCATCGACTGTAAGAAAAAAGAGCAAGATTTTCTCTTCTAAATCACAGTTGTTTAAAACTACTATTTTATTCATCAGTGGCCTGATTCTCTATGACAATAATTATTACGAATTTAAACGCGCGACTTTATAACATAGTAACGAACTCGAATCGACATTCTTTAAGAGATGTATGCTGACAACACGAAACTCCTGAAATAAAATACTTATGTACATTTTTAGGTAGGTAATTTAAACAAACTCGTTACACTGTCGTTAAGATAATAATGGTCATAGAGAAGCAGGGCCCAAGTTATCGAAGCATAACAATGGTGATGTGATAACTGAAGACACTAAAATCATATCACGAATACGAATTTAAGCATGTGGCATTCGTTATATAGAAATACTTATACTTTTAAATTTATTTGGTTCATAGTTGTCTGAAATTACACGTTCAATCTCACATCTTCTATCTCCAAACAATATCAAACACCATCTATCACTATCTAGCAAATAATACTGAAAAATTTGTTAAAGGATATGATTGATTGGATATAATTTGTATATCGGACAAGTGGTGGAACGTAGTCTTTAGAAGTCAACTTCTTCTAGAAGTCAAGTTTCGTCTTATTACTCTTCTCTGCTCCACGAGACGTATTATCCTGTCTCATACATAATCTAGAGATATTTCATCCAACATCTATAGATATATGTGAGATGTTAGATGAGACTCCTCGACCCCTGGAAGTCCATCATTTCAGAAGGATAGCTGTTGTTAGAAGCGCCACGCTTCTCATGATCCAGTGATCGGGCAGCTGCGCCGTAGGCGGCCTCATGAACAAGATATACTTATATAGTTGGTGGAGCGTCCCGTCGTCGATAAAACGCCGCGACGACCAGCCTTAAACATATTTTATCATGTATAATCCAATATCTGAAGAAATAACTCCATTTCATGCAATATCTGGATTAATGGAATTATGAGATATCGCATGAGACTCCTCGACTCCTGGAAGTCAATCATCTCAGAAGGGCAGCTGTGTAAGAAGCGCCACGCCCCTCATGATCCAGTGGTCAGGCGGCTGCGCGGTGGGCAGCCTCATGAACAAGATGTAGTTGGTGGAGTGGCCCGTCGTGGACAGAACGCCGCGACGATCGCCCGTCTTGTACAGCGGACAGTTGTAGAACACGTCCGTCGGTATGTCCTCGCGCTTTAACGGTATCAACCACACCTGAGATTTTGAAATAATTACACTTTTAATTGTAAATCATATATAAAACATTAAAACATTGAAAGAGATATATACAAGGTGGCGCAAGTACCCTATCCTAAGATGCTATAAATTTTAAAAATAATGACAGATATCGCTAAGACCAAGAAGAACGATCTCTAGAAAGTTTTGGCATAAAACTAGTTACTGCAGAATAATTGTTGAAATTAATTTAAATTTATACACCTATGTTCTTTTTTTTTCAACAAGTTGCAGACAGTTTTTATGATGGGAAAATTCTATTTTAATTTTAATAGTAGACCGACAGACTACTGACAATAAAAAGTCAATTTCGGCTATGGCTTTAATATTACAATATTCACCGGCGGGAACTCGTCGTACAGAACTTTGGGATACGACTCGTCGACGATGTAGTCGTCCATGTTCCACCGCGCGCCTTCCATGAAAAGACCGCGGATGTACACTCCTTCCTCTGGCGGCGTCTCCAGCGTGAACGAACGCTGAACCTGTTTGTTAGATTAATAAAGTTAAGCCTTAATTAGCAAGGCACATTACTTCAATCCTCATTTCCATATGAGGCCGCTAAAATTAGTGCAAAAACGGCTTATGTAAGATTTGTTACAAAAATTAGTAAATTACCAATTCTATCCTAAATATGTTGTATCACCTGTTCTCTGCTATTAATAGCACCAAAAATTATTGTTAGTCCATTTAATAACATTCGACATAGAGTTAAAACAACTAACCTATATTTCTAAAATCTATATCAATATCTTACGGTAATCTACATCAATATCATAGTTATTTTATTTATTTATTCATTTGAAATTTACTTAGAAATAATTTAAGGCATAATATTGTAAGCAGTAAGAATTTTTTTTGCCATATACTACTTTCCAAATGTTGAACCATATAAGTTACACTCCCAGGTTTTCAATAATATAGGATGTGTGTGTGTGTTTTTTTTTTTCAAAAAACTAATGGCACGTGTTTGTCGCTATTCATTATAGTTTTAGATTTGGCCATCGGTCAGTTTAAAAAATTAACCTGTATATTAATTGAGTCAGCAAGAGTGAGTGTAAGGAACACTACAGTTATTCTAAACCTTAATATATAATTAATACTCTATTGCATCATATTTTTAGGTATCACAAATGAATTTGGTTACTAAGCACTTAACCAAAAAAAGGGATGTGATCAAATTACAGATACACTTTGTTTGAAATTGTATTACGTTATACCTTTTAAACGAATTAGTAACCAGGAAGGCTATTCGTTTATAAATTTACGAGTATATAAATAGATTAAAATATGAAATGTAGAAAGATGGTGATTAATTCAGAATCAATAAAAAATTGTAAAAAAAATACTTAATGGACTCTCGGAACGGATTTCGGCAAAACTAAAATTTCATAAGCTGAATATGAAAAGTTAAGTTCACTGTCCTTCTGTCGGTCATGAACCGTAATAAGTAGAGAGATTATTTTTCACACAATGCATATTTCTACTGCCAATATAAAAATAGTTTTATATATAAAAGTTCAATACCTGCTCGCGGCAAAAATCTGTATTGGTCATACGAAAATCTCTAACCTATTAACAAATACTTCAAAAATGACGGAAGGTGTAATATCAAATAAAAGTCACTAACAATAATTAATTTCATGTGTAAAGCAATGACAGACAAGTAATGTAAATCTTTATGAAAGTCTGAGATCAAAACTTACAAGTGTAGTTCTAGCCTAATGTATATCCTCACCTCGTAGTGGAAGGCGAGCTGGTCGATGGGTATCCGGTACTTGCGGGCGTAGCTCTGCTGCGCCGCCGTAAGGAACGCTTGGGGAAAGTAGAAGCCGGAGAGCCAGAATACCACTGGAGGTCCGTACTGATGCCAATGCTGATGGGATTGTGTCAAACAGAAGATATGTTAAATATATGGATGCTAAGCAATAATGTGTCAACCCATAAAAATCTAATTCAAAGATATTGGCGGTTTCTGATAACGTCATGTCTTTTCGTCGTAATAAATATAATAATATTATTTCAAAACTTTTTAAGTCAGTTTTCAAAAAAAAAAATAATTTAATGTTTCGAATATTAGTGTGTTTATTAAAAATATTAATATTATTATAATATTATTAAGTGTGCTCAATATTTTTCAAAATGCAATAATCTAATATATTTGCAAAACTCATCATTAGATAAAACTTTTTATTACCAATCTGCTTTTCAATTATTATACTTTTTATTGAAAATAGAAAAGGAAAGATTGATGTCTTAAAACAAATTTCTTAAGAATAGGTTTAACATCTTTAGACGCCATTTTCTCAAAATGAAGTCTGTGTGGCTTGATGTAATCTTGTATTGTTTATCAGCGTCCATTTAATGTAATATGTATTTAACATTACGAAAGTTATATCAATTCAATTATTTGGTTAGTGGCTTGACAATCCCTGTATATAAAATCAGTAATCTGTCAAAACCTGGTCTGGAATAATAAGCAGACATTGGTATGGCTAGGAAGAATGTTGGGTAGGTAATACAGCTAATGTGGAAAAATTGCAGTGGATAAATGTAGGATTAGGTATAGTTGTTCTGAAAAATATGTCATATCTTTCAATATTACATGTTTCATTTTGATAAAATCGGTAAGAAATATATTTCAAACAGCGCAATTAACCTGTAAAAACTCGAGCCTGGCGAGTAGATCAGTGAAGTAGGCAGCGAGAGGCTTGAGCGAGGGGTAGCTCTTACCAGCCCACAGCGCCGGGATGCGCCCGCGCACCATGCTCGTCAGCACCTCCTCCGTTATGTCCGTGAGGACGCTCACGCCTGACATAATGTATTCGTTGTATTGGAAAATAACAAGTTGAGATACAAATACTACAATATACAATTGAAAATTTAAAATATCCCTGACAATTTATTCAGTAATACCATTTTACGATACGAGCTTCAACACAATGTTACTGCTGCTTGGTGAGGAGTTGTGTATCCTGGTATTTCAAGATGACACATGAGGATTTTGTGATATCAGAACAAGGTTACGCAACTATATTATTTTGATATAATTCACAGTATACCAATTTTCGAGTCGATAAGACCAGATAACCTTCAAACGTCTGAACAGATCTCCATAAATTATCGCTCAAAAGAATCTCAATTTCATCAGTTTTCAAACAAAAAAAAACCGCATCAAAAATGGTCAATTCGGTAGAAAACTACGATGTTACAGACAGATATACACATACACAGATACCCAGATGCACACATCAAACTTATAACTCCTCTATTTTTGGGTCGGTACTTAAAGAGATACCATTTACTTAGTGTTTAGTCAAAAAAAAATTATCTTAATGATCATGTGATTTAATCGGCTTATAAGGTTATGTAATGTAGAGCTCCGTTAAAAATAATTAAAACTTTATTTTCTAAGAGAAAAAGACGAGTCGTGTTGACCTTCGCGTATATTCAATTATCCGGTACATCATAAATGCGAAGTAGAACAACTAGTAACAATTAAACGGTAATCAAACTTTACCGAATAGTTAAATTACGATACGTAAAATGATTTAAACATTGACCATTACCCGATGAAAACACTGACCATTCTTTGATAAAGCGCTAATTAACTCGCAGCAGCTAACCTTGTACAGCTCCAATAACAGCTCTGGAGCTGGTCCTCACCACGTTGACCAGTCTTTCGTACCGCGCCGCCTCCTGTATGACGACAATGGACATGGGGGTCATGTCCGCTGGTTTCACGTCGCCCTCGTGGGATGGACCTGTCAGGATCTTGCTGGGCAGCCGTGCGAGAATATCGTCAGCTATAGCCATCGCTTGCTGTTCTGGCGTAGCACCGCCGCCGCCGGCTGCCATTGTATCCTAATATTTAGAAAATATGCAATAATAACACATTAATATACTATGTGACTGAAAAGCGGCAAAATACATTTTCAACCACGCTTAATATAGAATTTCATAATTATAACATTTTTACATTTAAAAAAAGTACATATTTTACATGTATATAGGCCCTGGTTGTTTCAATTATTATTACGAATGGTCTTATTTCAAACTGTATAAATCATTATTTGCGCTTCAATGTTGTATTTAAATTTCGGTTATTTGAATTCCAATCGCCGAGTCCGTAGCGGTGTGAAATTGCACAAATTCGCCATGTTGCAAACATGACTATTGCTCGACTATATTATACAGGACGTAAACTCTGTAACTGGGCGTGGGTGATCAATTCTTAAACAATAGGGAATAACGAACAATAGTTTCAAGCATTGGTGTGAATATTGATGAAAATTTAACAGCATCATTAGTTTCACTAGACAGGGATCAAACCAGTCGTTTTTACAAAAAAAAAAAAATAACAGTCTCTGTTATTATCTGATAGTATCACTAATAATTCAAAATCAAAATTAAGTTTTAAAAAAACTAATAATGCTATTTTAGTTTTTGTCAAAATCGGACCCGAAATGCCTTAAATGTGACGGTAAAAACTTCATCCTGTATATTTACTTTTGAAATTATTGGTTATTTTAAACATGTATTGTTGCAAAATCCAATAAACATTATTTATATACGGAAGCGAATATAAATATATAAAGATTTATTATATATATGTACATATGAAACTAGATACATATTATATCTTTTCTATTAGTTTTGGAGTTTAGTTTAGTTTTAGTTTTTAATTAAAAGTGCTCCATAGAAGTGACAGATAAAGATTGACATAAAAAAACGATAAAGTTTTATGTTTAACTGTGGAATTTTTCACTACCTTTTTTAGGAACGTTTATACAGCACATCTTGAAAGAAATTAAATAGCTAAAAGAAATGATTACTTTCAAAGTAAATATAATAATTTACAAACTTACCAAATATTGTTTCAGACGGTCCTTCGGGCAAAATAAAAAAAAACGATATGATTAATTGCTTTACCAAAATACAAAAGATAATGAAATAATTCATTAAATGTTGCTTACCGTGCGGTCCTGGAGGAGATGAGCGGATGGAACAGAATACAATATGATAAATTAGCTACGGAAAAAATAAATGCGAGATATTTATTATACATTAAGTGAATCACTATTAATTATATAATTAATATCAGTTAATTTAATTAATAGCTACTATATAGTGGACGACTAAACACAAATTCTACCAATTATAATTAACTTATTATTAGACAGTAAATACATACCGACAGATGGAGTCATCGATACTTTAACTCGTTTTTTACCGTTGTTCTATATTGAATTTTTAATCATATTTCGAATTCCAATCATTCATCCATCCAATTATTGACCAATAACTGCTATGATATTTTTTGTTCTAACGTGTAACAGTTATTTTATTGTACTTAATTCTAATTACTTATTATAGAGATAAAAATACTTAACTATGAATTTATTATTCATACTGTTATGTCCATATTATCTAACAGTTGTAATTAAATCTAATTTAGAATACTCTAGGCTCTAAAGTAATAGAACTATTTAGGAGCAGTCCATTGATTACGTAAGGTCTATAGGTGGGAGGGGAGTTTGGGAAAAATCACCAAATATCATAGTATTTTTGGGTTATTACGATATCCTGTATACAGTATAAAACCACGTGTCATCATTTTGGGGTCCAAAAGATAACTAAAAAACACTACGTAATTAATGGACAGTTCCTAAGCAATCCCTAGTCTCATTCTACGATTATTTGATCGCATGTGCATGTCACCTGCGTGAGTACAGCCGTGCTGAGCAACTCCTCGGCCTCGCGGAAGTGCTTGGTGATGTCCGCGTTAGAGTGGAAACCGAACACGCTGGGCGGAGTCGCCACCGGCAGCGAACGAGCGAACGATATGAAGTCCGAGTGCTCCCGAAGTGACGGTATGTAATATGTACCTAATTTATTTATACTTTCTTAAATGCAAAAAAGATATTATATACCTCATGCTATAAGAGATACGGTACGCAATACATCTGTAATACGTTTACATCTAAATAGTTATGAACATGTTACATTATTTTATTTGAACTCGCTAAAGGTTTATTTAAATCTAAAAACGTTTTGAGCGAAGACGATATGAAACTGGAATGCTTGCCAAGTAACAGTGTGTACCTTATTTATGTATACATTTTTAAACGCAAGAATGTACTTTATTTACTACATAGCACAATTATTTCGGAAAGTATATGTAGTGCTTAAATAAAAAAAGTAAATAGTTGTATCACAAGATGATTGTTAATTGAAATAGATCCTATCACATTGTCAGTTATTGCGCTTATACTTTTGTCACTTGGTAGTTTTTGAAAGAGAATTAACCTATTTCATAATATCGTATTTTTAAAAGTAACCTTTAATACGCTTCACTCAATTATTGTAAAAATCTGTCTTAATAAAAGCCGTTTGTATTTTCCTATAATCGAATGGAAATTGTTTTTGTTTATTCAGGCAGTGCTTTATAAAAGAAGTTAAATCGAATTCGACGCAGTGAATTAGAAGAGCGGATTAAACTCTTTTCTTGAACAAGAGAGGACTTCGATCTAAAGTTGAACGTTTAGGGTCTGTTATATTTTGCAATTTTATGATGTACCCGACAGAGGGGATTATTACTCAATATTGTTAGATATAAAAGAGATTAGAATGATAATTATGATTATAATTTTTAAACCTAAATCTATTAAAAGTCTTAAAATCTATTATATATTAATTGATATATGTTATTTCTAGAAACTTTACAATCTATACTAATATCATTAATATTTTATATCAACCCACGACTCATAGGAGCAAGGCAGTAACCATAAACGCGAGTAATACCGCGAAGGGCAGCTAGTAATTTCATAAACTTAGAAGATCTATGGTGACTTTCATATACCAGTTCACAAACTTATAATCACTTCGTCACCTGTGGGATCAAGCGGATACTTGTCTTCATCGATGGCTCGGGGGTTGTAAAACTTGTATAGGATAGTGTTGAGACAGCGTCTGTCCCAGTCGTCCGTCACGCGGCCGCCGTAGTTGCACTCGCCCGTCAGGTAGCGTAGCGCTACGAACTGCACGTCCTACGAGACGGTATGATACCGCTTAGGGGCTGTTTATTAATCACGTGATGTTTTTAGCAACTTTTGAGTCCCTCCTCTCCCCTCATGATACATGTGTTTTTTTTGTACATTGTACCTAAGTAGGGATATTAAAAATAATAAACCCTCGTGATATTTATTGATTTTTTCCCTAACTCCCCTCCCCCATTTGACTCCGCACGTGATTAACAGACAACCTCCTACTGATGAGTAATTTTTTCATAAGGCGAGAATTTCACTTATAGCCGTTGCTTTTAGGCTTTCATAAAGATTTACTAAGTTGATCGTCATTACTTTACACCCGAAAAAAATTACCGTCATTGCTTTTTTTTTTGACAATCACAGTTTTCGTAAGGTTACGGTTACAAAGTTGTTTTTTAATAATTATGAGAGCAATTACAAATGTAATTCTCGCCCTATATTGTCTTTTCAAGTCATATAACGATGACGTCAACTGTTGACACACTAGTGAAGTGAATTGCATTTCGAAACACATATACTATGCAGTCTTCCCGTTAACTATGAGTATGGAAAAAAAAATATTTATCCGTTATAACTTTTTTTATTTAAACCACCATTATCGCTATAAAGCGAAAAGACCGCCTATTGTACTATTTTTTTGTTTCATATTTAATGTAATTTTTCTTTTTCTGTTACAATGTGGTGTACAATAAAGAGTATAAATAAAGAATATAAAAATAATTATCGCCGGTAGATATTATCACATGTGTTATTATGTCGGATAAACCAATAATAGAAAAAATAAAAACTACGAAATAAAACGCGTTTTCAATAAAAGTTATGTGTTTCGTTGTTGCTCTGTAATATATACGAATAAAATGTAAAATATAACATCGAAAAAATAAAAAATAGTCGAGCGTGAGAGACGCCATTACGGAGCTGTGAGTAGATACACGAGTCTATATCTCGTTATGCCATTTTTTCTATTTTTAATATCTAACTAAAAAAGGTTCTCTTTTATAGAATAATATGATTATTTTCTTTCATTTGCAATACTTTTTCAACATGGGTTGACGATATTGTTATTTATCTCATTAATATTTTTAAAATAAGAACGATTCTGTAATATCATTAGGGGTCGATGTCAGTCATCATTCACTGTACATTTTAGATATGACTTTACATTTTTTCTGTAAAATATTTCAGTTACATTTTTCTGATATTACGTTCAAACGGCTGAACTACACGTGCATGTTTCCCTTTGTGCTAAGGCAAGTGAGATTTTCACGGCTAGTTGGCGCGACGTACTAGTTGCAGGACTGAAGATTTATGCCGAGCGTGTGCTTGAAATATTGTTTTCAGAAAATCAAGCATATAGTGTTTGTAGTATAAAACTACATGATGGTACATTTTAGAGATTATAATAACAAGCAACGAGCGCCTGGGTGAGATTTCACTTACAAGTCGTTCTCTTTCATGGCTTTAACATATAAGGCGTTTTTCGGGCGCTTTTCGCATGTATTACTTGACCTTGACCTTGACTGTTAGATATTATATGCTCGTATTTATAATGAGCTCCTATAAGATCATGGATTTATCCCAACTAAGACTTGAGTTCTCAAGTGCGAAGTTTGTTTTTAATTCAAGTCTTGGTTGGCGATGGAACATAACCTCGTGAGGAAGCCTGCGTGTATTACCTAACCTAACCTACTGAGAATTCAAAATCTCATTCAATTCAATTTATCAAAATTTATGCCGAATTTTATCCGAATTTCTTAACTCGACTATTCGCATAGGAGCAGCGTGACGGACTAAGCTCCCAATCTTCGTCAAAATAAAAGATGTTACCAGCAATAGGAAATTTACAGATACAGAATAGTACAGAATAAATCTACTACCATGAACACTTACTTCATACTCGTTAAGAAACATATACAGTTGTGTGACACTTATACGAAGGTCGGTTTCATTGAACTCGTATCTGATGTTCCACCCAAGGGGTCCGAACTGCCTCCGCTCCTGCACCACGGCGTGGAAGAAGCACAATGCGAACAGAAGCTTCTTGAATATCTCCGCTTGCTTGTTACCCTCGAACCACTCCAGGTCGTTGATAGGATCGCTTTGGTACGACCGTGCTATGTTGGCTCTTAAACCTTTGTTGCAAAGGATACAAAATCTATGTAGAGATCTTCTATGATAACATGATACGCCCCACCAAATACTAATAAATAATAATATTAATAAATAATAGTCCCTATGTAGTAGTTAGCAATTTCTTCGGTAGCGATTTAAAAACAGACCAAGACAATTTAATTATTATATAAAAATGATGATTGCAAAAAAATGATTAAGGATAATTTTAATTTATCATAAACGGACGCGCGATTTCGATAATCTTCCTTAGCGTGGATGCGTTAGGGTGTATATACAGAATCATCACAACCGACAAAATTATATATATGTATATATATAAGCTAAAAGACAATTACAAAATGTTTGTGATATTATCGTATATTTACCTTGAGGTGGTTCATTAGTCATCTTAACGCCGTTTTGAAGCACATAAACAGGGAAATGATCAGCCGGGTAAGATGTTAGCCACAGCCTAAAGTCCGGATGAGTAGAATCTGGCGTTAGGCCCTCACAAATCTGAAACGGAAAAACCCCAAAATCGTATGGAACAATTGTTAACAGATTAAGTTTTAACAATTCCCATGTTACAATACCTTTTCTAACATTGGCATCCAACTCTTAGCCAAGTGGCAATTTTGCAGTACAACCCAAGTGCCACTACGGACACCTTCGTCAATCAATTTTACCGCTATCGGACCTTGTCCTTGGCCAAGAGATAACGAAAACAAACGGGAAGATCCGAAACCCTAGAAGAAATTGGCAAAAATCATTATTTCTCCGTTTATCTGCCAGGCCCCAATGGAGTAGCATGGTGGCTTTAAGGCCTAATCCTTCTCCTTAATAGGAGAAGAGGCATTTGCGGAGCAACGGGACGTTAACAGAATGATACTTTACTTTTATTTTCTTGTATTATTTCTGTAATCAAATTACTATTCATGCTTGATATATAAAATTTACCTGATCATCAGCAAACTTGAGCAAGGTGCCCATCGGATCAGAACCCGGCGTTAGAACGAACAAAAGTGGTATACAACAATGAGAGTCCGCATATGACGAAGCTAAATCAAACAGAGGCGGCTCCACAAACTGACGACCCATTTGCGCTGAAATCACCCATGAAAATCATTTATTGTAATGTAAAAACTTCTAAAAGTATGGTGTAGATGTTGGTCAAATAACACATACCTTCAACAAAGTTTTGTACAGCTGGCACCATCCTATCCAAGCGCATACAACGCAGCACCATCATTTTCTAAAACATAGAATAAGCACATATCTAATATAATATATAAAATCATTTTTTATTTATTTTTTATGCGCTGCCATACTGTTGATCCAATCGCGATAAAACGTTGTCAACTTATTGTTTGCACTTGCTAAAAGGCAATAAAAAATTTTTAATTATCCCTAACAAAACCGCGATCAAAAATTATATAAAATATAAAACAATTTCTCATCATACTTTATAGAAGAAACAAATTACCTCAAACATATCGAGATTCGAATTCCAAGGCGCAGGCAGGGGTTGATTCTGCGGATCAGCTGTGTCACAATACGCTTCCCATTGATTCAAATGGTCAGTAAAATGTTGCACTATTCCTTGGAACTTATCAATTTCATTTAGTCTAAAAATCATTAGTTCATTATCAAATTAGCTCAAAAAGTACAATTACCTTTAACTGCTCAACATAAAAATTTAAGGCATAAAAATTTCTGGCACATAACTGTATTATGTTATTACCAACATTATGCAAAAATAAATGATAAAATTTTAAGAATCCTTTAGATCGTGTGCTATTAGTCTTAAGGGGAAAGTTGTGACCAGAGACAGCAAGCACAAAACACAACAGATCTTAAAATTAATTGACATTTAAAAATTTGGTCGTAAATTCACCAAAAATAATAATATCTTACCCATTAAACTCAGCCCAAGCTTGAGGACTGAGGAATGTGACGGGATTAGGAGGAACTTGTCGCGGCTGAGCGCCCGCCAGGAGGAACATCACATTGGCTTGTTGAAGACGCTCTTCGGCGACCATTATCGTCACCGTGAGAAGCAGTGAAAACACCAATTTATCCTGATCATTAACAAAATAAACACTATACCTATAATAATATTGTAAATGCTAATGTAACTGTGAAAAGAGATACATTAGACGTTTGAGAATATAGGCTATTTTTTGTCACCAAAATAAATCGATAACAGGGTCTGAAATTCGAGGATGAAAGTTTTTACGCAAGCGAGATTGTGGGTAATTTTTTTTAATTAATAAAATAATTCGCTATAAATTGAACTATCGTCCTAGTGTTACATATCTACTTATTATCCTGTCTTTCCTAAAAACAATTTTGTCTTCAAAATTTATGTTTGAATAAGTTACCTTTTCAAAAAGGCTCCTGCAGATGTTGGCGTATAAGGAGTAGGTGAAGTGCGCCCGCAAGATAGCGAGCCTCTCAGGGATCTCATCCACTTTCTCAGTGTTATCAATAGACGCCGTGAACAAACCTTCGAACCAGCCCAGAGAGTACTGGTACATGGGGTCGATATTTGCCAACGAAGCTTAAAAATAAACAAAAAAAAATACTGTAAAAACATCTATGCTATAGAAAAAAACAAAACATATATAATAAATTAATACCGATTAAGAAAAATAAGTTCGTCGAATGAACAGCAATCGGCACATAATCGTCCCTGGCTTCATCGATGGCTTTCTCAGTAGTCATAGCTACTTCTTGTTTCTCTTTAATCTCGTTAGCCATATCTTTCGCAGAATTTAAAATCTAAAAGATATTTCTAACGTAAATTAAATCAAATATTACAAAAATACTTCAATAGAAATTAAAAAAAAGCATTGTCATATTTTGAAACGAATAATCATTTTACCATTGCATTCGTGGTATTAATTTAGAACTGGTAAAAATACCTGAACTGCCTCCTCATCTTCTAATAAATGTTCAGAAGTGGACAGCACGTTAAGTATTTTCTTTTCTATGTCCTGCAATAGACGACGGTGTTCCGCACCTTGGGTAGTGAGATCAGCCTTTGCTTGTTGTAAATCCGGTCTCTCTCTAGCCACGACTCTAGCTAGCAATTGCGCTTGTAAACCGTCTTTAGCTAGCATAAAGTTGACCAAGGTGACACGAACACCAACTTCCGGCAAATAGTGTGGATTTGACAATTTCGTGCTGATGTAGAGTCTGTACGTTTTAAAATACAAACAAAAAACATTTTAAGTTAAGTTTAAAGATTTTCGTAAATTTTATATGATTGTACATACTTGAAATCTTTGCTGTATTCAACGATTGTATCTCCAATCTTGATACAGAGCGCACCACCTTGTCTAAATGTCTGTTGTTGCAGCAGTGGCTCCAGCATCGGGTCTAATTCTTCTAGAACATTTTCCAGCAAAACCTAGATGAATCGAGCAAAATTGAAATTACCGTGAGATATTATTTGAGATATATAAGGCATTTTCGTAGTCATCTTTGGATTGTAGTGCTCATACTTATGTTTTAATTAAAAAGGAATAGTCTGTTGACGCCACTTTTAAAATATATATAATACTAATTATTTATTTATTTATTCAAAATATATACAAACTCTATATTACAAATATATACAAACTCCTTAAACACTCAACTTCAATTATGGAGCGTTAATAAAAAAAAAGAAGAAATGAAAAGAAGATTAATGTCAACAAGAAAATAAGAAAATAAATACGCATCGCCCATGAACTAAAATTATATTACAAGAATAATTACATAAAATAATAGTGTAAAACTGCCGTGTATATATATAAAAGACACTCAGACGTCTGATCTTCCGCGTAAAAACTATTATAAAAATATTTAGTGTTGGTGTTTGTGTGTGTGCGACCTGGCGACCTGCTCACGGCCAAAAAAGGTCAGTTCATAAACTATTACGCTCCAAGTTTTGGTCCTTCGAAGAAGCCGCATAAACTCTCCACACTCACAAATTAACATTTTCACGCATATACGTTATAATCGAATCCGCTCCGCAAACACGGTAGTTTGTATACACACTATTATAATGCACGCATAAAACGCTACTCACTTTTCACGCATTCACTCATTGATTTATTTTTCATTACGCATATATGTAATTATAATATAATTAAATATACTCATATCGCTTAAATATTTTACGCTATATTCACTCTTAATATATTAAAAATAACGCATTATATATCACACATATATATGTATATATATTAATTTCTTAGAATGGCTAAGTCTAAAGCTACAAAAGATAGTTTTGAAGTTCCTCTTAGTCTAACAATAATAAAATTGGAGGCTAAGAAGGAGAGTCTATTTGAAATTATCCAAGAATTATACGACCTCAGTCTAAAGATTACTTCTGATCCTCTTTGTAAAACTAAATTTTTAACTCGCGTTCAATCTATTGACAAAACTCGCACGGAATTCATAGAAACGCTTGACTCTTTAATTTCGGCTTATTTAGAAAATGACGCGAGCACAAAACCGAACTACTCCGCGTTAAACACTTTTGATAGTTTGTACTGTCACGTCAAGCAAACTGCATCTGAACTCGCTAAACAAAATATTACTAACAGTAATGATCAAGCTACTACGCTATTGAATCGAAAATTGCCTCCACTTCAACTCGCTACATTTGATGGTGTGCCTACTAAGTGGCCGATATTTTATGAAAATTTTCAAAGCCTCATCCACGATAACAATAGTCTCTCTGACGCAGAAAAAGTGCAATATTTGATAGGTTGTCTCTCTGGTAAGGCTCTTACAGTTTGTTCGGGTATACCACCGACAGCTAATAATTACCATATCATATGGAACTCTCTTATTGAAAAATACCAGGACACTAGGGTACAAGCCTCTCAGTATGTAGATCAAATGGTACATTTCAAGCCTCTACAATCTTTCGACTCTTTTATTGATCAGTTCTGTTCCGCCGAAGCTGCGCTTAGACGGCTGAATATTGACAATTTATCAGATTTCATTATAACTCATATTGCACTAAATAAACTCAACAAAAATATTGTATCACTATTCGAACAATCTCATAAAGAAATTAATATTCCTACTTTTAATCATCTTACGAAGTTTTTAAAAGAACAAATAAAAATTGAAGCACTTCGCACTCCAGTCTTATCTCAAACTAACGCTCAATATTTAAACTCTTATAAAAATAACAATTCATTCTCAACTAATAAACCGAAACCTCATACTCAAACTTTTGTTGCTAATACTTCTGAAGGCAATTGTCAATCAAATTATAATTATATGAATGCTTCATACGCTTGCACTGTGTGCAATAATCCGAACTCTCACCCGCTATATAAATGTGAATATTTTTTGACTAAAGATCCTCGCACTAGGTATGATATTGTTAATAAAAATAATTTTTGTAAGAACTGTTTAGGTTTTCATAATACTAATGCTTGCAAGTCTCAGAACAGATGTAGTAAGTGTCAACGCAAACATCACAGTCTTCTTCACGTTGATAATTTTTATGCGCAGGTTAGATTTAAACCTTCACGTTCAAATATCATAACGCAAAACTCGCCGAACTTCTACGGTCATAACAATAACGCTACACCGCCGCAAACCCGTACCGCTGCAGCGCCGCAACCTCTGCAAGGTTATGCGTCGCGCAATTCGGTGCCGGTAGCCGGTTCGTTTCCGCCCGTGCAACAAGCACCCGTATCTATCGCTCGCCCGCCTGCTGCGATGCCTGCAGCTATCGATAATGCGCAATGTATTCCGAACGCGAATGTAACCGAACAAAATCCGCATCATTATTCAAATGATTTAGCTTTATCGGTTACTACTTCTACGCATAGTGAAGTTAAGGATACCACCGTGTTGCTTCCCACCGCAGTCGTACACGTTTATAACCATAATGTTCCGCATAATATTCGCGTCTTTATTGATACAGGTTCGATGAGTAATTTTATTACAAAAGATTGTTGTGATCGCTTAAATTTAAAAATTAATTTCGCGCCTTCTGTTATAAAAGGAATAGGACATACTCAAAGTAACTCTATAGGTTTTGTAACATTTCAGATTTATTCTCGCTATGATATACGTTGCTCTTATACTGTTCACGCTAGAGTCATAGACATCATTACTGATCTCTTACCTAATGCTCGCATTGATGTCTCGCAGTTAGAATATTTACGTTATGTGCCTATGGCAGACGATTATTTTCACACTCCCGGTGTTATTGATTGTTTAATAGGTAATGAACTATTTCCATTTTTGTTAGGGTGTGATAAAGTAACCTCTCCGCACTCATCAGTTGTCGCTATACAAACTACACTCGGTTATATCGCTATGGGCAAAGCCGAGTGTGATACTCAGTATACTCACCGCACTCAACGCACGCTTGCTAATAAAACTTTCTTCTGCAATACAGAAACGCCTTCTTTAGAGTTACTCACGCAACGCTTTTGGGAATTAGAAAATGTTCCTAATATAAAACACATGAGTTCAGATGACGAAGCATGTGAACGTATTTTTAAAGATACTTATTCTCGCGACGACACGGTACATTTACCATTTAAAGAAGATCCTTCTAAGCTCGGAGACTCGTATGCAATCGCCAAACGCCGCTTAATTCATTTAGAAAAAAAATTAGATGCTATTCCAGCACTTCGTGACGATTATAACGCGACTATTCAGTCATATATTGATAAAGGTTATTTGTCAAAAGTTGACAATCCGTGTCACGATGTTAATCACTATTATATACCACATAGAGCTGTTTATCGCCCAGATAAGCAGACCTCTAAAACGCGCATTGTTTTAAACGCGAGTAGTAAAACAACTTCGGGAAAATCACTTAATGATCTCTTATATGTTGGTCCAAATTTACAAAGTAATATTTTCGATCTTTTACTTAATTTACGTATGTATTCAATTGCTGTCTCCGCTGATATAGAAAAATACTACTTTCAATTAAAACTTACACCTTCGCATCACGCTTTTCAACGCATACTTTTTAGATTTGATTCAAACGCTCTTATTGATACTTATAACTTTAACGTAGTTTCATTCGGAGTCTTAAGTTCGCCCTACCTCGCGATGCGAGTAGTGCGACAGCTTGCTGATGATTACGCTGATAAATACCCGCTCGCAGCTTACGAACCTAAGCATAATATGTACATGGATGATTATATAAACTCAATTGATGGTATAGATAACGCTGAAAAAACTTATCATGAAATGATTAATATGTTTAAAGCAGGTGGTTTTAATTTAGTAAAATGGATCTCGAATGACACTAGGCTCATGAATAAAATTCATTCATCACACAAATACCCGCAAGCTATAAACTTTGACTCGGACGCTAATGAATGTACAAAAATCGTAGGAATTCAGTGGCACCCCAAAACTGATTTATTTAATTTTAAAATAAACGCTACCAACACAGAAGTACTTACAAAGCGCCAAATACTTTCTGTTACTGCACGCCTATTTGACCCGTTAGGTTTAATAGGACCTGTTACAGCTTATATGAAACTCTTAGTTCAAGAATGTTGGAAATCCAATTTCGACTGGGATACTCCAGTACCCATGCCGATTGCTCAAAAATTTAATCAATTCTATAACGAGCTTAATTATTTAGAAAAGATAGAAATCCCGCGCCATGTAGGCACGAACTCTAAATCTCATATAACGCTTATAGGCTTTTCAGACGCTAGTGAACAATGCTATGGTGCCGCCGTATACATACGCGTGAGTTCTGATGAAAAAAGTGATGGCTCTGTTCACTTACTTTCTTCTAAATCCAGAATTGCATCCTTAAAAAAGATATCACTCGCGCGTCTCGAACTCTGTGCCGCTCTTCTTTTAGCTAATTTAATAAACGCTACTCAAAATGTTTTAATTAAACGCTGTAAGATCAATAGCATTTTCGCATTTTCAGATTCTACTGTCGCACTTACATGGATTCATTCTCCCGCTTATAAATTTCATACATTTGTCGCAAATAGAATCACAGAAATTAATACAAAATTACCATCACAGCACTGGTATCATGTTAAAAGCCGTGAAAATCCGGCTGATATAATATCACGACCTATAACGCCAAAAGAATTATTGAATTGCAGTCTTTGGTTTCACGCTCCTAAATGGGTATCTCTATGTATTTCTCAGTGGCCCGTAACGCCTTTTCAAATAAACGCTAATAACGAACCGCTCGATGAATCAAAAACTGTAGTATTAAAAACTGAGACTTTCATTTCTCATACTCAACATCCATTTCAAAACCTCGCTGATCGCTCCTCAAGTTGGTCAAAGTTACTACGTATTGTTGTATATATTTTAAGATTTTCAAAACGTTTAAATTCACGGAACTCGATTTCAGTTTTTTGACTTAGATTTTGCAGAACTCTATTTAATTCGTTACGTTCAAAATAAACACTTTTCTCAAGATTTTGTTGCGCTAAAGAATAATAAAATATGTAGTAAAGTTATATTTAAACTTAATCCTTTTCTTGAAAACGACATAATTAGAGTCGGTGGTCGTATAAGTAACTCGCAATTGAATTTTGGTCAAAAACATCCAATAATATTACCGCCTAAAGAACGCATCACACATCTTATAGTTGATCACTACCATAAAATTAATTTACATACTGGACCCGCATTATTACTTTCCTTAATTAGACAAAAGTTCTGGATTATTTCTGCTAGAAATTTAGTTCGTCAACGCGTGCATAAATGTAATGTTTGTTTTCGATTGAATCCTAAACCCTTATATCCACCTATGGGTGAACTTCCTTCCTTTAGAGTATCGCAAGTTAAAGCTTTTGTTTACACCGCAGTTGATTATATGGGTCCTTTTTACATAACTCATATTCGCCGCCGAGGTATTAAAAGCCATAAGGCATACATTTGTTTATTTGTTTGTCTCACTACTAAGGCAATTCATCTGGAATTAGTTTCGGATCTTAGTTCAGATCTATTTCTCGCCGCTTTTAAACGCTTTATCTCTAGAAGAGGCCCAGTTTCAATGATATACAGTGATGGAGGAACTAACTTCATTGGTGCTAAACGCAAGTTAAACGAAATTTATACTCTTTTACAGTCCGCAGCTCATAAAAATTATATAGGTCAATATCTTTCCGACTATCGTATACAGTTTAAACACAGTCCGCCATACGGTCCTCATTTTAATGGACTTAGCGAAATAAATGTTCGCTGTGTTAAAACGCATTTAAATAAAGTTATAGGAAATCAAATTCTTACATACGAGGAAATGACAACTGTAATAACTCAAATTGAAAATCTATTAAACAGCAGACCATTATGTATCCTAAACTCTGACCCTTCTGATATAACCCCTCTTACACCCAATCATTTTCTTAACATTACTCCATTAAAATATTTACCCGCTGAAAGTTTAATTGATATTCCAGATAACCGCTTAACAAGATATCAGTTATTGACAAAAATTACGCAATCATTCTGGACTCGTTGGAGTCAGGAATATCTCACTTCGCTGCAACAGAGACAAAAATGGAATAATCCATCTACTCCTATAACTTTAGGTACAATTGTAGTTATAAAAGACTCTAACGCTCACCCTCTTTGCTGGCCTTTAGGCATTGTAGAACAACTCTATCCTGGTAAGGACAACATTACTAGAGCAGTTAAAGTAAAAACTCAATCTGGTAGTTATATTCGGCCCGTGGTTCGGATTTGTCCTCTGCCTCTACAATAATTCATTATTCGCTGTTTTTAATTTTATTACTATGTAAATAAAGAATTCTGTGTTAACGCTCGCTTACTCTTTAAATAAAAATTTAATTCATCTTTTGTTTAGAGGAAAACCTCTAGGCCGGGGGAGTTGTTGACGCCACTTTTAAAATATATATAATACTAATTATTTATTTATTTATTCAAAATATATACAAACTCTATATTACAAATATATACAAACTCCTTAAACACTCAACTTCAATTATGGAGCGTTAATAAAAAAAAAGAAGAAATGAAAAGAAGATTAATGTCAACAAGAAAATAAGAAAATAAATACGCATCGCCCATGAACTAAAATTATATTACAAGAATAATTACATAAAATAATAGTGTAAAACTGCCGTGTATATATATAAAAGACACTCAGACGTCTGATCTTCCGCGTAAAAACTATTATAAAAATATTTAGTGTTGGTGTTTGTGTGTGTGCGACCTGGCGACCTGCTCACGGCCAAAAAAGGTCAGTTCATAAACTATTACGCTCCATAGTCAAAATTTTATTTTCTCGGCGATAAGGTTAAAAAAAAGAATTATAGATAAGAGAGTCTTCGAATAATTGCAAAAAATAGATTATGAGAAATTAATACTGGTTGTCCAAATTGCACGGCATTTTCCAATACACGGCTGAGATCGATCTGCGTCATGCGCACGACGCTCAGGTTGTTAGGTTTCTCCATGTTTTTGATCCAGCGATTTGCCTGACCCTGTGGATCGATCATAAGTGGCCAACGACGCGCCGTCCTGAAATATAACATCATTTTCTTTATGAAAATTCACTGGATGATCGCTTTTTTACAATATAATTTCAAACAAAAATAGAAACGTGCAAAAATGATATTATGGGTTTCATATCCTAAAAAAAAATATCTGAATAACAAAATATTAGATATATCAACGTCAAGAAAGAAAAAAATAAAGTAGTCTATATCTCCACATATAGACGTTTTTGTACTAAAAATGACGAATAAATAAAGAACCTCACATGATGATAATAGCGCTCTCAATACTAAAGTCATCCGCTGGTAGACCGTCTATATTCCACTGCTGGATAGTGACGGGCTCGCCCAGAGACTTGATCAGGCTGTAGTTTAGAGTGCACACGATACCACACTCGTGACACGCGTGTGCCCACTTCTTTACCTATTGAACGTTTAAAAGATTCAACCTCTGCCTTATAACTTGGTATAGCAGAGACTAATTAGGAAACATTTTAATATATTTCTAGCTTACTTGTTCGTTTCTGAAAGTTGCGGTGAATGGTCCTAGATACGCGATGATACCCGCAGCGATTAATATATCACCTGTAAAAATATATAACCTTATATAATATAGTAGATTATGAATATCAGCTAATTTAAATAAATGTGAATTTTATCAAGGCTACTAAAAGATAAATTCATTGTAATATTATTCTAGTGTTTTTTTCTCAGCCGATTTTTCTTAACAGACTCACCAGTGAGCGAGTTGTAAGTTTCACGTAATGTCTTAGCGATGCTCGTCCAGCGCGTCTTCTCTCCTCCCAATCCAGAGATGAGCATCTCAGCTCTCTTCAGCTTGTTGCTGCAGTCCATCACTTCGTTGTCGAGAAGCTTCTGCTGGCGGTTCTGTTCAGATAACGCTTCCTCCAGCTTCGCTAACTTTTCTTGGACCTGTTCAATTATTTTTTTTAACAAATGTTTCGTAAAAATATTTTCAAGAAAACATCACATAATATATCAGAGGTAATGATATCGTTTATTTGTAACATTTTTCAGTGAGTGTATTTTTGTGGCAAGACTTCATGAAAATGTCGTGTTTTCATTTAAATATTTAGATTTTAAATGTTACATGGTGGTTTCTGTTGTGGTCAAGACATATCAACAATTTTATTTGAATATTCTGTCATAAAATTTATTTATATGCACATATACTAAAATGTCCTCAAACATCACGAGCCACTATAAACTCGATCATTTCCAAAACAAAAAATCAAAACGAATGCAGCCAAAAGTGTATCGTATCTAATGTGTGTTTCACTACAATCATTGTGAGGTAACGCAGCTGACCTCCTTGAGCTGCGCCTGCTTGACGGCGAGCGCCGCCATGGCCTTGTCGTAAACCGCCTGCGCGGCCGCCAAGCGCTGCTTCTTTGGCGCCACCACTTTAGCCACTTTGTCGTATTTCGTCATCGCTATCACCCACTTGCACATACCTAATATTAGATAAAGTCTATTATAAAACACATATAACTTCTCAACCAGAAGTTTTTTATTTAAATTAAGGTCTTATTTCGTTAAAAAATCTAACCGTAAAAATCATATTGACATTGACAGACACATTGGCGCAATGGTCACTGCAACTGACTAAAGCGCTAACGGTCGCGGGTTCGATCCCTGCTCACGGCAAACGTGCGTATTGGCCATACAGATGTTTGTCGTGGTCTGGGTGTTTGTGTTAGTGTTATGAGTGTTTCCGGACCCCCGACACAAGGTCATGAGATCTTAATGGGAGCCGTTGACTGTGTTGCGTTTATTTATTATAATATGATTTTTTTAATACTATTAAATACTTACTGGTTGTATGTGACGTACAGTCCCGTAGCTTAGGCTTAAAAAATCGTCCTAAAATAAAAGTAGCTTCCGACAAATTAATCCATACCTTCAGCAGCAACAGATACGGCTCTGATCTTCTCCGGTACAAATCCATCATCTTGCATAACAGTAGTCATCAGTTTCTTCATAACGGGAGGAGGAATATTGTCTTTGTCGTAATTTTGCAGCGATTCCAAGAATTTTATATCGTTCAGAAGTTTCTTCGACGGGCCCCAGAAATCCTCTATTGTTCCAACCCCAGATGGATTTGGAACTTTATCTGGTTTGACTTCCTAAGCATAAAACTTGCGTTAAATAAGAATATCATGAAAATGGAAATTATTACTGTTTGTAGCTTGGTTGTGGAAAATATTGAAGAAGGCTTAAAGCCCAAATTATTTTTATAAATATATTTATAAAAATTTGATGAAGATGAAAATTGAATCTTAGACCACAGTTATTTGGTATTTCAATACGAATACAATTTGTAATCATTTTTTATGTATTAAAATAATAAAACTTACGTAAACCTATTTAATAATTTCTTACCGGATCATCCTTTTGAATGCATTGAAAATAAATTTCCAATTTAATAAGTTGTTATTAATTACTAGCATTTGTAATTAAATATATTTTTATTTTTTTTTTATTGTATGCATAAATTTAAAAAACGCGATAACAAAAATAAACTTCAGGAATTAGCAAGATTTAATATACATACTTTTAAAATACAAATGGCTTCCATAACTAGCTTGATGCCTCTTGGCGGACTCTTCATAGTCTTGATAAAGGTGATGTCCTGAGGAGTTAGAGTGTCGAGTGCCGTAAGAGCTGCATTTAAAATTGGCATTGCCTCCGCTAAATCAGCGTCACACTCGTCCTTGATAGCTTGAGCTTCTTTGGCCTATTATATAAATAGTTCACCTTAAGCAAATTGAACACAAACATTGTGTTTGTCGAAATGTTAAAAAATATTTATATTTTTTATACTAAAAACCTTTAAGAAACATTAAAATATGCTGCAAGTTGTTAATCTCAAAACGTTACTACTTCACCATAAAATATTAGTAATATAATGCACTTACAAATCAAAATGAAGCATTACATACCTGCTCTTCTGCTGCCGCTTGGTCTACTAACACTTCAGCTTCCACCAGTGCCACTCCTTCCTTCTTTTTCTCTACTTTAGCGGTGGTTTCCGCAACTGCAGCCGCACCAGCCGCTAGCTTTGGTTGCAGGACTTCCAGTGCCTCTTGTAACGCCGCTACTGACTTAGCAGCTATAGCGAGCTGATCGAGCCCAGTTATATAACGTTTTTCACTTGTCAGCAACTCCCTGCAAAATTCAGACAATCTTAAATAGCATAGCATCAATTTTAAAATAGGAATACCAAATTCTAATATTAAACCATAAAAATTTTGTTAATATTCTGAAATCTACTCGTTTACTTTAGGCAACTTACGTCCGCTTTTTCCCTAATAACGACTTGAACATATTGATTAATTCCAGATAAGCCGTGGGCGTAACGTAATTATATCGCTTCAGTCGTAAGAGGAATTGCTTAGTTAGTTCCTGCGTGTCCGTGTGAAACATCTGACAGAGTTTAATGGCTGTGTCTCGTTCGAGCTCTGTTAACTCAACGTCTTTTAAAAAGCGAGTAGCGACTGCGAGCAATGCGTCTGGTGGCCACTCCTGTAAAATATTGTTTATATATTTCCAAATAAACTCCACAAAGACTTATAATTCTTAAGATGGAATTAAATTTTGACCTGTGGCTATCTATGAACCCATTCATCCATCGACACATCGATCTTAAGCGACGGTTGCACGATTTTTAGGCTAACGTCATTTAGTTTTCCTGTGCCACATTTTGGTTTAAATTAACCTTAGGCTTGATGATAAAAGAAAATATCGTGAGGAATATTATACGTATAAAAAAATCCTGAGAATGGTACATATACAGATCTGTAGCGAGATTACGTGGTAGATTAATCTTTTTCATTGATGTTAGGATATACCTTTGTCCAACAATGGAACATTATTAGAAAAAGAGCTTTGCTCTTACCTGAAACCAGTCAATGGTGCAGCAGTTGACAAGTGAAGGGAACTTCCGTATGCGCGTGCGCAGCGATGTACCAGCCGGTGACATTGCTAGCACGATGTGCAGCTGGTCGCGCACAATCGAAACGAAATACGCGTAAAGAGCCGTCGGGCTGCCGTCCGTTTGCAGCGATTTGTCGCGTTGACGATCTATCTGATATTATAAGATTACATGATATATTGACATTGGCTAATTTCATTTGTGAATCTATATCAATAGTGTATTCATTTCTATATAACCAATTTAATAACATTTTGTTTAATTTAATTATTAATTCTAAAGCACCATTGAATGTAAAACTTCTTGAAGTTTAGAATAGTACATAAATAATATCTACATTCCCCATTAAAGTTAGATATCATAAAATAGTCACAAAAGTAATTGTTTCAAAGTAAAAAAACATCATTTTTGTCAATCTTACAACATCTTGTATAAAGTTTCACTTTTAAAGTATATAGTTAATGCTTACCACTCGCATTTTTTCACATAGTTCGGCTTTCTCGTCTGCGACGAAAATATTCGGAACTTCACCAGAATTCAACATGTTATTTACATCTTCTAAGAATCCTTCTTCCTTGATCTGATTTAAAATAATATGTATTTAAAAGTAACGTTATATTTTATTCGTTTTATTTTATTATAGGAATTATAAATGAAGACATACTTACTTGTGACTCAATAAACAAAAATACCATGTGCAAATCGGGAGTACTTGATTTTCTCAATAAAGTCTTTAAATCTTCACGCCATTCGTTTTTGCCATAGGTCCGACTCATTTCAACCTATAAAAGTTAGTAAATAAGTTAGAGCTACTAGTATTTTGAGATATATATAATTTGAGATATAAGAATTTTATTATTTCCAAAAAAAGATATAGGGCTTCTAACTGTAGTATCTACCAAATTCCGTCCTTAGAGGAATTAAGTATAAACTTCAAGGTTTTACTCTTATTGCTGTAACTATCAAGCCTAAAAGCTCATGTTTAAGCTTGAAACAGTTAGGCTAGGAAATAAGAAAGAGTTGAATATTAATTGCGTTTATCTTCAAAATGTATATAAATAAATCTATGAGAATAAGAATGCGACAGGCGCTCAAGAAAAGACTTAAGGTATTGCTTCTTTCAAAACATTCACTCATACTTACTTAGTCATAATGAAACAAAATAATCGATCAAAACTATTTTTACATAATTCAGCAGTCATTTCTCGTTTTCGTCAAATTAAAAATGATTTTATTATCATTTTTATGGATATAAACAAAAAGATACAATTTAGTGTGGCAGAATTGGCAACATGATTTTAAGATGATAGAAGGCATGCAAAAGAAGAACATGTTATTTCAGTTGGATGATTCCGTTTATCCACCCCAAAGTATCCATCCTAAGGGGGATAATCAGAATCGTGTGTTCGTTTGGCCACCTCGAACAAGGTAGATAAACGGAATTTCATTCTGATTACTCTTCCGATTTTCTACCCCAGGATATTGTGAGATTTGGTACTTTCGTTAAACATTATAAACCAATTTATTTTCAGTCAGGAGCTAAAACAAAAATTATATTACACAAATTGAAAAATTAAAATAATCTTGTTATTGACTGTACATAATTGAGGGGGATAATGGAAGAAAATCAATATAAGGAAATCCGATCATCCCCCTTAGTTTAGATACTTTGGAGTGGATAAACAGAATCATCCTTTTCCAATACGTGCAGTATTAACGAGTCGAGCTGACCTGGAAGAGGTCGTACTCGTTGATGTGCGCGGCGAGGCGCGTGAGCGACTGCCGGCCCGAGCCGCCGAGCCCCACCAGCAGCGCGTGCGAGCGCGGCTGCGTCAGCACGCGGCACACGCGCGACACGTGCTCGATAGCGAACCTACACCATCGACACTTACTACTATATCTCTTTGATTTTACAATCTAGCAGCACCAACATTATTTTGCCCAATACCCTGGGACAGAGAGAGGACATGGGTACATTAGGATAATGTGGACACCACTATGGCTTTGATACAAGACAAATTTGTTAAGACGTTATTTAAAATAAAACTAATCTGGCAGAAACTAGGTCCTGGATATAGGCCTTCGATCGTGGGGCCCTGGGCAACTGCCTAGCGTGCCCACCTAACTGGCGATCGACCATGATTTCTCAACAGACTTCAAAATGAAGGAAGTTCTCAATTTGTAGTGTATGTTTTTTTTAATGTTCTTTCCTCAGAACTCCCGTCATTTAACTTAGCTTTTACCAAAATCGGGTCAGTAGTTTGGTTTTAAAATCGAAATAACTGGTATAATAAGTGCGTCGTCCACATCAACGAAATTGCGTATTTTGATTTTGTCGGTTGCTTTTTTTAAGTCTAAATTATAATCGAATATGATTTATGTACATATTTCTCGGTAAATTTCTTTTTTTTTCTTATTTTATACTTTTTCTTAAATAGTCATTTGTTGTCACACTTTTATTTTTACTAATATAAATATTATACTTTTCAATTAGTACACGACGAGACGAGACGACCGTTAAATTCTACTATGTTGCCCTGCCTGTTACCGTGTAATCGGCTTACGTCTTACGGTTGTTAATATCAGGCTTTTCTCTTTTATAAGTAAAAATAGCAACTCAAAGCCTATCAATGTATTCTAAATTTCTAAAGAATAAGAGTACCAAAATTGTTATTATTGCATTGCCCGGTGCCTAGTGCAATATGTTAAAAATATTGTTTTATTATTACAATACCTAAATAGTACAAGATTCATGGGTTTCTTTGACATGTTGTTGAACTCCACGAGGTACGCTTCCACAGTGGAATTCAAATGCTCCATATTAGTAGTTTCCATGTAGAAACGCGTATCCACTTTTGGATTGGCGAAGTCACAATATATCAGTTTACGTAAATGTAAGTCCGTGATCTAAAAATTACATAACCAATACAATATTATGAAAAATAAATTATTTGTCTGTGCAAATCAGCATAAAAGTAAATCGTTTCAAGCATTTGAAAGCCACTCTATTGTGCATGAAATGGGATGATTAACAGGCAATGCCTGTGAGACGAGAATTACATGTAACTTTTACTGTCGTAATCGATATATGTAAACTTCGCTATACCTCGGTATCTGTTAATAAGTGAGTCACGATAGATATATAGATAGAATGATAAACAATTTATGTAAATGTTATATAAATCTGAGAGTTAAACTTATAAGTGTATTTCTCGCCTAACGAGATATCAAACATGTTAGCAGTTAAAAGCTACAATTTGTGTTAGAATGACAAATATTCTGATAATTTCCGATAACGGTTATATTTGAAAATAAATCTTTTAGACTGCTAATTAACACATGGTAGGGGTAATTAGATAACAAATATTAACATAAACAAGAATCGCACTACTATTGTAAACGCGAAAGTATTTAAGGGTAGACGGGTAGGTTTATTGATCCTTCCCACAAAAACTATTGAACAGATTTTAACATACTTAACTTATCCAACAGAATAATACATAGACTACTTTTAACCAACATACGATGCAGACGAAGCCGCGGTCGGAAACTAATAGTCCATAAAACGTACCGTATCGTCTGTTTCATCGAGGAGCCTCCCGAGTAACTTATCGAACTCATCATTTAGATGGAGATGTGTGGCTTCCCGCAAACACTTCACGAGCCAGTGCCGGTCAGAATCTTCTGTCAAACGATCTGAGAATACTCGGAGACACTCGTGAACCCACAGCCTTTTAATAGATTGGAGATCAGGTGTAACCTCTGGTACTGATAATAGTACACCCTGGATAATAAATCAACACACATGTATACACCAATTAAGGACTAAAAAAAATATTTTTTCTGAAACTATTATACATAGTAAAGAACAATTATTTTATCAGCACCAAAATCAGCTAAAGTAATTGTGACCAAAAGCAATATTATATTTTAAAAAAAAAACTATTTTTACAACTTAAAACTACATACCAATATTACTTTAGAGAAATCTCGTAAGTTGAAAGTGTAATGTGATTTAGATGGCGTCGGCAATAAGTTTAAGCGACATTGCTTGTATACTTCTAATGTCGCTGATACTATTTCTTCTATGCACGGATCGAACTCTTTTGAAAAACCTCTGCAATAAAATCATTAATACTAACTATTCTTGGTAATAATATTAAAGAGCTTTTCAAAAGAGACATTACCTCGTATCTAGATGCCACAGCATAATTCTTCCAAAAATCACTTTAAGAGTATCGTCGTCAAACTCGTCGATGCAGAAGAATGAGAAATGCCTTGAAAATCTCGGCGTTACTAGTTTAGCACCAGGCATGGGTTTTCCCATCGCACACATGAACTATAATAATTCATAATATACAGTATTCATATATAATATACAAACATATATAGTTCTACAAAGTTGATTTTGCCAACCGATATTATCGCATCTGTTCTATAACGTTCCGCATACCATTTCTAATCTACTACTATATATAAAAAATCATTTCTATAATAATGTCAACAGTCATCAATTATCGACTACGTGTTAAAGATAATTACACAGTACTTAACTCATAATTTATTTTACAAGAAATTCCCTTAAAACAAAATCAGTAAATGATTGAAAAAGTCCTAAAGAACATGAAATAACAAAAACCAATCTATCAAGTAATCTCAACGTAAGGCGGGAATTACATTTTTAGATGTAAGTTTTGCGCTCGTAATTGACATAAACCAACTTTGTAACCTAGTAACAATTACCTGCGTATCATTACAAAAGTTGTTGCTGTCAAAAATAAAGACACTGACAGTAAATTCTTTTAGGTGTAAACCAATGACAAACATCTTGTGTATATAATTAGCACAACTAAAAGCCATTAACCAAAGAATTGAATTGAATTGAACAACTTGTGTAAATCTTTATGATAGTCCGAAAGCAAAACTTACAAGTGTATTTCTCGCCTTGTGAAAGATTTTCTCAGTAGTAAACGATACCGTACAGTCTCGTAAGACGTGACGTTAGCGCTACGCTACCTGATGGGCGAGTGCAACTACGGCGGCCACGTTGTCTTAACACTATCCAAACCGACAGACGCGTTGGCGCAGTAGTCACTGCAACTGATTGTAGCGCTGACGGTATCGGATTCGATTCCCGCTCTCGGCAAATGTCTGTACTGGCCATACGGATGTTTTTCGTAGTCTGGGTGTTAGTGTTAGTGTTGTGAATGTTTCCGGACCCCCGACACAAGTTCACAAGATCTTAATGGGCGCCCTTGAGTGTGACGCGTTTATTTATTTATTATTTTATCCTATACAAGTTCTAAGCTATCAACTTACTTGCACATCAATAAGGTGCATCGCGACGTTAGTCTTGCGATCGTACCAGAGACCGAGATCGATGCCCTGCCTTAGCACTTCTATGGGAGGCTGGGCGCCGTAGGTTTCCGCTTGAGGCATGCTGACGTCGTCCACGAACACCACGCAGTGGCAACCGATTGGAGGACCGAATACACCTTACAACCAAAATATACAGGGTGTATATTAATAAAAAGATATATATATTGAAACGATCTTGTAGGCTCGTACAGTACAGGCATAGGTCAAAGAATAAAAATAAAATATTTTTTTTACTTTAAAATATCGATTATGGTAACGCTGGTTAAATGGCCAACACGTGACTGTATGATAATTTATTACGTTATGACGAAAAACGTATAGTAGATTTGGTATAGTTACAACGAGTGAGCAAAAATGTGAAGAATCATTAAAATGTGAGTTTGTTGAAGGAACTTAATTTCTAACTAGAAAATCTATAAGCGAAGTGTAAATCAAAATTTATTTTTGATGTAAACAATACTAAATTCAATAAAAAATGTTTACGATCATTTTTTATCAAGCTGTAATATTAATTACGTTTTTTGATTAATTTCTTTTACTTTTTATTTTAATTGATTTTTATATTTGTATCTGTTATTTTTATTTGTGGTATTTCTTTCGTGACTTTTTGTTTTATTTAATCTAATGTAACGATTAGATAATTTTAATTTAATTCAGATAAACTTGATGTAGTTCTGACATTTTTATAACCAAGTCGTTGATATAGTGAATGCGGTGTAATTAGAACAAAAGAAAGTTTAAAACGGTGTCTCCGTTTTACACTTTCTTTTGTTTATATCTGTGTAGCAAACGTGTGCCTTGTTGATAACCTTATTATCTAAATAATAAATCAAAACGTTTTTTTATTATTATTAAATAAGCAAATTATTAAAAATATACCTTTTCTCCTCTTATCAAGTTTACCCATAATAATGTCCTGCGTTTGGTTGCAGTTGGTCTGAGCGGAGAATGCCATTATTAAAGCTTTATAAACCTTCGTATCAACTCTTTTGACCAAAAAGTCCTAAAAAGAATAAACTTAGTAAATACTTATTATATGACCTAAATATCAACAAATTTAACACATCCTACAAACAATGATGTAAGATGATTTCCCAGTTCCAGTAGGCCCGACCATCATCACCGCCTTGTGATGGGTCACCAGGAGTTTGAACAGCGCCAAATACCTAACACTGTCTAAAGTGGTCACCAATATTTGATTAGGAGGAGTGTCGCGACTAATAGGTGGAGCCGCAACCACATCATCATGCCATGGCTTCCATTTACCTTTACCCTGAAATTAATGTCAATGACATAGAATAATTTTATAACAGTACTATAATACTAAAATAGATACCAAAAACTCACTTCTTTTATGAAACGATAATCATATACATTTCCATCTTTTGGTATTGTAAAAATGTATTGCTTTTCTGGCTTCGCAATCTCTTTTGGGTAACCTAATATTTCTATCACCTGCAACAGTTTATGATTATTTCAATACATTTGGCCAAAACTAACGAAATTTATCAATTATATGACAAATCACAAACCTTCTCAGGGAATTCTTTTTCAAGTAAACCGCGGAATAATAAATCAAACTTGGGTCGACCGTCGCTCTCTAAAGTTGCTCCAATTGACCAAATGCACGAAAAGAAAAACACTCCCTGTGAGGGAAAACTTTTTGGTATAAAATTTGTTAGGAAATATTAATAAAAAAGATTCGAAGTCCTAAAGTGTACCACCTCAAGTTGAGCTCTTATATCGAGATCTGACAATTGCTCAACGTATTTCTCATCGCAAAAGTCATCCATGAAAGAATCAAAAAGGTTCATACACGCCTTCACCAAGTTAGTGCGAGATGTTACGTACATTTGCTGGAATAAAATCAAAAATGAAATAAAAACTGTAAAGGCTTCAAACTTTTAAATCATTTGTGAAATTAAAAGCAACCAATACCATAAATTTCACTCTTGCATTTTACCTTAACTTTTCCAGACAATTCAACGAGCCAAAGCAATGGCGACATGAATCGATTGAACAGTGTGCGGATATAATTGCGGTTGAAGCCGTGCAGCGTCGAGGGTAAAGTGTTTAGCCAAGATTCTAACAAACATTTCCAGCCTAGTCCCTTTGGTTCCATGTAGATCATACCACAACGGGAAACCTAAATTGGTAAAAACATATTTTCGAATAATAGTATTATCGATGCCGAACATATATCAATAATCATGTATATCATGTTAATAGCTAAAGTAAGTGAGAGTATATATAACCTACTTCTGGGAAATGGATAATATCTCTTCTCAAGTTAAGGAATACACTAACAAGGATTATGAGACTTACTTATTCACTACTCTTCTCCATTGCTGATTACCAAATAGTTTTAAATATTTTCCAACAAATGCACTCAAGATATTTTATTTCTACAATTACGCTTAAAATAGTTTTATAATATTTCTATACCGTGGCCGGTGAAGCAGCTTCAAGGTCCATGGGTTCGAAAATGAGATTAGTGGTCGGCGCCAGTTGGATGATCTCACCGCTCATTAAGCACAGCTTCTTGTTATCATCCAATACGGTATTGAGGTTCTCGATCCATATTGCATCAACGGGTCCGTCAAAAACAAGCCATTTTCTAAACAGAATATATTCAAACGTTTATGCATTGAAGCATTAGACATATAAGGGAACCTATCGGAAATTACAAATTAGTGTGTGCGGAAATTATTTGCCTGTTATCGTTAGTCGATACCGCAAAAGCTCGGTAGCTGACTGCGAGTATACCATCAGACCACTCGTGAGAGACCGGATCAAACTGACCATAGAGTTGACCCATCGTTATAGACTTTGGATTGATCACTGTCCACTCTACTGGATTCTCTTCCATTAAGCCCTGAATATTAAAATATAATTTTCTACTATAATATATGTATATCTTTAGAATTGCAAAGTGAATTATATTTTTAAAGATACCTTTTCAGAGACTAAACCCAAAGCATGCCCAAGTGCGTGGTAACATTTAGTCTTACCAGAAAACGGAAAACCGACCAACATCAAACCATGTCTGACTAAAATCATCTCGTATAATTGTAGAACCTGCGAAAGATGTCCAATAATTAAAGAAAAAGTCTACCCTGTGTTATAACATTCGTATCAATTTATTACCTTTTCAATAAAGAAATCATTTGCTTGAAGATTAAGAGGCACACAAACTTCTTTCAAACACGCTACCAAGTGTGGTAGACCCGGTTGAGGCAACGGAAGTCCAGGGAATAAGTCTCCAATGATACCCTGAGGTTCAATACATAATTGTTAAAATTTGATCCAGTGAACTAAAATACCCTGAATTTGTTTTAAATACTAGACGCTAATTGATTTTTAATAAAAAGTACAAATTCTAATGCCGTGTCATACAAGTTTCACTCTGTAAACAAAGAGACTATTTACTTTTACTAATAGTATTTTCTTTTCATTTTCTTACTATATAGAAATACCAAAATATATAGAACTAACCTAACCTAAATATATAGAAATACCATACTAAAAACATAGCCAAATTGCTCAATCGTGACGTCACACTTTCGAAATATATATTCCAACTCACCATGAACAGTGGAACGTCATGCTCAAGAAACTTCGGCAAATTCACGTCTTTTATCGAGCGTAATAGAATCACGTCTTCGACTTCGTCCGGGTAGCGCAATTTCAACGCACCAGCTGCTCTCAATACCGACTTCACGGCGCGCATTCCTGCAAGCCGGCTCCGACTTACACGGTGCTTAGTTTCAGGGAGTATGTTTCAGACATACCTTGGGTTTGTTGGAGCAGCTATTATGCTCCTACGTAGAGCTCTATCCTTACTTATATTACATATATACGCGAAAGTTTGTAAGTATGTGTGTTTATTACTCAAACTACTGAATGAATTTTAATAAAACTTTCGAATAATATAGATTATACATCGGAATAACGCATAAGATATTGTCAAGTAAGTCGAAGTATTAATCCTGCGCAGACAAAGTCGCGGGCATAATTTTTAGGGTTCCGTAGTAATAAACGGCACCCTTATAGTTTCGCCATGTCCGTCTGTCTGTCTGTCCGCGGCTTTGCTCCGAAACCCTTAATACCAGAAAGCTGTAATTCGGTATGAGTATATATATAAATTACGCCGAGAAAGTCGTACAATAAAATCTTTAAAATATTTTTTTTTCAGGGTGTCTTCCCTATGTGTTAAGAGAGACCAAAAATTTTTGTCACATTTATCCCATGTTGTGGGGTATCGTTAGATAGGTCTTTTAAAAATGTTATAGGTGTGGGAAAACCATTTTTCCGAACGACGAACTGTTTCCGAAATATTAAGCTTTGAAGTGTCAATTTTTCTTAGAGTCAAGTGTCCCCGCCCCCCTCTACCCACTAAACTGCTGCGTCTAAAAATATGAAAAAATTCACGATAGTGGTACATATAATGAATTTAAAAAGAAAATTATCACGGCTATGTAGGTTCTTATGGTTATCGAGTTATAGATGATCTAAGTAAAAATAAATATTTCACTTTTTAAAGCATCACATTATGTAAATATTAATAATTTTAAATTAATATATGAATTTAAATGAATAAATAATTAAATATTTAATAAGTTTAAATTAAAATAAAATATAAAATAAGGTATAAAACAATGTCTCAATAAAACATGTCGCGAGTGATTCTGAATCGCGCTTATGAAGTTTTCAACCAAATCTAGTAAAACCTAATCTAATCAAATTAGAAGCTTTCTCACAGGTTATAATCATTTCATCCATCCAAGGAATAAAATGTTTATTAGCTCAGTATTTACCTACGGCGTTATAGCGAAAGAGCGAGTTAACAATCAAACAAACGAATTCACTTTGGCATTTATAGTATAATATAAAAGATACGGATTACGTACCTATCTCTTATTCTCTTCTTAAAGAGAAATTAAAAATAATTTTATAATAATAAAAGGTTTAAAATTGTAAGTACATATATTGTATAAACTGACTTAAAAAAAGAAATTCCCAGTTCGTCGTAAACTTTTTTACGAAAATAGGTACTCGAAGATTGCTTGACCGATCTTAACAATTCTGACAACTACGGAACCCTACATTGTGCGTGGCCCGACACGCGCTTGGCTGATTTATTTTCTATTTCTTTTGACGTAATAGTTATAGTTAGGCATTAATTTTCCTATTGTTTTTCGACATATTTTCAAAGTATAACTGTTTTATCATTATTTTAGATAAGGTCGTTTTTAATCATAAAAAGCTTACGCGAGTGATAGCATGTCTGGGCAAGTTTCAACAGCATATCACAAATCAATAATGCCATTTATTGTTGCGAAACGGGGAGCTTGGTGCGAGAGAGAATAATATAGTTCGTAGAATGTACAGTTGTACGTTCATATACCGTCATTTACATTTAACATCACCTCACAAATCTCTTCGTCATATAAAATAGCACCCGAAAATATTACCATAATAATGTATTATGGTAATTTGTTTTATATTTTGATTTATTTATAAATTGACAAATAAAATCAATATACCTAATTCCTTTTATTTAAAAATAAATAAATAACTAAAAAGGTCTATACAGATGATTGTCATCAAATAATCGAATCTGCTAGCGTTATTGCTTCAGTCAGTTTCAACACTTCGATTAACTGTCGTCTACTACATACTTTTTCCACTTATTTTAATTTTAAAACCAAACTACTGAATTCATTTAGATGAAAATTATATGGGAGCAATGGAATATATACCCTTTACCCGCCCTACCCAAACAAAATAAAAAAATAATCGGTCGAGCCGTTTTGTAGTAATTATTGAACATATATATGTTTATTTATGTCAAAAGAGTCCCTGATAAATTCAGAACTTCCTCCTGTTTTGGTATTCGATTAAAATAAATGCCCTCAAAAACATAACTTGTAGAAAAACCAAGTCTCGCAACTCAATTCTTCTACCGTAAAAAGTTGGGGATGCATATACTATCAAGTGGGTACTTTTTTTTTTCAATCACTATTAAGGATTTGCATTTGTATAGGTATTACATGGATCTCACAACTTTTTACGGTAGAAGAACTGAGTTGCGATAATTGGACTCCCTTCTGTCTTAAATAATTACGAATCAAAAAAGGATTCATACCGTAGTCATAATGACTCTGCGATGAGAGTTGCTCGGAGCAGAGCTTGTAGGTGGCCACGATCTTGACGGCAAGTGGTTTCGCGTTCAAGTAACCGAACGCGTACAATTCGATTTCCGATATGAGCACATAATCTGGTACCATCATAGCTACTGACCGGAATAGTGCCTAAAATAAACGATTACTAATGTTTGATTTAGAAAATAAATATTAATAAATTCTTTACTGATCTGACACTGAAATGAAAATTGATAAAATTGTTATTAGTAGGATTAATGATGATTAATTCAACTGATTTTTTATTACTAATAGTATCACAATATTGTCATGCAAACGAAAATCTCTGTAGTCAACCTTCAAATTATCCGGCAATTCTGATCTACCAGCATAACCCGGATTCATCGTGATGAAGACAGCGCAAGACTTATCCAAATGGAGCAGGGTTCCTTCGAACAGCAGCTCAGTTGCGCCAGAATTGATCCCTCGCTGTATCGACAGTATCTGCTGCGCCACCACCGACAACACTTCGAGATCGATACGATTGAACTCGTCAAAGCAAGACCAGGCACCACATGACGCTAACCCCTATGGAATATCATAGGTTTGTCATAATTTTGATTAAGTGTAGGAGAAATATACGATGATAATATTTTATTTTAACCCATTCTAGAAGTAATTAATTTAGTAAATCAAAAACCCGATTGCGTAACAAGACCATCTAACGTCCGTAACAATATCGTATCAATATTACTTGTCTAAAAGCCTATAAATGAGAATCGTTATAAGCAACTTTAAATCGTTATAAATCTAAACAGTAATTCTGATTGAAAAATGACATGAAAACTTAAAATCGATTTTTAAGAGTCTATTTAATGATAACCCACTTGAACTGGTTTTTCGATTTTCATTTATTTAATTTTTACATTTAGAAATATCGAGTAAAATCGGCAATTTTGATTTTTGCAAATTGTTGTTTATTCTTTTTATGACATTCGCGTCGTTATGACACTCATACGACGTGTTATCCATCAAAATCGGCCTACATGTTTAGTTTAAGTAATGCCACAAAGGTACAAACCCACATACATACATAAGTTGATACATACATTATTAAATTTAAAAAAGGCTATACAACGTGAAAAGATTTTCTAGATTGGCCACATTATTCCTGAGATTAGCACGATCGAAGATACAAACAAATCGCTTAGTTCATAAGAGTAATGTGTATGGATATATGGATAACATTGCATTTTTATTCCTAATTATCCATTAAAGTATTTTTTCATATAATAGACTGACAGGAGTCAGAGCAACTATTTGAGAAAACCGTACCTTAAAGAACTTCCCGAGCGCGAGATAATCGAGACCGTCAGAGCAGTTGAACACTACGCATTGTTTGGCCACGGCTTTAGCTAAATCCTTAGTAGTTTCAGTTTTACCGGTACCAGCTGGACCTTCAGGTGCTCCGCCTGACGTTAAAATGTATGAAAAATTCAAATTTAACCATCTAGTTACCAAGAAATTCTATTCTTAGAATGATATAGCTGTTACCGTAAAAATATTATACAGACCCAAGTTCAGATGCAAAGCTCCAAAAAGTGTTCTAAAGCATCTGTCGGTGAGAGGAGTTACCACTAGCCTGCCAGTATTACCAAGGTATTCGTAGCCATACATCAGCTGTGAATTGATCATACGAGTCGCGATCTGCATACTGTTGTCCTCTTCTTGCAACTAATAAAAGTATTGGTAATGTATTTATTTAAATCCAAGAAAGAAGTTTTTTAGAAGAGATAATAAAGTCTAATACAAAAATTATGGTCATTAATATATTCATAACTTACCTCCCAATAATATCTGATTTGCGAAAGCCAGTTAAAGTCATTGTCGAGCTGCACATTAAAGTCAATTAGCTCCATGAGAACATCTCTAGCGTGCACATCCAATACTACAAGTGCTCCTATAAAAAAATTGACTCTCATTTAGCTACTGAGCTTACCATTCCGTTTAATTATAATAAGTCATAATAATCAGTCACTTTATAGAATAGATAGAATCAGTAGGTTAAAGGAAAAATTAAAGTTACCAAGTGTAATCCGATTTTGCAAACTAAGCTCTCCGCGCACTAAGTCCACGATTTTTGATATTTGGTAATTGCACTTGTCCCAATACGCTCTCATGGCCGCAATACTAATATGAATGGCCTCCGTTACCTCTGATGTCCAAAACGTCATTGCTATGCATTGTACCTTAAAAAAAATTAGTAAATATTTAACATTTTTGTTAGTTCCTTATCGAAATGTATGTTAAAATAACAAATCAGTAAAATTTTCTTTAAAATTCCTTACCGCTTGTCCTGGCCAGATGAGTACCCACTGCTCTCGAGGCCGCTGCAGATAATCATCGTAAGAGAGCGCCACTACGTGGTGCACTGATGCTTTCATAGCTTTCTCGAGCTCTAGCAACCATTTCTCTACCTAAAACAATTTATCTTTTAATAATTACAAAAGTCATAAAATTGAATGAGACGAAAAAGAAACTTCTTCCGACAGGAAAAACAAGGAAATATAGTATAAAGGATTTACTTGTCCTCTGGCAGCTGCTGTGTTAATTGTAATGGTGAGCTCAACAACTTCTCCTTCTGATGACTTCATGTGCGTCACTACTAAATCTTCGGTGAAATTAAGCTTTGCAATGCCTTCGAAGCATTTCTTTAGATGAGGTTGCACACTAATAAATGAACAAATAAATTAAAAATATTATATAAAACGGCAAATTCCCAATAGGACATTCATCCTTTTATTCAAGATGTATCGCCCAAGAATTTTTTGAAAAAATTCTTCACATCATTTTCATTTGAAGAAAAGTTATTTGCCAAAATAGCCGCAGCTATTTTTAACTTACCGCATAGGATCTTTTGTCTCTGAAAGTATTTCAAGCAGTTCGTCATTGGACAAGAAGAAGAAGCGCGGGAAGTAGAGACGCTTCTTTTCCAGATACGCGTTCAATCCACGCTGGACCATCTCTAGCAGATTGTTTGATTTGCGGAGTCGATCCAACATCTTCTCTATAGTAATAACGTCTAACACCCTCGGCTCACTGTATGCCGCTTTCATTATTTCACGCCACATCTGTGTTTGGGGTTACTATATTATAATTGTTATAAGAATAAAACGAAACAAGTATACAAATACGAATATAATAAATACTAAATACATAAGTAATAATAAAAGGCGTCATAAATAAACTGCATATGTATTTAAAAAAAAAGAAAGAATTCTGAAATATGATAATCTTATATTAATACATCCTTTAAGCTGCAAAACATCACAAACGGAGTATTATTAACGAGCTTAATTACCGTGCAGTTGTATTTCTGTTAAATATACGTGTCATGTTCATTGCCAATTACGAAAAGAAGCGAATATTTTAATTAAAACTTAAAAGGCTTTCCAGATTTTAATTTGCAATTTACTATTAAGATTTATATATTCAAAGCCTGCTACATCGCAACTTGTGAACATTATGATCGCATGAGATAATTATTTTAGGATCAAGAAATCTTTACCTTGTCGACAGCGCTAAATCTTCGACCTTCCTCTGGGATTTGTTGCTGAATATCGGGAGAGGAAAATATCGGCTCCAAGTACATCCAAGTTGCCTGAACCTTAAGCCACTCATCTAAAATTTCTTGCAGCAATATTAGTTTACCTTCCCAGTCGCTGTAATGAAACCATGGAATAGGTGATACTTAAACGATTTTATATTTATTTTTTTGTATTACATATTTCTACTGTTAGCGACTTACACGATAATCTCTTCGAAAGGCTTGATGTATGGTGAATTTTTCATCGTTTGAGTTTTGACGATGTGATCATCTAGTAATAATTGAATTTCATCAACACTAGATAAAATGTAGGTACCCGTGTCTCTGGAAGACGAAATAATGTAAATGATTAAAAATATATACACATATTTCTGTAAAGTAGTAAAGTAGTAAAGTAAATATCCCACTGCTGGGCAAAGACCTCCTCTCCTATTAAGGAGAAGGTTTAGAGCTTAATCCACCACGCTGCTCCACTGCGGGTTGGCGGATATACATGTGTCAGAATTTCTCTCGACACATGCAGGTTTCCTCACGATGTTTTCCTTTACCGCCGAGCTCGAGATGATTTTAAACACAAATTTAGCACTTGAAAAACCAGCGGTGCTAGCCGGGGTTTGAACCCGCGATCATCAGTTGAGATCGACGTGTTCTAACCACTAGGCCATCTCGGCTCAAATATTTCTGACTTATCAAAAAATAAGAAGAAATTTTGTGTTATACAAGTGTGTGAAGTTTTTTTTATAAATACATACTTATAAAGAAGAATGTCGAATCTCAGTTCAGCCCATTCTTTTATCATCTTATCGAGAGCTTTCTCAAGGTTATTTTCCTTCGTAGCTGCTTCTGATATATTCTCGAACTTTTCGATATAATCGACCAAATTAAAATCAATAACTTTCTCCAGCGACAGTTCGTCATCAACAACGATAGGAAAACCAACGATCTCTGATACTTTCTCCCAGTGTCTTGGTTTCATACCAGGATTGCCTAAAGTTTGAATTATTGGCATGTGTGTTTTAAATTCTTCCATTTTCTCTCTGAAATTCCAAAATTATTTTTTTTTAATATTTAAAATTTCATTAAAAGTTTTCAATCTTCACGTACCGTACTGATTGCGCAAGTTGGAATGTATCGGGAACATCTTGAAACGATTTCTCCAACTTGTAAACAATCTTGTAATAATAACTCACATCGCCTTCTATATCTTCTGGGTCAAAGCTTCCAACCTAGAGAAGAAAAAAAAATCAGAAAATAGTGAGGTTATTATTATATTGGTGTTAATAATCTAAATAAATGTAAAACGTACCTTTGACGTCATCCATGTCTTATGTTTGTCTAGAAAATCATATCCCGCGTCGTACAACTTTTTAAAGGGTACTAGTCTATCATAAACCGCTTTTCTTTTGGGATACTGCGACAATTCCCACCCAAATGCAGCTTCCTCTTCATTAAATTGATCGATTTTTGCTAATGCGTTTGCAAGCCTAATGAGTAAACGAAATCATTTATAATTTAAACGAAGCCACTATGTGCTATAGTTTTTATTTTATGCGGCACTTACTTCTCATCTAAACGACGTGCACGTGTAACGTATTTAGAGAGTTCATTAATATCACCCCAATATTGAAGTTCGTTGCATTGAGTCTCGTAAATATCCAAATCTTCGATGAATTTAGCAATTCGTACCTAGGAGTTAAAACTAAAGTCAAAATACCCATTTTTATGACTTAAATGAAAATAACTAAGCTCATGTTATTTTGCATACAACCTGCAATAACTCTTGATATTCGATTTTCTTCTGATCACAAATCACTTTACACTCCTCGATCACACCAGGCATGCGAGCATACCTATATGGATAAATTACATCATTTACTTAAAGAAGTAACATATTGTTGTTCGATAGAGTATCAACAAATCCTTATACAAGGTGTCTCTGAAGAAAATTTGGATCTTATAGGCTCGCACATGATCATTTATGAAAAAGAATTTTGAAATAGCTTAGTTCGGTTTTTTTTTATTTTAAATATCGATTCTGCTAGCTCTGGTAAAATATCCCACACATGCTCAGTTGACCCCTTGTACAATATTATTCATATGACTAAATTAATTATACTTACAAATATGGATAAAGTTGATTAATTGATACCACAAAATTATATTTTAACCAGAACTTTAAAATAACTTACCAATGAAACGACTGATTGTTGGCCTTCATCTCCAGTGGCGTGAAGACCGTGTAGTCGCTCAGGAAGATGATGAACCTCATCACATTACGCAGCTTGTCCTCCATCTCGTCGAGGATGCTGCTCTCCACCTTCTTGCAGTACTCAATGAGCGTCATAAGCGCGGCCGTATCTTGTGGCGGAGTTAGCAGCGTGTTCGCGATTGCCGAGTACTCGTCGTATATTCTAAATTTTTTTAAGATAGCGGTATCTTTTTGTAATAATTGTGCTCATAACATGAGTTATAAATTGAATATAAGAAAACATCTTGCGACCAAAGAGGTCTGATATAGACCTTACTTACAACGCAAGGAAGCTGAAAGTTTCTCAGCGCACACTTTCAACATAGCTAGGCCCAATTTTGATAAAAAAAAAACTAGATAAAAACTAATTATTGGGCTCATCTCGATGGAAAAAAAAAACATAATTTTTCTAAAAAACTAATGATACTTTTTTAGTTTTCCTCAAAATCGACCCCACGACTACAGTGTCAGATCAGGACTTCCGTGGCCAATTAAAAAGCCACCCGACATTTTTAAGTTTGAACATATTAAGTTCCTCAAATTTTTACTCTTAAATAAATAAATAATTCAAATGATATCTTTTACAGTAAAAGTTCCTTACGATTTAATCATATTCTGATAGTCTTCAGTCATCCTCCTGAGCAACGTATTAGCGAGGCGAGTAGCGGCTCCGCGGAGGGAATTGATAAGATCCCCCCTCTGCATGCGAAACATGCCGATAATGATCGTCCCTTCCAGCTTCGAAGGAATCTCCTTTGCCACATTCACGTATTTAACTGCTTCTTCGCAATATTCTTCAAATGTTTTCTCCGGTTGCGAGTTAATAAAACTTTCAACTTTTGATTGTGACTGAAAATTGTACTTATATTAGAAAATGTTAGGCAAGTATTATATTTTTAGGTATTTCCCTCGTAATTGATAAAAAAATAACTTTGTAACCTGGTAACAGATACATCGTAAATAGTTACGAAGCCGTGAATCAAAAATAAGGCACGGACAGTAAATTCTTTAAATCTTTATGAATGTCTGTGTTCTTATAAGTGTAATCTCTCGTTTAAGATATGAATTTTGCGTATATGTGTAACTTTGTAATTATGCTTTACCTCTCCATTGAGCAGACACACGTAACTATCAAAATCTTGCACCCGAAGTTCTGGCCCAATTCTTTGGTCGTTGATCAAATCGGCAACTTTCTTCTTATAATCTTCGACGAGTTCGTTGTCAATTATTGGCTGTTACAAGAAAACATTATTAAAACATGACTTACTCGAAGACCTTATTTGGGCGCTGATAAGCAATACTGTGTCAAGCCACACGGACTTGTCTAAAGAAGTCAAACCTATTCTTAATAAATTTGTTTAAAGACGTATATATCCATCACCTCTTTTCTGTGTTGATAAAATATATAATGAATTGAAAGCAGAGTAGTATAATAAAAAGTTCTATCTAACAATAAGTTTTTTAAATATATTATACTATTGAATATCGGAAAATATTGAGCACACGTAAATATTCGGAATATTAAATTAAGAAACTCTTTTCCGTACTTATTTCGTTTTTTTATAATGTTCAATAGATGACGCATTATCAGAATATATTAATATCTCCGAAGTCGACTTTTTGTGGGTTGACACATTATTGCTTATAAATATTTACGTACCCTTAGTGTAGCTCTGTTTGTAATAACGAAATCTTGATATAGCAAAGTTTCCAATCGCGGCGATTGTCTACAAGCGTCAATAATGAAATCATACAACAGACAAAGCTGATCTCGAAATTGCTTGAAGGTCGGTTCGAACCCTATGGCGTCATCTTTAAATGCCAAATTGATAACAAATCCTTGATTCATATCCTGACAAACAAATAATATTCGTTATTGTGAAAAATAATACATTTTAAAGAGCATGAAAATGTGTGCTTTTTTTTTCAATTTTACCCCAACGTCAAGAATATATTCCGTGAACTCTTTCATAGACTTCAGGCATAAGGTCTGCAGATTATAAGTCATAATACAAGCTAAACAATTGTAGAAACGCTTCATTCTCAGTACTTGCTTCGGGTCTGGTATCTGCTTTCTTTTACTACCCTGAAGAATTACAACTTTAATTAATAAAAAAAATATATCACATCGTTATAGAAGAATATCACATTAGAAAATGGTAATTGCTAATTTCCAGAGTTTTTCTAAACTATAACAGCTGATATATCGAACTTATTTTATATCTATCGAGTTTCTTGTCGGTTCTACTTGATAGAATCTACATTCCGAACAGGTGGTAGCTTTCTTTTAATGTACTTTTTTGTATTGACAATTTAAAAGTGCTCGTCAGAGCATACTTGAATAAAGTATATTTTGATTTTGATTGGGTTTAGAAACCGTCCAATTAACTGCTAATTTAAACCCAATAAACTTGTTCCAGCAAAGTAAATAAAATAAACCCAAACAAGATAGATTAATGCTTATTCATCTTCCAGTTACGCTCCATATCATTCATCTAGAAACAAATTAACCATATAATTGTCATATTGATGAATCGATACCATTATTTGAGTAATGGACTAACTGATGCATGACAAAAGCATTACATACGTGCTGCCTCCGTTAGCAAACATGATTATGGTTTTAGTTCATTGTTTCTAATGAGTACAAGTACATATTCTGTTCGTTAGTATCTATAGGAAGACAAAGTTACATAATTATAACATATTCTCATAATGACCATCAATTTTTTTATACACGGAGGCATTTCGATACAATTACTTTCTTCAATATGTCTTGAATGTTTGCATGTACTTATAACATATTTATACCTATATAAAAATCTCGCTAAAAGCAAAAAGTGTAAGTATCGCAAAAGCTCAAAAATGGCTCCATACTTTTAATGGATTTATTTTATTTTGTTTTAGACACTAAAGACAGTTAAGAAAAACCTAAAAAACACCCGAAATATGGAAAAAAATGAAGTTTTATAATTTTATAGGTGGCCTTTTCAAAACATAATATAAAGTTCGCCGGATCGTCTTATCTTACTATTATTATAAACGCGAAAATTTATAACATATATAGATGGATATATAATAGATGGATGTTTAAACGGATGCGTATTTGTTGCTCTTTCACGCAAAAACTACTTAACAGATTTTGATGAAACTTTATACTGATAAAGATATATACAGAAAAACACAGGAGAAGATGGTAATCTAACAATAAATCAAAACTAAAAACAAACCTGTAGAAACACCGCTTGCAGTGTGGGCAGCCACTGCAGAGTGAGCACGTTACCAGCTGTGTCGATGTGGCGCTTACACACGAAGCAGAAGTCTTGCAGCTCGTACGCTTCGTGCGTCGTCATTATATCCTTCATACTAATCAACCGCAGATCACTAAATATGGGAGGGAAACAGGCAAATTATTTTATTTCAATGACCATTTTTAATTTTCCTAATTCGAAGACTACCACGGTGCACCTTTTAGTAAGCCTCCGCTGTTCGTCCGTGTGTCTATCAGTTGTACGTAGCGGGTTGTAGAGAGTGTTATGTTATCTCTGGGGTTCTAGTCTTTAGTTTACATGTATGAATATATTTATAAGAGCGAGAACGAGTACTCTATCCTAGAGAGAGGGAGAGTGCATATTGCCCCAATATAATAGTAACTAACCAATCATTGAGGTACTAAAGACAAAATACAGTGTATTTTTACTTTTATGATGTATATATTGTCTATTAGGAATGTGTATATGATAGAAGCAAATATATATAGTAAATTAAAATTAATATAGTTACAATTTTTACCGGAGAGATACTTCTATTGTCGCTGTAACTAAAACTAATAAAAACTGATCAAGTGAGATTCAGACTTTACAAATCATTACTTTATGTTATAGCGTTATTATTTTGTTTCTTCTAGAAGAATGTAAAAAGCAATGCTATGGAATTCTTCATGTGCGAGCCCGACTCGCACTTGATCGCTTTTTAAAAAGCAGAAAGGTGTAGTAATCAATGATCATGCCTTCCGAGTCGGGGGAACTTCACAAATATTTGTCTTCCCGCTCGTGGCAAATATTTGTTTCGGTTTGAGTGTTGTCTCTGTAGATGTTCCCCCCTTCGTAAGTCGGTAAGTATGAAAAGTTGATTGAAATTAGGTTTATTATTAACTAGTTAGCCCCCGCGGTTTCGTTTGGGAAGTATTATTTGGAATAGTTATTATCCTTGAGAAAGTTTAATTCCCTATATTATTTATAGCCCTCTCCAATTTTAATTTTTGACTATTCCAAATTGTTTTTAAAAGCTAACTTGAATAAAGTATATTTTGTTTTTTGATTTTGCAACAAAAGGTACCTCGTATATTACTTCAACGTCCAATCTACATTTATATCAAAATTCTTCAAAATTGGTTCAGCAATTTAATCATGAAAACGAAGACTAATTGGTCGCGAGAATGGCAGGCGAAGAAGGATGAAAATGTCTACGCAGACGAAGTCAGAGGGAGTGATTAGTATGTCAGAGTACAGAAACTCACTTAAAACCAACAATTTACATAGATTAAAAGTAAGCTTAACGATTGACTTTAAAATAATATGTTCACTGTTAAAAAGAAAAATCTTTAAAGCTTATGAAGCACTTACTTGTACTGCTTCCACCAGATCTGCAAGACTTGAGCAATGCAAGGATTCACGCTGTAAAGGTTCCTGTTCAGAAACTTCTTAGCTACCGCGTAGCGATTCCTCCAAGCGTCATCCTTCATTGCGAGCTCCCGTTTCAGAGGCGTATCTTCTTCTTCTAAAGACTCTTCCTGTTAGGCGAGAGTTACATTCGAAAGTTTTGCCCTTGTAATTTATATAAAACAAGTCTGTAACTTGGTAACAGCTACTAAGGTAACCTTACGAAAACTCTTACTGTCAAAAATAAAAAAAACTGACATTAAATTATTTCAAGTTTCTGTAATATTTAACTATAGATAACACCTCGGTCGCTATAAACCTAATAATATATAATATTAAGAATTTCGACATTGTGAGAATTCAGCTCTCAATAGATCAATTGGCAAGGCACCTAACAACTTACATGGGATGCAGGAAGGTGCGGGTTCTATTCTCGCTGTGCCACATTTGATTTGATGTTTCAGGTTTAATATTATATCTCCTTGTCTGGATTTTTTTGTTATGAGTAAAGTACATACATAGATTGCACCATATAAGTGAAATTTATTGTTGGTGACAATCGATTACAGTATTTCATTTACTATTTGTCCCATTACAGTACTATGGTCAAATGAAGAAAAGAGTGATTACAGTCTAGGGCGTTAAAGTAGTAGTTTAACGTTAACCTAAAGCAATTATTAAGATTTTTGCCCCCCCCCCCCCCCTCCCCCCGTCGCTTCCCTCCAAGTAACGCACCGTATCGGTTTTCCTAATTCCTCTTAAACGTTACTTAACAAGTAACCATTTTATCCCTAACAGTCACAACACAAAGTACCTAAAAGTCACTAAAATACCTTTGTTATGGTTTTAATCCTCTAGAGACAAGTATTAGTGTGCATAAATAAAATTAAAAAATTAAAATCGCAAACTAATAGATGTGATGTTTAAAGTGGTAATATTGGTAGGCGCTTTAAATTTATAGGCGTTTGAAAGTTTTAAGGACCCTAAATATAATCATTCAACAAATAAACTAAGAAGTAATTATTATTTAGAGCTCAAATGTTAAACCGTGTTAGGATCCTTGAGGACAAAGTCAACGATAGCCTTCTTCATGCTCATCATAAAGTCTTCGCGCATCTCGTCGGTGCTCGTAAGAAGACAATCCTTCCATTTCTTCAATTTTGGAGATATTAGATTATGGACTCTGCCATGACAAAATTAATTAGCTACAATAGACGTGTTATTTTTACTTAAATGAAAGAAGAACTATCGATTTGTAACGGATAAAATTTTAAAACACACCGTAATATCATTTTATTATCCAGAGGAGCAACATGTATAGTGTCAATGCCGTAACGCAAATAGTAGTAATATCGCAACAAATTCTTCTCGTCCCCAGAAGGAATCGAATCTCCATCCTCTCCAGGAGCTGACTGACAAATCAGTTTCATCAATTTCGCTCTGAATTCTTCTCTTGCTTTCCTCATAGCTGTGAAACTCTTCATTACTGAAATTAGGAAAAAAACAATAACATGTAACAAAAACATATTTTACGACTCTTATTAAAACTTTTGGATTCAAAGTTCATGTCTCTGCCAAAAAGAATTTTCAATTTATCTATCGTCCTGCTGTTTTCTTCTGAATTAAGTCTTTAGAATCGCTTATATCAAAGAGAAAACCGAACCTATTGGTTACTTTTATGTTCTTCTATCTATTCGTCTATCAAGACTTTTTACTCAGAGACGATTATCAAATAGAAATTATTACTTAAATATTAGTATTTTCGTCATTGATCCTTATGTGGCGCAAAAAAATTAAACTCATAATGTATATGCAGTATTTTTTTTCTTTAGCTAATGATGTATTAGTCTCTAAGACGTAATGGAATAAATAAATAGCCAACTCAACTGGGAAGCTCTCGTGGTTCGGTTGAAATCGGAACTTTTTAGTTTGGATATAACGAAAAGTCAGTTTGACCATGATGGGCTTCTTTTAGAGAAGACAATTTTTTTCACCTCCGCCGATGATGCATCGGTTTCTAAGGCATAAAAAAGAAAGCAAGAGGCAACCCAAGTGAAAAGCAGTCGTAGTTTTTGTTGAAATCAGACTTTGAACCCGACTTAGCTTAACCGGTTTTTTTATTAAATATATATTACGCAAGCATACCGCTGGACTTTCTTCTTGGGATCGATTTTGAAGATTGAAGCTTCGCAGCTTTATTTGTAGGAGGAGGTAATTTCAATATTTCTTCCGGAAGTGAAAACAAGGGCTGTGTCCTTATCTTGAAATCCTCTGGCATTTTAATCCTTGGTATTTTAGGTAGCTTGACATCAGAAGACGGACCGGGTTGTCCTTTTTTTCGAGTTGGTCGACTTCCTTGCATTTTTTTATTTATTTACCTATAAAAATATTATCAATATCAAGATTAATAAATATTTATTACTGGCTGCCTTATGTAGTTTCACTCGTGTTTATGGTTACTGCTTCTCTCCTACGAGTCGTAGCGTGATGTAATATGGCCTATAACCTACCTCAATAAACGAGCTAACAGAAAAATAATTTTTCAAACCGGTTCCTGAGATTACCTCCTACATACTAAAATATTATTAAACATACAAACAAATTTTACCTTTTTATAATATTTGTATACATACATTGATTGTTCGTTAATATGTATAATAATAAGGTACAGAATATTTTAAGGAATTAAGAATGTAGTACATTAAACAGTTAGAGCATGTAAAATAAATTATGTTGTTTTTCATATATTATAATTATTTCTTAACTTGATATTAATATAATTTTAATTTTAGTTACATTATTAAAGCTCATACAATTATTTAACGTTTTTTGATACTACTCTGAACGTTCTTTGGAATATAGACAGCCGACAGTTATTGTCATTTTGACAACTTCAAGAAAATCTTTTATGTGAAAAATATAAAGTTAAGAGTAAGTGAAAACTCTCCAAAAGATCCAATTAGGTATAATAATTAGAAATAAACCTTATACCACACCTTTAATTTACACAGTACATCAGTTCGTATCAAATAACCTATCAAGGTACAGTTCTTCTCTTTCTTACTAAAATTACACAATCCTTGTTTAATTTTAATGTTATTATCCCTTTTTTAATAATTAAAATAAAAAATAAAGAAATTAGACTATTATTAACACCTCTTAACTACAGAATAACAAAATGTTATTGATTTCTCCATGACAACATATATTTTTTTAAATAAATATTTTCAACCAGTATTAAGTGTCAAAAAATTTCTTAAAAAATTACGATCCATAAATCCTTTATTAACATAATTATTGATGAATGATTTCTGTTTTATAGGTTATTAAAAATTAATTGAATGAAGCAAAAAATCAAATCCTATTCCATGGTAAATGTGTGCAATGGTTGTAACATTATAAGCTTAACTTGTCCTACTGTATCTATAATACATTCATTTATGTGCTGTGTGTTGGTTTGTCCTTGATAGGATTTAATAGCTAGATGATGTCATCATAGCAAAACTAAAATCAAAACAGACTTGAGGCTTTAGTAACCAGCTCTATGTATTTGTATTTTGTTAATATGTAAAATTTTTAATACAAGTTGTGTAAATAAATTTCATTGCATGTATCTATTATATTTTTTATGTGATTAGTGAAAATTTTAATTGGTGCTAAAGTTTGTAAGCACTTATTATTTATTACTTTTTACTCAAATCTAATTCATTGTTGTTCAATATTCAACAGTTGTTATTAATACTTTTAGATGATATTTCAACTGGTGAGGAGTTTACATGTTAGTCCTGGTTACCGGGCTGCAGAATCCTCGCTTTTAGCAAAACTTAGAAAGAAGACAGGATACACCATTGCTAACTGTAAGAAAGCCCTTGAAATGCACAACAACGATTCAGATAAGGTGAGCTAATAATAAAATTATTGATTTATTTGTTAAATGTTTATTAAAATAAGGATCAAGTAAAAGAAAAGAAATACAAAATTAAAATATTTCTTTATATATATGTACACTTGTAAGTTTTGATCTCAGACTTTCATAAAGATTTACGGAAGTTATTTGTCATTGGTGTTCACCTGAAAAAATTTCCTGACCATGCCTTCTCTTGACATTCACAGCTTTCGTAATTACTTTTTACATATCTGTTACTATGTTACAGAGTTGTTTAAAATAATTATGAGAGTAAAACTTAGAAATGTAATTCTCCCCTAAGATGACATTAAAAACAAGTATATGGTCCTTGTTAAAGTTAAATAAGTCTTATTCATTATGTTCAAGTAATTTTACTACATACTTTATTATAAAAAGGGACTGACTTCCACTTGCATACAAACTTACTAAGGCTTTATTATTATTATTTCTTTTTACTTCCAATTTGATTTTTAAAGGAGTAGACTAAATCTCGCTACTAGACTAATGACTTCATATCATAGATGAATAATAATTTTAAATTATATATGGAATTTTAGAATTATTAACCAATAAATGAAAATAAATTATTTCTTATTAGTCAATGGTAATAAATATATTTGAGTTCAAATTTTAAGATGTTTATATAAAGTGTTGAAATTATATAAACACAGATCCTTATTCACTTTGCAATATATGTTGGTTTTATATTTCAGGCCGAAGCATGGCTCAATGACCAAGCTCAAGCCATGGGCTGGGCTAAAGCGACTAAACTAGCCGGTCGTAAAGCACTTCAAGGTCTTGTGGCTGTTAAATTTGATAAAAATCATGGAGTTCTCGTTGAACTTAACTGTGAAACAGATTTTGTTGCAAAAAATGAGAAATTTCAAAAAATGCTTGAAGACACTACACTTGCGTGTTACAAGTTTGCACACACACATTTGAAATCCAAAGGTCCTATAACAAAGGTAATTTTACTTATATTTTAAGCTATATTGTAAGCATTACATTTCTGATTGATTTGATTCAACTATTTCTTAGTACTAACTGTTGTGATTAAGATAAGTTTTTAATAAAATTACATAATGAAATTATTATAATTTGATTTCACTTTTTCTTATAGCTGGAACTAGACAGTGAACAATTGGGAAATCTATCCTCCGAGGGTGGTAAAAAGCTTTCAGAAATATTAGCACTGTTCATTGGATCTGTTGGTGAAAATGCTGTTCTCCGTCGTGCAGAGTGCTGGAAAACAAATAGTAATGATGTGAAAATAACAGCTTATACTCATCCAGCTCCTTCAACAGCAAGTGATTATTCGAGTGGTAAATATGGAGCTTTGCTAGCTTACAAACAGCCTAATGACATAGAAGACATTGGAAAGCAGATATGTCAACACATTGTCGGTTGTGCACCAAAGAAAATTGGTAACAAAGAAAAAGATAAGCCAGTAGAGAACTCTGATGATGAAACATGTCTCATTTTCCAGGAGTATTTACTAGATCCCTCATATACGATTGAGGAGGTACTGGAAAAGAACAAAGTTGAAATTCTAGATTATGTTAGGTTTTCTTGTGGCGAAGCCGTTGAAGAAAATATGCCTGGTGTTGAAAAACAGCCTCTAGAGACAGTTCAAACCTTGCAGTAAAAATTTGTTATTAGACTTAGAAAAACAAGCATTTTTATTTGTAAATAAAGTTAAACTCTTAACAAATTTGTATTTTATTTCTTCAAAATACATAAGTAGAGCTATATGGATATATATATTTTTTAAATGTTAAAAAAATTAATTGTTACTGATTTCTTGATGAATTTTCTTCTTTTTTCCTTTCCACAAGAACATTCGACAATCTTTCTTCCAAAACATGGCTATATGACATGGCTCAAAGTTATAACCGTGATAATGTAACACATTAGGGGAGACAACGTGCAAGGCAAGTGTATTTCGTTCTCTCGTCCTAAATGGTACTGTCGCAGATGTCCGCAACAGACAGCCACATGGACAAATTGCGGCAAGCCGAGGTGTCGTTATTATACGGTTGCAGACATTTAATCTCTGAAAGTTATTACAAAATCGAAGTTCCTCCACTGCTCCAGTGAACGATTGTGTCGAACGTAGTGCCAAGGGTCTTGCGCTTTGATTCTCGGGATTGTTCCGAAAACCAACTGTTGATAATGATTTCTTTATAACATTTAAATTATCGTCTAAGCTCTTGTCTTCACCATCTTCGTCTCTGTCAGAATTATATTCAGTAAACATTGGAACTTAAAATAATAAAGTAGAAAATTATGACTTAAATTTAAAAACAACTGTTGCTAACGACAAAAAATAGTAAATTGTCAAATTTACTTTTTAATATATATCTTGATATACAACAAGGAGGTTGAGTAAGATCATCTAAACAAGAATTGTGTAGCAACTGAAAGCTACATAGTATATATAGATAAGATATATTTGAGCGAAATTGTGTAAACTCTAATGTAAAAAGACCTAAAAAGCTACACAACACAGAAGTACCTAAGTAATATACAAAGTGAGTTTTTAACTGGGTGTGGTAGGACAAATGAGAAACTATAAGGAATAGCAAAATATATAACAGGCGATAGCAGGACTTAGCCATAGTGCGTTCGTGCTAAGGCATGCAATATATAAACACATAAAAAGATACAATAAAAGAAGTCTCGGTTCCGATTTTGATGAAAACTATTAACAGGAATCGAAGCCGTTGATTTAAAAAAAAATACATCCTACATCATTGCACCAGATAGTGTACCTACTTATAAGAATTATCTTGTGGGAAGTAAAGGGTAAGCTAAAGGAAAAGGCTTATTTTTTATGTTATTAAATTCATACAATAATTAAGTAATCTCTAAAAACTAGTCAACTCTTCAAGGAAATAATCAACAATAAAAGTGAAAATATGAAGTTTGGGTATGATGTTGTAATGGTTAATGCGGGCGGGTATAATAGTGGAGGCCAGTTATATCTACATTTTTTTTCCTTTATTTTGAATCAACAGTGAATTCTTAACGGAACTACTTATAGTCAATGTTTTAAAAATACTTAAAAGATGGATAAATTAATTGAAAATCAACATTTTATTTTTAAAACACATTTAGAGTCGACTCGGTACAGTAACCAAGTTTTAACTTTTGAGTTTCTATCATTTTCTCATTAATGTATGAATTTAGTAGAATTTTGTGAAAAGTAGACCTTTTCTTTAGTTTGCCGAATACCTAATGATTTTTTTTTTTCAAAATCTGTGAAATCGATGCCTGGCTAGGAAAATAAAAACTTTCAAAAAAGTAATGATGCAGTTTTAGCTTTCTTTAAAATCAGCCCCGATTGTCCTCTCAATATTATTCGCTATTCCTCATAGTTTCGGATTTGACCTACTACACCCCAGTTAAAAACTTACCTGTTTAGTAACAAAATTACAATAAGTATCTCGCCTAATTAGGTCGATTTTATAGATTAGATATAGATCGTTTTGGCCGTTCTAGGAACCTATAGAAGAACGCGATCGGTTTCAAAGGAATATCGAAGTTTCATTTAAATTTATTTTATTTGTTGTAAAACCAGAAAAACAATTTAGTAAATTCCATTACCTTTAAATTTGAACTATTTGGAAGCTCATTTGACGCTTTTTTAATTTGATAATTAACTACCATCAGGCGGCAAATGATATGCGAAATTCATTTTGCGACGTACTGATTTAATAACCTTGAATTTTCAAACATTGTATTATTGCAATGCACAATACATGTTTCCTAATCTAATCATGTCGCCACAAGAGGTATTGTGCCCAGTTATTGTGATGTGAACAATAGGGGTTTAAATCTAATACGTATTATGTACATATAATGACTTACTTACTTTGAGTCATTTAGTTATTTGTAGATAAAACCTTGAACTATTAACATTTTAAGTAGTTATCTACATACCCTATTTAGTTATACAAAACATCTGATGTCTAATAGCAATACCTCGCACTTCAAAATATATACGATACCAAAGATCTTATATCTTACTTATCAAAAAGTAAGTTGCGTAAGTTGGTATATAGGTACACATACATAGACTTCCAGGCGTAAATACAAAATTTCAACATCCTCCATCTAAATATTATTTACCTAACTGCGTAAAAGGAAAGTACATAATGGTTTTTGCACCTATGTATGTGTGTACTACACTTTCAATTTATGAGGTCCTGTAGCCAAAAAGTTTTTCCGATTTTGAAGTGCGAGGTATTGTTATTAGACAGCAGTTTTTATTTATTTAACTTCTTAATGTCTTTCTGTCGTCTTATTATGTTTTATTTGACAGCACGCCGAAAGCATTAAAATATATTGTGACGATTAAAATTATGGATCGATGGAAAACCGCTCAGTACTTATAATACTTTCTTAATTTCGTATAAGGAAAAATAAATGTTGTAATAATTGCTTTCTCTTGAGCTATATTGAGATCTGTTTCGATACTCTACTACACTCTTTTAACAGATATGCAAAATTTTTTTTTGTCGTGTAACAGCACAACATTTTTTTTATAAAAAAGATATCATTGTAAATATTTACATCTTATTACTCTAACTATTTATTTAGTAATTTTACTTGTGTACTTTAATTTTTAAGATATTAAATTAATCATTACTACCTGTCGCCTAATATTTTTATACAAAGATAATTTAAAAAAACATTTTCTTAATAACGCAATTTTATAGTTATTTCAAATATCTCTACGATACACGTTAAAAATTATGAAACAGAACACCAAAATACCATTTCACATTCGACCATTAAAACTTTACGCCGCATACCTGACCAACGAAAGTGAACACATAACACGGTGGACACAAAGCGCGCGTCGGACCGTGGTTCCTGAACCAGATGTATCAGCTCGCGAAACATCACTTCTAGTCAGTGTATCGCATCTGCTGCCTTTACTCACCAGCACCCATAGTGCCAGATATTAATCACATACTTTCTACAGTCAAGAAAGTGTAGCAAAACTCGCAAAAACATTGATGGATACATATCAGGTGCATTAAATTTTTATTATACATAGTTTTGTTTTTGTCTTTTTACGTTTAAATTTGAAGTAAACACTAATATAAAATAACAAGCGTTACATTTTTATTTAATCGCAAAACACAATATACAAACGATTTTTTATGTAATCTAAAAATATCCTTTAATTACTTTTAGAAAATTATGTTAGGAAAAATTTTAAAAATATTTAAATGTGATCAGTTTTGTACAATATATTAAGAAGATACTTTTCCAGTCAACAATTTATTACAAAAACTACGCAATATAATTATTATATATTGTTTACGTTGGAGCATAAATCGATGGACATCAATAATAAAATCGAAAGTGAAATATCTGCGTGACAATGAAGCCTATTTGTTTTTAAATTATTTAGAATAATTTATTCCCCTTTTCAAATAATTAATAAAAATGAATCATATATGTGCATAATCATTATTACGTATTAATATTATGCAATGCAATAATATGCTTAATATTGTAATGAAAACGCTATTTCTATACACAAACTTTATTTTCATTTTATCGACAGTCATCTCTTATTATTTACGTTTATTGAAGCACGAGTTCTACATGTGTAACGCCACTATGTTTACCCATTAAACCTTTTTTTGCGACCGAACGTTAATTAAAGTAATGGAGATGAAAACACGATATTTTAAACGCCGTGGTCATCAATTGGCCGCAGCACGCCACTCAGACTTTCGCGAGAAATAATTTATTCCTTGTATTTATTAAAATATGCGTGTTCAGCTAGCATGAAAAAAAAATCTTTTCTCGTCAATTGGTCAGCGGTACTAAGTTAGTCTTGGATTGTGCATCACCGTCACGGTCGTTTTATTTGGTGCGCTCTTGAGTGGCTACTGGGCGGCTGAGAGGCTGGTGGGAGCGAGCGGCTCGGAGTGATGGGGCCAGTCCGTCCCTGACCACGGCCAAGAATATGCACATCCTGGAAATAGGCGCCGAACAAGTAAACAACTTTGTGATTTAGTTTAGTGTTGTTCAATAAAAGTGCGTTTTAATTTGATAGTGTGTGTGTTAAAAGTGTCTTTAATATTTATCGAGTCCGTTAATTATATAATAAAGTATACACAAAATAATATAATAAAATATTTATTATATTAATTTATGTTTACTCTTATACTTCAACCACTTTAAGTACTAATTTATGTTTTAGTTTTTAGAAACATTTATAAAAAAATAATTTATCGTGTCAAAGCAACTTAAACATTAAGTAAAGAAATTTTCCTATCAACAGTTATCGATTAATTTGTGATAACAATCGGAACCAAATGATACCCGTGCCAAACACATATCCGTCTGTATGTCTAATATATACGTAATGTGTTCGTTTTGAGAAGGAAGCTAACCCGCGAAAATGCTTTGAAGGCATGTTTCGCCAGGACTGCACCAAACGGTTATTAAATAAATAAAAAAAAATATTAAATAAATTTTACATTGTAGTATAAAACAACAATGAATTATACATACATACATATAACATTTATTTTAAATTTTATTTAAAATAAAAGTAAAGAATTTGAAAACAAACAAAAAAGTAACAATATGTGTAATGAGTTTATAAATACTCTTCCATATTAAACGGGTACCTATATAGTAATAAAACAAATTATTATAATTATTATTTTGTACTGTTTTTGACAACTATATCTAAGTAATTCAATAAACATTCGCCGGTAGTTCAAATTTTTTTTTACCCTTTCAAAAATTATTTGAGTAAAGAAAATATGTGACATAAGTTTATATCTAGTAAAAGTCGAGTATTAAATGTGGAATAATGGTAATATGTAACGTGTATTATGTGGTGCAGGAAGATGAGGGGGGACAGTCGCGGACGGTGCCGCCGGAGGCTGCCTTCCGCACCGTGCCTCGAGATCACACCACCTTTCTGATTTGGAGAGTCACGGTATGAAACTTAAAACAAATTACGTTCTAATATTACTTATAATGACAACAACAATATTATATATGTAAGATTCTATTGTCTAATCGCTTTTTTTTTTCTTTTTAACTTTTGTGAAATAAAAAACCGTACCTATATAATGTTTGTTATGAACCGTCGCGTCGGTAATACCTATTATATACTGAACTAGTTCTAGGAGAAAAAACCGTATTCTAGCCATAGTTTACTGTTTAAAATCGTTGACTAATTGGCTACAGTGTAATTAATTGTTCAATACAATACAATACAAATATGCTTTATTGTACACCAATATACAGAGTTAATTATACAAAAATGGTGAAGAGAAAATAATGCACAAAAGGCGGTCTTATCGCTAAAATAGCGATCTCTTCCAGACAACCTTTGGGTACAGGACATGAAATTAAATAAAGCGGCATGGAGGTGTACCAATATTATAAAATAAATATATATATAAATAAATTTATACTTATATATGTACATATATAACAAATGATATATAATATATATAAATAATAATACTAATTTTTATTGTAATTGTTAACGGTGAAAATATTTTTTTAAAGTGCTCCGTAAACACATTGCTAAATATGTAGGTTAAGGTAAGTTGTGCGATTTCTCTTTATTTAATTATTCAAACACTCCTTTTTAAGGTTCCTTATGAAGGGTGCCAACGAGATCCTATTACTAAGCCACCGATGTCCATCAGTCTGTTCGTTTGTCCTTGCGTTCGTTTGTCTGTCTGCGAGCTGTATCCCAAGAACTGTAACTAATATACAGTTGAAATTTTGCACTGTGTATTTTGTGTGTATTTCTATTGTCGCTATAACATCAGAAAATAAAAACATCAAAGCATCAAATGCGATTCTAAAACTTTTTTTTGGAAACGCGGTAATCTCGATAATATGAAAAAGATGATTGAATTGATTAGACAAACATCATGTTATGACTCAAGCTGCGATCAGTAACCATAAACACCAATATTTCTGGCAAGTACGATTTCATAATTGTACTTACATATCTGTTAAGTAATTTTAAATGTCTCATTCACGAATTCCATGCGAAATGGTTATTAGCGGGCACGAACACGACTTACAAATAATATTACGAGCGACTACACTATGGTGAACTATCACGCATGCGTTACAAAAGATTTATTCACGTTGGATTTTACTTTCTCTGTGTATGACAATTCCATGTAACCCGACCATTACTATGATTGTATCACTAATTTTGTCGTGGTCTGTTTCCTGTAGCTTTCCGACAATTGTGAACCTATGGAAATAAACGGGTTACGGTATTTTTATACTTCCTTTTACGAATCGTAGAAAAATGTTTTTAATTTTTTATGAAAATATCCATTTTTATCATTTTTAAAGTACTACTACTACTGACTATATGACTATGTTGATGAATGAATATTGACTAACTACGACTTATGCTCAGAATAACCATAAGCTAACGAGGCAAAATCAAAACTAGATTTTTGAAACTAAACCACAAACATAACCTAACCACTAATTTTAGAGCGATGCAAGACTTTAATTAAAAGGGGAAACCGACTTCAAAGTAAAATAACTAATTTAGTTTACTTAAATGAAGTCAACAAGTACTTGTTTCAGTTATTTTGATTTGAAAATCAATTAATTTATCAAATATAAAAAAATCAAATAAAAACTAACCTAATCGGTCAGGCCGATGTCGACTAATCAGTGAACATACATAAAAAAAGTCCTGGGCAAATTGGACACCTTCTTCTTTTTGAAAAATCGGTTAAAAATAAGACACCAGGATCATTACAATTAGAACTCAAATAGTTTTAAGTTACAAAATCGAATTTTTGAAATTCCAATTGAAATTTCAATAAATTCATATCGGTAACTATTACACAACCCAAAACGCCAAATTATAATTTCTTGATGTTCACCTGAAATTGTCTCTAAGAGAATCTTCTGTGAGAGGCTGACAAGCAAGCAAGATGATTGCATAAACGTTCAGTTTTTCGGCTAAAACACGTAAAATTAAGACATGTTAATGATGGGAACATTTTTTATAACAATACAATTCTTTTAAGCTTCGTTATGTTATTTGATGTCGAGGCAGTTCCGTAGTATTGTGAAAGGTTGACACAAAAATCTATTTCATTAATTCACACGAAACTGTCGTGGTTTCGAACTTTCAACATTTTGCCGGTGACTTTGACCGTATAAAAATAAGAGAAAATATTATAAACAAAATAAAAAAAGTTACGCAACAAATAAATTATTCTTAAGTCATTTCCGTCGCCGTGATTTAAATAGAGATGTTTAAAAAAGCTACATTATTATAGATTCAAAGCAATCTGTTCCTCGTAATCGTAACAAATCGTTAAGCGAAATAGGAAGAGAAAGGAAATTACTGCCTCTTATCTCACAGTCACAGCATATCTAATCTACCTTTATTTATTTTGCCATACAAACGAACACAATGATATATGTATGTATTAAGTTATTATGAGAGTCATTTTATCATACCACTTGGTACAATTTGTATACAATTAATTTTATTTTATCAAAGCTTTTAGTAACGATACTTGAATGCATTTTTTATTTTTATTCTACGATATATGTTTTATACGTACATATAGCAAACGCAAAGTAAAAATGTGTATTTATAGCACGTATTATAAATATAAATCACTGTTAGTCTGTATGTCCATTATAGGCAGGAACACCACGCGATCGACAGAGTTCTGCCTATGAGATATATATGACACAACTAGAATTTAAAAATACTAGACATCAAAATAAAAAAGACGGTATCCTTATAGGAGCACTTGTGCATCACCCCTTTGTCAAACCTCTTGCACAAAAACGAGTACAGATATTTTAAGTTGAAATGATTATAAAATCCAAAGAACGAAATATTAATACATTCACGACCACTACGTCTTCAATGTATTAGAAATGGACACCCTTGATGTGTCGGCTGCGCTGAATGTGTTAAAAGATGCGACGATTTGTGATAAATGTTTTGATACTCGCAAACTTACTAACCGAACTTTAGAGAATTCTTTCTTCAACTATAATTCGTTAAACTAGAATCATCAAATTTGGCCAATGACGAGTGTCAGAGCAACGTTACATTCACAGAAATCGTTCTTCATCGTGCGCGAGTTCGATACACGTTTAGTCGATGTGTATATTTCTAATCGAATCAATAAAATGTAAGAAATACGAATCTTGTCAATGTTTACCTGACATATTTTCCATAGATGTATTAATTAGTCTGGAAGAGATTTCTTATAGAAATAAGCCCGCCTTTGTAAACAAATGTATTTAAAAATTACTATGTAACTCTTATTGTACAATAAAGAATTACTTATTGGTAGAAGTATACTAAAATGTATACAATTTTAATTTCCAAAAATCATTAAAATAAACGAAACGAGAGAAAGTTAGGTATACTTATGCATGGCAATAAATTGTTGCGAGATGCATGTTCGGCGAAGTCGCACTGTCGGCCGCACGTCGCACGCTCCGTAGCCATCCACAATGCGATGCTGGACATGATTTACAAGCTGCAGCATGATTGATAATAATAATAGTAATAAACAGCTTGCCTCAATGCCGTGCTATTTGCTTGATAAACACATAGACGCGAGAGTTTCTCTTGCAGGAAAACAATTTAATACTTACAGTATACCTACGTCCATTTCAAACTTGATTAGTTTGTTTCTTTGAAGATATGTTATAAATTACCAGTCTGATTTGAAAAAAATCTTTTGTTCTTCAGCCCGTCTACTGAGAAAGTATATAGTTAAATACAAAACTTTATAGTTGTACCCATAAACATCAGCCGTAGGTATCAGATAAAGGCAAGTAGGTACCAAAATTTATCGAGGGTAAAACTGCAATGCAAGTCTAGTTGATAAGGTTAAGTCGCAAACTTAATAATGTCTGGTCAGGTATGTTTGTTAAAAGTTTGATGATTAACTTTTTTATAGAGGAGTTCTAAGAAAATAGCGAGCAATTGAGCAGGCATACCACCTAATATTAGGATCAACAATCACCATAGTTATGTACAACTGTAATTAAAAAATTAGAGTCACTTGTGCCTTGAATTAATGAGGAATATTTTGCAAACAGTTAACCTAAGCTACTGTCTAATATAGTTAGGTATATAGATACGCAACAAAAGCTTATAACAATAAATTGCTCCACTTTTCCACTCTCCACTCCACTCATCGAATATAACGGTGTTTGACAACTACTAACTTGTATTGCAATGCCAACTGGTATTTTATAAAATAAATATGATTTAATTAACTTCTGGTCGCGAATTTACCGCATGGTTGTTATATCTCTTATTTCTTTTAAAAAGCTTGTAAAAATCAATTGTGAACTTTCAAATTTAAAAAATATATATCGATATCGTAAGTGTCGTGATGCTGAAATAATGAATGTAGATAGAACTGCTGTTGTTAATTGTGACGATTTTTTATATTTAAATACAGGAAATAACGTAAACAATTTGTTGGATTTCGATAAATGGATAGCAATATCTGTATAAATTCTATATCCTAGATTACCAATAATTTTATGCCTTCAAAAAGAGAGTACATTTAATTTAATATTATTATATTAAAAATTACCTACAACCAAGTATAAGATTAGATAAAACACTTGAAAACAAATTCATTATTAGGTTTTTTCGTCAACATATCAACTAATACTTACAATTTTTCAACTATTGTTGTGCTTAGGAACTTATTTGTGTATTCAGAAATAGCTAACTGGCGGATATAGCGTTATGCCTTACAATTCTAACAGCACATAATAAGCAGCTACTAACCTATCTTTATTTCGAGCGTAAATCTAGAAAAGATTGTTTTGAATGTAAGAAGTATCTGCAGTATACAGAGTTTAAAAAGTGCATTAAATCGAGTATTACAGGCCATTGTAAATGATAAACCATTCGTAACGGAAAGGTGATTCATTCGAGCAACATCTCGGTACCGCTAGCAGAGGAGCCGCCGAGCGCCAGCCGACCGAGACCAAATAATTTTAACTCGATATCATTTAATAAATAGGTCATCAGACTTATTCGATTTACTATTGCTAAGCAGACGGTAAATTTTAAATAAATGTTCTTTGTGTTCTAATTATGTTAAATTAATGATTACTTTAATTAAAATAAGTACAATAATACAAGGTTTTTTTTTTGTCCACAATGTAAGCGATTGTAATCGAACCCTCTTCGTGTCGATTATTGTTGATCTTTATCTACTTTGCTACAATTGCAATCGTTTATCGATTTGCTAAACTACCTTCGAAACCATACATATACAAAAAAAAACCATTTAGTCAAATACAAACTTTTTCTTATTTAAAGTAAGTTTAAAAGCTAGGTCATAATAAACAGTATTTTAGTTCAAATCTAAAGAATCGGATTTTGACTGCTCTTAATTATATGCTCATTACATGAGACGAAATACATTAAAAAATGTAAATACGTATTTTCGCACTGAGTGCAATAATCATAAATGCTTGCATGTAAATCAACAAGTAACAGTGAAAATCGACAATTTATCATTTCGCGTTCTGATGTTTATACTTAATATGGATACATGCATAACATTACGTTGCCGATGCTGTGGTTAGTATTGAAATGAAAGCGTTTCTGCTAAGCCAAGATGCCGTGTCCTCGCGAGCATAGGAACGTCATCACGTTTATGCGTGTCTTTGTAATTGTACCGACATTTAACATAAAGTTATATAGTAATACGAGATAATATAGTATTCTATAATTTAAAAGATTTCAGCAAATGAAAATCAAAATATTAGTTATTTTATTAAAATTATTATTATTATTTTTTAAAATTATTTGTTAATCGTCAAAACGAACAAAGCGTTTTAATTAATTAAAAGCTACCAACGGTTCGGAATTTAGATTCTACCGAGAAGAACCGGCAAGAAATTTGATTAAAACTTTAAAAAATGTTCTTAATCCATACATTTAGAAATTACAAATATGTATTTTAAGCATCTTGTATGAATTTCAAACTACAGTAAATCCACGCATCATTATCATCCATATAAACTTGTACAGAGTAGTATAATTTAGCTATTAAAAACTTATTAATATACAATTTTTTTTAAAACAATAAAAAATTGGCATTTTATTAGCGGACATGTTGCCCCAGAAGGTAAAAATTTACTTTGCGAGCCCTGAGTTCTTATAAATAAAAATCAGCCAAGTGCGTGTCGGGCCACGCACAATGTAGGGTTCCGTAGTTGTCAGAATTGTCAAGATCGGTCAAGCAATCTTCGAGTACCTATTTTCGTAAAAAAGTTTACCACGAACTGGGAATTTCCTTTTTTAAGTCAGTTTATACAATATACGTACTTACAATTTTAAACCTTTTATTATTATAAAATTTATATTTTATTTTAATTTAAACTTATTAAATATTTATTTATTTATTCATTTAAATTCATATATTAATTTTAAATATTAATATTTACATAATGTGATGCTTTAAAAAGTGAAATATTTATTTTTACTTAGATCATCTATAACTCGATAACCATAAGAACCCACATAGCCGTGATAATTTTCCTTTTAAATTCATTATATGTACCACTATCGTGATTTTTTTCATATTTTTAGACGCAGCAGTTTAGTGGGTAGAGGGGGGGGACACTTGACTCTAAGAAAAATTGACACTTCAAAGCTTAATATTTCGGAAACAGTTCGTCGTTCGGAAAAATGATTTTCCCACACCTATAACATTTTTAAAAGACCTATCTAACGATACCCCACAACATGGGATAAATGAGAAAAAAAATTTTTGGTCTCTCTTAACACATAGGAAAGACACCCTGAAAAAAAAATATTTTTAAGATTTTATTGTACGATTTTCTCGGCATAATTCATACGTATACTCATACCGAATTACAGCTTTCTGGTATTAAGGGTTTCGGAGCAAAGCCGCGGACAGACAGACCGACAGACAGACAGACAGACGGACATGGCGAAACTATAAGGGTTCCGTTTTTTACTACGGAACCCTAAAAAATTTAAAGATACATTTTGCTGCAACAATAGTTTCTCCCCTAATCATCAATAGTTTCGAGTTGTAAGTTTTTTTTTTCAGAATGTAAGTGATTGCAAGAAATAAATTATAATATATGGATGCTGATAAGCAATAATGTATCGAAAAGTCAAAATGGGAGGTATTTATGTATTTTGATAATGTAATAAACATTATTGAAAAAATAATTCAAGTCATCTAAACTGGATCCACATATGGAATAAACCTTCTTAATATAATGTTTCGAATATTGAAGTGAGCTCAATATTTTGCAATATGTAATAATCTAATATGTTCGAAAAAAATATTATTAGATAAAAAATTTTATCATACCAATAAGCTTTTAATTAATTATACCTTTTATCAAAATAGAAAAGTGTAAATGATTATATACGTCTTTCAAGAAATTTGTTTAGAATATGTTTGACATCTTTAGACGCCATTTTCTCAAAATGAAGTCCGTATGGCTTGACATAATTTTTTTTTTGTTCACGCAGGGGAAATGTTCGAAAAGATACCCGATTCCTGGAGAGGAGATCGAGTTATGTGGCGATTCATACCCACTAAAACCCCTACGATGGCCTTTCTCAGCACGGAAATGGAGAGGCCGCGGGATCGCTTGCGCATGCGCATCCGCTGCCCATCCCGTGCGACGCTCCGCTTGTGGCTGGCGGAGCTCGTCTCAGGAGGGCAAAGTCTGGTCTTGCCCTCGCCGCACCCCTCGCTGGTGCGTACGGCAGTTCGAGGCCATCCCGGCTGCCGTCCTGCCGTATGAAAACGGATGCGTGGGCCCCCCATCTCACGCACCCACGGCCTGAGGGCGCGCTCTATTTATTCTGCCCCGGGCACTGGGGCTAGGAGGCCGGAAGGACGACGCCTCGGTCGTCCTCGTCGGGTGGGATCGGCCCTCTCCCGGGCTATCTCTTTCTGGACCATGACGGTCTCACAGAAGGAGACTACGGCCTCCCACGCCAATTCCCTGCGTAGCATCGCCACACGACTGCTCGCAGGGAGAGATCTCGCCCGGGCTTGACATAATATATATAATACGCTTATCAGCGTTCAAATATAAAATAAACAATGATATCGCTGCTTTTCAAGAATATCGATGCAACTAAAAATGATGAAATTTAGGGAATGGGGTTTTTAAATTTCTTTATTAACGTGTTGGTGCATAGCTGCAAAATTTAAACGATCCCATGATGTTATAACTCTATTGATTTAAAGAAAATTCATCATCGCAACTCTTTTCATGATAAAACATCGAAAATTTATGGTCTTTTGACATACTTAGATCTATTTGTTAGAATTTTGAATTACTACAATATTCTTGCAAACCAGCGATAAATAAAAAGTTTTTAATCATATTTAAAAGATATGTAAATCACAGTATGTAACGACTCCACGCTTAGTGGATTTAGAGTCGTTGAAAGTTGCATAAGCATCTAATTTTAATTGTGTTTTTACTAAATTTTTGTAAATTAATGCAATTCAATTAATGTGATATAAATCTAGCAAGCCATGAAAACAAAATTATTGTTATAATTAAAATTATAAACGCATTTTGTTTTAACATTTATTTACATATTATTTTCATTTGTTTTTATTGATTGTGAGATAAAAATAATATGACAACATGAATGGATGAAGCATCATTTTAAGGGATTTGAGTTCAAAATTTTGCTTTTAAATACATAATGTAATAAACGCATTTATCCGAATATTGGGCTGTTTAAGAGTTTAAAAAATATACTGAAAGTTTAAAATTGTTTGTACACACATAACGGTTTTATCCATATAAAACGAAAAATCCATCCTATTCACTTCATTATTTAAAAAATCATTTTACCGTAACACTTCATATAAATAAATGAATTACTAGTTATTTCATTGAACTTCGACTAAGTTCGTCTCTGCTTGCAGGAATCTGGCACGGAGCTGTTACATCGGTCTCATTACGGCACATTCTACGATACCGAGGCATATCTCGTATATTCTTGCTCGCTTGCGGGCCAGCCCGCTGGACCAGATGTTATCGTGAGTTGACTTTCTTCTTTCATTAGGAACCACTGATTATACGGTAATGGCTATTTCTATCGTGAAACTTTTTCAACATTTTACTGATCGTCTACGGACTGATTAATTACGAGTCGTGATTAATTAGTCCATAGTCGGTCGGTAAAATAGTGAAAAAGTTTACATCTTAAAAAGTACGAGTGCTAAAGTTATATATAGTATAATTAAATTTGATCATGTGATAGTTTGTGCAATATAAGGGCTCAGTATAACAGATTATTTGCACATTTTTAGGTAAAAGACAACGACTGCACCTTACACAATAAAGGCGGACAACTAGTACTAACTTTTTTACGCTTATACATATATTTCAGTAAAAAATAATTCACCTATATTAAGTACACATTTGATTGCTCAGCGTCGTGAAACAAAAGAAAATGGTAACGGCGAATATGCCGAGCGACACGTGCACGCTTGGGCCAGCGAGCGGAGCGCACCGCTTGCGGCGCTGGCGTTGCGGCGCGCGACACAACTGCTGGCTCATTTGGGTACTCCGGTCGTTCTTTACCGGGAAAGCGCCACTAAAGAATCCCCTAGGATGCTTTCGTATTTCCGGGATGGTATCAGGTTTGTGGATATTTTATACGGTGCTTTATTTTAAATGTTTTGAAAGTTACTATTAAATCATTTTCCTTAACAGAATTCTCCGCAATGGTTCTGTGAACGGTGCTGCTCGTTTGTACCGCGTGCGTGGACACAGACCTGTTGTACTGCAATTAGAGCCAGTATCCTGGGCTCAGCTCTCATCTGATGGAGTGTTCGTGTTAGATACATCCAGCTTAATCGTATTGTGGCTTGGTCGCGCCGCTAATTTGATCGAGAAAATCTTTGGCGCTAAGGTAATTAATTTTTTTTTATTTAAATGGATATTTCATCTATTAGAAAATAATACGCAGTTAAATAATTATTTTCACAGATCGCATACCGCATGGCACGTGGACCAGAGAAAGGTATGATGATACGTCGCATTGCAATCGCGCATGATGGTTACGAACAAACACTACCAGTGGCAGACCGTGAGCTTCTGAACGATCTTTTGGAGCTCCGATCACGTTCCATTCGACCTTCGCCACCAATAGCTGAGGCGCCGCGACCCGCAAGACTGTATAAAGTAACACAACCGCCAAGGACTTCGCCTATTTCCGTCCCGTCACAAAAATCAGCAGCACGTCTGGAAGAAATCAAGCGCGCGCCTTTGTACAGGGAGGACTTAAACGATGACGTAAGTTTAATCATTTTGTAATTAGTTTATCTATTCTAATGTGATATATAAAATTTTTTAATCTTCACAGAGGGAAGATTGTACAATAACTGTAAATTAACATGTAATATGCATCTTAATTTCAGAGGGTCTACATAGTTGATGGCGGGTCACGCGGGGTATGGGCTTGGGTAGGGTCGAGTGCACCTGCTTCCGAGGGTCGCGGGGCACTGGCAGCGGCCCGGGGTCTGGCGCGGGCGAAGAGGCTCTCGGGGCCGGTAGCTACAATGGTCGCCGGTCGCGAGCCCCTGGAGTTTGCGGCGTTGTTCCATCGCTGGAGCTGGGCAGATGCACGCCGTGACATACGTGTTCGAGCTGCCAGATCAGCCACTACTAAATTGGATGCTGTCAGCCTCGCTTCTAATGCATGGCTGGCTGCTGAAGTAAATAATTTTGATTAATTCTTAATTATCGTGAAAGATAAACATTGTAATATAGTTGTCATTATTTTTGGTATAAAAAATGATTTCTAATCAATTGTGAAAAATATTTCTCGCTTATTGATACGGGCAATCAACAGGACAAATAAATCATCATATAGTTTATAGTATTTCATACAATGAATCGATCTCATATAACTTTTTAGGCACAGCTGCCAGACGATGGGTCGGGGTCGTTGCGAATGTGGCGCGTGACGCCAGAAGAAGGGACACTGCAAGAAGTGGAACGGCCGCAGCAGGCCGCATTCTACGACCAGGACTGCTACATTGCACTCTACACCTACCACGCCCCTACGGGAGACCAGACTATACTGTACTATTGGATGGTAATATCTTTTTTTAAGTAGCTGGCAAACAAATTGGTGGGTCATCTGACGATAAGTTATGACCGCTGCCCATGGAAATTTGCAGCGCTAGAAAGAAGGAATAAAAAAAGAGAGAAAGTGAGTTAAGAAATTAGGGAGTGGGTTAGGCTTCCGACTCTCTCAATCGTCGTACGAAGCGCAACTATATATATTCCATTTTACATATATTTAATTTCATGTTTCTGCATTTCAGGGTGGCTCTTCACCAAATGATTTGAGGAATTTGGGTGCAAAAGAAGCCAAGGATCTGTACATAAAGTTAGCACGTCTTCCTATTCAGGTAAGACAAAACAATTCATACTTTACTGATAGAATTATTAGTCTTTAATATTTTTTTTTGCATTTAAAGCTTTGTTTCTATCATACATTTCGTGTTTTCCGCTGTCAAAAGTACGTTGGATTTACATCCAATATTTGGTAGTGCAATTATAACATAAAAATTTATAATCAGATAATTAATTTGTTGATAAATCTTCCCTTTTAAATAAAAAAATTCTAATAGGCATTTCATACGTTTATAGGCCTGGATATATCAAGGCAAAGAACCGGCGCATTTCCTGCAAATCTTCAAAGGTCGAATGATTACATACATCGGAAGTGCAACCGACTACGATCGTGAGTATGTCGTTAGCCGACATATATGATATATAAAAGTAAATCATTAGATGTATTAAACTGTTATTTTTAGTGTCATAGTCGTCCTGATAGAAATAGTACCATAGGAAAAATAAGAAAATGTAAAAGCTCTCTGATAAATATTATACTAAAAGTTATTCCTTGAAAATGATGAATTGTGACGTAAATATTCGAAAAAACATATAAATGCCTAAACAATTATACCAAATATATGATTTGATGTAACTCGTGTATTTTTACATTTAAGCGAAGATTACAATTTTATTTGAGAATAATTAAGGGCAACGCTTGTCACATAATACACGCAGCATTTTAATTTGTGAATGAACCTTAATTGAAACTAACATATTCCGAAAAGACACTTTGATCCGGCTCCAAGGGCCACAGCATATGTAAATGTGCGATATGATTATCTCTAAGATCAGATATAAATCTAGCCAAGCTTATATAAAAACTTACCCACATGTCTTTCAGCTAGTGGGCGGCGTGTGATACCGCCACCCCGCGCGCTGATCCGCGTGTCGGGGCAATACGCCCGCGAGGCGCGCGGCGTACAGGCGGGGCGGGGCGCGGGCGGCGCGGGCTCGTGCTACGTGCTGCGCGACGGCGCACGCGTGTGGGTGTGGTGCGCCGCCAGCGCCACCGGTGACGAGCGCGAGGTCGCCAAGAACATGGCAGCCGCTGACCACACGCTGGTCATGCAGGGTACGATATGTCACCTCAGAAGCAACATTTCCTACAAGTGTCGATCGATTGGAAGAGATTACGAGTCTTCGATACTTAACATATCTTTAAATGATACTGCACTTATAAAAGGACATAATAATATTTTTGTAACAGGAAAAGAAAAGGCAGATTTCTGGACCGCTTTGGGCGATCGACGGCAACTACTTCAAGTGTCCCCGCTGAAAGAAGTGGAGCGTCCGCTACCTCCGCGCTTGTTCTACGTTTCGCTCGGAGCGGCAGGCCAATATTCCTGTAAGTTAATGCAATAACTGAATCAAATTAAAGTAATAAACCACATATGTGTACATGATGCCACACCGCATCGTAAATTTTTAGGACACGTCACACACACGTTGTGACATGCCACGACACAACGTCGAAACATGTATAGTTTAAATCTTTAAAAGTTATAAATATACTTGCTCATAAATCTGAAGCCTCAGAGATTAACATCAATTTTGTAAATAATAAGGGTACCAAGTTGACAACAAAATTCTAAAAATAATCTTCTTTTCATTCGATTGAAGTGATGAATGACAGAACAATAGATATAATATATTATACCGTTCCAGTCGAAGAGATAACGTCGTTCAGCCAGTACGAGCTGGCGCCGGAGATGGCGGCGCTGCTGGACGCGCACGCGGCCGTGTTCGCGTGGCTCGGCGCGCACTGCGGCCCGCGCGCACGTGACGACGCACGCGCACTCGCTCGGGCTTACCTCGCGCAAGGTTCGTAAGTTTCCCTAAGCCCTTTTAGGGCTTAGAACCAAGCGAACCTTATCACTGGGCCTACGCTGTTTGTCCGTACGCCTGTACGTCAAGATCCGAAAAAGTAGAGTTGTAATTTCCAATGTGATTCTTTTGCCACTATAACAACAAATACGAAAAAAACACGATAGCGATTTTAAAAACGGCCATACAAATAAAAAATATGAATCAAACGCTGGTACCCTTCCTTGGATCCCTTCGAGTGCGAGACCGATTCAAGTCTGCTACAAAATAATTTATTCGAGACACAAATAATGTTAAATTTATAAACTCCTCCTACTTACCTATTAAATTACGAATTAATTGCAATATTGTGTCTGAGTTAAATATAATACTTACTTATCGTATCGAATATCACATTTTTGTAACCTAGTTTCCATGCGAGATGTGAAAGTATAAGGTATTGTTTTAGACTAAAAGATTTCGCTCACACGTTCTTAATACCATAGTCTTGTATAAGTAAAAGCCACTAATCAAAGAATTGAACTGACTAGACTTGTATATTGATCTTATATAAATAGTTACTTTAAGAAATTAAACTATTTTATTTTTCGATTAAGTATTTAACCTCTTAGCGAAATCAAACTGGTATGCATATAATTTGTAATTTAATTTTATTTTAATAAATATACTTTTCAGACCCAGCAGCACGCGATCCCGAAACACCTATAATTGTAATCAACCAGGGTCGCGAACCACCCAATTTCACTGGATTCTTTCCGCACTGGAAAAACTGTATGTGGAAGGTAAAGTGGCATTTTTTTCTAGTACATTGAATTATGTAATATTAATCATATAAACCAACTAACCTTCCGTTTTAATATAAACAACTGCACGAATTTATGTCATTGTTAAAAACAATTTTTCATTCTTTAAATTAATTGAAACGTGAAATCTTGTAGGCTCGTACAGTACGGACATCATTTAGGAAAAATAATGTAAAAAAAGTATTCGGTTTTTTTTTACTAAATTTAATAGTAAAAAAAAAAGAATTAATTCCTTCGATTTTGTTTTCGATTCTGGTAATGCTGATAAAATGTCCAACACTTACCCAGTTGACCGTTGTCAAACTACATTTTTATCACGTAATTACTTTATAATAGCAAACAATAACGTCACAGGGTCATAAAACGTTCAGCGCAATCGTCAGTGCTCTGGAAGGCAAAGCTATCGTCCGTGGAAGCAACAACTCCCTCAACAGCGGCAACAGCGAGAACCGCTTCGACCAGCACGAGAAGTACCCGCTGTCGGTTTTGCGCGGGCCCAAGGAGCACTTGCCGCCAGACGTCGACCCGCTCACTAAAGAAGTATGTATTAACTGTGAAATACTAGCTGCCCCTCGCGTTTATGATCACTGCCTCGGCTTGACGTAGCCTATAACTTTCCTCAATAAGCTGGCTTTCTGATGCAAAATGAATTTTTAAATCGAATCAGTAGTTTCAGAAACAACCCCATACATACAAACTCTCAAACAAGTTTTACCTATTTATAATATTAGTATAGATTATATATGCCTTAACTAGCTGGTGCTCGAGACTTCATCTGCGATGTCTGTGATGCCTACGTCATAGTAGCGTTATGGATGAAAAGTCTCAGCCCGATCGGTTTAAAATTGACAAAGTTTCATATAAATGTTCATCCCGTATTTTTTTCCCCTTGGGGTTAGAATTAATCAAAATCCTTCTTCTTAGCGGATGCATACGTCATAGCATCTACCTGTATGCCAAATTTCAGCCCGATCCGTCTAGGGATTTGGGCTATGCGTTGATAGATCACTTGTCAGTCAGCCAATCAATCACCTTTAAGTTATATATATTGAGATTATCAATTGAGTCAAATCATTTATTTGTAAAATTTCGTGGTGTTACTTTTACTGTTATATCGAAAATTGTGTACGTTATAAAAAAATGATTAAAACTGAAAACAAAATATATTCTACTAAATAATATTTAATAAATCATGGTATGTTATGATATCGATTTTGTTATATAGGTTAAGCCTTCTCGTTTTAAAATAATGTGCAGTGATGCAAACAAATTGACGAGATCTAGAAATTGTTTTTGCTTGTCGACGTTTTTTTTTATATCCGTATAACTTTTTCATTCATAACATATTTCATTTAATGTCTAAATAAAAAGCTTTTATTTCCAGCTGTATCTAACGCACGACGACTTTGTGTCAACATTTAACATGGCGTACAACGAGTTCCGGTCGCTGCCTTCATGGAAACAAAAGGAATTGAAAAAATCTGTGGGATTATTCTAAAGCTATATTAAAAACTTATATTGTACGCTATACGCTTATTTAGTTGCACATTTTTTTTATTATTTATTTTACATATTTATTTTCTTATTATATTCAAGTCCAAAACCTTTGTTAAGTGAACAATAAACTTTTCATACCCTATTTTCAATACATTAAAACATAAAATCTTTAAAAACATATGGTATTTAAAAATAGAAACGCATTTAATTTTGTAATAGCTTGAGATTTAGTTTTTTGAATAATTCTGTTGATTTATCATACTATTTATTATAATCATTTAGAGAATAAGACGTTAATATATTGAATTAAATAAAACAATGGATTTTAAAATGTTATTTATTTTTTCACAAATGTAGCACTTATCAGCTAGACATTAATTTTATGATAAAATTAATAATTTTCTTTACAATATACAAATTCCTTAAAAAATCCATAAAATATTGGTTTATTTGAAAACATATGTACATTATCAATAACTATCAATACATATAACATAGTATGTCTAGATGATATGGGAGTGGGCCGTGTAGCTAAGGCACGTGGTATATTAGTATTGCAAGTCGCCGCGTCCGCGCGGCGCCACGCGACGTGTCGTCCGCGCTCTGCGCTTCCTATTACACTATCAAATTCTAAAGCACGTTCAACGAAAGATTCTCCAATTATAATAAGCATTATAAAAATATACCCACTATACGACAAACGGTAAATGTTTCATGTATCATCAGCATTAGATATCTGAGAAGCTAGCTAGTTAGGAACTTACAATTTTAAATTGATAAATAAAGACGTTATGATGTAGTATAATAAATAATTTATCATAATGACGATAGTGCACTGCTCGCTAAAGAACGGATGCCGCGGAGGCAACATTTCGAGAGTATTTTTGTACCACCACCGAAACCATTTCCACTAAAGAAAAATACTCCCGAATATGTTTTGCGACAGTAGAAACCAGCGCAGTAATTATGCATTATAAACATATTATTAATTTAGGTACTGAATTAATATTAATGACAAGCATAATTTATTTGTTAACGGACTAACTTTAAAAAAATAATAAATTGCAATTATTTGTAAAAAAAATTAAAATTTCCAAAATTTCTTTGGTAATAAACAGAAATATCCGAACGTGCGTAACAAATTAATTTTTGGGTTAAATCATGGAATGACGTCACACAATGCAATAGCTGCCTAACAAAATAAAATTTAAAAATGCATCTCAAAATATAAGCGTAAAACTACGATTAATTGCAATTTATAAAACATTTAAGTACGTAAATTTAAAATTCGTATGTCAGTATGTATCGAATAGAGATTTTTTTTTCAAACTTAAAACTAGAATATATAAAAGCGATAACTGGTCAAGCGAAATGGTTTAACTCGAGTCGACGTAAAACTAAGATAAACAAAAATCAACATAGCTTTGTTGCAGGAATGTTAACAGTTCGTAGAGCAATAATAAACAGCGAATAATAATGTTTAACAAGAACCATTAGTAACAACAATGCGGAGGCCTGTTTCGCTTAGCACCACGGTGTTTCCTACGCGCGACTATTATCACAGCTGTCCGAGTTTGAGCCTTCTCGTACCGTTCCGGCGTCTCTATTAGGCCAATTTTATACAGAAATTGAAACCGATACTCGCTTTGCATTACATTTGCGACGTGTAACTCGTCACATCGCTCACTCTCCTTAAGATTATGGACAAGTATTCCTCAGAGTGTAAAGAGATCTCAGCAGTGTCTCGAGTAACGCAAATGTACTTTCACATCTAATTTTGTACTTTATCAATCACTTCAGCGACTGCATTATATAACAATCTTATGGTGTTTTAATTTACTTTATTCAAAATTCATTATGTAATTTCTACACATAAGCTCAAATTGGTGTCATTTTACACAACCGTTTTAGGTGACGTTACTAATTAATTATACATTATAAGTTTATTCAGCTATCATTTGTACATGTTTTATAAAGTAATGAGCGAAATTTGGCACCAAGAAATTAAATTTCAAACGAACTCATGAAATCAGCTGACTACAAGTTATTTATAAAATGAACGCAAACGCATTTAGGGTAAAGACATTTGTCACTGTTTAAAATCGGAAAAATCACAGTAAAAAGATAGTAAACAGCTTAATTTCATGATACTTGCTTTCTACTTAAAACTTATTGTAAATTTGTTTCTATTTGTAACATTATTTTGACTACAGTAAACCGGGTCTATAAAAGGAAGCCCATCTGAATCTTATGTTAGGTCAATTGCAAAATTTAATAAATGAATTATTAAGGTTGAGCAAATACCAAGAACTACGAAACATTATGGCACTATATCTCGTTAATAAAGATTGCCAATGCAAACTTATTTAAAATCGGTTCCCTAATCTTTATACTTTCTTGTAAATAATATGTCCTTATGATAAATCGGTGTTTATTTTAACAAACAATATATGACCTGATCAATTCCTTTTTCTATTGCTTTATCTTAATGCGTAATATTTGCCAAAATCTAAAAGTTTATTGATTTCTAATTCTATCACATACAATCGCGTTGCTTTCAATATTTTCTACGCTCAAAAAGTTTTTTTATGGTAAAAATTCTTTACTAAAGATATAATTGTCAGATAACGTGCGTCATGACGCGCTTTTGTTTCTACGCGAGTTCATCTCCTACATAGGTTTGTGTCTAACGGGAATTTGTTTCTTACAATTTGTTTTTTATTAAAAGTTAAAACGCATCGAAAACACGTCTAATACGAAAGCGACGTTTATATACGGACTCTTTACACCTGGTCTACATGTTAATCGTTAAACATATATAAACCAAATTCTTTACCACTTACAATACTTGGAATTTATTTCATTATTTAATTTTGTAATTGACTGGAAATTTAATTGAATAACATTTTTAATGATTGTTGCAAGTTATTATTATTAATAAACATCGATAAACCCGTTGCAAAAATATTTACTTTGTTATCAAGATAACTTGAATTCAGGCATTTCCCTACAGTATTGTCTGTCTCAGTGAAATAGGCACTATTTATATTATAACCTTGAATTCACTCATAAAGTAACATTATTTCTGATTAGTCCAACAATAACAGAGCGCGCCTAAAAGCGTCAAACGGGTCATTAGTCTCTCGCGATCTAACTAAAAGCAACTATCGCACCAAATCACGAAAAAAACTCCGTCGCTTATTAAAGTGTACTTAAATTATATTACAAATTAAATTATAATATCAACACAATGTAACTAATATGTACACGATGAAACTGAATCGAAATTAACAAAACTATTTTTCATATATTTCAAAGTATTAAATCACAAAACAAATATGTACGTGCAATTTATTTTACCTTGATATCTTTCTTTGTGGGCCGATTGTAATAAAATTAGTATTTTGTATGCAATTTTTCATGTAACTTCTAAAATAATTGTGTTTACTAGATTATGAAGACTCAACTTTTTATAACTCTAAATATCGGTCGGTACCTAAATCGTGTTAACAATAATGTTAATGTCACTTTATAGTCAATTATATGTAACATCAAATTTTTACAATTTAGCAAAAAATCAGACTTTCATGAAGATATTTTTCAATAACAACAAATTTTTGAAATAAGTACATACATATCATAGACGAAACGCCATTGAAACAACACTAATCAATTATTTAAATTTTGGCCATAATTTAATCAAGACTAGCTAAAAAGAAATTAAGTATTTTTTTAATATTCGAGGTATAAATTTCGTGTAAATCATTATTAAACGGTTTAAAAACACAGAAATTCGTCAATAAAAATATTCTGTAAACTCTGTATTTTATTAAAAAAAATAATTTTGAGTTACGTTTTGAAGTCAATTATGAATTCTATAGGTCAAATATTTTTAGTAAAAAAAAATTGGTAAAACGGTTATTACAAACGGTGTGCTCATCGTTAACAAGTCATGAAAGCGACACGAACTCATCGAGCCAATGGGTCAGACGACTTTCACATTAAAATAATATCTGCGTTGCGGTTCCCTGACATAAAATATAAGCCATAAATCGTCTTTCGCAAGAAGGCCGATACCACCAATGGTATAACTATAGATATATTTTACGCTCATAGATTTTGCCGACCAGATCGCCGACCACTTTGACTTTATTTGAGGACGTTGCCTAGCAACCAGGTAACGACTGAGTATAGGCGAGAGTTTCTTTGGGCCGACAACATAATTGAGAAACATGTCAAAGTTAGATATCGGTAAAGATTTTTATCGTGAAATAGTATGAACGTAACATATCTATAGTTATAAAATTTCCTATCATTGGAATAACGCGGTTTTTTATCGTAATTGACTCGTATACGGTGCGTCACTGGCGCGGCAGCGACGCGTTGGCGGGCAGCGTGGAGCTGCGCTGCGACGCGTTCATGTAGGCCGCCTTGAGGTTGGACCGCATGGAATCCCTGCAAGCGGTTACAATTCGCATTTGTACTCATTCTAAATTCAAATATCTATTGATATTTGATTTGATTGATTTATTTATTTACAAATGTTTTAAACGGATAACATATCTATTATAATTATCGATACATAGTTCGAAATTCTAATCCTCAAATTGTTTAAAATATTTTTCAAAGTATAATAGCTATATTAGCTGCTTTACACCGATTTTCTGTGCTAGTGTTGTACTGTCTCGGTCGCGCCAGTCCTCATAGGAGTAGTAATTAGTGGGCTATAGGTAGGTTGTACCACAGGAAAACACACTGAGTATAGGCCCCAGTAGTACCAATAACGTAGCGCTGCACGCGGCGCGCCAGGGGCTACACTGGGTACGGGGAGAGTGCGCACCTGGGCGACAGCTTGGTGTGGTCGTGGTTGGTGTGCGCGGCGCGGTACCCGTAGCGCTGCACGCGGCGCGCCAGGCGCGCCACCCAGCGGCGCTGCTCGGGCGCGCCGGGCGCCAACAGCAACAGTTCGCGCGCGCGATCGGCGTGCAGCTTGCACGCCGCCACGCCCTCGCCCTCCGACACGTGCTCCGCATGAATCTTCATGCGACAGCCTGCAGGAAGTGTATTTCATATTTAAACAACTAATTGACTTTGACGATTAATTTAATTTTCAGTTTAGCACCGAGATGAAAAGTATGCTCTGGTCCAGATAATGTCAAAAAAAAGATAGACAATATTTAAATTTCGAATCGAGGAAATAACGTTAAAAATCCATGGCTCACGTCGACACTCGTAGGCCTGCGGCGGACGGAACATGTGCCACAGCGGGCGCGTGCACACCTCGCACGCCGTCGGGATGTGGTACGTGATGCTGACCAGATCGTGACCCTTGTGCTGCACTGTATTGCCTGCAATTATCAAATTGTAATATATTAATTAAAAGTTTACAAGTTACTGTTCAAATGCTTTAATAATAAAGCAGTTAACATGTTATAAATTATACTACCAATCATTAATTTCTTCTTCAGTTTTTGTTGTGAAAAAATGTTAATTATTGTTAAAAAATAATCAATATAAATAAAATTTATGTATATGTTTTTTTTTTGTTTATTTGTAATTGTAAGACCAATTTAAATACAAATAATGCTTACAAACCATACAAAAAAAAAATAAAAAATCTAGTAGGTAAAGCTTAATAAGAACACTTATGCTAAATCTTATAAACAAATAAAAAAAAATATCCAACACATGATTAGTTGACACCTGTATATGGCGAATGAGTTGAGTTTGGTAAAGAAGCTAAAATGTGTTAAATATTAAATGTTCACAAATTACATCGTACATTGTTTTAACCATGGACAAAAATGCCAGTATTTAAGCATTTTATTGTGCTTCCTTTGTTTGCCAATAAAAAAACGGCCATTACACGATAGCACACTCGACTTTAGTCTGATCTCTACAGTGGTGACCCCGGGGAGAGGAGAGCGGAGAGGCTCACCGGCGTGGTCGGCGCCGTCGGGCGGCTGGTCCTGCGCGTCCCCCGGGCGGCGCGCCTCGCCCTCGCCCGCGTACAGCAGCTGGAAGATGCGCGGGATGTCCTTCGCGTCCGCGCGGATCACGTCGCCCTGCGTCACCGAGCGCACGTGGAACACCTTGCTGTAACACGCGCACACGTCACGTGATCACACGTATGTCTTCACGTAGTCAACTAACGGCCTGTAAATGTCCCCCAGCAGCGGAACATTTTACCAGTGTTAGCAGAGTCGATATTAAAAAGCAAAAAAACTAAACTATTTTAATTAAGAAAAAAAAACCTTTTTTTTTACTTTAAACATTAGATTTTGTAGTCTCGTATAGACAGATATACGTATAGGGCTCATTTATAAAAAATAATTTTTAAAAAAATTACTGTATATGGATAAAATGTCTAACACATGCCCATGCACATGGAACACCTTGCTCTAACTTAACATCTTGTAAATGTCCCACTGCTAAGCAAAGGACTCTTCTCCTATGGTGGAGCAGATTTAGACCTTCATATACATGTGTCAGAAATTCTCCCGGCACATGTAGGTTTCCTCATGATATTTTTCTTCACCGCCGAGCTCAAGATGAATTAAAACGCAAATTTCGCATATGAAAACTAAGCGGTGCTAGAGGTTGTTTGTACCCGCGATCAATGGTTAAGATCGACGTGACCCACTAAAGAACGAAACGGTTGCACACACAACACATGCATATTTTCGGACACCCGACACAGGATCATGAGATACTAATGGGGGCCGTTGAGTACGAAGCATTTATTATTTATAATAAAAAAAAAACACACAATCATTACCTCAAATCCAAAATCATGACGGGATCCGTAGTGTTCTGCTTATCGTTCTCGGTGTTGTAGAATATGATCTTCTTGGAGGACACGACGACGTACTGCTTCTTCCAGCCGTGCCGGCGGATGTTCTGCTTGAAGGGCACGGACAGCCAGCCCTCTAGCGTCTGCTCGGTCTCGCCGTCCTCCGCGTCGGCGGACGACTGCGAGGCCGTCTCGCTTGTTAGCGCCGCTAGCTTTTCTTTTAGCTGTTCGATCTCTGCGTCTTTGCTGTCGACCTGAAATTTTCAATTTTAATAGTAAATGCAAGAGTGCAGGATGTCAATATATTATATATTTAATAATTCAGTAAGAATAAAATTGCATGTCCACTATTTAACATCAATATATTTTTCTGTTATTTTTGTAACATTGGTAACTGATATTAAAGATAAAAAAAATAATAAAAAAATAAAAACCTAGTATACAATTTACACACCACAGTAAAGTAAATATAAATAAATTTCGCTTTCTACGTGTTGATAAAATTTTTCTAGTAAACCTATTCTAATAAAACAGAAGCACAAAAACACAACAAGAATAAGATTAAATGAAAAAAAAATAAAGAATTTGTATACAACGATAAAAACTGTATACCTCCATCGCAAGCCGAAGCCTAGTCTGCTGTTCCTCAAGCAGCTGCTGCTGCGCGTCCTGCAGGTCTCGCTGCAGCTTCGCAATGTGCTGGTCCGACTTCTCCTTCTCCCGCGTGAGCTCTTGCTGCAACTTGCGGTAGTCCTTGTCCTTGCGGACCGACATCTTGCTCTTGTTCTTCGTTGAAGCGGGATTCATATCTTTTCTATTAACAAAATACAAACAATAAAAGAATAAAAAAAATTGTTATGATACTTTTGCTTAAAATCACTTTTCTACTGATTTTTAAATACATTAAATTACCGTCAATACAGAAGAGAAAGCTTTATTTCAATATCAAATAATACTTATATCTTCTTAATCAAATATTATTAAATAATATAGAATACAAAATAAAATTTACACTAGAGACATACTTCATAAACCGATTTAGGAATATGAAACTTTGCACAAGAGATTCGTATTATAGCTTGTATAAAGTAAACGATCATGCAGAAAATGAACAAAGAATATTTTGGAAATATAATTCCCCTATAGGAAAAAATTATATAACGACAGTTTTATGAGAGGTGCGTCATTTTTAGAGTTAAATATGTAGAATTTAGAAAAATATGTGATGGGATATTCTATCGGGCACATGGCTAGTGGACTAGTGCTGTACCTGTTCATGATCTCGGCCAACTTGTTGACGGCCTGCTGCTTGAGCATGATCTCGGAGTTGAGCTTCTTGGTGAGGCGGTCCACGTCCTCCTGCAGCCGCTGCATGGTGGCCAGCCGCTCCGCCAGCGCCGTGCCGCTGCGCCGCAACTCGTCCACCTCCTGCGCACGCGTCGATATTTTAGTGTCTACTGTTATAGTTGCCTGATAATCTGAAGTGAATCTCGTTGAAAATCTAACCTTAATTGAAAATCTAAAATATAGGGCGGGGTGCGGGGTACCTTAAATTAACTTAAGGTACCCCGCACCCCGCCCTCTATGTCATGATAAGCAAAATTTATGCGTTTTATTAGTGTTTATGGTTGACACAGCTTTTTCTTTTTTTGAGTAAAGCAACTATTCCCCTCAAAACTAAATCAGTAAAGATCCACCACTGATCAAGTTCCCCAACCCTCAAACAAAATCCTTATATCCCCATGCTAACTGTACTGTACTGTACTGTTTTTTATTTATCCGTTATCTGAATTTGATTTAAGTAGAAAGATGAATTTTCGTTTTTAGCCCCATGACACACTAATATGTTAATTTTGAAAGTAACCTCTCAGTCACTCTGTCTGTTGGATTTTATCCTTAAATTGCTGCTCCAATCTTACTAAATTTTTGAACCGCGATAGATCAGACTTTTGAGAAAGGCATGGGCTAGTTATTGCCATGAAAACAAATCATAAAGAAACTGAAATAGGGCATCAAAGTTTCAACTTAGCAGGAGTCACCAAGACCGATTAGTTTTTAACAAAACACCACTGGAAAAATTCGTAAAACGTGCGTATGTGACTGTATAGGCAGTGAGCTGGTGACCTTCCGCTGCAGGTCGATGGTGGCGCGGTTCTCGTGGTCGCGGTCGCGCAGACCCTGCAGCAGCGCGTCGCGCGACGCCAGCTCGCCGCGATGCTGCGCCAGCGCATCGCGCATCTCCAGCTCCTTCATCGTCTTCTCCTTCTCCAACTCGCCCACCGTCTCCTCTGCTATCGACCTGCAACCGACGTACGGATTAGTCACATTTATCAGCTACAATTCGCGTTTCACATGTTCTAATTTTATAATTAAAAATTCTAAATTTAAAACTCATTCAATATTCTCCCTTACACAATATCTATATTTCTCAAAATAATAAATAATTTAAATTAATAATTAATAATAAAAAATTGTCCTTTTACCTAATTTAGTGTTCTGCACAGCGTAATGCGCATAGTTCAGACCATTACACTTAGTTGAATCGAGGTATACCTGGCGATTGCTTCGGAGTCAGCGCGCGCGATGGCGAGCTGCAGCTGGTGCATGAGGCTGGCACGCTCCTGCTCCAGGTCACGCGCGGCGCGCGTGCTGTCTTCCAGCTGCGCGCGCAACTCGCTGGCCTGCGTGCGGTACACCACGCAGTAGTGCTGCTCGTTCTCTAGCTGAGACCGGAGCTCCTCGCTCTGGAAATATTAACACCTTTCTTACTCAACTGCCAAAGGAGATTTATGTTTTTCGAGCGAATGTATGTATCTTTGTTTAAAAAAAAAGAACCGAGATGGCCTAGCACTAGAAAGACGGATAGGGGTCATTTGACCCATTTTGAAGTTTAACATTAGATATTTATGCATTAACTTACATCTGTGCTATTTCCTCTCGTGACTTTTATTAAAATAGTTCAAATTTCAATATACAGATAATCATATTATAATAACATCAGTATATAATGAGTTAATACCCTGTTTACCTACAAAGACGGCACCGGTCATATGACCCCTACAGCGGGCACTAACATAAACGTTTTCGTATTGCGGGTAAATCAAAATATTTATATAGCTTTCTATATATATAGTCTAGGCTTAGCGATCGTCAAATATTAGAAATTTTTCAATCTTTACCTGAAGACCAATCAGACGGTGAAGGTGAAGATGTCGAAATTCAACATGCTATCGAAGATGAAGCAAATACTCCTGAATCAAGCTCTTCAAGTAGTGATGATGGTGAATCAAGTGACAACAAGCCATTAAGTATCATTCTGTATCGCTAGCTAAAAACTTACTTTCCAAACGAACAACTATTGTGGGTACAGTAAACAAAATACGGCGTGATATTCCTCCATATGTCACAAATATGAAACTAAATTTATTTGAAACAAATGTTTTGAAGACTGTTCGCGTCGCTGTTGTGTTTATCAAGCTAAAAGGTCAAAAACTGTATTGTTACTTAGTACATTACATGACAACATTCAAATAGATGTAAATTCTTTCAAGAAAAAACCAGAGACTGTTACATGTTATAATTCAACTAAATATGGCGTTGACATTGTTGACCAAATGGCTAGGAAATGCACCGTCAAAGCAGCATCCCGAAGATGGCCAGTACAAGTTTTTTATAATATATTAGACTTTGCTGCTATAAATGTATGGATTTTATATCAAGAGGTAACAAACAATAAAATACGCAGAAGGGATTTTATCCTCCAGCTAGCTCTAGACCTTAGTAGTATGTCAGAAGCATCAACTTCTTCAACTCGAGTCCAATCACCTAAACCAATGCAGTCTAAACGCGCAGATACAAGGAAACGACGACACTGCTTTATATCTGGTTGTAAAAATAAATCAAACAAAATATGTGACGCTTGCGAAAAACCTTTATGTGGACACTCAAAATCAATCAAAAATATTTATCTGTCAAAATTGTAGGTAAATAATAATTATAATGATTTATAAACATACTAAAGAATTTGTTTACAATAAATATTTGAATAATGTTTTTTATCATTTACGTTTTCCGACTCATCTCTCTTTTTAAAACTGTGGTTAAATGTTTGCGGTCAAATGACCCCTCGCCGTCTTTCTAGGTAAAAGCATTTTCCCGTCTTTCTAGTGCTAGTGATTAGAGCACGTCGACCTCAGCCGATGATTGTGGGTTCAAATCCTGTTTAACACCAGTGAGTTTTCAAGTGCTAAAGTTATTCAATTCATATCGAGCTCGGCGGCGAAGTGAAAGATTATGCGAAAACCATGCAGTTATTGTATAATGTACCAGCGTGGTGGATTAAGTTCTAAATCTTCTCTTTAATAGGAGAGTAGGCTTTTGAATGGCAGTGGGACATTTATTGTCTATTACATTACTTACATATATGTATCTGTATATCAGACAGGTTAACGTATTGGACAATTCAACTGACTGAAGCACTAACGGTCGCGGGTTCGATCCCCGCGCGCGATAAACGTATTGGCAATGCAGATAATTGTCGTGGTTGGGTGTTTCTGCTTGTGTTGTGTGTGTTTTATGAACCTCAACACAAGATCATGATAGCCTAATGGAGTTTAGTGTAATGTGTTTATTTATTTATTATTTACGTATCTAATTCGTTGCACACTCTACAGCCTAAACCATTTGACGGAATTCAGTATCATTAAAGTCTCAATTGTAAGGTGACACAGGGTATTTAATACTATTTTTTCGACTTCAAACCTACTTTCAACAGGTGACGATTTTTTTGAGCAATCGGGTTTTTAATTTTTTGTACTACTTAAGTGTTGATTTTTACCCGTCTACAAAAAGGAATACATTTTTAAGTGACCCTTTTGTTCGTGTTCATCATGCGATATTTTTTGACAATTGTCACATAAATATTTCTCCGTTTGTTTGATAACTAAGTCGCTCATGATTAATGCAAGGATAAACATTTAAACAAAGGCCGACAACTAATGCATTCCATTAAAGTCGGCAACATTTTTCTATGAAAACATAGTTATTTACATTTTAATTAATATTAAGGTGAACTCCATCCGCAAAGAAGTAGTTGCTAGAACTAAAAATAATGCATATTATCTAATATTTTGTGCTAAGACTAAAAAGTTTTAAACTATTAATCGCATCAAAATCTAATGATAACTTTGAAAATATAATCGTGAAAAAATATCCTACTTCAGTAAATTCATATATAAAAATTGAAATACTTGAAATACTCTGATTACACGTAAAAATATATATTACTCATTAAAGCATAAGGTCATGATCTCTGACTCATTAGCATTGAAGTAATTTAATAATGGAGATATTTTATATTACTGTAAATAAGGCCATATTAACAAATGATGCTTATTTTACGTGCAACTTTCCATTTACTAGTATAAAATTAATTTGGAAAAATCTTCAAACATGATACTAATGTTCTTAACCGTTACTTCAAGACCGCTCGGCAGCAAGCGCCGAATTTATCGAAGCGTGACCATCTCGAGTAAAATAAAGCATCACAAAATCTCTTGTTTTTTTTAGATAAGTCTGTATTAGTTCTCGACACTTATGTATGTGTGACTCATTCATACTTTAAATTCATTTCAAACTAGTATCTTACGACAGATGAAACTCGACAAAATATTCATAAGCCACCGGATATATTTATTTGACAACCGCATAATGCAAATTAAGTAACGACGTAGTGAAATCTAACGACTTTTTTATATATTAGTATCATTTTTATGATCTAACGAACTAAAATGTTAAAATTAACAAAAAAATAACCATAAAATATTTTCTTTTTAAAACATGTACTTGATATTTTTTACTTTGTATGAAACTTGTAAGTTTTATTAGTTTTGATGGCAACAGTAATTGAAGATCGTATAAAAGACCATCTGTATGTAAACTTGATTCAATAAAATCACAACTGGTCGAAGAAGAGCGGGAAATAAAACCGCGCAAAATATTCCGTAGATGAAGCTATGCAATAATGCTAACGTTTTATGGACTTGTCGACTCGCCTAGTATTTGCTTTAATAACATTAATAAAATCTAATATAAGTAGCATCCACGATATTTCTTAATAAAAACACGATTTTATCTAATCAAAGATTCAGCTTGTATTTTACAGATCGTATACAGTCGATGTAAAAGGAACAATACATTTAATTTAAAAAAAAATCATACTACATTTATTTCGAGTACGTTTGCAAGAGCAGGGTGATGTGTTTTTTAGCTAATACGGGAAACGGCTTTTGTTTTTGGTTTTGTAATATTCTATACAAAAAGGTAATCACTACCCATACATACCTATTATACATTAACTATGCAGAATTATTTTAACAATTAAAACTTATATAAGCTTAATAAATGACTAACTTTCAAAACATGAAAATGAATAAAATAATAATTTAATTCCTGTAGTCACTGGAAATTTGAACCACTAATTCAGTACCTAGGCGCATGTGTATATCTTCAACCGGCTATTCTATAATACGATATTGCTGACTGACTAATGTCTTGCAGTCGGTGGCTGGTAAGAACGCATTGATATCTATTCTACGAATGTTTATCTTCCGAGCTCAACAATCGAACTTCTGTTTAATAAAGATAAAATATTTTAAACATGCTGAAATCAGTCATGTTTCCAACTGCAACTGACTACTTTTGTAAATAAAAACATAATAAAATCCCATCGATTTTCGGAAAATAAGCCAAACAACTTTTTAAACCTTACTAATTACGAGCAATGTGTCGAACACAAACGAATAAAGGTGTACTACATATTATAGAAAAAACCTTTAAAGTTTTGACATTTGAAATTAGTTATTAAATGCGAGGGAACCCAGCTTCCGACTTGGACACGCTAGCCAAATAAAAAATGTAATATACCACAATTTAAATATAAAATAATTTAAATACATATAATATTTTCAGTTTCATGTAAATCTAACATAAATTTCGCAGATTTTTAAGTTCGCTGTAAGGGTGACGATATAATAACACTTATTGAAATTCATTTAAATTTGTTATTACTAATTATTATTGTACTTCTCATTTATATTTAAACTAACGTCTCATTTAGACTACATTTAACATTACAAACTTAAAAGCGTGTAATTACGAATTTAATTGCTAAAGAAAAGTAATAGCCGTACAAAATGATTTATTAATCGAAATTCCTTGTCCAGTAATGAAAAATACACAACGTATGCTACACAAGTATCTAATTGAATACTATTTAGGTTAAATTACAAAGGACTATCGCATCGTATGACCTCTATGGGTTGTTTTCGTCAGCAGGAACATAATATGTATGCCCGTTTCAATTAGCGCATCGTCTTAATAGACAACGTTGATAAATTGAACCTAAGCAAATTAATTAATATAAATGACGCTTTTACATTTAGCTTACAACATTATTATGTACACAAACAGATAAATATTTTATGCAAAACTATATCGTAACGTAATAACGTTTGCGTAACTGTATAGGTAATTAAAGTTTGTTATTGTAAATAAATTTATTTTCAATTTAAAGGTATAAAGTTCAATACTCAGCGAAGATTATATATAATTTATATATTAGAGTACACAAACAGCAGTACCCTTACGAGATTCAAGTCTAGCGTATTCCGTGAATATATATGTATTTGTGAAATAAACCCATATTATTAACCGACAGTCACAAAAGAAAAACCACTAAGTACGTAATCATACGCTTATTTCATTTCGAGTCGCACGCGCAGGTGTATTTTATAAGGCAAAAGTTAGCTTGTGTGTATGTTTTCTGTTGAGTGCTCACAGTGAGTCATAATGTCGTAATGCCCGAAGGACAGTCTATTTCGGCGTGATGAGACTATGATTAATTCAAAGAATAGTAAATAAAAGCAACGTGGATGATAAAATACATTGTCAAACTACATGTAGGTGTAATAAAGGTCGAAAAAAATGTATCCTACATAGATTGCATACTATTCCCGCGTTATATTTACTAATAGAAAAGGTTTTTGTCCAGCAGTGGGACATTTACAGGCTTTTACATAACAGTAGATTATATTAACGCTTTTAGTTTACATACAATTTTTGTCCGACTATCCGAAAAGGAGGTACTTAATTCGCGTTTTTCGTGCACGTTACGGAATAAGTCAGCTAGTTGTGATACGATTTTGATATTTTTTTTTTCAATCAACTGGGTATCCCGCGAAAATAGTATATTTTTAATTTAATCCTATCAAACCGTATATACTATAGCATATAGCTCGTAATTGATGCAATCTTCGTAAATAATATATTGAAATGCGGAGCGACATCAAAACTATGATAAAGTCGGTTAACTTTGAAGTAAAAAAGAATTTTTAATTTTACTATAGTTATCATACCGTCCTAACATTTTAAGATTGTTTTAGACTCGGATTCCTTACTCGTAACTTGATTGTTTTATGTATAAAGTACAGTCGACTTTTACCTCTTATACTATTACATTTTACTCCACATAACGTATTGTAAAAGCAATATCTTTTGTTTCCACCGTAGATAATAGAAGGCAAAAAATCTCATCAAAAACATAAAGACGAATATAGAAGCACAGACTATATTCGCGATCTTTATCTAAAGGTAATTACGATGAAACTTCTTACAATGTTCACAGAGTTATTATTAACGTGAAACATTTATAACAAGTCCAACGACGAAATAATTAGAAAAAACGCGACATTTTAATCATATTAAAATTATCCACGGTGCGTTTATTAATAAAAGCATCATTAATTATTTCATACGTTTTTAACGAAATATTTAAGGCATCTATTACTCACTATATGTGTCATTTTGATAGATATGTGTATATAATAATTAATTATTTATAATAATATCGTCGCTTCCACGAGGCTGCCCTCGTTAACTAGCGTTAAGATCATTCGTACAAAATCAATTTTTTTTTATTCAAAATATGAATTAACATTCTCTTTTTAAACGGCAAGCAAATTAATTTGCCATGGTTTCGGAAAAGTTTAACGTCAGACCTGAGAGGAAACCGCAAAAGTTGTTCTTGATCCTCGTATTGATATGATGGGTATCACATTTTTTAGAAATATGTCAATGTTTCTACGTATAATCTACATATATACTACATTTTAAGAAAGAATTCAGGCTCAAAAGTCAATAATTGAAGAGAATCTTCAAACTTTCAACTTTGCACTTGCAGAACAAATATTGTATTTATATCGTCCGTATGTCCATATAGTAGTATGCCATAAGGCATCATACTATAGTAATAGCTGAAGTAAACTAAGCATACCGTTTGAAAGTCCGTTAATTTTCTAATTTTTTTAGCAAAAACTGCCAAATCACAGGCATATGTTTTATCAATAGCTTACACACTGAAATCGATAAAGATACAAGTTTTTAATCGCCAGCAAGGCTGTCGACTACAGTTACCTCTGTTAAGACTCAGCATTTGATTCGTACATATATGTTCACAAACACAAAGCTGCTCAGCGTAATATATAACGAGGAAAGAGGGTTTCTCAGAAGACGTGACGCGCGAAATTTGTCAATTTGTAATATATTTCATGTATTTTAAAATTCATAATATCAACTTAATGTATAAGGTGTATTTGTGTGGGTATGTGTCGGAAAAAGCATCCTGACGAAGTGCATCGTGTGTGTGTCTGCGTATCTTCTATATAAAGAAAAAAACTGTGTCACCATGTTTGGCTACTACTAAATTGGATGGGCATTCAATAGATGTCGCCGTATATAATATTAATTAAACGTACTATATATAACTAAGTCAACGCAATGCGTGGCCGGATCTGCTAGTGTATTTGTATCAGGGTGGTAACCTAACAAGAGTTTTCGAATTTCTTTGTTCCTAGGGGCTCAAACGTTGATAAAAACAAAATTCCTCAAAAATATGAGTTTATTGTATGCGTGAAGAAACTCACCCTAACGAAGTGCATTGTGTCTATGTGTACGTTACGTTTATTTATGTGTATGAGTGGAGCAACTCACCCTAACGTAATGCATTGTATCTATATGTACATATAGTGTTTGTGTGTGTGTGGAGCAACTCACCCTGACGTAGTGCATGTCGCGCTCGGCGGCGGCGGCGGCGAGCTTCTCCGAAGCGTCGTGCAGAGCTGCGCGGACTGCCAGCAGGTCGCGCGACCGCGCCTCGCGCTCGGCGTGCGCGGCGCGACTCGCCGCCTCCGCCGTCGCCGTCTCCGCGCTCGCCGCCAGCCGCGCCGCGCGCTCCTGCTCCAGCGCCGCCTGCAGACCCACCACCTGCGAACGACTCTTTGCTATACACCTGTACATACTATATCGTTGTGCTACGTATTTTCATCTTCACCTATATATTTCATTTAATATGAGGTTTTTACTAACTTAATTTTCTATTTTAACGCAGTCATTGTTTAGCAACACAAGATTGTTCATTGATTGCACTATAAAAATTTAAAGCACAACAAGTTCAAGTTAACCTTTTCGCTCTCCTGTCGGTGTTCACCCTCCAATTTTTGTAACCGCTGTTGCATTTGTCGATAGTCCACACTGAGCATTGACATTTGACGATCTTTTTCCTGGGAAACTGACTCAGCCCGTTGCCGTGCCGTTTTCTCCTCATTCAATTTGCCTTGTAACGCTATTGGGAGCAAAGACAAAAACTTTACAATAATAACAATCACCTAACAATACTATCCTAGATATGATTTTCAAGTAACTATCTAATGTTTTCGTTATCTACTCTAATTGATTCGAACATTCTAAGATTTGACTACTGCTATCTAATAGCACAGAAGTACTGCTTCAAGCAAAAATATACTTGAAATAAATAATGGTAAATACTGAAATTAAGATTGTGTTTCACTAAAAGTTAAGTTTATCAATACTAAATTATATTTAAATAGCTGAATTAACAAACCTGTCAAGATTTTTTCCAATGTTCCTGAGGCATGCAAAACAATAACATAAAAATATTTTAATCAGACTACACATAGCATACATTGAATAAAAAGGGTAAATAGCCTTTTCTAATATTACATACGTATATTCAATTTAACTAAATTAAGTGCACACAAAAACGCTTACCCTTAACTAGCTCTAAATTAGCCTCCTGTTTGGAAAGCAATTGAGAGCGCTGCGTTTCTTGATGCGCTCGTACTTCTTGCTGGTACATGTGCTGCGAAGCTCTCAAATCATGAGCCATCGAAGCACACTCCTTTTCCAAAGAAGAAACACGCTCAGAAAGTTGCCGATTGTCTGCCATTATTTGTCCTAATCTTGTCGATGACCGCTCCAGCTCAGCGTGGGCAGCATTCAACCGACTAGTCGCTTCGGTTACCGAAGCCTCCGCCCTTTGTTTAGCTGCCTTTACAGATCCAAGCTCCTCTGACAAAGTACTACATTCTCTCTCGAGAGTGTCCCTCTGTGCTCGTAAACTAGCCACAGTGCCGTCGCTCACCGCAGCAGCTGCAGCCTGCGCTGCACTTAACTCCGCTGCTTGCTTACGTGATTTAGCTGCGGCTTCAGATTCCTGTTTTAATTTTTCACGCATTTCTGTTAATTGTTTCTCTAAAGCATTAATTTTTTCATTATATATTTGCAAATTACTCATTTCTTTAGCTCTCTTACTCTGCTCTTCTTCTAAACGACGTTTTACGTCACCATAGTTTAATTCGGCCTTTCGTCTAGCGTCTGCTTCTATTTCAGCCTTACGTTGAATTTCTTTAAGATCATGTTTGAGAAGTGCCAACTCTTTATCAGTATCGGCTATAATTTTTTTACTTCTGGCTTCTCTCTGTGAGAATTCTTCTAATTGAGCACAAAGCATTACTTGTCTGTCTTCAAGTTTACGTCGTCCATCTCGTTCTCTTTCCAATAATTTTTCTAGTTGCAATATTGCCTCAGACCCAACATTATTTATGTGATTATTAGATATTGTATCCACTACGTCAGCTGGTTTAAGTTTACCTCCACAAAGCTGATAATCGCCATTATAAGTAAATCCTACAAATGGTAAATGATTTCCAACAAAGGCTTTAGGAACTGGAAATGATTCGTCCAAAGCATCTGATTTTTCAATATCGTCAAAATTACGGGTATCATCATCACTGGATAGTTCTGGTACAACTGGAGGTATAGAGTCTCTCAAATTATCGAAACTCCATTGATCATTAATAAAAAAAGGATGTTGTTTTATTTCATCTACACTGTTCTTGCCGAGTCGTTTTACTCTATCAGTTAAGAGTCCTCTAATAAGCGATTTGGCTTCTTTCGATATTTCTACATCATCAGGAAATTGCAAAGAATTTCTGTGGTCCATTATTTTCCCATATGTTCCCACCAAGCTGTCAGCATAAAAGGGTGGATCCCCTATTAACATTTCATATAAAAATATTCCCACAGCCCACCAATCACATTCACGACCATAAACACCTTCCCCATTTTGCGATTGTAATACCTCAGGAGAAATGTAATCTGGAGTACCTACAGCATTACTAGCGCGAACTAGGCCGTCGGGCCCCATCCGCATGCATGTACCAAAATCTGCTAACTTCAAATGTCCATACTTATCAATTAACATATTGTCAGGTTTAACATCTCTATGAACGAAGCCCATACCATGTATAACATCTAGAGCCAGTACGATTTCCATGGTATAAAATTTTGCCCATTTTTCAGGTATATCATAATTAGACATGAGACTCACTAGATCACCACCAGGCATATAATCCATCACCATGTAGAGATATTTATGGTCTTGGAAAGCGAAATGCAGTTTAAGTATCCACTCGGAGTTAGCATGAGCCATTATATGTCTCTCCTCCCAAAAAAATGTTGAATCTGATCTTTTAATCATTTCTACTTTACTAAGGAGTTTCATGGCAAATACCTGATGTGTAGATTTATGTCTGACTAGTTGTACTTCTCCGAATGCACCTCGACCTATTACTTTAATCAGGTCAAAATCTGCTGCTTTCATACGCAAATCTATGATATCTGATGCAAATTCTTCATCTGTAACAATATGAAAAATAAACTTTGTAAAACTATAACTTTGTACTATAGTATAATTTTATACCTAGAAAAATATAAATTTTTTGAGAAATTATTGTCTATATAAACTTTATTTGGATATCTCACAGCAATTTCTCAGAATCCTAGCTTGTATATTACAACTTCAAAAATGATAAACTGCCATTTTTCATCCCATAAGGAAGTTAATTTTTAAGAATAGATTTTAAATACTTTTTAATGCTCACCTAAACTATTTAAAGGACACTTGTTGAAAATTTTATATTTATTTAGGACATTGTCTATTAGTTAGATTCTTATTAAGTTCTTAAATTAAATAAATTTTCATAACTTCGTAAAATAACTTTTCTAATATAGACTAAGTATTATTATACAAATATTTATTTTGCAATTCCAACTTGTTAGTCATTTAGTTGGAGTAAATAAAGTATGAAATAAATTACTGCCCTGTATTACAAAGCATTTTTAAAAAGAGATAGTTTGAAAATTAAGTAATTTATGCCCATCAAGAAAAATTTATGCAACTGTGTTACATTTCTAATTATAATAAGATTCATCTAATTAACGATATAATGTATTTAATCATCATTTGATGTGGCTTTTCATATCATTATCTTGGCAATGTCAAGGTTTATTTTGATCGTACTATCATTTTGTATATTCAATTACATCAAAGACACTTTTTTTATATTTAGTCTAGGTCTGTTTATACAAATATAATTAAAATAAAATGTAGTATATTTTAAATTAAGAAAAATACAGCTTACCAATTATACAAAGCAAATTTGTGTGACAATAATGAGATGCAGAACATTTTAACAAATATTATTATCAGTTGGATTTATTTTCATAAAAAATATTTACTTATCAAAGATACTATTATTGTATAATAATCTAAAACATGAAATAATGTAATTATTACTCTCATCATAAATTTGTTTCACTAAATAAAACTCTGTATAAGATAATTTTACCAATTCATGAACTATATATAAATAATATCATAAAACTTTATTATGGTGAATCCCAATATATAGCAACTGTTGGTTGTATTAAGATAGTTTTAGTGTATTAAATTAAAATAGGATATTACTCACATCGGCTCGTATAGGCTTCGACATTTTTCATTCGTCGAATAGCCGGGTGATCGCAATCAGAGACGAGAGCAGTGACAGTGTCGAGCAGGCAGTCCACGTTGCCGGTGGAGCGAGGGTCACATAGTTTCTCCTCCAGCATACGAAGACGCCGCAAGCGTTCCTCATCCTTCACTGTCTCCATACTGAACCCTGGATCTGATTCTATCGGCCCCTAAATGCCACCGTACATTCTCCTGATAGGCACAACGAATGGGAACACTACTCTCATTACGACACATCAACAAGTTTATTGTCTTGTTATTTTCCACTATCCAGCACTCCTTAACATTCTATACACTAAGAAACTTATGTTTCATTATCAAAAAATTACTTGCTTTAGCTTAAAATGACAGCAGATAAAGGTGGTTCTCACAACAAAGCATATGCACGTTTGCAAACATAACCGATCGATTGAAGTTGTTTAGCGCATTAAATTTAATTTTAATAGGTTTATTTCACTTATTTTCGATACTAGTTGGCACAACATTAAAAATAATGTAAATTAACGAATTAATAAAAACCGCTTGATTGATGAACGATGATCGAACAATAATCTGAAGTTGGCAAAACATCGCAGGTTTGCAATGGCGACTAGTGTGAAATTCACAAACTTCGAAAACAGTGTAAAAATAGGTAAAGAAAAAGAAATAGATCTTCCAAAATTTTTGAACCATTAAAAGGATTATTTGTGTATAAAAATAATTTATATTTTTAATTAAAAAAAAATAATAAAATGTTTAAAAAATATTATTTTGGTATTGCAAATGTAAAAATTAAATATTAAAAAAATATAATGTTATTAGTAGATTTATTTTTTTAAGACCTAAAGGCTTATACATATAGTAAAAGACAGGCCCAAAAATTATATTATATAACCATAGATGTGTCAGTTATACGTTCATGGATTTTGTCAACAAGATTGCCGACCACTTTGGACGAGTTTACTTAGTAGTCTAGCATCTGAATACGACGTGACGAGACGAAAGCTGTAAAATTGTAGTAATTGTTATAATAAAGTAAATAACTATAAGGAACCTCATAAGACACCAAATATTTAGATGATTTACATAATATATCAATCATGATTGAATTACATACTTCGCACCTAGATTACAAGTACTAATGCGAACACCGTTGGCATTAAAATTGTAATATGCCATGAGACAAGGTCTTATAATTAAAATTAAGAAAATAATACTTGCTATTATGATGACGATTATCAATTTTGAGTTCATTAAATCAGTAAAAGTAGTTTGATCCTTTCAACAACTACAGATTCTCTTAAAATATTAGGTATATTTTAGAACCTTCTAGATTATATCCACTTTAAAAAAAACACATCAAAATTTATCTATTCGTTAGGAAGCTACGATCTCAGACAGAGACACAGATATACACCAAACTTTTAATCTTTTTCGGTCCGAGGTTACAAAATAGGTGTTTTGTAAAAAGATGGGTATGTTTTGACAATAAAATAAGAATGGATGCGAATACGAATAAAGAATCCAAATATTTTTTATATTTATGCATAAAATAAATGGGGATTTTTTCGTTATAGGTTAGCTGTAAAAAGGCACGTTAATTGACCATGATTGTTTTAATTAGGCAAATTGTGGTGTTGTTTAATGAAAAAGAAGCTTTCGGTCCTTCAGCTGAATACGAGCAAGATTACTAAACTTTGGTGAGCTTAAAAGCGAAACAAAGTAAATGATCGTTGATGTATCCCGTAACAAAATTTAACTATAGCTTGTTAAGACTAAAAAAAACACAAACAAACAAAAAAATTAAATCATAAAATATTAACCAATTATTTTGCTTGACATATAATAGATAAATAAAATGGTTCAAACAACTACAACACTCCAGGGCAAGCCCTCATCGTACCAATATAGTCTTACAAGCTCGCTAGAAATGTGTAATGTAATTCCTAAGTAATATATAAATCTAAAATTGAGTCTTATATACTCCAAAAAGTATTTCTAAAATAACTGACTGTGAGTTTAGTGAAATTTTCTAAATAGTATAGCCAGCTTACAAAATATACTACCATGACCTCTCCAAAAACGAATACAAAGGCATCAGGAAACTCCAAGAATCTGTATCTGTAGATCAGGCAGGCAGCTTGCCTTCATACAAAAAGGTTCATGAGTGTCCAAGAGTCAGTGACAAAAAACGGAAGATAAAAACTGAATACTCTAAATGCCATATAAACATGATTAATGACATAGAATCGTAGGCTGCAAAAGTTGTGTTGATGAAAACTAGTTTTAAAAAAAATTGTTTTCTATAGCTAAAAAAAATATTTATAAAATTAATAAAATTTAAATTTAATTATAACTTTTTCGCAGCGAGTAATTAAAGATTAAACGATCACCACCACTGATGAGCATTTGTTGTTGTAAAAAACTACGAATGCTTTGCCACCTCGAGGTCTCTCACTGACCGTACGAAGCACCGATATGTTAGTTACTTCACGCTGATCTGTGAGAGTGAGATAGACTCCGGTCGAGCCAGCTTATGTACGAGTTATAGTCAGTAGGTTAAGCTAAGCTCTACCTCAATTGAATTATTTTTTATTTTATCATAGGCAACGTCGTCCAAAGTTTTTAGCATTTTGAGTTCTAAAATTCATAAACTTATAACATATCTATAGAGTATAATTTTATCATATCATTGTTAGTCATATTAATTGATTGATTAAAATCATTACTGACAATAGGTCCAAGTTTTAAATCGAAGTTCTCATAACTTTACTATAAAAATTTATAATGTTGACATCCTTACAGAAATCTTTGAGTATATTTCTGTATCGTTCATTCATTCATATTTTCAGTTTTCAACTCATTCACATGCAGTTGTCGAACGAATGGTATCACTTTTGTTCTCGTACGAATAGAATATGGCGGTGCTAGGCAGGATGTGCAAAAGCTTTTAATTTCTGCGCTAACGATTTGCAGTTTTGGATTTGATCATTAAGACAACAAAGTTTTTCTGAATGCTGTATTACATGCTGTCATAATTGTGTGTTAGTTAAACTTTACCAAAGAATTAAATTTCTGGACCAAGTGCAATGAAAATTATTACTTCATTGGTGGTATAAAAATAATTGTGACAAATATAGCACTTAATTTCAGGTAATTTATACTTTGAATTATTAATTATTTAGTTTATAACAGATAACCAACATTTCTGGTTTAAGTCATTTATCATCGCAGCATCCGTTGCTTTGTCATTCAGTTTCAGCTGATCCTTACTTGTTCTAGATAACGCTCTATTGGTAGTATTTTTTCGTTTCAATATACGAAATAATTTGCGATTTTTACTAAGTTTTAGTTAGTAATTTTAAGGAAATGCTTGAATACGAGATACTCTCATCTCAGCTTTGAATATTTTATCTTTGTGCTCTCAATCACGTGTGGTTTAATCTTTATTGTGGGGTCAATAACTGCTGACTGTTGTCTATTTATTCTCTAATCTCGAATTTGTCGCAAAAAATAATTGTCTACATCTTAAAATATATTGATAATGTAACTACGGTCTTTGTACATTATTAATAAATATTCAGTTAGAGGACGACTGGGTCGTATAATGCTCGTCGTTGTACACTATTTTATTTTGAATGACTGTCACGTTAGTGGGTGCAAGTGCAGTCTGTATTATTACCTGGTGGTCTGTGGAAACGGATCGCTATAGCTAGGGGCGTAGATGGCGGGGGAGGCGCGAGGGGCGAGGGCCCGTCCGGCAGTCAGCTGTGCGAGTGTCATGTTGTCGGCGTTGTCGCATCTCGTGCGCCGTGGGAAGTGGCCTAAATTGCTGCCTACATTGAATATTCACTAAATTTTGACCTAGGAGATCAATGACCCACATGCAAAATAGCATTGCAGTTTATTAAAATATTGATTACCTAAGGGTGGGTGTTGGCTGTTGTAATTGTATCTTCAAGATTTGAGTATTTCAATTCTTAAAACTTGACAATGAAAAATGTTTCTCCCATAAAATATATAATCTTATCATTCAATTAATAAAAGGATTTATTGGTTTTATTTAGAATAAATTAATAGAGGTTGATTATTTTACAGGTGATTTTTTCAAATTCATACTTAATTTTGTTTATGTTAAAAAAAATTCTTTTAAGTTTGGAAATTAAATGGATAATTAAATCTATTTAATCCTTTAAATTATATCATTTGAAAATACATATGCAAAGGTTAAAGCCAAAATTTCTTGTATACATATAAAAAATCCAAATATTTCTTGTATACATAATTAGTAACCATTATGTAACAAAAAAGTTAAAAGTTACTAAATGATGAACAAGAATAAATTTTAACATATTTTTTTTTTCATTAAAAAATACTAAAAAAAGAGACGAGAGTAAATTGTAAAATATTGCCTAATAGTTAAGTCGCACAGCTAAAGTCATTGTTACATGCATGTGTTTAGTATTGGCTATTGTTGTGTAATCAAGTTTTCAATAAAGTTCTCTTTATGGTTTGTTTCTGGACACAGCTGATAACAGAAACAGCTTAGATTGCATTAATCAATGTTTCTTTATATTTTATATGATTCATTCCCTGTCGGACTAAAATAAGAACTATATGATTTAAATATCAATAGAATTCATGTTTGTATATGTATGTAGAACACTGCTTTTTTCATTGATAATATTTTTAATATTACTCATGTTATATGTAATTAAGTTAAATTTAGTTATGATTTTTTGTAAATGATGTTTGTTATTGAAGATGTGAGTGATTAAAGGTGATACGTCACAAAATTCTAATTACGAGAAAATTGTGTTCAAAGTTTTACTTAACTGTAAAAAAATATTAAATGTGTATCCAAAATCGTGTATTTCTTAAAGAGCCTCATATGCTTGTTTTAAGGTTTATAATTGTTTACACATTACACTTACCTATTTATGGAACAGCGACATATCCACTTTCTTAACTTCTGTCTTAATACAAAACATATTATTTAAATTCTAATATTATTTAAAAATGTGTCGGCCTCTTTGCTATTTTTATAATAAGTTGAGTGCAGGATTTAAATTGTAGCAACGTAACCATTAATCACTACTATTCAATTTTCAACTAACTAGAAACCTGCTATACCACCAACACATGCGGACTTGTATTGGTACCCTTTGATACTAGTCTGGTTACAGTCCTTTATAGTCAGTGAAAGTTATTGAGTTCATTTTAGTCATTTAAAGTCACACTTAATCAAGATCTAACATATTTATAAATTTGACACGTTTTACATTAAAATATTGTAAATATTCATGTATTTTATAAAATCATTATGTTTTCCAGCAAGCCGTGGTGGACATGGCTACGCTTATCCAAGAGAACGGTATTAAAGAGTTGAGCAAAGGAACACACGGGGTAGTGGTGAACCATGGTATGACGACACACGGTGTTCCTAATCACATGGTCCCAGATCATGAATACTGTGAAGCTGGCAAACCAGAACAACCCACACAGCAATGCATCGAGACTCCAGATGCGGCAGTTCAGCAGGCTCCTATGGAGGAAGAAGAAGAAGAAACCCCCGAAATAGACATAATGATAAACAATGTTGTGTGCAGTTTTAGTGTTAAGTGCCACCTAAACTTAAGAGAGATTGCTCTAAATGGTGTAAACGTCGAGTTTCGGCGTGAAAACGGTATGGTGACAATGAAGCTTCGACGCCCGTACACGACGGCGTCGATTTGGTCGTCTGGCCGCGTGACGTGCACGGGCGCGACAAGCGAGGACCAGGCGAAGATTGCGGCGCGGCGATATGCTCGCGCCCTACAGAAACTAGGATTCCAAGTGCGCTTCCGCAATTTTCGTGTAGTCAACGTTCTTGGAACCTGTCGAATGCCTTTTGGTATTCGAATTATAGCTTTTTCTAAGAAATATAAGGAAGCAGAGTAAGTATTTTTTACCCTTTTTTACTTTCTGATAAATTGGATAAACCATGTTAAGGCCTCTAGGCAATATAATTTTTAGGAACTTTTAATCCTTAAATATTATATATCCCAGTATTTTTATGTGTATAGTGTTTTATGTGTATATAATCTAGAACAAGATGGTTAAAATTTATTAGGTTTTTACTTTAATTACTCATTATATTTTTAGTTGCCTTTAAAAGCTGTAGCGCTGTGTTTAAAAAACGAAGGCGAAAATGTCACTAGTTAATAAGTTTTACTCATGGATGTCAGGCATACATAATTTGTTTATCCTATCTTTTACACCCGAACTAATTGACTAAAAGCTATTAACCAAAGAAGTGAATTGAAATTGAAGAACTAACTATCAGTGATTTATTTACTGAGGTTACAGAATTATATTATATCAGTTACGAGAGTAAAACATCCAAGTGTAATTCTCAACTAATGGATATGAAAAATCAAATCTGAGAGAAAGTTGTGTGCCTGTAACGTAATACAAATTTTATTCTGAGTTGATGGCTCTAATTTGCAATAGAAGGAACTAATTTAAGAAACTGGAATCCAATTTTTAGTGGAAATATTGCCTGTTTTATTAACAGTCAACTTTAATTCTTTAATCTTTTCCCCTGAATATATCTACTCTATTTATGTGACTATCATGCTACAGAATTTTGTAAATATGATGTCTGAACATATTAATTTACCAACTTTTGTCTGTTTATGTCAACAAATTATTCCCATTATAATACTTCATACCACATACTGTGTTTCATGTAAGTAATGTAACACACACTTTATATAAAGAGTTTCAACATTATTTTGCCTCATAAAATGTTAGTCGCTACTTATTGTTAGTAGTAAATATGAAGTTTAATAGTTCTTATATGATCTATTTTCCTTTACTAGTCTCATTTAGGAGAGAAATATGACATATATCTATATAAACACACATAAGAGTTAAGGCTGAGAATTTATCAATCAAATGATTGAACTGAATCATTTTTTATAATGAAAAATAATGTTCGAAAGTTTGTGATCTTCGTTGAGAATATTGTTAAAAAATAAGACATGTAAAGAAAAATAGAATATACCTTCATCATAAATCAGTTAAGCTGGCCTGAAATTGAACCATTTTCATGGAAAAGATAACAGTATAATTTTTAAGCAATGTAGAGTTAAATAGAGTTTATTTGAAAAACTACTTGTATTTACTAATAGTATCAATTAGGTATTTAATTTCATTATATTTATGTTAATTGTAGTTATATTTATATATTTTTATATTCTTCAGAAATTATGGCCCCAATTTTTTTACATAGTATTTACATTGAGTATATATGAAACATTGTAATAATCTATAATATAACAATATTATAAGCTATCTGCAATATCTTGCATAGTGTACCAAATGAAAATGAAAAAAGTGCAACAACTAAACGAATACTTCAATTGAATGTACTAAAAAAATGTCATTGCATGATTGTTGTTAATAAATCAATAGAGACCTAGTTAAAATTCAAGTCCTAGAAATAAGATGGAAAGTAGGTACCTATATTATTTTATATAATTAGGGTGTGGCCAATTCCCCACGCTTATGTCGCTAAGCCCTCGTAAATATAATTTTGTTTAATAATATGTTATTCTTAAAAATATTAACTAAGACATATGCTTTGATTAACTAACAATATAACTTTTATTATTTTCTGTTGTAAATAGTCACCAAATCTTGTCACCTTTGTATACTTTCAACCCACTTTCGCAAACGTAATATAATATATAAAGTTGAGCGTGTTTCTGTAAGCATCTTACGTTTAATGGATTTCTGTAGAATTTTACCATGTTAATTAATATATTATTAGGTGGCCGTCACAGTTTCACTCACGTTTATGATGATGTAATAAAAGTTTATAACTTTTTTCCATATGGGCTATCTAAGGCGAAAAGAATTTTTCAAATCGGATCGGTAATTTCAGATATTATATCCCGCATACGAACTTACCAACAAATTTTTCCCCTTTATAATATTAGTATAGATGTTATCAAATACATTTAATATTTTTTCAAATAAGTCTTAGATGTAAGCGCAGGTTCAGGCGGATGTGCAACGAGGACAATTGCTCCTCAGCGTAGAGCGCAATTGAGATTTTATTATCTTACGAGCTAATGTCCACGACTTCATTTTGACGTTAGAATTGATGTTTATTTCTAGATAACTCTCCTTAGAGATTTTTAATCCATTTTATTTTATGTAATATGTAATATCTTGTAATCATTTAGTGATGATTCGATTTTACTGATATGGATTCGTGTATGAAATTACAATGATTAACAAAACAAGTCCTGAAGTAATAATACCATGGTATTTTTAGTAACCTTGGAACCTATTTATATTTACTTTCGTAAAAAAAAAAATCATAATTTATTTCCTTCTTCGAACACTGGATATTCTCACATATTAAATTTTTTAATGAAAGTATGATGTACCCAAAAAATGGAAAAGTTTTATACGTACTACAACTACGTACTATAAATTAAGACTTGAAAAAGATCAACCGACTTCAAAATCAAAATACGCATTCTATTTTGATTTTAAAACCAAACTTCTGAAGCAATTTTGATAAAATTTCCATGGGTCCAATCTGAAAATATACCCTTTGAAATATACAATTTTTAAAATCACAATTTAAAAAATACATACACTACGAATTAAGAACTTTCTCCTTTAGGAAATCGGTTGAAAGTTATCCTACGTTCCAACAATATTGTACCTTTTTTAATATTAGAATATTTGTTCTATTTATATTATATTTTTGAACAAGAGTATTACAATATAGTATTTACTAAACTTAAAAAATTTACGTCAGTATTCTATGTAAGTGACTAATTTATATTTTTCTTTTTCTAGCTACGAGCCTGAACTTCATCCAGGTGTCACGTACAAGCTTTATAATCCTAAAGCGACACTGAAAATCTTCTCTACGGGAGGCGTCACAATTACAGGTACCGATATGTTTTAATAAATTATTTAAACCGTAACTGTCAAAATATTTAAACATACGTTAAACTCACGTTTATAAAAATCTGTACAACAATTGCGTTTCTAAGGAAGGCTAAACATGCTTTACACTTAACACAGTTCGTCGATTTTAATTATTTTCACATTTTGGTGTCCAAAACAGGCCATTTTGATTTAACCAAATTATTATACATTCTATGACTTTCGCGCCGTTATGATGGACCAAACGACGTGGCATTTATCAAAATCAGATACATGCGTACATACAAACATACATAGACTGATAAACACATTACTGCGTCGCACAGTCCGGTAATTATATACATGCTTGATGTCTAAAACCTATTTCAGCTATTAAATGTAACGTGTAAAGCAATTTATATTACTGAAGCAATTTATATTATATATATTTATATTAATTTAGACAAGATAGAAGCAACGCTTAAGCATATATAAGCTTATAAAAATTAATTTTTAAACACAGTATAGCTACACACTTGTTGAACATGGTTTTATTTCATCTTTTGTTGTATGGCAGTTAGTCATTAAATATCACCCTTCAAAGATTGTTCGTGAATTTATGCCAAGGTTAAAGTGTTCTAAATAAAATTCATAGTAAATAAAATTAAAACCTTATCTATTTATCTAAATGTAATATTTAGTACTAGTCATAAAAAAAAATTTTCTCCTATTTCCACCTTCCACTATTTATTTTCGCGATAAAAAGTAGTGTATAGGATATACAAGGTTTAATCTGTCACTATTTTAAAATTATTTAAAATGCTTAAAAGCGATTTAACATTGAAAACCAAACAAACTAACAGTTATGAATTGATGAAGATGACGTTGCAAAATTCTAAATTCGGGAAAATTGAGTTCAAAGTTCTTAAACATTGAAAACAGCACAAACCATTATCGTGTATACGTATTTCTTGATTAGCATCAAATGTGGTTGTTTTAAGACTTCATATTGTTTGTATTCACAACACTTTTATGCATGCATAGAAAAGCGAAATATCCGAAATGTGACAAATCACCTTCTTCCATTCATGTCTTTAATTTATGGTTAACAAACAAAAACATATTCGACTCCATACTACAATAACATATAAACTAATTAAAATGTAATTGTTGTCAATTTAAAACCACGCATAACAAGGGCAGTGATAAAGTTCACTTTAGACCAAGGTGAAATTAAAACGAAAACTTCCTCGACCCGCCCCAATTGTAAATCGAAAGCGATAAGGAATTTGACGTCGCATTTTAAAAATTCTTTTAGCAATTTTTGGAAAGTAAACAAGTTATGTCGTCGCTTAAGCTCTAACACAACGTAACTTACATTAAAAAAATTAAATTAACAACTTTACAGGAGAGCGAAAAAGCTGCATAATTTTACATATAATTTGCATTATAACTCAATACTGAATTTAATTTAAAGTACCCGATGTTAAAATATATATATATCATTGAAATAAAGTATAAATATTATTTATTAGTATAGTATAGTATATTATAGTGAATGCCTCATTTTCAACTGACTACAAAAAGGAAATTCACAATACGTAGTGTTTTTTTTCATATGTTTGTTTTGAATTTGGAAAATTCTTTTTTTATTTGAAAGGATCTCCTTTCAGATTAATTCCATAGAATAGTTTGGTATCAAAACAGCAAAATAACTAGAATAAGTATGTCACATAACTAAACGAAATAGCGTATTTTCCTTTCCTGTGACTTTTTCCTTTTTTAATTCGTATTAGGTTAACTTCGTGTCGTCTCAGAATAAATGTTGTGTTAACTTATTAGCCGTTCCATACAAAATGATTTTTTTCTATAACATTTTTTTTTGTAGATTTTTCCGATGTTTTAATTAGTTTCTCTTCTATTCCAAACTGAGTTAACAAATGAAGATAGTAACAATCGGTTCAGCCTATCTTGATTATGAATGGTGACTAAACTGATTTTGTTTTATGTGTATTTTTGTATTAAAATAAATTTAAAAATCGGTCTCTCTTTTTTTAAAATACTTAGTTGGACGCTGATAAGCAATACCATGTCAAGCCATATAGACTTCCTTTAGGTGTCTAAAAATTTATTTATTCTTAACAAATTTGTTTAAACAAGTAAATTTCCATCTTTCTTTCTGTTGTGATAAAAGGTATAATGAATTAAAAGCAATTAGATATAATGAACCGTTTTATCTCATAAAGAGTTTAATTATTGCATATTGCATAATATGGAACACACTTAAATATTCAAAACATTAAACTAAGCAACTTCTTTCTGTATTATTTAGTTTAGACGACTTGCCTTATTTATGAATAATGTTTAACATGTGACGCATTATCAGAATACATAAATACCTCCGAATTCAACATTTTATGGGTTGACACATTATCGCTTATCAGCGCCTAGTTGTGAGTGGCGTTGAGTCGGTAGTTGTGAGCTAACGTGTTGTCCGTGTTGCCGGCGCAGCGCGCAGCGTGAGCGACGTGCAGTCGGCGGTGGAGCGCATCTTCCCGCTGGTGTACGAGTTCCGCAAGCCGCGCACGCCGGCGGACGAGGAGCTGCTGCGCCAGCGCCGCGCCGCGCGCCGCCCCGCCGCGCCCGCGCCCGCGCCGCCCGCCGCCGGCATGCACCTCGTCACGCTGTCCGACGACGACGACGCCTGGGAATGACGCGCGCGCGCCCGACGGACTCTTGTTTGGCATAGAGTGCAACCGCGTGTGATCTGTCAGCGAGCTCCTTTCGGTTCATGCCAAAGATATTTATTAGAGGAGGCCCGCGCCTCTCGGTTCGTTCCCGGATGTGTTACGTTCGCGATGCTCCCGTGACCTCTTTTAGTATGCGTAGGTGCGGTCGATTCGTTCGACTCGTTCGATTCGATATCGATTTGTCGTAATTGATAAATGATGGGATAATAAATCTCCTTACCGATACTCAGTCACGTTTTTTATTTGCCGTTGTGATCGATGATTTCGTAGTGATAATAGTGTTCGCGATGATGATGCGAGGAAGTCGATGACTGAAAGTTAGGTAGACGTTAGTGGTTGTAAATACGAAAGCTTTAGACATTATACATTTAATTAAAAATTCGTTTGTTTTATTACGACATTTATTTAATCTTCGGATACGTCCTTGCTGGTGTTACATAAATCGATAGATACGAAGATAACTGTGCGTGAAGGGAATAAACCGAGTACACCGTTATTAAATATTCGATTACAATATAAATGTAATAAGCTACGAAAAATGGAAGCGCTTTGTTGACACATATTGTCTTGAAATTGGTCAAAGCTACGAATCAGAGTCGTGTGTGTCGTATTCGTCGCTGGTGAGGTGCGCGTGGTGCGCGCGCGCAGGCCGCGTGCTGCGTGCGGCGGCCGCGCCAGTGCGGCGCCGGCCGGCGACGGACGCGGGCGTGCGGATGTACGCGCTCAGGTCCACCACAGCCAGCCGCGGAGTACGAACCGCCTTGCCTGTTACGTGTTAAGACATTGAAGTTAAGCGTGGCGTAGCTAGGGTTGATGGCCCGCAGCGGGCGCACAATTATTCACATCAAGAAACATTTTAACATGTATAAAATATGCTAGCTTATAAATTGAATCGGGGAATTCCCGAAAATGTAGTTGTTTTTATTTTCATATTTCATTTTTACTATTGCTCGTTTGGGGATTCCCCATAAATAATCTCTGTTAGATTAGTTTCATTTGAATTGTTATAGTTCTTGGGGTGACATCATATTATCCGCACCGGACGCTCCAATGCTAGCTACGCCACTGGTTAAGCATATGCTGAGATGCAGCACATAGAACAGTAGGCAAAGAGCGCTGTTTTATTATTATATATCGATTATGTTTATAAGCGTATGAGCGTCGCACGTGCCAGTATTACAGTATAGTTACTTGTTCATACTTTACAAATTTGCTGTGCTGCGAACTATGTCGCCTAAGTCTCAACATAAGCTTGACTTACTATCGTGTTAAACTTACTACTCGTATTATTCAATGTACTAGAACATATCTTGTTAAAAATAGTATTCGATTATTGATTCCCGCTTCGATCGTTAAACAAAGTGATAATATGATGATGTTAAATCCTGTAGTCATTGTAAGTATACTCTTGAATAATCTGACAATAAAATATTTTTAAAAGAGTAACTAATGATTTTCTTATCGATATTGACAATTGATAAAATCCAACAATGTGCTTTATATTATAAGTTCATAGTGGCAAACGAGTGATAAATCCAAAAATAGCGGAGTTATATTGACAATTAAGAAGCATATATTATTCACTATCTTTAACAATGTTTTAGCGCAGTGGGCACTGCCGCTAACGGTAGCAAGTTCGATCCCTGCTCATAGCAATTCACCGTATGAGCTATACGAATGATAGTCGTGATCATGTTTATCGTTCTCTGTATTTGTATTTGTGCTGTGTTTCCGGACGCCCGACACAGGATCATAAGATCTTAATGGGAGCTTTAAGAGTGAAATGTTGAGTGTTGAGTTATTGTTATTAATATATTGTTACGTTAGTAAGTTTGATGGTCTGAGTACGAGGCAAGTCCGAATCCGCGCATGGTACAGTCGAGTAAACAAGGCATAAACATTAAATGTATATAACATTGTTACAAACTTATAGAGTATTCTCAGCTGTTATAAGACATAATCTCTTTATCTTTACTCGACTTATTTAGAAAATAAACACATTTGGAACGAAATTCACATTCGAAACTCAATTCATCAATTTTTAAACAACTACACAAGATCAGTATTAATGTTTTAAATTATTAGAGAAACACATCTAATTAAAATAACTTTTAGTTTATGATTTGAACATTAATTTTACATATGTAAATAAGAAGTAGTTAATAATTTAAATTAAAGAAATATTTATCTATCTAAACGACTGTCCTGATTAATTTGTTGTTCTGCGCAGCGTAATGCGCATAAGTCAGACCGACACACTTACGTCAGTCGGGGTATCTTACCAGTAATAACGGGTAAAGCGCTGTCCCCGACGTGCACGGTCCGTGGCCGCGCTCGCAGCGCCGCGTTCCGCGCCGTTCGCGGCGGGAGCGCGCGCAGCGCGGGCGGGGACGCGACCGGCAGCGGCGGCGACAGCATGCGCGCTACCAGAACTCTTCTTTCGGGCGACGAACTGGGGGATCTTAAAATACAACCATCCAAATTACTTTTATATTAATAATTACATTAAAATATGACAACGAGTGCTATATAATTTGTTTACTAAAAAGATAATTTTTAATTAAGAATTTTTAGATCTTAGAGTGGATTGTGACATTTCTTCAAAAATGTACTACTTATATTAGCTATAACCAATTGCTTTGCGCTCATTCAATTGGTTGACAGACACTGGATAGATCGTAGGTTCCTCTTACTACTCCACTTCTATGAGTCATACAGTCATTATATGGCCCCATTATATTATGAAAGTACTATCTGACGCAAAAATCGTCCAATGGAACTTGTGATTCCTTTTCATTGTATTATAGATAAACGTGTGTAACTAACGTTAATATAACACAATTAATGTAGGTATGCTACCTTTCACGTTCATTGATCTGCCGTTTTCGCCTTCGCCTCCTTCGCGATTCCTTTTTCTTGACACTCATACCTTCACGAGGCGGAATCACTCCAATGTGTCGGTAGTAGTCACAAAGAGCTTTAGCCAAAGACCTTCCTATTTTAAAATCTATGTTTAAGATCAAGTGTTTATTGTTTGTATAATTTGATAGATAATATTACCATGTGTTATATCTTTATGTCAGATATTTATATATATAAATAATCAATCACATCACTAAAAATATTTTAACTAAGAAACTACTTGTATATCATACTACTACGTTTTTGCTCACGAGAGTTTAGTTTTAAAATAATACACAAATATATAATATAGCCTTTGACCATCTAGATTTTAGAGAAATGTTCCTTTTAAATAGTGTCATAATTTTTAAAATAGGGTCAATTATTCCAGACTTTAATTCTCACATACAAAATTAGTAAAGATATTACATATGGAAACATGGTAAATATTAAAGGATACAGGCATCTTCTGTGTAGTGTATGTAGGGTCCAGTTGGAGTTATACGCCGACCACCCATTGATGCTAACAGCGTGTAGGCGTCCACGGAACCTATTGGCAATGTTCGACGCGCACTTCCAGCAGCCAATGAATCTGCATTATACAGGCATGATTCAGGTTTCCACGCCTCTACACGCATCCCTAAAAATTTTGGAAGTACTGCGTGACGCTCAAACCTGGCAAAGACAAATTTATTATGTATGGTATCACATGTATGCATGTACGAAAATTGTGTTAGGGTAATATTAAAATACAGCATAGTGTAAAATTGCCAGGCAACTGACGTATGGTGGCTAGTAAGGCAATTATTGTGCCGCTTGCGTCTCAGCATACGTTTAAGCTTATTCTAGTTGTTACAAATTACAACTCGGTGGGTACTATTCGAGTTGTACGTTCTTTAATAATTGAGTATTTGTTAAATTGAGTTTATATATTATATTATAAAAATGTATTTGATCAGTGCTTATTTAATTCATAGATGGCGGTAGTGGCAAGGTTAATGTCATTTGTATTAAAAACATTATTATAAAGATGATCTGAGAGTTGTTTAACTCTATATCGGATATGCATTACGATGATTACAATAAAAAGTTTTACTCGAATTATATTTTCATAATTTGTTAAGTTCCGTTAATTTTGCTATAAAATATAAACAGGAGCTTTACAGAAAACCACTGAGAACTGAGTCACAACCAAATTTGTATCATTTGTTAGAATACTCGCTATAATTATATAAATAAAAACACATTATGTAATCATTCGGATTGGATGGACAGACGACGTTTACTTAGTAATAGTAAATAGTCAGTAACACCCTTTAAGTATGGAACTCAAAAATAATTCTGTTATTGTTTTATGGTAATCAAGATATTTTTAACAAATCCTTTATAAATAGCAAGTAATTTAAATAAAACCAGTTAAAGTCGGAGGCAAGTCTAAAACATTCACCTGTATACGTCATCATATGAATTACCACGTACAAAAACACCTTCGTGGCTTATATCAGCGTGAATATCAATAATAAAATCCAACTGTAACGTCTGAAAAAATGGAGTTGTTATTGTAAATGAAACATACCTTCTTAATATGTATAGTTCATTACTTTTTAGTTATTCACTTTAAAGGTTTCTTGATTGGAATTTATAAAGTGTAATTTTTTTTATCTTACTTTTTCGCTTGTTATCTTCTTTATAAGGTCATTGATTGCAATAAGAGCGGGGTGAGCATAAGTCGTGGCTCTGTTCCAACAACGATTAAGATCCGATCCGAGCAAGTCAGATCGCTGGTTGCCTAAAAAGACACCATCTGGGTTTAGCATTGGTACCACCTGAAAAAAAATCATTCTCTAACTTTTGTTGTACAGAAGGACATAAGAAATTGTATTTTCAAAATACCTGAATCACAATTCCATTACGTAATGCTAATGCCTTTTCAGAAGAACTTACAATGTAGTCTAAAAACCCTGAAACATAAGATTGTGATACATTAAAATACTTATAGAAGGATATACATATATAGGCAATTTCGACAAAAATATAATTTTAAGCTAAGCACTTCTCAATGGTAGCTAGCTTTTAATTATCGCGATTTCACTGTACACGAGACAGAGATAGCATTTTTATGTTAACTTAAAATTATAATGTTTTAATAACCTTGACAAATAAAGGAAGATGGTTGTTCTCCACCATGAACTCTTGACAAGACGAGAACGACGCGCTTTTTTGTTTCGCCGAGTTTTCCTTTTGTTATGATATCCTCTTTGCTCTCTTCTTTGGGCATAAGATCTCCAATAGTAATTAGATCAATTCGACGTTTTTGCTAGAACAATTAAAAGCAGTACAAATATTGGAGAAAGTATGCAAAACTGCTTAGTAAAATATGAGGACCTTTTAAAATAAACCTGTTTTTATTGTGAACATTCGTATCGATTAATTATTTCTATATCATATTCATGTTTGACTAATAATATAAGAAAAAATATTCTTATCTTTTTTATCATCGGATAGACTTGGAAAATTTTGTAATATTCGTTAAATTTGTTATATTTATCATAGTGTAGTCATCGAAAATCTAAGAGAATTATCTGACCGTTGTCTCCGCAATAGTTTCTCTGGTAGCAAAGGACTGTGCTCTTTTTTCCCACAAAGTCAAATATTTTTGTAATCTCGAATATGAATAAGGAGCAGCTGCGGCGAACTGGTACACATCTTCTTCTTTATCAAATCCAAAGGCTATACTGAGTATTTTCCGACCACGGTGCACCAGTGATCGATGGTAAAATAATAATCGCCGAGGTATACGTTGCCTAAAAGTAAGTTTTTTAGAATATGTATACAAAAAAAAATCACTATGGAACTACGTATATCTTTACTGTATGTAACGAATCTATTTAGTCATGTACCTAAACTAAAATAATTACAAAGTTATCTCACCATTTCTGTCGTGACGATGACCGCACTAATGGTGTCATGTTCTCGTTAAATAGATTGTTTTCTTTTCCTAAATTTACTATATTAAATATAACTCGCTGAAAAGAAAAAACAATCATGAAACAACAAAACGACAAATCAACATGAAACGACAAAGCAAAGCAAGAAGCCAATAAAAGTTTGCAAGAAAAATTATTTGGACATCATTTACCTGATCCTGTTTAACATTTTCAACGGTAAAATTAAACCAGAAACGCGATCGAGGTCTACACGTGTCAGGTCTGATAAAGAGGTCATATTCAAGTTCAGTAATGTGATCAGCGCGCCCTAAGTTCCCACACTCGAAAGCTGCGTCGAAGCACAGGTGGCCGCGCTTCGCCTTCCCGCTGTGGCCGGGTGGACGGACGATAAGACGATTTAGGTTTCCTAGTCCTCCCTCTCCATCACTTTCTTCGCTATCTATAAATATAACCTTTTGTTAGGCTTGCACTGCTAAATACTTAAAAAAATTACTTTGTGATAATTACGATTCTGAATCGGTAGTATCTGTTAAATTAAAAATACCATTTCTAGGTCGATAATAGATCGTAGTGTGTTCGAGATCGTCAATTAATGCTCCCATTACGGTTGCAAGGTTTATTTATAAAATAAATTAGAAAAATATACTGAATATGTTGTTTCTGCTCAAACGCTCAGAAGAAAATGTACAGACTGTCTAAGGCGTGGGTATAGAAAACCGTTTACTAACACGCCATGAGTTCAAATTGAAAATCTACACTTAATTTATAGGCTACTTCAAGTAAACTAAACACATTAGAAAAACATTACTGTATATTTATTTTTAACTGATTTCACAAAAATGATAAAGTCCTCCATTCGTCGGAGACTTTTCTTATGTACGTTCCCCTATTACTCAAAAACGGCTTGAACGCATTAGTTTTTTCTTTTTTTGTTGAAAGCGTATATTCTCCCGTTGTTTCCAAATAACTTTTACCAATAGTATGATATAAAAATAAAAACAACTGAAAAAAATATGCTGGCGCATTTGTGGCGGTTCAAGTGTCCATGGACGACGGAGATCTCTCAACACCAGGTCCTGCTTGCTCGTTTGCCAGCCTATTAAAAGGACATACCGTTTAAGGCCCGTCAAAATCGGTCCAGTCATTTCAGGGATTAGCCGGAACAAACAGATAGACCGACGTTTAAAAATTGTGTCCTTGATGTAAGTAGCGTGTTTATTTTTATATGTATTTAGTTAAAAGCTTTTAATTTCAAATTAGAAATAATAATAGATTTAAACGTATTTTTTTAGTTAGACATGACGTATTCGTAATGTGCTCGTTAATTTTCTTTTGATACCATTTACATAGCATGATTATCTCTTGTTGTTTTTCGAAGTTAGAAATTTTACATGTAAAGTTCACGCGACATTAAATTTAGGGACAGTTTATATATCTGTTGATAACTTATTCATCAAAATCAGCTTAGTAATTTAGGTGGTACGATGGAACACATATAAACGTACATAGCACTGCTGAAATCCTTTCTTGGCTTTGGCGTAATCGGGTAAAAATTGGATAGGTAGCAGATTATCACACCTATATTATATCAGTAGCAAAACGAAATTGATTTTCAATGACACAGCACGATTGTGAGCTACGAGTAAATTGAAATCCATTTTACGAGTAACGAGCGTAATCGCAGGCAATATCTTTACGTAAATGGAAATAAAATTGCTAGGGTGTGATACTATCATGATTCATATTTAAGAATTAAAAAATACTTAATGTAATAACATGATTTCAAAGAAGGAGAAGGTACTTAGTTCATTTTTTGTATAATTATTTAAGTCAATTAGCACCCGATCGTATATTAAGAAGTACATATAGCAGTAATACCAAAGAATTTTGATCTTAATTTAATTTCATTATTATTTTCTTATTAGAACTGTTTTTTCAACTGATTTCAAAAAGGGGTAGGTTCTATATTTGGCCGTATGTATTTTTGTTATATTCTCTTCGTTCCTAAGTTTACTGTTGCTCTATTTTTCATTACATCGTTCTAAATGTAGGTGTAAAGTACAAGGAGGTAATTTCGCAATGTATCGCATTTCCGCCACACACCCTAGGTATTTCACGAAGACGATAAAGTTAATTCTTATAAAGAACTTTAGTCACGCAACCTTCACATGCATTTTCCTCACAATATATCGGATAGTAACCACATACGGCTTTATTTACCTCGCAATGGAATAGTTCCCAAAGCTTGCTTGCTTAAGGAGAGCTTGGTTTTTACTTAGTTTTTTATTATTTATTCAATTCAATTCTATGGTTTATGGCTTTTTATTATTTACCAAAGAAAATTAAGCTTCCCTGCCGTCATCTCTTTACTTTATTAAACAATAATCTCCAATATTACAACAGATTACACCAGTGTGGGCTTGGTGACAAATATTAGAGAACAGCATTTGAAAAACTATAACGCAGAATAAATACTTATTTTAAAGTTATTAGTCGCTGTCAATTTTTTTTATTTAGTGTTTTTTTTTTAATTATAATTATTTATTCTCAAATATTGTTGTTTATTATTAACATAATTGTTAAAATTGTATACATGGTATTATTGGTAATTTCTTAAGTAATAATAATAATGTTTTATACGTCAAGAAATATCCATATACCTGATGTATTTTAAAAATAATATTGACCTTATAAATTCAAAATCCGAAAAAAATTCTATCTAGTATATATTCATTAATTGTGTGTTTTATTTAATACTATATTTTAATAACACTATTTTATTTATGTAAAAATAACAAATATAGTGTGTCTTAGTGCGGAAAAATGAGTAAGAGCCACTGGCACCTCGCCAAACTTCTATTTAATCCTTAATTAATTTAACTAACTTATGACAAAGATAATTATTATTTATTTAATTTATTATTTATTTAATTTATTTAATTTCAATATTAAACCGTTATTTAATAATCATATTAATTTTATTTATTTTTTATATTCTTATTAAATAATATAATTTTAAGTCTTTCCTTATGCCAGAATAGCTTAATTGATGTTCTTTCTTTTAAAAGATTAGTTACTCACCAGACATTTTCGTTTATTTCATTGTTTAATAAATCTCTTCCTTTTAGGTTATGTATCAAATGGTATACCGGTATGCCATTTGTTTTATTATTTTATAGACACAATTTAATACTACTTTATAGAAAAATATTTTGGAAATTGTATTAAGTTGCTTGTAAGGTTCTACTTGTTGTTGCCACGATACGACACAATGCGACATTTTGCTCCCCTAATAATAACAAAAAATAAAATTTGTTTATATGAATGAATAATCATCCATTTCAGTTGCTAGGTAACCGTGTCAGTTCCGTTAAGGCATTCAGTCTATGATAAAGAATTTTGCTTGCATTTCGTTAGTAAAACTCAAAGAATGTAAAAATATATCTTTTCATTTCCTAAACAACTTTCTATTTTGTCGTTGATGAATATACCTTAAATACAAATATAAATTATAAGGCCCTTGTGATTTTGTAAAAATAACAAAAGTTGAATAAAAATTAAATTAATGTGATGCTTACTTATATTTTAATATTATCTTATAAATATAAGATAATATTAAAATATATGTAAGTAAGCATCACATTTTACGGGTGTTAAATAAACATTAGTCTGGGTATTCTGGTTAGTTGAAATAAAAACTGGCAGTATAGTTTATTGGCTGTGTCTTAATGAATTAGGTAAAACAAGAGCAGTAATAAAATGAAAGTTGATCAATAAATAAATAGACGAAAATTTCATTTATGTATTTGCTCTCAGACTTTCAGAGAATTTTACGTAAGTTGTTTTGTGCACGGTTTTACACCAAAGAGAATTTGCTGTAAGTGCCTTATATAAATTACAGTAGTAAATCTTTTGAATGTAATTCTCACCTTACACTAGAATAGAAGTTAGTGGTAAAATTAGTAAATGGGCAGTTTATTTTAATTACTTATTTTTTCATTTGTATTTATATATTTTATTATTTTGCAATTTATATAATTCATATTTAATATAACGGATCTTATCACGATAACTAATCATAATAATACCTTTTTACTGCCCAACGTTTCGAAGTTGCTTCCGTCGTGGTCACGAGCTGACTGGTGTACGGCGCGTCCTCCAGCAGCGAGTGCGTGAGTTTTCTCGCCTACCCTCACAGTATTAATATTGTCTTTACCGTTATTATAATGCTGGAAGCACACTACACTAACACAATCGGTTCGCGCAAACCGATTGATTTTCATTTGTAAAGTTTGTCTTATTTTACATTATACATTATAACCATAAACTACAAGAGACTACAAGCGACTCAATTAACTCGACTCCAACTGATACTTGTTCTACTCCCCTACATTGTTTTTGTAAATCTGGCGGCGCGAACGGGGAGTAGCCTACAAAAAAGTAGTTAATGTCTCGAAGGGGATTATTTTATTAGAGTAATTGTCAATAAGTTATAATGTATCGCTACATAGAGTTCGCGTGGTCCATTAGATAGAGCTAATCCCCGGTCGCGAGTTTTTTGCGTTTGTGTTTAAAATTAGAACTATATATTTCCTTGATAGGAAATATTGGCTCTCTGAATATATTTTACCGTTTATGCAAGTGAGTATTCCGAGAAACTCTTTGACATGGTGTCACCGTCGCGTTTTTACCATCGCACACTTCACCCCAAGCCTCGATATATTCCACACCACTTAGCCTAGACTACATCCAACATGTGCGGACTTATCTTTTCCGCATACGTACAGAGTATGGAACGATGATTTCCCTGCGGTTTTCTCTGAGCGCTTTAAATTTGGGTTTTTCAAAAGTAAAGTGTATAGACACGGCAACGCATCCGCACTATGCCTAATGTTGCAGAAACCCATGGGCGATAGTAGTCACTTAACGTCAAGTGGAACAAAAATAAGAGTAAAAAATTATGTATAGGCATGTAAGTTTTATACAGTGGATTGGGGTACTCAAAATAAAGATGTACCAATATGTATATAATTTATTTAGGTATTTAACAAACATATTTGTATTAATGTTAAATATTTCTGAAATCACGACGCCTCATGCACCGCGAACATATAATAATTAAGCTCAACACCTCAACATAATTATAAAATAACATACCTACATGTATCCATTTCACTTATATACTGAAAATAATTATCATTACCTAGTATTTACAGTCTTTTAATTTATTAAATACAATCTTAAGTTGTACACGGAACTGATATAAAAAAATTAATGCTTTGAGGTTAATTATAATATATAATTAGGGAAAATGGATTTTCCAGATTATAATGGCAAGTGAAATAAACAGATCCTCTTTTTATTTATTTTACTTAAATCCGACCATAGTTAGTATATGTATTGGGGAAGTAAGGCGTTACGTTTGTAAGTTTAACTCCCGTAACTCAATTATGTAAACTATTTACGAATAATTTACTAACATTTACAACACAAAAACATGGCACAAACAAAAAACACATAAAATTGAAATTAAGTTCGTTCAGGTGTAAAGGTAAGTAATTAGTATCTTATATAAGGTAATAAGCAAAACTTACAAGTGTAAGTCTCGCCTAAGGAGTTAGGAATCGGACTCAACTGTTCAACGAGTGCTTGTTTCCTGTGAGAAAAGATTAACGAGCCGACTGAAGGATGCATGAAGATTTATAGATTCAGTGATTTCGCATAAAATTAAATAGTTACAATAAATCCTGCTCTTTGTCTTTTTTTCTTTGGTGTACAATAAAGTTTATTTGTATAGTATTGTAATTATATTTAAAATTATAATCTTAACAAGTTTAAGTAAATCATATCATATCAATAACGACGAAAAAAAACTAAATCCTTACCTTTTACGGATTTTCTTTTTATTTTAAAAAGCTGAAAGACTTGCAAATGTATTAATTTTATTTTAAAATAATTATAATCAATTTTAAATTATAGTTTTATTATTATTATTATTACTTAGACGGAATAGACGCTGCGTATATTATTATAGTAAAACTCTGTACCTACAAAATTAAAAATATTGATATCTTTATAAGATATGTGAACATCCGGCGGTGGAAGTAGTAAAAAGAGGTAATACAAGGCAGTGCAAATCAATAAAGTGCCACTCCTATATTTACTGCACAGTGGGTACTGAAACAACAATAACACATACAGATGTAAGTATATATTTAATTTTACATTAGATACCTAGGGTTATATTTTCTAAATAAATATGTGTGTCGATACAGACAGATAATATATTATTATTTACATCGTAACATTGATAAATATATATTGTTTTAAATTACAACACTTAAACAATACAGAGAAGTTTTTTTTTATCTATTTTACATGATAATAAAGAAATTCACAAAATTATATAAGTAATACATGTCATTTTATGAGATCCTGTATTAGTTTTATTGAGATAACTTCTCCCTAACTAAAAAATAACACAAAAAAATAGCAATATTATATTTATGTACAAAAAGTAATTCAACTAAAATAAATATAATATTGAACTATTTATAATAAATTCAACAACAAAATATCAAATTTGTATTAGAAATATAGACAGCGTTATCAAGACACGAAATACAGTTAACATTTAGATTACGAAATGTTTAAAATACAATATCGAATGATGGATATATTTTAACACAATACTATTGATAATACACAAAGATACTTGAGTATATAACAATTCAATTCCTTTTTGTTTTAACAACAAAACTCTATCGGAGTCCATTAAAACATTTTTCCACTTAGTTGACACTTTAGTCTTTCTTCGTAAGGGTAAAATCACGCTTGTACGTCTCCGTCAGTGTAGTGTGAGGGTCCTTCAGCGGAACAAATCGAGTCTTCAGGAGTTCGCGAGGCGTCGCCCGCCTCACTCGCCTCCACTGCGCTTGCGCTGCCCGCTTTGTGTTTACCACCACGACGAGCTTGCAGAGCCTAAATATACAAAATGCATTACGTATTTTGTAGGTATCGCAATAAATATATATAAAGAAAAATACAACCATGAAGAGCTTCAATGTATTGTGTTTTTTATTATAAAAAACTCGTATATTAAAAGTACGTGTAGCGGGATGTAGCAATTACGTGTACGAAAAGCTGGACCATTCGTGTAAACATACGTGTATGTGTGATTTCAGTGTAGGTTTAGAACTATTTTGTTTCACTAAAGGACATAGAAATTCAGCGTGTTTGAGGGTAAGAAGCTTATCTTTCAGCGGAAACGAGATATGCGTAAAAGAACATTATGTAAAATAAATATTGTTTCCAAATACTGTGTGTTCCGCGGAACAGATAAAGCATATAATCGGACACAAAGATATAGCGTTGTGATTCGTGACACGGACTGAGTGCGGAGGGGAGCCGCGGTGGGCGGCGGGCGCAGGCTGACATCAAGGGGCATGCGGGTGCCAACTCAGTGCTCATGCGATATACTTCACATATCCTTACCTTTTCACGACTGCCTTTTTTCTATAGTAGGATGGAATATGAAACATTATATTAATGAATGTGATTGAACATCGTGAAAACAGGATTACCTAATTCACATACATATCATTTATAGGTCGTAGGGAACGGAGTTTTCATATATCTGATTAAAGGGTTTACACAATTATTAATAACAAAGGTTTAATTAACTATGAAGGTAACACAGGTAACGTGACAACAGGGCAAATAATGAAAACCAAAATAAATGAAAATAATTAATTTTCTTAACATGAATTTATGCTAAGAATCTTATAATAGTAGATTCATAATAAAACATTGCTATATACATATTTTTGACTAAAGATGCATTATATTAGCTCTCTTTGCAATACCTACACAAACAAGTTTTATATTAATCAAATATTGACTATCACAAAATACTACATAGATTCGTAGAATACCCTCCTTTCATGTCAAGTCTTAGTCAAGTACAGTCATTATGCCACCACTCGCAAAGAGGCTTAATTATGCAAAACTTTCTGCTTTCTCTCTGCACTTACTAATATTAATATGTAATATGCAAAGTTGAACAAGCTGTACCCTATTGCTGTAAGTTATTTTCAAGTAAGTAAAGTAACATGTAAATGTCCCATTGCTGGACAAAGGCCTAACTCCTCTCCTGTTAAGGCAAAGGTTTAGAGCTTAAACTACTATGTTGCTCCACTGCGCGTTAGCGAATATAGCGAATGTGTCAGAATTTCTACCGGCACATGCATGTTTCCTCACGATGTTTTCCTTCACCGTCGAGCACAAATTTCAAAACACAGTGGTGCTAGATGAGCTTTGAACCCGCGATTTTCGGTTGAGATCGACGAGTTCTAACCACTAGGCCATCTCGGCTCAAATTATTTATATTAAAATTTTACAACTTTAAATTATGTACCTGCAATGAAAACCGCCTGTGCGGTGGTTTTCGACCTCCGCGCCGTTTACTGATATGCGGGTTGTCGCGGCGCAGCGTCTGGTTGCGCAGGATCTCCAGCTGCACGTACAGCCGCTTCAGCTCAGCGCGCACTTCCTCTGACGTGGGCTCCTCTTCGCCCTCTGCGCCGAAACCCTCCGCCGGTCCGCGACGTGATACCTGAGACGTTTGACTATGTTATGTGATATTTTTCTCAATGGTGATATCGTTATAGTTTTCTATTGAATAAGTTGTTCTCGAGGATGTGTACATTTGAATCAAGGTTATTTTTGTGTGACTTTGATACTATTCAGTTTGTTACTTGCTTCGTTAAATAGTGTGCATTTGTTAGGAGAAATTCTGTGTGTATCTGCCAACCCAAATTGTAACAGCAGTTGGATTAAGCTCTTTACCTTGTCTTTAATAAAAGGCATCTATCTAATAATGGCACTCGCTGTTACTAGAGTACTGTATTAAATTAAATTAAACATCAACAGTTCTAGTGTGAGTTTCCAAATTGTATACTGTACCGGTTGCGTTTTAAGATTTCGTATTGACAAAATACAGCGCCATTTATTACGAAACGCTTGACACCATATTAGTTCTACAACGGAAACGGTAAGTACCCCTAGTACGAGATGTAACAGTTTTTGATTACGTAATTTTCAATTGGTATTCTTTCATAAATTGACTAGCCGCACCTCTAGCGAAAGTATAAACTTTGCAAACTCACACTAGGTCGTCTGTGTACCAAGTGCGAGTTTTTCAATACGAAAACAAAACTCTCGATGCACTTTCGTGTGTAATTTAGTAACGTTAACTATTCGACGTTTCAACCACCAACCACAAGATGGCGCTGATTCAATCCCATACAAACCCACGGTTACTTTACAGCAATCGAGTAGTTAAGAAAACTCGCGTTAGGTTAGGGTTGCCAGATGGCCGGGAAATTCAGTATTTTCCCGGAATTTCGCGTCTTGTCCTGTGTCACGGGTGAACACCTACCAGTATTTTTACGGAATTGATTTTTTAAACATTATAGCTGTGCTTTAATATTGGTCAAGTACAGTACACTTTTTAGTTGTCTTTTCTCCTTTTTTAAGTCAATAAATATAATTAAATTTTCATCCCCCCGTGAAAATTGTAACTATTAACCCTTTCGGAAATTATATCTTTTTTTAAATATTTTTCACTGAAGTCCATAATATGTATTTAAAGGATTATGATGATCTTTCGAAAATGACTATACATATTTTTTTGTGTCTCCATATTGTACAGTAGTATACTAATTAAGTAGCTTTTATATTGTCTCGGAATTGATGAATTTGTATCCAACGACCTTACACTAAGCACACAGATCGTATAAATAAGTGACAACTAGCCTCCTGCGCGAGCGACCTCGCGCGGCATCCGTGCCACAGGCGCGGCGCCAGCACGCAGGCGAGCGCGGCGCCGGCGGACAGGTGCGCGCGCGCAGCCGCCGTCAGCGCCGAGCGCTCCGGCGCCGCGCCCACCAGCGCCGTCGCGCGCCACGCCGCGCTACATAGGCCCTCAATCCACAGCGCCGCCGACAGCCAGCAGCGCTCCTGGAAATGATCGGTGCAGTGTCAGCGTCAGTGGGCTAATTACCTCTATCGGGTTAATCTTCAAAGAACATAAAAATATTACTTGGAACGGTACGTTGGCGTTCCTCGCCGCGTAGGCGATGCGTAGTCCCGCTACGAGCAGGAGCAGCTCCGCGGCGGCGGTGACGTGGTGCCACGCGGCGCGCGCGCAGCCCCCGCCCGCGTCCTCGTCGCACGCCGTCGTGGCCGTGAAAGCTGATAGGTAACAAGCTGCGCCTAACATCATCGCTGCTACTATCCTTAATACCTGGAATTGAATAATTCATCCAGTTTCTTTTACTATTTGTACTTTCTAATTGGTGAAGGGTGTGTGTACACCTACACCTACACCGTTTCAAGCTTATTTATTTAATTTTAATAAGTCTCTACAAAGTTGAAATCATCATCCTTTTAAAAGTTAATAATAAATTAATAACAAATATCGTTTGTCTGAAAACGACATGAAAACGAAACGAGTGAATCGAATTAATAAAATAATACAATACCTCAAAAGCAGGAAGAGATAAACGGTTAAAATTGACATCCCTTACGAAAAATTCTCATACTAATATTTAAAACAATTAAGTATATAAAAATGGTAACTCAGTCAATAATCAAATTTCAGATTTTACAATTAAGTGTACACATTAATATAAATGTAAATGTACTGCCGCTAGGCGAAGGCCTCCTCTTCTATTAATAAGAAGATTTAAAGCTTAATCCACCACGCTGTCCCACTGCGGGTTGGCAGATATAAATCTGTCAGAATTCCTCCCGTTACATACACGTTTCATAACGATGCTTCCTTCACTACCAATCATGAGATGAATTTAAACACTAAATTAGTACTTGAAAACTGCGCGCTAGCCGGTGATTGAACCCGCGATCATCGCTTGAGATCGACGTGTTTCAACCACAAAGCCATCTCGGCTCTTACAACTACTTTGAATAATGGTACCTATTAAAAAGGGTATTGACCTCAGAATCTCTTGGTGTCCAGCGATGTGCTTTTCTCGTCCGGAACTCCGCGAGCAGCACCCACAGCCGCAGCACTATGGACCCGTAGCACGCTACAAAGCCGAGCTCGCGAAGCCACGCCCCCGCTACACAACGCCAACGTGCCACCGATATGTACTGAGAGGCCGCCTGAAATTTATTTCAAAGATAAATTAAACTCTATATTTCATTAACTTTTATTATTTCAGGGGTGAAAATTATAGCGATTTTTATTACTATAGCGATTATTACCATTATTTCGCTTGGCATTTTATAATAAGTCGGACTGATTCTTAATAAAAGTAATTTCGCATCTTAGATTTTGCAAGCAATTTACTTATCTCGAGGATAAGTAAATTGCTTTCTAAGGTACGGTTTGCTATATACTGTATAATTATATAGGACAGTAGGTATACGGAGCGAACATTATAATTACCTATTAACAACTTAAATTACAAGTCAAACAATTAATTATTGGTTGCGTTCCGCATTATTACAAGCTTAATTTGGGACAAATCTTGCACACTTAATGAATACCACTTCCTATTATCCTATGGAGTTTAAATTTTATGTGTTCGCTCAATTTCGATGAATGTATATTTATGGTAAGCATGACCTGATTCGACATTCGGGATTGGCTACAGACGTGAGACGAGGGAACTCCCCTCGGTCAACATCACAGAAAAGAAATTGGCTCTACTCATTAAATTATGATTGCCCGATCTTAGTGCTGCCATGACGTGACTGCTGCAATCCTTCATAACTTACTTAAAACAGCTGTTTTTTAACAGACATCATGAAAGGATGAGGTTCTTTGTTCGGCTGTATTTTTTTTTTGTTCGTACACTGATTTTCCGCCGACTTTGGTAAAAAGTTTGGTAAAGTGGAGCTGATACTGCAACACAAGGAAAACTCCTCAATAATTAACAGCCCTGCATATGGAAAAGTAAAATTTTATACATGGTTATAAGCAGTTGACATAAGAAATAAAATTATATACTGGCTTTAAAAACATACCAAACGACCAGTATATAACACGTAAAAAGTTTTACTTCGCACTTTCGACTCTGAATGTTTCACTTGGCACCGACTTAAAATTCAGTAGAAACTATTTATTTATTGCTTTTTAGTTTTTTTACAACTAAAGCTTTTTTTAAAGTTTTTATATAAAAATAATATTTTTAATATTACTTAATTTATAAACATCTATATCTTATCAACATACCACTAACATAGAATGTGTCATTTATCTGTTTAAAAAAACTGAAGTGTAAGATTATATAAAACAAACAAATGACTTCACGTATTACTTAACAAGTTGTCACTATTATCATCATATCATGATGAGTTATTTAATGACAGATGAGATATAAAATAAAAACAGATAAAGATAATACAAATGGAAATAATCTTGACACAAATAATAAGAGTATTTTTTTAACAAGGTTATTTAAGCTTATTTATATAACAGATAAAAATAAAAAATCACGGCACCATAACCGAAATAACAAATATTATCCGGACAGCAGCGTCAGCCCTCGCGTATTGCAGTGCAGGGTTCCAGAGTAGAGTAAAAATTCTGTCTAAGGAATTTTCAATTGAGTTTATATTATATACGAAATTTTCCTTTTAGTAAATTATACTTGCGCTTTATGAATTGGTCGACTATTATTTGTTAGCTTGTAAACCCACTCAACTGTAGCTTAATGTCACAAATAGACCCCTAAATCGAAAACAATGTTTTACATACAATATTTTTAAACGTCCAATCTACATTACATCATAGTTATAAGAAAAATAAATCGTTCACATATTAGAAAGTACGCTAAAAATATTATATTTTTAAAGATTTTATCTTACTATTTTGTTTGAATGATTAATATTTAAACTAATGATTCGCTCTATATAGTTCTAATTCTAATTTCTGCGATAAGACAGCAAAAAAAGGGAAAAAAATTGGAAAATTACTAGGTTCTGTTCCCAAGTTGTGTACAGTTTTTTGCAAATCAGTTTTTCAAGTAAATATCAATGACTTCGTTCCTTTTAACAAATCTGGCTCTTAAAGTTTCAGTTTTTTCCCTAATGACCCATCTTGATGAATTGTTCGGTATAAATAAAAGTTTCTGGCGACACTTAATAAAAGTTGAATTAAGGAACTTCTAACATATATATTATATCATGTAGATATATTGTGCTTTGTAGATAAATAATGAACCGTGAAAATATAATGATTGAGACATTTTGGACGGTAGTATAGAAACCGAATAGTAGTTGACTATTATTAATCGATGAAAATATTTAAGATATTTAATACTTAATAGTTTATTGTTAATTTTTTAAATTTATAATAATAAACATCTTACCGAAGCATACATCAGCATTGCACCGAGAATAACCACTTCTAGGACGGTCCACATGCCCATTGCAACAGCCTGGAATTATGAAGTTGAGTGAACATACGGAACCTAACAACACGAATTAAGTTGAATACAATGAGTTTATTATAATTATTACAAATGAAATAATACAGCTAGTGTAGGTTTTGTATGTGTATACGTCACACGGATACTAGATAGAATTAAACAAGAAGTATAGATTTGGTCAAAGCGTATAGTTAAGTTTCTTCTACTTCAAATCTGAATAGATACCGCATTTTTTGTTATTACATTGTAGTTTATAATTACAGGACAAACCAATTTTTTTTCTTGAAATTAAATTATATAATATGTATCCTTCGCTTGGTTGACGTACTTTACACTTCCTTTTTTTGAATATGATGAACCCAATAATGAGGCAGAGCAACATTCCGGCGAGATTGGCGGCCAGCAAAGTAGCGCGGTAGGCATCCGCGAAGCAGGCAACCGGGTTGCTGCCCAGCCCGCACGGCGTGCAGTTCATCTGACCACTTTCAGAGAGAGTCGACTTCCCGATCCATCCTCCGCCACTCGTGTGCCAATGACCCGAACTACATTTACAACGATACTGGAACAATATATGAAAGAAGAAAAAATAGTATGAATTAAATAAACCTTCATTTCGAAATGGTTATATATAATAAATCTAGAAATTTTTGTTACCCCAATCCTCTGCTCTTTATTTTCGGATGGGAAAGCTTCACAATCCGTTGTAACCGGGTCACACAACGGCGGTCCACCTAACCATTCGTACATAGCTTCTTCACATGGCAAAGCGGGTATACGACGGAATATAGCGGCGGCAGCGCGAGCTGGGCCGCTGCCTCTTGATGCTGCCGTTCCTCCCCACCAACCCGGGTTACCCTCGCACGTGTACCATGCGTTTGACCAAAGAACGAGACTAGCGTTCCATGCTGAAGCTAGAGTGCGCCAGAACTGTTGAAGGGTAGCTGAATTGTTTTGTTGGAAGACGATTAGTCTCGAAGGTTCTGTAATGTAGAGTATGCCAAGATGCAGCTGTGGAGCGCCGAGCGCGACGGCAGCTGGGGGCGGATTAAGAGGAGCGCGCGCAGCGGCTCGGGCCAGCGCGGCCGCCCTCGCCTCGTCCGCTGCGCCCTGCTCGACCAACTCCGACAGCGCTCGGGCGGTTTGTACAACTGCAGCCTCATATTCGCGAACATTCTGTAAACATATAAATAAATTTATATTAACTTAATCGAATACAACAGATTCATCAATTACTCCATATAAACTGTCAATATATGTCTAAATGATGCTTGAAATTTTGTATATATAACTTTGATTTTTATTAGAAAATTTGAATAGGCTTAATTATTATATGTATATACTAACTGTTTACGAGAAAAGTGTAAGTTCGGCCCGTTTTTAGTTGTATATTTTGAAATATCTTTATATATCGTTACCTGTGGTAGGGGTGGTATTTTCTTTAGTAGCAACGGATCGCAGGAGGCAGGGGCGGATGAGGGCGCGGACGGCGGGCCGGCGGGCGCGGCGGCGCACACGCACCACACTAGCGCCAGCGCCACGCACCGCGCCCACCGCGCCCCCATCGCTCGCCTGCACCTCGCACTCTATATAATACAGGAAAGCAACGATCTTAAATCTTATAGATACGTTACACTCTTAGAAAAAAACATTTAAATGAGTTGAACTTCAGAAGACAATATGAGTAATAAATTAAAAGTAAAAAAAAAATATTTTCAAAACAAGCTTTTATTCAAATGTACTGAAAAAATTAAAAAAACTATTCCTTTAAAACTTTTACTATTAACCTATAAAGTTTAAATAAATACATATACAAATCAGATCAAGTTATCTTATTTACTTCTTTATCTACGCAGATAAAGAAGTAAATAAGATAACTTGATAAAGCTTTTATATCATAAAAATTGTGTAAAGACGTTATAAGTTGATATTAAAGCTTTTAAAAGAAAGGTTTTTTATCGCTTTAAAATAAAAGCTTGTTTTTAAAATTATACTAAACTTTTAATATAATTTAACTTATTAAAGTGCTAGAAACGCATCCTAGAAAATCGTTAAATCATTTTAAATATATAAATGTATAACTAACATCTCTTCTCTACTTCGGATATAATTACAACTTTGTCCCGAGAGAATTAAATGTCTCTGAAAGTCGTGGTTCAAATTACAAAGTTTGAATTGTTCACTAAATGGACAACATATTTTCCTAATAGGTACAGCTTACATTCATCATAATCGTAAAACTATAATGTAAGCTATACTTAAGACATAATGACATAAATTGCATTAACCGAATTAACAGGAACTTTATTTATGCGAAAATTCGGAAAAAAACAAAGACTCAAATTAGGTTCCATTATTTCATATATAGGTGCATAGTTTCTTAATTTATCTAGAATAAATAAATATAATCTAGAAAAATACCTTATGTATGACAATGATTATACTATCAATTAATCAGATATAATTGTAAACAGTGCATCCCTGTAATTGTAGACATAAAAATATTTAAAATTTAAAAGTGTTATTAGAATTAATAAAAGACAAAGAGATAATTGAAAGTTAAGATACTCCACCAATATTTACACTACCACTTATATCGAAATATAATACACTACTCTCTCCTGAAGACGAAATCGAATCCAATTTTGTGCAAACTATTTATTGGCTCTATTGTAAGCTGTAAAAGTTTAAACGTAAAATATTTGTAACATCTATAGAGATCAAAGACAATATTTCTGAAACTACTAAAGCAATGAGAAAAATCTTTTCCAGAGAGTATTTACTGTTAAAAACATTGCTGAATATTATATTTTATTTAGTCATAAAAAATATTTTTATTATTATAAAAGTTTTCATTTTAAAATGTCAACACTTATAGTAAATTAAGGTAAGGCGCCGATTGGCTGCTTCATAGCGGAGAAAATTATCGCGAGATTTAGCTAAAGGTTATTTAGTTACGTGTTTAAAATTACTTAGCTAATAGTAAACGAGGGTAGCCACACTTTGCGATTTGTATAATAAATAGGTTAAAGGCCGCCCTCTTTAGTTACTTACTAATCGGATTCATTTATTTTGTTTTTTTTTTTGTATTTCGAAAATACGTTTATAAGCCGTTTTTAATCGACAATCACGAGAGCTCTTGTTTTAAATGGAATATCCATGAGAAAATATTTTCCCGTTATTCATTATTAATTGGTATGGTATGGAATTGTTGATTCACGAATTCGGTATACTCTGTGATATACAGATTTTTAATTAATGGACGACACCCACAACATTGCAAATACGAATACTGCTGTATAATTTAATTGAAGTTATCTCAAAGTGTGTACACACTAGAGAGTACATAAATAAACGAGTAATACGTAAAATAACCAACATAAATATATATTTAAATTATTATAAACGATTTACTCAACATTTATTCAAATTATAAAACAACAATGATCAGATATTCTAAAAGATTATACAAGTTCGAGACATATATGATGATAAATTATTGTATTTTGACATCTTACGGATGAGGTAAGCGATAAAACAGTGCTATTGAAAACAGTTTCATGTGAGGCTAAGACTGATCGTGGGTTCTCGCAATAAGATGATATGGCAATCGAAACTCCTGTAAGTAACCTGTAGTAATAATCAATTAATGATAAAAAATATTTTATTAAAACACACAAAATAAAACTTTTAATTGAAAAATGTAACTATTAACTAATAACGTTATTACATAAACTATTTATATATTAATACGTGAAGTAGTCAATACTTTGCACCCCTTTTTACGAAAATGCGCGGACAGAGAAAAAGAGCGGGGCATGATAATATTTTTTTATAATTATGGATGAAATTACATTAAATGAATAAAAAAGTAGCATTACCGTATACCCAAACACATATATATATTTTACTTTTTTGTTTATTGTTAAAGTCGTGGTTAAATTGAAATAGGTAATCAATAGAACGTTAATAACGTTCAAACTTTAAATTTAATTTAATTATGTTCGATTTTCGCCCAATGAGCGCCCACTAGTATGATATAAAAGCTTGACGCAAGATTTAAATACTCGTATGTACTTTTACTTAGTTTGTAGATTTTACAAATTAAATCAATTTAAAAATTAACAATTATTTACTTGTAAAAACGAGACTTTCAGGCTATTTAGAAATAGGTTTTATTTACAGTTGTCGGATTTTTTCCTTTATAACATTGTTTCCTATAAGTACTTACTCCTGACCGAATTTCATGGAGCTATAGATTTTGATTTCCTTGCGAAAATGCTAAAATATTTAAAATATGATAAATAAGTTACCGTATACTGATGGGTTTTGGTAGATTATTTGGACAATGGTAATTATTTAACTTAAGTCTTAAATGTCTTCTTATTCTCGGAGGTGAAAGTCTCGATTTTCGAAAATACGTAAAAATCGTCGACTCTCGAAATTTTCGCAACCGTGAGGCCGGGGATGTAAATCCTATACTGCGCGTGACCCGACATGCACTTGACCGGTTATTTATTTTTTGTTCAGCATAAATTTTGAGTTTCCAATGTTATTAATGACAATTAACACTCATTCAAATTTCGTATAGTTCATTTCGAGGAAAAATGCTTTAAAAATCAGTTAAGTGCGAGTCGGGCTGGCACACGAAGGGTCCCGTACATATGTATATAGAAATATAACTTTAGTAAAAGAAATAGTTACGACAATATTTAAATATTTTTGAAATCCCACTTGCACTCGTTCTCTTTTAATTATGGGTTGTTATAGCGGCAATTTCTCAAATTGAATTATCTGTCATGTAAACATTATATTGTAATTTAATAAATTAGATTCTCAATCAATTTCCACTTATGTCGACGTACATAGATATAATAAAATTACTAGCTTTTAGCTACCTCACAGTTTCGCTCGCGTTAATGTAGTTTTTTTTTAAATATGTAATCTAATGTATATATATATGGACATAGAAAATATGGCCAAAAATCATGAACCTTACAAATAGAATCTCATTCTTTTTTAATTTAGTAGTTGCGGAGTTTACTTCGCACATACAAAATTCCTTTTCTGTCGAAGCTGTTCGGCTTTGGAACTTCTTACCTGTTGAAATTACATGAACATTTAAACGGTTAGGGAAATCGCATTTCTTTCCTTCTTAAACAATCTTCGACCTTATCGATCCTATTTACATTTTTTTCCCTGATGTGTATTTATTATATTTGGATGAACGTGTATATATCATGTTTGTATAGGTTTATATTTTGAGTACTATCTATTTATTTATTTATAATATACTATAATTATTATTTTCTTTATTGTTACTGTTGTATGTACACCCAATACCCATTAATCACTGGTCATGATTTCCTTCGCAACATGGTTGCCTGGTAAAGATCGATGCCCACCGATAAGGCCGCCAATTGTACATATAATAAATACTGTTTAATATAATATTATTGTTTGTATCCCTGGTGTTCAATAAAGTGTACTTTCTTTCTTTCTTTTCTATTTTTATGAACTATAGAAGTATATGATATAGTTTGGGCCACAGCCATTTCGTTTTGCCGATCCGAATATTTCTATCCCGCGAGAATCGTATTTTTTGTACGAATATTATTTTAGCGTCCATGTTTATTTAAGTATTTTAAAATTTAAGTATTTTAATGACCGTATTTGATGATTGCGCCAAACTTGAAATTTAATTTCAAGTCATTATTTGCAAGACTTGTACTTATATGATATTAATTTCAACACGACACCTCCACGGATTCCCGGAGAAGGTCTTGACAGACAGACAAATAGACGGATAACAAAGAAATCCTTTAAGGGTTCCGTTTTTCATTTTAGAACCCTAAAAGCGCACATTCGTATTTATGATAAAATAATATAAATGAAGAATATTGGACCTTTATTTACTTTTATTATAAAAGGTTAGTGTGTTTATTTTTTAATATGTTATGTAGTCTAAGATTTCGTTTAAATAACGTGGACAATAAAAACCCAAAGCGGACTTGCATACTTTGCATAGTGGTTCACGTATGTCATGGTCAAGTGTGCGAGTACGATGGTTCCACATGTGGCCGGTGGGCCAGGAACCACGCCGTTCGCAGATCATTCGCGTAGGTGACTCAAACGTCCAGGTGTCCAGGTATACGAAATACCTGGGCCTTGTCCTGGACGGTCGCTGGAGCTTTGAAGAGCACTTCAAGCTCCTGGTCCCCCGGATCGAGAAGGCAGTGGGTGCGTTGCACAGACTGCTGCCTAATCTCGGGGGACCGAGGGAGGAGGTTCGCCGCCTCTATGCTGGTGTCGTGCGATCGATGGCCCCCTATGGGGCACCCGTTTGGTCACACCGACCTACGGGCACCCGCCGCTGCCAGACTAAGATCCTGAATCTGCAGCGGAGAGTGGCCATCCGCATGGTGCGGGGATATCGCACGATATCCTTTGAGGCGGGGACCCTTCTGGCGTGCTTTCCGCCGTTGGACATCCTGGCGGAGAAGGACGCGAGGGTCTACGACCAGACTCGCGCCCTCCGTCAAAGCGGCGGAAGTGCGTCCTACCCTGCCAGCGTCCTCGAAGCGCTCAGGCGGCAGGAGCAGAGAAGGGCACACACGACGTGGTGCGCCCGTCTCCGCGGAGACCGGTACGCGCACAAACGCGTCGTGAGTGCGATTCTGCCAGCCTTCGAGGCCTGGATGCGGCGGAAGCGACGAGTCACCTCTCCGCAAGCCACGAGCGGAGCAACGCACGGGAGAGGCCGCGGACGTGCCTGCGAAAGCGATCCCGTAGCCTTTCCGTTTTCCGTGCTGTGGCGGCCATCGCAGGGGGTTTTAGTGAGTACAATCTCACATAACCCGGTCTCCCCCCAGGAGTCGGGTATCTATGATTTACCCTGCGTCAAAAAAAAAAAAAAGTGTGCGAGTACGATAGCGAACAAACAGTCACAAAAAGCGATTCTACAATATTAATGATAGAAACGATAAATACTAATTAACTTTTAATTAGTGGGCAACATCATTTTCCTCCAAAGACGATTTTAATGAATTCTAATGATAAAGTGAAGTAAAACGTTGACTCAGCAACATCTTTACACGTGTTGCTCGATCATCATTTCACCGTCCTCGAGACTGATAAAAGATTATGTTGTTACCAACTACAAACACGAGATTAACTACGAATAGATCTATGATACTGTTTATAACGGTTAATATAAGGTAGCGACAGGACGAACATTAAGATGATGTTGTCATGGCAATTATTGTAAGTAAAAATTTAATATTTACTTAATGTTGATTTTATTTAAATAATTCTCTGTAATTTCAATATATATAATTAAAATAAAGTAAAATTTACATGCGAAATTGTTTAATTGCAATCTTCACGAATAGCAACAATTATTTCTCAATAATTTGGTTTATTCATGATTAAATCCATAAGCGTTACACATAAACATTATTGAGCATTTTTGAAAGTGATCATTTATAATGTGTCAAATTATCGGTTTCAATTCATAAAAATTCTATAGACTTGTACTAAAATAGAGGATAACTTTAAGTTCGCCGTTTGCGAAATATTAAGTTTTAAAAATATTAGTCAATACTTTGCACCCCTTTTTACGAAAATGCGCGGACAGAGAAAAAGAGCGGGGCATGATAATATTTTTTTATAATTATGGATGAAATTACATTAAATGAATAAAAAAGTAGCACTACCGTATACCCAAACACATATATATATTTTACTTTTTTGTTTATTGTTAAAGTCGTGGTTAAATTGAAATAGGTAATCAATAGAACGTTAATAACGTTCAAACTTTAAATTTAATTTAATTATGTTCGATTTTCGCCCAATGAGCGCCCACTAGTATGATATAAAAGCTTGACGCAAGATTTAAATACTCGTATGTACTTTTACTTAGTTTGTAGATTTTACAAATTAAATCAATTTAAAAATTAACAATTATTTACTTGTAAAAACGAGACTTTCAGGCTATTTAGAAATAGGTTTTATTTACAGTTGTCGGATTTTTTCCTTTATAACATTGTTTCCTATAAGTACTTACTCCTGACCGAATTTCATGGAGCTATAGATTTTGATTTCCTTGCGAAAATGCTAAAATATTTAAAATATGATAAATAAGTTACCGTATACTGATGGGTTTTGGTAGATTATTTGGACAATGGTAATTATTTAACTTAAGTCTTAAATGTCTTCTTATTCTCGGAGGTGAAAGTCTCGATTTTCGAAAATACGTAAAAATCGTCGACTCTCGAAATTTTCGCAACCGTGAGGCCGGGGATGTAAATCCTATACTGCGCGTGACCCGACATGCACTTGACCGGTTATTTATTTTTTGTTCAGCATAAATTTTGAGTTTCCAATGTTATTAATGACAATTAACACTCATTCAAATTTCGTATAGTTCATTTCGAGGAAAAATGCTTTAAAAATCAGTTAAGTGCGAGTCGGGCTGGCACACGAAGGGTCCCGTACATATGTATATAGAAATATAACTTTAGTAAAAGAAATAGTTACGACAATATTTAAACATTTTTGAAATCCCACTTGCACTCGTTCTCTTTTAATTATGGGTTGTTATAGCGGCAATTTCTCAAATTGAATTATCTGTCATGTAAACATTATATTGTAATTTAATAAATTAGATTCTCAATCAATTTCCACTTATGTCGACGTACATAGATATAATAAAATTACTAGCTTTTAGCTACCTCACAGTTTCGCTCGCGTTAATGTAGTTTTTTTTTTAAATATGTAATCTAATGTAAATATATATGGACATAGAAAATTTGGCCAAAAATCATGAACCTTACAAATAGAATCTCATTCTTTTTTAATTTAGTAGTTGCGGAGTTTACTTCGCACATACAAAATTCCTTTTCTGTCGAAGCTGTTCGGCTTTGGAACTCCTTACCTGTTGAAATTACATGAACATTTAAACGGTTAGGGAAATCGCATTTCTTTCCTTCTTAAACAATCTTCGACCTTATCGATCCTATTTACATTTTTTTCCCTGATGTGTATTTATTATATTTGGATGAACGTGTATATATCATGTTTGTATAGGTTTATAGTTTGAGTACTATGTATTTATTTATTTATAATATACTATAATTATTATTTTCTTTATTGTTACTGTTGTATGTACACCCAATACCCATTAATCACTGGTCATGATTTCCTTCGCAACATGGTTGCCTGGTAAAGATCGATGCCCACCGATAAGGCCGCCAATTGTACATATAATAAATACTGTTTAATATAATATTATTGTTTGTATCCCTGGTGTTCAATAAAGTGTACTTTCTTTCTTTCTTTTCTATTTTAATGAACTATAGAAGTATATGATATAGTTTGGGCCACAGCCATTTCGTTTTGCCGATCCGAATATTTCTATCACGCGAGAATCGTATTTTTCTGTAGGAATATTATTTTTTCCTTTTCGGCGCACCTAAAGATGTAGATGTAGAAGTATTTTAGCGTCCATGTTTATTTAAGTATTTTAAAATTTAAGTATTTTAATGACCGTATTTGATGATTGCGCCAAACTTGAAATTTAATTTCAAGTCATTATTTGCAAGACTTGTACTTATATGATATTAATTTCAACACGACACCTCCACGGATTCCCGGAGAAGGTCTTGACAGACAGACAAATAGACGGATAACAAAGAAATCCTTTAAGGGTTCCGTTTTTCATTTTAGAACCCTAAAAGCGCACATTCGTATTTATGATAAAATAATATAAATGAAGAATATTGGACCTTTATTTACTTTTATTATAAAAGGTTAGTGTGTTTATTTTTTTAATGTTATGTAGTCTAAGATTTCGTTTAAATAACGTGGACAATAAAAACCCAAAGCGGACTTGCATATTTTGCATAGTGGTTCACGTATGTCATGGTCAAGTGTGCGAGTACGATGGTTCCACATGTGGCCGGTGGGCCGGGAACCACGCCGTTCGCAGATCATTCGCGTAGGTGACTCAAACGTCCAGGTGTCCAGGTACATGAAATACCTGGGCCTTGTCCTGGACGGTCGCTGGAGCTTTGAAGAGCACTTCAAGCTCCTGGTCCCCCGGATCGAGAAGGCAGTGGGTGCGTTGCACAGACTGCTGCCTAATCTCGGGGGACCGAGGGAGGAGGTTCGCCGCCTCTATGCTGGTGTCGTGCGATCGATGGCCCTCTATGGGGCACCCGTTTGGTCACACCGACCTACGGGCACCCGCCGCTGCCAGACTAAGATCCTGAATCTGCAGCGGAGAGTGGCCATCCGCATGGTGCGGGGATATCGCACGATATCCTTTGAGGCGGGGACCCTTCTGGCGTGCTTTCCGCCGTTGGACATCCTGGCGGAGAGGGACGCGACGGTCTACGACCAGACTCGCGCCCTCCGTCAAAGCGGCGGAAGTGCGTCCTACCCTGCCAGCGTCCTCGAAGCGCTCAGGCGGCAGGAGCAGAGAAGGGCACACACGACGTGGTGCGCCCGTCTCCACGGAGACCGGTACGCGCACAAACGCGTCGTGAGTGCGATTCTGCCAGCCTTCGAGGCCTGGATGCGGCGGAAGCGACGAGTGACCTCTCCGCAAGCCACGAGCGGAGCAACGCACGGGAGAGGCCGCGGACGTGCCTTCGAAAGCGATCCCGTAGCCTTTCCGTTTTCCGTGCTGTGGCGGCCATCGCAGGGAGTTTTAGTGAGTACAATCTCACATAACCCGGTCTCCCCCCAGGAGTCGGGTATCTATGAAGATTTACCCTGCGTCAAAAAAAAAAAAAAAAGTGTGCGAGTACGATAGCGAACAAACAGTCACGAAAAGCGATTCTACAATATTAATGATAGAAACGATAAATACTAATTAACTTTTAATTAGTGGGCAACATCATTTTCCTCCAAAGACGATTTTAATGAATTCTAATGATAAAGTGAAGTAAAACGTTGACTCAGAAACATCTTTACACGTGTTGCTCGGTCATCATTTCACCGTCCTCGAGACTGATAAAAGATTATGTTGTTACCAACTACAAACACGAGATTAACTACGAATAGATCTATGATACTGTTTATAACGGTTAATATAAGGTAGCGACAGGACGAACATTAAGATGATGTTGTCATGGCAATTATTGTAAGTAAAAATTTAATATTTACTTAATGGTGATTTTATTTAAATAATTCTCTGTAATTTCAATATATTTATAATTAAAATAAAGTAAAATTTACATGCGAAATTGTTTAATTGCAATCTTCACGAATAGCAACAATTATTTCTCAATAATTTGGTTTATTCATGATTAAATCCATAAGCGTTACACATAAACATTATTGAGCATTTTTGAAAGTGATCATTTATAATGTGTCAAATTATCGGTTTCAATTCATAAAAATTCTATGTACTAAAATAGAGGATAACTTTAAGTTCGCCATTTGCGAAATATTAAGTTTTAAAAGAACGCGTTTCTTAGGGTCAAGAGTTTCCCAAGTCTAACTAAACCAGTAATTCAATTTTGGACATGTAAAATTATTGTATATTTTCACAGCAAAGTAGGCCTTCAAATTAAAAAATAAACGAGCACTATATTATTACAAAAATTGGAAAATAAAGGTTCGTAAATTGAGGAAAAAAAGAAATAGAAGTAGAAATAAAGTGACAATGTTATATATATCAAAAATATCAAACATTCACAAAGTACGTATGTAAAAATTTTACGAAGACAATTTTATAAATATAGACATCATGACATACCAGTTAATAATTAAGAGTTAATACCAGTGAAAAATAGAATATATATATTAATGCATAAAGCAAAAATTTTGTACTCAATTTCACGGAAATTGCGCGTACGGAGGAGTACGAAAATTCGCACATTTATAGTTTATACAGAGAAGGTGCGAGGAAAGCTAGGTTTTTTTTAATTATGCATAAGATACATCAAATCAATAAAAAAAAACATTACACACTACTATGTATTTGTCACACACGCACACATACTCTTTTATTTATTATTAAAGTCTGTGGTCAATCTTTTAATCTACGGTAGAATTTCGACCGCTAGGCGACCACTAGTTATACTTTTGTATCTAGCTGTTTGTTACATTTTTTAATATAAGATAAAACAATAATATATTATTTATTTTTATAACAAAACAAATGTTTACAATGTGCCTATTACGCTTAATGTGTAAACTATATGTATATATAAAAAATATGTTTATGAATATATAAGTGTATGTAATTTTAAAAGGCCCAGAAGTAAATATATTAATTAATATTAGATACATAGTTTACGTCTTCAATTTTCATCTGTTGTAACAATATATCGCTATGTTCTCTCCCTTAATAACGACAGTCCGTTACTAGGCAATTCTCAGAGTGACGTGTACCAGTACGTGTCTTATTACCAGTACGTATGTGTGTTCTCTATGGATTTCAAAACGTCTGGAGCGATTATGGTAAATTTTTAGAGTATCTTCAGATTAGCTCAGCGTGTGGTCCTAACATTAAAAACATTATATGCTTAGTATCGATTAGATTAACAGTTTTTTTTATATTTTTTACATTTTGATTAATGTTATGCAATAAAAACAATATTTTTGAAAACATTCAGTCTCTCAGAACACTTATTAGTAGAAATTAAACTATATGGCTCACGTGGTTAAAACGACTTTAATGCAATCCAACAACGTTTTTTCTAATAAAGACAATGTATATTTTAATAATTTTTTTAAGGATTACGCAGTATAACTTTTGCCTGAAAATATTTTTACTGAAAACACTAAAGCGGAGTTGTAGACGCATTATTTATGATATTTATTGATAACTTTATAGATTTTATGTCACGTGCTTTGTTTTGGCTGAGAGCAAGCATTCAAATGTTAATCGACATGAAGCCAGAAAATTTCCAGATGGTATGCTTTTCGGTACAGCCACCGCTTCGTATCAAATCGAGGGAGCCTGGAACGTAGACGGTACTCATATATGTCATTTTATATATTTATACTTCTGTTAGAACACGTTGTTGTGCGACGTAACTTCTAAGTTATGTTCGAACATTATTCAAATTCTACATATACTGCACTAACAAAAATGTTAAATTTTAACAAAAAAAATTGCAGGCAAATCTGAAAGTATTTGGGATCGTCTGAGCCATCAAGAGCCCTGTTACATCACAGAATGTCATACTGGCGACGTAGCTGATAACTCTTACTACTTATATAAGAGAGACGTAGAAATGATAAGAGAACTTGGTTTCGACTTCTACAGATTTTCATTGTCGTGGACGAGAATTCTTCCCACCAGCTTCCCGGATAAAATCAACGTGAAGGGAGTCCAGTACTACAATAACTTAATTAATGAATTACTCAAGTACAACATTCAACCCATGGTGACTCTGTATCACTGGGACTTGCCTCAGAAATTGCAAGATCTTGGTGGCTGGACTAATCCTCTGATCGTAGATTGGTTTACTGACTATTCCAGAATAGCTTTTGAACTGTTTGGAGACAGAGTAAAATACTGGTTTACAATAAATGAACCACGACAGGTTTGTTTTGAAGGGTATGCTGGAGGATTTTTAGCACCTTTAATTAATATCACAGGATATGCAAATTATCTTTGCTCTAAAAATATACTGTTGGCCCACGCAAAAGTTTATCACATGTATGATGATGAATACAGACCTAAGCAGAATGGCACCATTGGGATCGTGACAAGTGCGACGTGGTACGAACCAGTGTCTGAGCAGGATGCTGATGCCGCAGAAGATACGAGACAATTTGAGGTATATCTTATCTATACACACGTATATACATTATATAAATATAAGTTTATCCCTAAAGAGCAGTTGCTCGCGGCTTCGCCCGCGTAAATTTTAGAATTTCAGCTAAAGAAATCTACCAGCAAAATTGTGACCTTTCCAGGATTTATTACCCCCTAGCGTCATTTTAAGGAATGATTTTAAATTTCTGGGATACAAATATTTAATAATTCTCCCTGAGTAATGTTTGTGCTAAATTTAAGGATAATCGGTCAAAAAAATACATTTTCTCCATACAAACTTTACTACCCCCTCGCACGTCAGTGTGGAATAATAGTACACCGTTATCTATTTTATATTTCATTACTATCACCCAGAAGTATGAGTATTAAGTTTTAAGTTAATACGACTACGGAATAAGATTTTGTATACAAAGGTTTTTACCCCTTTTCACCCTCTTAGGGGCGAATAATCGAAAAACCCTTTCTTAGTGGATTCCTACAACCTAAAAGCCACCTACTGCCAAAATTTCAAGTTCGTAGCCCCAGCGGTTTATATATATATATATATATATATATATATATACTAATAATAAAATTCTAGCGGGTCGCTGTCTGTACATGGAAGATATATGAAAAAAAATCTTTTACTGGGGGCTTTTACCAACGCAATAGAACCCAAAACAAAGATTTTTAGACTTCTTATCTGTTTGTCTGTTTGTCTGTTTATCTGTGCGTTTGTGCACGCTAATCTCAGAAACGGCTTATCCGATATATTGTGGTAAGCTTCACTTAACATTTAGGGTTTGTTTCATGTAAATCGGATCATAAATAAAAAAGTTATGTCAATTTAAGGGTTCACGTCGAACATTATTTTGTACTTTTCACTAAATGCATGAAAGTATATACAGTACTTATATCAAAAAATACATTTTTAAATTTTTGTCTGTCTATGTGTTTGTTCCGACTAATCTTTAAAACGGCTGAACCAATTTTGATGGTACTTTTACTTGCAGCTAGCAAATGTTATAAGGAGTGACTTAGGCTGACTTCTATTTTAGATATTTTTAATCGATACATACAAAAAAAATCTAACGGGTCGCTGTCTGCACATGACAGATATCTATACTAATAATAAAATTCTAGCGGGTCGCTGTCTGTACATGGAAGATATATGAAAAAAAAATCTTACTGGGGGCCTTTACCAACGCAATAGAACCCAAAAGAAAGATTTGTCAGATATTTGTCTGTTTATCTGTGAGTTTGTGTCCGCTAATCTCAGAAACGGCTTATCCGATTTAGATGTGGTTTTCATTAATATATTACAGTAACTTCAACTCACAAAAAGTCAAATTTTAAGATATTGATGTATTTTGATACTACGTCACCTATTTAACATTATCCAAAGAAATTTCAAGTTATCTAAACTAAATAAGTATGGAAAAAGTTTCTTAACTCAATGTTTCGTATTTCAATGCGTTCTATATTTTGCAATTTATAAAATAATTTCAAATATTTAAAAAATTATTATTATATAACATCTATATCTATACTAATAATAAAATTCTAACGGGTCGCTGTCTGTACATGGAAGATATATGAAAAAAAATATTATAGGGGGCCTATACCAACGCCAGAGAACCCAAAACAATGATTTTTAGAATTCTTATCTGTTTGTCTGTTTATCTGTGCGTTTGTGCACGCGAATCTCAGAAACGGCTTATCCGATTTAGATGCGGTTTTCACTAATATATTGTAGTAAGCTTCACTTAACATTTAGGGTTTGTTTCATGTCAATCGGATCATAAATAAAAAAGTTATGTCAATTTAAGGAATCACGTTGAAAATTTTTTTTGTGTTTATAACTAAATACATGAAAGTATATACAGTACTTACATAAAAAAATACATTTTTAAAAATTTTGTCTGTCAGTCTGTCTGTCTATCTGTTTGTTCCGACTAATCTCTGAAACGACTTAACCGGTTCTGATGGTACTTTTTGCAGTTAGCAAATGTTATAAGGAGTGACTTGGTGTTACTTCTATTTTAAATATTTTTAAATCTATATATATGAAAAAAATTCTAACGGGTCGCTGTCTGTACATGTAAGATATATGAAAAAAAATATTGGAGGCTTTTACCTACGCAATAGAACCCAAAACAAAATTTGTTAGAATTTTTGTCTGTTTTTCTGTTTATCTGTGCGTTTGTGCCCGCTAAAAAAGATAATGCAACTTATGGGGTCACGTCGAACATTATTTTGTGATTTTCACTAAATGCATGAAAGTACTTACATCAAGTACTTTCAGTCTGTTTCTTACGACTAATCTCTGAAACAGCTGAATCAAATTTGATGGGACTTTCACTCGCAGTTAGAGGATGTCCATTAATCACGTGAGGCCCAGAGAAGGGAGTGGGAATGGAAGAAAACAATCACAAAATATCACAAAGTCTAAAAAGTTCTTAAAAACATTACAGCAGCCCCTATAGCTAATATTATAAGGATTAAATTAGGCTACTTATATTAAAAAAATATATTTATTTTAATCAATAAGTAAAAAAGAGAATTACACGATAACAAAATATTGGAGAAACCAATAAAATAGTGAGCATTTTCCGATTTAAGCAGGGAAGGTATACATCTATACAAATAAATAAAATTGATGTGTCTGTTTGTAATTTTAAATAAATGCATATGAAAGTATACACGGTACTTACAACAAAATTACCAATTTTAAAATTTTTGTCTGTCTATCTGTCACTCGGTTTGTTTCGGCTAATATCTGAAATAGCTGGACCGATTTTGATGAAACTTTCACTAGCAGCAAGCCAATTTTATAAGGAACAAAATTGAAACCAATGAAATAGTGAATAATATCTGATTCAAATAGGGAAGATATATATTATATTAATATAATCATTTTAAAAAATAATATATTTACTGGGTATTTTTTTTACTGGATATGATAGAACAAAACCGAAACTATAAGCAAAAGCGAAAAATAATTTAAGTCACAGAGCCGATTTTGATTAAAACTAAAACTGCTTCATTAGTTTTTTCAAAAATAAGTTTTCCGAGCCAGAAACGAACACGTTGATTTTGCAAAAAAATAACATTCTGTAGTATTGCACCATCTGATACTGTCACACATTATAAAAATTAACTTTAGTGAGGTAATACTATACAGTAAACTGCAACAAAAAGAAAAGGCTATTTTATTTACAAAATTCTATCAAATTCTTACATTAATTAAATCTTTAGCAACGGGATGTTGTAACGCTAATAGCGGGCGCGTACAATAGCCGAGTCCAGTGAAATGTATGTAGATTTTCAACAAATTGATTCATCTTTTTAAGAATTATCTAAACCTACCTAGGTAACTGAGTAGATGACGGGGACCAAAACAAACGTGACATTCTATCAACTTTGTATAACTTACATAGAAGAACATAAAAGAAGTTACTGTGAGTAATTCATTTTTTATATTTTCGATTGTATTGTTCACACTCTTCCTCACTTTAGTAGGTGACTAGCATTTTGATGCAATTTATAAAGAAATCGTTCGAAGTAACGCACATTTTTTTCTAAACTTACCGGAACCCATGATTTAACCCACATATTTGATTATGTCTATGTAGAATCGAATACTTAACTTAATTAATGTATATATTTAATGTTATTTTGTAAAAAAAAAACCTTTTCCTTTAATTTGCCGCTTACTATTACTTTCCAAAAGTTGATCTTTACAAGTGACACTATTAGGTTTTAATTAGTGGGTTCTATTTCTGGCCAGGAAAATCATGAAATAAAAAAAAATATGATGCAGTTTTAGATTTTTCAAAATCGGACACGAGACTCCATAAAGTATCTTTCGCGATTCCTTATAGTTCCATATTTGGCCTATTAAGCCGAGTAGAAAAAGTCACCCGATATATAATACAAGGAGAACCTAGGTGCGAACTTACTGTTTTGCAGTCGATATTTTAAAGACTACCACAAAATAACTTTTCTTCTACATTTATAGTGAAAACCGTGGAGGAATACTATATCTGAGTTAGTGTCTGCTTATAAATACAACCAGAAAGATTCCCAGATTCAAAGTAAAAAGCTCCTTTCTTGAGCAGCACTGCAGACTATTATAACCTTGCTTTGCAGGAGACATGCCAAGCATTCTGTAATGCACGCGAACAAAGTCGCTGGCACAGCTAGTATATATATATATTCCTTAATTAATTATATAATGTATATGTATATAATCAATTACGGAATATAAATTTATATATATAGCTCTCGTATTTATATTAATAGTTCTGATTTTAGTGGGGCGTCTATGCTAATCCAATCTTTTCAAAAAAAGGAGATTTTCCTCAAGTAATGAAAGAGAAGATAGCGGCTAAAAGCATAGCACAAGGGTTTAAGCGGTCGAGATTACCACAATTCACACCTGAAGAAATTGAATTCATAAAGGGAAGCTCTGACTTCTTCGGTCTTAACCATTATTCTGCTTCTATGGTGTATAGAAACGAGTCAGTTTATGGATATCATCCATCTCCGTCTGTTTACGATGATATTAATGTAATTTTATATAAAAATAGCTCGTGGGAAGGATCTGCTACTTCATGGTTGAAGGTGAGTAGCCCATTACTAAAATAAATGTGATGTGATCTGTGTGTGTTAGTTATTACGTTAAAAACTACTGAACAGATGTTGACAAAACTTTGCAGTATTATATCTATACATAAGAATAGCACACAGGCTATAATTTATAAACACATAAAGTTAATGAACCAAATTATAACGATCAACTGTTATATAAGTCGGGATTTCATTTTTTCATGCAAACGAAGTCGCGGATGACTGTTAATTCCATAATACTCATGGAACATAATTTCATTTCCATTATATTTGTACCAGGTGGTGCCTTGGGGCTTCTACAAACTGTTAACTAAAATAAGGAAAGATTATGATAATCCTCCCATTTTTGTAACTGAAAATGGTTTTTCAACACGGGAAGGCCTAGAAGATGATGCTCGAATAGCTTATTACAGGCAGTACCTGGATATGATGCTAGACGCAGTCGATGATGGTTCTGATATTAGATTATATACTGCGTGGAGCATAATGGATAACTTTGAGTGGTCGAGTGGATATACGTAAGTGTAAATCTTAAATCCTTCCTGTTATTATAAACCCGAAAGCGTGTAAGTATGTATGAATGTTTGTTACTCTTTAACGCAAATTGAACTGAATTAATTTTTATGAAAATTTACTTTAATATGGCTTTAACATCACTCATGGGCTTTAATTTATAAAGACATTATGTGAAATGTCCAAAATACTTTTACGATTAAACAGCAGAATTAATTTTGATGAATTTTGGTATAAAAAAGATATGATCTTGGAGAAGAAAGTAAGGTACTAATCCTGCGCTGACGAAGTCGCGAGCATCAGCCAGTAACTCATAACTTTACTACAAAGTGACTTACAAACAAATACTGTTTGCTAGAAAAGTAAGATTTCGACAAGATTTAAGTTCAATTTTAAAGAAGAATATAGCAGGTGTATATTATATCATTTATTGACTCAATTGTTATAAAAAAAAATAAGTTAATTTAAAATATGTATTTTTAGAGAACGATTTGGACTGTACGAAGTGGACTATGAAAGCCCTGAGCGTACTCGCACACCTCGCAAATCGGCCTATGTTATCAAAGAAATGGTGCGCACTCGCACACTTGACCATCACTATGAACCTGACATGAGCGTACCCCTCAGTATCGATGAAGGACATTAAATTCTTATATATTATTTTTAATAAATTAATTTATTGATAATTATATATTGCCTTTTATTTAATACCAAATCACACTATGTTGTCAAAGAAATGGTGCGCAATCACACACTTGATTGTCACTATGAACTTGCCTTGAGCGTTTATTTATATTTTATTTATAGTTTTATAATATATTCCTTTTATTTACATGATCAGGAGGATGTATGTAGAACGGGAGATTTAAGTATACAGTTTGAAAATCTTAAAAATAAAACTCAAACGGATGAAGTTATTTAACTTACTTGTTTACTCTTACTTGTATATACTATACCTACACGGATAAGTCTCGCGTCGAGCTTTTCTATCATATAAATTGTGTGCATGTATAAGTTGAATTGAAAATTATGTTTATAAGTTGATAATAAAACTTTTAATAGAAAAGTTTATTCATTTTTTTTTCTATTCAGTTTATTTCAAATTTTAGTGTATTTAAAAATTTTATTCTTTTTAGCGCGGATAAATAAAACCTTGTTTTTAATTTTTTTTTTTACTTTCATTTATATTTTACCTTTTAGTGATCGCTGCAAATATTTGTGCCTCATTGTCTATTATTACGTCATGATATAGGAGATTGTTATGAGCCACTACATTGCTTTTATCTTCGAGGACTCCGAAAACCCACTACCAAAACCGCAAAATTTTAGATCATCAAGTTATTCATTTTTTAGCTGGAATTCGCACTCTCAGCATGTCCTTTCATTTGCTACCAATATTATAGGATATCATAAAAAAACTTGGGCGTCATCTTTAGAAGACGGCTCTATATTTTTCGAGTTATTCTCAGCAAGTCATTTTTATTTGATACCCATATTGTAATAAAAATAACTATATTATTATACAATCAATACACAAACAAAAAAAATGTTATGAATTTATCACCAGTTCGGAATGTAAATTCTACCGAGAAGAGCCGGCAAGAAACTCGATAGTTACTCTTTCAAAATGATAGTTGGTCACTTGGCTACAGTTAGGCTCTTCCTCAAGTAAAATTTGTAATATTGTAAAAAGTACATCTGTGTGTACCCGGTATAAGAATAATAACGAGCTCACTTAAGCTAAAAGCAGCGTCATAGAAAAGTGAGAAAATTTTCAATTTATGCGCCTTCCTATATGAACTTTTGTGTAGGTCTTCGTTAGCAGTAATTGTCGTGTTACTTGGTAAAATAAAATAAAAGGTGTTTGTTTTTTAACAAATGTTTTATAAAAATAATGAAGTGTAAGTAATGAATATGATATAATCTCTGCCTTCCTATCCTACCAAGAATGACACGGACTTGTCGTAAAAACCAAACAATTTCATATTTATTAAATAATTTGAAATTTAATATTAAAAAAAATAATCGCGTAGAATTTATAACATAAAATATTCGAAATATTATTGTAGTAGTTTTCACAGATACGCTATTGTTATTGTTTAAATAGGCAACATTAATTTTATGTATGAGCTACCTAACACTTGATTAAATAATATGACGACTTATAATCGCAAAACATGTATTACATTACTAGGTGAATCAATATTATAGTTTAACCTTTCAGCTGAGTAAATCATCAGTTATCGTTGTCGGTTTGGTAATAAAAGAGAACAACCTCGCCGCTTCGTGTTTCTGTTGTGCAATTAAAATATAAATCAAAAGATATTTTCAATAAATTATGTACAATACATTTACATTAAAATTATATACAAAAAAATCAAAAACTTAAAAATGGTTCAGTAATTTAATCTGAAGAACTTGAATATTTCGAATTATATAACACGTATTAGCGGAGATTTTAACCTTCAAAAATGTAAGTAAGAAACGCTTGTATATGATAAATAAACTTTAATCTTCAAATTTATAAAGGATATGAGATAAGTATGTTATCAATCAATATTTTTGGCTATACCTTAAATTAGGAAAGATACTTATGTCATACATCACAGCTTTTTATCCAGATTATAGAGGTAATAAAATCGAAATACCGTTCTTAGTTAGACATGAATTAACGTTAAAAGAATGAAAAGGAGTAGGAAGTTAGAAAAAAATAGGGAAAAGATTTTAGTAATCGTTACTGTCTTTTTTTTAATTAAATATTCATTTAATAATTAATTAATTATAAAATGTATACGTTATATTCATGAATAGATAAAAAAGTTACAAAAAAAAAATGCGAATCGTGGGAAAGATTTATCGTATTAAATATTACATAACATTCACTTCACTTATCTGTAAAAATGCCAAAACAATACCGATCAAAGATATATAATCACGGTTATCAAATGGAAGACTTTCGAGATATGGACGAAGAAAAAATCAAAATGGTGCTATGCAATACATAGTTTCAGGTAAAGTTGAGACTGGTCGACAGCAGCACACGGTTTAAGATGAAAAGGTCATTGCAATTAATGTAAGTAACTTTGTTATCGTTATTTAAGTTGCCGCTAATTGTTTTTTTTTTGTATTTTTGTGATTAATATTTCTGTTTTTGTAAAAGCACACATAGTTAATTTTACAAATGATTACAATTAGATTTTATAAAATAATATAAAAGTTTATTTCAATATTTGTACAATATACCACTTTTTTTGGGTCGATAAATTTTCTAGTTAGGTTTCATTTTTAGAAAACGTTTTAAAAAAAAATACCGAGGAAAGTTCGGTCCTATGTGCTATAAAACGCACTAATAACAGTTTTCTGTCTTCAAACCTAAAAATTGGTATTTATATTTTTAAAAAGTGTGTAATATTTTATAAAACTTTAGTAGCTAGTAATTAAAAAAAGAAGTTACAGTCTGTTGTTAGGAATATAAATCTATACCGTATTTTGTCTATGGTATCTCGTTGCTAAGATAATTACTATTATATATGGCCAGTACGAACCCTGCCTCTCTCTAGAATAAATTACTCGCCTTCTCTCTTATAAATATATACATAATTACATGTAAATCAGAGACTAGAACCCCACTGATAACATAACATCTGTAAATGTCCCAATGTTAGGCAAAGGCCTGCTCTCCTATTTATAAGTCGATTTAGATCTCAATCCACCACGCTGCACCACTGCAGTTTGGCAGATTTACGTGTACATGTGTCAGAATTTCTTCCAGCACATGCAGAATTCCTTACGATGTTTTCCTCTACTACCAAGCACGAGATGAATTTAAACATAAATGTAACACTTGAAACACACTACACACTGCATAACCACATACAGTTTGTTTCTCCGAGAAAAGTATCGTTTAGTGGTCCAGGACCATATTAGGCTATATGAAGAAAACAACTTTGTTTGTTTATTTTAGCTATTACAATATTTCATAGTACCTATTGCGTCTTATGTCTTATTTATTACTTTTAATGACTAATACCCATTACAAACTATTTACATATTGTAAGTAAAAATCGTATTGATTGTTTTAAGTTTTATTTAGGATAGGTCTGACATACAAAGTGGATAAAAATTGCTTTGTAATATAAAAAAGATTAAAAAAACTTTTATTTTAATTTTAAATAAATGTAACTCAACACAACAAAACCTTAACTCTACAGATTTTACGTCGCGTGCATTGTTTTGGCCGAGGGCAAGACAACAAATCGACATGAAGCAAGAAAATTTCCGGATGAAATGCTTTTTGGTTCAGCCACCGCTTCGTATCAAGTCGAAGGAGCCTGGAACGAAGACGGTATAAATTATTTAAACAATGATCTTTTTCGTACAACATATTAAAACTTAGCAAAATCTTTACTAATTGTTTATTAAAATTACATCACTTTAATGCAATATTTAAATATATAATATCATGAATTTAGATCAAATAAAATTTGCAGGTAAATCTGAGAATATTTGGGATCGTTTATCCCATCAAGAACCCTGCGTCATCGCAGAATGTCACAATGGCGACGTGGCTGACAATTCTTATCACTTATATAAGAGAGACGTGGAAATGATAAGAGAACTTGGTTTCGACTTCTACAGATTTTCATTGTCATGGTCAAGAATTCTTCCCACCAGCTTCCCGGACAAGATTAACGAGAAAGGAGTCCAGTACTACAATAACTTAATTAACGAGTTACTTAAATACAACATTCAGCCCATGGTGACTCTGTATCACTGGGACTTGCCACAAAAATTGCAAGATCTTGGTGGTTGGACTAATCCTCTAATCGTAGATTGGTTTACTGACTATTCTAGAATAGCTTTTGAGCTGTTCGGAGACAGAGTTAAATATTGGTTTACAATAAATGAACCAAAAGAAATTTGTTATCAGGGATATGGATTGGTTTTAATGGCGCCTCTATATAATAATTCTGGATATGCAGATTACCTTTGCTCTAAAAATGTACTGGTGGCCCATGCAAAGGCTTATCATATTTATAATGACGAATTTAGACCTACACAGGGTGGCACAATTGGCATTGTCATAAGCGCGACTTGGAATGAACCAGCTTCTGAACAGGATAATAACGCTGCAGAAGATACAAGACAATTTGAGGTAAAATACACTGTTTAATAATTTTAGAATTTATGAAATTTTATTGTTTCTTAATTTCAGTAAACCATGTTTATGTTGTTTATATTTTAGTGGGGCGTTTACGCTCATCCCATCTTTTCAAAAAAAGGAGATTTTCCCGAACTTATGAAACAGAAGATTGCCCTTAAAAGCATGGCTCAAGGTTTTCCGCGGTCAAGGCTACCAAAATTTACGCCTGAAGAAATTAAACTAATAAGAGGAAGCTCTGATTTCTTCGGACTTAATCATTATACTGCAAATTTAGTGTATAGGAATGAATCGGTAAATGGAATGCATCCGTCTCCATCTTTATACGATGACATTCATGTAGGTATAGATATAGATAGCTCGTGGGAAGGCTCTGCGTCTTCATGGTTAAAGGTAAGCAAATACATTCTATAATATTTGTTTCACGTATCTCCATTTTTTATACATTTTAAAATTTACCAGGTAGTGCCATGGGGTTTCTACAAACTATTAACTAAAATAAGAGAAGAATATGATAATCCTCCTGTTTTTGTAACTGAAAACGGTTTTTCAACACGTGAAGGTCTAGAAGATGATGATCGAGTAGCTTATTATAGAAAGTACCTCGACGCGATGCTAGACGCGATAGATGAAGGTTCTGATATTAGAGCATACACTGCATGGAGCTTAATGGATAATTTTGAATGGTTAAGAGGATATACGTAAGTAAACGATTAAATTGAATAATTTTTGATAAGTAATAAAGTAAGGATTTCAAATTATAATAAAAAAGTTAACATGTATTATCAAAAAAAAAAAATACTAAGAATACAACAAAAACGTGCGACTTGTAAGTGATATGTAGATGCAACCCACAAAAAGTCAAACTCGGAAATATTTAAATATTTCGATACTGCGTCACCTATTTAACACTATTCAAAAAATTTCAAGTCATATCAACTAAATAAGTACGGAAAAAAGTTTCATCAGATATTGCATTCCTTTTATCAAAATAGAAAAGAAAAAATGGATATATACTTCTACAAACAATTTTTTTATTAATAGGTTTGGGATCTTTAGACGTCATTTTCTCAAAATTGAGTCTATGTGGCTTGACACAATAATACTTATCAGCATATATAGTTATTAGTTATGTGCTATAGTTACACATGTTTTACAGCCTGTGTTACTTAAGACAAACTGGCTTTTGTGATGCAACACAATTTAATCAACTAAAGTAACGTAAGCAAATTACTTCTAAAATACTACGATTGCAGAAACCCAACCACCACATGCAGATACAAAGAATCCTTTTTAAGCAGCCGTGTAAAACATGACATCAATAAAACAATCTTTACGGCCGATCAAGTAATCGGATTTTTTTTATCGATTTTGAGTAAAAACTTTTATCTTTAGTATTTCGTAATCAAAAGCAATATAGTTATCGAATCACTGTAAGTCACAGATTTATGGCTATTCATCTAATTGGTCGAAAATAGAAGGAAGGAAAAAAGAACGGTTTTATTACATTTTAATATTTTCTATTATTTATACAAATGAATATTTCAATTATAAAATTTAAATATTCATTTGTATAAAAAATAGTAAATATTAACACTTATTTTTATTTAACGTTTAAACGTTTGTTTGTCTAACAGTAAGTATATCTATATATACAGGTATCCTGAAAGTCAACGATTAAATTGAAATGGGATATAGACCAGGTCATAACGAGTCTATAGACAAAAAATCGTTTCTGTAAAAGTTAGCATTTTGGATTCTACATTAAATGCGCCAATTTTTGAGATAACTTGCAGATTCTGTGTAGTACATTTTTTTTAGTGTAAGTTCTCAAAGTATAGTGATGCAAAAGACAAAAATCTTTAAATTGAAATTCAATTGACTTTTTATCGCACATGATAGACTTAGAGCCCTGAAATTTTATTTATTTGATAAATACAGTATTCAGCTTTAAGAAACAGTTACAACGATTAAGAAAGGTTTAAATTTGTAGCCATAGCAGTCAAAAAACCTACTAAAGAAGTCATTTTTCGTACTTTTCACATAATGGCTCCTATCTCAGAAACCAAGGGACTTTTACAAATTACAAACGATTTTTTGTCTACAGACTCGTTATTACCTTAATTTCAATTTAATCGTTGACTTTCGGGACACCCTCTATATATGTATGAAGATGATGAATGAGAATGAAAGATGAGAATGTTTTGGACGCTCATTAAAAATGTGCATTTTTCAGAGAACGATTTGGTTTATACGAAGTGGACTATGAAAGCCCTGATCGTACTCGCACACCTCGCAAATCAGCCTATGTAGTCAAAGAAATGGTGCGCACTCGCACACTCGACTATCACTATGAACCTGACATGAGCATGCCCCTCACTATCGACGAAGGACATTAAACTATAAATTTTTGATATTTTAAAATAAATTTGTAATAAATCTATAATTTAATTTACAAGTCTTTTTTCTTTTCGCTTTTTATTTTTTTTCTTCCATTAATTTAATTTATTGTGTACAAATTAATTCCTAACATTTTATACCGATTCAGTGTAATTAAAATGAATTTTGTTAATGATTCCATGGTGTAAGAAACTAGTCATAAATATTAAAAGATAGTAAATGTGAAAAAAAGCAAGAATCCACAAAATAAGCAAAAATTTAAGTATGAGATCATAATACTTTAAAAGGAACAAGAAGATTTAAAACGGTGCACTAAAGTCTAATTTAAAGTTAAGTTGTGTGTGTCGCAACAAATATTTTTTTTATTACTGAAAACTACATTTAACAAATAAACAGTAACGCTAAATTATTTTTGTTTGTATATTATCCTGCTTTTAAAAGGTTACTGACAGAGGGCTACGACTAGTTATGGAATTCTATCGCTACAAAAAAATTTTGAAAAGGGTTAGTGGGAATAACGTAAAGAATTCAAATTATATAACACGTATCAGGAGTAATGATACCCGTCAAAAGTATGATTAAGATAAGTAAGTATAAATAAAGTTTAAGATAAACATCAAACTTGTAATCGGTATAAGATAAGTATATTTTCAACCAATATTTTAGGATGTCACCTTAAACTAGAAAAAAAGCCTTCGTTAAGGACAAACTCTTACTACGTTTATACACACTCAAGACTCGACAAAGACGATTAAAATCATAATTTTTTTTTCAAAAAATTAAACCGACTCCAAAACCCAACCTAAGAGGTACAAATGAACTAAAAGGCATAAAATAAATGTTTTTTACAACATTATGAAGGCGGTGCCAAGTGAAATATTCGAATTCGGTTCCAAGTAAGCCTTACCTTAACTTACCTTTCTCGTGGTATTGTGTGTTGCATTATCAGCTACACTTAGCGTATGCATTGTGACGAGCGTAAATTATTTAGCATCTTTATCGAAATAATAGAATTGCAAGAAGAGAAAGTATACTTTTCAAACAAAAAAAAATTGAAAATCGGTTCATAAAACGGAGAGTAATCCATTAACATACTTAAAAAAGTCCCCGACGAATTGAGAACCTCCTCCCTTTTTGGAAGTCAGATAAAAATACTATATATATTGACTGAATATAATAATATATTCATAGCTTAGTCGATATGTTACAAAACTATATGTAAATTGGTTGAAAAAATATAACATAAACTACACAAAAATGTAATTTGGAAAAAGAGACTAATATTTTTGCCGATACAGCCCTTTGACATAAGACGGAGCTAATGTGTCTACGCAAGTTCGTGTTTTTAATTATTCTAATGTGCAAAAAATATTATAAAATGCATACCTCATTTAACCGTTTTAAATATAAAAAATAATAAAGGTCGAAGATTATGGTATGTTATCTTTATGGTTCTAGTCTCTAGTTTACTTGTAATTATAAATATATTTATTACTAGCTTTTGCCTGCGACTTCGTCCGCGTTTTCGTCGTTTTTCGTAAAAAAGTAGCGTATGTCCTTCCTCAGGGTTTAGTGGTTTTGATGTGACAGACAGATCGTATTTTGGTAGGGAAATATAGTATGTCAGTCCACAATACTTCATTTCTATGATTTTTTTATTGAATAGGTAATAATGTTAACTTGTTTAAATTAGGGATGAGTGAGAGTCTTATAAACGTAAGAGTAAACAAATATAATCAGAATGCTCCGAACTGCTAGGCTATCAGGAGTTACACGTGTTATTGTGAATCAACCATAAAATATAGACATATGCTGTTGCGGGATATTTTTTAGAAAATTTTATGTAGAATATTTCTGTCATACATGATTTCTATGTAACTTTAACCATTAAGGCTGCATACGCGACGAAAGCTTAAAAATTGGAATAACGTCTCCCGTTTTCCCAAAGTTTCCCTTCACTACTCTGCTCTAAAAGTATACTATAACCTGCCCAGGAGTATGAAGAATAATTGTACTAAGTTTCGTTAAAATCCGTCGAGTAGTTTTTGTTTCTATAAGGAACATACAAACAGACAGACAGACAAAAATTTTACTGATTGTATTTTTGGCATCAATATCGATCACTAATTACCCCCTGATAGTTATTTTGAAAATATATTTCATGTACATATTTATTATGACCTCTCTACATATTTATTATAAGTATAGATGAGAGTGAAGACGAGCGATCTATCCTAGAGAAAGGAAGGGTGCATACTGCCGACATATAATTACAACTATTTGATCAACGAGCTACTATAGACAAAATACAGAAACGTCGGGATGATAAAAATAATTAATATACGCGATTTAAATCCGTTTAAAATAGTTTTATTTCAAAAATACAGTATTGTTAATTTTTATTATATATTTCTAACAGATTATAATAATCGTTATCAGATATAAGACTTAAGTTACGTATATGTCGACTTAAAAATAACAAAAATATCAAAACGTTGCATATTAAAAGAGTTTTGCAGTACAGCTTCAACTTAGTTGAGAGGTTCACGCAGTAAAATGATAAGGTTTCCGCAAGTACTGTAAGTAATAAATTAATTTATTTTCAAATAATATTTAAATAAATTTAGAAAAAAAGCATTTATTAAAATGGTCTAAAAGAGAAAATAATTTTTGAAGTAAAAAAACTGGTTATTTGGTTACAGTATATAATTTTATATGACGTAGAAGCTTATAAAAACGTTTTTTGCTTTCGAGATTTAACACGAACAAACATATAAAGTTTACGTATTATAAAATATATACCTGACCCATAAATAATCGTACTTCTAGGATTTTAAACTGTAATAGCAAAGTTTGTTGGAATAATTTAAGCTTTTAAAATATTAACAACAATATCTAAACAGATAATACTAATGATAAAGATAGATATAATTGGTCCTTTAATATTTATCCAACCACTTTTTCAACAGACTTTATATTGCCTGTTTTGTTGTGGCTATATGTAAGACATCAGATATTAGTAGACATGAAGCGAGAAAATTTCCAGATGGAATGCTTTTCGGTGTAGCCACAGCTTCGTATCAAGTTGAGGGAGGCTGGAACGAAGACGGTAATTATATACGTCATAGACTACATTTAATTGTATATTTTTTTATTTGTACATTTTCCTTAAAACATAATTATCTCGAGATACAAAAACTAACTAAATATGAATGTGTTTATTCACAAAAATGAAAAAATTCCAGGCAAATCTGAAAATATTTGGGATCATTTGAGTCACCAGAAACCCTGTGTTATCCAAGAGTGTCATACAGGCGATGTAGCTGACAATTCTTATCACTTATATAAGAGAGACGTACAAATGATAAGAGAACTCGGCCTCGACTTTTACAGATTTTCATTGTCATGGTCGAGAATTCTTCCTACCAGCTTCCCAGACAAAATCAATGAGAAAGGAGTCCAGTACTACAATAACTTAATTAATGAATTACTTAAATACAACATTCAGCCCATGGTGACACTATATCACTGGGACTTGCCTCAGAAATTGCAAATTCTTGGTGGTTGGGCTAATCCTCTGATTGTAGATTGGTTTACAGACTATTCTAGAATAGCTTTTGAACTGTTTGGAGACAGAGTTAAATATTGGTTTACTATAAATGAACCACTGCAAATTTGTTTTGGAGGATATGGTCGTGGAACTTTGGCTCCCATGTTTAATATTTCCGGATATGCGGATTATGTTTGTTCCAAAAATGTACTAGTAGCTCATGCAAAAACTTATCACTTATATAATGATATATACAGACCTAAACAAAATGGCACTATCGGGATAGTAACATATGCGTCTTGGCATGAACCAGCGTCTGAGCGGGATGCTGAGGCCGCAGAAGATGCGAGACAATTTGAGGTTAATTTCAGTAACATATTTAATATTTTGGTAATATTTTATGTCTATTAATATTAACAAGAAATATTTCATTTATTCGTATTTTAGTGGGGCATATACACTAATCCCATTTTTTCAAAAAAAGGAGATTTCCCGCAAACAATGAAAGAGAAGATAGCCGCTAAAAGCATAGCTCAAGGATTTCCACGATCCAGGCTACCCCAATTCACTCCTGAAGAAATCGAACTAGTAAGAGGGAGCTCCGATTTCTTTGGACTTAACCATTATACTACATCAATGGTGTACAGAAACGAATCTATTTATGGGCATTACGCTTCTCCCTCGAACAATGATGATGTTAACATTATGTCATATAAAGATAGCTCGTGGGATGGTTCTGCTACTTCATGGTTAAAGGTAAACACATTATATACAACATTAAATATTAACAAAATTCTATTTTCACCATACATATTGAAATTTGTCAGGTTGTACCATGGGGATTCTACAAGCTGTTAACTAAAATAAGAGAAGACTATGGCAACCCTCCCATTTTTATAACTGAAAACGGATTTTCTTCACATAAAGGCCTAGAAGATAACCATCGAGTGGCATATTTTAGAAAGTACCTCGACGTGATGCTAGACGCGATAGATGAAGGTTCTGATATTAGATTATACACTGCATGGAGTTTAATGGATAATTTTGAATGGGCACAAGGATATGTGTAAGTGTAAAAATAAATTTAACAGCATTAGATTAGAAGTATAATTAAAAACATTTTTTTAAATAACAATTTCCGAATGAAATAACAAGCAATTTACGTGTTATTTTTTGGCACCGACTTCAAAATGTTGTAGAAAATATTTTTTTTTTTTGTATTTTAGTTTATTTGTATCTAATAAATGCGTTTTTGAAGTCGGTTTATTTTTTTTGTAAAAATTTTTATTATGAGCTAACTTCCATATATACTATAATCTGTAATTAGCGTGCTACAGCTAGACTCTACCATAATTATAGTTTATTAAATTTTTAACAGTATAGTTTATTTTATCATTTTGACATTTAAATTAGTCCGCCAACCTAGGTTAGCGTAGGCTTTTTATTATTTTTTTTATGTAATAAACTATTTACTGTTTATATAATATCATTTTAACAATGTTTTTTTCAGAGAGCGATTTGGTTTATACGAAGTGGACTATGAAAGTCAGGAACGGACTCGCACACCTCGCAAATCGGCCTATGTTATCAAAGAAATGGTGCGCACTCGCACACTTGACCATCACTATGAACCTGACATGAGCGTACCCCTCAGTATCGATGATGGACATTTTAAATATATAGAACATCCTATTTTGAAGTTGGTTAAAACCAACAACACACAACTTTAAAAAATACATATATGTATTTATTATTTAAACGATTGTTACTTTAATAAAGTTAATATTTCTCAGCAAGTTAATTTCAAATTTCACTATGCTTTGAACTACGTAAAGGAACAATATATAACATGCGGTAAAGGCAAATTTTATCAACATAAAAATGAGCTAATAAAATAATTATCAATTATAAAACACTAGTTGCCTCTCGCGGTTTTACTCGCGTGTATGGTTATTGCTGCACTTTTTATGTGTCGTAGCGTAATATAATATAGCCTATTCTATACGAGCTGACTCGTGTACCGCGCGGCCTCCGGCGACGAGTGCGCGAGTTTTCTTCGCCGAAAGGCGAAGAAGCTCGTGACCACGACGAATGTAACTTCGTCGAAACGTCGGGCAATAAAAAGGTATTACTACCATAAGTTATCGCGATAAAATACGTTATATTAAATATGAATACAAAATAATATTCAATATCATATATAAAAAGTAAAATAATTAAACAACACATAATATAAACTAAAAAAACCTGTTAATAATATAAGTGTGCATTAAGCAACTTAATTGCCAAACTGGTAAAAATTATTAATGAATTGTATTATATGTATGCTCGTATATGGAAACCACAAAATGCCGAAGAAACTATTTGGCAACATCCAACGGCCGCAATGAATCCACGTACTTTACGATACACACAATGATTTACGATGAACAGTGGCATAAACGATTATGTACATCATACAATATTACATCTGGAATTTTATTTTTACAATTTCACAAGCGACCATGAATACGTAATTTTTCTACCTATTACTAGTGTTATTTTCATGAGATACAGCCCGCTGACAGATGGACGGACGTACGGAGAGTGGTGAATCCTCTTGGCACCCTAAGAACCCTTCGTTACTTTTCTTGACAAAGAATACGAGTTAGGTACGAAAATTTTAAATAAAATAGGGAAAAATAAGCGTACATGAAAAAATATGGGTTTATTGAAGCTTTCCATAACGAAATCCCATAGAATAATGTTTACAAAAATAAAACACAACACATTACTAGTCCCTGGCCGCTAGCCAGCAATATCTTCCGCACCATGAACACACGTTAAATAGTTTGTTCAAAGGCTAATTAGAAATCAAACTAAACAGACTTATAGGTTGAATACTCTACTATGGTAAATTTATTTTTATTTTTTATAGTGAATGAAATGTTAATATATAATTATAGGTATGTATTTGTAGATTAATGCGTAGATATTTAGCATTAAGTTTGGGTTGGGTTGTAATTTTTAATGCCTTTCTTATTTACTTCTTTATTTTTTCCTGGACTGAAATTTTGATAAAATATATATCTAATACATAAATCAAAGTAAAGACTAATTCATCTATATCTTTGTTAATACATTAAGCTGAACTTACAAACAAATTTATTTTTTATTTCTTTCTTTGAACCGGACAATCTCTCGATCTTTTGAGAAATCTATAAAAAGCGCGTTATAATTCAAAGCGGGGTGGTAGTAACCATATACCTCAAAATGTCGATCTCGACTAATAATCCGCATTCAAGCCAGAATAGCACCGCTGAGTTTTCAAGTGCTAAATTAATGTTTAATTCATCTCGTGCTTTCCAGTCAAGGAAAATGTCGTGAGGATGCCTGCTTAAGTTAATAGAAATTCTGATATATGGACGCTGATAAACAATACTGTGTCAAGCCACACGAAATTAATTTTGAGAAAATGGCGTCTAAAGATGACAAACCTATTCTTAATAAATTTGTTTGAATAAATATTTATCCATATTTTCTCTTCTTTTTTGATAAGAGGTATAATGAATTACAAGCAGGTAGATATATAAATATATTATCTAATAAAAAGTTTTTCAAATATTTGACATTAGTGTATTGCAAAATATGGTGCACACTGGAAAATCGAAGTAATTAATAATCTTTTTTCCGTACTTATTTAGTTTATATGACTTGAAATGTTTTTGAATAGTGTTAAATAGGTGATGCAGTATCAAAATACATCAATATCTCCTAATTTCACTTTTTGTATGTTTACACATTATTGTTTATCAGCATCCATATACGCCAACCCGCAGTGGAGTAGCGTAGTTGATGTAGCTCCTACCCTTTTCCATAATTGGACAAGTGGTCTTTGCCCAGGTGTGGGACATTTACAGGCTCTTACAGTACAGCATAGTCCTGAGAAGTGTCGAAAACAGGTGAAACATGTATATAAAATACTTATAAATAAACAGAATTTAATTGAGATAAATAAAATGTAATATTACCTACTACATTTTACGTTAACGGAGATTATATAAGACTAGCTGATTTTCGGGACTTAATCTACGTCGAATATTTAGTTTGAAAAGCCTATTTCTTTAAAAAAGTTGGGTACTTGAAACAAATTTTCATCCCCATCACACCTCTTTCGCAACAAATGATAGTTTATTTCCTATTCTCTAAGGATCAACACCAAAATTTATCAAAATTAGTTTAGCGATTTAAACTTAAAATGTATCAAACAAACAGAATTACTCCTACATTTATAATCTTACATAATAATAGTATGGAAGTATTGATTTTAGTAGTTTAGATCGAGTAACTAAAGAGAAGTAGGTAGGTAGAATTTGTCAGTGCAATGTTTACAAGAGGAGGATATATTTCAGACGGGCTAGAAGCGGGGTTCTGGTAAACAAACGTAATTTGGCCTCGAAATATTAACATTTTGTACGACATCGTTTCAAGAATGTTATGTCAATGATAAAAATGTTGATGTTGATTGTTGACCTAACATAACATATTACTGTAAAACGATAAGTGTTGACGTAATAAGAATTTTACCATCATGTACCATGCATGCATTGCATGCATTTTGCCCGGCTATAACCAGGTTATAGTGGGTATTTAGTCCAAATACTGACAAGTTACTTATTTTTACAGAGGGATTGCCATCTAACCCCCACTTTACACTTGAGGACAAGCCATTAATCATTTAAACTAGAATAATATATCTACTAAAAAAACGATCATTATCAAGTGATTGTGTTAACAATCGGGACCGACGGCTTTACGTGCTTTCCGAGGCACTGAGGAGAGAGCTTTTATTTTTATCAAATTAACGTTTAAAATAGCCGCAGTCATAATAATTTTAATTTGAATAACGCTATTAAGTAGACAACTATATGTACCTATGACTCATTCTAATTAAATATTCATTATTTTTTTAGAAAGTGTTTTAAGAAAAAGCTGTAATTAGGTAGGTATATTATTAGTTTAGAAGCCACTAAGAATATTTAATAGAACATACTATTCTTGTTAAAATCCACTCGTCCATTAAGAAAACACTTTAACAATATTCGAGGCGTAACCTAAAAGAGCAGAGATCTCTTCACAAACTCTCGGGGTGTTTATCGACAACTCGAGGTGCTCAGCGACACTTCAGACTAAAGCTTGCAAATAAAGCCTTGTTGAATATTACTATATTCGCCGAATTGTGTAGGGTACTATGACTTGCTTTCTGAACCTTTATTACTTAGGATTTCTATCTATTTTAATCTTTGGATGTTATACAATATGAACATTAAAATATTTTTATTTTCCAAATAATGCCTATTACAATTCAATACTATATGTAAAAGCATCAATAGAATTAGATTATAATTATTTTTGGCTGTGTAGATTATTACATTAGACTTTTGGCATGTTTCGCGCCAAAAGGCTCAACGAAAATATAAGACGTGCAAGTCTGTACGGTGTAATACCTTTGCCTTTTCTCTCTAAGGAAAGAAAAAAGCTAAAAAAATATAAAACGTGCAAGTCAGTTAATTGAATAAATGTTTTATAAACCTTGCTTAATTAAGATAATGAAGGTTAGTGTTAATGCATGTTTCTTTAGAATACGTATAGTTAAGCTATAGAGTTAACGTTGTATGATACGTAAATTGAAATATGTCTACTTGCCTACCTCTGCCAGGTGCTACAGCATCATCTGGAATTAGCAGGATATGCAGGTCCTCGCCAACTTACAGCAGAAGTATCGTGTTAAGGCTCGTTGAAATTATCTTAATAAATTGATTGCCGGTTTTTTTTATATTCTCTGGTGTAGTGGTACTAAATGTATCTCTACCGCCGACGGTTGCGGGTTCGATTCCCGCTCACGGCAGATATTTATATTTGTATGAATATTTGTTCCTAGGTCTGAGTGATTGTTTTTGTGGGTCTTCCCACCGTGCCTCGGAGACCACGTAAAGCTGTCAGTCCCGGTTGTTATCACAATCACCTGATGATAATCGCTATTCTTAATAGGGAAATTATTCTTGTCTAAATGATTACCGGCTTGCCCTCAGATGGCAATCGCTCTGTGTAAAAATCAGTAACTTGCCAATTACTAGACTAGAGTAATAAAAAGATCCTAGTATAACCGGGAAAATGCTACGTAGATGATATTATTATTAAATCGAAATCGTTTTAGTTCGAATTAAGTTAGGGTTTTCTGAAGATATTTTATTTGTACCAACGAAAATTAATCACCCATTTGATTACTCAAATGATCAAGCAAAGTATACCTAATTATGGATACTATTATTCTAACCAGATTGACTACAGATTAACAAACGTGATACCGAATATTTCGCGTTATTCATTTATTAATATCAAACGTCCGATCAAAAAAATGACCTATCTATTGTCCAGTCGAGTGCTCAAAGTGATGTGCCTATTTATAATAGTCTGTGAACCATTCAGTGGGCATGGAGGACACGGCCAGTGTCGCTCCATTTAACATTCTTGCATGCTTCATATGACTAAGAGTCTCGCCTAAGATATTCACAATCTGAGAATGCGTTTTCTCAGCGCGTTTCAGCCATGATTTGCATTTGACTGAGAAATGAGAATGTCGAGACGTATGCTGAAATTACGCGTAACGATGAAAATTATTAACTTACTAATAAACATATCGAGATGTTACCTGTAAAAGTGACAATATAATAATATAGTACAAATAATAGTTTAGTAGGTTTTAAAGGACCTTTTATGAGAAGATAGGTACTGAGTCGATCATTGTTGGCTGAATGGCCTCATCGAATATGAGTTTCAAAATAGATGATTTTATTATTGTCAGCTCCTCCAATCTCCAGTCGAGAATATTACACTTACACACGTAAAGTACTTCATCAAGTCATGTGAGTTACTTATTTGTACCAAATAAAGATATGGTCTGAATAACATACATATGTAATAAGTTGTTTTTAAAGTTGATTGTTATTAATTAATAAAGTAAATAATGAAATATGTATATTATTAATATAGAATTTAATATTTGATGGCATAATTCCAACATATCCATAACCTAGAAAAACCACTATATAGACAGTCATACTTCAATGCGTTTTTTAATTACATACGAGTAGTGGATCCTGTGACAAACACTTACATTGATAGTGTATTATTATTAATTTTTAATCTAAAAAATCTAAGAAAAACTCTTTTTAAATCATAGGAATTAATTAAATACTTATTTTACACTTAAAAACATATCCTCGAAACTACATTTAAAAGCTCCTGTTTCGACGTTCATACATTCATAAATAATGGACCTTTATTTACACTTTAGTCATGTAAATATTCTATTCATAGACAAAAGGTCTACATATAAAATAATCATTAACTTCACAAATATTGTTATGTACGCACCTATGTTGATAACACTCGACAGCAAAGGTCTATGTGGGGATGAATCATTCCGGTATCTTCGAGAGCCATTAAATAGCTCAATACATCATTAACTCGACACAAAACAGAAAAAAAATCTGTGTTTATATTCACTTCATAACTATTTCAAAACGATAATTTAAAATAATCGGGATCGATTAGCGGCTTATAGAAAAATTTGATTGATTTGTTTTTAATGGATGTCTATTATACTATTGTCGCGAGCCACAAGGGCCAGGAATCGACCAGGCGTCCCGCCGCGCCACTGAGCGAAAGCTGCGAGGCTCCCGGCCCGCGGTACTGCGCGCATGCGCAGCGCGGCGTCGCGACACGCCGCCCGCAACGCTGTATCCCGACGCTCCTTTAATTTCCTAAATTTGCTTTTACATTACTTGCCCACGTAAAATTCATCTACGTACTCTATAGATTGAAATTTCGATATAGCGAATAATCGGAATTCTTATCCGCATTGGAATCTAATATCATTGCAACCACTCATTACATGATAATATATCCTTTAGATTTTGATTTTGAATTTAATATTTTACTATTATAAGAAAATAGTTTTTAATATAATATTCATATTAACTAGTCAGATACTGTATAGTACTTTTACTTATTAGAATTAATAAAATTTTAATGAACATAATTACACATACAAGTATTTTTATGAAAGGAATAACATACACAGAGTAAACAACGAGCTCTGGGTAACATCATGATGTCGTAGTCGAATCAAACTGAGAATACCAAACATTCTCGCAAGTGTTAACAAAAATATTACACAAGGCGAACCTTTTTCGCTCAACCCCTAAATTCTTCTAAAGTTTACAGCTAGCACAGCAAGCATATTTATTTCAGATAATTTGATAGTTTAATTCGTTAAGTCCTATTTAAAAATATAACTCGGGATGCATACACGTCTATAAAAATTAAGATATAGTAGGGAGTAGTTTTAAATGAAAATCGGTCGTAAAATTATGCAATAATCGTATGTATTTAATTATTATCTGTGTATAAAATTCAAACCATATAAACAATAACATAGCTTTGAAAATGATGTAACTCACACGTGGCCAAATTCACAGGACTGCATGATTTCGTTTTGGCATGAAATAAAATATTTACATAACGAAATATCTTTAAAACAATCAATAGATTAAAATTAGAAATCACATAAAACTTTCTCTTCACAAGAGATCAAGTATTTCACAACAATTAACTCTTACGTATATTGTAAAATCCCAACAATACTTTTTCTTAGTGTATAACCAACAATCTTACATACCAACCTAGCAGTTCTAGCTAACGATATTGAAATCTATCTAATTTATTGACTCTTTTATACTAACTACACATAAAAAATAGACCGAACAGTTCGATAGTTATAGACATTTTTACATAAATTTTTCAAACACATATGTCAACTAAATAAGTGATAAAAATTTATAACACGATTCATAGAAAAAAATCATCAATAAAAATATTTATCAATTCCTGTATAAAAAAGCAAACAAATAACAGAGATGAGATTATTGAAATTGACCTTGGTATGACTCAAATCCGTGTATTATAATTGTCGTAGCAACTTCAATTAGATCTATAAGCAAACGGTACGTTCGGTGAAAGCTCCTATAATGGTCATGTCATTAGAGAGAGCTGCGCGCATCACTTGAGGAGCGACTTCGTCTTTCACCCTCAGAGTAAACTCGCGACGCGTCGGCGCGGGCAATGCACCCCCCATCGCAGACAACACTCTCGATCTACCCGCAACGTCCAAGGGCTTACCCTCAGCACTGTTACCTAACACTTTTCGCACACAAATAGACCGACAAGCTTCTTTTTCAGCTTCAAATAATTCTCTTGCCGCAATTTCGAAAGTACGTCTTTTATCTACTCCTCCGATTGATGAGCTCGTCGAAGAAGCTCCTTCGGACATTGCTTTTAAAGCACCTGCTTTTAATATAGCGGGTAGTAAGAGTTCCGCTACGGCTCCTACCGTCCGTGATCTAAGAAAGTGTAAAACTTGTTCGGCTTCTCGCGTTTCATCGAATAAACGTCGTTGTCTCGCCGCTGGCACCGGTCTCGCTACGTTCCACGCTTCAACCCAAGGATTTCCCGGTAAAAGCATACGATCTCCTAAGGAACCGCCATTGTCTGGTTTCCAATCCCTAGGCGAATACCATCGTACAAAATCACATAGTTCTGCACCGGGATTAGCAGCCTTGAATGCTTCCATATCCGAAAGTAGGGAAGCGCTCATCATCCTAGCTCGAAGTTCCGATGCCTTGGCATCGTCACCTAATCTCACCATTAGTTCAGCGTCTTCTTCTAATTGATCTTCGGTTTTGGGAGCCGGATCCTAGGTACGAAATTAATCGATTATTTTGTTTGTTATTAATGTGAAAAAGTATGAAACCCGTATAATAGGTGTACTTATTTACCTGTGTACGAGGAATATAAAGCGGAGCTCCGTTTCTTAAAGTAGCATCATCAAGTCGATTCAGACGTCCAACTGGTCGGTCCCAAGGTAATTGATTATCTGTTTCTTCATCCTCTGAGCAATCGTAAAATTCTTCTTCAGATGAATTTCCCGTTACATTGTTAGATCCTTCTTGAGCTCGTCTGATACAGCAATTTAAAAGTTGTAACTTCTGATGCAGTAGACATGTCCGAGCATTGGGCGCGCCTTCCACCACTCTGATATAAAAACAAATAGTTAAAAATGGTGTATTTTACTGTAAGTATAGACATTTTAAGACTATTTACTCAAAAATTATATATTATAAAAATATTTTGATGTTGATGGTTGAAATTGATGACCTTTACGTAAAAGAATTTCGTTTTAACTTTCACGCAAAAAAATTAAAAAATATATACGTGACCTCGAAAAGAAAGCGTATAAATCAAAAGAATGCGCAACTGCTAGCACAATATACTAGAACATTTTCTCTTTCGTGTATGCAAATTTCCATTAAGCAACTTGTTCGTTATTGAAAGCCTAATGATTTTTAAACCAAGTGTGTAAGTGTTGAATAAAAATTCCAAATATTATAGCTCAAGTAAAAATTTTCTCATTACAATACTATTCTCTTATTTTACACCATGACCTACAATCTATGCGAACTAACTTAAGTGCTCGAGCACTCCGAGAACCGTTATCTTTATTGAATTATAAATATGAAGCGAAACCGGAGAGCAGGGGCGAGCATCAGAGAAGCAACTTTTTTGAGATGTTTAATGCCTAATCGGTCGCTGAACCGTTTGTTTACCGGAGTCGGTGCGTCCACGGCAACAGTGTGTAGGTCAGGGCGAAGTGGTGGGGCTGAGCTCGCGCACAGTCCGTCGCCAACGAGAGACGCGCGCGCATCATCCCACAGTCATGGGGCTAAACCGACCTAACCCTGCTTGACACTATTACCAAATGCTCGAATGCCTCGAAAGTGACCCCTTTCCCACTGTTGTGAACCAATTATGAGAGACATCTGTGATTAAACAAAATTTTAACGTGACAGTGATTGTAAAAAGTGGTCAGTTTCAAAGGATACTTGAAAAAGTGAAAAGGAAATCCACAAGATGGTAAGAGTCTATGAAACAATAAACATCCTCTGAAATTTTAACTCAAACCGAAATTAATAATAAATTATTTATAATGTTAAAGAGAATAACAATCCCGCGATCTGATTAAAATGGCTAAATACCCATTTATGAAAATGGAAATTAGCACGAAATTGAACAATAGCTCATTAACTGAATACTGAAGTTTGTCAACAATACGACTCACGTTTAGGTACTGATGCGATAACTAAGTTCGCTAAAAGCTTTTAATATGCACTGTCATAACTCAATTAACTTTATTGAATTATCTAAGTAAGCTTAGATACTAAGTACTTGTAAATATGTTTTCATTAATATCGGTAGCGATTTTGTAGTGACCGTAACTAATAACAATGGCTGTATGTTTTATAAAAGTTTACAGATTTTTTTTACGTTGTTGACTGTTTAATTTATTCTTTGGAAAATCATTTAATGAGAGTACTTAATTATTTTAATATTTAAATTAATAATTAATATTTAAATTTCAGTTATTATCTATTTTTAAATATTACAATAATTAATATTCACTGTAAGTTGTTAGCGTGCATTTAGAGGTGTGTTATTTGCAAAGTTTCATCGTGTGTTAACTAACAAATAAACTTAGCCATTCCACCACACTTGGCCGGTGTCCTACTATGCAGAGTAACCCTAGACAATTTTAATTATTTTTACTCGTTAACATTTACTTATAAATATAACCTGCATTTTCCTGACGTATCCCTCTTGCGAAATTTACTAAAGGTATACTAAATATATAAAATACTATAGTAAAGAAAGGAATAATTTAAAAAATTGTTTATCGATATTCCAACATTGATTTCAAATATCTAAATCGCCTTATACCGTCTCTGGAAGCGAGTTAACGGGAAATATGAAGATTATAACAGTAATACTGATTACAAAGCGTCGATAAGTTTTCATTCATTCATCAACGTCGCGATATTTCCGTAAATTTCACTAAAGATCCGCAAACGGACAAAAACCCTAAGGCGTCGAACCCGAGACAATAGACAGGGTAACTGTGTCGGCGTGTACTCGCCTAACGATTCAGCGGCGCCTACGCCGCCGTGGGACCGCTATTGTGACTCTCGATGACAACCTTATAGTACGACATTAAACATTCAATGCATATTTTCTTTCATTAAATATTCCTACCAATTTTTTCACAAAAATTTTAATTCAAACCAGGTTAGCGATTAACGGAGTGTTTCTCTTCACGTTTCTCTAATTTATTAATTATCTATCAACCGTGTAAGTGTACGTACGGCATCCGATTTCCAAATTAATAACATTAATAACGATTTTTACGTTAACTTCACCGGTTATTTCGCGTAAAGAATGATAATGGTCATACGGTATTTATATCTTCAGAGTTTATTTTTTTCCCCGAAGAAAAACAATGTGAAAATTGAGAAAACTTTTTTTACCAATATAGAGCCAAGATCTCGAGTATCTCTTAACTAAAGAGCGCGGGTTATAATCAGGGCTGGTACCGCTAAGTATTTCATGTGCTTTTGTGTTCAAAATTCATCTAGTACGAGGAGTCCGAGCCGTGAGATAACCTGCATATATCGTGAGAAATCCATATGCTTCTCTTTAATACGTTAGATGCCTTTGCTTAGCAGTAGGTCATTTTCAGATTTTTGCTTTTACTACTTTGAACTTCACAAACAAACAATAGACAATATTTTCTCGGTTAATATTTTCAAATATACAGACTTAACCTTGTTACAGTTTTTTAAATCACATATATTCTTAAAAAAATATATTTTTTTTAATTATATAAATTTAGTATATAAACTGATCTTTTAATAGGATTGAAATGATTTAGGACAATTATATTTAGAAGCAATGAAACGTTACGATTCAGTGATCCTCATAACAATATTCTATTTAATGAAAAGTAAACAGTAAAAGCTTAGTTTAAGCGTCAAGACTGTGTCCATCAATCTTTTATGACACCTTCCAAGAAAGTTATGGCTCATAAAATGTCGTAAACTGTCACCATATTTAATTAAATTTTATACAAACAAATATCCCAAAAAATATAATGGCGCTACTCACTTGGTAATTTATACGCAAAGAAATATTGATAGAATTTTTGAAAATTTAATTCAAATCCAATTTTAACATTTAAATACAAAAAAGTTTTTATCATTCATTTTCATTAAAGAGTAAACATGTTTTCGCTAACTTTCATTATGTTTATAAATGTCTAAGCAAACTAAGTGAATAACTTTAACACGACGTTTATTTATTAACTTCATAAAACATCAGTTTTTAAAATATTTAAATACTTTAAAATTAAATACCGTTTGATATTTTAGAAATTGATTAAAGAGAAAAGTCCTCGTATTTAAAACTTGTTTCAGTTTAATGTCAAAATAAAATAAATTTCTTTATCGGTCCATAATGAATAAAATTGCTAGTATATAAATTTTCTAGATATTTTATCGTAATTGAAACGGTGAAATGTGACTTGTTTTAAGTAAAATGTTAGAATTTAGTTAAATAACATTATAGGTACTTCATAAACTTCTATTAGATGATAAAATCAATATATAATTTTATGAATTAAATTCTATATCCAGTATTGAATTACTTTATATTTTTGTTTTACTTATTTTCATAAATTTAATTTGCCTACAATTTTAAAAAAATGCTATATTTTATATCGTTCCAAACAAACGAAACAAATTAAAATTTTAAACGTTTGACGATAAATAGCACAATCATATAAATGTTTATAATAATTCATATTGATGAGTATGAAATGCAGGAGTCTATAAATTCCAATGTAAAGGAATCTTTTAATAGTATATTGAACCTGGCAGGTGCGAAGCGCAGACCATCAGTCCAAGCGCGTCACGTGCCCGCAAGATTGATGGACACCGGTCATTACAGCTATTATTACGTTATAGGGCAGATATAACCGCACATTTTCTAAAAGAATTCTAGTGTATGTGGAAAAACCGATCGTGTGAAAAAAAAAAATAAACTGACTACATTATTTTCACATTAATACCTACTATGTAAAGTAACCGATTAAATGCGATTCGGACTCGCTCGCGAAGGGCCATCGTGGGTATTAGTTATAAAACGGTGTCCTTAACAAATAGATATATATGTAATAATAGCGGCAAAACAAATACACATTCTATGAAATTTTCAACTTTCTATTAGGATTTATGAGATACAGGCCACTGACAAATTCTATTTTAAGAGAATAATATTGTACTAATATAATCTGATATTTATTTACAATAATAAGTGAAGGTTGAAAGCAATATAATTATAAGAAATATTTAAATTTAGTTAAGCAAAACAAACTCAATTAAAGCAAAAACTCGATTCCACCATTATAGGCTGTTTTGTAATATGTAAAAATATTGTATATAATTGTAAATTGTAATAGTACTAAAAAGCCCGTGGTACGACTGCAAAGAAAGTGCGAATTATCTACGCACAGTTATATGTCGAATGTTCCTGGATGACTATGTGGACATCTTCTGGAGTAAAGTACTCTAGAAGATATCCCCTGCGCCATCCTCACCGCGCGACCACAGTCCCTTTTGTAAGCCAATATGTCGTAGTGTGTTTGGTATGTTTAAATCGATAGATCCCATTTTAAATCCAGAACAATTTTTTTGAGATGAGATTTCAGATTTTACAAAGCTATCGATTACATCTGCTTTCAAAGAAAAAAAACGCATGAAAAGTTGGTCCACTCGTAACGAAACTACGATGCCACAGATATACTCACACACGTAAAATTATAACAGCCCTCTTTTTGGTCGGAAATTAATTAAGATGATACTTAAAGAAGAGAGATGATGTGAGCATTCGAATATCATTATCTTTACAAAATCGTCAATAACACGTTAAAGCCAACGTTTAAATAGGCTATAGAAAGTTATTTTCATAATTATGACCCTCACTTTCGCACCTTCGTTTGAAATGAAACCGTTACTAAATGACGTGGTTTAATCTTCAGATTAAAAAGTTAAATAGGAATTAATGTTATAAAAATCAAGGAGCCAAAAGGTTATAAAGTAATGAAAATAACTTTTTCTTTAATTTCTTTTACCTTTATAATAAAAAAAATCATAGGTTACATTATTTTAAATCTATCCATATTTTGCAAAAAAAATCTTAATTATTACACCATATAACTATTTCATAATAACGAAGCAAGGTGTTCTTTTTTTAAGATTAATATATTCTTGCATTAAAAGTAATAACCAGTAGGTACGAAGCATAAACAAACTTGTAACAGTTTAAAGTAGCACACGAAAACGACATGATTAGGACAGGTTTACTAACAAAACTAACGAGATCGAGAAGCGTTAGTATCACAGCGTGTCAATATAATTATATGGAACGGTAAGACGAGATGGTCGCGCGTCGCTCGCCATCTCGGCCGCGGCTTTTACGCCCGGCCCCCACTCGCCATTAACGCATCGCCGCATACCACGGTTTTTACTCACATTCCTCTAACGAACGAACGTATGCGAGTCTTGAATCTTTTCCTATTTAGAAAAACGCAATTAAAACGTCATGTTCAACGAATATTCGAATCTATTAATGATAGTATCGCGCAATATCATCCTTTACCATCCAGAGTTTTAAATACAATTAAAACACTACGTTCTCGTATATGTTAACGGAAAATATAATTTTGCATTTTTATAAAAAAGATATTCATAGCAATTGGGACGTTTAAAAAATTAGCTCTACCTTGTAATTGGTATCAGTAATTGTAATTAATATACATAACGGCTTGTTAACGTTTAAATAATAATATTATTAGTTTATGTATAATAAGAGCCGCGCCTTATTTATAGCCACATTTATGATATAATTACACTGAAAAGATTGAGTAGGATATTGCATAAACTTAAAATCGGCGAAATCCATAAAACTTCCCGTCAGTTTGTCCGGAAGTAATTGCACGTTAACGTACTATGTTAGCATTAGATTTATTTATGTGCATTACCGACGACCGGGGAAATAGTTGCGAATACTCGATCTATTTAAGAACTAAATAGTATATTACCAAAAATAATGAACACAAGTAATTTATTTAATAAATCACAACCCGACTGCGTAACACTACTATCTACTATCTTCCATGTGCAATACTACTGTATCAATATCAGTTCTGTTTAAGATAATATAAGTGAGAATCGTTACTAACCAACTTTAAATCAATATAAAAATGGCAATTCTGATTAAAAAACAAGATAAGAAACCAGAAATTTAAATACCTATTCAACATCATACCCCACTTGACATATGTAGTTCGTCGATTTTCATTTTTTTTTCTTTTTCACATTGTTGCGTCCTAAATCGGCTATTATCATTTTTCAATTTTCATTCGCGTCGTCGAGTCGTAAAGAATCAAAAGATGTGTCATTTATCAAAAAGGCTAGTGCATTCGCGGCTCATTTGCTCTTAATAGTGCCATTAGGTATAAAACTACATATATACATACATAGATTAAAAAAGACATTACCCTCCTTTGCTTCACACAGTCAGGTAAAAACATAGAGCACATAATTGGCAATTGACTAGTTACAGTGTGACGAAATCTGTGCGTCTCACGTTATATATCCTATGGAAATTTCGAAAAATAATTTACTCTGTGTTATTCCTACAACGCTACAACTGAAACAAAGACACCTCATTTATTGGAATCAGTTAAAATGTTTATAACCTAAACCGCTAAACCGAGTGAGATAAAGAGTAGACATAAGTATAGACAAATGCTTAAAAAATCTAATTCTTCTTCCTTTAGTTCACTCACTAACTAAAAAGTAGAAAATGGCCATTCACATCATATTATCAAATAGAAATACTATAGTCGTATTAGAATATAATTTGGTTAATGATAATGCGCTTTTAATTTAAACTTGACGTTAAACTGTTCAACTTTAGTGAACATTAGAAATCTTATAAAACATGTTAAAACAATTAGGTCCAAAAATGTGTATATTATTAAATAATCGTTATAGATTTTAATTTTTTGGGCCTTTAGGTTTGTTAATTATATAAATGAATCAATCATTTTTAAAACGATTTTCTTTTATCAAACGAGTAAGTAGATACTGATTTGAGTGATCGAAAAAGGGTTTTTCATGAACAAAACGTTTCATTTTTCATTTCAAAGTACAAAGAAAATACAGATCTTTTTTATTACCTGCTTTAAATAAAATTGAAAAAAAAATGAGTACGTGAAACACACAACTCTATTATTATATTAAACCCAATTTAAAAAAATTGAAGACCATTACTAACCTTAGTAGGTTTAATAATAATTGCTTCAACAGGTTACTAATAATACTAATAATACTTACGGAAAGGTCGACAAATGTATGCATCAAGATTATCTCACACTTTGAATTTTGTCACAATTTAACAATAGGTGACATACAAATATAATTTAAATTAGCGCATAAGTAGTAGTAAGTATTCTTGTATTTTGAATGATTTGAAAACCTTGGTTTGGTTATATACGAACACTTTATTAAAAACTTTAGTTCCGAGAACGTTAAGAGAAAGTACATCATCTTATCATATTTAATTAATACAAACGTTAATAGATTTAACGACGTCAACAAAATCACACTAATGATAGAAACAAGAACGTGACTGTGTAGGGAGTCGCGCTTTCTAAGCATTCTTCGTAACGAAATAATATATCGGCATTAGTCAGTTCAGTCATTGCACGAGAATATACGAAATTACTTTTATCCATACTAATAATATAAAAGTGCAAGTAATCGTTTTATGTATATTAAGTTTTCTAGAAAACAAATTGAGAAAATTTATCCCTAGGAAATGTAATAACTGCTATTAAAAAAACTAATGCAAACAGCGTTAGGTTTTTAATTTAAGGTAGTCTTTAAGTTTCCTTCTGTCGATCCTAAGCGAAACATGATAAACACAGATAGTAGAAGATTGGCTATTAATCTAAAATTACGTATTAATAATTAATTATGTGTGTATAACAATGTTTTAGAATAATAAAACTACGAAAATATCGCTATTAAAATGTACGATGAAAAAACTAATTAAAGACCCGAGCGCCTAAGATCCGTTGCCATAACAATACGTACATAGTTATATTTTTACTGCTTTTCAATATGTTATATTAAACAACTACGGATATGACATAAATTTTTTGATTTTGACATCCAGAATGTCGACTACTTTGGAGGACGTTGCCTAGAAACCAGGTAGCGATAGAGAATGACAAGCGTTAGTACCTATGATATTTAACGTCAAATAGTATCAATATGACATCATTCCACGTGAAATTGGCGAAATAATATGTGGCTAACTGGCACAACTAAAAACCATAAACCAAAGAATTGAATTGATCAATATGACATATGGACGCTGATAAGCAATACTATGTCAAGCCACACGACTTCATTTTAAGAAAATTGCATATAAAGATGTCAAGTGATTTCTTAATAAATTTGTATGAAAATATATAATATATATCCATATTTTCTTTTTTATTTTACTAAAAGATATAAAAAATAAAAATAAATTGGTATAATAAAAACTTTTATCTAGTATAAAGTTTTCAAATATACAAGATTATTATATATTGCAAAATATTGAAAACACTACAATATTCTTACTATTAAATGAAAACTTTAAAGGTTTAAAGGTCACCTTAAGTAAATAAGGATGTAAAAACTTTTTTTCATGCTTATTTACTTAAGATGACCTTTAAATGTTTTGAATAATGTGAAACATATAAACCATTATCAGAATATATCGATATCTCCGAATTTGACTTTCTGTAGGTCGACACATTATTGCTTATCAGCGTTCAAATGTATAGTTACAAAATATCATCCGTCTCTACCGCTATAGAATTCACATTATCAAAATTATTAATACAAACGGCTGTTTTTAATCAATGTTAAAAATATTTAACGACATGAATATTTATCACATTAAAACTACTTTTATATAAATACATTATTATTTGAATGCTTAAAGGTAAAAGTAAAACTAACGCTAAACCTAGATACATCTTAAAAGATGAAAGTAGTCACACAAGTTCATACAGCTTTATAATATTACAGTGATATATTATGTATAAAATATTATGCACCTATGCGTATGTATGCGTGGAGAAAATAACTAATACATACATATACATATATCTTTTATTGCATAATTTTGTTTTTAAAACGTCGACGTAAGGGATATTTTAAAAGAAAGTAAAACATTATTAAAGTTTTAAATGTTAACATAACTCACAGCAACGGCATCATTAAATCATAATTAACATAAATTAATGAATTGTTGATCCTAAATCGATGTGACCATATTTTTACCTTAAAAATATATTAATAAGGTAAGGTACCTATCACCGATTTGAAATTTAGAAAAACTGCATTCGAAGACTTGCAAATTATATACACACAGCCGAGAATCGAAACTGTTGATTTTTTTCAAAAAAAATAATTCATCTTATAGCAGAAATCAGTAAATTAGGTTTTGAACCTTGCTTTTTCTGTTGGAGAACACTTTGCTGTAGCGTAATACTAGACAATTTTCTAATTATTTTGTTATTCAATAATAATTATTTATGTATCTGTCGTATATTTATAAAAGAGTAAATGCTTGTGCAGTACAAGCCTACATCATAGTCGAATCTAAAAACGTTTAAGTCAAATTTAATATTTTATCATAAATTGATTGTAACAAAGGTTCTCGATTACTACTCCACGAAATCGCTAACTTTAATCTCTTTGGATCATTTTCTTTAAAGTTTTGATCAAAATGGTAATTAATTATATCATAATAAAAAAACCTCAAAATAGCTAAAATTGCCTAAAATAAATAAAATAATAAAAATAAAACTTGTTCTTGTTATTATACACTGAAAATGTATATTCCTTACGATTACTATATTATTTTCTGCAATAAGAAATAACATTTTTTTTTTTAATTTTACAAATTATAGGGTCAATTCCGGAACTGTGTACAGTTCTACCAATCTTTAAGCGCAGTATTTCTAAACTTTTCAAACAAATTTCAAATTTCTTCCAACTGACTCATCTTTCTGAATCTACTACTAAAACAAAATATTATTTACAAAAAAAAATTACGAAACGAAAACGAAAACTTGTTGGTAAATAACAATAAAGTTGTATAAATATTAAAACGTCAAAGTGATTTCATTAAACGAAGTAGTTCATAAATTTCATAATAGATGGCGCTGTATGTCCCCTGAATCGCGCTATAGTTTTGTTCACGCGCAAACTATAGATTGCGTACTCGAAACTGTCTCTTCGATCTTTCCAAAGGTTAACGGGGGATGATGATCGGATTAAGCACGCGTCTGCGTGATGTCCGCCGCCGATTGTTACGCATTCAGGCGGGCAAAAATCCTTCTAACCCCTAAACCTTAACCACTACAGTAGTTCCTTTGTAGTGTTAAGAAAGATCCACTTTTAAACTATTGATATAAATAAAACCGCGCTATTTCCAATAGCTATACAATATACATATATGTATTTTAACAATAAAAAATATAAATTTATTAGTAGCTATAATTATGTGTTCAAACGCTTCTACAGCGCTCTTAGCGAAAAATATTAGAAATAAGTTTTTCCAACATGTTTACGTTTACGTTTAACTACTGCCTTTTTGCATAAGCCTACACTCCGGCTTAACTGTATATGCAATCGTCTGGAAATGTTATCGCCTTTAAATGATGTTTATAAACAATATTCATGAAAGGCCACAATACGATAATTAAATGTAATCGAATAGCAGAAAGTTATTGTTTACCTGTAATAATTATTCAATTTTGTAATTATATTAACTGTAAAAACAATTATTTACTGACAAATAAATGCTACTCGTAAAAACATAATGATAAGTGTAAAAAACATAAATAGAAAATACATTATGATAATGTCACACCGGAAAATTCAATGAACGCGATAAAATATCTAATGAGATAACATAAAGTGAAAAATAACATTATGACTTTATTTCATATATTCAGATTTGTTTCCATGACAGGATTTATATGTACTTTAAAAATATATAAATTGTTATATATACATACAATCTACATATTAAAATTATATAAAACATTTTTAGTAATTTTTTACGATGTTTTATACACCCCTTATGTAATATATGTATTACGCCGAAACTAATATATAGCTAGATTTTAATGTAACTCGGCAGAATAATACCTTAAATATATCTTAAGAAAAACTATTAATATAAAGCATACTGTTTTCACCGTTGGCGGGAATTATAACAATTTTCTAGGTAACCTTCCGTAAGGTGTAAGTGTCAATATGTCACTGACAGTAAATTTTTTTACGTGTAAAAGCAATAATAAACAATTGGTGTAAATTTTATGAGAATCTGTGAGCAATTTTTACAAGTGTAATTTTCGTCTCAAGAATAGTCTAAAATTCGTCTAAGTGCACAATAAAGAAGCTAGTATAATTCCTTTTACATAAAACTCAACGGCAAACGTTTTAGTACAAAACTTATCACACAAGTAAAACTAAAAGTAATTTATTTTTAAATAACAAAATGTAATAGGCAAAAGCTAACAAGAAGTTTATTTAATACACGAAAGTGAACCAACATCTGGCTCTCACACGGCTCCGGCGTCTGAGGCGAGTACCGTTATGGGCGAAATCGAATGACGACGGACTGTTGACTCAGCCAAATGGGCTAGTAGTACAAGCTTTACGGCCCCGTCCAGTCGTTAACACAGACGTAAATTTTACTTAAATTCGAAAGTTAATTTGAAAAATTCTCAAGGAACCATAATGATGATCAATTAATTCTTTAATTAATTACCATTTTTACATAATTAAAATTATTGATTTTGATTATATTGGCAACAGAATATTGATTTTCTTCACAACTTAGTGTAATCAATGTTGTGTAACAGGTTTTATACCTAATTAACAAAATGTCTCTTGATTAACAAAGCCTTGAACGAAAACAATAGTCCAGGCATGGTCTACTACACAATAGTCACGTATTAAGCATTACTCGTGCAGGGAAAGCCAGTTTTCCGGACTAGTAGCTCGAGGCGACTACAATGCACGTCTCTCTTCAACGGTCCGTGCACCGCATGATTGCGGTTTATCACTTTAACAGTTGCTACTTTATCGGACCATCAACACATAAACATATAATACCATCGACATGATGAAAAAATTGTATATCAAAAGTACCTAACAATATTCATATGATATAATATATAATTCAAATAATCGTTGGCAGCTCAAGCACTGATTATAATTTTTTCATGTGCCATTAGCCATGTGATAGTTATGTTATTTTAATTTTAGTAATCGAATATTTAAAGGATATATTTTAACTCTGGGATTAACGCGTTTGTACGTAATTAAAACAGTAACAAATTTTAAATGAATATTGTTTTTATTTTCAGAAACACACACATTCCCGTTTCCGGTTGGTGTTGCCAACAATTATGGCGATATTTCATTGTACACAAGCACAGTGCCCTTGGAACGACATACCAGAATTACATGCCACGTGCGTTTGTGCCTTTAATCTAGCCAGGCAGATGTCTGTACAATGTGATCAGGTATAAGCTCAGAAACTTTATAATCTATTCCTGATAATTCTATGTATTCTTCCTAAGATCTAACGATTTCTGATATGTTTACAGGTTGAATTTCCAACTCTACTATCTACGTTGAATTCAAGTGCAAGAAAGATTACAATAGATCTGCTTTACATTAATAACTCTACAATTCATACAATAACAGATGAAATGTTTGTTAACTTGGCGATACATAACTTGCAGATATCCGGATGCAAAGTTAAAAAGATTGAAAATAATGCATTTAAGGGCCAAGGCCAATATTTAAAAAATTTAAACTTGCAGGATAATGAACTGACAGAGGTACCTGTAAAGGCACTAAGAGTTCTAACAAACCTATCATTGTTGGATATTTCTAAGAATAAAATAACTTACATAGAAAACTATTCTTTTTCGACTTTGCAAGAATTAACAACACTCAAAATATCTGATAATAATGTAACATTGGCACCACAAGCATTTTCTGGATTAGAAAATTCACTCAAAAACCTTAATCTTAAGGGAACGAAACAAAAAACAGTACCAGAATGTATAAGAAGGCTACGCAGTCTTGCCTTTCTCGATCTTTCACAAAACAGCATAAGGGAACTACCTGGACCAGACGGTGCAAGTACTTTCGAAGGCTTGGATTCATTAACTGCGCTTAATTTAGAAAGAAATTTACTGGTTAATTTAGGCAAAGATGCGTTTCATGGAATTAAAAGTACATTAAGTTCTTTAAGTCTACTGAATAACCTGTTACCAGAATTTCCTACTGAAGCAATAGCCACGTTATCTGATTTAAGAGTTTTAGATATAGGATTTAATTTGCTGAACAAGTTACCTTCAGACGCTTTCCTAAAAAACCCTTCAATCACTTTATTAGCATTAGACGGAAATCCATTACGAACTGTAGAAGAAAAAGCATTAGCTCACCTTAACCACAGTCTCAGAGGTTTAAGTCTCGGTGGGCGATTTTTAAGTTGTGATTGTCGATTACGTTGGATAATTGAATGGATTCGTAACGGTGAGCTTCAAGTTACATCACGCGAGAGAAACCCTCAATTTTGCGGTAGTCCGCCTCAATTCCGTGAACGTGGATTTTATAGTTTTGAGCCAAACGAACTTGTATGCGAACATGATTCAACTTCAACTTTAAATTCGGAAACGAATATCATTAGTGAGACAAGTATAATTCAAACCACAACATCGATGCCGTCTTTTTCGACCCCATATAACAACAATCCTCAACCAACCATTTCAATTTCAACAACAACAACAGGTACTACAACAAGTAGTAATATCAGTGAAACTACGACTTTTAAAACGACAACGCCCACAACAACAACTAGTTCTAATAAAGCAGGTAAAACTCCGTCTGTACGTCCAGCTGCGCCAACTTGGCGCCATGCTCCTCATCAGAGACCACCCTTAGTGATGAACTTCCCTCAACAAAAACCAGTTATTGACGATTCCAATGAAGTTATAGTGAAAAATGCATACAGACAAGATAACTCAGTAATCATACAATGGGATTCAAACGTTGCGAATATATTGGGCTTTCGAGTAGTATATCGACTCTTTGGAGATAAGAGCTTTAAACAGGGACCACCTCTTGAAGCTAGTGAAAGGGAATTCAAAATTAAGAACGTTCCCTCTCAGGTACTGTAATATATTCAATTTATAAATCTAGGTAATAATTACTTTTCGTTATAAGAATGTCTTCTTATATAATATACGTATGTATCTTTTACAGGAATGTATCGTTGTCTGTGTAATTTCATTGGAGGAAGTTCACGTTACCCCTGAAACAGTTCCGTATTCGCAGTGTCGTGAAGTACGCACAGTGTCCGCTGCTGCAACTAATATGGACAAAATTACTATAGCGGCCAGTGCAGCAATATGTGGAACAATAGTAGTAGCTGTTCTCGTATTTGCTGCGGCATCGCGTCGTAGATCGCGAACTGTACATCGTTTGCACACACAGTTACCAGAAAAAATGCCAAATCCATGCTGTGGAGGACTCACTGGAACACCGAGTCCCAGCGGACCATTATCCTCACTAGCTACTCTCGGCGCATTTGGAAAACAACGTGAATGGGATCAAGTGTCGGCATATAGTGCGCGATCAATACCCAGAGCACGTTCCTACACCGAACCAGCTGCCCCTGAACCACTGCCTGGTCGACCCGGAAGAGCACGTTCTTTGGCTGACGGGCAGTCACAGCATAGTTACTCGCATTCCGGCCGATACGGAGCTCCTGCTTATCCTGGAAGCCTATTAGGATCTAGAACTGGTATATAATAATGGTTCTTTGTGTCTTAAGTAACTATTTGTTATTAACATTTAGAAATTGATGCCTATTCATTTTTTCATTTCAGATCTACGACAATCTCGACAATCTTTGGGTGCTGCATCAGAACGAGCATCTCGTTTATCACTGAGCGGTGCAGCGGGCGGTGCTACCAGTGGCACTGCTGGTTCCAGGAGGAGACCGAGGTCGAGATCGCGTCCTGCCAGTCGATATAGTGTAGGTTCGTTAGGTTACTGCGATACTTCCGACAATTGGACAGACCACGATATGGACATTTATATGGCGAGAAACCCAACCAGGGGTGGTCTGGTACCATTATAGCGTGCAGGAAACACGGTGTGGGGTAACTTAATGGGGCATAAACAGTCGTTAAAAAAAACTACCCAAATACTAAACTGCACTCATGTGGCTCACACCTGCCCCCGCCGGCATTTTCACCATCATAGTCACAGACATCGCAGAAAGGGCAAAGACGTTCTGAGAAAAAGAGTCTAATAACCACCTTTAACATGAAAATGTTTACTGTGCCTTAGCAAAAATTAAATTTAAATTAGGAGTGATAAATTATTGTTTTTAAAATTTAAAAGGTTATGTTTATAGTGCATAAACAATTTTTTGTAAAGTAAAGTAAATTATTACAGGCTTATTAATATATTAATTTAAATTAAGTCTGTTATGCAGGATTATTTTTGGTTGTAAAAATATATATAACATATACAATTGGGTAGACTGTACTGAATATCTTTTTTTTATTTATATATTAAGCTTGTAGCAAATATAACATTAATCCTTATTTTACTCAAATGCTACATATTCAGAATTTTGTTTTTCTACATAGTGAATTAGATACAAAAACAAATGATATGAGAATTTTAAAAATTGTTTGTTTATGTTTGAATTGCCTGTACCTACCAATATATTGTGCTCTTTAACATACCAAAAAGCCATAGTAAAAATAGTTACAGTACTACTAATAGACCAAAGTAGAAAAAGCGAGAAAGTAACAATGAAATTATAAAATTTCAATAGATAAACTACTTTGTAACTGCTAAATATTTGCTCCAAGCCTAGTCTATGTTTGAAGTGAAAAAAAAAATGAAATAACATTTTTATTTATTCTGAATCATTGTATATAGTATTATTTAGACATTAAATATTACGATGTAATTGTTACAACCAACTGAAGCTCAATCCAAATGGTGCTAATGAATATGAAGAAAATATTTTATGTAATGCATTCTTGTAAATAAATATATTGTTAAATTTATACCACTGAAAATAACTTTGTTTATTTGCTTGGTAAATGCAGATTACATTTTTACTTTAAGGATATTGATTAAAGAAAATATCATTGAGGCTGTGTTCATTTACCTACCTTATATGTAATATCAATAAAAAAGTAAAAACGTTGTTGAACTTAATGAACTAATCTATACAGTAATATGTAAAATTAAAAAGTGTTTGTTTGCAAGATGATGTATTAATTTCAGCATGATTTAAAGTATTCAATTTACATTCGCATAACATGTTAAAAGATATAATATTAAATTAAAACCCATAGAAGTAAAGCATAAAAGAAGTAAAACCAAAAAGTACAGCTAGTGAAATCGTTAGTATTACAAATTACTGTTCTTACATTAACTTACCCAGGCACAAGAATCCTATGCTCCCATCTGTATTGTAGTTCTTGTGTAAATTCATACCAGAAATGAGCTAAATAAGGTAGCCCACCTGCATCCATCAAGCGAGCCAATGTTACCGATAGCCTCCAAACAAGACCATCTTCAGGACTTGTCTTCACATAGCTGCATAATTTTGTCTCATTGCTATCCTGAAAATTTTAAATAAACAATATAATAAATGAGAATGAGAATGCTTCTGTAAGGTCTAATCTATCTCTATACCAATATTCTGCAAAATTGCAATATAAAATACAGATTTACTTTTGCATTTATAATAAATACTACAGTATGGAAGGATAGATAATAACAGCAATACTAAATTAAATTATTTTGAAATTCTTTATTAAAAATAATAGTTATAAAACAAATACAAACCTTTTTAGATTCAACATCTAGTCTTTCAGAGTAGGGGAAAGTATTGTCTTCAACGGCATCAGGAAACACATAATATAATAAAGGCATCAACAAGTCATCAGTTATTGGACCCTTGAATTCAGAGATTTGAGTATTTCTTCCTACAGCAGCTTTGACCAGTTTTGATATTGTGATAGGAGCTTCTGTAATCTTATTCAATGGATTGACTAAGCCCAAACTTTTACTTAATCCCAATGTGTCCATCAATAAGGTATTATTATCTAACAAATTCATTATTTTTCCAATAATTTCTGATAGTTGACAACTTAAATTACTTCTCAACTTCAAAGTAATTGTCCACGTAGGTGCCATAATAGGATCAATGTCAGAAAATGTTGAAGAATCAACTATAGCACTTTCCCGGAAGTGAGGCCATATTGCATTAAGAAGTGCACTGTGTAATGGATTGTTTTCAGAACCAAAAGGAAGCTCTATCAACTTTTTAACATCAAAACCATCAATTGACAAGAACTCATTTGAATGACTTCTTTTTCTCCAAGCGAAAGAATCAGAATCTTTTAGCTCATATGAAAATTTAGTAGATATAACAACAGCATCAAGAGGAACAGGTGATGATATTTTAGACTTAAATAAACTTACAAGGCCACTGAGATGAGAGCACTGATTTGATATGCGCTTCAAGTGTATTGTATCATAACTTATTTTGTACTCATTGTCTTCATATATACCTAGATATGTATGTTGCCAATGCTCTCTTATTTTTACAAAAAATGCAACACCACAGTCAACATTCGCAAAAGCAATATTAACAGAGCTCATAATAAGCTTGATAAGACTTCCATCTATGAGAGAAGATTTGGGACACAACATTAAGTATCTTTTTAAACCAAACCAATGAGATACAGGAAAGGGGCTACCGTCTAAATCATCCATAAATTTTATAGTGGAATTCCAAAGTCCTTCTTGTAATTCTGATAACAAAGACTTTTCGTCATTTTCAACATCCTGGCTTGTACCAGATTCAAGAGTGTGGTACGATAGCGTGAAACACAATCCTCTGAATTTTAATTCTTCTGATTTTGTGATCCACTTTTTTGTATATTCTGTACACCTTTTTACCACTTTAGATTTAGTCAAATGCCATTCGGAAATTATCTCTTCTATACGCGCTATAAGTACTTCCCATTCAGAAGCAGTTGTAAAATCTTGATGATAAATATCATATTCATCTATTTCTTCATTCATTTTAACAAGTTTGTCCTATATATTAATAATTTGATAAACTATGAAGATAGGATTGTGGATAAACAATTTACAGCTGTAAAGTGACGGCGACAAAAGTCATTCACACAGAGAGCATATTTCTATATAAATAAATTTGGGGTTACTAACTTCTTATATATTTTATTTTGAAAGTTCACTGAACGTCGTCTTTACAATATTAATATACTATTTTTGTTATTTTGAATTTAAATTTGGTTGATTAATTTAAAAGGTAAAAAAATGTCATAAATTAAAATTATTTTCGTCATATTTATTTAAGTATTGTGTAGGGTTGGCATTATTTACATACTTTATGATCGTTACCTAGGCAACAGAAAGCAAAGCGGAAGTGAAAAAAAATAAAAAATTAAATACTTATGTGTATTTGTTTTTTAAAATGTTTAGAGGAGATAATTCACATTCTTTAAGTTATGAACAACAAGCAAAATTCATTCAAGATCGTATTTCGAGTGTAGAGAAGAACTTTGGAGAATTATGTGTTGGTTTTGGTGATTATACACGGAAAACTGCAAGGTAACAAATTGACAAACTTGAAGTAAGTACATGAATTAAAAATCATCAAAATATATAATAAATCATTACTTCAACAGATTACGTGATATGGGTGATGAACTGGCAAAAATAATAAAAGAATATGCCAACAATGAAATCGTCAATAAGTCCCTGAGTTCTGGTCTTGATAACTTATCCATAACACTTACGGCGATTGAAGAGTACCGGAACTGCGAGGTTCAGCGATTAGAAGCTAAGGTTATTAAATCTTAATACAAAGTGTATGAGTAACTGACATGTATGATATTAATTGGTAAAGATATATTTCTTGTTTCTTTTAAAAATTAACTCTGTCAACAATTCAAGGCTTCATGGGTACAATGCAAATCTACCACTATTTTAATATTCATAAAAGTTATTTTAAATGTAACGGAATTATTTGTAATATGCATGTATATTTTTGTGTATATCGTATCGTGTATATTTTATAAACATAAATTATCGAATTTGATGAGTCTAATTACAATTTGATAGGTATAATATTTCGTCTTCATATTTAGATAGTTGGTGCCCCCGACTTCGTTTGCGTAGAAACTTTAATTCCCTATTTCACCTCATCTAATTTTATTATCTCGACAAAAAGTAGTCTTCTCCAAGATCTAATTTATCTCTTAACTAAAAATCATTTTTAAATCGGTGTAATGGTTTTGCTATTAAAACGTAACAAACAATCAGATAGGCTGACAAATAAACAGATTCATAATCATTTTAGTATGGAAGTATGCAAGTTAAGCACAGTAATTTAAAAGATACAATTTGTACCTCCATAATTATACCAGTATGTTGCAGTCACATCATAAAATTGTTACGTTATAAGATACCATTTATACAGAAAAAAAAAACTTTATCACTTAAGTATTCAAAATTGACACAACCGATATCGTAGCCATTGCATTATGACAGAAACATATAAAAATAAGTAAAAAAAGTACATAAATTTTTAAGTAGATACATAGTGGTACGATCCAGATAAATTTATGTTTCCGCAGGTTATAGGGGAGCTTTGTCAATATGAAAGTATCTGTAAGCACGCGAGAGAGGAACTGAAGCACACCATGAATGTGAGAGAAAAGGAAATGTCGAGGAAAAAAGTATTGGACAAAGCCAGGGAAAGGCAACCCTTCAATAGGCAACAAGTAGTATGTTTATTAATTAAAATTTTACCGTGATTGCTTGTAGCAAAATACTTAATTTCATTTATTTTAATGACCTACTTGACAACTTCCTCCTTTACGATGTCGTCAACCCACATACATAAATATATACCATGTACTTGTCTTCACTATGATAAGTTTTACCTCTTTCTCGTTTAGTATTTATCGCAAAAAGAATTTTTTCGGGCCTCTCTTTAGTTACAATTCGTCAAATACAGAAATATAATTTTTTTTTATTCTTAACCACTTTTTAGTATACTGAATGATTAACAAAATAATTACATTACTAAAATATTATTTAGATATACTTTAAATAAGAATAATTTCTACGAAGATATTTTAATATCTGAGAAGAATATAATATACGATAAAGTAAAAAAATTAAATCTTGATTCACCATAGAAATAACCTAAAATAAGTTTTTGTTTTATATATTTTTGTTTAAAATCAGACATACGCAGAATCGGAATTACTAAAGGCTTCAGCGGAAATGTCCCGCACGGCGAAAGGGTTAAGTGAACAGACAGAATTCTTCGAAAGGCGTAAGTTACAACAACTGAAAGCACTGCTCTCGGACTTTGTGATGATCGAGATGACATTCCATGCGAAAGCAGTGGAACTACTTACTGTCGCCCACCAACAGATTGCTGATATCAACGATAAGGCTGATTTAGAGGTAAGACTCAAATATATTTATCACGAGTAATGCACAATTAAAAAAATATATAAATTCTGTTTACTTACGATATTAAACTTGGTTTTTTCACAAAGCTCTTAGTAACAGGTCTTTCAGATCCAGAGGAACAGACGGTAAATATCACTTTTTGTAAACTTTACTTAATTATTTTAGATTTCTCAAGCACTGTTTTATTTTTTTAGAACTTTAAAAGGAAACTAAGATCGCCGGAAAAGCAAGTGAGTACGGGAATATCTGTAAGATCTTCGTCTTTGGCATCTCTTTTGAATCAGCAGTCACCGATGAAGGACGAAGACTCGATGGTAAGAGTTAATTATGAAACTTGAGCAAAAAGTATATAAAACGTTTATTTGTTGACTCGTGCAGTAATGAATATACATTCACTTAACATTATTGCGTTATTGAAAAGATAGAGCCTTAAAATATGTCTTCAGAATAAAACCTAAAATTTACTAAATTAAAAAACTCTAGGTTTTAACCCTAATTACGTGTAATCCTTACTTTATTTTGTAGAATTTAGGAAAATTGCGATCTCCAGAAAATAATTTATCTGCTAGAGCAAGATCAAGTTCTTTAGCTGCGTTGATGAACCATTCTTCATCTAAGGAAGAGGAAGAGACATCGGTAAAATTATTTATCTTGCTACTTTTTATCAAAAAGGGACAACAATATAAAATAAGATTTATATTGAGCAAATGTATTGAATTCAAACGATACAAAAATGTTTTTATGCAAATACGTGATATAAATAATTTATTGCAAAGGCACTAATTGAAGGTTTTAACTGTTTGCATCTTAGTTAAGAATAATTTGTTTAGTTTATAACTTCATAAGTCTTCATAACTCTTATTTACAAGTCCCTTTTGCTAATATATTATGTAATGTTCTTATATTTATGTTAAGCTATCAATGTTCTTTTATCTCCGATTTCTTGATATTATTTAAATGTTAAAAATAACAAGACGAGTAATCTTTCCTAGAAAGTGGCAGGGTGGATACTGGCAATATAAAATAACTAACTGATAAATTAACTTTCCATAGACTAAAGTTAAATATGGTCTATATTTACTTTTATGACATACTCCCAATAATTTACAGGATTCGGATGGTTCTGAAGGGCACAGTATTTCTGAAGAAACGGAGTCACGTTAATATAATGTATTAGTAATTTAAAATATATATATTTGTAAAAAAAAAAAAACATTTTTATTATAAATAACCTACTACTGTTCAAAGGTCTAAAAAATTATCGACGTATTTATATTCATAACTAAAGAAAATATATATTAAACTATTTACATCTTAATTAATACAAAAAATTAAAAAAATTAAAAAAGATTTTTTTTATTCATAACTATTTATATATAACATACCTATTTTGTCCGGGGCTTAAACATATTTACAATAACCGCAATATTATTTCCGATCTCTATAAACATGTATGAGTTTACGTTAAAATAAGATTAAATTTTATCTAGTATTTTCAATCGACTAAAAAAAGCAGGTTCACGTTTCTACCTCTTAACTCCGTCATTTCTTCAACGATTTTGAAAACTCTTTTTTGTCTGAAATGATATGCGTGCCAATTGGTCTCATAAGATTTGTATCGACTTTTTCGAATTTCATATCAGTAATTTTGTTTAAAAATCGAATTAACTGATACTATCGCATGTGCATCGTCCAAGTAGTCTTAAAATTTTATTTATACAAACCATCATTTATTATTAACTTTAAATTATTTTTACGCACATTTTCTCGTTTTCAGACGCTTAATCGCTCTACGCTCTTAATACTCGAATATAATGTTAAGTGATAGAAAATATAAGCCCAAATTACGAGCATCAAAATAAAAGTACAGTACGCGCAGTGCGTAACAGGCCTTAGTTATTATTAAAAATAAGGAAAATTAAATTTAATACTTCAACAGTGCAAGTGTTTTTATTAAATCATGATTGTTTTCTTAACAAAAAGTAATAACTAAATACTTTCTACATCAAATTCGTATAGAATAACCAGAATATATGAATACTTATGTCACACTTTTGGCCCTTACTCAGTGACTGACACAAACTTGAACCTCATATTGATTTTAAATCGTATCAGTTGTACCAGTCAGTGCACGACACAAGATTTAATCAATAATAGCCCTTAAATGCATGATTTAGTTTTATTAAAAAAATTGAAAGTGTTGAGCGATTAGTCAAAATAAAAACATTAATAAAACTAGCTTTGCCTATTAGCTTATTCTGATTATTTCTTATTTTATAATAACAATATTAAGAAAATAAAAAATTGTTCCAAATAATATGATACATACTATTTAGGAGAGCACATTAATTTTAATATTTAAAAACCACATTGCAGATTTAAGAGTTCAAGGTCAGCAGAAAACAAGACTTATAAAATTTTACATTTTGACTTATTTCTTATATTTACGGTTATTAAAATATATTTTTCCTTTAATGATGCAATGTAGTAATTAAAAATACCATACTATTTCATCTTACAATTTAAAACATTATAAAAACTGTTATTCAATTTAACATCTTATGGTGTTAATTTCTGGTTGTATTAAACCAGAGGTCATATGTAATGAAAATGTATTCATAATTGATTTTAGAAAGGATCTTATTTTTAAATGATTTAAATTTCACTTTAATCTGGATATAATAACAACTGAAAGTTAGTTATTGTGTATTGTCATAATAATTTTACATTATAACTTAAAATTATTTTTACTATATAATTATGATATTGTCACTTTAAATTTAATAATGAAATATCTATAAAAAGTTAATAAAAAGTCAGTTTTTTTATATTGGACTTCAATGCTATAAAAGTAAAAACAAATGTATGTACCTAAACAAATGTTTAATGGATTTATTACAGAACCCTTACATTAATATTATTTTATGCTTCACATTCCTTATCCAGACACAAAATTATCTTTGGGTGATTACAACAAAGCGACAATCGAACTAAACATAAGTTTATTCCTACTTTTCATTTTCTACTCCAGCTTGAGTCATAAGATCTGTGACGTTTTTCTCAAGCTCATCTACTCTTGATCCCATCTCATCTATTCTATTGATTATCTGATCAGACATGCTTTGAAATTTGTCTTGCATATTTTGTAACAATGACTGCACCTGTAGTCATAAAAATATACAAATTTAATATAAATAAAATTCAACCTGATGATTTAAAAAATAATAAAGTCTTTTAGAGTATAATGAAAGATTGTTTAGTTTATTAGAAAAATTATGATTAATACATGTGGTAATGAATACATACGTATTGTGTTACTTCTTGCATGTTTTTAAGGTCACTGGCTGGTGTTGTCGTCTCCCCTTCATTAGTTGAGGGTTCAGTATTTTGTTCTGACATTTTAAATTAGCACTTCTCGCGTTCTCTAGTTCTTATTGTAGACCGGTAGAACTATGCAATGACAATGCTGTAACAACATTTATTTGTTTACACACAATTGTATATAAATTCCTTACTCACAGTTTTACGTGATTTCCGCGTTTTCAATAATAAAACAAATGTATACAATTTTGTATTCCGGGTTATAATTAAGAACAGCTCTTTAAATTTACCGATATATTATTAATGCTTAGCGTATTCTTTACTTGTGCTATATTATTTATAGTTTTCACAAAATGCTTACTTGAGTCAAAACACAGCACGTACTTGATATGTCTGAAGTCTCAACTCGTAATAACTTCTTTATTTTCTGACGTATTTGAACAAGTTGTGATTAGGACTGTTGATAAAATATCGATACATCGATATTTATATTTTGCTGTATATATAAATATTTACTACTAATATTTTTTGGAGCGATATATCGATAATTCAATATACAAATATCGATGGCCGATATTTTTTTGGTGAGTATTATTTTCAATTTTCATTTTTCTTCTAAATTATTCAAACTACAAAGTCAGACAGGCTGACAAATAACTCAGTACATACTTTATTATACTAAAGGTATTATGGTTTATCTCTTTCCCTAATTTCTTATATATTATAATCTTAAAACAAAACATTACATTATTAGCAGAGATACTATATATCTATCCAATCAAAAACATAAATGTAAAATGAGAGCCAAATTCAAAATTATGATAAATGCTTTGGTTGTTAGCTTCAATGACAAAAGAAGTGAGATGTAAATGGGTGCCTAGTTCAATGGGCAGTTCTAAAATTTATTTATAAGTAACAGTATAACATATCATATCTTCTTGTAACATAAGATAATGTAGCCTAAGGTCTATCTGTCTGTCTGTCTGTTTTCATACAAAAATTATAGCCTTCGCAAGTTCTTTACCTTACCACACGGTGCCGCTCGTCAGATCTGTTTCACGAACTTGGCTTGACACCCAGAATGCCAACCACTTTGACGACGTTTCCTAGCATTTAACTAGCAACTGAGTAAGACGAACGAGTGTGTCTTAGAGCTAACGAGTCCATTGGCGACCTTGTTAAAGTTGGAAATGAATACAGATTTTTAATGCCAAATAGTATGAATATAACATATTTATAATTATAAAACTTAATAAAGTATTTATCTTGAAATATAGATTTTTCTTTACTGATGTAGAACTTTTATGATTTAATGATATTTTTATGTAAAATATCGATATATCGAAAAACTGATATTTGAAAGTTATCTCAACAGCCCTAGTTAAGATTAATTTCAGTGTTGGCAACAGATGCCCCGATTATTACAAAATGCTATCCGCAAATATGTTACCTGTATAAACATTTTTATTAATACATTTACGTTTTTATTTCAGGGAAATAAAAAAGCTCTTCAATAATATGATCCTCAACGTTTATATTTTTCAATTCAATTACTTGGTTTATGGCTTTTAGTCTAACGGATATGAACTCGCTACAGACTATAGTGGAAACACTACACTAACTATTTTATTATTGTTGTTTTAATTTCGTTCTTAAAAAAGAAAAAAACTTCAAAATCCCATATAAAAGTGCTTATCGTTTAAAAGCCTTTTAGGAGAAGTTAAATTTGATTAAAATTCGCGATCAATGAATATTTATTCTACATAGCAAAGACTCTAGTGACTGTCTGTCAACCAGATTTCAGTTAAATAGTTGATTGTCAACAATGTCAGTCAATATTCGGTATATTTACTAATTCTATTTAAAAAATATCTTTTAAGATATTGCAGTGTTAATGAGCTTAAATTGAATATCATAATAGAATACACCGCTGAGTAATAAAATAGACAATTTTATGGTATATTTTAAACATAAAAATCATGCAACCCTTACTTAACACAAAAGGCGATATTCAAATAGATTTAAATCAAGTTAAGATTGATGTTTTACATGGTATTCGTGAATGTAACGATCGTGGATTAATACAGACTGTTAAATGGCTATCAGAATTAAACTACGCGCTAAAAGATCATAAGCTTTCTCATAATAACGAACCGCCTGTTTCGTCTGAAGATGGCATTATAGCAGAAGAAAAAGAGGCTTACACTTTAGCAAAAAGTTATTTTGATTGCCAAGAATACGACAGAGCTGCACATTTTATTGAAAACTGCGTCAGTCCAAAATGTGTTTTTTTGCATAGATATTCACAGTATATGTCCAGTGAAAAGAAGAGGTCTGACAATGCAACTGATACAGGATCAGAGAATACTGAATCAACCCAAGTGTTATTAGATCTGTTATCTTTTTTTAAGGTTAATCATTAAGGTTTTTATATAATTTTATATTATAAGAATTATGACACTGTTTAGAGGAATAATCATATTTTTAGAATAATTTTATTTAAATTAAAAAAGTTTCAACATGTCTACAATATATCCTGTTCAAAATATAAATTATAATAAACATTTTTTCTTTTCATATATGGACACTGATAAGTTTGTTTAAAAAGTATACATCTGTCTTTCCTTTTCTATTTTGATAAAAGGCATAATAAATTAAAAGTAGATTGTTATAATAAAAAGTTTTATCTAATAATATTTTTTCTAATGTATAAGATTATTGTATATTTTAAATTATGGAATATATTCAATATTCGAAACATTAAAGTATATTACTTTTTTCCGTACTTATTTATTTAAGATGACTTGAAATATTTTTGAATAATGTTAAATAAATAATGTACTATCAGAATACATAGATATCTCCAAATTTGACTTTTTGTGAGTTGACACATTATTGCTTATCAGCATCCATATATATATATATATATATATATATAATAAAAATGCATTTTTTCTTTGTCTGTTTTATATATTTCTTGCATAAATACTGGACTAAATTATGAGATAGTTTTAATATTTTCAGGCTAATCGCAATTCCCTAGATGGGTACCTATTATATTTAGAAGGAGTTGTTCTGAAGAAATTAGACTTAAGGAGTCAAGCAGTAACAGTATTGCAGGCTGCCGTAGCAGCTGCACCAACATTATGGGCAGCGTGGGTTGAACTAGCAGGCCTAGCTAATGAGTATGAGGCTTTAGATTCTTTACAATTACCAAAACACTGGATGATGTACTTTTTTGCAGCTCATGCATTCGTAGAACTTAAGCTATCAGAGCAGGCTCTAGAAGCTTATATGGTTCTAGCTGCAGCGGGATTCGAGAAAAGTACTTATATTACTGCTCAAATGGCTATCGCGCATCATGATAGAAGAGGTATTTCTTATTTCAATATATCTTTTATATTTTAAATGAAATACAGTAGTTAAGACTAGATTAAACAAACTAATTTTAAAATTAATAATGATATTTTAACTATTAAAATAATTTAAGTTGCTGTAAATCCTTAAATGACTAATTACACAAACATAATCTGTAATGAACATAATATTAAGATTTAACTATTCATATTTCAGATGTAGATTCATCACTCGCATTATTTCGGGATTTATATCAAAGTGATCCCTACCGTTTAGATAATTGGGATGTATACTCCCATCTCTTGTATCTAAAAGAAAAACGAATGGAATTAGCAAATCTAGCACAAAAGGCAGTTTCTATTGATAAATACAGAGTTGAGACATGTTGTGTTATAGGTAAGCCTTAATTTTTAGCAATTAAATTTTATATCAAATGCACAATGTGTGAATATAAGTATACAAGATGAGCTAGTGGATAGAATATATAATCTTAATTGATCTAAGGAATTACTTCTCAGTTTTCAAGTGCATAATTTTTTTTTGAATTTGATAAAAAAGAAAAATCATATATATTCTTCAATTAAAAAAAAAAACACAGAAGAGTAGTGGTGTGTCGTATGGGTGTAGCTTTGCAAAGACTTTATGAGCAGTAGACATTTACAGACTATTACTGAATAATTAGTAGTAGTAGTAGTAGTAATTTGTGCGAAAATAACAGGAATAAAACCAAAGCCAAAGTAATGGTCTTATGATTTATTATTATATAAAACATATTTGTATATTTCCAGGTAATTACTACAGTTTAAGAAGTGAGCATCAAAAAGCAGTTTTATATTTCCAAAGAGCCTTATCATTGGACCCACAGTACTTATCAGCATGGATTCTTATGGGTCATGAATTTATTGAATTGCAAAATTCAAATGCTGCAATACAATGTTATAGACAAGCTATTGGTAAGACTTATTATTTTTTCTGAAAGTTATCATGTAATAAATAGTACTTGATTAGTATTATTATAAAGATTAGTACTATAAAATGTATCCAACAGTCCTTGCTAATTTTATAAATGCAAAAGTAACTCCGTCATGGATATGCATCTCTTGTATCTATGCAATCACAATTAAACTACTGATGCAATTTAAATGAAATTCGGTTCAGAGATAGTGTAGAGCTTCAGAAAGGACATATAGGTTTTAATGATAAGCGTTGATTTTCTATCCGGATAATATAATTAAAATGTAATAAAAATACATAATGTATAAACGAATTTAAAAGAGTTACTATCGAGTTTCTTGCCAGTTCTTCTCAGTAGAGACAACATTCCGAAGCGGTAGTAGCTTTCTAAAAATCTAAAATTAAAATATGACATGTAACTTGACGATTCGAAAGTGCTTTAAAAGCCAATTTGAATAAAGTATATTTTGAAATAAAAGTAAAGTATTATTTGAATAAAGGGGTTCAAATAAAGGTACAAATATAATAATAAAAAAGTTGTCTTTTTTTTATAGATGTAAATAGAAATGATTATAGAGCTTGGAATGGTCTAGGACAGGCTTATGAGATATTGGGTCTTAATGGTTACTGTATATACTACTACTCAAGAGCAGCCCAACTCAAACCAGACGATTCAAGGATGTTAGTGTCTCTGGGTGAAGCTTATGAAAAAATGGATAAAATTCCTAATGCACTCAAATGCTACTATAAAGCCCATAGTACAGGAGATATTGAAGGCATGGCATTATTCAAATTAGCTAAGTGAGTATTCTTATTATTGTTAAGAATATGTCATAAAAGTTATGTACTGTATTTTGTCTATGGTACCTCGTTGATTACTTAGTTCCTATTATATATCAGTAGTATCCACCCTTGCTGCGTCTTCAATCTCAGAAATATATTCATAATTATAAATAAACAAGATACCAGAAACCCAGCGATCACTCAACAATTATGAATAGTAGTTTTAAAAGAATATGTATGTTAAATAAAATCAGGAAAATAGTTATGGTCATATTTTTAAATGTTATTTTTGTTGCCAGTACTTCCTATATTTCCATTATTTTAATTCATTTCATTTCAATAAAGCAGCATGGAACTTAAAAGCTGCATTAAATTGTGTAACACTTAGGAATTTGACAATTATTCTATAAATATTATTAAATGATTTAACCTTATAATTAGTAATAACATTTCGATGTCAACTTTTTTATTACTAGAAGGGGATCACCTAATGTTAAGCAAACATCATTGTTCATGGCCATGTTTAGACAACAGTTACAAATGCCAGCCAATGCCAAACGAAATGCCACTTCTCTTATGGCATTTGTGGCGCCAGTAGAGTTGCAAGTATCCATAGGCAGCGCTGATCACTTAACATTAGTTGTGTCGCATATTACTTTGCCAGCTATTTAAAAAAAAAATCCAAACGAAATTATTTAATATTGTTTCTACATTAAAATTCCAGATTGTATGAGAAGTCGAACATGCCGAACAGCGCAGCGGCGGCGTACACGGCGGCTTGCCAGGAGCCCGCCAACGCCGGCAGCAAGGAACTGCCCGCGGCGCAGCGCTATCTCGCGCAGTACTACCTGCGCTTCTCACTGCTCGACCACGCCTCGCACTACGCGTACAAGTGTCTCGAACATGAAAGCGTATGTTATCAATATTGTTAATCATTAGCTGGTGCCCACTACTTCATCTACGAAAAATTTAAGTAACTCTACTTACTTCTTATAACATTAGCTGTCTCCTAGTGAAAGTCCTACCATAATCGGTCCAGCCGTTACAAAGATTAGCCAGAACCAACAGACAGACAGACAAAAATTTCAAAAATTAATTATTTCATGTAAACACGGTATATACATTCATATGAATTTAGTAAAAAGCTGTTAATTTAAAATTACAAACAGACACTTCAATTTATTTATCAGTATGGAAGTATGGATTAGCTACCTGTCTCGGCTTTGCACGAATTAACTCGTTAAGACTTACATACTCACTTTTTGTATGGATGTTTTTAACCTAAATTTCTTACATTTCAAAGATTTTCTTTCATAAAAATTTGTTTCAAACACATCTTGTGTAAATTAATTTGGCAATTTATTTCTATTAATATACTTATTAATTTATATATACATATACATTCATGTATATAAAAAGATAGAGAAGAGGTAAACTTTAAGTTTGATTTTTTAAGTTATTAATTATTAACTTTGGATGACCTTTTTTCACAGACCAAAGAAGCTGGGAAAAATATATTAAAAACAATATCAGAAAAACGGTTAGCTGCATCAACCTCATCACAAGCTGCAAATTTACCAGAAGACTTACCGGAAGCAATAAAAAATGCTTCCACATCTATTACCCACGACACTCCCAAAACTCCGTTCCCCAGCCCCAACGTCACCCCTGACAACTTCTCCACACCCATGTTTTCAAGAAAAAACAGCAAATATAAAATGTGACAAATGATTTTCTCCAACTGTAAAATGTAAAAAGTTTATATTTCAGCTGTAATAAACTGTTTATACAGGGGCATGTTACTATTATTTATTATTCATATCAATGTTAATCAAAGAAAGAAAACCAAGCTCAAATCTTTAGACATAAGTCTCTAAATCAAAGGTTTTTTTTTTTTAATTCTTAGAAATTTAGAATAAAATCTTAATAAAAAAGGGAGAAATATAATGTTATTTTTCATTTAATTTTATTATATATATGTCGGGTACATGTATGTTAATTGGACGACTTATTAAACTAGTTGCCTGCGATATATATCTCCATTTGTTGGCTGGATTCATGAACATTTCTTTAACATCCTTTAAAGTTTTAATGATTAAACAAAATATTTGTTCTTTTTACTGAGATATTTTGACATAAAAGTGGATTCGGATTAGGATAATTGGAAAGATAGAAGGTTTAAAAATAAAAAGAATTGGTATTTTTTCTTCTTTTATAAAAATTAACAGATCTCAGTGCTCAAAAAGTAAAAATAATTACATTAAATAAATAGTCAAGTGCATTGATTGAAAGAATTGTTCAATTAGTAAACTTGAAAAAATAAAACTAATGATAAAATCACAGATGAAGCACGAAATTTGAGAGCTCAATTCGATTAATATTCAGACAGGCGCACGTTACACTTAAAGCTTCGGAATCTCATATTATATTTTTTTGTGCGCTATATGTAAATTTTTGTAACGTTTAGTTATGAATCTTAACAAGGCGATCTTCTGCTCCATTAGCATAACTTGCGTACACTTTTACTTTTAGTAGGCCAGACATAAAACTTGCAACTATCATTATATTATTAACATATTAACATTTCAAGTTTTCTATCAGAGTAAATTTTTATGCTATTGATAATACATTTAAAAGCTTTTAGAACATAAGGATTAAAGTTATGATTAATACTAGCCTCTTAATAATTACAATGATAATTTGCAATCGTGCTATTTGCGACTAATGTCATGATTAGAAAATGGTTTGTACCCCATGCTTACGATTCGTATTAGGAAGTTCGTAACGACGCAATGACATCATAGTTGCGCCGTATGCTATTCTAGTGACTCACAAACCGATTCACGCCTAAGATAACTACACAGACATTTGGATTTCTTGATAATGCCTACTGATAACAACTATATGCCAAACAAGGAAATTTACATATTGTCATGCGTAATAATTAGGTGTTTAGGCCAAGGCTTTAAATTCATTAAATACTATATAATATTTTTATATAATAAAGCTAATACCAGCATCTTTAACAACAAGTATCCATACAGACATACACATTTAATTACCCTTAGTTTCATTCATTGTTTTAAATACTTTCACAATTTCTATAATAAACGAGCGTATAAGAATATATTGATTAAGTTTCAAAATTTAAGGCAGATTGAGGCACTTAAGTTAACAAATTATATAAGCACTTTAACACTATGTCAAAATGTAAATACTTAAATATTATTCTGTTATTTGAAAAAATAAACATTATATTTGTAGCTTTGTTTGTGCTTTTTGTTATATTAATTTCTCTTTGTTCTTGGCTCACTCAAATGGGTAACGCAGATGTTATCAGAGGAAAGGATTCTTGGAATTGACGAAGGCTCCATTGTTCGCCGGCTAGAAAACAATGTGCTTTATTTAATACAGATAGACGTGATACCTCTGTGTATTATGCATAATGACTCATTGATTAATCCAAAAGACATTTAAAATACAAAACGAAATGACTGATAAAGAGTTCTATGAACTGTAACATTAAAGATAAAGTTTTTGTGATCAGGAAGTAAATATTGCAATAATGTATATGTATTGGAGTATTTCCTGTAGCTTATCATAGTAGTATTTCATTGTTCATTTATTTACATTCAATATTTATATGTTATAAAATTAAAATATCTCGTATTGATTTATTTCAAGAAATATTTTAATTTTAGAAATAAAATAAAACTTATTTTTATACCACATTGCCCATTGATTACTAGGATCATAATATAGTCCCTATAATAATATGTACATTCAACACGGACATAGGAATATACTACTGATTCATTCAAAAATCAATCCCCCTTGGAAAGATGCTTATGAAAGTTACTGTAGTATTTTTTAATAAAATAGATTTTTATTCTTGAACTCTACAAATGCACTAAATAAATGCCTTGAATGAAAACTTTTAATTTTCAACACTGTCTTATATGAAAACAAGGTTATTTTATTTTTTACAGATAACATTATTTTTTATATTTAATTATGTAACATAAATCATATGCTAAGTCTATTATGAAAAAATTTTCAATAAATTAAATTATTTAGGTTTTACAAAAAAGAATAATTTTATGATAAATTAAAGATCTTACCATAAATGGATTGACAGGAACTGGAGCTGTGGCTGTACTCCAGCCTCCATTGAAAAATGGATTTTTATTTGCAAACAGATCATTGGTCGTTGTGCTTTGAAAGGGATTCTTGTTAACATTATTCGTATCCTCTGAAAAATAAACAACTGATTTAATTGATATTAAAAAATTGATGTATTTGATATTAAATAATGCACATTTGAAACTATAGGCTTAAATAATAAATAAAACTACATATGAAATTTAATATTAAATTTGTTGTCAGTGATTATATCTAATATATTTAAGTTTAATATTAGCACAGAATCAACTTACCCATATTTTTCATATTTTGTTGTCTTAGGGCCAAATCTAAATCAGCTAATGCAGCATAGCGATCATCTAGAAAAAAGTGTTTGTATTATATTTTTAATTGAAAATAAATGTACACAACCACTACATTATTTATGAACTCACTTGATGAAGCAGGTGAAGAGCCAAATGCATTAAAAGCATTATTTGAAGGTACCGGTTGAGCCATAAAATTATTGTTCATACTATTCATACTGCTGTTATACTGGGCACTATTAAAAATATTTGCAGTAGAGAAATCAACAGGAAAACTACAAAGAAAACACATGTTAATAATAGTATTGTTTTATATGATAAAAAAATAATATTAATATAACTATGAGGAACTTACTCAGGTACGGGGACTGGGTTTTGAATGGTAGCTGGAATATGTGTAATTTTTGTCAACGAAGGCTGAGTTAAATTGTTCAAAGGCCTTGGCAGTTTATGGTTGGTTTCATTCACAGGTGTTATGTTGCTTACTACCTTTGCAATATTAACCACATTATTATTGTTGTTGGACGTTTTTGCTTGAGATGAGATCGATATCAGAGGAGTGGCGCCTCCTATCATATTACTACTCGCCGATTTTATTTTAATTTTATTCTTTACTGTAGGCCCTCCATTTGCAACTGTCGCATTCAGGGATGATTCCAAATAGTATCGCTTCTTTTCGTACTTATCAGACATAAAATCTTTGACGCTTTGTTCATCAGTAAAGTTTACACTTTCACCCTCGTAAAGGCCTAACCACACGCGTCTACAGTAATCGTTTCCTCTCACTTTTATAAATTCTATCTCTTCTGGCGTAAAAGTAGCCATCGAGATAGATTTTACGCGATGAGGAGGTGTAAGACCACGCCTGAAATACAACGAGTGAGAAGTTTGTTTGTTGATATCATAAAGCAGCAAATAACGTAGTAAAAATACTTACAACATTCCCGAACATTTTGAACACACAAAAGAACCAATCGTAGTATTTACGTAAGTCGGTCCTCGTTGATTACAATCTAAGCAATATTTATTGCCATTCAGTGATATAAGTTCACGTAAAATTTCTAAGTTTTTATCATCTTGTTTGCGACGGCTTGCAGCCATTTTCGATATGTTAAATTGTATTACTTTTGGTGTATGTTACATTTCGTTTTGTCTATGACAATTAACAACTGTCATGATTGACAAATGTCATAAATTGTAGCAGATAAAATATTTATAATCCATAAACCAAAGAATTGAAAATATTAATAATTATTTTAACTAAAATTATTATGCTAATTGCTAATTGAAATGAAAATTCCATAAATATAATTATTCAATTACTTTTGTGCTTTAATAATCACCGTCGATTTTTGCCTAATACAACAATTCCATATCATTTATATTCACTAACTCGACAATAATATGTAAAAATAATGATCTACTGTCTTAGCTATTTATAAATTAGCATTGAAGAGAAAAAAATGTAAAACAATTGTTTAAAAATATAACAAAAAATTTAAAAAAATACTACAAATGATGTCAAATCGATAATTGTTTTTAACGACTTTAGAAACCTCTTTTTACCCAACTACGCGACGCAAAGAAGGGTAACATGCTTATTAGCCTATGTATATACGTATGTAAGTGTTATTATACCTTTTTTTGACTCTTTCTGAAAACGCGTGAACCGATTTTGATAAATCATACGTCGTCAGTTTCTTCATGACAGCGAAAATTACATAGAAAGTATAAAAATTTGAATAAATTAAAATGGGCGCCTTTTGGACGTTACAATGTAAAAAATGAAAATCGATGAACTATATCAAATGGGATATCGTTGAATAGGTCTTTAAAAATTATTTTTAAGTTTCTCATATAGACTTTTATCAGAATTACCGTGTACGATCTATAATTCTCACTTATAGGCTCTTAGACAACATTGATATTGATATGTTACTGTTGATTGCAGATGGTCTTGTTATGCAGTTGGGTTTTTGATTTTTTGAATTAATTCGTCTATATGTATAAACAACATTAAGAGACTACGTTTTACTCAGACTTATTTTAAAACAATTTGATGTGTTATTTAATTTAATTATAAGGGGTTACAGATTAAGTCGAACGAAATCCTTTAAGAGAGGATAGGTTCCATCTTTCCTAACCGATTTGACTAGGAAACCTATATCCTAAACCTTCTCAAGTTATTGGGCTTTTAATTTATTTTATAAAAATTACAGATTTTTATTACCAAAAAGCACACACAATAACAACAAAATAGTTTTTACTTATCCCTCTCGTACCTATTTACATTGAAAGATATCCCGCTCGCACCCATTGCAGGACAATAGGCGCTGCGAGCGGCTTAATGTTTGTTACTCGGGCGTCTTTGTTTAAAGTTTTTTTTCGAGAATTCTAATAATACCCTATGTTATTATATCTTATCGGAAAGTTGAAGAGCCATAGATATTTTTTAGCACATCTGCAGTACATCTGTCGTAGACTTTTAAAGGATATCTTGCAAAGAAAAAATATTTTTTTCAAATTTATTTATTTTTATTACAATTGATTGTCTACTACGACTCATTCAGTATAGTTACTGGTAGTTTTGTAGCTTAAAATAATAAAGCAACTAATCTTCTACACAAAAATAATAGAAAATGGGGTCATAAAACAAAAAAAAGGGGCAATTGACTAAAACTCTGTAATTTTTTTTAAATAAATTCAAAGGCCAATAACTTGAGAAGGGTTAGGTTTAGGGTATAGGGTTCCTAGTCAAATCGGTTAGGAATGATGGAACCAATCCTCTCTTAAAGGATTTCGGTCAACTTAATCTGTAACCCTGTATATAAAATATTTAAAGTAATATATTATGCATGTATGCAATCAAGTTGAGATTCTTTATTATAAAGAACATACAAAAAAAAACAATTCATAATGATTTATTTACAAAAAAGTTTTTGACAGATCACTTCCTTTTTCCTTCTTATTTGCAATTCTGGAGCCAAACTGAAGAGCCCGTTTTGGTAGAGTAACTACATCAGTAAGTCCAAGATGCAGTGCAACAAGTCTTAATATCATCTTGTCACCAAGTCCACATTCTAAGCTATCACTTGGAAAACATCTATAAAAATAATTTTAACTAATTACAATCTTCATTTTGTTGTTATATTTCATAAACAATTTGGGTACACTTACTTAAGCCAAGGTTTTAGTTTCAATACATAATCAATATGATCTTCATCTAAATATGGCATTCTTGGTTGCCTGCCATGATCACATATCACCCTATTGTCTCTTGCTAGATTTCGAAAGGAAATTCTCTTCCAATCCTTTAGCAACTCCTGTGATAATCCTTCCCAACCACGACGTTTATATGCCTGTCTGTGTCTTAGATAACCACCAAATAGTTCATCAGCCCCAGATCCTAGTAGTAAAATCTAAAAATAACTCTTATTACAAAATAATGCTTTAAATTACAATAAATGATTAAATGAGAAATTACCCTACAAGGTGATACATCCATTTCATCTTCACCCATTGCAGCAAACCACAAAGCTGAACCAAGACTTTCATCCAAAACAGTACGTCTTGGATACACAAGGTCTCCAATTACTGAAGACTGGTATTTCTCTAATTTGTCTTTTGGGACATTAACTTCCCGAAAGATCCATTTCCTGAAACAATTATAATTTTTAAAAAGTCCACATGAGGTTTTTTTTATTTTAAAAGATATTTTAAGATGAACATAAAAATAAATAGAGGAATTTAAAGTAAAAAGTAAATTTAACTTATTATATGAAACAACCTAAAACTGCAGAATAACACCAATTATTATAGAAAATAGAAACAAATCCAATCAATAAATACTGTAATTACCTTGAACTACAAACTTTTTTAAGTTCTTCAAATGATTGCCTGCCAGTAATTCGATCGGGCACGTCATAAGAGTCATTATTTTTTGTCTTAAATGCAACATTTATAAGGTCAATTGGTTGACATTTAGGTACATATTTATCCGCAATCAATGCTAAAATTGTGCAATCCAAACCTCCAGAAAAAAGTACTCCTGTTGTACAGTGCATGCAAACAGTGTCACTGTATATACAATTCTTACATTTATGTGGTTGTGTTTCAACTCGAACTTTTACACTATTTTCAAGTAACTTAGATATCTCTGTGACTGTTTTTAATATAGTATTATTTAATAAAAGCTTTTCCAGAATTATTAATTTGTTTTTATTATTTTGGGAAGCTTCTTCTATTACTTTTATAATATTTTCCTAAAATAATAAAAAATAAATACTTTATTATTACAAATAAATTGTTAATTTTAAGTAATAATCTTATATTTATCATACTTACCTCATCATTTAAATCTGGTATTGCTTCAAAATCATTAACAACTTCATCATCCGGTAAGCTTTGTTGCTCTTGAGCTATTTTTAACCAGTCATCAACTTGATAACTACAAAAGATTTCCATACTATTCTCCCAAGAGTACAAAATTAACTCATTAGTTATTAAGTTAAGCTCATATATGTAAGCAGCAGATAATTCAATGCATGGATATTTTCTACCTTTAAAGAAACAAATAACAGTTACTCAAAAATATTAAATTTTTTAATGTGAGACTTTACTTATTACATTTAGTAAGACTTCAGTCTTGATAAATTAATATGTACATATACTTTCAAGTAATATTAAACTAATATATGATATGACCAGTAATTATTTTATATGTATACATATAAGTATTGTGTTATTTTTTTAAAAATATGTGTGTATCAGAACTCACCTAGAACACTACTGATGATGTAAGAGTTATTCGTTTTATGAAACAGTAAGGAATTGCGTCCAATCCTATCCCTTGAGAAATACACAACTTGTGTTTGCTTATCATAATAGATTAAACTAAATGGACCTTTAAATGACTTTACGGTCATCCTAAACTCCTCAGAAGAGAGACACTGAAATGTACATAAAATAAATCATATTAATTATATTAATACTATATACTTAATATTTATTAATTTTACTATAGAAAAATATATAAGTATTTGCTTGTATTCAAAAGTAATTTGTATATAATATGTGATTTGCTAATAAGATAGAGGCTTCATAACTATACAATACTTACATCACTTAATTTGTCTAGTAAAATTTGCGTGTCACTTAAATTTTGATTATTAGACCAAGTGTGATGAAACATATCCCCATTAAATAAAAGAATACCATGATCATTTTCAACAGGTTGTACTGTAGGCACAGAACCCTGCATCCAAAGCACAGTGCCACACATGTTAAGGCTTATTTTGTCATTAACTACAACACTGATCGAGTGTATGCAATCTGGACCTCTATTTTTTAATCGTTGGAAAACCTTTTCATCCTAAAAAATATAATAATATTTTTGTAACAATTTACATACTTAAACAGTTTGCAGTTTATATTGAAAATATTTTTAACATACTTTTACACTTATATTACTGCAGTTACAGATTTCACAAAAAATTCCACACATCATTGATCAAATGTAATAAAATTTATAAAAAGAAAATCATGAATAATGGTTATTTGAATGCAATCATAAAAGCAATGACTGAAATCAATATAATTGGAAAAAATAAAGAAAATAATCTATTATTAAATTAAGGATTACGATTCAATTATTTAGGTTATTAAGGATTACGATTCAATTATTTAGGTTATTAAGGATTTTGTTTTGATATTTGGTTAATTACGTGATTATATACTCCTTGTTAATTACTTTGTTGATTTTTAACATGCTTGATGAATATAAATATGTCAATGTCAAAGTCTAGGGCCATTTCGACACTTCATGCAGTCCAAGCTCGGATGCACTTTTTTCATGTGTTTTTTTTTACTTCTATCATTATTTTATGTTTCGTTAGTGGTAAATATATTTTTTATGTAAAATTATATCAACAAAGTATTTAGTATTTTAATGTTTAAGATTTGCCGATAATTTTGTTCATACATTAGAGAAATAACACCACTACATTTTTAATGTCTGTTTGTGTTTCTCTGCCCCATATATGGTATTAATTTAACGTATTAACTATTATAAGTCTCCAAAGACACACAGCATTGAGATGAAGAAGCAATCCTGTAATCTGGCCTTTTGCGTAGGAATAATCTTAAAAATGACATAGGATTTTGTAATTTGTGCGCGTAGGCAGCAAAAAAGTATTGTTTACAAACTTAAATTATTATAAACATTGTTTTGTGTTATTAATGCACTTAAATGGTTATTTAGTGCACGTTCTACTAGCACAGCATTGTTTTTATATAGTAAGTGATGTAACTGACACATCGTGAGACAAACGAAGTTGAGCAGGATACCGGTGGAAATTGTGTTTCTTGAAGATCAACATTTTATTCGGGAGCTCATTAATAATCATCAGAATCAGAAAAAAGCTTTTCATCCCTTTCGAAAGAGTATGGGGTCATAAGTCTTTTCTAGAACATTACTTCGAAGTTTATAATATTTTTTTGTATGTGAATAAACATAATGCAAGTGCATAATGCATATGAATTTTACATATTTAATTCATATTTTTCTTGTACATTAATAGATATGTCGATTGAGTCACTCGTTTTTGGAATCGATAAATCGATTATAAACATCCCTATAAATAATTGACAATTGACATTTACAACTTACAGATTAATATTTTGATGTTCTTAGTTTATTAATTCATGAAAGTTTTGTACGCTAGAATCTAATAGCTTGATTGTAATTTTACAATAAATTTGTTCTAAATGAGACAGAAAAAATGACTTCACAAGAAAAGCAAGTAGATAATAATGAAGAAACTCCAACTGATAATACGAATCTAGAAGAAACTGAAGAAAATGAGAAACTTGCACTTAGTGAATACGTATCTAACCTAGAATCTAGAATTAAACAGAAGTCGGAATTACGAAATCAGAATTTAAACTGTGTCCGACCACCGGACAACTATTTTTCTAAATTAGATTCTGGCTTAAAGAAAAATACGACTTTTGTTAAGAAACTGAAATCTTTTAGCGCGACTCAGGTGGATGTATTATTAAAAGATTTAGGCGCTCTCAATCTTACTAAGTATATTTCTGAAGTGGCCGCAGCTATTGCTGAAGCTAAACTTAAAATGTCTGACATACCTGCAGCTATAAATCTTTGTTCTGTTGTTCATCAAACATACTCGGAGTTCTCCACATTCTTTTTCGAAAACTGGCAAAAGATTTTAACATTTAAAGCAACAGATAAAATAACAAATTCTTCAAAATTACGAGTGGATTTAAGATTTTATGCAGAACTTATTGCTGTGGGTATATTTACTAATAAAATGGGCCTCCCACTTCTTGGTAATGTACTTACGGTTTTAATTAATATGGACAAAGAAGATCATAACAATATACCAATATTATTGTCGTTTTGTAAACATTGTGGAGAGGATTATGCTGGACTTATTCCAAAGAAGATTAAAGATATCGGAGAGGTATGACTACTTCTATAATAATATCTTCCTGAAATTAAATATGATTCTTAAATAAATAACTATATACATCATTCTTTTTCAGAAATACAATGTTCCAATTCCTAGAAATACATTTTTACCAGCAGAGAAACAGACAGCTGTTAGGTCTCTACTAAAAGATTATTTCTCATCCCTAACAAAGCATCTCTTAGCTGAAAGAGCCCAATTGCAAGCTCTCCATGCAGCTAATCAGAGGACTTTGCATACTAGAGGTGAATTATCTCAAGAAAGAAAAGATCAATTAGAGCAGCATCAGGTGAATGAACTATCTCAACCTATCTACCTTTATTTCATTCTAATTTAGAGTAATACTAGATTTAAATTAAGTAAGTCAGTTTAAGAATATAATTGCAAATAGTTTATTGACAGGTTCATAACTACCAGTTATGGCATTTCTTAAATGCTTTGAGGAGCAAAGAACTTTGCCAAATTATAATTTATTACTTAAAATTATAGGCAACATATGACAAGCTGTTAGCAGGAGCACAGAACTTTGCAGAAGTGTTAGGTGAAGATTTAGGAGAGGCCGGGGAGCCTCCTACTTTATCACTAGTGGTTATTGAGACTCAAGGAACTGTGACTATAGGTGGCAATGAAGAAATTATTATGCAAGCTGGCACTGATCCTTGGCAGGATGAAGATACTAGAACATTCTATACAAGTCTCCCAGATCTGAAAGTTTTCATGCCAAATTATCAAATGAAAGAGGTAAAAATCTTATTAGAACACATTTGTATATATTGTAAATAACAGCTATGTGAAATTTTTAATGCAACATGTTATGTTTTTTTCTTTGTTACATTTCTTGTATTTAGAAAAAAATAATATATCATTTATCCAAAAACTCAGTATATTCTATTATCAGCATGTCACATTTAGTAAATCTTAAAATATACAAAATATGAAAAGCATTAAACACTTTGGTATTTTTAGGCTGTTAAAAGTAAAACAGAAACTGTTACTGAAGAAATGCTGGACGAAGATTTAAAGGAAGATGAACTTAGTGATACTGAAGAGCCCCCAGTTGTTCCCGATGTAGAACAGGAGGAGACACAACCAACCAACGTATCTAACAAGTTTGTATATTGTATTATAAAAAAAAAGAAAGAATTTAGACAGTTTTACCTAGGTCCAAGGAACAGAGAGGCGAAATTTTCAAAGAAATGTTGCCAAAATAAGAGAAAAAGGGAAACTTCACCTTTTTGGCACCATAATTTAAATTAATTAACTTATAATACTTGAAACTCTGTAAAAACTGTTGTCTAGTTAAGTAAACATGAGGAGGATCTTAAAATTATTTTCATTATAACTTTACTTCTAATTGTATTTTCAGGTATGCGCTGGATGCATTTTTGAATGAATTGCCAAATTGTATAAATAGAGAATTAATAGACAATGCAGCTGTGGACTTCGTTTTGAATCTCAACACAAAGAATAACAGAAAAAAATTAACAAGAGTGCTATTTAGTGTTGCCAGAACCAGACTTGATTTATTGCCATTTTACTCAAGATTTGCAGCTATATTGTATCCAGTTTTGCCTGATGTGTGTGTAGACCTTTGTCAAATGTTAAAGCAAGATTTTAGGTATCATGTCAGGAAGAAAGATCAAATAAACATTGAGTCCAAGGTTAGTTAAATTCTTATGTATATTTTCGACATTATTGTTGTTGCTAACAATATAGCTCGTTTATTTATTATAGTAATTATTATGCTTTTATTTTTACAAGATTTTTATTCTACCACCAAACAGTACCTCACTTTAATTTTTTTTTCTCATAAAATTTTTTGTATTTTATACAGATTAAAGTAGTCAGATTTATTGGCGAACTCGTAAAATTTGGGTTGTATTCGAAAATAGAAGCATTGTACTGTTTAAAAGTTTTACTACACGACTTCAAGCATCATCACATTGAAATGGCATGCAATTTGTTAGAAACCTGTGGCAGATACTTGTACTGTAACCCGGATACTCATCAAAGGACAATGATCTACTTACAGCAAATGATGAGAAAGAAGGTAGTTTTAATAATTGTAATAAGACATAAAATAGTTAAAAACATAACTCCTTCTATAATGTAGCACTTTTTTTTAGACTGTTTCAGCTTTAGACTCTCGTTATGTCACCCAGATAGAAAACGCATTTTATTATGTTTGCCCTCCGGAAACACCAGCACAGCCTAAAGAAGAAGAGCCGCCTATGCATCAATTTATACGAAAGATCCTCCATGAGGATTTACAAAAGAGTAATGAAGAAAAAATACTAAGACTGATGAGAAAGTTAAACTGGGACGATCCTGATATTTCATCTGTAGCGATACAGCACTTAGCTGGCGGGTGGAGGGTAAGAGCGAGCGCTAGAAGGGCTTTGGCTCGTCTAACTGCCGAATTAGCAGCATGGCAAGAAACTGTGGCCCCCGCGGTAGTTGACACAATATTAGAAGAAATTCGAGTAACAATGGAGGATCCTCACCCCAGATATAATCAAAGACGAATTGCTACTGTAAGGTATCTTGGGGAATTGTACAACTACAAGTTATTAGATTCAAGAGATGTTTTTACAGTTCTGTACTCTTTTATTACCTTCGGTGTTACTAATGACCATAGTAATGTTTCTCCATTAGATCCTCCTGATAATGTGTTCAGAATAAGATTAGTTTGCGCATTGCTGGAAACTTGTGGTGCATATTTCAACAGTGGATCAAGCAAAAAACGACTAGATTATTTCTTAGTATTCTTTCAAAACTATTACTGGTTTAAATATACCGATCCTTTCTGGACTGAGGAGAATAAATTCCCAATATATGTCAAATATATTTATCAAGAATGCCTAAGTAGTTTGAGGCCAAAATTGACTTTATTTACTGATTGGCAGCAATGTAAAGATGCTATTGAAGAAATTAGGCTAACACTGTATCCAGAATTAGGTGAAGAAGAGCAATATGACAATGATGACCAGGGAGAAGATAGTGCTGCTGATGGCCTCAATACTATTATAGAAACGGACGATGAAACTGACAATCCGACGATGCTTGAAGAAAGTTCTGATGAAGACCCCATAACAGAAAATACTGGTAACGATGATAATGACATTCAAACTGATGAAATGGCTATTGAACCACGAAGGCCAACACCTAAACCTGTATGTTTTATAATATAATACAATAAATTAATGATTAAAACTCATAATTTATTTATGAATTATATCATAACTTTTCTTTCGAACTTAGGTTGAAGATGTGGAATTTGAATCTGCATTTGAAAAGATGGTAATGGAAAATATTGCCGAAAGACAACGCGAGAGTAGACCACAGCAAAGAGATATTGCTGTGCCGATGACGTGTCGCCAAACGACGAAAAAGACGTACGAGCAACTATTGGTATGTTACCTGCAACCTTCATGTACCCACGTGAATTTCTGTAACACCTATTTTCTATTCACCCGTGTGCCGTGTGGCAGTCTGAAAGTTTGAAACCGATTCAAACAATTCTTTTAGAAAAATCTATAGATTTATGGTATTTCTTTTTATAACAATTTTTTTTCGCAATATGTATTTTTCTTTGGTCTTACAGACCAATATGCGGGTATAGGAAGGTTAATTGAACTCAATACATAATCTAATTTTTTTAAATATTTTACCATTATTTTTTATAGCAAGGTAAAGAAGGAGTGGAATTTGTATTGATGGTTAGAAAAGGAACGAAACCACAATATAAATCTTTCAACGCCCCACCTGAGCTGGCCAGCAACCTGCAACAACAAGCTCTAGCTGACAAACAGGAAATGGAAAGAGTTAAACGGTAAGAATATTTAGATAACTATGATCTAACTACATAACTTTACATTCAGAGTAGGGATGTTACGATGTTCGTATTCGCATACTCATTCGCATATGCGAAAGATTCTCTTTATTTTGAACATTAGCAACGATATTTGCATTCGTATCATATAAATGCGAATCTTATGCTAATACAAATATATATAACAAGTATCTCAGCGCTGACTACTCTTGCCAAAGTATCACGTGAACTTGATTATTATAATTTGCTACATACTAATAAATTTGTAGGTTTGATTTAATAAAGTAAGGCTAAGAAAATGACGATCAAATGTTAATTTAATTTTTTTTTGTGCGTATTCTTCCTATTTGCATTCGCAATCGCATCGCACATTCACACCTCTAACTCAGACGAAAAAAAAACATCTACCTACTTTCAATTGGTAAAAATTAAATAATATTTAAGATTGCATAACATATTTTCATATGTTTCGTAGATTAACATTAAACATATCTGAAAGACAAGAAGAAGAAGAGTATAGTGCGGAAAGTGGCGGAGGATCTGGAGGCAGCGGCAACCCTAATAGAGGGCAGCACGTTCGGCAAAAATACCAGCATCCTAAAGGAGCTCCCGATGCAGATCTCATATTTGGACCAAAAAAGTTTAAATAGATACTTAAGGATGATTTATTCTAGACTGTGACCTGTCCAGGCTGTGACGACTACGGGACAGATGTTTAATAGTCTTTATGCATTTTATATACATAAGTGAATAATTAAACATTATAAACTTTCGCGATTTATTTTTTTCATATTTTAAATAACGGGTCTTGTCGCGATAACTAATCGTTATAATACAAGGCAATAAAAAATATTTCCCGACGTTTCACATATTATTTAAAATATGTATAGTCCTTAGGTTCACTATCCTCGTTTTTTTTCCAAACCTTGTGATAATATATCTCAATGCTCTCCCTATTGACGTCATTAAGTAAAACAGAACTTTAAAGTCAGAATAACCAACCTTTTTTTTATCTCGCGTCTACTTACTGAAATTCGAAAACTTCGTATCTATCGTTTTTCTATATACATTTTTAACGATTTCGTTAAATTTTGATTTTACAGTTAAAAGGTTTATCAAGAAAAAGACCAATAAATTAAATGAAATGTTTTACCAGGAAAAGTCTAATTCAAATAATGAAATGTAAAAAGAATTTTAAACATGTGTCTTCGAATGAGTCTAGCGTAAATCATCCTTTATGCTCTTCAATTTATCTCATTAATTAATGAATTAATATAAAATTATATTTTAAAAGCTTTACCCGTCGGGATATGCAGTAATCTTGCTTAATTATATTTTACTTACTTAATAATAATAATACGTGACTTGTATTATTTCATTAAAGTACTTTAATAATCGCTTTCGAATTTGTGCAGTTTAAGCATATTTAAGAGGTGAAATCAACGTAGAATGAAGTTTGGTTCTGGAGAAAAAAAAATACTTAGTAACTCGTGAAATAGATTAAGTAAGTTAAATTTAAGTTTCAAAACAATTGTGGCTCTTTTAATACTGCAAATATCAATGGACAGCGCTAATCACTAAAATTTATTAAAAAATCAATTGCACTGTTTCGTTTTTTATTTACTTTGTAAAAACTTCTTAAGTAGGAGTAAGTACCAAAAAGCCTACTATTTAGTGATTGTATGAATTAAACTTAAAAATATATACAGATCTTGAATCAGTCAAAACCTCATAAGTCACACAAGAAATTTTCAGGAATCAATAAAAACTGTTTCATCCACAAACAAACGAGTTTAAAAAGATTTTTTGACATCTAATTTAGTATTTGAGTTGCAAAAATTTAAATATAAAACAATATTCACAATTTATTAATAAAATAATAAAAAATGTCTGAAAAACTGTTCTTGACTTATGTTGTTTTTACAAGAAGAAAGGTGGTACTTATATAATTTAACAATTGGAGTAATTATATATTTTTTGCTTGTTATTAACATCTACACTTAAAAATGAGAGTAATAACATTACACATTAATTTGTTATGTTTTAATATTTTAAGGTTACATAATCATATTCTCTATCATTGTCATCTAGATTATCTTGAACATTTGCATTTGGCTAAAAGTGGCATATGCTCTTCCAGAATTATATCCTGAATTGGATGCTGATAAGCAATAATGTGTCAACCCACAAAACGTCAAATTTAGAGATATTGATGTATTCTGATAGTGCATTTCATATTTAACATTATACAAAAAATTTTCAAGTCGTTTGAACTAAATAAGTACGGAAAAAAGTTTCTTAATCAAATGCTTAGAATATTGAAGTAAGTTTCATATTTTGGATTATACAACAATTTAATATATTTGAAAAACTTATCATTACATAAAAATCTTTATTAGCCTATCTGCTATAAATTAATTATACTTTTTACCAAAATAGAAAAGAAAAGATGGATATATGCATCTTCAAACAGATGTGTTAAGAATAGGTTCGAAATCTTTAGACGCCATTTTCTCAAAATCAAGTCCATGTGGCTTGACACAGTATTGCATATCAGCATCCAATTTATTTTAATCTAATTTTTTAAACTTTTAAACAGAAAGAAATAATAAAAGCATAATAAACGCATCACACTCAATGTATTTATTTAGGGCGAGTGGGGGGAAAACGTAATACGGGGCAAGACAAAATATCTAACTCGCCACAAACCGCTTCGACTACGTGGTTGTATAGAATGTGCAATGTATGCCGGTGTGACTTTTTCGCAAGTTACTCAAGTCCTTTCTTCTTACCCCTTATCCTGTATCTTTGATTAAATAGTTATGCAATTATGATATTCATAACTCTGTTAATACGTCCATACACATATTCATACTAAAATTCAGATGTTCACAAACCTTTCAAAGCCTTTGACCCTTTTTATCTTTCTTTATAATTATGTCTCGTGATTATGTTTGATTGTTTATCGTTGTTTTGAGAAGCTCTCCTTCCTTCTTCCCCCTCAGGGGTAGGATAGAAATACAAAAAATAAATAGTCTTTAATGTCTTTGTTTCCTGGAGGTATTTAGACACGAAAGTCATATCTAAATTATATTTAACAAACTAAGATTTATCTGTAAGATTTTACCCCGTCACCCTTCCATCTTTTCCCTGTGTTTTTCTCATCGACTCAACATTTTACTAAATTTTTTTCTGCTTTAGAACACATAAAACAGGGTGTTATCAATATTCTAGAAAAATATACTCTTTCTTCTTTACTCATAAAAAAATATTTTTGTACGAACAATACATTTTGTTCTACAAAGTTTCAACACTAGCTATCTCTTTAAAAACCGTTCGATCTTCCTCCCACTCACCTTTAAGAAATCATTTTCAGCAGAAAATAAACATGTTTGGAAAATTTGACAAGAGAATTTTGAAATGTTTGATTCATTTGTATTTTGAATGTTATGTTAGTCACTAAGAGATTTTTAAGAAAACTTGCATTTTTAACAAAGACAATGTTAAAAACTAATAAACTTGGACAGACTATTAAAACTTCTAGTTAATAATGTTAAGTAGATTATTTTTATTTCATAGTTTACAATAAAATACCGTTGATAATATACTATAGGTAAATGATAATAAATATGAGATCTTAGAAATTGTTCACTTTTTACCCACCTAAGGCAAAACGAAAAAGAAGAGTAATGATATTGGTAGTTTATGTATGTATACGTTCCACCATAGCGCCTAAACCACTAAAATCGATTTTAATTGATGAGGTGTCAATAGATTCTTAATTCCAAATGGCCCAGGTAACATAGGCTATATAAATTTTACCAAAATTGTATGTGACTGAATTTATTAACGTAATCAGCTTATAATTTTTGAAATTTTATGTCTTGAATAATGTCCTTATGGATTATTTAGACCGCGACCATTAAACAATAAGTAAAGTATAAGTAAAGGATATACGTAAAGAATTAACACTTTTAAATTAACACCTGTAAATTACCACCATAATAAACCATTGCTAAGCAAAAGTCTCCTTTTCTATTTAGGAGAAGGTTTAGCTTAAGTCCATTAATGTAAAGTTTAGTTAAATTATATATAAAATAATCATTAAGTTCACTTAGTGTCGCTAATTGCTATCGATCAATCAAGGGTGTGAACCCCAAAATGTATATAATCACTACGTTATAGTAAACCATAGGGTTTACCTGATTACAATTTGTCCAGTCGCAGGATGCATTTGAACTTGTCACTATAAGTGCACCTTCAGTCTATATAGTAATTGTAATTTTTCCGTTTAGGTTTCTCAGAAGTGTACACATTCTACAAATTGATCTTCGCTTTGAATCACAATTCTTATGGTTTTATCCTATTTGCTTATTTTTGAAGACAAATATGTACAGATTGTATTGTCAGTCTGCATTCTGTTGACTCTGTAGTAAAGTATAAACTTATGTCAATCATATGTCAAAGTCAATACAGCAATTCGGTTATTCGGCGCGTTTCCCAAACAACAAGTTAGAAATTACAATAAAATAAATATAACTTGAAAAAAGTGTTTCGTACATATTTATCATTATAAAAATATTTTATCACGTTAATTACCTATTTTGTTTGTAAACAAACAGAACCGATAAAGTTTTGTTAGCCATAACCTTATAAAATGGCAGACGAGGATTTCAGCAAACTTTTACAGCAAGCAGAGCAATTAACTACTGAAATTGAAGGAAACGAAGAATTGCCAAGAGTAGAACGATCTTTGGGTCAAGTGCTAGAGGCTTCACATGAGTTGTATTCTAGAGTAATTCAATCAGGAGCAAATGACATCCAGGCGTAAGTAATGTTAAAAAATGTATGATACTATAGAAAATAAAAATCAATTTGAGTTGAGAATTTGAAAAAGTTTGCTATCATGAAACATAATAATATTTATTGACAATCAATTCATTATAATATATAATAAGTAAAACTTTTTTTTAGTCATCTTTTGTTTGGTTCGAAAGGCATAGACTTACAACAGATATCACAAAAGTTAGAAACACTATCTTCAAAACGAACTTTTGAACCTCTGCAACCTATTGCTGATTCAGATATCGAAAGTTTTCTCAAAAATGAGAGAGAAAATGCCATATTATCACTTATTGATGAGGTTAACAAAAATGTAAGTAATTATTTTATTAACAATTCATTTAAATAATTGAATATATATCTAAAATTAATGTTAATATTTTATTTAATATAGTCACTGCAGACTACTGAAGATCAAAAGTGGGAACATATGTTATCTGAATGGACCAAAGAAAAAATTAAATTGATGAATGCTATGATAGGACCATCTCAGAATTGGCTTGATTTAAAACGAACACCAGAACCTCCAAGCATAGCAGATACACCTAAGAAATTCGGCCATTCCATGTTAGACAGTATTGAGGCTGCTTACGCTAGACAAGTACAGCAGTACAACAAACTAGTATTTCAAGGTGCTAAGTCTAGAACTGCTTTACATCAAAAATTCTCGCAAGTTGCTGAAGAGTTTAATGATCCTGTAAGTTTTAAAATTAATACACATTATAATAAAAATATTATATACTGTATAAACATATTTGTTTATTTTTTTTTTTTTTTTTTTGTATGTATGTGTAGATCTGCGATCAGTCCTAAACTATAAGCAGATGTTCTGTTCTATTGTGGCGTGCAGAGTGTGCTACCCAGTGGCAGCATCTCCCCTCTATGTTAATTACGACATCTTAGTCCTAAAGCGCCAGGATGTTACGCCGTTTGAGTCGTTTGGTACAATTAGGTATTGTTAGTTGGACTGCTAAGGAATTGGGGTGCCTTTGTAGTCGCCTGACGTAACCTTCCTTCGAGCGACGGATCTCCTCCCTCACAGTATCAACTTTCAGTTGTTGGTGTATGTCATGATTGGTAATAAACCAAGGGACTGTTGATATTGTACGCAGTATTCCATTTTGGAGTCTTTGGATTATGTTAATATTGGAGTCGCTTGCACTTCCCCAGAGCTGGATGCCATATGTCCAAATTGGTTTGAAAATGACCTTATATATCAACAACTTGTTGTCTATTGAGAGTTTAGAGTTTCGGCCCATTAGCCAATAAAAGTTTCTGAAGCGAATATTGAGCTCGTCCCTTTTTGCTTTAATATGATTCTTCCAGGTCAATCGTCTATCCAAATAAATGCCAAGGTACTTGACCGTGTCTCTTTGTGTAAGGGTTCTGTCACCTAGATTAACGGGCGGGCAATTGCCGTGTCTCAAAGCGAATGTCACATGTACAGACTTGTTTGCGCTAGCTGTAATCCGCCATTGCGATAACCATTTAGTAATGTTATTTCAGCCACATTGTAATATATTCGAAGCTTTGTGGGGGTCGTTATGACAAGCAAGTAAAGCCGTGTCGTCTGCAAATGTGGCTATTGTTACATTTGTTGTTTCTGGGATATCGCATGTGTATAGGGTGTATAATGTCGGACCAAGGACAGAACCTTGCGGTACACCTGCTTTTATTTGGTAGAACTTTGAGGACTCTCCTGATTCCCTTACTTGGAAATATCTGTCTGACAAATAAGACTCAAGCAACGTGAAATAGGAATGTGGTAAATTCGTTTTTATTTTGTAAAGAAGACCTTTATGCCACACTTTATCAAATGCTTGCTGTATGTCAAGAAAGGCAGCCGAACAATATTCCTTTGCTTCGAAACTCTTTCCAATAACTTTGCATACACGATGAACCTGTTCTATCGTCGAGTGATTCGGTCGAAAGCCAAACTGATGACTCGGTATGACTTTCCCTTTCGTTAGCAGCGGTTGTAGGCGATGCAAGAGTACTCTTTCGAAAACCTTCGATAAGATTGGTAGTAAGCTAATTGGTCTGTAAGATGTCACCTCCTTAGGGGATTTACCGCATTTGTGAAGCATAGTAATTAACGACATTTTCCAAAGATTAGGGTAATGTTGGACTCTTAATATTCCATTGAAGAGGGTCGTAAGAAAGATTATTACTTTTCGTGGCAGTTGGCAGAGTACCTCCTTCGTTATAAGATCAAATCCCGGAGCTTTCTTATCCTTTAACGTACTTATGACTTTACTTAGTTCGCGAACCGATATTGGCTTTGGTGGATGGTCCAGCTGGAGGTCTTGAGCGAGAATCTCTTCAACTGTTTTTTCGTTTTCTATATCAGTGATTTTACCAGGGGTAAATACTTCTGATAGGTGTTTAGCAAATATATTTACCTTTTCCTCCGGTGTTTTTGCCCATTCATTCTCCTGAGTTTTGATTGGTGGTTTTCGTTCTTGGGGCCTCTCATAGTTTTTGGTAAGTTTCCATAAAGAATAGTGCGTCGATTTTGTGGCTGTGAGATTCTCTAATTGGGACTGGAGAGTTTTGTTATTTAGGTCTTGTAGCATTGTACGTAATTCGACAATAGCGGTGTTTAAGGCCGTTTTGTCTGTCGCATGTCTACTTTGATGCCAGACTCTTCGTAACCTACGCTTCTCCAATAGTTTGTTCCTAACAACTAGAGGCCAGTTATTTCTGGTGGAGTTGTTGTTTATATTTGGAGTATTTTTCCAGCATATCTCTTGGATCAAAGTTGTTACATATTTCGTTGCTTCTTCTATCTCGTCTGGTGTTTTAAGAGATTTTTTTAAAGTGATTGCTTCTTCTAGCTCTTCTCTGAAAGAGATCCAGTCTGTATATTTATTACATAGTGTCTCTGGCTTTGGTGAAATAATTACAACAGTGCTGACCGTAAGTACAACAGGAGTATGATCCGAAGAACTATCTGCACAAGATTCTGGCTTAAAGTAGTGCCTAGACATTCCCTTAATGACGAAGAAGTCCAACAGATCAGGTTGTTTTCGAGGGTCTGATGGCCAATAAGTAGGCTCCCCTGACGATACTGTTATCAGATTGTTTGTATCCATGCACATTTTCAAATGTCTGCCCCTAGTTGTTATTAGCCTAGATCCCCAGTGGGTGTGCTTTGCATTCCAGTCTCCACCTGCTATGAAGCGACCACCGAGTGTTTCAAAGAATTGAGTGAGTTTTTCTTCGTCTAAATTCGGTCTTGGTGGGCAATAAACTGAGCTAACGTTGAAGTAGCCACACTTGTCTTGAACGGCTAAGGTGGTAGCTTGAATATAATTAGTTTTAAATTCAGAAACCAAAAAGTGCTTCAGATGTTTCCGAATTATTACAGCTGTTCCTCCATGAGCAGTACCATCAGGGTGGTTGGTCAGGTACGTAAGGCAGTCTTGAACTTTTATATGACTTAAGGCAGTGCAGTGTGTTTCAGAAATTAATACTATATCGAGCATATGTTGTGTAATTAATGTTTCTACTTCAAGTTTGTTGGGAGCAAGTCCGTTAATGTTCCAAGTCGCTATCCTGAGAGACTTGTTCATGTTGATAGTTTTTCGACAAGTTTTTGTATGAGCCCCAGAAGGGTACTCATTTGTTGTAGGCATAAATCAATTCTTTCAGTTTGTTTTAATAAAAGTTGCTCTAAGGAAGTCGTTGCTTCTTCATGTTTTGGTGGACTTTGGAGAATTTCTGAGTACGATTTTACATTTGGTCCATTTTTAAGACACTTCGTCTCCACGTCGGGTGGTTTTGTCGGTAGGCTTTCCTTCGTCATTTGTTTTTGTGGATTACCTTGTATATGACGTTTCGGCAGTTTTCGTTTCAGAATTTCCCTGTAAACTTCGCACCCTTTGTAATTTGCTGGATGTGATCCTTGACAGAGCGCACAAAGAGCAGGAGTGTTGCGATCTTTTTTGGGACAGTCGGAAGTTTTGTGATCTTGAGCACACTTTACGCAACGGTATGGTCTCATGCAATAATTTTTTGAGTGGCCATATTGCTGACATCGCTGACATTGTGTAATTGATCTTCGTTTTTTGGGGTCTTCGATCGTGACAGCCTGGTGATAAATGTATTTTATTTCTTTTGCCAGTTTGTTTTCCGGTCCGGCCTTCATATTGACAAAGAACGTCGACGTAGGTATTTTTTCTGGGCCATACCGAACATTTATAATTTGACCTACTACGGTATTACCTGTATTTTCAATGGCTTCCTTTATTTCACTAATAGGTGTCGAGTGATGTAACTTTTTAATGACAATTCTACAACATCTTTCGTCTTTTCTGTTAAAAGTGTGCCCTATAAGTTTGTGTTCTCGTACAAGTGTTATAAGTTTTTTGTATACCTCGATATTGGTGCTGCTAATTCGTAGTTGGTTTTTATTCACAATCTTGTAGGTGAACATGTTTCTGTTTGCCACTGTTTCCAGGAGTTCAGTTAACTTTTCGACATCATCAACACCGTAAAGTACTATTGGTGGGGGTTTGCTTTGTCTTGTTTCAACAGATTTGTTGCTAACCTCTGTTTCAATGGGTAAACCACAGAATCTATTGCTGGTATTAACGCCTGATTCAGGTGAGGGACTACGAAGTTTTTTCCTTTTGTGATTCCTTGTGGGCACTCTCTGCCATGATGGTGGACACGGTGACTTATCTTCTGCTTCTTCAGGACAATCTTTTTTGGGAGGTTGATGAGTTGGTTTACTTCCCAAAGAAGCACTTCTGTGCCTCATCGTAAACAAGCTTGGGTGGAATACTTGTTGAGTGAGCTTCTTGCTGCTGCTGGTGCTGCCAGTAATATTTACTGATACAGCGGCCTGGTCGCCTACCGCTGTATAGTCTTCGGTAACATATTTCACACCCTGCAGCCCGGGTACCGCAGAGCGCCGGGGGTTGCCCGGGTCGCATGACAAATCATTCTCGTATTCAGACATTTTCATATTAAAAGGGGGTTGGGAGTAATTCACCCAAGACTTTCCCAAGGTCTTGGTGCCACTCTTTAGGGACTTTTTAGTTTCCCTCGTCAGTGATAGCCGTTAGACAGGTTATTTACCGCCGCCTGTTGCTCGGCGTTGTTGCTCGTTTAGCACCACCCAGGGGAGACGTGTAGGGTGGGTCTAGGAAAAGATGGTAAATCCTACGGACGCGAGCAACCTCCTCCCCCATCATTTGTTTATTACATTTATATATATTTGCAATATAATACATGGAATATATACTTCGTTTCTGCTACACCATCTGCCAGAATTAGATAGTTTGTAGAACAAATAGTTTCATGAGATGGTAGGTCCCCATTATTAGGATATTCAGTTAATATTTTATCTATGAGTATCATGATAGAATTGTTTTATGGATATAGAAAACAAAATAGTTAGTTAATAGAAATTATTCTTGTAGAAGGTAAAAGAAATGTGGGAAATAATAAAGACAATGGCCAACATACCCGCTCTTGTCAGAGATGAAGATCCCCTTAAAGCTAGAGGAAATTCTACCATTCAACAGTGCCTTATAGCTCAAGGCAAGAAATACTTGGAAAAAAGGTTTGATATTTATTAATTTTTTTTTGTATATTATATCTGGCTATGAGTGCAAGAATGACCTGATATTTTCTGTAGTGTACTTTTGTGGTTTTGTCATATCATGTGTTTTCCTTTACACATTCACTGCCACTACTTGTTCAATGTATTGGAAATGGACACGCCTGGTGTCTCACCAGCAGTGAATGCGTGAATTTCAAAATGATTTAACATGAATTTTCTAATTTGCCATTAATGGCAGATAACAGATATTGATGAGAAGATGTTTGTGATAGACATTTGATTTATTTTTGTAAAGCATGATATGTCATTTGCATTTATTTTGAAAGGATTTTTAGTATTAATAAAATTAAATATAATTCTATATTCATAAAACATAATCTTCTTCAAAAATAACTTACAGATATAAGCAGTACATGAGCGATGTAGTAAGGGCTAACCCAGCAGCAGCCATGCGAGGAGGTGAACCTGGCACTTTCCCCCTTGTGCGAGGCTTCGTAGGTCTACGTCTACAAGGACAGAGCACACAAGGTTTAACAGATGGTGTGATTGACGACCGTCCTTTATGGCCTATGGTGTATTATTGCCTTAGAAGTGGTGATGCTACTGCAGCCTTGCACTGTTTGAGAAAAGCTGGGTTTGTAAATTAGATTATTAAGAATTGCAATTTCGAATATAACACTTTCTCTGTTTTTTTTTTTAATTGTAAATTTTTTTTTTTTACCTATTTGTTTCAGTCGAGACCACGAAGAATTTATTGCTGCATTGGAAGAACATATCAGAGATCCTGAGAAGGCTCTGAGTGACAAACTACAAACTGCCATCAATTTCCAATATCGAATTCAAGTTCGCAATTCCACCGATCCTTACAAAAGAGCTGTAAGTAACTTAAGAAGGTTTTTACAACCAGGGTATTTTCGAAGAATATAAAACATATTTCCCGATTATTAACAATACATTAAGTTCAAATAAAACTTTAAATCTTAAAATATATATAACAATTAAAGGTATTAATTAAATATTTATTCATCATAATAAATTAAGATATTATAGTGATTATTACGATTTTGTTCTGTAAATAATAATAATTTTCAGGTTTATTGTGTTATTGGTTGTTGTGACGTCAGTGATGAGCATTCGGAAGTCGCGCGGACTGCTGATGACTACCTCTGGCTTAAATTATCTGTTATCAAATCACGTTCCAATAACGAAACTGAATCATTTTCATATTCAGATTTGCAAAAAATGATTTTAGAAGAATATGGTATGTTAAAGTATTTTGTTAATATAATAATACAACACATATTTCTACAGTTCTGACTTCAAAATTAACCAGCTTATATGTAAACTTTTCTCTTATCTAAATATCTTTTGAGCGTGAATATTCAAAAGTTCTTTCTTTTTTCTCATCTAGGTTATATAAGGAGCTTCTGTGCAAAATTGCATGCTTCAAGACTGATTTAGGCTGAGTTTTCAATTGCTATACATAGTTTTCTTAAGTAGTATGATCGGTTAAAATATGTTATATAATCAGTTAAAATACTAAATGAAAATATGCTAAATATACATATGTTAACATGTTGAGATGTTTTATTGAGTTCGAATATATATGAGCTGTGATATGTTTTAGGAGAGACTCATTACCATGCATATGAGAAACCTCTTGTGTATTTCCAAGTTTTGACTCTGACTGGGCAATTTGAACCTGCAATAGAGTTTCTGTCAAGGATACCAAGGTAAAAAATATTTTTATTATATTATTAAGTAATAAGTATAAACAAATGAGTAATATGATAGGTACTAAATACAAAGTTTCTTTTAATAATTTTAGATATCAAGTTCATGGTGTTCATATGGCATTAGCTCTTCATGATGTTTACATGTTGGGCACGCCTCGAAATGTCCAAGCTCCACTGTGTAAGTATTATTTTATAATTTGCCTTAGGCACACTTATTTTATTAGGTAATTACACTCGTAAGTTTTACTCTTGTTATTAATATAAAACAACTCTATAACCAGGTAAGAATTACCTAAATAACCATATAAAAACTGTGTGCATTAAAAATAAGGCACTGACAGGAAATTCTTTTAGGTATAAAGCAAATATCAACAATTTAAGTATAACTTTATAAAAGTCTGAGAGTAAAACTTATAAGTATAATTATCACATTATTATCAATGAAAACTAAATATCTTTTAGGGACCTTAAAATATTTAAAGATTTTTGTAATAAAAATTATCACAATTTAATTGTATTTTTTTAACTGTTTTATAGTCAGAAATATTTAAAATTATAGGTTAAAGGTATGCACAGGCTACATTTCCTTGGTAAATGATTTTTAATGCAGTTTCATCTTTATTCATGATTAATTTTTCTTCTATTCAGTATCTGTCGACACGGATGATCCCATTCCTCTTCGGCGGTTGAATTTGGCGAGACTTATACTTCTGTATGTGAGAAAGTTTGAACTATCCGACCCATCAGATGCATTGCATTATTATTTCTTTTTAAGGTAATTGTATCTAAATTGTTAATATTTACATTCTAAATATTATAAGTAAGATAAGTCGACCCCTAATTCTAGGAAAACAGTAAATAGTGGACATTTGCTGCTTTTTTAAATATATTATTTTTAAAGTTATTCAATTGTTTGCCAAGAAATAACTGTCATATTATCTGTCATATTATATCTGCTCGGTAATGACTTGGTGTCTAATTATCAATTATGTTATTCTTAACAGAAATCTTAAAGATCCCAGTGGAAAGAACTTGTTCATGTGTTGCTGCACTGATCTAGCCCTGGAAAGTCGAGACTATGACTTATTGTTTGGTGTGATGGATAATGATACTGGTATGCGAAGCTCAGGGTTACTGGATCAGTTCAATAATCCTCATATTGATAGCAAGGTAAGTTTACTGGTAAGTTCTTTTTTTTTATTTTTAAAGGCAATTTGATAGTAATTGAATTTTTTTTTACAGGTTATTGCATTGAACTTAGCTGAGCAGCTTGTAAACAAAGGGCTCTTTGAAGATGCTATTATGGTCTATGATATTGCTGGGGTGAGAATTCAACTATATTGTATAACCTATATTCTTTCTCAATTTTTCTCAAGGGTTACTTCAAGCGCTAAATGTTAACATACTGGAATTTTGACAAAAATAATAATAAATTTGCATTACATCTCGTTTTAAAAATTGGGTGTTTCGTAAAACTTATAGATTTACCTTGTCGCTTATCAGTTGGTCACAGCAATTACTTTTAATTAATAACACTTTTAAATTATCCTTTATATAGTTTATAATAACTTCTCGACTTTTGTTTGTACCTTCGCAGAACTTGGAGAAGGTTCTGGAGCTGTTCTGCGTGCTGCTGGCGCAGGTGGTTAGTGGCGGCGGCGGCGCGGGCGGGCTGCGCGCGCGGCTGCGCGCACTTAGCGAGCGCGTGTCGCGCCGCCTGCGCGCGCCCGACGCCGCGCCGCCGCCACCCGCGCTGCTGGAGGCCTACACCAAGCTCTGCAAGCTGATGACCTTCTTCGACCAGTTCCACAGCGAGAACTACGAGGGAGCGCTCGAGGTTACACTTTGGCTATATCTATTTTTTAAAGTAAAATAATATTTAATTAATTCATTGAAATGACGTAAGAATAATATAAACTCCATTCAGATTATCCTTTATTCAAGTAGGCTTTAAAGCATGTTTGAATTGTCAATTGAAAAATATTTTGTAAAAATGGCTAAGAAAATATATGTGAAAGACTCGATTTCAGAGCACAATATACATATTTAATGTATAAAGTACATTTAATAATGAAATAAAAGAAAATTATTTGTAAAAACACCCTAAGCATAATTTTCGACGAATGATTTGTTGTATTTGTTTAATGTAAAAAATAAGTAACCCAGTGTTTCGCCCGAGCAGACGGTGCGCTCGTGTGAGCTGGTGCCGCTGAGCGCGGGCGAGGTGGAGGCGCGCGTGGCGGGCGTGCGCGCGGCGCGCGGCGAGCTGCTGCGCGCGCTGCCGGCGCTGCTGCGCGCACTGTGCCACATCCTCCTTGCGCAGCGCCAGAAGCTGCGCGCCGCGCAGGCCTCGCTGCCCGCGCAGACTGCCAACAAGGTGCTACTATTAACTAGCCTGTGCCCGTAGCCTCGTTCTCGTTCATGTAAATTTTGTTATGCTGGACGAGTCTAAAAGATCTTATTTATTTACTTTTTGAGTTTTACAAAATTTTGATTTATGTTGAATTATTTTTGATTATATTTGATTTTGTTTAAAAATTCCTCCACGTGCATTTCTTATATCTAGACTTGATAAATATTGGTCATGAATATTAATAAAAAACTGAACACATTAAAAATATATGTAATAATTGTTTATGTTAATATGGGAGAGAAACTTTGCTTAGCTTTCCTGACGAGGAAGTGAGAGGAGTTAATTAATAAATATAAAAATTCTGCTTATATAATAATTGAAAAGCACAACATCTGTGCATTGAAACTTAAGCAAATTATTATTTGTATCTCAAAAATCATTCAGTAATACATATATCCCATAATGTTTGTAATACTTACAAAATTTTGTTTCAGCAATTGGAGTGGCTGCGAGAACAGGCTGAGGTTCTCAATACATTTGCTGGCAACATTTCATACAGAATGCCCGGAGACACTTACAGCCAATTAGCACAAATGCAGATTCTTATGCATTAACTTTCTAACTATTATTACGGTTTAGATTGTTAAGATAATAAAAAATTAAATTTATTTTTGAAATTAAATATTTGTTTTATTTATTTTATACAAATTTTATGAAATAACACTGGTTATTTTATATAAAATTATGTATATTCAAGTATTTATAACACTTGATAGTTTTCTTATATTATCCCTAAAAAGTGCAAATATTTAATAATTAAAATAAATCTAAGTAGAAGTGTGTATGCCGCAGCAACTATCTTAATTTGCCGTTCAATTAACAGCCTAGCATCTTTACTAAATGGCGCCGGCCTGAATAATACGCAGTCGTTCCGTCTGCTATAATATTTAATCAGCTGGTCGATTGATGCTTAGGCCATTCATTCAATTGGTTGACTGAGACAGACAGACTTTTGAGGAAAGAAAAAAAATCTGACATTACAAATAGTTTATTTAATTATTTTAAAATACGTTGTTATTTGGAAATTAAAACCGAATCGGCTAATCCTGACTCCACGTGGTATTGGTCTGTTTGGAAAAAATGGAAAAGGCTAAATGATTTTAAAAGGACTTATAAATTTTAGCCATTCCAACCTAAGGAACTAAATTTAAATGAAAAGGCTAGAAAAGGAGTCAAACGATGATGATCCAAGTAATTTGCTAAGCTAATCATTTGTTGTACCTAAGTGATTAAACGGATGAATATCTTTTATATCGCTAGTTCTATAGCGCCGTATAGTAATGGGGCTAGTGAAGTATAGCAGTAGTATATACGTAAATGTTTAGGAGAGGAGGGAATTGAAATTTCTGATGTTATACCCTAAACAGCTATATAGAAACTTAAACCAGTGTCACATCGCAGATATTTGTTCTTGCTATAGCTTTGTAAAGCAATGTGCTTGAGTTGGCTGCGTCGCCAAAAATTCTTGGTTGCCTAGTGTCTAGGCTCCAATGTCGTATCCGACCTGCTGATGTAGTCTAAATTTAATTTTATGATTGAAAATTGCTTTTATTTCTTGCTGTAATCAATTATAATAGTATAAAAAAATAAAAAAGTTATTATGTTATACTTTGTAATAATATTTTATAACTATAAATCTTACATTCAATACTATTTGACGTTAAAAATCACAATTCAAAAATCAAATCGGTACAACGGTTCCAATTTTAAGAAGGTTGGTGCTCTTAACTAAAGAATTGAACAAGCTTGTTGACTCAAATAATATTCTCGCTTGTCAAACTCAGTCGCCTAGTTAGTTGCTAAGTTATGTCATCCAAAGTGGTCGCAATACTGGGTGCCAAAATCCATGAACTCATAAATTATCTATAATTATACAATATTATTAACCATTACTAATAGTTATAATCGATATAACACTAAAAATCGTCATAATCGAATGACTCTATGTCATAATTACCCATCACTAGTCTGCACTTCCAATTTGATGATTTTTGTTCATTCACAATTTAGGTTATGTTTATGTTATTAAATCACAGTTTTCTATCTACCGTAGTATAATATTTCATGTGAAAGTTTGGATACAAATACTTTCATTATACAAATGAAAGCAAATTAAATATCATGGAAAATATTGAAAATTTACATCGAGAGTTATTTTGTGTCTTAGTTCCCGCAAACGTTCAAAATGACGAGAAAGCAATACAATGTTTAGGGGGTATAAAAGCCATTTCTCAGGTAACTTAAATTTTTGTGGAATATTTAATTAATTGAATACAAAATGTATGATGTTCTTTTTTTAATTAAAGGTGTATTCACAAGCTAATAAGAAACGATTGGGACTGTGTTTCCAACCTGATAATCCTTTTATGAAAAAAATATATTCGGATGCAAAGCCAGCCACTGGGGTGCTGTTAAAGCTAAAAGTAAAGAAAACAAAATCGGGCGATGAAGTTAAAAGGGAAGTGTTGTCGACGTCTGTAGTTGGATCTGTTAAAAAATTAAATAAATTCGAATGTAAGACTTACTTGAGATATTTTACAAGATATATTATTTTATGTTTATACATTTATTAATTTTTCATAAATTTTTCAGCAATGTGTGACTTTCAATACTTGCCTATAAATACACAGTCCTCAGGAACAAGTAAAGCGGAGTGTATATTGGAACAAATTATTCCATCTGGGGTTGATAGCATTGACACTTTATTGTGTGTGGTTTGATAAAATATTTATTTAATAGTCAAAATTAAATTGAATTTTTAACTTATAATAATTATATTTTAATTTATGTTGTAGACAACCAGCTCCATCATTCGTGACACCATTCAATTTTACAAGGTCAGATAAGCCTATAAGTTATTGTTATACAGATAAAAGGTATACCACCAAAGATCTTGTCAGAGAAGAAGCCGAAGCTGCTACACAGGATGGCGAGGTTCATAAGTTAAGAAGTGAAAGAGGTTTGCCCATAGCACGTTACACCTTCAATTTAACTGACGACTTGCCTGCTGAACCTAACGAGTACTATTTAAAACAAAAGACAAATAGGCTAGCCATATATCCTCAATTAGAAAATGAGTACAGGACTGTTGAAAAGGTAATCTTACTTCATATTTTTATTTGTTTTTGATTTTCATTTTAAATTGTTTTTTAGTATGTTAATTTTTATATTTTTTTGATCCTGTTGTGTTGTGTCTCAGTAGATAACTGGTACACAGTGTTAACTCTATGTGCAGTATCATAGTTTTGCATTAAATTGTGAATACTGTTATAAGTCCTTCTAAATAAATAATATTGATATCTGCTTATTATAATATTTTATTTTGAAATAATTTCTAAAACATGGTCTTATTTTACTGAAATTGATTATAAAGGGTAAGGGAATAATTTATTATAAAAGTGGAAAATTAAGGGATAAAGTAAACAGTTCTGTTTGAAAATCGTTAAATTTTTTATACAATTAAATATTAAGAAAAGGAATAAATTATTATTTTTTTACTTTCTAGCACTTTCAAGAGAGACCAATATGGTCATTGAACTTAGTCAAATATCACACAAAAATAAAAATGTCATCATTAAAAATAATCTTGCCCTGTCTAGCTCTGTATATGCGTGAGGGTCCCTGGAGGATGATGTGGGTCAAATTTGGCTATGACCCCAGGAAAGACCCTGAAGCAAGGTTATATCAGACATTAGATTTCAGGATGAGACATGCAGGTAATACTATAAATAAAATTATCAGTCATTTATAAAACTATCAAAATTATTATATTTGTATTTTTTTATGACTGACTATTGGTGATCAGAATGCCCCAATCGACTGTACAGTAGTGAAATTATAATTTATCTATAATTTATTGTTATCATTCAAGAAGTAATAAAGATTTTCACAGTACAATTAAAGCTTTTAGCCTCGGCTTCTTTCGCGCCAAGTATATATTATACTTTGCCGTATAATATATGTGTGAGTATAATATATTGCCGTAAAAAATGTCCCTGTTCTACGACTAGAGTTGCATTTACAAAAACCTATTCTTAACATATGTGTACGTCATTATAACGATCTTTAGAGAAATTAGTTCAGTATTTTGAACTGTGTGTTGATCATTCATAGTTACCATTTATTTTTATGTGTAATGAGTATACTTTGAAATTGACGTTTATTTGTGCTGTTTGTAGCTGGAGTACACGCTATGGTGATGACACGCGATCAAGTCGTTCATTGTAAGAAAACTGATCGCATACGTAACTTTAAGAAAACTTCATCGGATGAGCTCTCGGCAGAGGACATAGTTTTGGAAGGAGCTGTCTATTTTCGACCAGGAATGGTTCCATCACAACGCCAGATCTATTATCAGGTAAATTATGCAAAATAGTCAGTCAGAACATTTAGAATGAAAGAATTATGAGTTACAACATATTTTTCTAATTTTAGAAAATTCAGTTAGATGTGCAAAACTGTAACATTAATACATAAAGGTGAATTTTAAATAAGATTAGTTAATTTTATTGGTCATTTTCAATTCAATTCAATTATTTGGATAATGATTGGTCATTTTTATCGTGCCTGTCTAATGTCTGAGTTTCGTTTATAAGAGTGCTTATAATAAAATCTATTAACTTTACAATATAATTTCGCAACATTAATTATTGGTATTGAAGCTACGTATTCGACATACATAGGTGTTTATCTGGACACTGATGAGCTACGTCAAGCCTCACAGACTTCATTTCGAGAAAGCGGCATCTAAAGATGTCAAACCTATTCTTAATAACTTTGTTTGAAGAAGTATCCACCACAGCATATTCACCTTTTCTTTTTTATTTCAATAAAATGTACAATTTATTAAAAGCAGATTGATATAATTAGTAGTTTTATCTAATAATAAGTTATTCAAATATTTGAGTATATCGTATTGCATTGCAAAATATGGAACGCACTAGAAATTAAAAAATTAAATTAAGAAACTTTTTACCGTACTTATTTAGTTTAGATGACTGAATTTTATGAATAATGTTAAGTACGTAACGAATTATTAAAATACATCAATATCTCAGAATTTAACTTTCGCGCATTCGCAATACATCGAACGTATCGCGCCGTCTAACGTGTCGTGCCGCGCAGTACTGCGACGTGCAGCTGCCCGAGGTGGCGGCGCAGCTGGCGCGCGCGCCGCCGCCCGGCTACCGCTGCCACGAGCGGCGCGGCTGGCTGCCGCCCGACAGCGACCAGCTCTGCCGCGACCACATCTTCCGCTACGTCAAGCAGACGCTGCTCGCGACGCACCGCGCCGACCTGAAGTTCGAGGTGAGATGTTGAACTCAAACTCAAAATATACTTTATTCAAATTGGCTTTTAAATCACTTTCGAATCGTCAAGTTACATGTCATCTTTTATTTTAGATTTTTATAAAGCTACCACCGGTTCGGTTGTAGTCTCTATCGAGAAGAATCGGCAAGAAACTCGATAGTAACTCTTTTAAAATCTTTTATACATAATTTATTTTTATTACATTTTAATTATGTTATTCGGATAGAAAATTAACGGGTATCAAATGCACGCCTCTTTGTCGTCAAAATATTCTTGTATGGTATAATATGCTTTATTTATTAAAGATTCTTTAATGTATGCTTTAAACTTATTAAGTGGCAAATGTAAAACTGTTTGCGGGATTTTATATTTTATATTATATTATATATTTTATAGTTATAATAAATAATAAATATAATCCCTTTATAAATCTTTTTATCTTTCCTCGATTTATTTGGTAAATAAACTCATTCCGGAACGATAATCACGAATCTTCGAATCAGAATTATAGATTGCTGGAAAATTGTTTTGAGAAGGATCCTGTGAATTAAATTTGTCTTGGTACTATGGAAAGATGTAGGTATAGCTGGAAGCTATCATAATTTTTGAGGACTTCATTTGCATCTACAATATTTGTGCAAATTTTAATCGGTGTCCTGATTTTAAAGAGACCTAATGTCTTTTATCGCACTTAAGTATGTTTCTCAATTTTCAAGTTTTTATAATAATATTTTGTGTGTCTAGGATGCTAGCAGTGGAGATGATTCGGCATCAGACGCAGACGAAGCTAGTACATCTGTCACTGAAATAGATGAATCTTCAATAATTATTAGAATGGACGACTTAGACGATACAACAAATTAATATACTATGATATGATTATCGACCTTGTTTTTATTTACCAGTTTTATTTTTTATAGTGTTAGAAAATACCCTTATTTATATACACTATGTGTTAGCATAGGATTTATATATGAGCTAGACGAGCGTCTAGCATATGAATTTAGAACGGTAGTGTTGCAAGATAAGCAATTTCGTTTACTTTAACTACACAGTTATATATAATTCGCTTAAGAAATTATAGAGTTTTGAAGACAATGACAAACATTTAAAAAGCGCAAGAATAGAGGACCTCCTTTCTTAAAATCGATTGAGAAAATGAATTTGAATAAGAGCATATTATTTTATTATTTTACTAGCTTTTGCCAGCGACTTCGTCCGCGATTTCGTCGTTTTTCGAAAAAATGTAGCGTATGTCTTTCGCCAGGATTCAGTGGTTTTGATGTGACAGACAGATTAATCATCGTAATTTAATAGGGAAATATAATATGTTATTCCACAATAATTGATTTCTATGATTTTTTTTATTAAATAGGTAATAATGTTAACTTTTTAAAATTAGGGATGAGTGAGAGTATTATAAACGTAAGAGTAAACAAATATAATCAGAATTCTCCGAACTGCTAACCTATCAGAAGTTACACGTGTAATTGTGAGTCAACCATAAAAGATAGACATATGCTGTTGCGGGATATTTTTTGGGAAATTTTATGTAGAATATTTCTGTCATACATGATTTCTATGTAACTTTAACCATTAAGGCTGCATACGCGACGGAAGCTTAAAAATTGGAGTAACGTCTCCCGTTTTCCCTTTATTACTCTGCTTCTATTAATTGTAACGTGATGAAAAGTATACTATAACCTGCCCAGGAGTATGAAGAATAATTGTACTAAGTTTCGTTAAAATCCGTCGAGTAGTTTTTGCTTCTATAAGGAACATACATACAGACAGACAGACAGACAGACAGACAAAAATTTTACTGATTGCATTTTTGGCATCAGTATCGATCACTAATCACCCCCTGATAGTTATTTTGAAAATATATTTCATGTACAGAATTGACCTCTCTACATATTTATTATAAGTATAGATAAAAAAATGAAATGAAATTAAAAGTTTTTGAGTTTCATACGTAACCTAATTATAAATATAGATACTTCGAGTTCTACTAAAATCTTCTCAGGTTTTTATTAAAATAATTTGCTTTGGATGGCTTTAATAAAATGCTTAATGTGCGAACAAAAATTCGATTAGGGCGCCATATTAGCCCACTTGGAACACTGATATTTAGCATTTTTTGTTAATATTTGTTTTAAGTTCTCATGAATCGAGACATAACCGTCGACTTTTGGTCCAAGAGGCGGCGATTTTTGGCTTTAATTTTAAGCTAAATTTTGTATGTGATAGTCTAAAGATATTATTGCTATTAATCAAAATAAGCGTGAGCTGCCAGTCTTGGTGGTTGTGAAACCGATAGAAACCAAATTTTTCACATTTTTAAAAATATTTTCGATATTAAATAATAAATCACGCCAAAATAGTGATATTCTTATGATTAGAATACAAATTTGATTAAATGACCATTTGAAATAGAACTGCTAACATAATATGATCATCTAATCTAAGATAAAATAATAAATCTTACATTCTACGGCACTTTACGTCATTCTTACTCATATATTTTTATCAGTATCCCTTTTTATGATATAGATTACTAAATCGATTTGATTTAAAAAATTTTCTACCTTTTAATTGAGCCAAGATGGATCAGTTTTAGTCAAGTAAAAATTTGTGCCGACATACAGTAAAACGTCGTAAAAATACTGAGGAAATATATGTCACGACGAATTGTAAGTAAATTTTTTTCGCCAATCGGCAGTTAAACAGTAGGGTGGATAAGGTTCTTCTTGGTAGACAGATTGCCCCAGAGGTAATTGCAACTGACTGAAGCGCAAACGGTCGCGGATTCGATCTCCACTCACAACAAACCTCTGTATTGGCCACATGGATGTCTGTCGTGGTCTGAGTGTTTGTGGGTGTGTTTCGAGACCACCGACACAGTATGTTATGTTATGTTTCTTAATACGAGAAGAAGATAAAATTTTAAAAGTAAAGTAAGTTCTTTACTTTTGAAATTTTAATTGCAGTGGTGCATGGACCTTGCTCAAAATTAATATAAATAAAATTCAAAATTAATATAAATACGAAATATCGTTAAAAGTATCATTAAAAGAAAATATATTTATTTTATACAAACTAAATCAGTGTGTAATTTTGAGCGATAGCTTTTCAAGACTATTTAATTGAATCAATATGATTTATGCGCGCAATAAAAGTGACGTTGAAATAAATTTGTGTATATGTTTATGTGGCTTTGTGTTTATTAAAACTAGATACTTTATACTTTGAACTATGATCGGAGGAGTTTATATCTCAATAATACAATGTAATTTTTTAAGTCGACAAGACTAACGATTGTTAGTGACTCATATTTATAGGTAAAAATATATTTTGTTAAATGATTTTAAAAATTACACGGAAAACGTATGTGTATTGTCTTCGTATCGATTGTAATAAATAGTTATTTTTTATTTTAGATTATGGTTAAACAAAGGAAAAAACCTATTAGCAAAACATAACAGTACCTATCCTTTGTAATGCCCCTATTTTTTTATTATTCAATTCCCTACATTATAGGGCTTGTATTATAATTATTATACTGTTTTATACAAAATATCCCGGGTTACGACGTTCTCCGCTGTTTAGGTAGTATTCGCTTTTTCAACTTAATTCAAACTAATTATAAAGCTTAAAGAAAATTTTGAATTTTAATGTAAATATACCAATAGTCACGTTATATTCAACGTTTTAGTAAATTCGGCTAATTTACCATTATATCCTTTAAAACTTTAATGACTAGGATTTGTCCAAAATTGATAAGAAGTGGCCAAAACACAAACCCACGTTGAAACTCTAAAGATTTTCGCGACTCGGCGTCGTAACGTTTCACAATTTCGGAACGTGACACGGGAACGTGGTTATGAGTTTTGACCGTGAGGTTTCATTTAATTTTTCACTAATTTTCTTGTACCCGTGGATAAAATACGTAGATCTTAATCTATGATCGAGAGTTTAACATTTCAGAAGTACTGTGTGTTAAAAAAAAATATAGCGATGATATCTGAGTGTGTCGGAAGAAATTCCCTAATATAAATACTTATATCCATAGCTCCGCAGTGAAGTTGAGTGGCGGATTTAGCTCTATTTTCTTAACAGCAGAGGCTTTTCTCTCTGTGGTACATTAAGGTCTGTTAAATTAGTTTTATTAATAAGGATTCATGTGTGATTTTACAATATGACAGTGGTTGCAAAAATATATAAATATTTATAGAAGATTTAAAATATGTATATTTTTGCACAAGTTTAACTAATTTTAGACAGTAGTGAAATGAATATAAAGGATGTTCAATCAAGATATAATTGACAAATTTTCATAGAATCTTCAATGATGTAAGGATTAGGGTAAGTAAATTATTTTAAAGCGATTACATTATTTATTAACATACTTCAGCGATTAGGATATAAGTAGAGACAAATATATTGGATATAGTGCTCTGTGATCTTTTAAATTATTTTCTACGAAACGGCAAATCAATAGTTAACAAAACGGAAATACAAATTAAAACGACGTGTTAAAATCTTTAAAAAAACAATTTGTAGATAACAGATAATGCCAAATATAGAAACGGATAAAAAATATTTATATACATGGATGGATGAGTGACTTGTTTCTTTTTTTGAGTTTTTATTCCTTATCTCAATTTCCGCCCCTACCGACCTTTTATACAATGAGGCATTAGCAACTCTCGGGGGCACAAAGCGTCTGCGTTATCACGAGTCTATATAACCACGGCGGAGCTGCGCGCGCGCACACTCGCTTCGCTCTTTCTCACGCTGCACGATCGTTTTCCCACCCCTTTGTCATTTTCATCGGCGCGCGAGTTTCCACTGCGCGAGTGAGGTTAGTGTGTGATTTTCACAATATTCCGCAACTTTATGATTTTGTGAACAAACTGGAGCGTATTATTAAACCAGTTTCGATTGTGTTGTGTCTGGTTTGTTTGAGTGGATTTTAATATTTTTCTAGTTAATGTGTTATAAAATATTTCTGCAAATATTCTTTGTTTATACAGTTAGCGTAACGATTTATTAAGAATTAATTATTGGTTTTATCGATATTTGGAGGTAACTGGTAAGAATAATAAACATAATATTAAAATTATTGAAAACAAAACTTACCAAGTATTGTTCGTGTAATTAATGCTTTTAAAATTTTCAAAAATTTCCAGATAAAAGTATTATACAGATTTTTTTAAATGAATAACAATTTTAGATTCTTGACAAGTTTACACATAGATTTTTTTACGGCGTAAAACAATTAATTTGATGTTGAAGAAAACAATGATATGGATTTAAAAATAAATATTCATATATAAAATTTTATAATATACCGCACGTTTAGTATTAAAATGATCGAATTCAAATATTGAAATATTGGGCCCAAATGCGAACCATTTAACACTTAGAATTTCGGCTGTTTATTTAGACTTTAATGCCACAATGTCAAATGTTGATAGAATAACTGTTCTGAATAACTATTTATTATTTTCAAAATCATAGATTATGAATCATAGAATAGATACTAGATTTTGATAATTAACTTAGCTAACTCGTTTAACTCAGAATTTGAATTCAGTCACTATAATACTAAGCGTGCGATAGTTTGGTACCTATACATATTTAGACAAGATTAAAAAAAATCATTTTATTGAAAATCGACATTTTTTTAAAATAATATAATAAAACAACAAAGCTAGAAAGGGATTAACAACATCGAAACTTATTATAAATCAGTCATGTAATCTACTTGGTTAAATTAATAAAAAAAATCTTTTGTAAACAGACATTCAAATTGTACAAATAATTGTCATTTCATTGTTATTTAAAATTGCAATCTGGGTAGATTTGAATTATTCATTACAAAACACCACCACCATAACATAAAATAATAAGGTTTTTATAGTTTGTACATAGGTACATATAAAGTTGTATTAGTTAAACATTTAATACAAATGTAAAATATATGAAAGCTTATAAAAAAATATTCAATTAATTTAATTTTTCAATTGTTCAACCCCGCTTAGTATTAGTAAATCAATACATTTATACAAATCATTTACTTATAATGTTAACATTATTATTATAATCCCTATATCTATTAATCAAAAAAAGTGAACATAATTATGATAAAAAATATACGTAATTGTAAAATGTTAAGATTGAATAATATGTGATAAATTTTTTAGTTCTGTGTCACAGTATATATATATATATATATATATATATATATATATATATATATATATATATATATATATATATATATATATAATTCAAACCTTTTGGAATTTAAGACTAATATTTTACGTAATATTACCTTTCTAAAAAGGTTTTTAAAGTTTTAAAATTTTAGAAATTAGTAAAGTGACTTAAAATTCCTCCTTTTAGAACGCCAATGAAACATTATTAATCTAATAGTTACTTTACTTTTTAAACCAGTTTAACAGATTTTAGTTTTATTTTTTGAAATCACTTTATCGTGTAAATATTAGACTAATATTTGCTCGAATACTTGACTTTTAATCTACTCACGAATCTTTCGCAATATATAAATTAGTTGGAACTTCAGTCTGTCGCAATATAATCTATGTAGTTCGGTGTGTTGGTAAAACCGATAATAAAGGACCTGGACCATATAATTCATGTAAATGGTTACCTTATCATATATTTTTTTCTTAATCATAATATTGAAAAGCGTTAAGAAAAACGGATTGCTAAACAGTAGGAGTGTGGGTAAAAAGAAACGATATTTAAAGCCTAATTATGATAGTTGTTTATTTATAAAGGAAAATATACCTACGTGTAACACTGTAGAAGTTTATGAAATATATAATAGATACTTTTATATTAAGTACCTTTTATTAGGCAGACACAAACATAGACACAACTTTACATATGTATAATAACCCGCTGGATTGACGTGAGGAGGTATTTACAAAAACCGAATGCAACGTGCAAAGAATTCCTAATAGAATTATAATTTTGTTGTCTCTTGTCGTGTTTAGGGATGATAAATATTCAATATTTATCATTTAAATGAATATTTTATTAATACAACAATTAAGATTATTTACTTAATAAAATAATATCTCTAATTACAATAAGTACATATATTTAATAATTTAATACAAGAAATTTGTATTTTCCAGTATAAACTTAACTAAAAGAGACTAGGCCAATGACAAGCTTACGATTTATTTGTTAATTTTGTTACTCTTACTTTAAAATAAAAAAATATCAAAATGTTGGAAATAAAACATACGCTGACCTTGGAGCCGTCAATTAAACATACCGATGTCAATGTACTATATACACCTGTCTAGAATATATGTAGGTTGTAAAATATATGAACTATAGGGACCCAATAGGTAGTTTTCGTTGACTAATGACGGTAGGTAATTAATAAATGTTAAGAATTGTCAGACCAGGTTCCGATTAAAGCCATGGAAACATTGTTTACCTTTACTTTTCGTGAAAATAAAAATTTCAATATAATATGTACATAGCTATTTTAGTATTAGATTTAAAATTTTATCTATTAATAAGTTAAGTTTTATGATATAATACATATCACAAACATTATCAGTTATAATGCTACAGGTAAATAATAAAAATATTATTTCATATTTGAGTAAAAACACAATTTTTCTTTCGCGTAAAAAATACGAGAGTTGATTTATTAAAATATAGTTTTAGTCACATTACATTAAAAATTAATGCTATTATATTTTGCAGGTATAGCAAGATGAGTTCAAGTGAATTTAAAATTGAGAGAAATGTGGAGTTATCAGAGGAGACCAAGGCGCTCGCTGAGAAGGAACTGAGGGAGACACCGGAGAGGGTTCGCGAGGCCCTGGAGAGACTCAGAGAGCTTATGAAAGAAAACAAAGACTTGCACTTCGGAGAAGACGATGAGCTACTCACAATATTCTTGCGACCTTGCAAGTGGTACCCAGAGAGCGCCATGGCATTAGTAAGTGCGATTCATTTAATTACTAGACCATACCCGCGGCTTCCTCCGCGAGTTTCTGTATTGAATTAATTAGTTATATATCTTAAAATAAGTAAATATTTTATAAGCATATAGACCTTCCTAAATAACGTAGCTTTGTAGTTAGTGAAATGTTATATTTTATTGAACAAGAAATAATAGATATTCCGTACAAACAAACAAACAATAAATTTTACTTCTTATATATTTATTTTGCTAATACAATCTGCATTCGATTATTCGATTATATTCCAATCTTTAGCAGGTAGTATAATATAAACGCTTTATGAGTAAAAGTAGTCAGTACGATAAATGTTTTGCGCAACTTAAGAACAGTTAATGACGGTACAGTTTAAGCAATACTTCAATTACAAGCCTTGCGATCCAGTCCGATTGGTCCGTCCTAGACCTCCATCGCTATCTTTTATGTTTTGAGTGTGACATAACATTCAAATTAGAATGTATTTTATAACTATGTAATAATGTTATAATTCTACATCAGGGATAGACAGATTACAAGATAAATTGGAAGTGCGACGGTTAGTTGCCTTAAACTTTCAAAACTAACAAGAAATAACTAATAATTTTGTTGACATTTAAAGAGATAATGAGCGTAGCTTTTACTAAATATAACATTACATATGCCAATTATATAATATGTAAAATATGATAAGATTTAATAACATGTTTTGTTAGTTTAAAATAATTTAGGCTCGTATTTGTTAATTCTTAAATGTTTAACAAACAAAAACAATTAATAAGACTATTAATATATGCAAAAGGTGTTCTTGGTTTTACTATGTACATATATTGTCAATTATCGTAAGCGTGTTAAATTAGTAGGACATAAGACATGCAAATTATTATTTTTCTTAGTGGTGTAGAAAGTTAGAGCTTTCATACTTTCTTGTATATTATAGGGTACGAGAGAGACTTGACTGAGCCGCTTTAATTTCACTCTTAGTAGGGAAATGTAAATCATATCAGAGTAATCATCTTGCCTATATTAACTTGTTAGCGCGGCTTAAAGGTCAATAACCAAATTTTACTAAGATTGCGCGTTTTATCACCGACAAAACGTGTGTCGACAATTCAATTCAATTTTTATGCATTTAACAAACTGATAACAACTTGCAAGCAGATAATTATGACTATATAGATATGTAACTATTTTCAAAATTGTATTCAGTTATTTATTTGTATCACTTAGGTATACATTGCTATCTTAACAAATATTTGAAATGTTGGATCTAATTTGTTCCATTGTAAATAACGCCTTAACTCAAAACTACATAATCGTACAACGTTAATAAATTCTTAAATAAGAATTTTGAATAAAACGTTTTGGATAAAAAAATTAACAATTTACGATGAAATCGAAAAAAAAAATTTGTTCTCTGTTAGTGTAAAAAAAGCGTCGTTAAAGCGATATTTAAAAAATATATTTATTTCTTGCGCCTTAATCCTTTGAATTAACTTTAATTCTGAAACAGACTTAGTAAAGTTTTCGAAATACTGAACATACGATCTATGAAAACTTCATACTTAAAAATAATTCTATATACATAAATATATAAATAAATTCTTATATAATAAGTACAAATTAATGCAAATATTATAATTAATATATTGCATTATCGTGCACACTTGGAATTCATCATGTATTCGTTATTTATTATTAGTAATCAAATTTAATATTTTATCAAATATATGATGTAGTATTTTTAATGATTCAAAATTTGCATTTCTACCACACGTAGAAAGGAGACAGGTACTGTCCGGGATAGAAACAAGAGTCTGAAGATAGGCTAATGGGGCAGTGTCAAAGGGTACTGCATATCAGCACCAGATAACTTTATCAGCATCGGTTTGACATCAGCGGTTATAAATAACAACACGTCAACATTATCTCTGCTCTTGTTCACGTACATTTTTTTTATTTAATTTTCCAGAATCAGTTGCTGAATGACTAATTTGTAAAGAAAATATTATTTGAACGCTTGGAAGGCAGTAAATCATTACACCTTTTAATGATTGTACTTGTGATGTAAGCATTGCTATTGTCCAAGTAGTCGTTTACATAATGCTTTGTTAACATTTAACATGTTCATTAGACAAATTGGTATAAAATAGGGGCTGTATTTTATGTTGGTTATTATTTATGTTGGTAATATTGTTAGCATTAGATTAGATTACTATATAAAATAATTTAGAAGACAAGAAAACATTAGATTAGATTACTAGATAAAATTTCCACTTGTGATGCCGTTAAAAGCTAATTATTTTATATCTTCCCTTATTTGAATTATCAATCTAGGTTTTCTTTTTTCAACGTGTACTATATTAAAAACATACATACATACATATTTTTACATGTCTATATTAGACAATCTCGAAATATATTTTCCTTAAACTTTATATCTTTTAATATAATAACAAACCAGTCCATTAATATTTAAAAATAAAAGTAAAACTTAGAAAATATTTTGTTCTCTTCAAGTTTTCCAAATAAAGTGTAACTTATACTTACAACGAGTATTGTGTCATTACTTGTTATTCAAGACAAACTATTACATAGCCTTGTACTCTCGTATTCCCTTACGAAAATATGTAATGTTATGTTTAATAAATTGCTTTGAAATATACGGAAGATTTGCAATACATACTCCACTATCGGCAGCATTAATCGTTGGAGAAAACCACATCCAAGGTCCAACTCAGCCATTAGCTCGACCAGTCGTTCACGTTGTTTCGGCAGAACAAAATATACTCATATTATAATACTGTAAATATTAATTTAAAATAACCGTCATGTTTACTTTTTATCTAGATAAATAATGATATTTAAAAACGTACTTTAAAGAGATATTTTCTCTTGCTACAAATACGCTGTTTTTGGTTTTCCGCGTCACTCACGTAGATATGGGTACCTAGCAATAAAAGTACAACCAACCTCTATCGACCCTAATCAGCAGTAATTGTGTTGGGCAACTGATAAGCACCAATTAAGGAATCTTGACAAACAAATAAGATTAGTTTAGTGCACTTTGTACACTTATAATGTTATCTATTGTTTATCTTTTCCCGATAGTAGTTGACCGAGGTTTGTCTGATAACTCGGATCCGGTATCCGGACGAATACATTAGAAATGGAAAACAAAGAAAAATATTTATAATAATTAAACGTATTTATCTAATTCGTTTAAGTTATTAAAATTTGGTAAATGTTATTTTTTTTAGTAAATAGCAAATTGTTATTTTGTATTATAATTAGACAGAGTTATTACAATATTTAAAATATTACACGAATAACACTTATAAATAAAAAAAAAACACTACCTTAACGTGGTCATATCTTGTTATACTTTTCGGTAAAAAATTATTCTTTAAGACGAGTGAATTATATAAAATTAGTCGGTTCACACAATTTCGTATTCGTGAAATAATTATTTTGAAATGGCTTATACCTTTGCGAAAATTCAAAAAAAAAAGATCGATTCTCCATAAAAACTTTGATCCCCTTTGACACCCCCGTAAAGTTATATTTATAAGAAGTAGCTTATGTTCTCAAAATCGATTTGACCGATATATATTTACCAAAATTCATCGAAATTGGTTTATTTTATTATATTTTAACTAGTAATAGTTCAGACCGGTTTTTGAAACTTTTCACTTCAGCGTTGTTAATAAGTATGTACGTTTAAATGTTGTTGCTTAGCAAATGCTCGGTTTCGCCACAGTATTATTTATATACAGCAAAGATTGATGGTGAAATTCAAGTCAGGTCGATTGTCGAAAAGTCGTTCTATGAATGAATAATTTGACTGACATTAATTTATGTTATTTTTCCTTAAAAATCGTGTTAAAAATTAAACAATTTTAATAATTACTTAGATAAATTATTATTTTTGTTATTAATTTATAGGTAGTTTTCACAAAATGTATTTTTAAACACACATGTTAAAACAAGAGTTAGAATTACCTGAAAATTATTTAATTTAATTATAATTAAGTACATTTAAATATCCAATGTCGTTAAAGTTATAACGAGCGCAATTATTCATACATTTAATAACGGGAATACGATTAAGCAAGGTCCACACTGGCTAGTGAAGGCACGGAAGACTACGTGCTCACTAGTTGCTAGTTATTCGCAATCAGACGTTAACCTGTATCTTGTGCAACTACTAACTCATTCAGACCAAACTTTGCCTCTTGAATACGGCAGCAATGTTATTATAAAACTAAATTGCATACACTCAAGGTCACTTCGTATTCCTACGCAACAATGTATTGTAAGAGATTAATATGTTCTGCTTAATTACTAGTCAACTTTAGTAATTCATCGTGTCATTTTTAATAGCGTAAGGGTGTCCAATTTCCTTTTTAATTCATAATTAAAGTGTCTATTACTTATTTTTTGCATACTCTGCTTTATATATCAGTATTTGACTTGACTTTTAATTGTTTCTTTTAAGTTTAAGCAATTAATATTTTTTAAAGTTGCATACAATAATGTACCTAAGCGCGATAAATCAAAAAGGCGTAGCGGCAAATTATTATTAGAAGCTTAAATGCCAATTTCTAAGTTATTAATGTAATATTTTTGCTTGTAAAGGTTAATTCCGATTCTATCATATTTTTCCCATTTGCATGAATTTTCAATAATTATTTCTTTGTCCTTGCTATTGGGATCTGCTAATGTTATACCTATAAAAAACTTATGGTGTGCCTTGTCTGTCAGAATGTTTGAATATTAGATTATATTAAGTAAATAATATACTAGCAATACTTCCGTGACTTCGTCCGTGTAGAACTCGATTATATTGCGCTTCCGTTTACATTGTATTCCTGCAGGGACTGTGCATACTTTGGCATTAAAAGTAGCCTATATCCTTTCAAAGGATGTAATCTAAATAACTGTAAAATTTGATCGCTATCGGTCGAGCAGTTTTTGAATGTAATTGTCACAAATACAGGTACATATAAAAAAAAAAAACAATTCTTTCTAATTTATAATATACTAGCTGTGCTCCGAGGTTTCACTCGCGTTAATTTGAGGAATAATTTCATTTATATAATACATTTTTACCTTCCTTCATTATTGGATACTGTTCACTATTCCATTGGTTTCAATTTTATTTTCTTATTATTTATTCATCAAAATAAATAAAAATTTAAAAATAAAAGTACTAGCCTAGGTTACTTCTTATAATATTAGCTATTTATGAGTGAAATTCTCGTCAAAATCGGTTTAGCCGACAACAGAAGGAAAAGACAGACGGACAAATTTATTTTTGTGTTTTTGATGTAAGTACGGTACATACTTTATTGGCAATTAATTAAAAGCTGTTAATTTGAAATTACAAACAGACATTCCAATTTTATTTATTTGTATAGATAAAGACAATTTAATTTGCAAAGACGTAAAATAATGGTAATATTTTTTTTTGAATTAGCATTTACAGGAATGATACTTAGATGAATTTGATCGTTTACTTTAGTAACGCTTCGTGCAACAGATGAAATTACTTACAAGTAGTTTTCATCATTGCTCAGTTACATTATCAATAGTAACAAGGAAATCGCAGGCATTATGTTTTGCTCACTCATGTAAACTGCTCCTTTATTATGATAACAAGCTTATAACAACATCGCTTTGTAAGACTTTATGTCGATTGTCGATATTCTTGTTGGAACAAATGTCGAAGTGTAATGAGAAACTCTTAATATAAGAAACATGAAAAGTATTTTAAGTCAAATATTTTAATGAAATTATTTTCAACCGACTTTAAATTTTAGTACCTTTGTGATCAATGTAAATATTTATTAAATACAATGTTATTTTTAATTATGCCGTATTTATTTGCTGTTGTAAATTATCATTTCAAGCAGTTACATATACAAAATAATTTCGATGTTTTACATCTGCCAGGCGTTCCGCGACGGTTTACAATTATTTTTTAACGGTTAAGTTAAGAAGCCTTAGAATTCGTAAAATCTCAATTTTTTTTAAATGGTATTCTTTCCTAAAAATTTCGTTAATAAAATTATTTTAGTACGTTGGTTTTAAAATCAAAATTATTAGAATAAGTGTCTTATCTAAGGAAAGGTAACGTATTTTGCTTTTGAAATCGGTTGCTTTTTTTTAAAAGCATAAATTAATTATGGTACTTTATAATATACAGTTAATAGTATGTTCGCCATTGCAATTCGTTCTTCATAAGCACATATTATTAAAACATTTTATGCAACATACAAAAAACGAAATAGATTCGGAATTATACTAAGGACGAAGAATGAGGCAATTTTGATAGCAATCATATAGCAATCAAGTAGACACGCGAAAAAGAAAAGGATTATTCTGAAGGTCTGGCAAGTTTTGCCATGATTTTATGTAGTTTCGATTATGATGTTACTTCTAATACTTATACAAAAATAAATGTTTGTTTGTTCGTATCTTATGCGCTGTCATACCGTTCATCCGGTTGTGATAATTTTTTTTCAATTTATTGTTTGAACTTGCGAGAAGGTTATAGGTATAGGACAAAGTACAAAGTTTATTTTATTTATTTACAGTTAGTATGTGGCGTGTATCGCTCTGGCCAGATAGAAAAATAAGCTTTATATGTCAAGCTAAAGCTCGAGTGATGCCAAGCTAAAGCTATATTAAAATTATACCTACTTTTTAGGGTTCCGTACCTTAAAAGGAAAAACGGAACCCTTATAGGATCACTTTGTTGTCCGTCTGTCTGTCTGTCTGTCTGTCTGTCTGTCTGTCTGTCTGTCTGTCTGTCTGTCTGTCTGTCTGTCTGTCGGGATGTCAACCCTTTTTTCTCTGAAATGAATAGACGTATCATGTTGAAATTAATATCATATACTCAAGTCTACGATGACATGCGGCCGTGAAAATATTAAGGTTCTAAGTCAACGCAATCAAAAGATAATGGAAAATATGTCGTATATTTTGACCATTTTAACGTTTTCGCAAGGGAATCAAAACCTATAGGGTACTTCCCATTGACCTAGCACGATGAAATTTGGCAAGAAGTAAGATCTTATGGTACAAATAAAGGAAAAAATCTGAAAACCGTAATTTTTTGTATGTATGTTTGTCTGTTTGTAAGTTTGTCTTTCAACCTTTTTCTCAGAAACGCGTGAAGGTAACAAATTTTTATCAACGTCAAGTACTCAGAGTTGTAATTACTAAGAGCTGTGAAAAAATCAAACTTCTAAGTTAACGCAATCAAAAGATACGGTCATTTATATCACATATTTTAAGTATGATAGCGTTTTTAACGTTTTCGCAAGGGAATCAAAACCTATAGGGTACTTCCCATTGACCAAGCATTATGAAATTTGGCCAGGAACAAGGTCCTTTAGTATACATAAAGGAAAAAATCCGAAAACTGTAAATTTCTGTTCCTGTGTCTGTCAGTCTGTACGTCTGTCTTTCAACCTTTTTCTCAGGAACGCGTAAATGTATCAAGTTGTAAATTGATCAAGCGGAAAATATATTAATCTTAGAATTAAAATTATATGTACTTGTAACAAATTAACATAGAAGTTGACCATGGTCAAAAAAACAATTTTAAAAACACTGAGAAGAAATTTGTATCAATACGAAAACATTAAAAAGCAGCAAACCTTTATAAACAACGCAATGCAATCTATATATCGCAGCTAACAAAATGATAGCGCGATGCAGCGTACAGCTAATGCCATCTATTACAACATTATGACATTAACTGTGATATAATTCTGCTCGATTAATAAAATTTTTTATTTTAATTATTATTTAAACGCGCTAAAAATTATAAAATAAACTTTTCATTTAAAAGTTTTATCGTCGATTTATAACGTCATTACGTAATTAACATTCAATATAAGAGCTTCACGCGATTTGATTTAAGTACTCGTATTGACTTAGTACGAAAATTTTAAAATTAAATACAAACAGATCGAGTTATTTAATTAACTTTTTTATCTACACATATAAGTCTTCTGGTTATTAGTAATATAATTAGTTATTTATAAATAGTTATTAGTTTTGTTCGAATTAAGGACTAATTATTTTCGTCTTGGCAACACTAATATATATTTCGATATTTTGATTGATAATGTAAATCTAAATATTTTACGAACGTAGTGCAGGGGTAGTGGAGTGTAGTAGAATATAAATAAAAATAAAACGAGAATAAAATATAATATAATTATGTTGATAATGTCATAGTCAACAAGTTAGTTCATTGAAATTGTCAAGAGATGGCGCTAGGTGTATCCTGAATCGCGCTATAACTTTTTTTTTTGAAAGTATAAGGTGTATTAGTACTTAAAATAAAATTTTGTGTTTCCATGGATTGCATCCATGATCGTGTTTTAAATTAAATTTTTAAGTAGTTTCAAAATAGTTTTTGGGACGTGTTTGGGACGGGATCCATATTTACATAATATTTGATTATATTTAAGCGACTTCTAAAAAGGAGTGTTTTCAATTCGACCTTGTATTTAATTTTTTTTTTTTTTATGTTTGTTCGCCGATTACGCCGCCATTTGGGCACCGATTTTCAAATTTTTTTTTTTGTTTGAAAAGGTATACTTCCAAGGTGGTCCCATTGTCTTCTTCAGGTCAGGATCAGATGATGGGATCCTGGAGAAATTGAGGGAACTCCTCAAATATTATAGGCAAGCGTATACCGATTTAGGTATTTTTGATAGTAACTTATGTTGGAACTGATGATGAAGACCACAAATGGCGTAGATGGGTTAGTCTTATATAGATTTCTATAAGTTTGTACGGAACCCTCGGTGCGCGAGTCCTACTCGCACTTGACCAGTTATTTATAAATAAAATCACCTCTACATAACATACTATTCATTTACTTTATTTAATAGAAAATACGGTTAACATCGATAGCGATTGCATTTATATTACATAAGTCTGTTCAGAATTAAATTAATGTCATGATTTTTTAAATAAAGTAATGTATTAAAGTATGTTTCAACATTATAGATGAGACGCGTTGCGGAGTTTAAACGTGAAAATGCGTCTCTTTTGGACAATTTACTACCGGAGCAAGTGCAGGAAGCATTTCTCGAGCACCAGGTGGTGAACGTCATGAAGGGCCGTGACGATAAAGGCAGAAGAGTGCTGATTGTCAACGTCGGAGGTAAGCATAGACCATTTACTTCCTTCATCGATTTCATTGCATCAAATAATATGTGTAATCCAAAAGTTGTGGAATGTATAAGTTTGTGAATTCTTCAACTTATTGATTATGATATTAGTGTAATTTGGAATAGAGATACTACATTACGTATTGGATTAATCCATTCGATATTTATTTCAAGCGTAAAACCGCAATAGTTATTAAGCTCTGAGTCTACTGTAAAGCAGCAGCTAAGAATTAGAATATTATTAATGGGACTGAGATGAAGAACATAGTGATAAATTTTAAATGATGCTGAAAAGCCAAAAGAAAATTTCTTGACAGGATCGTTACAAAAATTCACAGGGCTAATCTAAAGATCGTTTTAAACATTTATATAAATCGCTCCATCTCTTTTCAAGCCCACAGGAAACGTACATTTTTATTTACATCGATGTATATTACAGATTGTAAAACGTAAACATTAAATATTTTATTTTTGTCATCACATATTTAGTCCAGTGATTTTATTAAAGCTGATTGTAATGTTTATAAATCTTCATTGACTACAACAAACGATAACAGTAATCCCAGTGTATGCAAACGGATATTATTACAGCTGATAATAAAAGTGTACAGAGAAATATTACCGTTTATGATCTATTCAGTCATCAAATTTAATTTGCGTGAATTCATTTAACAATCTTAGAAATATATATGAATAGTAAATAAAATATTTTAATACCTTTAAAGTATCCATGCATGTCATACATCTTAACCCCCTCTCATGGCTTGACCTATGTTAACCGTTGATATAAAGTGGTCTATGTGTTATTCTGACTTATTATTATTTTTACTATAAAGTTTGATTAATATTCGTTATGTTGTTTTTGTGTAAAAGACAGGAAATATCTATCCATCCATTCTCTTAAATGTACCATTTATAATAGTAGTAAGAAGAGAAGGATTTTTTTCTTCATAATAATTAAATTAATGTTATTTTTGGTAGTAAAATGTTAACGCATATTTTGCATAGGTTCGTGGGACCCAAAGAAAGTGTCTGCCGATCAGTTGTTCAAGCTATTCTACTTGATCCACGAGGCAGCCATGCTGGAGCCGGAGTCGCAGGTCCGAGGCACCGTCGTCATTATGGATTTCTACAACATGGGCTGGAGTCAGGTAATGAATCTCGTCTTTTTACCACTTACATGCACTAATAATTTTTATATTCATTGGCATTATTTTATCGGAAGTGTCTTTCAAAATCAGACTATTTGTCAAAATTAATTATTTTGACTTTTTAACCGCCTTCAAAAAAGGGGGGGGCCTCAATTCGTCGGGAATTTTTTAATTTTATTTATCTACGTTCACCGATTACTCGAAAACCGAAAACCCCGACCGATTTAATTAATTCTTTATTTTAAAGGGTATGCTCTTCCATTAGTCCCACAAATTTTCATCGAGATTGGTTTAGTAATTTGATTTTAAAATAACTGTAATAAGTATACTATCCAAGTTAACGAAATTTCGTATTTTACTTTTGAACCCGGTTAACTTTTTTAGGACTTTTGTAAAGAGGTATAAACAGGTTGGCACTGAATAATTTTTGTAATTTATAATTCAGTAGTAAATATAAACACTCTTCCGTATATCTATTAATAAATATAATATGATACTAATTGTTCCGCTTGCGTTTTTGAAATATCTCTACATCAAAAGTATAAGGTTACGAAAAATATTTATAATATTAAAGATAATTAAATAGTACTAAAAATAATCCGTCTTACACAACACGTTGCTAGATAAATATTTTGTAATTTTTTCATAATCACCTACTAAATGTCGACGTTCTTTATGTGAATGCTTTTCACGATATAAGATTGTTCAGGAAACTAGTGTTGACATACAATTATATAGTTCATAGTACATAGTTCACATATTATATTACTAATATCTCAGGTGAATTATATGCAATTGTTTCTACTCTATCGACGAGTCAATATAATTAACTAATTTATTAGTATTAATAGTGTAGCCACTGATATTTAAAGAACAAAAGAGATATAATATACGTCCGATATCGTTTACTAATTACTGTAAAGTAATGTGAATTATTTGTGTGTTAAATAAAAACAATAATACAATTATTTTTATATATAATTCTACAAATGTATTCATAGACTCTTTATGAAAAACTTAATAAAAGCTTAAAACATACGCATGCAAAGAACGTCTACTTATCAATATAAAATTGCTTCTTTCTGTAGTCCTTTGTTATTTTCCAATAAAAGTAGGTATATGTTTCGCAATGATGATCTTATACAATTGAACATATATGTTCAAACTAAAGTTCGTTTCCCTTTGCGTTGAAGGTTTGGCACGCTAGTATTGTGTTCATTGTTTTCAGGAATTGATTTCAAGGTCAACGTTTTCGTGACGCGATAATTGTCTTCCTAAAAAAAGTACAAAATTAGTTTATGTACTTTTGTTTTTAGAATATAAAATAACACATTATTTTTTATCTAAAAATATAATTTATCCCGCTTTCACATATTTTAAAATCAAAATAAAAATTTAAACGATTTAAACACAATAATTTATTTTAGATGACAAAATATTTGTCGACAATTCAGACAATGTCTTAAAACTTTCACTGCGCGTGCGCATAACGTGATTGCAAAATATATGTGTATAGATATGAATGTAGTAAACATTCTTCTTTGTTAGTTTTATTATTAGAGCTAGAATCTTATTTCCTTTTTCCAATGGAACTATACAAGTAGACGAGTGCACCCCGCGGACGTGAATTGGGTCCCTCAATATACAACATTACGACAATATTTATATATTTCCCACAACATACGTATTAGATAGGTTCATCATTTATTGTATTAAATAACAACGTAACATATTTAAATGCATACAAAACAATAAATAGGGACCACTTTTGTTCCGTGCTATCTCTGTCGCATTTATTTTTTTTAAATAACAACGCCCTTTGGACAGCATGATTCACAAGTCCTCAACAAAGTGTTTTGGTAGGACGGTAGAAGCTAAGTACTGTAATTACAAAGTAAGCATATTTAACAAAGATACGGATAATACAAAGACAGTTCTCCATTGTCTCTTTATCGTTTTGTTGCGTAGTTACAAAACACTTGTATATTAGATTTATTTCTTTACTGAGGCACGTGCCTTGACTCTACTTGATCTAGTTACAGGATACATTGTGTCTCGATATCTTTATCTACACATTTAAAAATTAGGATTACGAAAAGAAAACGTTTTTGACGTACTTACATAATAGTGATTTAAAAATCTACTTTACGATATAACGAAATTTCTTACGTAAAATAAATAGTTAACAATAATAACATAATATATATTGCTAATAAAATATAAAATTAATTCAATTGATTGCAAAAATACGTATTGTTTTATTTGTTTTCTTGTCATAGTGATTAAATTAACATTTATTTCAATAAAATTTCATTACACAATGCATAATTATATTACGTACAAAATTTCCTAACAGGATCTGATATGTCTTGACCTTGACTTGCCGATACGATATTTGTACTTATATATGATTTATAAAAAATATCAATTAACGTTATCTTTAACAGTAAGGTATTTTGTAATTATGACGATGTATCTATTTACATGCATATAATAATAATCGAACAAGGACAGATGTTTGTACTTTATTGTAATTATTATAAAACGTATTTAACTTTGTTAAGTACGCAACATTTTAAGTAAGTTTTTACAAGACTGCTGAACCTCATTTTGAAATTACAATTCTCATTACTAATATAAATTAAATTTTTGAAGCCCATATAGTATTAACAGGAGTATTCTGCTTGTATAACACAAAATCTTAAAGTTATACTGTGAGAAATTGTAAGTCAAATGAGCTAAAATAGTGTTAGTGTGCCACTGTACTCGTCGTAAATAACAAAGTAATATAATGCGCTTATCCATACATAAGTACACAAATTGAGCAAAGTACAGATATACTTCTTTATAGAATACAACTATTATTTACCATCGTTGTGTATCATTTAAGCTGACGATTTTATTACACTGAAGCAAACAGGGCCATTTACTTTGTATTATTTTATATCGTATAGAATTACAGATTTCTTTCGATTAAAAAAGTTCTACGGTTAACATAATTTCACTGGTTGTAGAGCCTAGCTATAGCTCGCGTATGGGCTGGCTCGATCAGGGGAGTACCATACTCTCACAGAAAATTGGCGTGAAGTACCTATATCTACAGCAATATAGTTGCATTTTGTATGATGAGAACTGACCTTCCCCATATTTTCCCTTACTTTTTATATCCCTCCATCCACAATTCATTTTTACGGTAGCAATTCAAAAGTCTACCGGTAGTAATTTAACATCACGTGCTTATTTGCCTACTATATATAAATGAAATATGATCTTTCAATACTGGAATGGTGATAAATTTTTGCAAATATTAAATAACAATAAAGAGCTCAAGCGACCTTAAGTTTTAGTATATTAAAAACCTATCTATCCTATAAAAGTAATTTACAAGCAGGTCACGTCCAAAGTGTTATTGTTGTTCGAACGTTACCGATAGAACATTAACGACGTACTACTTTACACTTCCTCGTTCGATATTTTATCATGTTATTGCAGAATACGTATCCTTCAAAAAGATGTCTAAAATGAAACTGACTAAGGGTTTTGTACCTCAGTCACTCGTACAAATGATAACATATAATAAATGATAATAATAATAATCATTTAATTTCAAGTATCAACGACTCATAGTGTTAGTTAAAATTTTCTTAAGAAACTATGTTAGTATTACAATTGCTTAAATTAATGTAAATAAATATTAAACATACAAAATAACATTACTAGCCCTAGAGCACTGGTCCAGCTGAGATCCTACAGCAATTGTTCAAAAATGCACAGTCCAGTCTACAAGCTATCATACTCAGGATACTGTTAGGGCTACCCCGAACTCTACGCACCAAGGATGAACATCGTTTCCGAATTATCGCATTGTAAATGCTTTATTGAATTGAATACGAAGTGCATTGTATGCTTCTTGGGTAAAATGTGCCCACAGACTACACGTGTAGAAAGAGGTACAGTATGCTCTAAACAGAGTAAGTTTGACCTCCCTCGAGCCACCTGCAAACATTCGGGTAATCATGTTAGCCCTAACACATAAAGCCTAGTTGTTTTTTTTTATTACACATCTTACACGTGGTTGTTTTTATTATGTGTTGTGTAGTTTTAGGGCTTTGACTATAATCATACAGAGTTACGCTATTCATTAGTTTTTTTTATGATAAAGCAAAAACGAAAAAATGCTTTACGTTTTGCGTTAGGGGAATCCCCTTAATGCTGTCCCTTTTATAGTTTTTGTTGTGTCCGCTACAATTTTAAATCTAGAGAAAACTCCAACTTGATACCGATTACGTTTCGAAAGATATGTTTTTTAATCAAACAAAGAGACAGTAAATTTTTTATTAATAGGTTCCCATTGGCACCCTTTGGGTACGGAATCCAAAAAAATAGATTTAGAGTAAGTATTGAGAGGAAAATCGTAAAGCAAGGTTTTGGCTCAAGGGGCATCACGTCCGAGGCTGAGAAATGATTTCGTATTCCCTGAATGTATAATCATCTGCGTTCGACTTATCTCGCGGTCGTTAGACTCATCACAAACAACGATGTGCTTAAATGATTTGTTTACAATCATTGATGGATATAGTGTTTTGTTCTCGTTTAAATAAATAATCATATTGTTATTTTTTACTTATCTGTGCAAACATTCTAGAGATGAGTCTATTCTGTCGACTGTTATGAAATGTAATCTGAACAATGTAATGGCTGTATTACGTTTTTTGCCGCCCGAACCTAACTTTGCATGTAATAATTGCGTAAACAAAGGTCTATAAAAAACAATTTTATTGTTACTTTAAATTAAGAAATAAATGATTTATAAAATCCAAATTTTTTGTTAATAATAGGCACAGGTTTTGATAATTCTGCTATGACATTGGTCACTTACTTTTCATATGAGAATATACCTAGTACAAATTATTGGGATTTTAACAATATTATTTTAAGACATTTTTTTCATATACGAGTATCAGTATGCCATATCAGTACGGGTACATCGATTATTCTTATAAGTAATCTATATACTAAGTATTAATAAATATTTTCGTTTCTCAAATGGTATTTGTTCAAGATAATTTCGTATATTTAACGTTTACATATGATAGACCAATATTTTAGTTAAATTTCCGTTCATTGTCAAAATTGAGAAGGATACGGTATTTCCTTTACAAAGGAAGGACATACGCAAACTGACGACGCAAATGGTTCTATGTAAATAAAAACCCTTTCAAGTTTGTTTATCTGATCTGTACTGACCTCTGAGCCCACCACAATTAGGTTTTGTGTTACATATGTCAGTTTATCTTAATTGTACGTTCTTATATGTTTTTGCTTCATTACAACTAATAAGAGGAACGCTCGTGCCTTATTTATTATTTGGTACCTATCACAGTGTATACAATATAGAAATGTTATAATTTTTATAGAATTATTTAAATAACGATATGACTTCGTTACTTTATAAGGCTGCTTTACCAATTTTCACGTTGGAAATTTTCATTTTATATAAATCGGAGAGAACAAGAAAATCAATCGGTCATTGTATAGTGTAAAAGATAAAAATGAAAAAAAATATTCGGAATAAGATACGCAATTTTTCTTATCACAGTAATAATGAAGGAATCTGAATTATCCAGTATTAAAATTAATAAATCAAATGACACGAAAGAAACTTTGATAATTTCGATAAGTTGGTCTAATCAACATATCAGAGTTATTTTATAATGCGATAGTAATAGCACATTACAGTTGATTTCTTATAAGATTGATGAATACCGTATTTTAAATGTTAATAAATATGTATTATTAACTAGCTGCCGGCCCTGACTTTATCTGGGTGTAGGTAGTAGTTGAGATTTACTCACTTCCTTTTAATATGAAGATTTTTTTCACTTTTCTGTAATATTTTTCAAAAATTTTAGCACAAACCTTGTCTAGATCATTGCAAACACAAAAAAGTAAATAACCAATAGGTGCAGCCGTTCGAAGTGATACGATTATACGACATGTGCATCATTGATTTTTATTTATATAGATTAAATAAAAAAAAAACCTTTAGAACTAAAGACCATTTTAACAAACAATACTTTTAAAATTTTTCTATATTGCTTTCATCTTTATTTGTTCAATGTAGAAAAGAGGCCAAAATAATAAACAATAACAATTTATGTTTCAAATAACAAGTTTATCGGTCGTCGTAATACTATCACGATTTGATGAATTTAATACTCTATCGATGGCACTTGACGTGTAAATCCAATACATATGTTGAGAAAAGGAAACAAAAATATCAAAACTAATATTTTGCTTTCATATTTTTTGCTCCACCTTAACTGAACAGAAAATTGCGGAATCTGGTTTTAAAATTGCGGAAGATACTAGTTTTTATATTTCAAACTGCATCTTATCTTTTTATGTGATAAAACCTGTCTGGGAAACGAGCATCGTCTTCTTCCAGAGTTTTGCGACCGCGTTAAATCGTCAAAATAATCGCGTAACAAGGGTCGCCAACCGAAGAATCAATTTTAGCGAGCACCTTTAAGTTTTTTGTATCCTTACCTTGATTAATTCGTTTTAAATATAGTAGAGGAAAATAATATGAGGATATCTGAAGTTTCCGTTCGGAAGAAATTTTGTGTCATGCATACTTATGAAACGACCACGTGATTAACTCAATATCCTTAACAGGAGAGGTTTTAAATTTAAGTTTTTATTAAAATTTTTAAGAAGTGTACCTCATTATGATCTTTGTCACTTTTTTTCACAGACAATGGGCCTTACACCGGCGTTTTCTAAGCGTCTGCTGACTTTCATACAAGATGCTATGCCTCTTAGATTAAAAGAAGTGCATTTTGTAAAGGAACCCATGATCTTTAACGTCGTCTGGAAAATGTTCAAGCCTTTGATCAGAGAAAAGCTAAAGACCAGGGTAAGTTGATCATCCATTTGGACATAATGTTGCAAGTTATTTTCGTAATTACAATAGGTAATCCCACATTTTAAAACTAAAAATTAGTGAAATAATTACAAAAACTTGTATAAAGTTTCAGTCGTTTTAAGTTACTTGGCATTAATCAAAATGAACAGATATAATGTAATTTACGAGTATATTAAATAGTGTATATGTTTTTAAATAATGACAAGTTTGTGATATAATTTTGATTACACTGTTTATTTCGACTTCTAGATCTTCTTCCACGGCTCCAAAATGGCGTCTCTCCATAAGCACATAGCGCCGACGCACCTGCCGGCCGACTACGGCGGCGAGCTGAACGCCATCGACTACTCCGCCGCCGACTGGTACCCCGTCATCAACGACGTCCTCCCACACATCAACAACTGGAATACATACGGATTCGTCAAGAAGACGTAATTCTCCTAAATTAAACCTTAGTTTTACAAAACCAGACTTAAGATTGATGGTCGTACGGTTTGGTTTTTTAGTCTTAGTTAGCAATTTGCCATAATTAGAGGATGCTTAGACAATTGAGGTATGATGGATGAGTATATTTTCCTCGTCGAGTTTTACGAAATCATATATTTTTATAAAATGTTTTCAAATTTTTATGTACTGAATTTTACTTTTTTATTATTTATTAGAGTATCAATTTGTACATATCGTGCCTTAATGTCGAACAAAGATATTTGAAGATGAATTTTTAATATAAGTAGATGTTTTTAATATAAATTACTATAAAGTTAGTACATTTTAGAAAAGTTATGAATAAACTAAGCAGTATAATTTTAATCGATAAACTTTCATGTACAAATTATAATCATTTAATTTTTATTTATAAAATATAGATGATGTCAATCATTTTGTGATAGCAACGTGTAGGTATCACGAGAATGACATTCGTATGTATTCATATCACTAACGAAGGTCAAATGTAAGAATGTTTTTTTTTAAAATACTTTTTTCATATGTTTTGTGTTACTAGCCCACCCCGGCTTCGACGGGTGTACTAATTTAGGTCTTACTCACTTTTTATACGGTTTCGTACGATTTCCATATATTTTCTCTCATAGCAACATTGTCCTGACAAATATTCTAGCCCACAAGCCGCAACGGTTCTAAAGTGATGTGCGAATATAAATTCGGCATTTGTTTTTTATTTATATACATTTAAACTTTCCTTAACGTTAAAACAAATTGCTCAAATCGTTTGTAGTCATCGATGATTTTGTCGTGTAAGATATTTTATTTTTCAATTTACGTCTATACCATAATATTTTTATTGTAATGAAATATTTGTGCCTTAAAATAATGGAATAAAAAAAATTAAAGACAAAATTTTATAAGTAGTTACTAAGTATTCGTCTGTTGTTTGTTTAGAAAATGATATTTGAGCGGATTTCATGACATTTTTTATACGAAAACGATGATTTTTTGTACTTTAAGAGATATTATGCTACAGTTTTCTAATATAAAGGCTGTGAATGAAAAACTGCACTGTTTTCAAAAGTCAAAATTATATATATTTGCTAAAAATAAAATACATTTTCGACATTTTTTTAATGGCCAAAAAAATTTTTTTTTTTATTCAGTCAGAATAAAATATAGTTAATCATCTTAATATCAAATCAATATTCATGTATAAAATAAAAGACAATCTGATTAAGTAGGCCAGTAAAACCATTCGAAATTGCTTCTTGTCATCGAGAGTAAACGTAGCTTAATGGATGTTGTTATAGATTCTGAACTAAAATATGTGTATGTTTTGTATGTCTTACATAAATAATATAAATGATTGTAAGAATTTGTTTTTTTTTTTAAATTCTTACTCACTTATTTTAACTAACACGTAAATGAGTTCCTTACATCGTTACGATTTTTAATGGAGTACAGGAGGATTCATCAAGATAACCCGGTAGGGAGATATTTGAAATTATGAGAGCTAGAAAAAAATTGTAAAAGGAATCATGTAACCGATTTTGGAGTTACGATAAATTGCAGTCAAAGATTTCAAATAAACTTTATACGGTTTGGAAATTGAACCTGGTAATTAATAAAAATCTTATTTCGTGACTTCGTGATGCAGAAATAAATAGGGTAGGTCGTGAGGAATAAATGTTATGCATGGTATCCGCAATGTACTAATCTTCTTTTAATCAACCGAGTTTCTTTTTTTATTGCTTAAAATGGATAATAGTCAAATTTCGACCAATAGTCGAACTCAAGTATAGGTAATTAATTGTATTAAGAAACTAGCTAAATTTATATACTAAATTCTTTGATACGATTATAATAACCGTACAATACGATCGTATAATACCTTTCACATTGATTACATAATTATATAACATGTATGTATGTCACAGGGAACTAAGCTTAATAAGCCGTCCAGTTAACAGCCGAGCCTTTTTACTATATGTCGGCGTTCAAATGGCGGCCTGAATGATATTCAGACATTAATCATTCATTTAGGCAAATGACTTTTAACAATAACGTTTAATTATTTTTTTAGTGTATTCATCGTTTAATTGCTTGCCTCGCCTATTTATTTAAATTTAGTTCCTTGAGGTTAGGGTGACTTAAATGTATGAATGTCTTTTTAATAGCAATTAAGGTTTTTAACATTTCTGGCGCTGCGGGATGAGCAGCCTGTGCGCCCTAACGTAACAAAGTGCAGACATCTATGGTGCTTCCGCTTCGTTACAGCATACTGTGGCTGCTCCCACTCCACGCCTTCGGACTTACAAAAACATTCTAGGGTTAGAACAGATCAGTACCAGGTGAAGTCGGAGTTGGTTAATTGGGCTCTAATTTCTAAATAACAATATGTTATATTTAAAAATAATTAAATGAACTTTTTCTAATATCAGATATTTCATCCTTTTTCCATTTGTCACATGGTTACTCTATTGTATGAGTGGCCTAAACAGCAAAGGGCTTGTATCCAGAGCCGTTAAATAAATAAAAAAAAAGAAATGTCCTAAGCATCAACTAGCCAGTTTATTAAATATTTTAATAGACGCTACGGCTGCACATCATTCACGGAGCTAGTTAAACGGTAAGAAGGTTAAAAGGTTGTTATTGATCGACTTATTGAGCCAGTTGGCTGCGACATGTATATGTAGTTAAAGCTCACAAAAACGGTATAATTTTTGAAACTCTTCATATTATTTTATTACTTTCAGCGCGAGTTTATACGCAATGTTATATATAAATGTTAATCAATACTAAGGCGTAAGAAGAAATTCCGATTTTGTTTAACTGAACGCCTGCGAATAATATAATAGCAAAGTTTATATTTCTCCTTTTAGCTGGGTTGCTCGTTTAAGTTAGCAACAACGGTATGCAATGTGTTAAAGTAAATAATGTTTTATTATTCGAATATGAGACTTAGAAAACCATAAAAATGGGGGATACCTATGTTAGGAATATATCATAAAAGTAAATAATACTGTATTTTGTCTATGGTAGCTCGTTGATCAGTTAGTTATTATTATATATCGGCAGTACGCACCCTCCCTCTCTCTAGGATAGATTGCTCGTCTTTACTCTCAGAAATATATTCATAATTACGAATAAACTAGTAACTAGATAGAGAGAGAGACTTAACCCTTAATGGCCTGATTTACGAAATTGTTTTATTTTTAAAATATTACTGTGTTTGCTTGAAGGTCTAGATGAAGGGAAAAATAGTGAAATAATTCACAATATTAATTTTACATATTTATTTAGAAAAAAAAACAGGTACCAATTTTGATACTTCAAGCGTTATGGCCATACAGAAATCAGATATACCTAGGCTAAAATTAATAGTAATGAGAACATTTGGTTTAAAAGATTGGTATCAAAATTGAAACTCTAGGCTATTAAGGGTTAACAAACCCCAGAGATAACTTAACAACCTAATGAAATCATTAATTCTATATTCTTGCGATAAGTTTGCCTGCGATACATGATTACTTATTTGTTGACTTTTTGAATTGGTGTTAAAATTATACATTCACATATTTCTCAACTCGTATCAAAGTGGTCGGCGCAAATGTGATTTTTTAACATCCTAAACGTAGCAAGTAACGATGCTCGATCAAATGTCAAATATCATCGGTTCACGTTTCGTCATGGGATATTAGGGTGTGCAGACGAAGATGAAAACTAACAACTAATTAAATAATTGAATTGAAATTGAACGCCAAAAGATTTTCTTAAATTATTTTGTTATATGTCAGTTTTAGAATTATGTAGTTTTTTTTTTCATAACTTAAGTAAGTGGTTCAAAATGGTACGCTTTTGGTAATATTAAGCGACTTATTGGTCCTCTGTACAATGTTTGTGTTTTGTGTTTGTAGTAAAAGTTTAATGTCCATCGAATGTTAAAATATGAATAATATTTATGTTGAATTGATAATTTTCTTAAAGAAAAATGTCAAACACATTTTTGGGTATGATAAAATATCTCTTTAAAATGCGCTATGACCAAGCATTAGTTGAAACATTATCATTATATAACTTGACGAAGCGGTGATGATGAGTTAATAAACGTGGAATGGGGGCTTACATAATAATTATGATATTTGGTAATTCTTGCAGTACTATGTCAATAAACTATAGACCTACTTTTGTTTTTACATAATTTATTTATTCTAAAGGTGTCCACATTAGTTTGATCTGATATTATATTTGGAAATATACTTTTTTATACGAAGACGGACGCCGGTTCGGAATATTGTTTCTACTGAGAGATCATAGCAATATTATTTCAAACTAGACCGCCGAGTTACCTGCTTTGCTTTGCTCGTATATATTTTGGTAGCCGCGATTCATAAAACTAGTAAAATACTATCTATCAAGAGCTGATGTAAAGTTTTAAGAACTATTTTTTAATAAAGGTTGAATTTATACTTCAGTAATTTTAGTAATTAAATTTTTAACAATTAGAATATTCTGTTCGACACATATATTCCTTTAGTAATCCCCGACTAAAAAAGAGGGCTGTTACAAGTTTGACGAACATATGTATGTGTGTATCATAGCTCCATAACGAATAGACCAATTTTATTGTGTTTTTTTGTGTAAAAGCGGATGTTATCAAGTCGATTATTAGCTATTATTTATAAAAACTTGTTCAGACATTTCAATGTTATCACTTTTTTAACCGTCGAGAGGATCTGAGCAACTTCTACTAGTGTTATCTTACCTGACACTGCAGCGTCATCTGGAATCAGCGTGATACCTCGCCAACAAACAGCACAAGTATCGTGTTAGGGCTCGCTGAAATGGTCTCAGTGAATATTGGTCTTGGGTTTTTTGAAATTTACAATTTAATTTTTTATTGTTCTATAACGTGTATCCCAACTACAAAACCTATTTCGATGATTTAAGCTGTGTTATATTAATCATCTTCGGCCAAACTTCATTAATCATTCTGTATATCTAATTTTTGTATGTTTTATATAATACATATCGGTTGAGCTTGAGCTTGAGGTCTTTTTAAATACTTATAAAATTAGTTATGTGGTAAGTTTGTGATTTGATTTAATTATATACTTATAGATAATAACTTCATGTCTATTTAATGGAAATAATTAAGAGTAACGTATAATGAAGTAGATCAAGGTTTAAATTTAGCACAGATTAATTTTTCCTTTGTACAAGCGGCAAAAAAGAACAAAAAAAAACAATAGTGTACCGACTATTTAGCATTGAATATGCTATGTGCCGCACCTAACCATTTTAATCTTGAAACAATTATAATTATTAAAACTCGTTTCTGAACAAAAAAACTTTGTCTTCAACTATTCTTATATTATTTGCACAATTATGTATATTTTAATCGACATAAAAAAAGAGTTTTTCAGTTCAAAAAAGCGCTGATGTTTAGAACACGTCGATCTCAACTGATCTTCGCGGTTCATCTCATTCTCAGTACTGAAGGAATGCATCGTGAGGAAATCTGCATGTGCAGGGAGAAATTCTTGCATATCCGCTAACTCGCAGTGGAACAGCGTGGTCGATTAATCTCTAAACCTTATCCTTAATAAGAGAGGAGACCATTGCCCAGCAGTGGGACTTTTATAGACTGTTACTTACATGCTTTTATTATTAATAGCCTCATTCCCGTTCTTTATATCCGTATCCAAAATTTTTTTTTGTGCGTGCTGCGTGCTAAATTTAGGGTCATTTTAATGAACGGTCTAGTCATCCAATAAATAGCTAATTTAACGTTTTAGTGAACATGTATAAATACTGATAAGTATTTATAAAATAAATAATTTAACTAGCAAAATAAAATAGTACACTATCTTAGTTAGTAAAATTAATTACTCAATCAAACGAAGGCATCAAACGTCCTTAAACGTTTCTTCTCAAAACATTGGAATCCATACCTTGTTATCACTTGTTATGTATGAATTTACTTTGGATAATGAAAAAATTACTTTGCCCTGCCGTCTCCGTGTGCGCAGGTTATTAGTGAGGCTGTTATGAGTTATGACATGGTGGTGGGACAATCTCCGTTATGTGCGCTTGCGCCGGCACTGGTCACTACGTTGTATCAGTTGCGCGCGCGCTTTTTCTCGCTCTACTCATAAACATCTCGTAAAAATAAATAAAACACGTTTCACGCGATTCACTCACGAGAACTTTAATTATAATATTAAGAGATTTTAATATTTTGTAAATTTTAGATCGAAGAAGATTATTTAATGGTAGTAGTTTTGGAAGTGGATTTCTAAAATTATGAAATAATAGATCGTGAAATCTGTGTCGAGTTGCTTAACGAGCTTAAATCTTAGTGAAGGGTTTGCGACAGTACTGGCCTACTGATGGAAGCTGGTTTTATAGGAACTAAATTAAGAAATTGAACATTATAGAGTTTGAGCCGCACTTGGATTTTACACTTTTTGTTGAAAGAAGAACAAGAAAAATGAGTTTACAGTTTGAATCAGATGGCACTCCTTTCGTTATGTGGGCGGAACATAAAATAAAACTAGAAAAAATGCCTATAACAGAAGATTTCTATGTAAAAAAGGCAAGGAATGAATTAAGAGAAACGGCAGAAAATATTGAAAATGGTCTAAAAGAATTAAGGCAACTTCTTAAAAGTAAGTATATTTCAATACAAATGATATTTTGTAATAAAATCTAATCTATCTGTTTAATGATAATTACTTAATCTGGGAAAATATTTCTGTTATATCACGATAAATATGGAGGAAACTCGACAAGATATATATATAGATAATATTGTAATTTAATGTTACTTTTATTATCTAATAAAATTATATATATATACATTAATATCATATTCGAATGTAATCTCATGCGAATTAATTTTTTAAGGTTTTAAAAATGATAAGCAAGATTTATTACTTAAATTAAATATTAAATATACTAGCATTTTTTATGGGTCTTAATTTTTAATGAAGTGTTTTTTTTGCAATATGGATAGTGTTTCAATTTCACTTAAGAGAACAACGTTAAACAAATAAAACGAAAAACAGGTTTCGATCTTATGTTAAGTTGATATTTAGGTTAAATATCAAAGTATTATCGTTTAGTACTTTCTACCGCATCGTCGTCACATTTACTGGTTGCTACTGGTTACTTTTATGCATTTTATTTTGGTAGAAGTACACTTGTAAGATTTGGTTACAGATTTCCATAAAATTTACATAAATTCTTTATCGTTGATTTTTCACCTGAAACAATATACTGTTGGTGTCTTATTTTTGACCCTCGACAATTTTCGTAAGGTTATCTACACATCTTACAAGTGTAATTTTTGCCTAAAGAATAAATGCTTGAGAAGCTGTTGAAAATAAAGGAAATTATAAGTTTGGCTAATACAACACTTTATTTTACACTATTTAAGGAGCATAAAAAAGAAGATTTAGAAATTTGTGGTGCCGCTAGGTACCTAACATTTTTAGTCAATAGTTAATTATTTTATTGTATTTAGTACATCTAAGAGAATCAAAATCTCATCAAAAAGATCTTTTTTTTATCTCCATTGTTTATATTTTTATTTTCATATAAAGTAATTTTTGTGTAGAACTTTGTCCCCGAGCGTGTTGTTAAAAAAATAATCAAAGATACAAAGAAACAAATACAATAATACAAAAATTAAAACCTCACTGCCTCAATATAAACTTTTATTGATGAAATAACATTTGAAAGTATCTACTAACCTAGTATTGGAGATCGGCGTTTTTTGCGTAATTCCTTTACCATGGAAATTCTGGGAAAAAAGTATAACAATGTTAGGTAATTTTTTTCCCATCTCTTTCTATTTCGTACTGAGGACGGCCATCGCAGAGGTATTAATGGGCAATCTCCACATTACCCGATCTCCTCCTCAGGAATCGAGTATCTTTTCGAAGATTTCTGCAGTGAAAACAAAAAAATAAACAGCAAGAGGAATCTTCGTAGAAATCCTTTTTTTTTTTTTAAATGTAGCGGTGGTATTTGAACTTGAATCTTCAAATTCCAGACAGTATTTACATAGTTAAGTGTAGGTTATTCAAGCTTTGGTTTTAACAAAGTATGCATGATGATGTCAGATCAGACTAGCTTGACCGTGGCAGTACCTCCCTCTCTCAAAAAGTCGGCGTGAAATAACTAATAATATAGCTGCGTTTCGTACGGTGCGTGAGAGAGCCGGAAGCCCAACTCTCTGCCCTATTCCTTTCCTTACGTCAGTTTTAATCTATTTAATTGCCCTATTTTATCCCATTTTTTGCCAGAAACATAAAAAAAACATTTATTATAACCTAAACCGCCAAAAAGAGATACGTTTTTTTAAATATAAATTAAAATACACATTACAATAAGTTACGGGCTGATTGCGAATTGCTGTTGTTATTTTTTTTCATTTTATTTAGATTTTCCAATAAAAATTGACAAATAATTATTTATTGACTAAGGAGTATAGAACAAAAATGAAAAAAAAATATATAAATGTTTACTGTGCATTATTAGTTGCCGTGCATAAATATATTTCTTAAACATAAAAAATGTCAGAAAAATACTTGCAATATAAATTCATAACTTAACTCGTTTTTCCATTAATAGTTTCCTAATAATTAATAAAATAATATGAGTATTTCTCAAGCATAAAATCAATATAATTTTTGGTAGCCGTCACTATACGCCAATTGATAATAATTAAAAATTGTTAATTATTAACTTTATAACTTATTGTGTTTTATCATATTATTGAAATATTATTTATGTTATTCATTTATTCAACGACAAAAAAATACGTATCCTCGCAATAGATGTTTTTGTTGTTACTAAAAAAATGTAACTCATGACAAAGAGACTTCATCAGTCGGTCGTTAGTCATTCGTTTATTAGCTATGTCATTTTTAGTAACGACTCTTATTATTGATCGTATCACATATATAAGCATACATGTAGATGGAAATTAATCAAGCAATTGGTCTCGAGCCATATTAAATATCTCGTCATTTTGATATGACTGACATGCTTTGTTATCTGTCAGGATCAGTCACAGTGTTATAATAAAATATTCATCATGATTTTTTTTATCTCTGGAATATAACAGTGAATGTATGATGCCTTAAAAAAATCAAAATCGCAAATCTAAGACTTCAAAAAGCAGGCCCGCGCCGAGTAAAGAGGCGCCTTCCCTAAAATAAAATCAAATTAAAAAAATATCTTAAGAAAACTTCTCAAACCCTTCAATATATTTATTTTATTAGTTTGTTAAATCGTTCTGTCTGTTACTTTTATTTTTCTTAAATTATTAATAAAATTATTTATTTATCATTAAAATTTTTTGAGGAAAATTGCTGTCGTCCGCGATTAATGTTTCAGGAAATTATAAATTATAATAAATGAAATAAAAAAAAAACTTTAATGAACGTTTATCGCGTTTTTAATAATATTTATCACGGGGTCTTTTTAAGTATATATAAGAAGGATTCTAAATAACTGGTCAAGTGCGAGTAGGACTCGCGCACCGAGGGTTCCGTACAAACTTATAGAAATCTATATAAGACTGGTTAGTCTTATATAGATTTCTATAAGTTTGTCTCTACGCCATTCGTGGTCTTCATCATCAGTTCCAACATAAGTTACTATCAAAAATACCTAAATCGGTATACGCTTGCCTATAATATTTGAGGAGTTCCCTCAATTTCTCCAGGATCCCATCATCTGATCCTGACCTGAAGACAATGGGACCACCTTGGAAGTATACCTTTTCAAACAAAAAAAAAAATTTGAAAATCGGTACCCAAATGGCGGCGTAATCGGCGAACAAACATAAAAAAAAAATTAAATACAAGGTCGAATTGAAAACACTCCTTTTAAGAAGTCGCTTAAATATAATCAAATATTATGTAAATATGGATCACGTCCCAAAAATTATTTTGAAACTACTTAGGAGCACTTTAATTTAAAACACGATCATGGATGCAATCCATGGAAACACAAAATTTTATTTTAAGTACTAATACACCTTATACTTCCAAAAAAAAAAGTTATAGCGCGATTCAGGATACACCTAGCGCCATCTCTTGACAATTTCAATGAACTAACTTGTTGACTTTGACATTAACAACATAATTATATTATATTTTATTCTCGTTTTATTTTTATTTATATTCTACTACACTCCACTACCCCTGCACTACGTTCGTAAAATATTTAGATTTACATTATCAATCAAAATATCGAAATATATATTAGTGTTGCCAAGACGAAAATAATTAGTCCTTAATTCGAACAAAACTAATTGTTTATTTATAAATAACTAATTATATTACTAATAACCAGAAGACTTATATGTGTAGATAAATAAGTAAATTAAATAACTCGATCTGTTTGAATTGAATTTTAAAATTTTCGTACTAACTCAATACGAGTACTTAAATCAAATCGCGTGAAGCTCTTATATTGAATGTTAATTACGTAATGACGTTATAAATCGACGATAAAACTTTTAAATGAAAAGTTTATTTTATAATTTTTAGCGCGTTTAAATAATAATTAAAATATTTTTTTTTAATAATCGAGCAGAATTATATCACAGTTAATGTTATAATGTTGTAATAGATGGCATTAGCTGTACGCTGCATCGCGCTATCATTTTGTTAGCTGCGATATATAGATTGCATTGCGTCGTTTATAAAGGTTTGCTGCTTTTTAATGTTTTCGTATTGATACAAATTTCTTCTCAGTGTTTGTAAAATTGTTTTTTTGACCATGGTCAACTTCTATGTTAATTTGTTACAAGTACATATAATTTTAATTCTAAGATTAATATATTTTCCGCTTGATCAATTTACAACTTAATACATTTACGCGTTCCTGAGAAAAAGGTTGAAAGACAGACGTACAGACTGACAGACACACGAACAGAAATTTACAGTTTTCGGATTTTTTCCTTTATGTATACTAAAGGACCTTGCTCCTGGCCAAATTTCATAATGCTTGGTGAATGGGAAGTACCCTATAGGTTTTGATTCCCTTGCGAAAACGTTAAAACCGCTATCATACTTAAAATATGTGATATAAATGACCGTATCTTTTGATTGCGTTAACTTAGAAGTTTGATTTTTTCACAGCTATTAGTAATTACAACTCTGAGTACTTGACGTTGATAAAAATTTGTTACCTTCACGCGTTTCTGAGAAAAAGGTTGAAAGACAAACTTACAAACAGACAAACATACATACAAAAATTTACAGTTATCAGATTTTTTCCTTTATTTGTACCATAAGATCTTACTTCTTGCCAAATTTCATCGTGCTAGGTCAATGGGAAGTACCCTATAGGTTTTGATTCCCTTGCGAAAACGCTAAAATGGTCAAAATATACGACATATTTTCCATTATCTTTTGATTGCGTTGATTCAGAACTTTAATATTTTCACGGCCGCATGCCATCGTAGACTTGAGTATATGATATTAATTTCAACATGATACGTCTATGCATTTCTGAGAAAAAAGGGTTGACATCCCGACAGACAGACAGACGGACAAGAAAGTGATCCTATAAGGGTTCCGTTTTTCCTTTTAAGGTACGGAACCCTAAAAACCAGAAAAAATTGTGAGTATTATTTCAACCTTTATGTTACCATTTGTGAAAACAGATTTCTGAAAAAAATTAGTAAGTTAATAATTGTTAACTTTTTGAAAAATTAACATAAAGTTAGAAGGTTCTATTCACCGCGTGAGTATTTATTATTATTATATATTATTTTAAAACGATATTTTCCCTAATTTCTCGAGAACGAATTATAATGATTTAAGCTGGAGGTATTGAACAAAGTTAAAAAAGTGGACGTTATTATTTAATCTAAACTTCTTAGTTGAAAATATGTTACGTGATATCTTTGACAATTTTAAATCGATTTCAATTTTATTGTTTTGAATTTGTTACTAAATACAAGTTGATTTCATTTTTATTGATTTCATTTATGTTTTAAATAAATAGATTAACAGAAGACCCTTAAGTGCTTGTCAAGTTTGGCCCAATATATTAATTAGTAGTAATACATATCGTATTCCAAAGCCGTTTGAAGAACATAACAATTTGTCATTCAAGCTGCATCTAATCGTATGTCCTTAAGAGTTACCTATTAGAGAGACGGATCAATTACGTTTACTAATTATAGAGCTCCTAACACGACAGATCAGTGTACAAAATAGCCCTGAAACTTCCTGCAGTAATCATTCTTATATTTGTTGACAGTTTTCTTTATTTATACATACTTTTAAAGAGTACATAAATGAATAATGATACGAAATTAGATAGAAAAATATTTTATAACCCGTTTGGTTACTAAGGTAGATGTCCCATATTTCGGCATGTTAAGAGTTTTTCCACTTTAAGTGGAGGATTTAAATATATTACTAAACATGATATCAGTATGAAACTGTTCTAAAGTGAATACTGGTATTTTGTCAGCAATTTAATGCATGAATTATGTATTTTTAGTTTGATTTTATAGTATAAATATTATTTTTGGGGAACTTTGAACGCTATTTAGTGATAAAATTTGGCCCTCTTTCTAAGTTCGTGAGTTCGTGGCCCTTATTTCGTGATTTTTTTTTGTAGTCAAATTATGCTAATTTATTAAAAAATATAATTTCAAAAGCTTAAAAATAAAAAAGTAAAGTTAAAAATACATTTTAAATTAAAAAAAAAAACACTTCACTTAAGAGTTAATAAGGACATGAATATCAGATTAAGTTATAGAATGATTATATCCGATTATAGGCTTATATTTATATTTCGACAGTGACATGAACCAGGGGACAAACGATAGATTAAATGAACGGAATTTTGTGAGTCGATTTATTGCAATTTAAAAGGTATCCTATGCTCGTGGATAATTTTCTTCTACATCATATAAATTTTTACAAAACACAGAAAAACACCTTAGAAAATTTTATTCAACAAGACGTACCGTTACTTTCTTTTAGCTTAAGAAGTATGAGTGCTAGGCTTACGGTGACAAGGTGTATACCGCACAGTTTTTCGTGGCCGATTTATAGTTTTGATTGTCATTTTGCTCTCAGTTTAATCGCTAAAACGTTGGTATTTAGCTTTTTGACAGATTAAGTGATAGAGATCTTTAATGAATGCATAATTTTATTAAATATTATTTGAATTGCTTATTATTTTCCTCAGAAACAAAACTAACGAAATAAAGTACAACCAAGAACTTTGGGACATTGACCTTAGGTAAGCCCGCGATTTCTTTCGCGTGGACTTGGCATGTCTCATATAAAGCAAAACTGTTCTCTGTGGTGCCTCTTAAGAAAGGAGCATTTTACTCGCATTCATTAATAGCATTTAGTAAAAAAAATATTTTTTCTTTAGTTTGCCGTATACTTTTCATTTTCAGAAGTTGATTTTTGTACGTGTAGATGGTGCAATAATACAGAATGTTTTTTTTTTAATCGATAATGGTATTTTAAAATCAGTTTTTCAATCAGAATTACGGTTTAGGATCTATAACCTTTTAAAGTTGGATAGTAACGATTCTGACTTATAGGCTTTTATATAGAAACTGACTGCATCAATCAAAAGATATATATACTATACTTATTACGAGTGCTTATGTAACTACAGATTTATAAATAAATATGAATATTAAATTCAAATGGTTATTTCAAACCAGTTTAAACGTTTTATATTTTATATAAATATAACAAAATTTATAATATTAATCAATACTTGACTATATATATGCAGAAAAATGAAGTTTATTTATAAATCTCTCCATATAGTGTTGAAAATTATGTAGTTAGTAAAAGTCAAGTCGTAAGATTGCAATTTTTTATTATTTATTATTATTTCTAGATGAATCCAAATTAAATATACCAATAGATGAAGATGAGTTTCTACTGAAATTTCTAAGGCCAGCCAAATTTTATGCTGAAAGTGCCTTCAAAAGGGTAAGTTATTTAAAAATATAAAATATAACTAAATAATTATACTATATCATCATATATAATATACAATAATGAATACCAAGGCTATTTGAGAATTTTAATGCAAATGAATAAGAATACAACGCTTATTATATTAATAATAATTCACAATCTGGTAGTAAGATAATAGTAGGTACAGTCATTTGGTCCGATTGTACTTGGAAAGTTTTTTGGGAGTTTTGAAAATTGGTTATCTTACAGATTTTAACCTATACTTTCCGAATTTCGAATTACTTTGCCACCTCGTGTCTTTTCCGGACGTGTCGCTTTATTGAAAAATGGTGCTCAATAACATTTTTTTCACAATATCTTCTTTCATAGCTTCCAGGTAATAAACAAATGACAATAAACTCTCGCTATCAAAACATTACACACTTTGACAACAAAACCAGAAACCAACTGTCAGAATGTAGCATAATGTAGCGATATTTTAACCTAATTATCCTGCTAGTCTTATCAAATTTATCTTATTTTGGGTTAGAATATTTTTGGATAACACGGTCCGATTATAAAACTAAATCCTTAAAAAAAATGTAATGTTACATAATGTTTTGATATATTTTTTAATTTAACCTTTTACACATTTCAGATACAGGCCTATTATAAATTTAAATTGTCACACAAAGATTACTGCCAGGATCTCTTCCCAAGCAACATTCGTTTAGCGTTCGACCACTCTATCGTGTCAATCCTGTCGCCGCGGGACGAGCATGGCCGCCGCATCATGGTCGTTGAATCCGGAGGTGAATAAGTTTGGAATTCATTCTTTTAGTTACTACAAAAACACATATAATAACTAATACGTGATTATTTACAGATTCATATATCTAACTTTATTCATAACTATTGTTAACCCTTGAATCATCTAACCTTGCTTCTATTTTTTATTATCATTAATGATGAATTGGTTTTTCAAATTTATGTGATATAAATAAGGTTGAAATGTCTTTTGATCTAAAATTTCCAAAATGTATTTTCTAGGAGTAATACAAAAACAAAATATGAAAAAACGTTATTATGTTTTTTTATTACTATTTAATTCCTTTGTTGAGCCTTAGCATATGAGTTTACTGGATGACCAAGCTTTGCTAGGTTTTTCTTTAAAAAATGGAGGGAAAAATAATCATCTGGACTCCGGGTCTTTTGGTTTTGATTTCCCATCTGAGCTAGTGTAAACTTGTAGATGGCGCCAAAATTTACCTTCGCATAATAATGATATTGTAGCAACTTTTCGTTGCTTGAAAACACAAATAAAAAAAAATAAAAACGTTTTCTAAAAATGAAACCTAGATCGATTTATCGTTCCCGAAATCCCATGTATCCCGAAATCCCAAAAAATGTATTTACTGGCGCTACTTATCCGAATATAATAAGAGACACATATTAAATAGGGGGTTACATACCTGAGCTTAAAGAGGAAATGTAAACAAGAATTAAATAATAATATATAAATAAGAAATAGAAGAAAAATCAAAAAACAGACTGCCTAAGTAAAGTTTTACTAAAACTTACACATCTATTATTTAGCTTTCCATTATGGAAATAATCGAATGAATCGTATTAGAGATAGCTTATTTTCCGCCCAATTCCCGTTCCCACGGAAACTCTGGGATATAATATATTCTTAGTCATTCCTACGATTGAGACGAATTTATAGAAATATAAGAGAACACCCTATTTATATTAATCCATCAAACGGTTTAGGCTGTAAAACATGCTAAAGAAATATACTTGATATATATACATATAGACGCTCGAAAAATATATCCTTCCTTCGGAAGTCGAGTAAATACTTTGTATATCGATTCTAGATAACAGTAAACAATTATGTAGTGATGTTGCATCAACCACTTATATTTGTTCCCTATATTCATCCGCCATGACCGTCCAAGATAAGCGGAAACATCGCTTTTACCTAGCAATAATCAAGCCTCTGTTCTTATGAAACGCCAACGGTTACATACATTATAAATGTTGACATTATACATGACCCACTAGACCACCAGTCTTTTATGTGAGTTACGAATGTACATTCAATTGTCGGGTTGGCTTTTAGGCGAAAAATAGATTTGTAAGTTTTGCGCACGTAACTAATACAATTTTCTTATAAACAAAAAAAATACAATGTTTTATGTTATGTTTTAAACAGACACCCGAGTTACGTTACGATAGCAGTGAATATCAAAAATTAAGACACTGACAGTCTTTCAGGTTTAAAGTTGTATTAAATAACTTTAGTTAGTAAAAGTAGGCGAATAAATGACACCGGCCTACACGAATTTTGTGAAGGGATTTTAGTAGTCGAATTTTGCTTTTGTAGAGTATAATAATGATTATGTAAAGTATTTCGAATTTTAAGAAAAATATCTAAAAATATTGTTCTAAAAAAGACAAAGCCAAAATTTTAAAATATCAAATGATGTAATAATATTTGTTCTTAAATACGTATAAAGATATTCAGATTTAGAAGTTATTTATTACAGTCCATACATAATAAAATTGTTGACATGTGTTATGATTTACTTTGGTTAGCTCTGTGCAAAATAAGGAAAATAAATTATGATTTAATTACCCGTATTTGGTAGTCGAATCATTGCCACTTAATAAGTTGTAAAAAACTTGCGGCATTTAGTATGTGATAAATACGACAAAACCGCGTACCATGATTTTTTATTGTTTTTGTACAGTAACAGATATACGTCAATTTCTAGTGCGAAACTTTTGTTTATCTTTAAATTTATTTGGTAGGAACCTACTTGTATCATATGTTTAACTAGCTAACTCTCGCGGTTCCACTCGTCTATGTTTAGTTGATTGCTTATACTTTCGTTTCTTAGGATAACCCAAAACGTCTTCAAATGACGTTACTCAAATCTTTTGCGTGGAAACAGTTTGGCGCGGTTTCCTAGATAGCGGTTTCTGACACTGTTAAGTCGAAGAGTTTTTTAAACGCTCGTAATATTGCGCTCATGATTTAACAGTCCGCAATTGTATAAAACCAGTATTGCGGCCACAACACAGAACGTGACGTCGCGCCGGCTCCGTGTATTGTTCCGACGCCGTAACACGGCGTTGTACCGTTAAAATCTTCGACGTGCTTTATAATAAGTCATAACGCGACCTACCTGTTTTTTTTTAATAATGTCATCGTTACACGTAGAGATATCGAATTATGATTTTTTACAATGTCCTTCGTAGATTTTCATGACGCTACATCGTAACTTTTCCCAACGCCGAAATGAATCAGGGTGCGAGATCGGAAATTTTGTTTATTCGCAAGGAACTGATACTTAACTGATAAATAATTTTGTCGTATTTATAACATATTAAATGCTATGTAAGAGCCGAGATGGTCTAGTGGTTAGAACACGTCGATCTTTACCGATGATCGCGGGTTCCAACCCCGACTAGCACCGCAGATTTTTCAAGCGCTAAATTTGTGTTTAAATTCATCTCGAGCTCGGCGGTGAAGAAAAACATCGTTAAGAAACCTGCTTGTGCCAATACGCAATGGAGCAGCGTGGTGCATTAAGCTCCTAAACCTTCTCCTTGATAGGAGAGGAGGCCTTAGCCCAGCAGTGAGACATTTACAGGCTGTTACTTTACTTTACTTAATGTATGCTATATATAATTTCGACAAGATGACGTAATATTTTTTTATTCAGGTAGATTTTTTTGTGTTTTATACATGTATTAACAGATATACGTTAATTTCTTGTGCGAAATTTATATTTATTTTTAAGTATATTCGGTAGGAAACTACATATTTGTATAATAATTTGTACAAATATGTATAAAAGTATATATTATATTTGTACAAAAATGCTTTATAAGCCTTCTCAAATAAGGTACATTTTGAATTTAAATATATTTAATTAGATTCCTCTTGCAGTTTTTCTCGTCTACGTTTGGTTAGCTAATTTGCTCTTATAAATCTTAGCGAGCTGTCGAAAAGATAACTAAATTTACAACTGTGAAATTTTCTTTTATAAGTTTCAATAATTCGTAAATTGAATTTATGATTTTCTTGCTATTATTAACATTTATATAAAAATGTATATAAGTATGTATATAGGTTCAATGGTTTATCACAACGCCAAAGCTAATGAATATGTTCACATACTATCTTTTGCTCGTTAATTTAATTTAATTTTAAAGACAAAAGTTGGGAGTTTCCTTCGCATGTGCGAAATTAGCCCTTTCTTTATTATTATCCGACTACGCAACGCAAATGAAGGTAATGTGTTTATCAGCCTATGTATGTTGTGAGAAACGAAAAAAAATTGAAATTGCCGAACTATGTCAAGTTTTATAGGTTTCTCACATCGTTTTTCAATCAAAATTACCATTTGAGATCTATCACGATTTATAGTTGTTTAGAAGGTAACGATTCTCATTTATAGGTAGACAAAACCGATATTGATACTGTATTTCTATTATTGACTACAAGCGGTATTACGCATTCGGGTTTTTGATTCTTTTTAAATTAATTACTTTTTCAGTCGTTGTAAATGTAAACGTTATTTTTATTATATCCTGTTTCATTATTTACCAGAGAGATGGAATCCTCGTGACGTTCCTCTGAGCGAGGTTTTCCGCGGCGTGCAGCTGGGGCTGGAGGCGGCGATGGTGGAGCCCCGCACGCAGGTCTGTGGGGTTGTCGTCGTGCTCGATATGAAAGGTCTTTCCTTCACACAAATAATGCAGTTCACACCGTCTTTCGCTAAGATGGTCGTTGACTGGATCCAGGTCAGTTTTTAATTACCTCATGCTTCAATTAAAAGTCGTATTGCAAAATTTGAGTGTTTTTGTAATAGCTTTTAATTATACATTTCACGGTTAGTTCATTATATAATAGACAAAAATGTAACAATTTTTTTCTGGATTCCATTATTGTAAAGCTAGCCTTGTCAGATATGAATTGGGATAGATATATAGTACAGTAATTTTCTAGTTTTACGGGGTGTTAAACATTAGTGATCTTACAGATTTGCCGCTTCGTATCTTTTCGCACTTGTTAGTTAGATTTTTTAGTATGAAGTTTTGTATCAGAGAAAGTATTGTTTTCAATATTTGAATTGCCTAAATCTTGAGATTTGTGTGTTTGTGTTACAGGACTGTATACCGATTCGACTGAAAGGCGTGCATGTCGTTAACCAGCCTTATATATTCAATATGTTATTCGCAATATTCAAACCGTTCTTACGCCAGAAACTTCGCTCTCGTATACATTTCCACGGTTCTGATAAAAAGTCTTTACTAAAGCACATTAATAAGGAGGCCTTGATGATGCGACTGGGAGGCTGTTTGCCTGACGATGAAATATCTGGTGAGGTGTTGTGGAAAATGCTACATCATTACGAAGACAATTTGAGACGTAAGATGTTTTTGTTATGTAATTAATTAAAATTTGAAGCGGTTCTCACAATTTTAAGTGTTAAGTGCTAAATCTATTATGAGCAAATGTTCTTAATAACAATATTTTTGTAAAAAATATTTTTTTTTAAAATAATTTTTAAATACTGATATTTTGTTCACACGGCATATTTTATGTGACGTTATTATTATTTTTACATTCAAAATTAAATGTTTATCATTATATTTTCGTTTCGGCCAATCTACAAAACTGTAGGGTCGATTTTGACGGGACTTTCACTGTCGGACTACTATCAGTTGTCACAAGGACTAACTTAAGAAATTAAGCTTATAACATGTGTCTAATTGGCACAATTAAAAGCTATTAACCAAAGAATTGAATTGAATTGAAATTGAGCAAATTTATTTTGGTTCTCATAAAATCTAACAGCTACCCGCGAATCAAATCGACAAAAATTAATTTGATCAATTTTATTAATAGTCTAGACGAGTGGGTCTTAAGCAATGGTTCATAAAATAGTGGTGTTCTTTGAAGTCACTTCAAATGTTCAAAGCATATGATTAAAAATTGCAGAGTTTAAAAACTTCTTTTTTTACTTCATAAAACGTAAATAATACTCTTTCTTCTTAATACCAATGTCTTTTGCACGATTAGGTTTTTTGAAATAGTAAAGTTAGTAATCTCTGTAAAAGCACATAAAGTTGTAAGGATTATGAGGCCAGTGAACACTAAAATATTGTCAAGTATTAACTTTAATAAAAACTGAGAATAACTTATTCAGAAAAATCAACATTCAAATCTAGGGTCAATTATTTAAATATAATTCTTTTTTTTTTAATATAAATTTCTTGAAGTTTATTATTTAAAATTTTTTTTTTCAGGAGCGGATTCATATGGCTACATAACAAATAATAACAAATGAGAAAACAATCAATCTATATATAAAAATCAATATTTCTATGTATGTACATATATATCTATGTGTATAGTTAAGTAAAGAAATTTAAAAGCAATATTAGCTCAGTGGGCAATTCTTCGAAGTTTCAAGAAGTGGGTCGTTAGTTGCTCATAAATTATTTCAGTGACGAGGTCAAAACTCAATAGATTATTGTTACAATCAGCTCATTTACCTTTAAAAAGATATCCTTGAATTTGAGATATAAAAATCACTCATAATCGTAGTTTTGCGTGAGAAACGGCTTGAATATATTAGAACCATAATGACCATGATATTTATATTATATATAGGAGCTGTTATCTGTGATTTTATTCGCATGGATGTTGAACAAATGTTAATGAACAATTATTGTGTTTTGTGTGTGTTAAACACAGAAATAAGTATATAGTATCTTGTATTACGAATCTAGGTCCTATTTGACACCCTAGAACTTCGGTCCGCATGGAAAATAGATATACAATAATTTAAAAAAATTATAAGATTAAGTAAATCGAATTTTATGATAATAAAGTTAATAAACAATTATTTTAATAAAACTTTTATGTACGGGTAACAATGTGAATAGACCTTCTTTTTTCGAGTTGGATTCTTTATAAGGTGAATAAGTTTTACTCTCATACGCGGTAAAAAAACAGCTCTGTAACCTAGCAACAGAAACGTCATAAGCAGTTACGAAAGCTGTGCATGTCAAAAATAATACTGACAGTGAATTCCTTCAGATTTAAAGCAATGAGAAATAAGTTATGTACATTTTTATGAAAGTTTGAGAGCAAAACTTAAAAGTGCAATTCTCGCCTAACTCCTAACTGAGGCAGAGAGGCCATTAAATATTTGGCTATGTCAATGAGTATATATATTGAAGTATTAATTATTGCAAACAAAATGTAACTTTCTTGCAATCCTCTAAAATATATTTTTTTATAAATATTTTATGTTTAGCCACAAAGTTACTTAGAGGGATATAGGATTTGCCTTAAAATTGTAAATAAGTAAGTAGTTAGTGACTATAAATAGTGAACAAATTAAACTGATGATATACTTTATTTTATTTTTATTAAAGTACGTCATAGGATACGAGTATTACAATACGTGTAAATGTGGTGTAAACGGGGTAAAAAATAAAATAAATTTAATTTTTAAACCTTATTTTTATTTCATACCTTCTGTAGAAATTTTTATAAATATTTTTGTAGATATTATTCGCTAAAAATGTCACATAGAGATTACAAAGATAATCATCATGTTTGTTTTAGATATTACTTACAAAACATAAAAATTAAAAGACAGTAAAATTTGTTTTTTTACTTTGACATTAAAAAAGACACTATATATATATTTAAGTCTGACAATATTTATGATATAATTTATAAATCACATAATTATGAAAAAGTGATGTCTATTTAAAATAAAAACAATAGAATGGCGGTACATTTTATATTTAATATTAAATTATTATTTGAACTTATTACAATTAATAATTAACCTACCCAAATATTTATTTAAACATAGCAATAATATGCATTAATTTACTAATATACAAATAATTCATTTACATTAAAAATCAAAACTAATAATTCAATCAGTCGCCTTCGCATAATATGGCAACATTATATACCGATACGAATACTTATTGACGTAACGCATAAAAATATATTGTGCATTTCATTTGAGATTCGCAAAAAATATATTTTTAATATCACTTTTTTTATAAAGGAATTGTCTAAGAAGCATTTCGACCTATCTCTAATAACTCGTACAAATACTATTGAACCCTGTTACATTTAACACGTAATACATAACGTTATGCTAATTACAATAATTTCGCTACTTATTATAATCGATTATATTATGTGAATATTTCGATTATATTTTAATCGATAATCAATCACAAGATTAATGAAAGTAGATATCTTTATACTCGAATTACGTTTTAGTAATTACCGTGTCTAAGGCGAGATTTACGTTTGTAAGTTTCACTCTTGTATACATATATTTAATATAACGGGTCTTATCTCGATAACTAATGAGATAATAAAACAAAGAGTCAGCTCGTGAGCACGACGAAACTTCGTCGAAACGTCGGGCAATAAAAAGGTATTAAATGACAGACACGTTGGCGCAGTGGTGCGCGTGAAGCGTTAACAGACGCGGGTTCGATCCCCGCTCGCGGCAAACATCTGTATTGACAATACGGATGTTTGTCGTGGGTCTGTGTTAGTGTTGTGTGTGTTCCGGACCCCCGACACAAGGTCACAAGATCTTAATGGGGGCCGTTGAGTGTGATGCGTTAAAAAAATTACTACCATTAGCTATCGCGATAAGACCCGTTTAATTAAATATGAATGCTATTCATATTTAATTAAATTTTCACTCATGCAGTTCAGATAACACATCTCTGTAACCTTGTGGTAACAGTTACCAAGGTAACCTTTCGGAAACTGTGGCTGTCATAAATAAAGGCACTGACAGTAAATTCTTTTAGATGTAATTGAATGGTAAACAACTTGTGTAATTGTCACCTTACGTCTAATTATTGAAAACTCGAAATCGAAACATGCTACATTCCCAGTTTGAGTCGCTTTGTACGAAAACGCCTTCACAATTCGACGCTGATAAGCAATACTGTGTCAAGCCACAAGAACTTAATTTTAGAAAATGGCATCTAAAGATGTCAAACCAATTCTTAATATTTTTTTTTGGAGAAGTATATATCTATCTTTTCTTTTCTATTTCGATAAAAAGTATAATGAATTAAAAGCAGAGCGGTAAAGTAAAGAGTTTGATATAATAATATGTTTTTCAAATTTGATATTATTGCACAAATTGCAAAATATCAAAGTCAATTAAAACATTAAATTAAGAAACTTTTTTACGTATTTATTTCGTTCAGATGACTCGAAAATTTTTGAATAATGTTAAATACGAAATGCATTAGCAGGATACATCAATACATCTAAATTTGATTATTTGTGGGTTGACAAATTATTGCTTATCAGCCTTCCAATTGTCAAAATGTGATTTGTTTGATAGCAATAGTTTTACACAATTCAATACTAATCTAGTGGCAATTTATAGCAATGTTTAATATTTTACTTTTGTATTGTATTTGATTTTTATATTTCTATTTATTACAGATACCATGAATTTCATTGTTTATAAACAGCAAATAAGGATTCATGTACATATTACACAATTTTTTGTAAAGTAAAAATCTTGTAGGTATATATTATTTTATATTTGAAGAATGTTTTTCTTTAAATATCACAGCTCACACCTATTAATTATATATAGGAAAAATAAAAAATAATAATGCAATTTCAAAACAAGAATTTTTGGCACTCGGGGCACGATTTTCGTATTAGAAGAAAATAAAATTAACGAAATTATTCGAGAATTATTAATTGCATACCAAAAATAAATAAGCAAAATAATTAATTTATAAAAAAGAAAAGGTAAATTGAAGTGATTATTACACCGAAATAAAAAAAGTAGAAAAACAATCCAAAACGAGTAGAAAAATGAGAACAACAATTATTAACAAGAAATTACGATAATATCTTTTTTAAGATAAAACTTTCAATATTATTACATTTTTAGTTTATAATAAAATATACTCTCCACATACCTACTTATAAAATATTCATATCCCGCTAGAAGTCGCAGCTTACAACTAGTGATGTCTACAAACATCTTAAAGTAAAATATCACATTTATTTATTAAAATATTAAATGAGTAATTTATTAAATCAACAGTATGTTACTTCTTTTTATATCCGTAATTGTTGATCGCTGGAACAATACAAAAACATTATTAGTATTTTGATATAGTCAGAGAGCCGAAGTCCTAATAACGGGCGCTACAGTAAAACTAAAATATTTGTCATATATATGGGATATACAGGATGTCAACTGCCCATGTGTTGGACATTTTATCAGTGTTAGCAGAACCAGTATTTAAAAGTAAAAAACTGAACTGTAATCGTACGACTTAAGGATCCTTTTTGTCCATTCATTGGCTGCGCGAGCGCTGAGTCGTGTAAGTAGGTGATGATTTTTTGTATAACAATGATACTTTTATAGACTTTTTTTGTGATGTATCTACTGTGCTAGAAACCCAAATTTAACTTCATTGCTACAATACTTAAAATATGAACAAAAAAAAAAAACGGCTTCAAAAGCATAATATAATTTCGTTTGCTTTAAAGACATACTAATTCTAGTTTTGGTTTAAAAACCAAAAAATTACGGCGTTCCGTAAGGTAAGTCTTTTTTTTCTTTTTCATAAAGTATATGCCAGTTCCATTATAACCCAAGAATAGTTATAATCAAAAAAGACTTAATTACTTAAAAAGCGTTATTGACTCTGTTTAAACAAACATTAAAAAAAGCACAAACTGACAACTTCCTTCTTTTTTGAATATTTTAGAAATTTACCAAGTTCAATAAAGTAATTAAAAACAAATAGAATATTTACCAGCAAATTCCGTGTCACAGATCATCAGCAGCTCTAGCCATTGTGGTCCGCTGACGTTCGGTATCGAGAGCGTTCCGCCGTAGCAGTCCGGAAGGCACTTGGGGCTTATGTGCTTGTAGAGCAGCTCTCTGTCGCTGCCCATGAACACGATGCGCGAGCGCAGCTTCTCTTTGAGCAGCGGCTTGAACAGCTGGAACACCATGTTGAAGATGTACGGCTGGTTGATGATGTATAGACCTTTGATTCGGAGAGGGATGCTTTCCTGAAAAAAAAAATGCACTGTAAATTTGGGTATTTAAAATCATCATTTTAGTAATTGTGAACCTAGTTAGCGATTTGTTTTTGTTTATACTCTTTAATGTACAGTATAGATTAAAAGTAAATTATTTTTTGTAGTTATAGATAAATATATTACAATAGGCAGCCTTGTCGTTTTAGAGTGATATTTTCCAGACAAATGTGGTAGTATAGGGAAAGAAAGCCAATGGATAGATGGTACTATATGAATGGCAAATATGGGTGTTTACATGAAGTCATGGCGAATGGCGTTAGTGCGTTCGAACCGACTAGAGAAATAAAATATTCAAATCAACTATGTAAGGTTACGCTTTGGATTTTGTATTACCTTTTTTAGGTTTAGTAACATATAATAAGCAGTCACGGTTGTTTTGTAACTAAAACAGGTAACAGAAAATGGAAATCATTCGCGTTGTAGGAATCGCTACGACAAGCATAATTACTTTATGTCATCAAGCGTGAAGGAAGCGTGTCAAAACCAAGATTTAGTGTCTTAGCGAACCCATCAGAAGGCGGTAATTATATTTATTAGTTTCACTCTAGTAATTGATATAAAATAACTTTGTAACAATTACGTGTCTTACGGAAGTTTACTATCCAATGCCATATTTTTGACAGAGACCAGTGACTGTCAAAAATAGGGCCTGACTAGAAATTCCTTCAGGTGTAAAGCAATGATTAGTAACTTATGTAAATCCTTATGAAAGTTTGAAAGCAAAATGTATAACTGTAATTTTCTCCTAAGGTACAAATGAATAACAGTTTTGCAGGTCACGGCCCGTTTTTTTATTTTTTTCCGTTAGAACTGTAACGCGTGACGGTTATAGTTGAAGCTCCTTAATAATTACTGTATTTACAATGTAGAGGGTTCTTTAATTAATGAAAATGAAAATTAAAGCGAAAGTAAGAGACAGAATTAAAAATACGATGTCTCAAAAAATAACAAAATTAAACAAGTCACTGAGTGATTGATTCCTTCCTGCCCTGTTCCCACTCTGTACGGGATCGGCTCTTGTATCTAGCACTCCCGATTATTAGCCGTCATTTTAGCTGTTATTCCTTTCTTACTCACCTTTCACACATTCCATGTTTTCTTGGACCTATCTTGAGCATAATATCCTTCAAAAATATATTATATCGTCAAGAGTACGGCAAAACCGCGTATCTAGCTTTTCCTATAATCTAAATTTCAACTAAATTCAATTACATTATTGATAATAAATAATAAGGCCTTAAGGGCATTTTCCATTACATAATGTATTGTTTTTGTAGTGTTCCTAATTACATGACAAAAAATATTTATGTTAAGTATTAATTTTAAAAAAATCGGTTATATAATTTTTAGTTACCCTGTTTTTATATATAGTGAAATTTAATTAATTATAACATTTGATTCCAAGAAGGATCTATTACGTGGTTTTGCATTTCCGACGATATTACTATTATGTATTTTGTAGTAGTGATCGCCCATAATCAATTTAAATTATAACTTTGAACATTATTAAGGTTATTTTGATGATCTATTCTCAATTTCCCCGCAAATTTTATTAATAAACAAAATAGTATATACGTTTGAGTGTCAATTACATGGCAGTATGCGTAGTTTTTTTATTCCTTTAATGTATTTTTAACCCTCGCTTTTTAACTATATACCTATACTATAAGTGTGCGAAATTTCATACGCCTCCGTCCCCGCAGCTTTTGAAAAAAAAACTGTATCACTAGTTTTTGCTTCACGTATTAATATAGATTACCTGAAGCCAGTCAACAATTCGTTTAGCGAATTGCGGCGTGAACTGCCAGACTTGCGACATGGACAAGCCATCCATATCGAAGATGACGACGGCGCCGCAGATCTGAGTCTCCGGCTCCAACATGGCCGCCTCCAGGAACAACACGCAGCCTTTGAACACTTCTTCTAGCGTACACTTGTTGTGATTCCATTTCTCTGTAAATTGTTTATTTTATTTCTTGTAATAATTGTTTTCGTGGAAATTTATAGCCTACTTTAAACTGAACTGTTGTTGTACCTATAAATGGACAAACGGTCGCAGCAATCGCGTCATTTGCGTTAGTAATGTTAGATATTCATCAGATACTAACATGTTATATACTAAAACTTTCCGTTACATGTATCATATATGTATGCAGCTAAATAGAAAACACCCGATCTAAATCGAATCATTAGTTTTTGAGAAAATCACGAACATCCAAACGTACATACATATATATACATATATATACATACATACGAATACAAAACATATTTTTTTTTAAGTCGGTTTGAAAAAATACGCAAAACCGATCTATTTAGATAAAGCATTTAAAAAAATCGTTGATTTAAATCGATCATTGAATTAAACTTTGATAAGCTACTAAGGAAATAAAATGAATTAGATTGGAGTGTATTACTTGTATTTTATTTGTTGTGATAACATCAAATTAACCAGACGAAATTATCATTCATTAATATAATTATTAATAATTAGGAAACAACAACGAATTACACATAAGAATAGAATTTGCGGCGGAATCACGGACTAAAAGATGTTAATTTGAATACACGTTATGGATAAGTAATAGTCACTTTTGTTTGCACATTGTTATTTTATAATTTTCTGCATGTTTTCTGCTGTTGCATGAGTTTCCTTATGGACATACGAAATATTCAGTGCGTTTGCTATTCAAATTAAATTGATTTTCCTTTCGTTCAAAAAGCGTTCTCGGGTTTTTTGGAGTGTCAATTTGTAATATTATATATCTGTATGTCGTTCGTGTTCGCCTAATTTATTTTTATAGTAATTGTACTTCTTTAGGAACTTGGCGGATGCACTTCCGTGCGTCCAGCCAAGTCTAAAGTCTGTTACAACATGACATAAGTTTTGCTATCCATTGCTGCACTTGTTTACTTCAGAGAGTGTGTCAGCATTTTGATAAAAACTACAGTAACGTGTCGATCGTACTGATAAGAGTCAACAGAAACCGGCAAATCATTTTTAACAGAGTAATGTTTTATCCCAATAAAGTATATTATAATAATATTTTTAACCGACTTCAATTTATCGATTTTCACTGATTAGTCGAAAACGGATGGGCCGATTTTAATATTTTTTTTTATACGAAATTATATATATTTTTAGATTGGTTCCATAGCATTTTCATCAAAATCGGTTTAGTGGTTTGGTTTTACAATCAAAATAACTTGAATTAAAATGTCATTTGAGTAAACGAAATTACGTGTTTTGCTTTTGAAGTCGGTTCCCCTTTTTCAACAAGTTGTTAGTTTAATTATTAAAATTTTTAATGAAAGATTTTCATCTTTGATTAGATTGGTTACGTCACTTACTTCCTAATTCAAGCACGAGGACCCTCCTGCCGAGCTGGTCGCGGTTGGGCAGTACTCGCAGCACGTTCTGGTTGAAGATATTTTGCTCCTTGCTGGGCGTGAGCCCGTCGTAGAGTTTGTGATGCTTTACTTTGAATGCATAGTATCTTTTTATCTGTAAATAGACATTTTATTATTAGGTTAAACTCAAAATTCTAAACGTATGAATTTCTATTATATAACTATAGATGTTGTATATATTTTTGCACCCAGAGTGCGTCTAGCAATTCACTTCCAGCTATCGACTGATTATGGGCAGGAGTAATTTTTGGTCAACAAGTTAATTGACGAGCTTGTCAAAGTTGGAAACGGGTATAGATACTCAACATAAAATAGTAGAAACGTAATATCCATAGTTATAAACTAATATTGTAAAATATATTAATATTACTAAACTTAGCATAATCTACGAGTGTTTTTATAAATTTGTCAAATAGAGATACATAGTAGAAGTGATAGTTAAAGGAATCTCACCAGATCGTGTGCGCTTTCTGGATAAAACTTGCAAGGCCGCAAAAACCGTATCAGCCACGCGTCTCTATCGAGTGGGACAAATAGCTCCTTATCCGCTGAAATATACAACATGAACAAAATTATTAAATCAAACATACATTATTCAAGTAGGATTTCAAAATCACCTTCATCGGAGATAAAATACAAAGAAAAGTAATTATTTTCAGAAAATTCAATGAAAAGCTACCATTTATTATGTTAATTAAACCTTTTTTTTATATTTATGTAATAATTATAATATAATAAGCAAACTCTGGTATTATCCGGAAGATGATAGGTAGACAATTCAAACTTATACTTGCCGATATAATAATATATTATTAATCCTACCAACTGCATGTAATTTCATCTACTTGAATAACTTTTGTATTGATAATAATTGAAGATTGTACAAAAAGAAGTAACACAAAAAATCATAATGGATAAAAAGCGCCCAAATACATTTTTTAAAATATTTGACGTATAATCGCGCTATTAACTTCCAAGATTTATATAAAACCCGATTACTTAAAGTTTAGTAATATAATCAAGATTTTTTTTAATATTTCACACAGTCACATTAAGATATATAAAACTCGACTACTTAAAGCTTAGTATTGTAAATGAATCATCTTCTACCTAGCTATACTGTTCCCAACTGTACCGAGATCTGCTTATTATTCTAGACCAGGCTTTGACAGTAATCACTTAAATTAGAATAAATGTTCTACTAAGAATAACGAGAGTCAATCATTTATTTCATCAGCCTACCTTTAGTCAGTAACCAGCTGTCCATTGTGGTTTCACTCGCATTTGTAACCATAAACTTAAACATAAACTGCTTCGCTCCTATGAGTCGTAGCGGGATGTAATATAGCCTACAGCCTTACTCAATAAATAAACTATCTAACATAAAAATAATTTTTCAATTCGAACTAGTAGTTCCATAGATTAAAGCGTTCAAACAAAAATACAAACAAACCTTTCAGCTTTACAATATTAGTAGTAGATTCAAAAAGAATACAGCCAGGCTCTTCGACAGTACGTTCATGAGTTAAGGTCTCTAAGGTTATTTTTTATCGCTTAACTAGTAATTATAATATTGGTCATGAACTTACTTTGTTCATACGGTTTTTTTACTTAGTTGTCATTCGTGTTTACTTGATTGTCGTTTAGGTATTACGCAATTATATAAAAAATGGTAAGTAGTTGTCAAATATTTCTTTACCTTATTTGCATTGAATAAGTTTTTTTTTGCTATTTTAAATATGACATTTAATTAAAATTTATTTTACTTAACATTTTACACACTGAGCACAGAACTGACGATCGCTTTGGTATAGTGGTGCTGAATGTACCTCTAACGGCGACGGTTGCGGGTTCGATCCCCGCTCGGGGCAGATATTTATATTTGTATAAATATTTGTTCCTAGGTCTGGGTGCTTGTCCTTATGGGTCTCCCCACCGTGACTCGGAGAGCACGTAAAGCTGTCGGTCCCGGTTGTTATCACAATCACCTGATAATTATCGTTACTCGTAGTAGGGAAATTATTCTAGTCTAAATGGTTACTGGTTTGCCTTCAGAGGTTGCAGAGGTCAGATGGCAATCGCTTTGTGTAAAATCAGTAACTCGTCAATATCTGCACTAGAATAGAAAGCAGACCCTGGTATAACCGGGAAAAATGCTAGGTAGATGATGATGACATTTAATTTAAATTACTCAGCTAAAGTAAACGGAACTAAGCTTTTCTTAGATTTTATTTATTAACTAATTATACCTATTGCTGGGGCTTATTCTAATATTATTTGTTAAGGTAGTAAATAAAAGTGTTCTAGCAAACAAAGATTTGCTGAGTCACCACATAATTCTTTTCAACGTCCGTTGCCATGGTAAATTTTGTTATACCTTAATTTCGTAAAACTTTTGTAATTGCGGTTCTCTAGGAACTTCGGCATTAAAATATTTTCAATATAAATAAATTAAACTTTCTTTTCATAAAATGCGTAACAATTTCAAATCAATTACTTTTAGTGTTTGTGGGCGCTAGTGTATGGAAGCAATAATTTCTTGTAATATAAATTTACATATTATTTCATACATTCACATTTTAGGAGATTAATATTAACACTAGAAAATCAATTTTAATATTTACGAGCAAATGAACTTTTAACTGAATATAAAATTTAATTTAATTGATATTCAGATTAATTTCGCAAATAACTCATAGTTTATGTAATTCTATCGTACCTTCTAGTAATCTTCTCAGTTCTTCAACAGCTGGTTTGACAACTTCCGGCGTCTCCCGTAGCTCCCGCCTGGCTATCTCCCGTACGGACTCCCTCGGCTCCTCCAGTTCAAATTGAAGTAAAAAATCTCCGAGTTGTACACCTGGCAATGTTGTCACATCCGACAGCATGTGTTGTGAAACTGAAATAGAAAATAATAAAGATGTTTAAAACACGGAATAAATACATATTATATTTATTACAAATTGTAGGTTTCATAAAATACAACTTAAATTATCTAGATTGGTTGATTGGTTTAGTAGTTCCCGAAATATTAGAGAAAATTAGGCATTAAATACCTATACTTTTTTATTCACGATATTTTCACTTTTATTATTTATTATTTACGAGAATTTCATTTTTTGAACTTCGGTTCATTCTTATCTGAAAATAATTAAGCGTAAAGTGAAGTCGCGTGCTAGTCAATATCGTGTAGTAGATATATGTATATAAAAATACAAATAACGTAATTTATTTACACAGGTAAAACTATTAAAAGGTTCTCAGTTTAATATTTAAAGGAACCGACTGTTTTTCTACTATTAATGTATTCTTTGTTTATTTATGATAAATTTATTTAAATTATTTTTTACTACTTAATACTAAACGTTTAACTTGTGTATTGAAAATATTTATGTTATATTTAATATCACTAAAGTCATTTGTTGTACATTTTATTCATTAAGTGTACATTAACGATTGTGGTTATCATAATGTAATCATATTTGTTTCTTTTTATGCAAAAAGTTAATGGAAACTTCGATCAACTTATGTTATTAAAACACTTTTTTACGTTTAGTCAGAGACTAGGAAATTTATTCCACCATATACAATGATACTTTAAAACTATATATGGACGCTGATAAGCAATACTGTGTCAAGTCACACGGACTTCATTTTGAGAAAATGGCGTCTACACATGTCAAACCTATTCTTAACAAATATGTTTGAAAAAGTATATATCCACCTTTTATTTTATTTTTTGTTAAAATGTATAGTGAATTTAAATCAGACTGATACATTTAATATATTATCTAATAAAAAGTTATTTGAATATTTGAGATTATTGTATAAATTGCAAAAAATGGAACGCAATTGATATTCGAAATAATTTACACTACAATTTTTTGAATAATGTTAAAAAACGATGCAGTATTAAAATACCTCAATATCTCCGAATTTGATTTTTTGAGGGTTGACACATTATTACTTATCAGCATTCCTATATGCCACATTCATACTATTTGATGTTTTAGCTTGCAGGCTTATTACGGTGGACTACCGCTATCGCAACGCTAAGCATTTTGACATTGGATTTTTGATTTTTGTACTAAAACTGTCAAAATGCACTGCAAAATGCAATTTAGATAGCGATAGCTCGCATAATAAGTCTGTACCCATTTCCATTTCCTTTGACAAGCTCGCCTAGTGATTTGTTGTCCCAAAATAAGTACTCTTGTCTGCCTTTTATATTAAATTATCGAACCATCTTAAAAAAAGAAGGAAAAGGAAATAGAGACGAGAATCGAAGGTGGTTAAATATACTTTGCGACCTATTTTCATACTTATAAAATATACAAAAAAATTAATGGAATCGAAATCAAAATCGAAAGAATCGTTTCGAAGAAGTGCGATCACGAACGCCGTGACATTTGATTTTTATATATTAGAAGATAATACTGTAAATAGTAGATATTATAAATAGTATCTATAATGATTTCTATTGTATGTAATGTTTGTAATATTACAATAAAAATATATTTTTTATTAATATTATTCCTTAATAATATTTTTATATTGGATGTATAATAATTTAAAAGGACATTATGTGATGACTTGAACCGTATCTATATTTGTAGCAAAGTAACGTAGATACAATAAATTACTTACATTATGTTATTTAATTTGAGTTTAATGATCTTTTTCTGAAAGCATTATCGAAAATCCGTGTGCAAGGTCAATGCGATCTAACCGTGTTCAAAGGAAATGTGCGATTAGCCGAGTACGTCATTAGTGATGAGACTAATGGTATACACGACACGGCTGCTCAAATTAATTTGAAAGTCGACTTGCGAAAAAAACTGGTCAAGTGCGAGTAGGACTCGCGCACCGAGGGTTCCGTACAAACTTATAGAAATCTATATAAGACTAACCCATCTACGCCATTTGTGATCTTCATCATCAGTTCCAACATAAGTTACTATCAAAAATACCTAAATCGGTATACGCTTGCCTATAATATTTGAGGAGTTCCCTCAATTTCTCCAGGATCCCATCATCTGATCCTGACCTGAAGACAATGGGACCACCTTGGAAGTATACCTTTTCAAACAAAAAAAAATTTTGAAAATCGGTACCCAAATGGCGGCGTAATCGGGGAACAAACATAAAAAAAAGTTAAATACAAGGTCGAATTGAAAACACTCCTTTTTAGAAGTCGCTTAAATATAATCAAATATTATGTAAATATGAATCACGTCCCAAAAACTATTTTGAAACTACTTAGGAGCACTTTAATTTAAAACATGATCATGGATGCAATCCATGGAAACACAAAATTTTATTTTAAGTACTAATACACCTTATACTTTAAAAAAAAAAGTTATAGCGCGATTCAGGACACCTAGCGCCATCTCTTGACAATTTCAATGAACTAACTTGTTGACTTTGACATTAACAACATAATTATATTATATTTTATTCTCGTTTTATTTTTATTTATATTCTAATACACTCCACTACCCCTGCACTACGTTCGTAAAATATTTAGATTTACATTATCAATCAAAGTATCGAAATATATATTAGTGTTGCCAAGATGAAAATAATTAGTCCTTAATTCGAACTAATATAACTAATTATATTACTAATAACCAGAAGACTTATATGTGTAGATAAATAAGTAAATTAAATAACTCGATCTGTTTGAATTGAATTTTAAAATTTTCGTACTAACTCAATACGAGTACTTAAATCAAATCGCGTGAAGCTCTTATATTGAATGTTAATTACGTAATGACGTTATAAATCGACGATAGAACTTTTAAATGAAAAGTTTATTTTATAATTTTTAGCGCGTTTAAATAATAATTAAAATATTTTTTTTTAATAATCGAGCAGAATTATATCACAGTTAATGTTATAATGTTGTAATAGATGGCATTAGCTGTACGCTGCATCGCGCTATCATTTTGTTAGCTGCGATATATAGATTGCATTGCGTTGTTTATAAAGGTTTGCTGCTTTTTAATATTTTCGTATTGATACAAATTTCTTCTCAGTGTTTGTAAAATTGTTTTTTTGACCATGGTCAACTTCTATGTTAATTTGTTACAAGTACATATAATTTTAATTCTAAGATTAATAAATTTTCCGCTTGATCAATTTACAACTTGATACATTTACGCGTTCCTGAGAAAAAGGTTGAAAGACAGACGTACAGACTGACAGACATACATACAAAAATTTACAGTTTTCAGATTTTTTCCTTTATTTGTACCATAAGATCTTACTTCTTGCCAAATTTCATCGTGCTAGGTCAATGGGAAGTACCCTATAGGTTTTGATTCCCTTGCGAAAACGCTAAAATGTTCAAAATATACGACATATTTTCCATTATCTTTTGATTGCGTTGACTTAGAACTTTAATATTTTCACGGCCGCATGTCATCGTAGACTTGAGTATATGATATTAATTTCAACATGATACGTCTATGCATTTCTGAGAAAAAAGGGTTGACATCCCGACAGACAGACAGACAGACAGACAGACAGACAGACAGACAGACAGACAGACAGACGGACAACAAAGTGATCCTATAAGGGTTCCGTTTTTCCTTTTAAGGTACGCAACCCTAAAAAAGACCTAATGTATATACATTTTTATTATACTATCTGTCACTTGTACGAAAAAACATTAAGTTTTTTTATATAATTGTGCAGTACTTTAGTGTGATGTTGAATAAAAATATAACAAAATAATGTATAATATCGCTGCAAAGCGATCTCTTTCAGGCAACCTTGGGGCAGAGGAAATGGTCTATTGATGGTATAGGTGTATCAGTCTCATTGAAATATATTTAATAGAATATACTTAATACACATAAATACAAAATTACATACATATTAAATTTAAAATAGTTTTAAAATGTAATTTGGTTTTACTTAAATTGAAAGAAGAGCACCTATCGTAAGTTCCTTTGTAGAGATCCCTATCTCGATACCTACAATGTAGTAATTGGTTCAAAGTATATTTAATATTTAGCCAAAGAATATAGGATATAAAATGTTGATCTCAACCTTTCGCGATATTAACTCTTTTAGTGTTTATGAGCGTGTTTTACAATTTATCTTATGGTATATGAGGCAGTGAACATAGCGAAGTAACAAGTATGTGAAACATTATGTGTAACTGTTAATTCACTCACCACTCGTTACAGAGGAGTGCTGTGTTAAATTTTTACTGTGTTAAAGCCTAGCTGATAGCCACTAGTTATAATTCGTATGATTTTAGCTCGACCGAGGCAGGGCAGGGCCATAGGAAATCGACTAGAAGAAATATACAGTTATGTTACGTACGGTGAGTGAGAGACCTGGAAGCCTAACATCCTCGCTTATTCCTTTCCTTACATCCAATTCCTTATTCCTTTTTTAACTATGCAACACTTTTGTGGCTCCACTGGTGCTGCAAATAGTCATAGGTGGCAGTGATCACTTAACATTAGATGACTATCCTGATTTTATTAGCTGTAATATTTATTTATCCACCTAGTCGAAATGTAACAGCGTGACTTATTCTGTTCCAAACCTTTTCCTTAATAGGAGGAGAGCTCATACTGGAATTGATTTACAGATAAATCAATGAAGGAAGACAAAATATTGCAAATGCACATGTCAAAATACACATATGTACATTGTACATATTTCTGAAAACATACATGTTCGCTTAAACCGCCAATATCATTTTTTGTAATCTTTGTTAGTTAAATAATCACAAAATTTTATTGATTTTTATAAAGTATCGCAATCATAAAACGTTGCTGACAGACAAGCATGCGGGACACCCGAAGTTAAATGATCACCGCCGTTCATGGACACTTGTAGCATCGAAGGAGTCACAAGTACGTTGCCAGCTTAAAAGAAGTGGGAAATGACGAAAGGATTTGGTGAGGGATTTAGGTTTCCGGCTTTCTCACTCACCCAGCGAAACGCAATTATTTATCGCCGTCAAGCTAGCCTGTGTACGAGTTGTATTCAAAGGGCTAGCTAGGCTCTTTTCGTCTGTCTCTAAATCTAAAGTTATATATACATATGTACGTATAAGTTGATCGCTATACCGATATATATTTCGTGACATATAGGAAAGCAAATTGTATCTCTGTTAATTTGTGTAGTGACTTGGCACTTTTACTAATGTTAAAGATATCGTCGTCCCACACATGTCTTTGTCATAGTATTTCCCGACGTTCCTTGCTCACGAAGTAAACACAATGACTTGCGTCATTCTCATCTACATTTTAAGGAAATCGTCTTCCAATAGGATAGCGTTGTCGCAAAGTTGTGTACAGAATCTGCAAACGGAGCGGTAAAACAAATATCTACGTGTTTTTAAACTGCAAATACATATGTAAGTCTACTTAAATATGTATTTAACCTTCATTTCAGTGTTTTCTAAATTGTAAGAAAACCTGCGTGTATATTATTTATATTTTAGTGATATATTATTTAGGTTTCAATTGTTAAAATTAATAACGAATTATGATAAGATATATTTTATTTCATTTTACGAAGAGATAGTTATCCGAACATGTTTTTATGGTCTTAGTATTGCATCCTTATAGCAAATGATAAATTAATGTAAGTTTTTGAATAGTATAGGTGAAATTGTGTGTTTTGGTTGAGTAATGCGGTGATTCATATCGCAATATTACGTTTTGTATAAGATGTGGCTCGCCGCGATTCCACCGGTCTATGATTACCGCTAGTAATCTATACTAATATTATGAAACTCTGTCTGTCGATCTGTCTGTCTGTTTGTTACTCTTGTACATCAGAATCACTAAACTAATTTTAACGATTTCTGCGTCTTATATTTCTTTATCTTCAGTATCTTTTATAGAGATATGTAAATTGGACGTTGGAGGAGGACATAGACTTTGTATCACTAGAATAAAAACTCAGTGTGAAACATGGTGAAATGTTTTAACGCAGGCGAAGTCGTGGAAACCTACTAATTAAGAATAATTTGATGCGTATTTTTCCATTATTACTAATAATTTCCATTATTACTAATACTTATTTATTAATGTTAAAATTTTATTACATATTATTTGAATATATGTTTAATTTTTCTGTTATGAAAAAAAAAATTATCATCACCTAGCTAGCTACTTAGTGATGAATAGACTTTCTTTTTTAACGCAAAAATAAAAGTGAATTTGAATAATTTGAATACTAACGATAAAAATTTTCACTCAAGAAAATAAAGTTTTATTTTAACCTCCTTCGATAACAACGATATTTTAACGCTGAATATTCTGAATTTGAGATTTTTAACTATATAAGAAGTATAATAATATTTCGTGTGATCATTATTTAAAGAAATCAAATCAAGTATCTTATAAAAGATGAATTCATATGAAATTACAATTTTTTATAAGAATATTTATACTATAAAAACTGATATTTTTCACACAAATATATGAAAGTAAAACAATGATTAAAATGAGACTAAACGCATTCACTGATTTACTAGATACAAAACAACTAATTGACTGACCTGCTTGCTTATAACTACAATAAATTATAGTATGAGTCTTATACCATTGCGTGTCAATCGATAGTTCATAATTAGCCATATTAATTATTTTTATTTCAAGATAATTCTTTAATAACAGCAATGTTACTATAAATAAACGTTTCTCACGAGTTATTAAATTATATAAAATTATTACAATTGTACTCGAATTAATAAAAAAAATTATAATTTTACTCACCTCTTCCCATTTTTAATGTTCGATATGTCACTACCGGTAAACGAATGTATTACAGGAATGCACTTGAGCAACGGTATGGAGGCGATCGCGCTTACAATAGGACTGCACGCTCGACCGAGCATCCGTGTTGATTTATACGGCGGCGTGTAATACCGCACGAGTTTAATACATCTGTGCCGCTTGCCGATTATCGTTTACCCCCAATGTTAATACAGCTAGCTAGTTGTTTAACAATAATTCCTTCAGGTAACGAAAAAGTATATACAAATGGTGACATAAAATCAGTCTGAGTCAGTTTTATTATATACTTTGTTTTTCACTTTGTATTTTGTTATATATCGTTTTTTGATTAATACAAATATACTTTTTATGCTGTGGTTAAAGGGTCCAAAGGGTGTAACAGTACATTATACGTTAGAAGATACAAGGAAAAGGCGAAACTTACACCATCAGTCACTTACACTTTTTTTAACGATAGCACATAAACGATTGCTTTTTTTGTCATGTCTGACATAGAGGTGTAATGATTTTAGAGAATCAAATTTTTTAAATCTTAACATAAATTTTTTACAACACTAAAACCAGCAGCTGCGAACGGAAACTAGTATCTTAATTTGTACTGTAATGACCAGTAAACGTGTCATTGTTGTGGATCGGTCTCCTCTCCGTCTAATAAAAAAGTTTGAAGCTTGTACAATACGAATGGCGGATAAAAATCTCGTTATATCTGACTTTAAAAAAAAAGCTATCGATTTCAAAAGCAAAATCTCACTTCGTTTACTTGGATATACTTGTATTGGATATTTTGATTTAAGAAGCAAACTACATGATTTGATAAATTGTTTTGATAATTGATTGAATTTATTTTAAATAAATTGAAAATTCTATGGGGCTAATCTGAAAATATATTCTTTCAAATAATAAAATAATTTTCAAATTCGGTTTATAAATGGGATGAGTTATAATGTAACGAACATTATGTACATACTACGAAATAAGAACCACCTTTTTTTTTCAAGTCGGTTGTAAAACAAAACAAAACCTTTGCAGTTTTATTGTTAACGAACAAAATAGATTTATTTATCTTGAGATTCTTTAGGCGTGGGTGCAACTAAAAAACAGAACTACAGACACCGAAGTGATCCCATAAGTGTTTTGTTTTTGAAATAAGTAACATTAAACAATAATAGCAATAAGTAGATCCTATTTCAACATCGCTATTTCCTCAATAGTTTGAAAATTAATTATAATTTTAATAGGTATTTAAGACTATAAATATTTTTTAAACATTTTTAAAACATTGTCCCCTAAACCAATGTTGATAGGCGGGTTAAGAATTTTCTGCAAGGTTTTGTGCAATGATTTATAAAATACATTATTTTTAAAATGTTACTTCAAATGTAGCTTAAAAATATTTCTTAACAATAAATATAAAAGACGCATGTTTTTGAAGTGTCAAACAAAAATTACATACGTATGCTAATATTCATTGAAAATAAAATTACAATATCTCTACGTAGAAAAAAATAAATCACTTTCTGCTGTCTGTACGTTTACATCTTTTAAACTACGCAAGATATCAATGCAGTTTTAATTTATAAACAGAGTGATTCAAGAGGAAGGTTTGCAAATATGCATACTAGAGAAAAACCGAGAATAAAGAACAAAATGCGATGTCGTAAAAATCTTCACCCGTGCAAAACCGGGGTGGGTCGCTAGTAATATATACAAAAAATAAATAAGCGTAAATATTTAGTAATCATATTAATTCCTGTACAAATCGGTTAGCGCGTGGACTTCAAAATGTGGTAGGAAATATTTATTTTTTTACTTTTTAGTGTACTTATTTTGGTGTCGAAGTCGGTTTGTTTTTTTGTTCAAAAAGTATTTATTTAACACTTTTAAGTGACGAACATAGTAAGGTGTAGTAAGGGACCGTTTGTGATTTACCTAATTTACAGTACCCCAATGTTAACTGCTTATCACTATTTACAATGTGGTGCTTTTTCTGATGCAGAGCTATTAATTTTTGAGGAGTTCTCTTGGTATCACATCATCTTCACCGTATACATTGTGTCGAACATAAATTGCTTAGCAATCATATTGAAGAAATCGAATCGCAACCCGTAAAATACTCGTTATTGAGTGGTTCCAGTGCCCATCTGTTGTGTTCATCATCAGCTCCACCTCATCAAATGTAGCTTTTCGTCAGCAAATGAACGAGATACGATCAAAAACACCTAAATCGGTATAGGTGTGCCTATAATATTTGAAGAGTTTTCTTGATTTTTCCTGGATCCCATCATCAGATCCTGACTTCATGACAATGGGACCAAACTGGAAGTATACCCTTATAAACAAAAAAAAAATTAAAAATCGGTCGGAACAAACATAAATAACTGGTCAAGTGCGAGTAGGACTCGCGCACCGAGGGTTCCGTACAAACTTATAGAAATCTATATAAGACTAACCCATCTACGCCATTTGTGGTCTTCATCATCAGTTCCAACATAAGTTACTATCAAAAATACCTAAATCGGTATACGCTTGCCTATAATATTTGAGGAGTTCCCTCAATTTCTCCAGGATCCCATCATCTGATCCTGACCTGAAGACAATGGGACCACCTTGGAAGTATACCTTTTCAAACAAAAAAAAAATTTTGAAAATCGGTACCCAAATGGCGGCGTAATTGGCGAACAAACATAAAAAAAAAATTAAATACAAGGTCGAATTCAAAACACTCCTTTTTAGAAGTCGCTTAAATATAATCAAATATTATGTAAATATGGATCACGTCCCAAAAACTATTTTGAAACTACTTAGGAGCACTTTAATTTAAAACACGATCATGGATGCAATCCATGGAAACACAAAATTTTATTTTAAGTACTAATATACCTTATACTTACAAAAAAAAAAAGTTATAGCGCGATTCAGGATACACCTAGCGCCATCTCTTGACAATTTCAATGAACTAACTTGTTGACTTATTCTCGTTTTATTTTTATTTATATTCTACTACACTCCACTACCCCTGCACTACGTTCATAAAATATTTAGATTTACATTATCAATCAAAATATCGAAATATATATTAGTGTTGCCAAGACGAAAATAATTAGTCCTTAATTCGAACAAAACTAATTGTTTATTTATAAATAACTAATTATATTACTAATAACCAGAAGACTTATATGTGTAGATAAATAAGTAAATTAAATAACTCAATCTGTTTGAATTTAATTTTAAAATTTTCGTACTAAGTCAATACGAGTACTTAAATCAAATCGCGTGAAGCTCTTATATTGAATGTTAATTACGTAATGACGTTATAAATCGACGATAAAACTTTTAAATGAAAAGTTTATTTTATAATTTTTAGCGCGTTTAAATAATAATTAAAATAAAAAATTTTATTAATCGAGCAGAATTATATCACAGTTAATGTCATAATGTTGTAATAGATGGCATTAGCTGTACGCTGCATCGCGCTATCATTTTGTTTGCTGCGATATATAGATTGCATTGCGTTGTTTATAAAGGTTTGCTGCTTTTTAATGTTTTCGTATTGATACAAATTTCTTCTCAGTGTTTGTAAAATTGTTTTTTTGACCATGGACAACTTCTATGTTAATTTGTTACAAGTACATATAATTTTAATTCTAAGATTAATATATTTTCCGCTTGATCAATTTACAACTTGATATATTTACGCGTTCCTGAGAAAAAAGTTAAAAGACAGACGTACAGACTGACAGACACACGAACAGAAATTTACAGTTTTCGGATTTTTTCCTTTATGTATACTAAAGGACCTTGCTCCTGGCCAAATTTCATAATGCTAGGTCAATGGGAAGTACCCTATAGGTTTTGATTCCCTTGCGAAAACGTTAAAAACGCTATCATACTTAAAATATGTGATATAAATGACCGTATCTTTTGATTGCGTTAACTTAGAAGTTTGATTTTTTCACAGCTCTTAGTAATTACAACTCTGAGTACTTGACGTTGATAAAAATTTGTTACCTTCACGTGTTTCTGAGAAAAAGGTTGAAAGACAAACTTACAAACAGACAAACATACATACAAAAATTTACAGTTTTCAGATTTTTTCCTTTATTTGTACCATAAGATCTTACTTCTTGCCAAATTTCATCGTGCTAGGTCAATGGGAAGTACCCTATAGGTTTTGATTCCCTTGCGAAAACGCTAAAATGGTCAAAATATACGACATATTTTCCATTATCTTTTGATTGCGTTGACTTAGAACTTTAATATTTTCACGGCCGCATGTCATCGTAGACTTGAGTATATGATATTAATTTCAACATGATACGTCTATGCATTTCTGAGAAAAAAGGGTTGACATCCCGACAGACAGACAGACAGACAGACAGACAGACAGACAGACAGACAGACAGACAGACAGACAGACAGACAGACAGACAGACAGACGGACAACAAAGTGATCCTATAAGGGTTCCGTTTTTCCTTTTAAGGTACGGAACCCTAAAAAACAGCCGAGCATAGAACAGCCGAGCATAGAAATCTTTTTCGAAGTCGGTTAAAAATTTGACTCTATGCTCTCGTCAAAAAGTGGTGCACCAAGAAGGCAAAGTGTATTTTATAAAGAATTTTAACATTAGGTGTAAATTTATTAAATAATTCCGTTGCCAAAGTAATTTCTCTAGGAGATAAAAACTGTCATACTACAAAAGACGCTTTAAAAGCATGTTGAACATGGGTCTAGCTAAACAGTGTTTAAAAATTAAACATTGCTTAAAATATTATCTCAATTGCTTACCAGCGAATAAACTCATAAAAAAACTTATTGATAAAATGTTATATGTTACATTTGGCAGCTGAAATAGGTTTTAGACATTTATTAAACTCACTTAAACGTAAGTTAATCTGTATCTAAAGCATGTTTAACTCAAAACTGTGCTTAGACGCGGATTTGTAGTACGGATTTTTTTAAACACGCGTTTAACGTCTGTTTAAATCTTTTGTAGTAAGGCAGAAAATATCTTTGAAAAACATAAAAATCAATAAAAGCTGTATGTTTTTGAGTTATTAAAAAGATCCAGTGTTTTTAGGGAAATCTTGAAAAATATTGTTGGTTATAAAATATTGACATATGAAAAAAAAAATCCAATTATGTATTTTCATTATTATTATCCATTTTGGGGTTAAACAATATGATATACTTTTATTACTCCTAACGTAATTCTCGTCCTTTACATCCGTAACCAAAAAATATTTTTTGAGCTGTGTGTTAATTTTAGGGTCAAAAATTCAATGTTTAGGTATATTTGTTGTAGACTCGCAGGCAAATGAAAATTCGCCAGTCAATTGGACGAGCCGGCGTTCATTAATTTCGTTAAACGTTGCTATCAATAAATTAACTAAGCGTACTTTAGTCGAATGCTGGCATTTCATAAAAAGCCTAGTCATGCAATTAAATGGCTAATTTGACTAATTGCTAATAACAAATGTCTACTCATTACGTGATTCGTGTTAGATTTAAAGAGTTTAAGTATTAATAGAATTAATTTATTAGGCTTCTTATACATTTTTATAAATACCTTGACATTGAAAATGAGAAAGGTGATCTCAGTACAAGCGCGAATACAGGAAATTACTGAGCAAGGTGCGGGGTAATATTCCTCTGGTTGTATTTATTTTTGTAAAAGGATAAATATATTACATGAAAAAATTAAAAAATATTTTTAATAATGGATTGAATGTAATGGTCGATATACATACAACCTTCGCCGTTCACATGACGGTGTCGATATTGTTGATGAACATGAATAAAAATTTACTTGAATAAGATTACTGAAATTATAACAGAGTATATTAAAATTAATGTAATCCCCTAAAGACACGTTTTTTTAATTTTGTATCTATTAATAATTAGTTATCACTTATTGCTTTTCTTGGTGCATGAGTTTGTTTTTTTATATGACCGGGTTTTATTTATAATTTTTTTGCATTCTTAATACAATGTAAAATAATTATTATGAATTAAAAATACATGTGCCATCTAGCGGATAATAGAAGTACTATGACTATATTTGTAGTTTAACTTTTTATCACTAGATGGCCACCTAGGGGCAGTAATGTCATTGTTATTTTTTCTAAAAAATATAGAAGTCACAAGTAATGAAGTGCTATGATCTAATTATATTTTGCCTTAAAAAAAGATAATTTTATTAAAAAAAAAATTATTAAAAAATCTAATTTCATTATAATATATAAATAAACGTCCCTCTATAATATACACCTATTACTATAGAGTTAATTTATTATTGTAGTTAATTTTTAAATAATTTTATTATTATATTTTAAGGTATAAAAATACAAGTACCTAATATTATACAATACTGCATATATTTAATCAAAATTCTAATATTATTATCACTTTTCTTACATAAATGTCTACATTCAAATTAAAAAAACAATAATATTAAAAATATTATTACATTTCAATATTATTATTTTTATATACATACAGACAGAAATCAAAACTCATTACGATTCAAGTAGTGTTAACTAAACTTAATTCGCGCTGGATGAACGTGAAGCGCGTATTGAAGGTTACGGCGCTTTCTGCGTGCACCTGACCTAAGAAGTGCGTGCGAGGTCAATGAGCCGAGCGTTGATTTAGTTGCGTTCACTATTTCCGGACATTATGCTTATATGAATTAAATAGTAAACATTGCCCTAGTATACTATGTTGTTATGATAATATTAATGAATAATTAATGTTATGAGTGTTATCAATTTTTAGGGTTCCGTACCCATAATGTGATAACGGGGCTCTATTACTAAGCCCGTTTGTCCGTTTGTCTTGTCTTAATCGTAATTGGTTAAGATGAAATTGCCAAATATTTCTATTGCCGCCATAATAACATAAATGTTTTTAATCTATACTAATATATAAAATAAAAATTAATGGCGTTGCTCAACGGCTCCAATTAGGATGTCGTGATTCTGTGCCGAAGGTCCGGAAATACACAAAATTAACATCACTACACTACATGTTTACCGTGAGCGGGAATCGAACTCGCGACCGTTAGTGCTTTAGTCAGTTGCGTGACAGTGACCACTGCGCCAACCTGTCTGTCAAAAAGATAGAGTTTTTTTTAACGCGTTATTCTTCTCTCTCTATTAGTTCGATTAATTAAAAAAAATTGCATTAAATAGCCTATTTAGTAAAGAAAGATATAGCCTATAGGACATCATGCCTGTGGATCGTCCACAAGAGCGGAGCAGTAACAATAAACGTGATTGAAACCGTGAAGGTTTACATATACGATTACTATGAGATAGAATATTATATTACATACCCGTAATGTGTTTCATTTTTGTTTGTTTAATGCTTTATGTATTATGCTACACATTAAAAAAACGCGATTTGTATATTATGATTACTTACTGTTAAGGGAATTGATGTGCAGATGTCTTGAAGAGTTGCCTAACGAACTTGGAAAATAAAAATGTGGACTATGGCTCTCATATCTTATTATAATTTACTTCGGTTTTTACTTTTTGGATACATTAAAACTACGTTGTGAACATGTCTTTTGATTTGTGAAAATAAGTATTGAAGAAAATTTTATAATTGGTTAGTTTATTGTTAATTTTAATTTATAATCACATTAGTGGTTATTTTTATCTTACATTACATTTTATGTAACTTTTCCATAATTTTATTATTATATTTTTAAGTTGTATTATGAATTCATATTAAAACAAAACAATATTTGGTACTTACTTTTTAATCTTATATTGGAAATATACACTCTTTGATGTTTTGCGGGTTTTATGACTTGTAATTATTTAGCATTATTTCATAAAACGACTGGTCATGAATTGGTTTTTCTATTTTTTTGTTTTATTAAATTCACTTTAAAATTTTCTTTCCCGCCATTTTGTTACCAATCCACATTTTTCTGCTTTTGTCCTTAGAGGGAAAAGGCCAAGGTATTACACCGTACAGCCAAGTCTATTGTATTTTTTATTCATATTCAACTACCTATCCATAATTTTAAGTAGGTGTTTAATTTTACTTTTTCATAAATAGATAATTGAGGCAATGGGCTTCATTTCATTCAACAGACAAACAATAGTAAAAATAATTTAATTTACATGAATAGTACAAATATAATATGTTGAATGACACTTTTTTCTTAGAATATCATCGGAATTTACATGAATATGGTGTAATATGATTTGATGAACGTAATGTTTACGTTGATATTAATGTTTTTTTTACAAAGAAATCGCTCGTTGCTTTTATACGTGTGTTTGTCCTAATTGCGGCGTTGATGTTTAGATTCAAAGTCTCACAGTCTAATAATAATTATTATATAATATGATACGTATCTATACATCGGTCATGGTCACAAAACGAATCTAGCGCAAATTGTTTAAGACATTTACTCGCTTACTAATATACCTAATTAACAAAAGAAATTAATAATTAATAGTTAAGTTACAATAGAAAAAAGCAATATAATTTATTAATTAAATAAAAATATTAAAAATAAATAAAAATCAATTATGTATTTGCACAAAAACAAGTAAAAGAAGCTGGTATGATTACTTTAACTCTTCAATCATCATAGTAGCTGGTACTCAAACTAACCATTAGTTTCATCCGAGATCAGTGCGTTCACACAAACAAATTATCTTCTTTATACGGGTATTTTCTTTTGTAGACTTATGGTTTAAATTACGGTTACCTCAATATTCATTCTTAATGCAGTGGTTCCGTTAAAGCCTACTCGCTTTAATAGACTTATTTACAGATTGATTAAAAGATATACGAGAAATTTTAACATTTTATATAAGGACACAACATTCATTAATAAGTTTTACAATATAACAGCTAATTGAATCAACAGTGTAAAATATTCATAGCGATTAAATAATTAAAAGAATTAAAACCGTGATTTCTATCCATTTCTATTACTCAAATTATAAAGCTTACGAAAATTACTTCAAGTCACGTCTATGTACATTCACACGTTATAAATAATATGTATTCTTTTTAAATATTTGTATCTATGTAGAGTTACGTTGTTAAGCACATAAACAGCGATAAATCAAAAATAAATATAAATAGTAGTATTAAGTTTAATTGCATACATATGTACATTGAAACAGGAAGTCTAAAACATAAGGAATCATTATAGTACATGATTTCTTATGACGATATTATCAATTCAGATATCGGAACATGGAATCTCGCTTGTAACGGTCAACCCTTATTATTATTAACGGTATAAAACTACAAGTAAACACTTTAACTTAGTATATTGTAATTATATGGTACAATGTTAGATTATTCAATCAAAGCTGAGGGACACAATCATTTTCTAAAACTGGTTATATTTTTCGAGATTTTTTTTAAATGTTAATATAACTTTTTTTCTCCTTAACATTGTTTCTTTTTGTAATGTGTTACTTATATAAAAATTACATTTTAATAAACTAAAGTCAATAGATACAAAAAAATAAAATAAAATGAATAACTTTTTACAAAAGATTGTAGACCTTATCTAAGCCACTGCATCCGGGTAAAGTTCCCAAAATACTGGCAGCATTACCCCGTTGAATGGCCCGGTTCTTTTTGTTTTTGTTCTTATTTTGTTTGTAATCCTTACACATTAAGTGAGAAATTGTTCTTTATTTTTGTTTTTTTTTCTTTGCTGTATATGTAAACGAATAAAGTTTTTTTAATTCTATTATCTTCTTTATATAATTCTTCAATCGACCATCGATTCCCTTTCCAAATGTCACATGCTTTGTAGTAAAGTGATCAAATTCAAAATCAGTGTGAAACGAGTTAAATAACTTTGTAATTAAAACTTAGTTTCTTGTGGTTCTGGCGTTCATAATCTATGGTATAAAAGCAAATGTTCCATTAGCATTTTGTGACATTATAGTAAATAAACGGCCGAAGTTTCGACTTTAAAACTTTTTTTTACGTTTTGTACCTATAAAATGTGAATTTTGAATTAGGTCACTTTAATATTAAGCCCGCGACGTGTTTTATTCTTCCTTATTAGGATTGCTTTAATCACTAGCAACACGGTTACGACTGATAAGAGATATTCCATCCATCAGTTTTGATGGATTTCATTGGATCATCATAAATAGTAATGAGATCACCTTGCAGTAACTTAATCAATGAAAAAGAATTATCAAATTGATTAACAAACAACGCTAAATCCACACAAAAATAAACTTGTAGTCAAATTGTAAATTATCGTCTTTTGAGAAATTTTAATGATTACATCCGTGTTTATTCTAGATAAATTAGATTATGAGGTTGCAGTGAGCATATATAAAGTGTCAGGAGGTCATGCACTTCTGTGAGCACAATGAATAGTTCAACTAACAAATCGACGTAAAATAGTAAACGTACTCGTAAGTGTGAAGGTCATTTCTGTTGATCAAACGGTGAGTGACTCATTTCAAATGTTTTGTTTTGGTCAACTCAGTTTCAACTGCATGCTTCTCAGACTTGTATATAAACTATAGTAATATCTGCACTACATCTAAGGATATTAAATAAATCCTTAAATTTAGAACAGTTTTAAGGATTATGGGGTTATTTATTGATTTATTTATTTGAAACATATACTTTATGCGTAAAATTTCCAAAAAAAAAAATACATAGTTAAATTGCAACTGTTTTTTACATTCAATAAACCCATATTCAATTTAGAGCATCACTTTATTTCATGCGAAAAAAAACAATTGTACATAATAGTTATATTAATTTTTAACCCCAAAATCAACCTTAAAATTAAAGGTGATTAAAATTTATTACAGTAAAATTAGATAAATTCGAACACTAAATATCTACATAGATTAAGTCTATTCTATTAATAATAAAAAAAATATATTAAATATTTCTTTAAAATTTTATACAATTTTGTGTGATTGTCCGGAAGAGATATATGGCATGTTATTGCGATTGAGAATGAGCTTCGAAGTAATTTCACATACGCCCACCCGCCGATCTTTAATATTCATTCAAATATAAGGAAAATATGTTTTCACACTAAGTTTTGTCACCGAACCTATACAGAGGTAAATAAAGTCAGACTAACGACTACACGTGGAAACAGCACACGTCTAACCACATTATACCTAAATATAGTGCTGTACAAAGATGTTACTGTTTTAGATTGTTTTGAGCAATCTTTATGGAGTGCATTTGAATCATTTGAGGTAATCAGCTTGAGCAAAGAGTACGACTCGTTTGGGAATAGGCCAAAAACGTAAGGTTAATGACCTATTGCACGTGCGGACGTATAGATGTATGTATTAAATTATTGCTCTATTGTGTAACTAAAAATATACATCCACATTTATATGTATAGTTGTATACCCAAATATGGGTTATCGTCGGATCATTTATAGGTCTACATTTTCATTCAAATATATATGTTTTTAATATTTCAGCAATAGATCAATTTAGAGCGCCGATTAAAATAATTGCAATACTATATTTTTATGCTCAGAAATTTTTTAAAATTAATTGTAATAATTAATAAAATCGTATGTACTATACAATAGTTATGGCTCAATGAATATTATAAATTAAATACAAGGCAAGGTCATTTTAATTTAAATGACATGTTTCGAAATATTATTAGCTCAGAACGTTTAGCTTTGAAAACTTTCCGATAGCACGATTAAAAAATTGTATTTTTATATGCTAGTCACTATAAAATGTATTTAAAAATATAGTATTGCAACTATCAAGGTTAATTGCTGGCATCAATATCCTTTTTCAACATAGACTGCTAATTGGGGCCGCCTCGATTCTAACGTGGACAAATATATTTATCAAAAGTCTGTTTTATGTTTTAAACTTTCGCGATTTTCGTATTGATATTTTTAACTAGGTAAATCGCAATCAAACAGATGCACTCTGACGAAACCTGGAGGTAATAAATAAAAGTTGTCAAATAATAAATGTATAAAAGTTATCAAAAAATGCATGTAATATATAAACGCTGATAAGTGATACTGCGTTAAGTCACGCGGACTTTATTTTGAGACAATGGTATCTATAGATGTCAAATCCATTCTTTATAAATTTGTTTGAAGACGTATATATCAATCCTTTCCTTTATATTTTGATTAATGGTAAAATGATTATTGTATAAATTTCAAAATATGGAACGCACTTGAAATTTGAAACATTAAATTAGAAACATTAGTTAGTTAAGATGACTTAAAATTATTTTTAATAATGTTCAGTATCAAAGTAAGTCAATATCTCCGAATTTCACTTTTTGTGGTTTGACATATTATTGCTTATCCGCATCCATATAATAATTCTCGTCAAGTCTATTACATTGTTACATTCCCGGTGATGTGCTCCACCTTTTAATTTCTTTACTTTCCAGATTGGTTAATGTTAATGGTTACCGTTCCACTCATGCGCTGTGACTCACACAGTAATATTTATTGCTGTAACCTTTACAACCTTCCTCATTAAATAAGCTATCTATCGTTCCTGTATTATAGGTCTTGGGATCATAGCGTTTAAACAAATAATTCCAATTTTATGATATACGTATGTATATTATAATGATTTTTTTGGGTGTCATACTCAGTCAAGCTTCTTGGTTACAAACTACTGCATCATTTTTCATGAAATTTTTTTTATAATAATTTGATAATTTGAGGTATCAAATAACAAATATAAAAAATATAGTACTAATATAACAGTCATGTTTTGAAACAGAAAAGAGGTTTTCGAACTCAGCTGAAAATTGTAACAAATAAACCTACGTAAAAATATATCAATGCTTAATAAATACTCCTTTAAACGAGGAATTCTTATATACCTAGGATGTTTAAATTTTTAGAAAATGTCATTGCATATTTTCAGGCAATTGAAATTGTGTTCATATATTTGTATTATTAAAAGATAAATTAATTCGTTAAGATAAAAAAAAAAAAATTATATTTCATCAATATGTAATTCGTAGCTACTAGAATAAAATTTCTAAAAATAATATTTACCACAAAAACAATACCGAGCAAACGGTCATCCAGGTATTTAGTTTTTATATAAGATAAAATGTTAATTTCCATATAAACATTACCTAGTGATTTCCTGTGTTTGTTTTTTAAATCTTTCACAGGTTATAAAGATTTTAATTAAATTTAGTTATGTTCTGCGGTTAAATACAACAGAAATATTAATTGTTACCTTGTAGAAAAGTATTAACGATACAGAGGTCACCTTTTTTGGAAGTCGGTTCAATATTAATAAAAAGAATGTTATATACAATATATGTGTATAATGTACGTACTACGTAGAGGTAGTATCTTTTATGCTTAACTAGCTTTTACTCGCGGCCTCGCTCGCGTATATATAGATTTTTTTATCCCGAATGATCGACTAAAACTGTATGATGCTACAGTAATGTTAAAAATTTAATTACGAGTAGACGATAAGCGAAATTGGTATTTTAAATACCATATAAACGCAAGGAATAAAATTCCTATAGCTTATTTCTTTTTTCAATACTAAAAACGACAGTGCGGAAATATAGTAAACATGTGATTAAAAGTATATTTAAACGATCATTATTATTTTTCAATGATTTTGTCGTATGTAAACTCGTTATTTTAAGGTTTCGAAAGTAAATTTTTATTTTATTTCGGAAATTGGGAAATGATTTTGGTAGAGATAAAATATATTATATATTACTTTATTTAATATACATACTTTGTTCATGGTGAATAATAATTGAAATATTAAACATTTATTAATTGTATTTATTACAGTAATATTATAAGAATGTCAAAACCTTCCTCGGAATAATTTATATAAAAAAGTCAGTAATAGTGATTGTTAGTAACGTATAATATGTACCAGACTATTCGCCGTGTGGTTAGTGAAAAAAATTATTATTATATGGAGCAAACGTAAGTAAAACGAATAACGTGTATAGGCGTAGGTGTGAGACACGGACGAAAATGTTTGTGGAGAGAAAAGTAATCATAAAAAATAGTGTATAAGTATTTTTTTTCCAACAGAAGTGTAATAAATATATTGAAATAAAATTATATTATATATCTATTCCTTAACTGCGTTGTTGTATTATAATTATGATAAGATACAACTGATAACGTTTAAACGCGTGACTTTTGAACTGAACGTGCTTTTTTCGTTACTGTTATTTTATTGTCCGAGAAGATTATTGATAAGATTTATGAGACGATTGATAGTACAGTTTGGGAAAATTACAACATTATATATTCTACATATCGTTAACAATAAATCACGGAGAGCAGGAAGTGTCTTAATTAATTATATTTTCAGTAGAACATTAAATAAGCTTTAGCGAAGAATTACATTTGTAAGTTTTATACTCGTCATAAAACAATTTTGTAACCTGGTAACAGTTACCTAGGTAAACTTACGAAAGCTGTTGTGAAAAATAAAGCCACAACCGGTAAATTCTTTCAGGTGTAAAGCAATGATAAACAATTTTTGTAAACCTTTATGAAAGTCTAATGGCAAAACTTATAAGTTTAATTCTCGCCACATACTATTCTAAACTTATTTAATAGATTTTAATATCTGTTGTAAAAATTAGTGAAGTGCCAAGGTCTTTTATTTATTTATAAAATGTTAGCTAACCTTTGCCGAATCTCGCAGTGATAAATTTTATAATATTACTAGCTTTTACTTGCGGCTTCGCTTGTGCGAATGTAGGTTTTGTTTATAATACAAAAACATAGCCATTGCCCATAATTAGAGGATAATTTACCTTTCAAATGGTACCATAATGTTTGAATAGATTCAGTGGTTCCTAAGTTTACTTAGCACGTATATAATTTGTTCTTTTTTTATTGTATTAGTATAGATTAATCTATAAATTACAAAAATCATTAACAATATAAAAGTGCTCAAATGACTTCAATTCTAAACATTCTAATCTAAACCTTTTAGTCAAGTGATAATCGAGTCCATAAATGATAAAAGAAACATTGGTTTTTATATGTATATTACTTTGTGGTTGTTATGTTATATTGGTGATATTTAACGCAAAAGTCTAGGCTGGTAATGCTTAAATTGAACATAAGTAAAAACCAAATTCTTTAACTTTATATATTAGCAAAGATTTCTTGTAATTTTTCTGTAAAAAATCTTAACAATATCTAATAAAAAAGTTTTGCACATTGTACTGTAAATTGTAATTATTTATTTTATACAATGGTATTGTTTCTAGTCATAAAGCACGGTGGTAGAAATGAAGTAAGTTTTTGCATTATTTATTTCTTAACGCGGTTATTTTACAGATTTTTGTAACAGATTAACTGCTAAAAGTCGTAACGTTGCTGCTTGCCTAATTTAAGCTAAATTATTGTCCAATTCAATAAGGTCTAACTACAAATATAACCTTTAGAACAACGATATAAATGTGATTTTTAAGTTATAAAGAAAACATGTGGTCAAAACAACTATAAATCAAGTTTTTTATTTATTTTCTTTTGTAGAACTACGCCCACTACCATATATTTGCATATAACACGCACAGGATGTAAAATATAATAAAAAAAAACTTAAATAAAAATTGTGTTATACAATAAATTTAACATACAGAATACAGGCTGATAAGAAAAGAAATGCTTTAGAAATGCCAAATATTTAAAGAAGAAATACTACTAAACGGTATTATCAATTTAAATCAAACATATTCCTTTCTGGCTAACTACAAGAACGCTATAAACCAGGTAGGCATTTAATATGAATGTATTAAAGTGACTATAAAAAACATCTTAGTCATTATTACTGTACAATAAAAACGGGCGCCAAGCATTTATCTTTGTTTCGAGTTAATCGTCTAAAGCACTTACTGTTTATATATTTAGTTTTCTATATTTGATGTGGTTTTTTATTCTTATTATGCAAATTATGCATTTGCTCGTGGCTTTGCTCGCAATTTTTCCGTTAGCTTGTAAAACCCCGTCAAAACTTCCTATAGTCGAGTCAAATTTAACAATATCCGTTCTTAACCTATGCCTTCATCATAATAACTACCTGTACCTCAAATTTCATTCCAATCTGTTTAGAAGTTACAGCTATAAGTTGATAGATCAGTCAGCCAGTCAGTCAGTTTCGTTTTCTATTTACTTGTATAATTATTAAATAATAACTTTTCCTATTACGAAGTAGCGAGCACAAGATACTGTTAAGTATCAACTTGGATTATAAATATTTGTTTCTTTGTTTTGTTTTAAAGTAAATACATTATTATTCTTGATTGTATCGTTAATTAATTAAAAGTTCAATACTGGTATTATGATACCCGTAAAATATAATTGTTTGGTTTAATTATTTAAAATGATGTAATATTTTTATTAAAACGCAGTTAAAGCAAAGTATCATTGTTATTAATATGAGTAACATCTGCATAAATAGGACAAAGGGCAATCTATGCATATATATTTTAATGGAATATTATTTTTTTAGATAAGGATTTAGAGCGGGGCAAAGTTTAAGGCCGCGAGTGTTTAAATTTGAACCATGATAAACGTCGCGGACGATCTGCAACTAGCATATACCAATTATTATTTAGCAAACGCAAGTCGTATTAGGTACAAAGTATTTTGAAAGTTATTTAACAAAAGTTTTTTAACATTATCGTTTAACTGTTAATTTTATTACACTACATTCCGAACTGGTTGTAGCTTCAAATTAACCTAAATTTTTTTTGTAACTGCTTGTATTGTATATAAAGCCTATTTGAATTTAAATCAGAATAATTTTATATGATACTAAAAAATAAACCAGATTGGATATAGGTAGAATCAATATTTAGACCCGATTGTATAATCAGGGAAAAGCGAGGAAATGACATAATTATATAATAAGTAACAAAGTTATCTTTAAAACTGCTTTAAATAACGATTTTTTTTGTTGATTTACATGTGAATTTCCCAATAGATTTGACCCCTTTTTCAGTCCGATCTCATCTACACACCGCTCAACGCTCTTCCTCAATTTATCATCCATTTGCTTTTGTCACACTTTCTGATAGATCGTTGACACCGAGTTTACAAAACGCTCAATGATTATGGCGTACTCGTATTGTGAAATCTAGTTCTATTTTTTTTACTCGACTATCAAAGGAGGGTATGTTTTACGAAAATATGTATGTAAAACGTAAAGTAAAATAAAGACGTTTGACGGATTTCAATATGTGTGGTGTTATTAAATTCAGCTTAGTTGTGGGAGTGATAAACGTGTAGTGTTGTGTAGGGAGCCAATCCGGGAGACAGGAGACACCAATCTCCATTAAAATTTATTCGATGTCGAAGCTTCTTGCACTAATGGAACGTTACACTATAGGTATAGTATTTGTAAGACTTTTTTGGCAGTCGGGTTTTTAATTTTTTATATTACTTAAGTCTTATTTAACACAAAGGTTTTATTGAATTTCGGTATCTGTCAGAGTGATTGACATTTTATGGTTACAACTCCGTTTGTATAAGTCGTATGTAGGTATTTTATAACCTATAATTTTCCTTAATGCGCGGGTTATTTAACGCATCAAGTTTTTTGTATACGGACCGCTTGTTTTTTCAATACTTTAATTGTTTATATGATATACTTAACACAATTTCAACTTGATGAATTAGTAAATATCGACATATACATATGTATATCGATATTAATTACTACTCACTAACCGTAGAACGGTTATTGAGTAGTAATTAATATTAACTTTCATTTCATACAATTGTATGTTTTTGAAGTAACATTTACGAATGTATTATTTAATAAATGAAAAGGTAAGGTAAAAATTACTCGAACGCAGCATTGACCAGCAGCTCTATGAAGACTAGGTCGACGGGCAGTATCGACCACGAAACCTATTTTTGCTGAGGTCATAATGAGGTCATATTTCATACGTATTCCACTATGAAGTTTTTGTAGTAAGTATAATTTAAGTTTTTTATCTTTTCATTTTATTTTACACAATATTTTTTAGAGTGTGATTTAAATGTAAAGAAAAATATATTAATATTAAAAATAATATCTTTTTTTTTAAGCCAAGATGGCCTAGTGGTTGGAACACTTCGATCTGTACCGATGATCGCGGGTTCAAACCACCGGGGTTTTCTAAATTTGTGTTTAAAATTCATCTTGAGCTCGGCGGTGAAGGAAAACATCGTGAGAAAACCTGCATGAGCCGGGTTCAGGTGCTGTACCATCAGCTACAATTTACCATATTCAATTTGACGAGCATAAATTGTTTAGCAATCTAATAAAAAAAATATTGGAGTAATCTAATCGCAATCGAAATAGTTATTATTAAGTAATTTCGGTAGCCATCTGTGGTCTTCATCATCATCAGTTCCACTTCACAAAATGTTGGTTTCCGAGAGCAAATACGCGAGTTACTATCAAAAATACCTAAATTGATATAAGTGTGTCTATAATATTAGGAGAGTTCCCTCGATTTCTCCAAGAGCCCGTCATCAGATCCGGTGAATATACATAAAAAACTCTTTGACGAATTGAGAACCTCCTCCTTTTTTAGAAGTCGGTTAAAAATGACAACCGTTGTATAGATATGCGGTATATAGACAATATATAATCAAAGATCAATATATAATATATAATATATTCTGATTTGAATTGCAGATACAACTCTATTGCTTACAAGATTGCCACAGCTTTTGTGGAAAAATTTAGATTCGATGGAGATTTTAATAAAACTCTACTATTAACAAGATAAATGTTAACGATGGTTTTGAATTATGCTTTAACATAAAATTGCAAAATCACGTTTACTTGTTTTAAATTATACAATTTAGACCTCTAATGCGAAAGGTATTAGAGGTTTAAATTGTTGTTGTCTTTATTTTATAATAAATCTACTTATAGGAAAACTATTATGATACATTTATGACTCAGAAACTTTGAATTTAATTAATATCAATCACAACGGAGGGGACAAAACCTACAACAACGTAAAATAAATTGATACATCCGTTGTAGGTTAAAATTTGATTTTTATTTGATACATTAAAAATAAGCGCAGAATCAATCTATTAATTGAAATATATGTACTTTACTGTTAATGCCTAAGTATATGGTAGACAATGAATGGTTTATTAGTACAACATAAATCGTTAGATATAGAACCACAAAACTTTCCAAAACAGTTGTCTAAATAAGAACACTAAAAATAATTTTCAAAAATGCGTCCTAAGAATGTTTAAGTCAATGTTTGTATGGAATAAAACGTATCCAAAATTTTACACACGTACCCATAAATAATGATAAAGCATCGTGTCAGACAAAAGTATTTAAAAAAAGTTTAGACATATAAGACTATACGGTAAAACAGTTACTGCATTGCTGGTTATTTCGCCTACACAATTTTCTATTTATGTAGCCACTTCACAGTATTCTTATGGATAGTTTCGTTGCCTTAAAACCAGTATGTTTAATACTAGTTGCTCTCGCGGTTTGATTCTTATTTACGGTTACTGCTTCGCTCTTATGAGTCGTACCGTAATGTAATATAGCCTATAACTTCCTCAATAATGGCTGTTTATCGCAAAATTATTTTCTAGTAGTTTCCGAGCCTATTCAATGCAAACATACAATAAAATTTATTGTTTTTTTATAATATTAAAGTAGGTTTATTCAACATAATTTATTCAATTGGACGTTGGCGCAGGGGTCACTGCAACTGACTGAAGCGCTAACGGTCGCGGGTTCGATCCCCGCTCACGGCAAACGTCTGTATTGGCCACACGGATGTTTGTCGTGGTCTGGGTAGTTGTGTTAGTGTTGTGTGTGTTTCCGGACCCTCGACACAAAACCACGAGGTCTTAATGGGGGCCGTTGAGTGTGATGCGGTTATTTATTTAAAAAAAAATCCGTTCAATTAACTGCCTAGCCTTGTTAATAAGCCCTGGTCAATTATCGGCCTAAATAATATTTATCCATTTGGTTACTTGGCTAGGCAAATGACTTGCATCGATAATATTTAAGTTTTTACTCGCATTCCTATTCATCAGTTAACTACTTGTCTAGCCTATTCATTTATATAAATGCTCTTGAGGTTAGGGTGCTTCAAAATTGTAACTTACACGTTACAATTTTTCATAATTATTTAAGTGCTTTTATTAAAAATTATCTATTTATATTTTTCTTTGTGGTCAAAATTTATAGAATTCATTATTGATTAGAAAAATTTCTAGAACTAATCACATCAATCAATCTATGGATTAATGAAATGTATTCACAAATAATTACAAATATCTGTTTAGATAACTACTTTTCATTATTGTTATGTATGTCGTTTAACTTAAAATCGATTAGCTTTAGTATGTTTACAGGGGACTATTGTTCCATAGAGCGCGTTTCCCTTATTGATAAGCGTACAAGGAAGTGATGTGTAACTCGCATCAATTTTTTTACTGTTTAAAATGACAGAAATGTAATAATTACATACTTGTAAGATATTTGTTTTACTAGTTTTATATGACTTATATTGCATATACCATACACTCAAGAGTTTTTTGTATTAAAGAAACCTTTATATTTATATTCTCATATATGAAATGGATGAGCTAGTGGAAGCTCTGATCAGACCCGTTTAGTATCAAGAATTAGAGAAAACTCTATCTATGGCTGAATCTATGGCCAGAAGTAACCTCACAATCGGACTGTTTATTTGTTTCTTATCTTCCAACTATGATAAAAAATATCCATACATGCTAACCCGTTCACCATTTAACGTTGAGTCAGCATCGTATTAAAATAGTATTAAAACAAAAAAATCTAATTTTATCGGGTTCTGACAATAAAATTGTCAACTTCTATAGAAAAAATCTATCATGATAAAAATGCATTTTAGTCATGCATGATCTAAAACTTGATCCTAATCTGGTCATTTTTGCGCCCCACCAAGACCTGCGCCCTGTGCCTGGGCACCGCCCTATTTACGGCACTACGTTGAGTTTGTCTTATGACTAGTACTAATTAAATAACATTAATATTACATTAACTAAGTAATAAAACAAAATGTTTAAAATACTATTAAGCGACTCGTTGACGTTCACAAACAGTTGACTAATAGACTTTTTTTATAATTAACGTATTCTAATTATATTGAATAGTAGTTAGTAAAATGTTATTAAAACGATATGAGGACATTAGAAAAGAACAATAAGTCACAACCGTTTACCAGAAGAAAATTATTAAAATAATGAATGTAAAACTAAATTAGCAACCAAAAGAATGACTAGCAATATTCCCTTATACTGTGGATACCTAATATATTTGTATATTAAAATTAAATAAATAAACATATTTATTGATAGATTTATGTAATATATATGTATATTTTATTTTTGTTAAATTTTATATTCTTCCACAGATTGTTTTGATTTTTGAAAAAAAGGAACTAAATGTTCTCGGTTCACCTTCGCCAAGTCAGACTACAGGTATGACGATCTCTATTTTGCCTTTGTTTATAAATATTTAATGTCCATCGTGCACTGGAGTTTTATAAAATAGGTCAATTCTACTAAAGAATAGTAATTTAAATTTGAATCAGAATTCACCGCCGGAATATATGTTAATGTTTAGCAACAGCTTGAGTCAAAAAGTCATCATTGTTTTTATTGAAAGTGAGTTAAAATAAAAAAAAAATGTTTACGGTTTAGGTAGACTTCATCTAAATAAACTACATACAAGTAAACAGGTTGGTTTACCTCCATTACTAATGTGGTTTAATGGAATGTGTGCTCCTTTACAAAACTTATTCAGAATACATATAGGTTTTATAAACAATGAAATGTAAATAATTTCATTAACAGCAAATATAAAATAATAATGTTTTAAAATGACCTTAGCTTTAAATGCATTGAATTAATTATAATTTTACGATTTGTAATTTATAAACAAAATATTCCAGGTAAAGTACCTTGTATGCTTATTTACAGAATCAGGTATAAAGTGGTATTTAAGTAAGACTTTCAAGTCCGGGTTGTATATTATATTTGTAGGTATCAGAATTTTTTTTATTGAATCGACCCTTGTTATGTTACTCTCGATGTATTTATTTTTAATATTATAATCGTAGAATAATAATTAATGAATGTACTCACTTTCAGGTGTAACTTCACGTAGAATAACTTTAGTCTCCGCTTGAGCCGGCATCGTGAACAATACTGCAAGCTCGCGATCGAAACAAGAATTCAAACAGTTTTTTATTGATACGATTAAAAAAAGTTCGATATCGTTTTTACGTTTTCACTTTAAGTTATGTTTTTATTCACAATTTTTTTGTTTACGTTTTTACCAATCACGATTAGAGACGGAACAAGCGTTGTTACTTGATGCCGCGGCGAGACTGTCGACTCGTCGGATCGGCTGGCTAGTTCAGACTTCAGAGCGCGTATTCCGGCGTAGATGTGACAACGTGCTTATGTATTACATTTATAAGCTCTGGCGTTTGATGCATTTGCGTCACTATAAGAAAGTACACGTACATTTGTGGATTATCTCGATGTTGCAATGTTGGGCATGATGATATCAAATGATCGAAACGATGCCTCGAGTGTGCGTACGTTGTAGGGCGACCCGTTACACACGTTTTCTTGTGTTATTGTAAGTAACGATGAGATAGCCTAACAAAGTATATAGTGCTAGCCGTTAACACCGTTGTAAATGATTTACTTAATAAAAGAATGAAAAAAAGTTTTTAAACATACTAAAATTAAGTCAATATTCTGTTTTCTGACTCTACCTGCTACTGGTAATATTATTAACAATGAAAATAGTAGATACTTAACTTAATTAAATTTTAGTAACTAAGAATAACTGTGTTTAAGTCAAAACTACTGTCATTCTCAACTAGTCGATCTTATCTTTAAAACATTTGATAACTTTCTGTTTTAGATTTTCAATTGAATTTTTGAGCGAATTTAAAAGAAGAGGGAGCTTTACTCAACTGTATGTTTTTTTTTAAACGAAATTGGGTTCAGCTGGAAGTTGCACGGGAAAAGTGTCAAGTGAGACAAAATAGAAAGAGATTCAATTACAACCTCATAGCGTGATTATCAAATTGATCGTTTTAATTTAATATAGTAAAAAAACATCGTTTTTGCTGGATCCTATGACATCTCCTTTTTTGTGTGTTTTTTTAAATAATGTCGCGCTCGTTCGAATCGATTTGAATATCTTTTTTTATGATAGGTAGTATAGGTTCGAATGTCGTCGTATAAATGTGATCTTAAGATGGAGAATGGAAGATTTAAATTGGCTAAGTTAAATCGTTCAAGATAAATGCATAGGTTAAAAAGATATGTGCAAATTTTAACAAGGATCTACGGTTCGATATAAATCAGTTATCTTTTTAAATAAAAAAAGTAGTTTAATTACTTTTTTATTAAAATCTGTCTGATAGTCTTCGATTGTCTGTGATGCGTAATATATGGACGTAATAAATAAGACAGATGCGCGACCGAATACTTCGAAACGAGTTTTTTAAGCAGTGATGAAATATTTACATTTTGAAATTGCCTTCGTAAACAACAAAATGTAGCTTCCTATTAAGGAGGATAAGGAAAAAACTTTAGTCTGATAATCTGTCATTTATATACAAGAAAATATTTGGACATCTTATGTAGGTATATTATCTTAGGATTCCGTAGTATTTAAGATTTTTATAATCTTTATATGGTACAAAATAAAATCGCTTCGCGCCGTCGTGTTTGTAAGCTTAGATATTTAAAGATACGCAACGGATTTTTATGTGGTTTTCATCAATAAACCGTGTGATTCAAGAGGAAGGTTTATAATATGTAAATTACATTCATATTGTAGTAGAGAAAGGCCGAGAATTTCAAGGATTTTTAATGTGATGTCGTAAAAAACTACATTGCAGTAGTTCGAAGAAACGAAGCGCGGTTATCTAGTTTGATTTTATTTAAGACTTATTTATACTTCATTGTACATCAATAAAATATACTAAGTACAGAAAAGTGTTATTTTAAAAGAAATCGTTTTATAAATAATTTTCTAATTAATTACTTAATTTAAGAAAAAAATAATATAGAAAAAATAAAGGTGTAATCACAATTAAACATTCTAATAAAAAATTATAAATAAACAAATACCTTTAAATACTACGTATAATGCTTGTAGGTATAAAAAGAAAAATTATTATAGATTTTACTTTATAATAAAAACTTGGTAAAATCGTCTTCAGTTTCGAGATAATTGTTAGTTTAAACAATTTGTCTGTCTGTTAGCAATAAAATCGAATAAAGTCAAAATATCTAATTATCAGGTCTTCCAAGTAATCGAAATTAAGTATATTTTTCTTTTGAAGTCGGTTCCCTTTTTTTAGTCTTGTCATATATTTTTAGAATTAAAGGACGATATTACCTTTTTTAAGTGTAAGGTAATAACAATTAAACAGATCATACATTAAAAACAGACTATATAAAATAACCGGAAGAAAGATTAAAAAATATTTTAAACAGAAAAGTGAAACAATTTCCGGTATTAATCCAGTAGTATTTTCACTACCAGAATAATTAATTGGTTTAATTTGAGTAAACCAGTTCGTTGTAAATTATAGCATTGCACAGGTATATAAAATATATCATACTTTTAACGATATTAAACTTTGACCGATTAAATTATAATAATTCTTAAGCACTAGTCATTTTGTGCCTACTAGTAATGAATCACTAAATGAATAAATCATAAAACACGTCAGCGTTTCATGATATTAATGAATGACATATCAAAACTATTTAATTCCTGTGGGTGTGTCTGCTTACTATAACTTGAAGTAATTATTTAGAAGATTACTGTTTTTTACCGTAGAGCGTGTACTGCACTCCGAACTACTGAGCCAACTGATACCGCACTACGTAATTGAACGACAGAACTATTACTTTTTAAAGCATACTCTTTATTCTTCTGAGGTTACTAAATATAAAAACACCTAAGAACTATGTAAATCCTAAATAACACGATCTATTGTACAAGTCACGCCATCTCTGAGTAAATTTTACGAACCAAATATAAATTGTCATATAATATTTCGCTGCGTGTCAATAAAATATATAAAAAATTAATAAAAAATGTTTAAATGACATCTTGGGTTCTGATGGCTAAACAACTAAAATTATTGTTTCAGAAAATACAAATACAGCATTAAGATTGTTTGAGTATTTTTTGTGTATTAAAACGCCTCTTTTAATTGTCAAAATGTTGCATGCTTTGATAGAAGTTTTTTAGATTAAAATTTAGTATGACAGTATTGAAATACTCGATTTATCTTTTATGTAATTTATAATATGATATCACATTTCATTGCAGCAAAAGTACATTTTTATTTAATTTAAAGTTAAAATGTGCTTATTGCTACCTATACCGAAAAAATGTTTGACTAAAAATTTTCACAGTAATAGGAAGTGCAAATAATATTGTTTCTTTTTAGCTTTTGACTTCGATTTTACTTTTATTTTTAAGTCTTCATACGGAATGAAAGCTTAAGTACATATCCGTGTATCTCAGAATTCGATCAAAAACAATCGGAACCGGTTAATTCGTTCAGAGGAAAGGATGGAATGTTAAGTTACTTTTACGTTTATTATATTACTTGCCACCCGCTCCAGCTTTGAGGTGAATTACGTAATATTTTTATCCTATAGCACTTAGGAATAAAACAGTTTTGTACCAGTGTCAACATTTTTAGGATTGGATTGGTTATTTCAGAGTTTATCCCCAACATACAAGCTAATACTTACATACCTATCATAAGGCGGGAATTCCACTTGTAAGTTAGACCCTCGTGACTCTTATAAAATACGTCTTTAATTTGATTACAGTTACTGAGGTAACTATAGATAAGCTGCGAGTTTTTGTAAATATGTCAGTGACGGCAAATTCTTTCAGGTGTGAAAGCAATGGTAAACTGTTTATGGCTGTTGAGTGATCGCTGGGGTTCTAGTCTCTAGTTTACTTGTTATTATGAATATATTTGTGAAAGTGAAGACGAGCAATTTATTCTAGAGAGAGGGAGGGTGCGTACTGCCGATATATGGATGCTGATAAGCAATAATGTGTCAACCCACAAAAAGTCAAATTCGGAGATCAAGTGTGATATGACTTTTTAACATTATTCAAAAAAATATACAGTCATATAAACTAAATAAGTACGGAAAAAGTTACTTAATTTAATGTTTCGAATTTCAAATGCGTTCCATATTTTGTAATTTTTACAATAATCTTAAATATCTCAAAAACTTTTTATTAGATAACACATTAAATATATCAATATGATTTTAATTCATTATTCCTTTTATCAAAATAGAAAATGAAAGGTATACACGTTTTCTAACATACTTGTTAAGAATTGGCTTAACATGCAATACTGTGTTAAGCCACACGGACTTCGTTTTGAGAAAATGGCGTCTAAACATGTCAAACCTATTCTTAATAAATTTGTTTAAAGACGTATGTGCATAAGTGACTGTCGTGGTCTGGAACTTGGTCTTAGTTATATTAACCGTGTTTACCGTCTCGATCGAGCTAGCCTGTATATGAACTGTATCAGTGGGTAAACACTCCCTCAGTAAAGTCGTTTCAGATGTTTGTTATACTATATTCCAATCAGTTTCAATTCTTTGCACTGCCATTAGGCAGTAGCATTAGCTTTACAACACATTAACAGACTCTAATTTATGTCCAGGGAAAAGGTTTGTTTTCCTATTAAGGTGAAAGATTATTTAATATATATTAATTGAGTAGGTATGTTTTTCGGAAAATAAAAGTACGACATATTTTTCTTCTTTAAAATAATTTAAAACGACATCTAGCAGTGAATAGTCATACTAAGGTAAACCTGTAACATATGTTGTATTATTTTCAACATTTAACAATAGATGGCGTTGATCATTGCTCTCAAAAATATTAGTTTTTCTTTTTTTAATTAGATGTAAATTAAATTGATTGTGACCAAAAAATTTGTAAACTATATTGTTTTTTAAATTAATACAACAATTTGTTTTTTAAATTAATTTATTTATTTACTTATTATGACTATCAGTAGATACAACAATATTACTATTTTTATTTAGTGATGGGAAGATGAAAAAGAGGGTGAGACAAAAAGTCGTCCGAAACACCTGATTTAGATTATTATTACCAGCGTAAAACTTTGTTGTTATGACCGCCATTTTCTTGCGTTCAATGCCTCACTCACCACTAGCCGCTTCGACGGCGTGGTAGTATAGAATATGCAAATGTATGCCGGTGTAACTTTTTCGCAAGTTATTCAAGTCCTTTTATCTTACCACTCGTCCTGTATCTTTGATTTAATGGAAGGTACAATTATGTTATTGGAATACCTTTTCATTTGTTTTAGTTTTTAATCGTGTGTATACATTCACATATGATTATTTTTCTTATTTTAACTTTCTATCTTCTCCCAAATCCAATTTGATGGGATAAGATAAAGGTATAAAAGTTTCGATCCGTTAAAACGAACTCTGTTTTTAAAATTCATACTAAAATTCAGATGTTCTCAAACCTTTAAAACGTTTTGACTCTTTTGATCTTTCCTTATAATTATGAAATTATGTTCGATTGTTTGTTGTTGTTTTGAAAAGCTCTCGTTTCTTCTTCCCACGATGGGGTAAGATGGAAATACTAAAAAGAAATAGTTTGTAATATCTTCGTTTCCTGAGGGTGTTTGGACACTATAGTCATATCTCAGTTATACGGGTACTAGAAGTTATAGCTTAGAGACCTTCAACAACTTCTAAGACTCGTCTGAAAGATTTTAGAAAATATTTCGATCTTTCTCCGTCACCCTTCCATCTTTTCCCTGTGTTTTTCTCATCGACTCGACATTTTACTTATTTTTTCTGCTTTAAAACACATTGAACAGGTTAATATTGTAGAAAAATATAATCTTTGTTCTTTACTCATAAAAAATATCTTTTTAGTGCGAGCAATACATTTTGTTCTAAAAGGTTTTAAACTCAACACTATAATACCTATCTCTTCAAAAAAACGTTTGATTTTCCTCTACTCACCTTATAATACATTTATTTAACATAATATAAAGAAAAAAAATGTGTTTGTTTGTAAATAAAAGTCATAAGTTAGTAGCCAAGGTCGATTTCAATGTATTAATCATCGTTAAAAACAACAATAAAAATTTATTGACAATTAAACAATTTAAGCACACAGGTTTATTCGATTAGTACGTTTTACCTCAATTTTAATGGTTTCGTCATATACATGCGAAATATTTTATTTTTATTCCCAACAATATAATTCTTTAATGAGAGCCTGCGTTTTTCTTATTTTTCTGTCCGCTTTTTTGTAAAAACTGGTACACGTTCCATGTCTGAGCAAATGCGTCATTTTGTTTGTTTGTGTTGTGTTTTTCAGAATGTTTTCCGAATTTCAAGGTTGCAGGTTAGTCACGGTATTATCCTTTAACGCAGAGAACGAGAGGTGCATGCATGGATTCCGCGGCCTTCGATTCAAACCCACGTGCTCCGTCCATTGGCCCATCTCGGTTCACATTCGTACTTTCATATTTTTACCTTAATCCTATCAAGGCTGTAAGCTAAGTAGCTTTATGATTGTATTATCTGGGAACAGTGTAGAACTAATTCGATACGGATGAAGTCTTTGAGATGTACCTACTAATGATTTTTTAATTTAAATAATTGTAATACACGTAAATAATGGTTATTGTTCGTACGGAATGTATTTTTAAGTTAAAGACAACGTTTATTCTATAAAATATTTGTCGCTGGTTACGATTGCAGAGTCGTTAAACCGAAACTTTTTTCACGTCTTACAAATCTACTGTAGTATATTCGTATATAGCTTGTAAATATATACAATCTATATTAATATAATAAATATAGAGGGAAATTAATATGCAAGATGTGAACTACAAAACCATTATTTTAAATGTTATGGTACCAATTGAAAGATACATTGTTGTAACTGGTCATAGGCTATATTTCATTAACATATACATATATTACACATTAACGCGAGCGAAGCCGCCAACAAAATCTAGTAATATATGTAAAAGTAAAAGTTACATAAGTAAAATTTTAAACTGTAACAATCCTACAGGCAACCATTGAATCAAGAGACAAATATATTAATCTGGTATTATTCAATTCTTGAAAAGACGTCGTTTAACTGCTCTTTCATTCATTAATATCTATGTCTTTTGTTTTACTACAATCACTACTTAAACGGCAAGAGTAATATTATTATTAACAATTATTTAATGACAACATACTCATGAATGATCTGCGCAATCACGCCAACCTCTCTTTGGTTGTGTTATAATACAAAATTACGCAACTAGTTAACATTGAAAAGTTTTAAACACATATAATTTATCCAATCTCGCCGAGAGCCGAACTTATCTGGTTAATATAATGTTTTAATTAATCAATCGCTTAACGCTGCGAAACATTTTATTAAATGGTACAACTTTTCGCGTGATCAAATAAATATTCAGAACCAGTGGCATGTCCGGTAATGTGTTATCGGAGCATTGTCTCGGGAACAACTTTCGTACAGCTAACATAAAAAATGACGAACTTTCTTACGAAACTTAAACAGTTTTAGCATCTTTTTCTTAACCAAGATATTAAAAATATTTTTTTTTATTTTAGTAAATCTATCTATCTAAACATGAATAGTATAAATCGCGACAGTTTAAAATATATAATAAAAAATCTGGTAAAGAAAGAGTGAGTAAAACATTAAAAGTAGTCCTTTTTTCTATTGTATTTTGTATTAAACCTACTCTTACGAAAAAATAAAATAGTGAAGTAGTTTTTCGGTATCATAACTTTTAATATTTTTTCGCTTTTGCTCGCATTAATGAATATTTCGCTATGCCGGTCGACTTTAACTCATTGCTATCTGGCTGATACGCCACGCAGAAAATGAACAAACAAACATACAAACAATAATTCTTATACTTAGATTTTATTTTAGAAAACACAAGTGATTGATGCAGAGACAGTTTATTCATAATAATTGAACATATTTTCAGTTCTTTTCACTAATTTGACTGCTGGTTAAATATTAAAGGAACATCTACAGGAAGACTAAACACTAAACACGAAATTGAATTATTCGATCGTAATTAATTGCAGAGCAGGAAACAAAGGTACTAGACAAGTGAACTAATTTTATTGTAACAGTGCGTATGATTCACATACACAAATTTGAAGCTCAACATTTTCCAAAGTCTCATTTAAAATCTAGAAAGATCGATTTATTTTTCCAATGTTAAAAAAAATAGTTAATATTATAATAAGGTTTGTAAAAATATATAAGTAATATCATAAAAATGAAAACCCAACTGCCTGAAACCGTACTAGGTCACAGAGTTGTTTTAGGAAAGAATTACATTTGTAAATTTCACTCTCGTGATTGATATAAAATTTGTTACATGGTTACGAATGTAAATGTAAAAACAACTTATAGAGTTGTTTTAGGAGAAAATTACCTGGAATTACTTACCTAGGTAATCTTACGAAAGCTGCTGCTGACAAAAATAAATTAACTGACAGTAAATTGTTTTATGTATATATTAATGACAAACAAATTTGTAAATCTTTATGAAAGTCTGAGAGCAAAACTTATAAGTGTAATTCTCACCTAAGACGAAGTAGTTACCGGCTCTTGGATTTAGATAACTTGAATTGATGTAAATAAAAATTGAAAAATATTTCATTGAAATATTAAACAAAGCATTTGTATTAAAGGTGCTTCCTCAATTAAAGTCGGTCAAGTATAAATAGAATTCGCATATGAGGAATCATTGCTCTAGTTTTTTATAATGATAAAAAATATAAGACAAACATGCGTATATAAAAAAAACTGACTTTTCCTAACGATAACTACTGATGTGTAGAAATCGCATTTTCTTTTACTCTCGCGAGTACTGTTAATTTTACATCGATTTTAACGCGTTTATAAACTTTAATTGTTATCTAAAGAAACATAAACAAATGTGGCTGAAAATAGAGTACAGATCGTTTTGAAGTTAAAAAAAAGGTTTTGATTGCAAAATAAATAATGAATGTGTCATAATATGCTCAACGCACATAATTGTTAATGTAGGTTCTGTATTGTGGACATCGTGTTCATTGCGTCGGGCGGATTATATGGGAACGTACGTTTGAAACACTGCGCCGGAGTGCCTCGGAGAGTGTAGACGTCAATCTCGACTTGTGTGAAATAAATTAGTGAGTATTCCTTTACGTAATTTTTGACTTGATATTAATAATTTATCTGAATTTAATTTATTAATGTTTAGTGCGTTCGTAATTGTATTTAAATTTCGTTGCATTGAACTAGATTTTAGAATACGCAAAAGCTTTTGAACTTTGAGAATCAATAAAGCTTTATGCCGGGGTAAACGTTTTGAAGTTGTGCATAAGTAAATTTAAGTAAATTTCAATGGCTGTTTTAAAATAATAATTTAAGAATCGGCAATAAATATTTCCTGAAAATATTATCTTGGGTAATCTTTCCATGGTTTTCAATGTATCCTTTTATAATTAATTAACTTACGTTGTTAAGGAGATTTAAATTTTTTTTTCTTGATTTTTGATGCGGTAAATGTGAGAATCTGACTTTTACTTCCTAGGTTTTTTTTATATATTGTTTTATAAGTGCTGAATTATTGTATAAGAACAATGGTCACATGGAAAAATGAAATAAAAATAAAATAGTAATACATATATTCTATACAATCGAGTAATAATTCGTTTAGACTTATTTAAAATATATCGACGTGGAATTCGGTTATATCGCAGTCCTGTTGACATCGCCTTTTATCAGGAACTGTGCAATCTTTGGGGATTAACAGTAGCCTATGTCCTTTCTCTTACTCAGACTATCTCTGTATCAATTTACATTAATTTTGATTTAGTAGCTAAACATAATTAAGTTCGCATTTCTAATATTAGTAAGGATTATCTCTACATCTATACTTCATTAAAATCTTTGATGAAACAAATAAGATATCAGCATAAAGCTTATTTTATATATTTTAAAGCATGAATATTATTTTATTAAATATTATACTTTTTATTTTATTATTTTCTGGTTTTGCTAATAATTTTTGTAAGAAATATAACATTGCTAAATTATTACGTACTTGGCAATATAACTTACATGTGTGATTTCTATTTTTAAAACTAGCAGAAATTATACAAGTAACATTATAGAACTTCTTTTAAATATTTTTAATTACACCAGGCCGCATCCTGGAATAATTGAAGGGGAAGCAACAATGTGAGTAAAACCGTGCGTAGTAGAGTTGTCATAGTGTATAAGTCGATATATACAAACACACATGAAAACGTAAATATGTGCGCGTTCACCGGTCAACTGCGAGCGGCGTGACCTTGGAGCCGGTTATACACGTGCTTATGCATTTATACCGGCCTGCGCCGGCGCAGACATGCGTCAAGACATAAAACGCAATATATACTATAAATACAACAAGATATTATAAGAGCATATTACATACAATAGCTTGTTAAACAGCAATTCAGCAATGATGTTGTTAGTCAGCTTATAGTATTTATTTTGATCATATTGTAGTTCGCTGAAGTTTTTACGAACAGAAAATTATTCGTAATAGGTAAATTTTATCACAGATGACATATAAAGTTATAATAATTAAGAACTATATTTTAAATAGTAAGATAGATTAATAAAAATGAAAAAATAATAATAAACAGCTTATGTTTGTTTGATGTGAAAAGATAAAGTAATAAAATATGTGCACTAAAAATCTTTCAGCGTTTTTGTTCATTGCATTTCTCACTGGCTTAAAGCGATAAGCTTGACGATAGACTGCGCTAGTACTTATTATATCACTTAATAATCAGGTTTAGATTAATATAATCAATTTGATTTTTACTAATAGAATTGACCGTTGTAATGATGAAGCTCACAAGTCTGTAGTATACTATAATCATTTATAAACGCTGATTCAAGGTTTCGTTGACCCCTATAATTATGTAATTCACAAGTTTTTGTCAGCAATTTTGATAGAAATACATTTTTCGAACATCTGTCGGAAATAAGTTAAGTTAAGTCGCATAGAATGTGTTCTTTATGTTGTTTCACATTAAAACACAGTCGTCCTTCAGTCCCTTTATTCCTTTCATTTCTTCGTAACGCGTGCAAAGACATACCTTATATAATAATTTTAAAAATTATGTCCTTAAAAAAAGAAAACATATTTTGTCATGGGTATGACTGTATGTACTTTTCCTTTTAAAGTTTTAATTATATTTAAAATTAAATAAAAAAATTAGAACTGCTAAATAATATTTTTTGTTACTTTTAATATATTCAATAAATGTAAAATAATATGTAACTCTTTGATTTTTATAGACATTAGGACAGATTATTTGATAAAAAAGGAAATATATGTTAATTTATGTATAATAAATAAGTTTATATTTAGTTGTGCTATTAACCTAAAACGTTTGTCAATATACGGGGTAACTATAGAAACAAATTGTCTAACTTTATGTTTTACTACGTAACTTTACTACGATATATATTATTATGGTATGTTGTTATAAATTAAAACTTGTAAATGTAGAGTCACTTAAACTTGAAAGTCACTTAAAGGTGAGTTAGTGAAGTGGATATCTTAATACTAATGATATTGTATACAATAGTGTGTTCAGATAGTATAATTAATTTTCGTTTTAATACTTCTTGATGTTGTTATTGTTGTTTTTATATTCTCCGATAGCTTCTACTGCAAAAAGTACGAACATAATTAACTATTTCGTAACAATGCTAAAAGTACTAATTGTAAAACAGTATTTAACATTAAAATGTAGGTCAGTGTATTCTAATGCTAGTGTTTTAGGTCCTCAACGTTACTTTACTATTTTAACTTCGTTTAAAAACGTTTAAAAAAAACAACATGCTACATATATATATATATATATATATATATATATATATATATATATATATAATATAGGACCGTATTATAAAAGTAAATAATACTGTTTTATTGTCTATGGTACCTCGTTGATTACTTATTTACTATTATATATCGGCAGTACGTACCCTCCTAAAGAGACAAGGATAAATCGCTCATCTTCACTCTCATATATATGTTCATAATTACTAGTAAACTAGAGACTAGAACCCCAGTGATCACTCACTAAATGTGACTTTTCACTGCCTAAACGTGTTGTGTTTTGATAGCGATAATTTATCATAATTTGCCCCAATTTTCATAGATATTAAAAACAAATTTTGAGGCCAATTTTATGCATTTTTGCATGTATTTGTATATCGTTTATATTTATCACGTTGTTTATCACTCCATGAACATGTACTTGCTGTTTGACTTACTAGTTTATTTATTTGTATAAAGTTAAAATTAAGTTACTAAAGTCTTTTTAAATTATCAAGTTAAGTTATCTTAAGTTATCAACTTACTAGAGTGATATAAAAAAGGTTTAGTTAATTGTACAATTTTTTTTGAGATGTAATAACCGGATTTTCGCACATAAAAGTAATAACAAGAAACTAGCTTCTGAGTAAAAACTTAATTCCTAATGTTTTATTTCTGGGTCACAAAATATTTTGTGTCACGAAAAAAATCTGTTTTCATTGAATAAAAACAATGTAGGTATGAGAATTACGGTCTCGTAAAAAACAATACTTTTTACAATCGTTACTTTACTAAGTTATTATTGTAACAATTAACCAAGTTTGGAGTTAAAAAAAAAACAAATAAAAACGTTTTATTAATATAACTAAATTGTAGATTTTTTAAATATTTAGTAATAATTAAAATCATTTTTTATTTTTTTCTTTTACCGTGTAAAAACACGAGTTTTTTCATTTAAAGTTAAATTTTAAACTTATTAAAACTACTTGTTTATTCTTTTTCAGTAAGTCGAATAATTAAATTAAATTACCAAAATCAGAAGAGATTATCTTTACTTCAATCAAAATTAACGACTTGCATACAATTTTTTCTCACGCTCTATTGTATCCGTCTTTTATTCGTTTAAAGAGCGAAAAATATTATAAAGAAAATTACAGAAAATAAATATAAGGTACTAAAAATATATCATTTTGATCGCTATAATTTGTTTTATATTTGCGATTGGTCTAATCGTAAACATGCCTACATATATTATGTAGATACAAAAAAGATAACGAGGACGAGGACGCTGATAAGCTATACTAAGTCACACTGACTTCATTTTGAGAAAATGGCGTCTTAACATGTCAAACATATTCTTAATAATTTTGTTTAAATAAAAAAGTATATAGCCACCTTTTATTTTCTATTAGAATGTATAATGAATTAAAAGCATATTGGTTTTCTAAATGAGATTATTCTATAAAGCAAAATATGGGACACTCTTCAATATTTAAAACATTAAAATAAGAACCTTTTTTGTGTACTTTTTTAGTTTTGATAACTTAATTTTTTTAATAATGTTAAATACATAATGCATTATAAGAATACATCAATAAAATAAATAAATAAATAACGCATCACACTCAACGGCCCCCATTAAGATCTCATGACCTTGTGTCGGGGGTCCGGAAACACTCACAACACTAACACAAAAACCCAGACCACGACAAACATCTGTATGGCCAATACACACGTTTGCCGTGAGCGGGGATCGAACCCGCGACCGTTAGCGCTTTAGTCAGTTGCAGTGACCATTGCGCCAATGCGTCTGTCAATGTCTCCGAATTTTACGTTTTGTGGGTTAATATAATATAGAGTCTAACAAATGTTTTAAATAAATGAAATAATAATTATTATCTGTAATATTTGAAGGTTTTGTAATACTTTAAGGTGTAATACACAAACTACAGAAATAAAAAAAATAATATAATGTTCTATTTAAAAGAAACGAAATGACTATAAGATATTGTTTTATGTTATTTTATAATTATTGTTTTGAAATGTTGACCGTCATGGTCATGGTCATTTAAGTATTGCGGGGCTTTCAAATGTAGAGATGACATGTTATTAATATATTTTATTTATTTAAAAACAAATAATTAATGAAATTGTTACTATATTTATTATATACAACTATAATCTATATATCAATCAAGATAGAGGCAAAAATTTAAGAACTTAAGAAATAATTTAAAGATGGTTATACTTATAATGATTTATATATATTATTTATCAATGAATATTACCTTTCCTGTCAGTCGCTTAAACAAATCTACGAATATAGAGATTACGTCATTTTATTTATTATATGGTTCTAACTTGATCACTCTCAAGGTTAAAACCGATGTATAAGACGTTATAGTTGGGACTAATTTTACCAATTGACTTATTGAAATCTGATAAAAAGATTGTTAACTATATCTCTATAGTCTTTATTCAAAATGTAATAAAAAAAAATTTAATATGACATACACAAAAATACAAACACAATACTACGTTCAAACAATATTATAAATGAAATATTGTGAGTGAAAGTAGATTATATAATATGTGGGTTGGATAAAGATATCCTGACAATGGGCAAAGGATTTGAGTGAAATCCGGAATAGAGATAGCTTATATTCTCAAACACTATGTAGGTTACTTCTTCATCCCGTGTGTCAAACTGCGGGGCGCAATTAGTATATTAATAAAAAATACTTATAGTATATAATTTATTTGTTCTCATTGGTGGTCACAGATTGCAAACGGAAAAAGTTTATATATTCGCATCTGTAGATATATACTATTTCTCACAGGTGTTTTTGTTGGTATTAAATTGTACATTAAAATTAATATTTGAGACGCTATTTTAAAAATAACTTAATTTAATCGCTCTAAAGAAAATTAAGGAAATATCTCAGCATTTAAGTTGTCCTAAGAGAAATTCACGTGACCCGTGTCGTATTAGACGTATTCGTACGATTGATACGTTGACTAGGTGAGTCATATAAAAAATATAAATTATAATAAGAAATTTATTTCATCTAATTATCACGAACATGAACCGTTGCTTGTATAAAAAAAAACAGTAAAAATAAAGTTATTTGACCAAAACTATACATATAAAAGTGTGAAACGCAGTGTGGGAAATCGTTTGTGTCCCCGTTCTGGTTTCGTTTGTTCCTTTATTACAGACGTTGAACAAAGGATTCTTTTTCATCCCCGCGCATTGTTCGACGCGAAAAATGAACACGCTCTATTCTCGGAGTATGTAATATATGCTTGAATGTAGGCTATGTGGAGAACTGTGACACTGTAAGGGTGTTACAGAAAGGAGATAATGAAGCGGCATACGAGGTTTATCCAACATCCTTGCAACGTTGCTTTTTTATTTTCGTAATAGTTCTTTGAGTATTTCTTAGGCATTCTTTTGTGTAGAGCAGTAATCTTCTATAAAATTTTCTTACCACTTCAAGAAATATTTTAAAATCGCGCACACTTTCTCGAAGGAGGAATAAGTCCTCGTACTTCTTTTCGTAGGAATTTCCATCAAAATAGAATTCTACATCATGACTTTAAAGGCGGCGTTGGCTTAACAAAAGATGCCTATTGTTTGAGAAAATGAACTAGACAATGACCGATTAAAATGTGTTTTCGCAATTGTTGCTTCATTTTTTTATTGCATTAAATTATCAAGAGATTGGTACGCGTAACGCTCGATGCAGCTTCGTGTACCTCATAATAAACTGGTCAAAAGTATAATAAGCTACTGTTAGGTTCAGTTTTTTTTTTAAATCATTTTATGTCATAAGTGCAAAAACTAATGGAACGTATTTTAATATATTTATTTCACTTTAAATCCGTTGTATTTTTTTTCTTTTTTTTTTTCAATTCATCATATTTTTTTCCTAAATTAAAAATTTTAAAATCTACTACAGAAGAATCATAACTATTATGATACGTTTGTTAAGATATATTTAATATAAATTAGATTTATACCAGTATCATTCCTTTAACCTTGATTTTTTCTTTCTTCACTTTACACGTTAAAAAAATTTACTTTTTGTGGTATTTCTTACATCCTTCACATTCATCTGTGGATACTTTACCCGTACCAATATTATAAAGAGGTAAAATTCGTTTGTAAGTTTGTATGTAAGTTTATTTTTGAAAGTACTAATCTGATTTAAAAAAATCTTTTTGCGTTCCATTTCTATTTTTGCGGGCCACATAGCCCGTTTATTGAGGAAGGATATAGGCTATATTACATCACGCTAGGATGCATAGCAGCGAAGCCTGTATAAACGTAACTGAAACCACGAGGGGCAGCTAGAATTAATTACGAAAAACGTTAGTGTCTAATTTATATAATTATTGGATGATAGGCTATTGAATTCGTCTGAAAATTATTGGTGAGAAATACGGATATAAAACTAACGCTATAAGAATGAAATAAAACTGTTCTTTTTAATAACGTCAATCAAAGAAACCAATCTCAATAAAATAGCATCTTAATCATTTATAATATGATTAATTCTAAATTTTGTGTCGTTAAACCTAGATTTGCAACTGCTTCCTAGAGGCTATTAAATATTGATTAAATGGATTTATTAATTAACTTCTATTAGAAACGTTAGATAATCAATCGTTAGATAATTTCGCTTATAATATTTAAAAAAAAAACTAACTTTCTTTTTTATTCATTCCGCAGATTATATATGAACAAATATACAACTATATATACAAATATAAAAAAATAACCTCAAGTAAAAATAATTGTCATCCTGTTTAAATTATGTAAAACCATACCGTTTTCATAGAAACGTAATGAAAAAGTATATAATATTAATTCTTTTCTTTGAATGTAATATTGTGTAAAACACTAATTAATTTACTGATTATATTTCAAATTTTGCGGACACACAAACGAATGTTAAAAATTCAAATAAAGACTAGCACAACACAACTTTGTCAAAAAGCAAAAGAAAATCTTTCGATTCGATCGCTACGAAAATGTCAAATAATCTCATGCTCGGTTAATATCAAGATTGCCAATATATTTCATAAAAATTATTCAGCGGTTTTGAAGCCCCTAAAGAACATACATACATATGTGTGTATATCTAATATATTGAGCCAATGTCTTCTTATGATCTTGATGCATGATTCTATGAGATTTCCGTTATTACCTTTCGAGATACGAAACGCTAAAAAGTTTTAAAATAACGGAATAACGATATGTTCACATAACGCATTACGAGTGGATACTTTAATTTAAACGACTGATTATGCATTAAGTTGTTTAAATTAAAATGCCAAAAATAGAAAAACCTTTTACTTTTACTTTTACTTTTTTTAGTCAATTAAGTAGATCACCAGTAAAAGGGCCGATCGATGTGAAAGTTAAACGCTCTATCCTGGTATTGTTGCCGTCGAAGGGAAAATTATTTTGATTTTAAAAGTCATTAATTGATAATAATAAACAACTTTATAACATACAGAAACATAACAAAAATAAAAATACGCAGATATCGGCCTTATCACTAAAGTAGTCTTCCAGGCAAAATAGAAAGAAACTTCTAAACAAAATATAATAACGGGCTATGATTATAATAAATAATGATCTAACAATATAAATAAAAATAAAGTATCGGACGGAAGCGCATAACTTCTTAACTACTGCACCTATTTGGTAATTCCTTTTTTTAATGTTCAATCCTGTTTTTGGTATCGTGTTGTTGTTTAATGATTTTTTTTAAAAAACAACACGAAAAACGAAAAAATTTTTTTTTTAATTTACAAATGAAAAAGCAAAGCCGGGGCGGGCAACTAGTCATTAAAAATAAAAATATTAAAAAAACAAGTATAAATTAAGAAGATATAAAATTTGGTGTAAAGTTCAATCAGAAATAATGAGTAAATACTACTAGGTCATAAATAATGTCAATGAGAAAAAGGTTAACTTTAATTGTCATCAATTGTTATTTCGATATTTCGTAACACAACGAAAACGATTATAGTCGACATCCATAAAAGGAGGAGGTTCAAAATTTATCGGGGATTTTTATATACATACATATGTTCTCAGATTGATGTGAAAACGGGTTTAATTAGAGAGGGTATCCTCTTTAGTACTATAGAAACTCCATCAAAATGGGTTCAAAATATTGTAAAATCAAAATAACTGTAGTGTGACATGCAATGTAAATTAAATTATGTAGGTACTTTGCTTTTGAAGTCGGTTTCCCTTTTCCCTTTGATCTTTTTTTATATGTTGTTAAATATCCGTATCCGTTATATCCGTTTATATTTAATTGAGGTAGAAAAGTTCAAGGTTGGAAGTATCCGTGCTGCATTTATTGTAATATTCTATATATCCATATCCGAAAGTAAAACACGACTACAATTCTTGCGAAAACAAGTTTAATACACAAAAATGGTAACAACCTTATATGGTGTATGACAATCGCGATAATTAAAATTTTATATGTAAAAATTATATCGAATTAAGTCAATAAAATTAAAGTGTTCTTCGGTTATTACTTCCTGGTGGAAAGTGTTATGAAAAAAAATATATAATTATTGCAAAATTCCGTTATAAAGTTATTTTATTTTCTAAACGTGTTCCAATTATCAAATCGTAATGAGAATCGTGAAATAAACTGCTTTTTTATCTCCATCACATCTCATATGGTTTATCTGAATTTAAATACTCGTAGTTATTTATTTATATAAAAACAATTCATTGTTATCGTTATTTTTTCTTTGAATGTTGGTAGTACTGATTTCAGGATAAAAGTATGGTCCAATATGAAAGTTGGGAGTCAGGTTAGGAGTCAAATGCACAGCGTGACTGGTCTACACAATCGACTCGTTTCCACAAACCGGTGGTGACTAGTCTATAATCCTTGCACTTTCTCTATACCATACTGCATCCGCCCTATCGATTAATTGCATCGATTATACCAACTCGTATTCATTAGAAACCAAACGTGCAATAAACGTTTGGTTGCTAAGAAACACGAGTTGGTATAATCGATGCAGTTCTCGATTATTTTCGTGCGGATCTTTAAAATAACTTGACATTTTACTACCGGTTCTTAAGGTTTCGTTGAGCTTGACCTTGGCATTTGACCTCTACGATTTTTTTATGCGGTACGAAAAACACGTAATCTTGTCTGTTTATAACATGTTAAAACACAAAAACAGATTATATCTGAGTATGTTTTGGGCAACTTTAAAAAACCATTTTTTTTTTATCAAATTTCTCATGACTTTTTTTGCCGTAATTTGGTCGTCCATCTAATACATGCTAAGTAATAAGTACCTACAATTTCTTGATAAGTTACTGGTCATATTTATTTTTACGTTGCTCATATATTACATACATTTCCTAATATTGAAATATGCCCATTAAAATTATCTTTAAACTTTAAATTATTTATAGGTTCACCGGAATTGATCACCGTTACATTATTTTTTCTAATGCGATCTTCATGTTTTCTTATACCAAAATTAGTCAATCATTTGTAATATTTAATAAGTAATGCCAAAAATATTTATGGCTTGCGTCGACTGGGAACGGCACCGCAGTCTTCATCAAATGTAAATTTACATGTTATTTATTGGTAACAGGGTACAGATTCCAAAGTTAAGAAAACGAACCCAAGACATGAAATGACATCAATTTTCGTTTGTTTCGAATTTTCGTTCGATAAAGGATAAAATTCTTTGCTTTATCGCCCCCGTATTTGAAAATATAATAATTTGTGTTAATCGGCTTGTTTGTTAAGACTTTCAAATTATTAATTGACGCTACGATTCAAAGCGGCGGATCAGGAATCATTAAATGATTAAATCTGTGAAAAGTATAAAAAAATATAGCAAAATTTTTATTTTATATAAATAAATGGAAACATTAAACTTTCTAGTCACACCAGTAAATTATTTCCCGCGCGATAAGCGTGAAACAAGAGGCTGTAAATCTTTTAGTTTCTAAATTACATGCTAGTACTTCAGACTTATCTTAAATGGTTTGAACGCACTGTTGTTAGGTAATAGGAAGTTGCTGGATATTTATTATACAAGTATTGTGCTTCTTCGTTTACATATCGCTTATATTTGTTACGTCGCTTCCCCTTCAGGTTTTAGTAAACAGTAATGGAAACCGCTAAGCAAAGCATTATGCAAGAATAGTGGCTAAGAACTGTATAAGTTTTAAATAACTTTTAATATTTTCTGGTAATGTTGTAAAGGAAAATTGATGTTTATTAACTAGCTGATCCGGCTAACATCGTATCGCCTTAGAATCAATAAATGTTGTGTTAAGTATTAGCCGTTTCATACAAAAATAATTTTCTGGATTACATTTTTTTTTTAATTTTTCAAATTTATGTAAATTAGTTATTCTACTATTCAGAGAGAAGACAAATCCATCAAATCAAAGATCATAAAAATCACTCCGGCTATTCTTGAGTTAGAAATGGTGTAAATAATTAGCTATAACTTTTTTTATTTTTAACCGACATCAAAAAGGTTCTATGTTCGGCTGTGAGTACTATTTTTACTTGTTTACTGATTTCTCCGCCGATTCTGGACAGTTTGATTGTTCTTTGTTTGAAAAGGCATACTCATTAGTAAGTCATTGTAATTAGGTCAGGTTCTGATGCTAGGTCCTGTAGAAATCGATTAAACTCTTCAAATATTATTGTCACATCTATACCAATGCAGATATTTTTATAGTATTTGTATATTTGCTTTCGAAAAACAACATTTGATGAAACAGAATAGATGGTAAAGACCACAGATGGCCACCGAAACTACTCAATAACAAATATTTCATAGGTTGCAATTCGATTACTTCAATATGATTTTTAATAAAAATTAACAGCTCTGAATCGGGAATAACATTTTTTTTGTAAATGGTGATAAGCAGTCGACATTATGCTTATTGTAACTTACGTAAATCACAAACTGATTGTCAATAATGCTTTACTACATTCAAAGAATTTAGGTAGAGCTAAAGTAGCTTAAAGGCTTAAAATAAAAACTAAAAAAAATCCACTTCATAAATGAATTTAATGTCCACAAAGAAACACAAAAGCAAAACATAAATATTATCTACAACATTTTGAAATCGGTGCCAGTACACAACGGAACAGGTAAAAAGTTTTACTTGGCACCGACTTCGAATATTTGTTTCACTTGGCACTAAGAGAAGTGTAACTAAATAAAAGCTTGTATTAAAAAAAACTGTTTGATATTTCAGCGATGGAATTAGAAAGTACTTAATATCATAAGTAAAATTACTTTAATTAAATTTTAAAATCTTTATGCAAACAGGATTAAAATTAAATTAAAAATTATTTTTTGGCTGTATAAATTATTAGGTTTGCCTTTTGGCTACTTTCACCTCCCACCAATAGCGCCAAAAATCGGAATAACGCGACGCGCCAATTATGGTAAACTTAAAACCAAAAAAAATTCGTAATATACGAATTTAACAAGTAGATTAATGTTAATCATTTATTTATTTAAAATACGATTACACAACATCGAGAAAATCTGCTTGAATATTTTGTTAGTTTATAATTCTGTAATTATATTTCTCTTTAATTGATCTTAGTAATAAAAGAAACGACGCATTTTTACCATACCTGAGACATTTTATGCTGTAAATAATTCTTAGCTAGAAAAAAATATCCACAAAACTTATTTCATTTATTTATATTTTCTTTATTGAACAAAAAATATACAAAAGGTAGGTTTAACGCTACTGTGCTCTCTACCTACTAACCCCAAGACGTACGAGAAAAGTTATGTAGGTTTGCAAAAAAAGCAAAGACAAAAAAATGATGATATTAAATATATAATGATGATCATAAAAAAAAGCATTATATAATATACTAGCTGTGCCCGCGACTTCGTTCGCGTGGATTACAGAATGCTTGGCATGTCTCCTGCAAAGCAAGGTTATAATAGTCTGCAGTGCTGCTCAAGAGGGAGCTTTTTACTTTGAATCTGGGAACTTTCTGGTTGTATTTATAAGCAGACACTAACTCAGATATGGTTTTCCTCCACGGTTTTCACTATAAATGTTGAAGAAAAGTTGTTTTGTGGTAGTCTTTAAAATACCGACTGCAAAACAGTAAGTTCGCACCTAGGTTCTCCTTGTATTACATATATATCGGGTTACTTTTTCTACTGGGCTTAATAGGCCAAATCCAGAACTATAAGGAATCGCGAAAGATACTTAATGGAGTCTCGTGTCCGATTTTGAAAAATCTAAAACTGCATCATAATTTTTTTTTTATTTCATGATTTTCCTGGCCAGAAATAAAACCCACTAATTAAAAAAAATACATTCTGTATTATTGCACCACCTAATAGTGTCACTTGTAAAGATCAACTTTTGAAAAGTAATAGTAAGCGGCAAATTAAAGGAAAAGGTTTTTTTTACAAAATAACATTAAATCTATACATTAATTAAGTTAAGTATTCGATTCTACATAGTCATAATCAAATATGTGAGTTAAATCATGGGTTCCGGTAAGTTTAGAAAAAAATGTGCGTTACTTCGAACGATTTCTTTATAAATTGCATCAAAATGCTAGTCACCTACTAAAGTGAGGAAGAGTGTGAACAATACAATCGAAAATATAAAAAATGAATTACTCACAGTAACTTCTTTTATGTTTGTCTTTTTTTTCTATGTGAGTTATACAAAGTTGATAGAATGTCACGTTTGTTTTGGTCCCTGTCATCTACTCAGTTACCTAGGTAGGTTTAGATAATTCTTAAAAAGATGAATCAATTTGTTGAAAACCTACATTTCACTGGACTCGGCTATTGTACTCACCCGCTATTAGCGTTACAACATCCCGTTGCTAAAGATTTAATTAATGTAAGAATTTGATAGAATTTTGTAAAAAAAATAGCCTTTTCTTTTTGTTGCAGTTTACTGTATAGTATTACCTCACTAAAGTGGATCTTTATAATGTGTGAAGGTATTAGATGGTGCAATACTACAGAATGTTATTTTTTTGCAGAATCAACGTGTTCGTTTCTGGCTAGGAAAACTTATTTTTCAAAAAACTAATGATGCAGTTTTAGTTTCAATCAAAATCGGCTCTATGACTTAAATTATTTTTCGCTTTTGCTTATAGTTTCGGTTTTGTTCTATCATATCCAGTAAAAAATCACCCAGTAAATATATTATTTTTTTAAATGATTATATTAATATAATTTATATCTTCCCTATTTGAATCAGATATTATTCACTATTTCATTGGTTTCAATTTTGTTTCTTATAAAATTGGCTTTCTGCTAGTGAAAGTTTCATCAAAATCGGTTCAGCTGTTTCAGATATTAGCCGAAACAAACTCAGTGACAGATAGACAGATAAAAATTTTAAATTGGTAATTTTGTTTAGGTACCGTGTATACTTTCATATGCATTTATTTAAAATTACAAACAGACGCATCAATTTTATTTATTTGTATAGATGTATACCTTCCCTTCTTAAATCGGAAAATGTTCACTATTTTATTGGTTTCTCCAATATTTTGTTATCGTGTAATTCTCTTTTTTACTTATTGATTAAAATAAATATATTTTTTTAATATATTGCTAATTTAATCCTTATAATATTAGCTATAGGGGCTGCTGTAATGTTTTTAAGAACTTTTTAGACTTTGTGATATTTTGTGATTGTTTTCTTCCATTCCCACTCCCTTCTCTGGGCCTCACGTGATTAATGGACATCGTCTAACTGCGAGTGTAAGTCCCATCAAATTTGATTCAGCTGTTTCAGAGATTAGTTGTAAGAAACAGACTGACAGTACTTGATGTAAGTACTTTCATGTATTTAGTGAAAATCACAAAATAATGTTCGACGTGACCCCATAAGTTGACATAACTTTTTTAGCGGGCACAAACGCACAGATAAACAGACAAACAGACAAAAATTCTAACAAATTTTGTTTTGGGTTCTATTGCGTAGGTAAAGGCCTCCAATATTTTTTTTTTCATATATCTTACATGTACAGACAGCGACCCGTCAGAATTTTTTTCATATATATTAATTTAAAAATATCTAAAATAGAAGTAACCCCAAGTCACTCCTTATAACATTTTCTAACTGCAAAAAGTACCATCAGAACCGGTTAAGTCGTTTCAGAGATTAGTCGGAACAAACAGATAGACAGACAGACTGACAGACAAAATTTTTAAAAATGTATTTTTTTATGTAAGTACTGTATATACTCTCATATATTTAGTTATAAACACAAAAAAAATGTTCAACGTGATTCCTTAAATTGACATAACTTTTTTATTTATGGACCGATTGACATAAAACAAACCCTAAATGTTAAGTGAAGCTTACTATAATATATTAGTGAAAACCGCATTTAAATCAGATAAGCCGTTTCTGAGATTAGCGTGCACAAACGCACAGATAAACAGACAAACAGACAAACAGATAAGAATTCTAAAAATCATTGTTTTGGGTTCTATTGCATTGGTATAGGCCCCCTATAATATTTTTTTCATATATCTTCCATGTACAGACAGCGACCCGCTAGAATTTTATTATTAGTATAGATAGATATATCTTCCCTATTTGAATTAGATCTTGTTCACTATTTCATTGGTTTCAATTTTGTTCCTTATTACATTAGCTTTCTGTTCAGTGAAAGTTTCGTCAAAATCGATCCAGCTGTTTTAGATATTAGCCGTAACAAACTAAGTGACAGATAGACAGACAAAAATTTTAAAGTTATTAATTTTGTTGTCAGTATCGTGTATACTTTCATATGCATTTATTTAAAATTACAAACGGACACATCAATTATATTTTTTTATATGTATAGATGTATAACCTTCCCGTTTTAAATCAAAAATTGTTCACTATTTTATTGGGTTCTACAATATTTTGTTATCGAGATTACGCAATAACAAAATATTAAGAGAAATATCTCTTTATTACTTATTCATTAAAATAAATATATTTTTTTTGATAAAAGTAGCCTAAGTTAATCCTTATAATATTAGCTAGGTATAGGGGCTATTCATTAATCAAGTAGTGTTTTTAAGAACTTTTTAGACTTTGTGATATTTCGTAATTTTTTTTCTTCCACCCCCTCTCCCTCCTCTCCTCGGCCTCACGTGATTAATGGACATCCCCTAACTGCAAGTGAAAGTCCCATCAAATTTAATTCAGCTGTTTCAGAAATTAGTTGTAGGAAACAGACTGACAGACAAAAAATTAAAAAAATTGGATTTTTTGATGTAAGTACTGCAAATACTTTCATGCATTTAGTGAAAATTACACAATAATGTTCGATATGAACTCTTAAATTTACATAACTTTTTTATTTATGAACCGATTGAAATGAAACAATCACTAAATGTTAAGTGAAGCTTACCACAATATATTAATGAAAACTACATCTAAATCGGATAATCCGTTTCTGAGATTAGCGGACACAAACTCACAGATAAACAGACAAATATCTAACAAATTATTGTTTTGGGTTCTATTGCGTAGGTAAAGACCTCCAATAATATATTTTTTTGTATATCTGTCATGTACAGACAGCGACCCGTTAGATTTTTTTTGTACTTATCGATTAAAAATATCTAAAATAGAAGTCACTCCTTATAACATTTACTAACTGCAAGTAAAAGTACCATCAAAATTGGTTTAGCCGTTTTAAAGATTAGTCGGAACAAACAGATAGACAGACAAAAATTTAAAAATGTATTTTTTGATATAAGTACTGTATATACTTTCATGCATTTAGTGAAAAGTACAAAATATTGTTCGACGTGAACCCTTAAATTGACATAACTTTTTTATTTATGAACCGATTGACATGAAACAAACCCTAAATGTTAAGTGAAGCTTACCACAATATATTAGTGAAAACCGCATCTAAATCGGATAAGCCGTTTCTGAGATTAGCGTGCACAAACGCACAGATAAACAGACAAACAGACAAACAGACAAACAGACAAACAGATAAGAATTCTAAAAATGTTTGTTTTGGGTTCTATTGCATTGGTAAAGGTCCCCAGTAAGATTTTTTTTCATATATCTTCCATGTACAGACAGCGACCCCCTAGAATTTTATTATTAGTATAGATTTACATTGTGAGTTCAATATCAAACTGAACATGCTGTTTTTTTGTTTATCAAAGCAGATACTTAGATAAAAAGTAAGTGTTGTTCTTTAGTCGATAACAATAATAAAATGATGATTAATTTGTGTAATTTGAAGTAAAAAAAATCTTTCTAAAGACACAAAAACAATAATTGTAATATTAAATATGCGCTATACAGGCGTTTTTTATAAGTCCGTAGGATTCCTGGCTAGAAAATTTAATTTTTCAAAAAACTGATGATGCGTGGGTTTTAGTGAGTGATGACTTTCAGTTTTTATCCAAATTATTTTAAGTATTTTTTGCTATTCTTTATAAAAATCAGTTAAAAATTCATCTCTTTATATATAATTAGCACAGATTTAATCTTTTGATTAGCGATGTGATAAAATAAACTTCTTAAAAACATAGTGTATTATTATTTATGATAATATCTAATCACATATATTTCTAAATTAAATTCCGCATCAAGGACACATAATTTTAATGATAATATTTTATTGTATTGTCTGAGAACTCAACACGCAATAGCGGCGGATTAATATTTTTGTAACAAAACAAGACGTGTCGTAAGATTTATATTTACTTAATAGTAGTTATTAATAGTAGTTAATTAATATTAATGTTAGGTATTTGTATCTTTTGTTAATATGAATGAATTACAACTGCAGGAAAACAAAAAGGTACGTAAGAAAAAAAAATTACTTTGATAGATTATATGTATAAAACAAGTTTCGATTACACCTTGTTTTAAGCTATTGAGTACAATTTTCATTGACGTTTAAGTGAACTAACATTGACCGCAAAATGTCGTTACGATAAAATTCGTTATGGAGTTGTTAAAGTATTGTTATATTGTGTAAGTAAAAATCGATTTGACCTATTATAACCTTTAACATGAATCCGAGTTAACGATTTATAATATTAGTTAACCTTGTGAGTTGCAACAACACTATAACCTCATACTTGGACGCTGATAAGCAATACTGTGTCAAGCCACACGGACTTTATTTCGAGAAAATGGCGTCTAGAGATGTTAAACCTATTCTTAATCAATTTGTTTGAAGATATATGTATACATATATTCTTTGTTTCTTATCTATTTTGTTAAAAATTATAATCAATTCAAAGCGGGTTGTTATAATGAAAGGTTTTATCTAATAATAAGTTTTTTAAATATTCGAGATTATTGTGCAAATCGCAAAATATGGAACGAACTTGAAATTCGAACCTTAGCCTTAAATTAAGAAACTTTTTTCAGTACTTATTTAGTTTATATGACTAGATTTTTTTTAATGATATTAGATAGGTGACGAGTATCAGAATACATTAATATCTCTGAATTTGACTTGTTGTGGCTTGACACATTATTGCTTATCGGGATCGAGTTAGTCTGATCTGAATTGTTATACTGGTAGGCAGATAGAAATTTGGCAATAAAAGTTGAAACAGGAAGTGAACATTTACCTTTTATTGCCAAACTTAGTCAAAGAGGCTTAAAAATAGATTGAATTAGAAAATTCAAGCAGTCTAGTCATATAATTTAAATTTAATGTAACTTAAAACAACCAGTTTTGGTGTCGTTTCGTTTCCAATTTTTTAAAAGGATTAATAAATATTATACAAAAAACATTTTTAACCGACTTCGATAGATAGACGTCGCTAGTGGACCGATTTTCGATTTTTTTTTTTGTAATGTGTTGTTTCTGGACCCTAACACAAGACCGTGGTAGGGAACCTTGAGTGTGAGGCAGACTACATATTTTTTATCCACGAGCTCAAATTCAATATAAGCGATTCTTATATTTTGCTATGTCATCATGATGTTATTTTAACATAGTTGAGTCAATGTTGACATACATCTATGACGCACAATGAAAACTATTTGATTAATAGCTTGTAAAAGAGTAATAAAAATATTAAAATTCAAAATATCAAAAATCTCGAACTCATTCAGCATTTTGCTTTACAGGTGAAAATGCCGACTCCTGAATACAATGTGGATATAGACCTCGGCGAGCCCCCGCCGGACTTGCAGGAGTACGCTCGTGTGCAGTGTGGAGAGGACCCTAACTCGAGGCTACAAGCTATTTACGAGCTTAGAGACATGATATATGGTGAGTAAATGTCATATTACAACGTAATTTGTTTATTAGTCCTTCGTTATATTATCTTCGTCATCGTACCGTCATCTTGAATCACAAGCGTTTTATAAAATCTATAAATCTAAACTATTTGGTACTTCTGAAAGGTATCTTTGTTTTTGAGGGGTAATTTTAGAAGATACATCGCAGCCAGCTAGTCTACGAAGGCGTTCAATTTACAAACTACCCTCTTAACTATACGGCGCTGTTTTTTATATTTCATTTTTTTTCTGTTTGTCACATGGTCACGTTATTGTATGAATAAGCATCAACTAGATAGTTCATTTAACAATTTAATAGACGATACGGCTGTATACAATTCTGGCCGCTATTAGAACGGAGCTGTATAGTAAAGAGGCTAGGACGTTAATTGAACGGTTAATTAACTAGTTGCTTTCGACATACATATAAATTATATTAGTTAAGAATAGGTCTAAACAAAACGCTTCAGTCTTTTTATAATGAATACAGTTAAGTATGTTATATACGTAAGTTATTTATTTTATATGATATACGCACTGTTTATTACGTCTAATGTTACTCACTGTTTAAAATGTTAAGTGTAAATCAACCAATCCGGAAAGATGCTTGTCTTGATAATAAAAATAGTATTGACCATTTAAGTAAATAATATGTTGCAAGTATTCTTCCGTGATCACGTAATAGGACTGTAGATACAAATATTTAAATATCAGTGATAGCCGATTGTTTAACCTTCAGTTCTTGAAGTATGTATTTATATGTGTATTGTATACGTATATTTGCTACAAACAGTGTTTTTTTAAAATAAATTAGTTGAATATTTGAATCAATCTAATTATACTGGAAAGCATTTTTTTTTATATCTATTGCCGTACGCATATTTTTGTCATAAGGCTCGTCTAAAGTCGCGAACGTGCAAACGTACGGTTCGCGTCCATCTTGGGAACGCAGTCTGGACACTTTTAGACATGTTTCCGTGCAACAAACAGTCAAAACTTACATATGTTCACGAACACATTGGGTGCACGCCGTGTACTTGTAACATCTCGGATATGTTCAAAGTTATTCAAGGCGCGTTGCATGCACTTGATCTGCATGCTTTGTGTATGTAGGTTTGAAGGCATACATATTTTTTCCATATTATACATTTTTGTCATATATGCATTTAGGTTAAGGAAACTCAAAGTAAAAAAAAAAAACATTTACGTCATTTTAAACCTCAATCGACACAATAATTTAAAAGTCACGATGTCTTCTCTGAATCTCAATTTCCTTATTGAAAAATAATAAGTAAATTATATAGCATAGTAATGAGAAAAATATATAATATATAAATGTTATAAAGATAAAATTATTTTTTATAACTTTACTTAATCTCTTGACTAAGAAGATGTGAACTGAAAAAATTATGTAATGACTTTACTGGCATAATTTTCAGATGTAATTACTTTATAATGGGATTTAGTTTTTGACTGTTGCTATTTGCTCTGAGTTAGTATTCATATTTAATGTCGTATACATTTATGCGTTTGATATTTCGAAAATTAATAACACTTTTAGCAGTATCATTTTTGTAACGAAATTGGGATGGGGTAGTAGTTGTAGGAGAAAACTGTCCGACCGACACTTTCGCTATTAGAAAGAGATGTTGGCGCTGAGCAACAATTGCTCCTCTAAATTTAATTACTGACTTATAGCTTACTAGCTGTCCCATGCGATTTCACTCGCGTTTATGGTTACTGCTTGGCTCCTATAATCTTCTTCAATGAATAAAATATCCAACACAAAAATAATTTTTCAATTCGAACCAGTAGTTCCTGAAATTAGCGCGTTCAAACAAACAAAAAAATTCTTCAGCTTTATAATATTAGTATAGATTTATGAATTTCTTAGTGTTCATATTAAATCGAAAGGAACTGTGTTCTTACGGGGTGTCACAACACAGCTCGTTTTTTTTTCTCGTAATATTCGATATACAGCTAACGTATTAAGTTAAAAAATTTAATTTATTATTATAAAAAAAAAATTAATAATAATGTGACAATTTTTCAATATTATTATGATGCAAATATGAGATTGTTTTTCACACCGTGAAATCGTTTATAAAATAAACGATTAATACATACCTTAGTTTTTATTTACCATCATTAATATGATTGAGTAATTTGTGATTTGTTACGCTTTGGTATGTTTACGTATTTTTACGTCATTACAAACGATGAACTTACTCCGAAAGTCCCTCTTAATTTTATACTTCATTTCTAATATTTGTTATATTTAAATATTTGTTATATACGTATATAATTATTTGTTATATTTTTTAAAAACTTATCTTTGAATAATTTTCTGGAAAAGCTGTTTGTTTTGCTTACATTATTAAAAATAAATAAAAAAATATGTTTTTTTTATGTTATGTCAGTTTTTTTGTTTTTATACTTTATTGTTTCACTTTATTTCAAAAATATCTGCAAAACATAACTATCCTAACTATCCCGTTCTTACCTAATGTTTTACATTTGAGAAAACAACAGAGCAATTTTTGTGCAGTTGGAAATATTATAATGTACCAGCGCGAATCTAATGATAGCAACTGGTTTATTAGGCAACTCAGAGGCAATGCATTGTTTGTATCGTTTGTGTCTATATGATTCGCACAATAAAAGAAATGTTGATAAAAATTTGTATTGCTGAGTTCTTTTTACAACAACCGTTTTAAGTAAGGATTTTGACATGTATTATTTAAGGTATAATACATGTCTTAATAAGTATTATTTTAACGGAATAATATATAAATTACGAGTATATAATTAAATATTATTTATAGTTTCTTTAAAAAATCGTTAAAAATTAAACTCTTAAGTACCAATTTATATACGTAGATATTTCACGAACAAAACATAAATGTCATATTTTCATAAGATTTCTTTGTTTTGATTCATCAAAATTAATAAATCCGTTTGGCGGAAACATTATTTGTATGGATACTTCTTCAGAGCTCGTAGCGCAAATTAAATTTAATAACTATTAAAATTTTGTAACATTACTGTTTTAAAGTTACTATTTTTGAGTTAATATTGGTGTCAATGTATTACTAAGATTGGTATGTATTGGTATAAATTCCTATATGTCTCCTTCATAGCCATCTAGAATCGAATGCTGTAGACCGGTCACATTTAGGTTAATTTTTAAACTCGTTTTATTCAAATTGAATTGCAGTAGATATATAAACTCATGAGAAGACTGCAGATGTATTGGAGCAATCAATTGTCTTAGTATCGGTGTCAAGGCAAAGTTCAGCGATGTCTTAACAAAGAGTGCAAGCTGCTCTATGGGTCGTAATAATTAGTGGGTTCATGGTTTTGAGTGTTGATTGCAAAATCCAGCATTGTAAATAATGAAAGCAAAATATAAACAAACGATATTTAAAATCGTGCAGGTAAAAATAGCTTTAATAAAAAGATGTAATATGTACATTTTTGTTATGTCTTTACTTGTTTGTAAAGGAAATATTAACTAAATATTATATATAACTTGACAACCGATTACTATGGCATAAAAAAGTAAATGCATTCATATAAACATATTTAAGAATTAATTGATTAATATTTATAAATTCGGTTAATGAACCTGTAGCTTGTTAATGGAATCGAGCAAGAAATTAGCAACTAAGTTTTTATTTTTTAATTGAGGTAAATCTGGGCTGTCGTTCATTGGCTACAGTTCGTATACCAGGGTAGTACCTCACTCTCAAAGAATATCGGCGTGAAGTAGCTAATATAGCCGCGTTTTTAACGGTGAGTAATACCAAAACCAAAATGGGCGGCCGTGATCACTTGACATCATGTATCCCGCTTGATAAAAATAAAGTATTTAATAATTAGATATGTATTTTCAGTCGTTATTTAATTCTAATTTATAAATAAAGGAAGCTAAACCAATGACTCTTTAATCGCAATTTTAGCCGTATTAAAAAAATGTTTTGTATTCAATATGTGTGAATATTTATATAGATGTATCTTTGTATGGATGTATGTAACTTGTATATACGCGAATTCCTGAAAAACAGCTGATTCGATTTGACCCGATTTGGATTGAAATGTTTAGTATATAACATATGTATAAGGTTGTGATAAAAATCTTTGGAGGTAGACGATGAAAATCTTTAATAACTAACAGCAACTGACCCTCGATTGATGCGATCTTATTTATACAACAGTTCTCTTTGAAGTAGGCTCCATTTTTCTACGAAAACAATTATTAACTTAAATGTTATTTGCTCTAGATATAAAAACAGGATACTTGGCAATATGTTTATAACTTGTTTATCTACAATAAAGAGAAAAGATTTTATTGTTTGTTTGCCAATGCAAACAAACAATAAAATCTTTTCTCTTTATAGATGATCTGAAACTACTTACTGATTTAAAAGTTATTTTTTGTTAGATTTATTGAGGAGATCGTTTATTGAGGAAGTATATTATATCACGCTACAATTTATAGGAGCGAAATAATAACCATAGATGCGAGTAAAACCGAGGGGCAGGAAGTAGTATATAAATAAGTAAAATAATGTGTATGTTATAAAATTGATTGCTTAAGCAACATTTTAATTTATGAGTCATGCATCATATGTATATACGATAGATTTCTGGTGTATATACTTGATATTAAAATGTATTATATTTTATGTAAAATTATTTATAAAAAATTATTATAAAGTGGATACTTAATCGTCATAATACATAGTGTGTATTCATTTTTAACATACTCATAGCATTTATGTTAGTGTGTAATTTCATTCTTAATATGTAAATTTATTAATACATTAGTTTATGCACTTCAATTACTGCATAATTATTGTATGTAATACGAAAATAAAAACGTTCGTTTTTTGATGAAAACGGGGCATTGACCTCCGACAAGAAAAAAATGGTATGTTATAAGTATGATGTGTGCCTGTCTGTGTATGTGTCTGAGTCTATCTGTGGCTTCGTAGCTCCCAAAAGAATGGACCGATTTTAATGCGTTTTCTGCGGTTTGAAAACTGATATAGCCAAATTGGTTATTATAATAAAAATTATTTAATGTCTAGCTAAACTAAACTAAACTATCGAGTTTCTTGCCGGTTCTTCTCGGTAGAATCTACGTTCTGAACCGGTGGTAGCTCCATTATTGATGTATTTTTTTTTTCATGTATTGACGATTCAAAAGTGCTCGTGAGAGCCTACTTCAATAAAGTATTTTTTGATTTTGATTTTGAATGGTTATCAGTTTTAATCTAGTTGTTGAAAGGAATTAAGCAACTTCTGATAGTGTAATAGGCTCGAAATTTACTAATATTACGAATTATATTAAATTAACATAGTTGCGGAACCTTGATCTGATTATGTACCATTATTTAGCATCAGCAGGATACACTAATTTCCAACCAACTTACAGCTAAGTATCGTGTGGAGGTTCGTCGAAATGGTCTCAATAAATTAATTGTCAGGATTTTTTTTTCAATATTATATTAATATTTGAGTTTTTTGTTTGATTAAACATCTTTGTGTCATACATATTTATTTGGGACCATTTATGCTTTATTATTATGGTTTTGCAAGATCTTTCTATATTTTATTAATAATAGAGGTCGTCTTCACTACTAAGCAAAAATATATTTATTAATGTTTAGATAGAAATATAAAATCTAATCATAATATCATAAAATTTTATACTGTACTAGTCTACAAGTCTTGTGCTCCTATGATTTCCCATAGGCAAAAATGACAAACTACATTTTCCGATGATATAAACTTTCATTTACTATTAAATACCTTCGGGTATTTTTCAAAAAGCCTTTCTTATTGTTTTCCTACGTTATATAATACTATATACTGTTTGCGATTTCACTCGCCTTTATGGTTACTGCTTTGCGCCTGTGAGTCGTAGTGATGTGATATAGATTATCATTTTCCTCAATAAGCGGGCTATCCAACGCAAAAATAATTTCTCAAATGGTGTCACAGATTCAAATAAATTTTAACTACATATTTATAATATTAATATCCCTTTAAAAAAATCATAAATCTAGGCACACCTACCCAAATTCTGTTTTGTCTCTCAATTAATCAGCCAGTCTTAGAACTATTTAGTTTATAATGGAAAATATATAATACATAATAAATACATTCAAATAGATAGCAAAAAATATGTTTATTGTTTAAAATGCTATAAACCGCTTGTGAGGATTTCACTGAACAGAATAATATAAATGTTTACTTTAGTTTTAAAATAACTCAAATATCTTTCCAATAGACGGCCCGTGTATAATTTTATTCAAATATAATTCTGTCCTGTTTGTAAACAAAAACATCAAAAAAGTAAAGTTGAGTAGCCTTAAATTATATGACCACAATAACCAGAAACCACGATAACTAAAAAAAAAAACGTTTGAATCACTTTTTTGTAAAGATTTATTTTGTCAAAAAGAGGATCCCCATTAAATAAGGCTATTGAACTCGGTCTTCTTAAATTATATTCTAAGTAATTTAAAAAGATATTCATTAATAATTTACTGAGCGTTATCAGTCGTTCACCTTCGAGATTTCGATATTTTCACTAATTGCAACTTGTATATAATTTTATATTTATATTAAAAACATGTTTATTATGATCTGCTGATTGGTTACGATTAGCTTGGTTGATTAATGAAAAGTTTTAGTAGCTTGATATAACATAGCCTATAGAATACCTAAATAAGTGGACTATCTAAGGCTAAATATTTTTTTTGAATCGGATCTGTACTTTCAGAGAGGTTTACAAAATTTACCTCTTAATAACTTTAGTATAGATAACCATATATGTGTATTAATTAAATTATTTATTAATTGCCTCGTTACTAATAATTATTGATGTAATTTCAGAGCGAGGCGAATGCACTCCCCAACGTATGGATGACGAATACTTGTTAAGATTTTTACGAGCACGCAACTTTATCCCACAAAGAGCACATAGACTGGTTCGTATTTGAAGACAAAACAGGTTTTATTTTAATATAAGTAATTATTGAATTTATACTGATATATGAAGCCGTGGAGTTTATTTATTTATTTAAACACACTTCTGAGGAACTATCTATTTATTGGTTTTATATAAATGGTTTTGCATTAGATAGGATTATGGCGAACACTCAGTATTAAAGTGACCAATGCAAAATCTGTGTGACACGAGTCAGCTAAGTTATTGATTAAAATTAAATTTCATATGTTACGAACATAAACATTTTGAAAAAAAAAAACTATTATATTAATATTTTGTAACTTTTAACTCTAAATAAACTGCCGAATTCCCAAGTGTGAAACGTTTTTTTGTGACCAAAAACGTGAATTATTATATTCTATCACTTTAATGCTAAGCGTACGAGATATGTGTGTTCAAATGAAAGACTGTGAAACCACGGAACGGGAACAAATTATATATTAGTAAGTTTTTTACATTCATAATTTTAGTAAGGTTTATTTTACGTACTATTTTCCTTGCAGATGGTGAATTATTACCAGTTCAAGGAAGATAATTCGGAATTGTTTGAAAACGTTTATCCTTTAGATCTGAGAAGGATAGGAGACTCGCATATTGTGGCCGTGCCGCCCTATCGTGACCAGTGTGGTCGAAGATTACTTCTGTTTAGACTTGGTGAGTTCATGTATATATGGCTTTTGTCCGCGCGATTTGGAATTTGATTAGAATTGAATTACTGAATTCATATTTTGGTATGTGTGATAATTGAAATAAAAAATCGAAATATTGTAAGATTTGTTACTGTTAACAATTTCAAACTCCCGGAAAACTTTCCAGGTAACGAACAAATAACTGTACTATTTTCCCGCACTATTTTAAATTATAAATTATTGATATATACGTATATGTTGGAAAATAAAAAATCTATTCACAACCTCTAAATAAAATTGCCGAGGATTGCGGCTGTGATTGTTTTGACTATCTCTAAAATGAATTAATATATGTTTGTATACACGTGTATTCCACCATCGTGCTTTAACTATTAAATCTATTTGGATTAATGAGGTATCAAAAGATTTGTAATAATTGTTCGTGTGACATAGGCTATATAAATTGTCCCTAAATTTTAATATGGTGGACTTTATACGCAAATTTTTGAATTTTGCGTACCCCTAAAAAATTAAATTAAGACAATGTCATATTTGTTATTAAAAGGAAGGTCTTGACGAGTACAATACAAATATTTATGTACACACAAATAACACATTGTCTAGGTAAATAAATACTTACATGTAAATTGTTAACAAAGAAGCAAATGTGAGACTACGCTGCGTATGTATACATATACTGTAGCTGTATTTTTTGATACGCAGTTAATCAAGTCTTCTACTCTTAACTCACATCATGGATTTTGACAAACATAATAAAATATTTCTAAATAGTAGGTAAAAATATTTAGGCGCACTTTTTTATTTCCTAAATGTTTTGATTTTATGATTATATAATTATAAAAATCACATTGACATTAAAATTTATAATGTTAGATTTTTTTGTACTTACTTTTCGAGTCATTAAAACATTGCTTGCATTTTTTTAAAGAAAAATGAATCGCGCATTTTAATAATTATTTCGTAGTTGAGTATATTTTTTAAACTTTATATCCCGGATCTTCACTATATTTAACGTATTTTTAGGATCAATATTAATCCATAAATGACTTCGACTTAACTGTTATTTAATATTTATTTTTGTTTTAAGGTTGCTGGGATCCAAAAACAGTGTCCGTAGAGGATCTCTTCAGGGCCACAATATTTATTCTCGAGATGGGTCTGTTAGAACAACGCACCCAAATATTAGGAGGAGTGGCGCTGTTCGACCTGGAGGAGCTGGGCACGCAGCACGTGTGGCAAGTCACGCCCTCCGTGGCAGTGAAAATTGTTAAACTTCTAGTGGTAAGTTTACTGCTATTAAGATGTGTAAAATACAATTTCCCATAGCTTGACAAAAGTCCTTTCTAGTCTTGTATTACAAAATATAATTCATAAATTATGGGTTCATTTTGTTACAGTCTAGCGAGTAGTGTGTATGATAAAATTTCCAATTAGAGATTCTTTTGAAGTATATATATATATACCAGTTTTATCAGTTTTTAGTTTCTAATTAGGATTAAAAAATGATGTTTTTTCTACGAAAATTCTCGTCCCTGATTTTAGTAATTAAGTTCAATAGAGTTCATTGTGCGAGTTTTTTGATAAATATTCCAAGGAATTTTACGTAAACTTTGAGAACATTTTACTATACGACATATGAAAAGTCGTCGCTCGTCAGTCGCAGACACAAAATATAAGAATTCACCAATCACACATCTTTTGTTTGAATCCACTAATCATTTTTACTCGCTATATTCACTTATTTTGTTTCTCCTTTTTAACAAGAGATGGCACTAATTCAAACCCATATGAGTTTTGTGCAATCGAGTAGTTAGATAAACTTAATCTAACTCCGGTTTCAAAACACTAATTCATCTGATTTTTTTAAATAGAAGTCTATATAGCAAAAATATTTTTGTGACTTATTGCGAAAAAAATACTAACAATAATCTCCGAATATCTATATAGCAAGTAAGAAAAACATCCAGGAAGATAAAATAAATAAATTCCATAATAAATATTAACAATGTTAACATCGGTAGGAGTAACGTACATTATTTGATACGGCGGATAACAGCATTTCTGATATTAAAATTGTTCGCGTGGGCGCTAGACGCTCTGTACACGTATGGTCAATGCACGCGAAGCCTCGCGTCGTACAATACGAGGCCAACAGCCTTTCCTTTGTCGCGAATTTTTCGACAATACAATCAAATATAATTTTTTTTTCAAATACAAAAGCCTCTCCTTAAACAATTATAACAGGCTTCGCTCTTTTCGCTTTGTTTTCCCGTAGATTGTTTTTTACATTTTTATGTTTTCGTCGAAATTTTAATTTAGGTTTGTTATCCGACTTCAAGTCCAAAAAAAGGTTATGTGTGTGACCTGTATGTATGTCCATTCCTATATACACACACACAGATATGTATATACAATTCTTAAAAAATCCAATTTGCGTAATTTATGCCCTTGTCATACATGTTAACTTTATATGTATAGTTGGTTTTTTATATAACTTAAGTTTTGTTTTCCAGTCGAGTTTTCCCACGACGACTCACGCTATACATGTAATTAACCACTCATGGATTTTCGACAAAATATTCAATATGTTCAAGCCACTCTTGACACCGGAAATGCGTTCGAGGATCTATTTCCACGGCTATGACGTCACATCCCTACATAAGCACATACAGCCAGAGTATTTACCAGAACGATATGGAGGCATCTGGCCGGAATATCCTTATACAATTTGGCTTGAATCGTTGAAGAAGAATTTCACTGTCGCTAAAGAGGTATTAGCGATGGGGTACAAGTTTCGTGAGGAAGAAGTTTGCCCCGAAGTTGTGAGCAAACTCAAACAGGAAGGCATAAAGTTATATTAAATGTAGGACGAAGCACGTAACTGCCATAATTTTACGTTCCCGCTTCCTTGAAAATTTTTTTTTTGTAATTAAATCCTGTTTGTAACGCTGGAATTAAATTTAGAACGACCCATTTTGACTTGTTTGTTTTTTTTTTGTAATTAATTTTTTTTTTGCATACTAATATTATTTTATATAAACCAACTCTTTATGTATTCAAGTCCTATTGTTAAGCAACGTATTGTAGTATCGATTGTAATATTAAGCTTAGAATTCGTAAGAAATATATTGTATTTGAATTTTCCATGCTTGTTTTGCAAGATGTATTATTCTATAAGATTCGTCAAAAACCTGTGATAAACTATGCAATGATGGGATCACTTAGTACTTTAAGTAACATCTACTCATGAATAAAGATACATTGCATTGTGTCAACTCATTTCTTTTACTTTCGCTCATATTAAATCATCATTTTAGACTTCTAATCTATGTACATTCAATCACACATCAAAACATATAAATTAAATATTGAAAATCAAGTATTAAGTGTTTGGAAAATATTATTTTTGTAATAAAATGTACTGTATGATTAGTATTAAAGATATTAGAAATTGATCTTTTTCAATTATTTCTATATAACCTGTCCTTTATATATTATTATATAGATTATGTATGCACTATTTATGTTTATCAGGGGTCCTGTGACAGATAATGGATTATTGTTGTTATTGTATTTATAGGAGATGGTTAGAACACGCCGATTTCAACCGATGATCGCGAGTTCAAACTCCGGCTAGCACCGCTGTCATATGACGTAATCAAGTGAAAAAATTGTGATTAAATTAATCTCGAGCTCGGTGGTGAAAGAAAACATCGTGAGAAAACCTGCATGTGCCGGGAAAAATTCTTTCTTTGAAAATTGTATATCCCCCAAATCACAGTAGAGCAGCGTGGTGGATTAAGCTCTAAACCTTTTCTTTAATAGGAGAGGAGGCCTTTACCCAGCAATGGGACATTTACAGGCCGTTACTTTACACTATTTTAAGTAGGATTAAAAAATAAAGAAAATGTATATCAAATTTGTTCCTTATATGACTCGTAGGAATTTAACATGAGCAACTTCTATAAATCATAAAAAATTATTTTTATTCCAAACTATAAATAGTTTGGAATAGAAGTTATATAGTTTATAAAATAGTTTGGAATAGAAGTTTATAGTTATATATTTTTGTGCAAAATTTAATAGTTCAAAACCTACAGCTTTATACTTTACGCTGTCTATAAGTAAGTCAGTCTGGGTTATACCCATTACAATACGTACATCATCAAAATTAAGAGGAGTTTATTCTTGAAAAATGCAAAAGCTGGTAGAGAACATTTTATAATACACCATTTTATATCCACGCCAAAAAATCTGTAACATAACCAATGTTGCTTTTATATATCTAATTTTTTAATTCACTTTTGTTACATATACTCGTAATAAAGTTTCAATGCGTACAGGATACTCTATATTGCTATTAAAGCGAAAGTAGGTCCTCGGGAACTAACTTGCCCGCTTCAGTTCGACCTAGAATCTGAGAGTAATCAAGAAACCTTTTACATCACGTACGTATGTACACGTACGTATACTTCTAACAGAATTTTTTAAGAATTTGAGATAAAATAAGTGTGAATCCTGGACTTTGCTAAATGGTTTGGAACAATTGTTGTCTCACAGAAATACGATCACTATATATTAAAAAAATACGACTAAGCTGTCTATTTTTTACACCGATATAAATTACGAAACAAAAAAGTCAGTGGGAATGAAATAATAACAACATTAAAATGATAAAATTTCAAAATTTTTCATCGGTCTTGTAGTCCAAAGAATAAAAACGTTACAAAGACGTTTAAAACTTATCTATCAACCCTTTTCAAGTACTGGCTTAAACTTCCTTGGCTTGGTGTATCGTTCATGCATTTCTCATTTAGGTGTTCTGTACATTCTTTGAACATTTCTTCCGATACAGATTTTAAATGAGGCGAATAGATTTTGCTAAACCGTTCACAGCGTGGATACATATAATTGGATCTGGTGTTACACACTTCTAAGTCATCTGTCCTATTTTCAGCAATATCACTGCATTTTTTATACTTCCGCAACGAATTCATTATACGTTTCACAAAAGTTTCTTTATTTGGCTTAGGAGAAGGTATAATTTGATGCATAGAAAGAGATTTCAGTCTTTCAGTAGTTGTATTTATTTGCGAATTTTCTGATATATGCAAGCGGTTTTGAGTTTGGTGAAATTCTTTTGAATTGCTAAGAGTTTTCTCATTAAGTCGTTGTTTTAAAAAATGTAAACTAGCCGTGTAAAATAGTTCAACGTCATCAGGTTTCGTTAGTGCAAGATCTAGGGATGATCTTGTATTAATATTAGTGTTTTTGAAACACGATGTCAGTGGCTGCTGGTGCATACCTTATGCAGTAATATAGTTATTTCTGTGTGCATTTTTATGTAACACTTTCCGTTTAAGAAGAGAAGGGCTCTCTATAAAGTAACATAAAAATTTATCATTTACAAAATATTTTAAGACTGACACTTTTAAATTCACTATCTGACGTAAAATGTCACAATCGAAAAGAATATTATCACTCTGTATAGATACAATGTTGTAAATATTTCGTAAAAAGTAGATTTTTTGTGTATATTGAACTCAAAATAAAAATAATATAATAAAATATATTTTTTGTTTTTCGAGTCGTTATTTATTTATTATATGTTTGGTCAATTATTTTATATTAATTAAGGAATTCCGGAGGTTTTATAATATTAAATAGACAACAGATTTTATTATAAAAAAAAAAACTAACTACTAACAAAACTAACAAAAATATATAACAGCTAAGAAATGTATTATAGCTGGAACAATAGATATTAAAAACTCAGACGTCAGGTTCAGAACCCAGATTGCTTCCGCGGTCATTGACTAAGATCGACATTTTCTATTTCCGCGATCATCTCATAAACTTGTACTAATGGTAGTATTATTATGTAATAGATTTAAAAAATCAAAAACCCGATTGCGTAACACGACTATCTGCAGTGACAATCATTACGAACCAACTTTAAATCCTTATATAGAGATCCTAAACGATAGTTCTGATTAAAAATCGATATAAGATACTCATACATTCAACGATATTCCACGTGACATAGTTCGTCGATTTTCATTTTTTTCTTTTTCACATTTAGTATGGCGTCCAAAATCACCAAAACCAAAATTTTGATTTTTACAAATTGTTATGCTTTCTATGACGCGCCGTCATAACATTTATCACAACAGACTCACGCGTGTTGTTTAAATAGTGTTACAAAGGTAAAATCCACATACATACATAGACTGATAAACACATTTCTTTTCTTTGCGTCACGCAGTCGGGTAACAAAAAACAAAAGGCTTCCTTCGTTATAATTAATATAAATGTGTGTAATAGTGTAGTTTTGTGGTTTTATTTTGTATTATGCATGTTTTACATCTCTTTATAGATATATTTAAAATGGACGCGACCACACTCCCGCAAACTTCAGTCATCACAAAATTTCACTTATGTGTAAGTGGGAGAGAAGTCGCCATACGAAACAGAAGCCGACTACCTCTTTCTAAGGCTCGATGTATATTTTCTGGCGAGTAAAAATTCACATTGCTGACCAAAAAACGCAAAAACTGTTTTACACTTGGGAATTCTGGCGTTTGTTTATACTTTAATGTCAAATATTGATACAGCAGTTATTTATATTTTTCAAAATCATATAATTATATTAAACTAAATTTTAATTACTAACTTTGTTAACTCGTGTCACGCAGGTTTTGAATTAGGTCTCTCTAGTACTAAGCGTGTGATATAAGTTTATTACACATCGAGCCTTTTAAACATATAAGTATCGAACACGTGTAACTGAACTATTCATTTAATAAAGTTCAAGTGACAGGCAGGATGAACAACACAGACAAGTTATTACGAATGCACTGAATCGAGAAATTTGTTTCCGGCCCTAATAGTCAAGTACAAGTATGTTATACTTTGATTAAAATCGAATCTGGAAATTGCATTTGTTATAAAATAATTATATTTTGAAACGTATTTTGTTTTAGCATTTGATATCTTACGACTATTCCGAGTTGAAGAAATAATTAAATAGTAGTTTAATATTCGCCTACTTTTAATAGGAAACAACATGACATACTTTTTCATGACAGCCACGGTCTTTTTCTGACAATCAATTTAACTATTCAATTAAAAAATAAGATAAATAAACTTTACATTCATAATATATGGTAAATTTAAATTTAAATTTTTGTGTTGGATGGAATGGATCTGTCGCAGTCGGATAAAAGACGGAACTTTACTTAGTTATTCATGGAACGTAATTTATACAAAATGGTTCTGTCGCTACAAATTTTAGTAGCCGGTGTGTTCAATTAAGAAATTTAAAATCGCAAGATAAATATTTAATAAATTCTCCGGATATAAACTTATGGTTTATTTTAATTGGAAAAAGATAACTGCAATTTATACACAGCAAGCTGTCTCGAGGAACTTCGTTCTGAATCAATAAAATAATTTTGTGTTATCTTACTAGACGTCCCATACAAATTGTGTATGAAAATTAATTTTTTTTTTCAGCGGAAATAAAACCCAACAAATCAAAGATCACAACAATCGATTTCGCCATTCTTTTTTATCGACTTACTGACTGATTCATCAACGCAATGCCTAAATCACTGTGGCTACAAACTTGAAATTTTGGGAGATAAAATATGTATTTTATATTGTAAGCTTCCACTAAAAATAAGGGACGAACGGTTGTGTGGAAGTCCATTATATTCAAAATAAGAAATGCGTATTTTGGTTACTTCGGATTAGAAATATATGCACATGTGTATCGACGTTTTTCAAAATTATATCTCTAAGAGGGTAGAGTAGGGGTTGTAATTCGATATATAAACCCGCCTAAGCCGGTGTGGGCTGCAAGTAAATTAATATTAATGGTAAAACTAACCCGACTTTGTTTTGTATGTATACATATATGGAGTTCAGCAGAAGGTTTGCTATATGAAGACGAATAGGTAGGTAAGTCTATTTAAAAGCCATCAACCAAAAATCTCTAAGCCCTCCCCTGAGAATTATAATAAAATTATTCTGTCTCTAGTTTATACAAAACCCCATAATACAAATAACAGTACATTTTTACGATTCTGTATACGATATACGTTTCCTTTTTATCTATATATAATACACACACGGTACTGTAATTTATATACAATAAAACATACATACATATGTGTTGGATCGCGAAATATTCCTATACAACTCGATATAAAGACGATAATTAAACATTTACGTTGATGTTAATGGTGAACGAAAAAATGGTTCCCCAGGCGGTGATATTCTCATTTTCGATCTTAGTGTTTATAGGTAGTAAAGGATTCCCCTGGTGAAAAAAATACAATATCCAATACAACGATTATACCACAGTAGTGATTACGTATTATCACATTTTATAAAGAACTAGATTATACTTATAACTGCTTAGTAAAATGTAAAGTCTACTTTTTAGAATACTTTTCAAATTATTTTTTTTTTTTATAAAATTCTCGGTAAAACATATCTAGATGAATTGCATTATTGCATAGCACGGTGATGTGATTTTCTATTTATTTTAAATGAAAAACAAAATTAACGATGTACATCGTAGATTTTCGCAAGACATCGTCGCAATGTGAGTATTTATTGAACAAGATTGAACAAAAAATAGTATTTTACTAAGAGAAGTTGGACGACCGTTATTTTTTTGCTAATTCGTGTTTTTTGATAATTATATGCAGATGTAGTAGTAAATAAAAAAATAGTAATCATTTTCATTGCACAAAAATACGGATGAAACGACGTTTTCTAAGAATGAAACCTAGTCAGATTGATTGATCGCCCTCGAAACGCCCTGCATATTAAACTCCATGAAAATCGTTACAGCCGTTTCAGTGATTCAAAACAACGTTTATTATTAATCTGCCATTTGTGGATAACGAGTAATTATATACTTTTATAGAAATAATTTATTAATTATAAAAATATATAATTCAATTCTTTGGTTAATGGCTTTTAAGTTTCCGAGTTAGATACATGTTATTTCGCCTACATATGTCTCGTGTTTTCTCCTTTCCACGTGACACTGGCGAACATGAGTCTAACTGACATAACTAAAAGCTATTTATTTGAAATGAATTGAATTCTATATTTCTATAATTAATAAATTATTTCTTATTAAATATCCTTTAGGTATCGACAATATTTTATGAATGAATGATAGTGTGTGATAGCTACTTAATAAACCTTTGCGATTAAGGCAAACACATTACTAAAACTTTATTATTTTTACCTGACTGTGCGACGCAAATAATTATCAGCCTACATGCCTACATACATAGGGTATGTAGGCATGTGGGTTTGTACCTTTGTTGCATTATTTAGACCAAACGCATAGGCCGACTTTAATAAATGATGCGTTGTTTGATTTGTTATTACGGCGAGAATGTCATAGAAAACATTAAAATAAGAAAAATAAAAAATGGCCTTTTTTACGTTTTCGTGATGTAAAAAATAATAAAAATTGACGAACTATGTCACGTGGGATGTACTTGAAGAGGTATTTAAAAATTATTTTTAGGTTTTTCATATCGTTTTTGAATCAAAAGTATCGTTTAGAATATATAACGATTTAAAAGAGGAGTAGTGACGATTTACACTTGTAGGCTTTAACAGAACTAATATTGATGCTGCACTACTGATTGCAGACGGTCTTGTTCTTAAATTATTATACATGCTGCTTTCTATGTCACTTAATTAAAATTTTAACTTTACCTCAATTTAAGATCATCGATTTAATACGCAATTTTAAAATAAAATTTGATTACTTGCTGATTCGTATTTGAAGTTAATTTCTTACTTTATTAATACCTAAGAATCTATCAATAATCAAGTAGTCGTATTCGGATAAGCAATAATGTGTCCCACACACCCACAAAAAGTCAAATTCAAGATATTGAATTAATTGCGTTACCTATATAACATTATTCAAAAAATCAAGTCTTAATAAACTAAATAAGTACGCAAAAAAATTTCTTAATTTATTGTTCCGAATTTCAAGTGTCCTCCATATTTTGCAATTTATATAATAATTCTCAAATATTTGAAAAACTTTTTATAAAATAACACATTAAATATATCAACTTGCGTTTAATTCGTTATACCTTTTATCAAAATAGAAAGAAATAATGAATATATACTTCTTCAAAGAAATTGATTAAAAATAAATTTGACATCTTTAGACGCCATTTTCTCAAAATGAAGGCTGTGTGGCTTGACACAGTATTGTTTATCAGCGTCCATTTTTGAGTCGAGTTAATCCTAATCTTTTTGGTAACAACAGAAGGTCAATGAACGAATCTTTTGGGTACTCTTTGTTAAGGATTGATTGATCTTCTACCGTTTTTACATATATTTTCTCAGTCATCAATCATTTTAGAGCACCGGAAAAAAAATATCCCTTATGAGCATCCCAGCCATTTAGGGTCAACGATAAAGGTTTAATATAAAGTATATTTAAATTGTTTTTTTTTTGGGTTCAAATACGGACAATCGCTATTTTAATCGACGCTTTTTGAATTATACTTTGTACTTGATAGTAAAGAAATTGGTATTATAACACAAAAAAAAACACTTATAAAATCATCTAGGCATCCGTCGGTTTGTCATAGACATTTATGTGAGTATGCTTATATTTTACGAAGATGGTTTTAGGTATTTTGTGGTATGAAGTTATTTAAGTATAACGCATGTATTTATGTAATGGTAAAATTTAAAACATTGCAGTCAAAAGAGAAGGTATACAGATGGGTACCCAACTTAAAAAAAAAAAAAACTTTTTTGTTATATTGGTTTTTATGTAACATATGGGTCTAGGTTGTTCCTCCCCTATGCAATAAAAAGTAAAATCTATTTTTACGTATAAATTATTTTAAGTTAATATTTTTCTACAGGCGCTTACCTAAGTATAGCAAATAAAGCTATTTTTTCTTAGTCTATTAAAAATAATTATATAGTAAATTAAACAAGATAAAACTAAAAATATAAAAAATCCGATAATGTACTTTGACGCCATTTAAATAAATCGCAACACGATACTTCTGTTGTAAGTTGATGCGTAATTGTTTATCCTGCAGATCCGAATGATGTTGGACTCCTGTTGCGACATGGTGCGCCAGACTACCCACTAAAATCCAGCGGTATCCTTATTGTCTTCGTTAGACACCACGAGATCATATTCAAATGCTAACGTGGCGCCCCAACGATCACTCTGCCAATGCGGGTCGCCTTCGCCTAGGGAATGTTAACGGGTACAGAAACACCCGCCTGGTGATAAGAGGGAAGCTTGTCTCACCCACTCAGACTACGGTGGAGAAAGAAAATCCGCCTAGCGACGTCTCTTTTCCCTCGCTTGTCGTCGGGGGATTGAGAACAATAGAAGTTACTCCAACCCTTTCAATAATCAGAAACGTAAACGTATAACCTTAAAACGTCTGATCTTCATAAATTAAAGCTAAGACCCATCTCAATAAAAAAAAATCAAAATTGGTCCATTCGTTAGGCAGCTATTGCCTACGATACACAGAAAACATACAGATCAACAGACTTCCCTTACTTTTGAGTCTATTAATTAAAATTAACCCAAAAATACTTATATCTAAAATTACGTACTCAAATACATTACACGGGTTTTCATTTTTTTTATTATAAAAGTTACACAAACTAATACAATTGTAAGGGGCATTCATTCCGAGTATTTCAGGCGCCCACGAGTTACACGTGTCATAGTGCTGTCGCACCGTGGTTGGTCCTATTATTATTAGCTATCGATATATGGAAATACATATGGAATATTACCAAGACTACAAAAAAAACCTAATAACATTTATGTAATGTAAAAGACATTAAAATAAAACAAAGATTAGGAGTTCTTTTAATATATTTAAATATTATTATAGGCTATTAAACTCATATGATAAAAACATTGATAATAAATAGAATATTGACTACAAACAAAACGCCTATGAAGAGCATGCCAATAATATAGACTTATTTACATAGTACATACATACTCAGACTTTTATAAATAATTTTATTACTAAAGTTAGAATATAATTTGTAAGATACATATGTGAACAACAACTAACAACATGGTATCAATTACACCTGCTCATGCAGGTGTGATTGGTATAATTTTGTTAAAACTCTGTTAGAATAGGTAGATACTAACCTTTGGAATGATATAAAATAGAAAATGAATTGGCGTAATAATTAATATTTAAATAATATCGATATATTTTGATGTTGCGTCTACTAGTCGGGGTCAAATATCGATAGATTTGCAACACTGGCGCGTAACGAGCCGTCTGATTGCCTCTCGTTGACGCAGCATGCAGGCTTTATCCGATCTGCAGTAAACATGTTACACGGGAACGAGAGATATTTACGATTTAATTTAACTTAAGCAATGCCTTTGAACTCTGTTCCATACACGAGTGAGATTTTCTAATAAACTTCTTATATCCGGGGCCACGAACTAGACTAATTACGTTACAGCGCAGACTTCGTATATTGTAAAATGTTTTATTTTGTGATTTTATTTAGAAATTGACAACTTTATTAAAATTTTCTAAATGAATTAAACCATTATATCTGTATAATTATTTTTAATAGGAGTGAAAATGATTGAGGGGCAATAACACGAATCTTAAAAAAAAAAATATACACAAAAAATTAAAGTCTAAGCTTGTTAGTAATTTTTTTACTTATACAACTCTAAAATTTTATCTTTTGTATATAACAATTAAAGAAAAAATGATTAAATATTTATTCATTGTGTTTTTTAAAGATTTGAATTAGATCACGACAAAAAAAGAAAACAAAACATCATTTCATATCATTTGAAAAATAACAAAACATCTATAATATAATATAAATATATTATAAGACTTCGTACAAAAAAAATTAGAACATTGTTATTTCGAAATTGATATTCACAATAAATTAAAAAAAAAATAAGCACTATAAAAATATATGTTAATTAGATATCCGAATATTGAAAGCGTCTTAAACTCATTGACCTTTCGATTGAGCGCAACTGTTTATAAACAACGCCAAGCGTTCCAGCTTCTCTTCCCGTTCAACTTCCTTTGAATTTGCAAAATAAAAACTGATTGTTCGTTTTATTACATGCTTCAAGATTATGCGATTGCAATCCGTGTTAATTAAGACATAAAATTTGTATAATAACATGCTTAAGTGACCTCAAATGCATTTTGAGACTTACATTAACATTTATTAATGTATAAGTTGCATACTTTTTCAAAATAAAAAAAACAAGAATAAGCTCCAATTATTTACAACTAATTATTAATGTTATAGGTTTTTCACGTAGAGTTTTACATAAAAGAAGACAAAAGTTCGTTTATGCAAATTAAAAACTTAAAGCTCAAAATTTTTAATTAAGTCTTTATTGAAAGCCATTATCAACATTCTAATTGAAGTATATAAAGATAGTCATATTTAATATTTAAGTATGTTTATAGTAAACATTTTACTTTGTATTCTTGATAAATAATACAAAAATAATATAAGGGGACGTTTAAATTACATGCGTACCAGTCTTAAAACGAAATTACAAAATTATTTATTTAGTTATTAATAAATCGGTAGCACGTGCTACATACGCGTCGCTTTAAAAACACAACTGGACTTTGAAAATGAAATTTATAGCTCATAAGTTTTATTGCAGGTGCTAGAATCTTACATATTTTACTGACACGTCTATCAAAACTGTACTGTACTGTAGCACCTGTAATTGCGAGCAGACGGGTTTACTCTACGAAGGTCTACATACTCTTGATTACCTATATCTTTTTCTGCGATGCGATACAATTAAAGAGTATTTTTGTTTGAGCGCGCTAATTTCATCAAAATAACAATCTAATTGAAGTTTTTTTGTTGTGTTACTGCGTAAATCAAATTCTCGTTACTAAAAAAGATTATACGCTATATAATATCATGCTATGAATCATAAACGCGGAGCAGTAATCACAAATATCTACAATTCTGGCAAAATATGAGCAAGAACTATAACGTGGGTTACTCCTCGAGGCACAGTCGAGTAGTATTGTCGCTATTAAATTTGCAACAGTTAAAGGAGGCATTTTTAGCGGACATCAAAAAGTTCACTCACTTCGTAATGTATTTTTTAAAATGTTTATTACCTCAGGATTCCGTCATTTCTTAAGCAATTTTAAAATTATTTTTTTATTTTAAAGGGTATACTTTCATATTAGTTTCATATTTATCAAACAGTTTAGTTGTTTGTTTCAAAATCGAAATAACTGTTATTTATTTTGTATGTAAATGAAATTGAGTATTTCGAATCAGTTACTTTTTTTAATCTTAATTTTAAAAAATCCTACAAGCACAAACTCTCAGCATATTTATTATGTTTCGGTAATAATTGATAACTGTTGTTATCAGCAATCAATCACCTGTTTACATTACTTTTATATAACAACAAACCATTTGGTATGAATAATGGTAAAAATATTTAAACACGAAAGAAATAAGCGGGTTTGGTTTTTATCTAACTCGACTTTTTTGTGTGTATTTGCTTTATTTGCAATATTTTCTTTCGGAATGGAAACGTACGCAAATTATATTCATTCATTTTTAACATTAAAGCGCGATAAGGTATGAATTGTATGAAAACTGATGTGTTGCATCTTTTTATTAACAAACAATTCGGTTCATAATGTATTTTATTTAAGCCTTGTTTTGTGTACAATTTATTTTTGTAACAATAACATTGTTAGCAATAGTTACAGTAATTACCTTAAATACTTAAAATGTCTATGTGTCAACTCACAAAAAGTCTATTTCCGAGATATTGGCGTATTTTTATACTGCGTCATAATTATATTTAACATTATTAAAAAAATTTCAAGTCATTTAAACTAAATAATTACGTATAAAGTTTCTTAATTTAATGTTTCGAATTTCGTTCTATATTTTGCATTTATACAATAACGTCAGTCAGTATAATAAAAACTTATTTTTAGATAATTTCTGTTTTTAATTCACTCTACCTATTATCAAAATCGAAAAGAAACGGTCGGTAAATACTCCTTCAAACAATTTTTTTAAGAATATATTTGACATATTTAGACGCCATTTTCTGAAATTAAAGTAAGCGTGGCTTGACATAGTATTGCTTATAAGCGTCCAAATATTTCTTCAATTCGGTTCAGATAGCTTTATGGTCCCCAGCAAGTTTTTGTTCAAACACGACTGCATCGTGTGTACCATTCGTATTTTTTTAATGTGCCAGAAGGGCGGAAACTGCATTATTATATTAAAGTCTTTATTATTATAGAAATAGTAAAATATTTTTATCAAAAACAGGAGTTGCAAGTGCAACCTCTTATACTCTTCCTCTTCCTTATTGATAGCTCAGTGGATAGAACAGCCCCGTTCAGTATCAATTTCATTTTTGCCGTTACTGTTTTGATATACCAGTAAAGAAGAATCCATCTACGATATTGCTCCTCTATGGATTGGTCTTAGAATTTCTCTTGATATATACTAGCTCGTGCCCGAAATTTTATCGGCGCAGGATTAGTTTTGACGATAATCTTTTACACACAAAAGATATTATAGACTGTTTTTGTGTTGTGTCTTGTAGGACTATTTAAGATAAACATTTCCATTATACATTATATACGTGTAACTCTAACGGTTTTTGCATCGCCAGAATAGCTCGCAGGTGGTGGAATTTTCCTGCTTACTTGACACTTATCGTTATATTTTTTACAATTTACATATTATCATTATAAATTATAGCTTATGTGCTATTATGATGTATAAGCTATATCATTGTACAATTTTATTAAAATATATTCAGTAGTTTTTGCGTATAGTAACTAACACACATTCGTATAAACATTTGAGTTTAAATATTAGTAAGAATAGGTTTCCTCACGATATTTTCCTTTAACATCGAGCTCTAGATGATAAATAACTCGATTAAGACCGACGCGATCTGACCATCCATCATATTATCGTCAAAACATAAAGTATTGACCTCATTTATTAAAGTAAGTTATTTGGAAGAAAATACATCCGTCACGGCTGAGGAAGGAAAGTTTTAAGGATTTGAAGGGGAAAGTAACGTAAAATTCACGGAACGTTATTCGTTTTGATAACGTTCAATGTAAATTAATAAAATATTGCACATTTTTTTTCATTTTATCCCAAGTTTAACCTATTAGTTTACGTATTAATAGTTTCTTATATATACTAATACTGAAAGTAATTTAGTAATAATATTATAGTGTGAAGAATCTTAGAAGGAAATCGCGTCAAATTAAACAAATCACTTTAATCACAAAATATTTTTTTATACACTCCTGTATTGTCATTTTTACAGTTAAATTGTATTTAAAATATATAAACGCATTTCATAATCCAGCATTCAAACCCATTGTTACAATAGATATCGCTAAAACGACGTATGTATACGTTAAATAAATAAAAAATCCAGTATTTCACGTAATATAAAACTAAACATTTATTATTATAAGGCTTTGTATAAATGGTTAAAGTACATTAAATTACATGCGTGATATAAATATACATTAAAGTAGGTATACAGCGTTTGTGCGAAATATTTAATTAATAAAATAGAGGAACCAATATTTTAACTTGTATTTTCACAATACTTGACACTTGTGGGGGAAGTAATGAATCAGGTTCATCTCGGTTCAGCGTCCCACAGAGGATTCGTGAACTTTGAACCCTGCAATAATCTTAATAAAATCGTATGTTTTGTAAAATTTTAAAGAAAGCAGAAAATATAATTATAAAAACAATATTAAATACTACTTTTAGAGTTCTTTAATTGGTCGGTACAATTTTATTTTATTAATTAAAATGGAAATTATTTAAATGCGGATAAACTTTTTGTATTAAGCATTTTAGTGATTGTAATAGTTGACCAAAATTTGATTTATTCAATAAATATGACTATATAAAATTAAATAAATTTTATTCTTTTTTTTACGAAATAAGAAAAAATCAGTGAGTTGAAAAATTGTCTTATTTTTAACTAAACTGGAGAAAGTTGAATATTTTAATACAAAATGAAGTTTAATTATGTTGTGAACTCTATACATATTCCTATAATGATAAGACGGCTCCGTGCTTTAAACTTTGAACGCTCATGACACCGTTATTGCATGCTTAGTTAACTTTATATCAAAGTGAGGTATTTACGTCATTACATTTTAATTAAAATTCCAAATACTCGTCTATTATTTTATATATAATTTTAATACAAAATACCATTTGGTATAATTCTTCGCGAGATTAAAGGTTTTAAAGGACTTATTTATTTAAATGCAAATACTCGTAAGTAGAAAAAATACGATTTTCACATACTCATTATATTTTTAAACGAACTACCTCGAACATATCTTGAAATAGCACGCCATGGAATTGATGAGAAGAAAAAAATCATCCCCGTTTTACGTGTAAAGAAGGTAACATTTTTTTTTTAATTTTAACTTTGTCAGCATGATAAATACATATATCAAAGGAAAATTACAGATTTCTACTTTCAAAAATCTAAATAATAAAAATTACAAGGTGACTACGGAACCCTAAAAATCACAAAGAAAGACATCTATCTATATACTTATTGTACATATTTGATATGTATCACCATTATTCGGAAAAAATTAAATTTATCAGCAGAGTTATATTCAAACGTACTACATTTATCTGACAGTACGTTAAACTCTTTATTGAGACAATGAATATCGTTACTGTTTTAAAGCATTTCTGCCTTTTAGATTAAAGCTTGAACCATAAATATTGGGCGCAAAAGTTCGAAGGTTACTGACCTCGAAGAGTAGGCGGAATTCTAATGGAAACATCTTCTCATTGTGGAAGAAAATAAAAAAAGTACTTTAAAACACGTAAACAACTTGAAATTTCAACAAATGTGATTTATTTTGGTATTTATGAAGAAAAAAATATTTTCATTAAATTTTTTTTTTTTATGGTTACGTTTTCATTTTATTTATACCAATACGTTGTTAAAAGAATATAACAAATGGATGGAACGTATAAGCAATAATGTGTCAACCCATAAAAAGTCAAATTCGGAGATATTGATGTATTTTGATATTGCACCACCTATTTTACATTTTTAAAAAACTTGAAGTCATATAAAGTAAATAAGTATTGAAAAAAGTTTTAATTGGTTCGAATTTCAAGTGCGTTATATATTTTGCAATTTATACAATAATCTCAAATATTTGAACTATTATAGTAGATAATATATTAAATATATCAAACTGATTTTAATTAATTATAAGGTATAATTCATAAAAAAAATAATAAATATGAATATATACTTCTTCAAACATATTTCTTAAGAATAGATTTGACATTTCTAGACGCCATTTTCTTAAAATGAAGTCCGCATGGCTTGACATAGTATTGCTTATCAGCGTCCAAATATAACAGGCATTTGTGTCTATCAACATTCATCAGTCTAAATGAAACCTAACGTATCTTACAAATCCATCGTCAGCGGTTAAAGGCTAACCGCGTCAAGTGGCCTATCTGCTGCCTGCTTTCATGTCCAATAAATACAATTAATAATAAATCTTTACTGTATTGATGTTTCAATTTTAATAAATATTGATAATGGTCTGCACAGACGAGGGACTTATGTCAGTCATAAAATAGAACCGTTGTTCAGGAAACTTTTAGCGCGGCTCTTTCAGTCCATCCTGTGCGTTATGCGATACGGTTTTTAACGTTTTATTACGAGGGACAAAAAAGTACCGCAAACGTTCCCCGTCTGCGCAGTCCTTAAGTGTACGATATTAAACCCCACTTAGAGCTCTTGCAATCTTCACCAATATTGAGCGGAAAATGGCGATAAATCAATCAACTATCACTCAGTACTGAATTAGACAGAGCAAGTTCTAAAATAAGAAGTTTAAAACGGGATCAACGGGACGGATTTAATTGATTAAAAATAACGTATATTTACGCACTTACGCCGAAAATTTCCAGTTGTTTGTTTTCTTAAAGCATTTCAATCGATGGGTCCATTCCGTTATGGAAAATTACTAATTATATATAAAATATCCAATAAAATATTAAAACGTTTAGAATATCCAGTATTAGTAAATAGATTATTTATGTCGTTTTTATTGTTTGTACCAAATAGTTATAAATATATTTGAGACATATTGACTAAAAAGTTGAAATTATTTTACATCTGTCTACAATGAGATGCGGCTCACGATAAATTTCCAGACATGATTTCAATCGAGAACGTGTCTTAATACATATATATTAAAAAAACAGCTATCCCTACTCGCCACACAAACTTCCCGAAGATAAAATCTAGAGCTAATTCATGACAACTCAGAATATACAGATACATAAAAATAAAATTAGTAACATTACGAGTATTTCTGCACATCATTAAAAACATTAATAAAACGATTTAATCACTGATGTCAGGAGGTGTAAAGTAATTTGTGGATCTGCAAAAAATCGAATATATTTACTGAAATATTTTATGAACTAATTTATTACACGGAATATGCCGCTAAAGTGGCGCCAGTAAAATTCATTGGAGTGATCTAATCGTGGCATCGGTGACCTAATATAATCAGTCTTAAAATAATCAGATTACTATTTATATATAATACATATTTTAAGACGGAAAAAAAACGAAACATGTAATTGTTACATCTATAAAAAAAAAAAACAAATTTAATTTGACTTTCCTTTTATGAACCCTCATTAATCCTATTATAAATAACTAGCTCTGCACCGCAGTTTCATCTAAAACCATACTTTAACTGTCTACGCTTACGAAACGGAAGCTTTCAAAATTTTTTTTTCCATTTTAGCCTTCCTCAGCCTCTATAAATGGACTTGAGGATAGCTCGTTCAACCAAACAAACTCTTTAGCTTTATAATATAAGTATAGGTTATAATTATATGACTTGTATTTTTTTCAAATCCATAAGAATCATTTAAATTAGTTTATATTTTTTTGTATCTATGTAAATACGTTCACAGTATCTATATTTATAAGAATGTAGGTGCCAATTTTTCAAATTATAAATGTTTAAAAATACCTATATATTTTCTTAAAATATACTATTATTAAATCATTCTGAGTCGTCAATTTATGAATTAATTCATACCTGCTATCATTTTTTTAGTGACTCGAATTGTAATAAAAATATTTAAAATTATGTTATGTTATCATAGTTTTGTGGTTACAAAAACAATGTTACGAGTGTAATAAAATATTTCAAGGAAACATAGAAACATTATAGTTTTTTCCTATACATAACTAAAGTAAAGTACACAGTACAATACTTCGCCGTATTATTTGCAATATTTAACTCACAAGCGGTATATTTATATGAAACTCAATAATTTATAAACACGACTAAAGGAAACAACATAAAGAGAATTTACAGGTATAAAAACATGTCGACAAGGTGTAAACATGACATTTTTCTTATCGAATTTTCCGATGCTGTCGTGGCCAATGTCCCGCGTGCTATATGCACTTGAATAAACAGGGACTGCTGAAAATCAACTCCTGAATTCTCGAGTGAGATTAAACTTATCAACGTCAATAACCTTACGAGTTATATTGACTTTTTTTTTGGCTTCTAAAGTGCTGTAAATCTAAATATTAGTTTATGTCGACAACTTTTTAAAAGAACCTTTTCTAAATTTAGACAGATTTTAATGCTTTTAGGACTGAGTCTATAAATATCCAAAAATATGAAAATAAACCAAGCTCGTGACATTTAATCTTGACCCTGCAATATACGATAGGCACGTGTAGAATACATACGAGTACATTTCGGAAATTCGCAACTTTTATGCCAAACGCGAGTTAAAAATTTTCATTTGGTGTTCTATGATACATATATTATATTATAATATTAGCTTTTGCCCGCGACTTCGTCCGCATTCTCATTGTTTTTCGTAAAGAAGCAGCATAGGTCCTTCCTCAGGGTTCAGTGGTTTTGATGTGACAGACAGGTTAACTATCGTATTTTAGTAGGGAAATATAATATGTCAATCCACAATACTTGATTTCTATGATTTTTATATTAGATAGGTAATAATGTTAACTTTTTAAAATTAGGGATGAGTGAGAGTATTATAAACATAAGTGTAAGAAAATATAATCAGAATGCTCCGAACTGCTATCAGGAGTTACACGTGTTATTGTGAGTCAACCATAAAAGATAGACATATGCTGTTGCAGGATATTTTTTTAGAAAATTTTATGTAGAATATGTCTGCTATACATGATTTCTATGTAACTTTAACCATTAAGGCTGCATACGCGACGGAAGCTTAAAAATTGGAGTAACGTCTTCCGTTGTAAATTGTACCAAGTTTCGTTAAAATCCGTCGAGTAGTTTTTGTTTCTATAAGGAACATACAGACAGACAGACAGACAAAAATTTTACTGATTGCATTTTTGGCATTAGTATCGATCACTAATCGCCCCCTGATAGTTATTTTGAAAATATATTTCATGTACAGAATCGACCTCTCTACAGATTTATTATAAATATAGATGTTATGTGATTTTATTTTATGTTTTGTTATGTTACATTGTATTATAATTAAATAAAAGCTGACTATTATACCTACACGGTTAAGCTGCATATAATCTAAATGTCTTGGTATAAAGAAAGCCTGAACTTAGGAAATGTTCACGGGCTACTAAAAAATCAATCTCTCCTTTTTTAGATACCGTTCTTTATATATCGCATTTATATTAAAGTGACCGAATGCATGAAGCTAGTTATAATTTAGTTTCAAATAAATCTGTGTTCATAATCTATGATGAAAAATGACTATTCTATCAACATTTTGTGATATTAAAGTTTCAATAAATTTCCAAGTTTAAACTTTTTTGCGTTTTGTGCCCAAAAATATGAATTATTCGATCACTTTAATACTAAGCATGCGATATACATATGTATATGCATAAGATTTTGATCGCTCGCATTAATGTACATTGTAGCCATTGTCACACTGGCAAAGATATCAGAATAGTAATAACGACGATTAGAAAGTAAAAATAGTAGATACCTATATACACAGCCTACATAGGTCATGAACGCTTAATTGTAAGAAATAAATGTTTACGTTGTGGACACATCGGAGCAACTTTCCGTCGGTTAATCTTCTTTAAGTGCGTCCAGTTTCTTTCCGCTGTCTTTATGAATGGAGAAATACGTGAGTAGTGAATTTTTTTCTAGTGCTATTTAGAGGCAACATTTTTTTCACATACTAAGCTCTTAAGATATCACTTACTGTGTTAATGTAACTTCGCTTGTAATAATGTAATCGATATGTGAGCCAGCTATCATAGCTTAAATTAGAGTCCACAGGAAAAACAATGAGATTCAAAAAAAATTAGTCAGAGAAAAGCAATTATAGTTTCAAAGTCTGTATTTATTTCATTTTATGTTCTTTTATATAAATATTGTAACAATTCTTTACATTTCTTACTTATCATTAAATTAATAATTTAAACATTTGTTACTTAACTTTAGGGAATTAAGAAATTATCGCTACTGCTTAACCAAATTTGAGGCCTGTGGCAAATTCTTTAGATGGGGCCTACCAGTAAAAATCGTCACGTTATAACTTAATTTTAATGAACCCCTTAAGTAGTTACTCGAAACTATTAATAGTAGTGTGTCCATTTTATTTAAATATCGATAAGTTTTATTACCAAGGGCATAGTATATACGTATTTATAATGCAATAACAATTTACTTTTAAAAAGATTTTTATTAATTAAATTCTTTTAGGTTGGGGCCCTCTCGGGTCAGAGGCCTATGGCTATTTGCCAGTCCTGCCACCCTATACTTATGCCTTTAACCATATCATATCAATTTAAAAACGAATATAGTATAGTATAAAATTGAAGTATATAGTTAACTTTCTTCTTTGTTCTAAAAAACTTACCGCTAAGATAAATCTATGAAAATCATTTAAGAAAATCTATGAAAATCATTTAAGCACATGGATTGACGCTGAATTTCAGAGTAAGTTAGAGTACTTTTAATTAGCCACTTTATGTCTAGTGCCTGGATGACCGAGGTTTGCTCGGTACATCTTTTTTGGGTAAATTATGTTTTTAGAAATTTAATATAGATTAAGAAGAAAAAAAATAGTAGCATTTTCTCATTGCGTGAAATAAATTATATGAAGATAACATAACATAACGACTTTTCGTCACAAAACTTTAAATACTATACATGAACGATATCCTCGTAAGTAAAACGTGTGCAAATTGTCGCGCAAATAGAAATGTATGCTTAAAATAATCAAGCTAGTTTTATAATTTTGGCCTTCTATTACGACCTAGAAACGTCTAAAAACGATCAGTTTATAATTGAGCGAATGATGAAGTGTATCAATCTTGATATTGAAAAACTAAAATCGCGTGACCTTTTGCGGAAGTGTTGCATGGAAGGCGTACGTCTGGATTATATAAACACGTCTTATCCTACTCCATATTTTATTTATTCACACTGGCCTCTTATTACGAAGAGTTAAATAAGCGAATGCTTTACTGTAAGCCATAAAAAATCCCAGACGTGTGACATAAATACACATATTAATTTTCTTAACACCTACTTAATTCTAGAAATGTCAACCTTTAATCTTACAGAAGCAGATTAGCTAAAGTAATTAATTCTCGTTGTACAACAATTACATCGAATATTATTCTGTACACAATTTGCTAAGTTAATTAAAAATATGTTAAAGTGAATTTTTATTCGATTATCTAATTGATATTTTTCCAAACCTGTAATCGTTGTGAAACCGCAGCCATAGAAAATTCACGATTTTCTCAAATCTATTTCGTTCTTTCATTTCTTGCGAAACTGGACAAAGTTTTGGCTCCATGGAGTTTAATATCCCCTTTAGAAAAATTTAAATTACATAATCAAAAGAATTCTTTTAATACCATGTAAGATTATTATTTTATTATTGATCAATATAAAAGAAAATGTATATTTTGTTAAATATGGCCTAATATTTTCATCACTTTATTTCAATTCGCACACTAAAATTAACCTTTTCATAACTGCATTTCAATAATTCGACCTAGAATATAATATCGCGTGTATCTTCATCGGCCATTTATCAGTGTTCTGTCAATGTTAACTATTTTCACAATGAAGGCGATCGCTAATTAAACAAACCAGCGAAATATATTCATGAATATGATACAACACTCGTTGCCAATATTATAAAATTCACGAAGGTTGCATTGTATTTACGTTTGAAAATCAAAGTTTGTTATTTTTCTTTGAATTGTGTTTTGTGAATGACTCTCAGTCAATGACTCATTTCATCCGGAGAAACTCGGACATAGTTTTGCGTGAAAATGATGTTTGTTTTTATTATCCGGACGATATTTTAATTTTATGCAAAGTATCAACAACTTTATCACATTTCCTTGAAACGTTAATTCATGAAATTCGTTATTATTTAATCACAATTTTCCTCGATACCGTCGTAACCATATTTGTTGTTATTGGCAGGGTTTTGATATGAAAATTGTTACGTATTATTGTTGCAAAATATTCAATATTTCACATTTTCGAATGTCAATAAACTGTCTTCAATGATATAAGAGTTATTTCAAAACGATAACATTGTTGTTTGATTAAAATATCAACCGTTATATAAAGTGAAAATAGTAACGTAATTTAAATGTTAGTCAACTTTTTTATTTTGGAAACGAGGATAAAGTTACACGAAGTTTAATCTTGAAAAATCATTTCCAGTATCAAGGATCTTCGTATAAATAAAATTTTGTTTCCGCATCAACAGTTACGATCTCACGTGTTTATACTTACTTTTAGAAGTGACATTGAAACCTAAACGTAAAGTAGACTAATGTGAACGTCCAACAGGCTGTATAATTAATGCTGTTTATTTAAAAATTTAGACCTGTACATTGGATTGAGAAGTTAATTAATAAGCTCCCATATAAACTTTAAAGCAATCTTCTATTTTGTCGGTATTTAAAATTGCTTTAAATTAATAGAGCGAGTATGGTGATTAATTATAACATCATTGTGGAAATATTTAGTTTATTTTACTTTAGTAATACGACTCTATTAGACAGTCAGAGAGTTTATTTTTACCATTGACTTTTCATAAATTTTCTACAAGTAGCCGACTAAAACAACGCCCAATGAATGCCCGAAAAATTGCCCTTCAAACATAATATTACATATGGATATTGCCTTATATTAACTATGTATATACCTAACTATGTATGTACTATGTCTAATAAACGATATTTATGATGCTGTAGTTAGTCTAATATTTTTATGTAATAAACATATCTTGAAATTAATAATCGTACTATTTTTTTATTACGTCCATATAAAAAAATTTATGTTTTTTTTTTGTTTTAATTATTACTACATTCATTAAAGAAATTGAAGACAGAACGAAGTTTCCGTACATAAAAATACAGATATAGGTTTGTAATTATTTTGATGTGGAAACGCGTCACATTTCGTAAGTAGAACAACAATATACGACACAGGAATCATAAATATATCAGCTATAAACGTATCTGCGACCCACGGTCCACGTGGCGTGTGATGCAATCGCCACGCTCTTTAGCAAGACAAGCAAAATATCAACAAACAGAAAGGTTAATACTAATCTATTATTCTTGATGTTATTATCTAGATTTGTCTCTTTTTATCAATGAACAAAACTATATGATAGCAGAGGTTATTATTTTAAATAGTTTTAATACAAGTAATCACAAAAAACTTTGTATATACCCATATTTTTTTTTCACTTTGAATTAGAATACTATAGGCACCAGATTTACTGAAAGAAAAATAAAATAACAATGACGATTCAAAATAATGAAATACGAAATATAAACAATAATATAATCTCATTATTATTATTACATAATGATGTATTATGTCGATATAATGTGATGGATACTGTTGTACAATACAAAGAAAAATCTTAAACGAAGTTTTATAATTTAAATAAAACTTTCTAAACAAAACTGAAGTTATATGTTGCTAGACACCCAATCCCCTAGTAATTTCAATCCCGGCTCTGCTATGATCATTTATATAATGTAAAATTACATAATACGTTTTTCCTTTCAATAATATTTCTTCGTCCACTTTTATTTCGCGTCAAATGAAATATTTTTTCCGCCTGTCCTCTTTACTCGGCATTTGAAAAAAAATGTTACGTTAGAAAAAGTATACAGCTTCAAACAAATTTTCCATTTTCACACTTTCGAAATTTAATAATTTAATAGTACCTAAGTGTTATGTATTTGGAGTATTCAATTACAGAATAATTTAGCGTTGTGTTTGTATAATCTACTTACGTTTGTAACCTCATTCATGGAATGTTATATAATATGAAATGTGAATAATTTTATGTACGAATTTCGTAAATGTTGTTTTTGCGCATATTTTAGTAATCAAGCTTAAAAATTGTTATGTTTGTTTTTCTTCATTCAAAAGAGTTAATTGGAGCTTTATTCGCTTTCGTCTTTAATTAAATGTTTTAATAGAAAAGTAAATGTTTTTAAATAATAATATTTGACAACTTTACTAATTTATGTAAAATAATACTCAGTAAAGTACTCGTATTTAGGTACAGACAAAACAAACCTTTTTAATCTTTGTTTATCAACCGATTTTTAATAGCTATCTATATATATTTTAACAAGTTTGGAAGCTTAGAAACAGTTTTCTTTTCTGAATGTAGATAGATAACGGAAAAACTGTTCAATGTTTTTCTGATTTTCAATAATAATTATAGTCGAATTCCAACCGTTGCAAGCACTAGTTGCAATAATTATTCAATTCAATTCTTTGGTTAATGGCTTTTTACCAATTATGCAATAATTATGTTAAAAATATTTTAAATTTAAAAAGAAAACATCTGGGTGTTAAAGCGATGTATATCATAATAATATATGACAAGTTATCAAAATATCATAAAGTCTTTTATAATTATTTTAACGAGATTATTTTATTGTAATAAATATTAATAAAAAAGGTAGGAAATAAAAATAAAATTATTTCAATATATATTAAAAATATTTCATAAAATTATTTCAATATTTTTAAATATTCGTTATTACATCAAGGAAATACTTATTCATTGTGTTTTCCCTTACTTTAAATATTCTTTGGCTATCTGTTCCCGGAAATGTCGAAATAAGCTGTCCCACTTCGACACTTTTAGAGACGAATGAAACTTGAAAAATATGCCGATTATGCCACTGGAAGAGTAATATGTTGAAAATTCAGCTAAGATGAAAAGATTTTTTTAATAAGATGTCAGCTTGTAGTTTACAAATTGACAATAGGCTTAATTAATGCACATGCACACCAAACTCTTATAACTAGTTTTACTTTATGTATATTATTGCGAAAACTATATGACACTAATATTACAACATTTTGATACAGATATACACAGATTGGACGTTGCAGATAATATAAGGATTTTAGTCGCAAAAAAAGTAAAAGAGAGTGAAATAGAAGATGAAAGTAAAAACTTTTTCTATTACAATTATCTACATAGAAACGCAAACAAAGTTACGAGAAGTTCACGTCACATATAAAATATAAGACTAGTGGTCCCTTACGATTCACTCGCGTTTATGGTTACTGCTTCGCTGCTATGAGGCGTAGCGTGATGCAATATATATCTATAACCTTTCTCAAATAACGGGCTATCCAATGCAAAATAGTTTTTCAAAACGAATCAGTAGTTTCAGAAATTACCCCCTACGTACAAACTTACAAACGAATTGTATCTCTTTATAATATTAGTGTTCTTAGTAAAGATAAATAGTGTTACTAAACTTTCCTTAACATTTCTTATTAATAAAACAGACACATCGAGCCGAATAGCTATTTAAGCGTCTCTCATTCCATCATATCGACGGTTATAGCCCAGACATAAAGTGCCCTCAGCCATCGATAGTCCCTTTGAAGATAGGCCAGCGTGACTCACCGACGCATTGTGAAGGCGGCCGGAAGGTTATGAAGTATTTTTACAACGACTCGGCTTTCAATCATGTTACCACTAACCATTTGACAGGTTACTAATTGAAATATGAAGTGAAATATATAGGCTTTAAGTGGAGACATAAAAATGTATAAATCGTTAATTTAGAAACAAAAATATGAATTAGAAAAAGTTAAACTATGGTATGTGGTTCTTGGCATTTTTTATCGTTGATTGAAATTGTAAGTAATAGGTTAACGCATAAAAAAAATAATAATAAATAGAATTTCGAAACTTTTAAAAAGGAACACTGAATTTTATTTTTTTTTTTTTAATTTAAATATCAAATAAGGTTAATAGGTCAGTTAACATGGTAAAACAAGCATAAAAATATACATACAGCCGAAAATGCAACCTTCTTCTGTTCGAACTCGGCTAAAAGCATATACCTAAGCCAAATAAGTGCAGTTGTGCTCACGTGACGTCCTCCCATACATTCACCAATTGATTTTTATTTATACAAATAACGCTAAATATCATAACTTAGAATTTTTAAAAGCCACATAAAATAATTATATAATTTGTTCTGAAACATCTCATAATGATTTGTCAATTCATCATAATTCTATTATAATCTTTCTAGCGGCTTTGTACATAATTCCTACTTTTGTTAAAGTGACATACGTATGAGTTCGTAATAAAATACAAGTCGAATCGTATTTCGAACGTCAAAATTACTGCCGGCATAAATTTTTATTATTACAGACATATAAATATTGAAAATACTTTGTTATGGACTAGCACGTGCACACGTGCGAGTCGTTCGTTCCGCAACAAGTTGGTATAGCGTGTTTTGAATTTTAGGGTACGCAATGTGGCATCAAGGGTTACGCCCAGTAATCTCTTGAATAAGATTATTACATCAGTATAAAAAAATAAGCATACAGCAAGGGCCAAAAATATTTTTAATCGATTAGTGTCTAATTCATATGTTCATATAGTATAAATTATGGTGTACCACTTTATTTTAATGATAATTTCTGCTAGGAGAACACAGCGTCTTTATATTTCATGCGAGTAACTATAAGGACTTTCTTGAAGAGATAGGTAGAAAAAACTAATTGGGGACACTGCTTCGGGTTCTCGAAAATTTTCTGGTACTGGAATGATATGACTTGCTCCTATTTTTCATCTAAATAACAATACCTTATCCATCAACAAGCAGACTTCTTAGACAATAACACGATATATATTTAATTAATTATTAATGATATCGTTTAAATTAATTAATTATATTATATACAACATGTAATAAATATTATTATGATATAAAATATATATTAAACAAATTCAATGATCTGCCCATTCTTTTTTTTTGTGCGTATGCACCTTAAAGTAATAAAAGTACTGCCGTTTGTATGATATATGTGTCAATGTCGCCGTTATGAATGGAATGTAGTACCATTGAACAAAATACTATTAACGTATTCTTTGATATGGTTCTTACACCTCTAGAGGCCATGGTAATTTTCTTTGAACTTCAATGTCACGCAGACTTAAACGACTATTACTTTTTAACTATTTCGAAATTTCACAACATCTGTAAAATCAAGTTGTAAAATGAGCGTAGCCCGGTATATTCCACAGTATATTAGCTGCGTACGCGCATATTTGGCGCAGAGCCAATTGCACTCGCTGGCCGGATGCCGTTCGTTCTCAAGAATTTGGATCCGAGCATCGTCGTCTCCGCACTGCCGACAAGCGACGGCGCCTGCCCACAAATATGGATATACAAGAACTGATCTTGGTTTTAACTTTTATAAATAAACATGCATAGAAAACAACAAACACATACAGATTGTATAAACTGATGTTAGTGGTCTACTTTTTACATAATTAAGGTTTCACTTCGTGGAAAGTTCGTGCTGAAGTTAAAACGTGCATGCAAAGATGCCGTAATTCCGGTGCAATTAAAGCGCTTATGAGAAAATGAGTAAACAGGTTGACGGGTCGCCCACGGGATTTATGAAGTACTCTGACACTTGGAGATCATTGACATTGCTATATTTATGAAAATAACCCGCCCAAATGCGATATTTTTTAACTATAACTTATCAAATTTCCAATTAACATTTTTTATTAATTTAACAGTATATATACTTGTTAGAAATTTAGAAGTGTAAATTATATTAGAATATATCCGAAAAATACGGTATTATTAAAGTAGTCGCTAATGAGGAAAATCCAAGCTCCAAGCAGACAGATTCAGGCTAGTTCGAGATTGAGAAATGCAAAAGTAGTTTAATTTAGAATATTATTTATACTTCGGTGACAAATGAAATTAATGACATGCGATCCTTGTCGGCTTGATGACTGCCGGGTCTGACAGAAGGACGCACTTTATAACCCAAAACAAGGCTGAATTATAACCCTAATAATTTTATCTTTCTTCTCATACACGTACCTTAGTAACCTTGGATGTATTTGTTCCTTGTAAGTTAAGGAAATAAACAAACGCTTTATTTGAAATAAACTGTGTCACTATATCATTTTTCTTTGTAGCTTTAATTAAACCGATATAATTTAGAAGGCTTGTTTCGGTAAATCTGTTTCAAGTATTTTCTTGAACAGTCACGCTCAATAACAACTTCCGATTTCTTTCTATTGTAATAAATAAACATGTCTGCAGTATGCCAAATGGTCGCCAGAGGTCGCGAGGTGGTGAAACACATCCGCGGTATTGTATGACAATTAGCGGTATGAGACACAGCTGCTCAACGCGCGGCCAAGAACGTCGCCTGTCATTCTCATCCGTTACAAACGAAAATAATGTACTGAACAATGAAAATAAAATCGTAATAATATTGATCATGTTTCCTGCTATTTTTCATGAGTAATAATTTCATTCACTTTTAGCATGTTTTTTTTACAACTTTTAGATTTCTTATTGCTCTTATTTGCTTACAGAATGAATGGATACTAGGTACTAGATTAATTTGCTTTATATTTTTTTACGATTATACAACTTGGCCGACACAACTTTGAAAAGGAAGCGGATATGAGGATTCAGTTGGGTTGGGCGGCATTTGGTAAGCTCCGTCGAGTCCTTACGTTGACAATTCCGCAAAGCCTGAAGACCAAGGTCTTCAAGCAATGCGTGCTACCGGTGATGACATACGCTGCCGAGACGTGGACACTGACAATGGGGCTGGTCCACAGATTTAAAGTCGCTCAACGTGCTATGGAGCGAGCTATGCTCGGGGTCTCTCTCAAGGATAAAATCAGGAATGAGGTAATCCGTGAGAGAACGAAAGTAACCGACATAGCTCGCAAAATTAGCAAGCGGAAGTGGCAATGGGCCGGCCACGTCTGCCGCAGGACCGATGGCCGTTGGAGCAGACGAGTCCTGGAGTGGAGACCGCGTCTTGACAAGCGTAGTGTAGGACGCCCTCCGGCCCGCTGGACTGACGACATACGCAAGGTTGCCGGAGCAGGCTGGATGAGGGTTGCGGAGGATCGGGATGTTTGGCGCAAACTTGGGGAGGCCTATGTCCAGCAGTGGACTGCGACTGGCTGACGACGACGACGACGACGACACAAATAAGAAGTGTTCGGTAATATTTATAATGTCGTATTCATTTTTTTTTCTAATTTTCATATTTTAAGAAGGCAAAAAAGTTAAATTATTGATACCTAATTCATAAAAAGTTCCTAACGTATTTTCCTCGAACGGATGAACTTTAAACTTTATTCTAAAAGACCTAACACTACTAAGCATATGGTCTAAGTAAAAGAAAGTATTTAAAAAGGATTAATTGTCAATTTTCAATGTTTACTGAATGAAAAGTGCAAGAGCGGGTCGTCATCTTGCGGCCTTTACCGAGGTCGCGTTCGACCTGAATTTGCCGCGCGCCGTTTCACTGAGAAAAACACGGATGACTCACTGTCTTTCAAGTGCAATACTGTAACAACAAACAAACATCGCTATGATATTATTGAATATATTTACTTAGAAGAAAAGTTAAAATTATTACAGGAAAATTTATTTCAACAAATCATCGCAGAATCGAACAGTCACGATTGATCAACTTAAATATATTTTTGGATTAAAACCTTACATTTTTAGCTTTAAATTATGAATCCAACCTTATAGTTAAGATTTATTTTGTGACTTGTTTACTTTGTTATACTCAGTGGTTTCTAGGCAACGTCGTCCAAAGTGGTCGGCAGTCTGAATGCCAAACTCCATCAATCTTATATTATATCTAGAGTAATAAAATGTCATCGTTTTTTTTTTCATTTTATTATATAAATACTATAGAGCTTTCATTTAAAATTGCCTAATCAACATTGTGTAAAAAATGTCAAAAATTGGATTTTGAAAAAAGCAGCGTAGTGCATATTTGACATCTTATATTGTTTTCGTATCAGGAAACGTTTTCCCAATGTAAATGTTTATTTTCAGTTTAAACAAAAAAGTAAAATAATTTCTGATTTGCTTACGACAAGTAAAATAAGTTGAATGCACTATAGACTAAAAATGAATTAAAATAATGTTTTATGTTATGTATATTAAAAATTATCTTTTCATTCCAATTTTTAAAATGTGTTATCAAATTTAGATTATAAATTCTAAAAAAATCGTGGATACTATTAGTTTACAAGTAGTTATTGCAAAAATTTTGAGGTAGGTTTGAGATTGAATAAAATTCATAGTTATTGATACACAGTTTAGAGTATTCGATTGGAATCGAGTTTAGTCAACGACGTTGAACCAGGTGTTTAAACATTGACTCACGCCTCGTGCCCGGCCATTAGAGTACGTGATCTCTCTATTCGCTGCGATATGATTAAAATGCGTTTTCATGACGGGCTTATCGTTGAAGCTATCAGTGATTAGAGGAAAATCGTTAGAATCTATTATTTTCCAAGTTCATTTTCTTAAACTGATTTTTATTTTATTTTTATAAAAGCTTCGTAGGAAGTTGTTTTTTTAGCTTTAAATTATACGTAGGTACGTATACGTATAAATAAAGATTAGAAAGGGTCGACCATAGTAAGATCGTTTTTGTTAATATTGCTGAATATTGTATGTACATACAAATATTATATTTAAAATTATAATACTACTATAATAGTTATATATTATAAAGTAAGACTTTAGACATGAAAAAAGTTATTAAAACTTTTTTTTTTTCATTTAGTAGTAGGAAAATGTTAATATATATTAAACACTGGCGATAAAAATGATATCAAAAAGTGCAACATCAGAATCGAAACAAGTCTACTCTTTATTACTTATTCATTTCCTAATCATTCTACATAATATTTTTATTTCGAAAAACCTTCAATTAAGCTCGCCATCTGAAAATATGTTGAAACTTTGAAGCAACTTCGTATTAATTACTTCTTGAGGCGTTGGAGCGTTGGCCGGAACGTGGCAGATAAGCACATCTATGCACGTGACTTAATGCAATGACTTAGGGGTATTTACAGCGGGATTGAGGGCGAGACTGTCTACAGTTTTCGAAGGATTTGTCTGGCTACTACGTAACTTATACTAGGAATACTTTCGTTTGTTGTGGTTTAACGTGATGCGTCAAAAGTATATTGATTTTATAGATTTTCGATTAGAGACACATTAATGATAATTATTGAATTGTAATTGTACAGGACTATAGTTAAATCGTCGGCGATGAGTACAATACTAAGATATTGTGTATATTTAGCCCTATAATTTTGACACTGACAAGTTTACAGGCATACTTTTTCATTTAGCCTACATGTAGATTACTGACTACAGGTCGTGTATGGGGCAGCACCACACCATCATACGTAGCTGCGTGGTGTAAGGTGACTAAGATAGCTTAATCCCCTCCATCATTCTTTTCCATACTACACATTACTCTCCATCCTTTATTCCTGGTAATCACTTAACATCGGGTGTCTCGCCTGCTCTTTTGCCAGATATGTTTATAAAATACATATTCAATATGAAATTAAAATTAATGTTTTCAATTATTTCAAATACAGACTTTTACCACTTCGGCGAAGATTGTTAAATATATTTTTTGTATCCAAACAATTCTGTTCAATTTCTGTTTAATCTTCAATCTATTGTTTTGATTAAATCATCAAGAAAAATAAACACCTTATGTTTCAAAATCGGAACACAAAAGAGTTATATAATATTAAAATTGCAAAATAAAGATGCCATAAAAATTGTAAACTTATTATTACAAGGAGGGTGAAAAACCAACATCCAACGACAACAGTTATATTGGAGCAAAATTTTCCATTGCAGACGGTCGCTGACATAGAAACCATTGTTTTCCTTCATAACTCTTTTGTTATGCCTCGCATTAGCCGGAGCTTTGACCGACTCAGACACGTGTATTTCTTATTACTATATATTATTTCCCAAGGTGTTTTCTTTTATCGATGTACAATATTGTCCTTAATATTGCATGAAAATAAATGATGAATAATAATCTATTTGTAGATCATTTTTCGCTCTAATGACGATATTGAGGTATATAAATATGTTAAAATTAATTTTGTTACTAAAAAAGTTACGTAAATAATTACTAATGATTAAAAATATTTACACGAGTCACTTAGTATAATAAAATACTTATCATAAACTTTATTTTAAGCAATGTTATTTTAAAACTTTTAATGAAATATTACCAAGAGCAGCGTGCGATGAATTTTAGTATTTAACAAATCTACTTGGAAAGCCGTTATCATATCAAACTTTTATTAAATTTCCGTAATATCTAGTGTACTTGTACTTCGGCACTTACCTTAAAAGTTTCTCAAAAGATTAACTTTTTATTGGTGAATTAATCATAAGTTGAACAAAGGACTTATGTTTGAACTCGGGGCCATTGAACTCTAATTTAAAATGTTAATGTGCCCTACTATGAGGGAACGAGGACGAAGTTGACGGGGATCACAAACATCGCTACATTCTCAGGTAGGGTTTTTGACCGAGCTCTTGACATCGCGAAGATTCCGAAGTGGCGCCCGACTAATTTTGGTGTCGAGCTTAAGTTGTCACAGAGGAATCCGGTGTACATTTAGTGGGTTACCCTCCGTCAGACGCGTCCCGACCGTCCGCGTCCACAAAGTGTTAAACCGTCTCCACTACCATAAAAGAAAACGACTTTACTTACTCTTATTAAATATATCGAAACTGCTATTACACGCAATTAATGCTTGTTTACAAAACGTTAACACCATATTACATTCGTCCCGCTTAATGATGTCGATAAATAATTTTTCCGTATTTAGAGCATTTGCATGATAATACCAGCCGCGAAAGATCAAAAGTTATTCCCTCATGACACATTTCGTCTGTAATGGTTTTTTAAAATGTTATTTTTGGATGCTAACCGCTTCCGTAATGAAAATAGTTCGATTAATGAAAAGGGAATGTCAAATTCTTGGCAGTGCTCGTGCATAGTAGATGCGAGCATTTCAGTAGCTTTGTTTATTGATATGAAGGCAGGAGATTAGTAATTATCGTATAAGTGAGGTCGACCGTCGCTTACTTCGGAGAGTTGTTAATCACCGGACGAATAGCTTGTGAATCACATCGGCCGAGAAGGGTGGGCGACAAGTAATCCTGTTTATTTTTATAACTTGACTTGTGATACAATAAGAAAGTAAATTTAGAAAGCTTGTTACGTCCCTGTTAGTATTTATACACTTTCCACTTTCCTTTTTGGTAACGTGTGCATCCTCATTACAATGTGACAATCTGGAACGAATGATATAACAGCTCAGGCTGTGATTTTTTTTTTCATAAATACAACAATGTCTACAAACATTTCCATATTGGGGTAGGTACATAAATTGAGACTGTGTTTCCGTTACAAATCTAATTTTATGAGTTTAGACAAAACAACCAGTGAAGAATAATAGTACTCTTTTAAATATTACATATCCTTTTATTGAACATAGATATCGAATATTTTATTAACTAGAAGAATAAAGATTCATTTAACAACGCTGATACCCAGTTGAGCCGACTTTCCGCCATCACATGTAGCTTTCCTCACAATGTTTTCCACCACCGACGAACCCCAAAAATTAGGAGCCGTGCTCCTGTTTTGCATTCGCCATCGGCCGAAATTAATCCATGGTGCAATTCAAAGAAAGAACAACCACTACCTGAAAAATTATTATTATAATTTTATTAAAAAAAATCATTTCAATAAATAAAATTGCTCGCTGATAAGCAATACTATGTGAATTCACACGAACTTTATTTGAGAAAAAGATGTCAAACCTATTCTTAACAAATTTGTTTTAAAAAGAATTTATCCATCTTCTTTTTTCTATGTTAATTAAAGGTATAATGAATTAAAAGCAGATTGGTAAAGTAAAAAGTTTTAACTGATACTAAGTTTTTCAAATATATTAGATTATTGCATTTTACAAAATATTGAGCACACTTCAATATTGGAAACATTAAATTAAAGAACGTTTTTCCGTATTAATTTAGTATAGGTAACTCGATTTTTTTTTAAATAATTTTAAATACATGCCGTATTATCAGAAAACATTAGTATTTCAGAATGTCACATTTTGTGGGTTGACACATTATTGCTTATCAGCATACAAATGAATATAGGAAATAATTCAAAGCTTTGTACAATTTCCAATCATCGCTATCGCATCGTATCATCCCTCATACATCATTATTAATGACATTACGTTCAATACTACACCCACGTGCCAAATAGACCCGCTGCACTGATCACGTGGGCCTTATCTAAATGTTGTTACTAATATGAGCACTCAAATAAGTTTTCAAGTGTTTACAATTAACTCGTGCTCTCAGATGGAGTAAAACATGCTGAAACATGTTCATCTCCAACGAAATATTTAACAAATACCGACTGTACAGTTATGTTGTATCACTTTACATACTATATTCTTTACATTAAAATTATTAATATTAAACGCGTTTAACACTAACTAGATAAAGTTTTTTTATGACGACAGGTTTTGTAGGACGACATTATCTACTGATAGAAGAGATTAACGATTGCAGTTGTGGTTCGATCCTCGCTCATGAAAAACATCTGTATTGATGACATGTTTGCCGTGGTCTGGTCTCTATGTTGTATGTGTTTTGACACATGATCATGAGTTTTTACTGGGAGTCTTTGAGTGTAAAACGTTTTTTTTTTTTAAATTACTTCCGAGAAATGAACAAGCGGTCCCTTTATGTTAAGTGATCACCGCCGCCCATAAGTTTTTGTAGCATTAAAACATCCACAAATGCGTTGGCGAGTTAAAAGGTCATTATTGCCTACTCGTTTTATATAATATCGGATAGTGCTACCATCTTTCTCTTTAGGAGTAGAAATTTTAAAGGGTAGCAATATTATCGACTAATATATATTGACTTTATTGCACATAAGATCGTTAGATAACGTTAGGACCGCATTGTATTACATATATTATTTTTTTATATTGACTACTACCACGTAATAATGGATCGATAAAACATATCCTTAGTGAAATTAAAAAAAGAAAATTATCTTCATATTATTTCCTGTAATGTCCAATAATATATTTCAAGATCTTGAAAAATATTATCGCTTATTATTGAAAAAGATATAACGAAAAAGTGGCGCATTGATTATGTTTGTTTACATGTTAAATCAGCTCGTATGAATTTTAACCGAGAAACCTAAAGAATAAATACTAAAACGACTTCCTCTTTTTCCGCAATACGGACAAAGACATTGTGTGTAAACAAAACCAGAGATTTCACACATCACTGGCTAAATAAGTACTAAATTGGATTAAAAATAAATCCGGCATAATCATAACATAATGATATCATATTTAACACCCTACGAAGTTGTCTTAACGTACTGTTTAATCACACTCAAAACAAACTATAAAGAGGGAAGTCTCATCTGTTTGTTTGTATATTATAAATTTATGTAAAAATGCCAATCCAGATAATTTCTTAATAATATTGTTTTTTTTTTTCAAAGTAATTACGGATATTGGAGATTTATATTTCTATAAGATAAGAAAACCCAAAACAAAATATATTATATAAACGATTTATTTTCTTCATTTTGGTATTGGTTAACCTTAATAACGATAACGTTGTTTTAATAAATAAACTTTTTATCGTTATTTTCACCCGACTTCGAAAAATGATGAGGTTCTGTATTCGACTACAATATTTTTATTTTATATTATTTACGTGTTATTGACTAAAAATGTTGTAGAAAATATTTATTTAAAACTTTTAAGTTTACTTGATTTGTTTTTGAAGTCGGTTTATTTTATTTCAAAAGTTTTTATTTTCAAAATCTATTCAGTATTTCGGTTTTTAAATCACAATAACTGGATTTAGTATGTAATAAGTTATTGTTTATATATTGCATTCATATTATTTATATGAGATAAATTGATTTTAAACATTTTCTCTACATTATATATTTTAAACTTTCGCGATTTATACTATTCATATTTAATATAACGGGTCTTATCGCGATAAATAATAGTAGTAATACCTTTTTATTGCCCGACGTTTCGACGAAGTTACATTCGCCGTGGTCACGAGCTGACCAGTTAGCTGAATTTTCTCTACATATTAAAATAATTTAAATTGATAAAAATTTATTTGTCTTCTTAAGAGGATAAATGGTACAGGACATAAAAGGACTATAGAGATATTAAATATACTTTATTTGAAAAAGTACTCATAAAAATCCAAAAACTGCATGTCATAATGAATTCCTATTAGATAATAAAATCTATAAGATTCAATGTTCATGTAAAAATTAAAAAAATCATCGAAAAATCTTACTTATTGCCGCCCGAAGTCGAAGTTGGTCACTAGTAACGTTTATATTCGTGATACTCGTAATTATCTAAAATTTATTACTATATGAAAATCCAAATAATTTAATATTAACGAGTTTAAGTCTTCAGATGCGTCATTTATACTAATTTATAACATATTGCCGTTAACCAGAGCGTGAAAGAGACGTTTGTTTAACGGAAAATTTATATCGACGTAAAATGTGCCGGAAAATTATAAAATTATTCTTTCATACGAACAACGCTTAGATAAAGGGTCATTTATTACTTAAAAACTTTATACTACTGAATTCCTTTAGGAATTTATGATATTGTTTAATTTACGTTTGTTGGCATTTAAATGCTCATTTTATTGTAAGGATTATTTTCTCGTAATTGGTTAAATCGGGTGTATGTAAATGTAAGGATTAGCACATATTAAACCATTTAATACTGTTAATAAATGTACTTTACAGGAAATGAGATTGCGCCAAGATCACATCAATACAACGGATCGTGTGCAGTATACGCGATATCTTACATATAGTAATATAAATATAATGGAAAAGTTACATTTTAAGTTTTTTCTATTAATTACATTAAATTTAGACCATTTTGGATTGTATATAGATTATTAAAATTAGCTGTGATAGGATGAAATTTACAGTAAAAATTATTATCAGTTGTAAGGCATAATCTTTGATAGAGTTTTTGACAGCGTTTTAAAATCTTTATAAACGTTGTTAAAAAGCTCAAAATGTAGTAACTCGTACCAATGTTTTGCAAAAAAGCACGTTGGTGACTATTTCTTAGTAAAATGATAGAACTGCAGATTGATCGTTTGAACTTTGTAATTATTAGTAATAATAAAGAAGAAATTATATAAAGTTTTGAAAAATACGTTAGGAAAATAGTCTTAAGCGTGGGTGAGACGGAAAGGTCAAGAAGGATTCTTCGTTTGATACAAATTGTAAAATTACATTTTTACTCGACAACATATATACCTTATACGTAACATCCCTTAACTTACATATAAGGGTTTATGTGTAACTTTAGTGTTTTAGCAGTATATATGGATACTGATAAGCAATAATGTATCAACCCACAAAAAGTCAAATTCTGAGATACTGATGTATTCTTATTCTGCGTCACCTACTTAACATTATTCGAAACATTTTCAAGTCATCTAAACTAAATAAGTACGGAAAAAAGTTTTTAATTTCATGTTTAGAATTTCAAGTGCGTTTTATATTTTGAAATTTATACAATAATCTCAAATACTAGAAAAATTTATTATTACATAATGCATTAAATATATCAATCTGTATTTAATTCACTTTACCTTTTATCAAAATAGAAAAGAAAAGATGGATATAAATGTCTTCAAACAAGTTTATTAAGAATAAGTTTGACATGTTTAGACGCCATTTTCTCAAAATGAAGTCCGTGTGGGTTGACAAAGTATTGCTTATCAGCGTCCAATTAACATTATTCAAAAATGTTTGAAGCCATTTAAACTAAATAAGTACGAAAAAAAACTTCATTAATTTAATGTTTCGAATTTTAAAGTGTGGTCCATATTTTACGATATAAAATAATCTCATGTATTAAAAAAACTTATTAAATAGATAAAACGTTTTTTTATAACAGTCTGCTTTTAATACATTATATCCTTTAACAAAATAGAAAAAAAAAAGATGGGTACATACTTCCTCAAACAAATTTATCAAGAATAGGTTTGACATGTTTAGATGCCATTTTCTGAAAATGAATTCCGTATGACTTGACACAGTATTGCTTATCAGCGCTCATATCTAAGTAAGTATTGTAGGTACTGTTTTGTACAGAGTGTATTATTTAAGTTAGGCGAAATTGAAAAAATGATATTTATTATTTTAATTGCTTACTTCACTATTCTAAAATAAAACTTAACATAAAACTTTCATTGTAGATGATTATTAAAAGTTTAAAATTATTATTAAATTTACTTTTCTTTGTGAAAATAAAAAATATCAGAATACCTAAATGAAAGCTCTTCGCAATGTCTACGTACTTAGTATGAGTCAAGTTTTCTAAGAACTGAATAACTTAAAGAACTTGTCATTTGCAAGAATCGGATTCATGCGAGTAATTTTAGTTGCGAACGAATTTATATTAAATTATCTGAATCAAATCACAAGCCGACAAATCTGAAGCCGAACAATAATATTCCTAGAAGAGTTCGTTTCACAATAATCGTTCTTTCCTATGAAAATGCCAAGCAAGGAAATTAAAATTCCTTTATTTGGAATATGTCAGAAAACAGATTTAAATCACCATTGTAGTTCCAATTTACGGTTATAAATAGACGGAGTTCTAGAGATTAGACATCTGATGTCTTTTTAAGAATTTTATTGCGTAATAAACTAAAATTCCCCAGACTCGAAATGCGTGACGGAAGTCGTTTTATATTTAGCCCGAAGTTTGATATCAAAATATTTGAACCAAGCTGTGACGTTAGATATCAATATGCGAATATTAGAATATATTGGCACACTATACTATAGTCATATTTATTTTTTATATACAGATAAAATTTTAGAGGTTGCGTGAATGGCCATATCCATCATTAAGACTTAAAAAATTCGCTATCATTATCAAAAGTATAATATGCAATTTTATTTACTTCAATGATATACGAATTATACAAGTTATATTGATATAAAAACCGAACTCTTAAATGATTTTGATGAAAATTCTTTGGGTCATTTATATTGGGATATTTTAACATAATTATGTCAATACTAACAAGTATCAGTAAAGAATATCAATTTACGCCATCATGGTAACTTCACGTTAAAGCTTACGCTAAAAATTTCTGTAAAATACTTAGTAAAAAATTATCTGTTGGTTTAAAGTTCCCTAAAGATAAGCCCAGAGTTCGAATTATTTGTATTTCGCTTTAATATTTCAAAACTGTAAATATTATTTTCTAAATAGGCATTTGAACAAATTACGATTTTTTTGATAATTATTGTTTTATTTTAACATTTTAATTAACGCTACTAAATGTCAATCAATGTGATTTTTATTGGTTACACAAAACACGGTTTTAGGCTGTAGTAAACGAAGTTTATTAGTGATCCCGTTCTGAACAATAAATAATTCTGATATCCGGGGTACCGACACACATCCGGAGGGACGTACGCAATTACCGGACAATTTATTCCTTAGACTGTAATATTACACCACTATTACTTAAGCCCTGTAATATATTGCCGTTAGTACGTGTAATACTATTATAATTAGTCCACTTTTTATAAATAAATAAACTTATATGTAAAGTCAAATTAACAAAATTATTTTTAAATATTTTTGTTTCGGTTTACTTAAACAAATTATACATTTACTTCATTCATCATTTCATGACTTATACATACATTTTAATAGACAAGATTTTTATCAATTATGAAATGTACAGTATTGTGTATAATATCACCCGAAATTTAGTAAATTTTGAATATAAATATATACGTGAAAAGCAGAATCAGGTGAATAAAAATACTCTTTGTAAATAAAAAAATAAGGTCTCTTTCAGTACAATCTTAAAGTTTAATACAAGCCTTACGTAATTTACTTCGAGAAAAACTTAAGTAGAAAAATATGAAAACAATACCACTAGCTTCTAGAATATCCTTCTTAAAGTAATGAAATAGGATAACAGTAATATAAATAATACAATTTTATTATAGACCTTATTATTATGATTGTTTAGTATCATTGTTGTAGTAACAGCACCATTTATAAGAGTAAAAAAAGACAAAAATGTAACAAGGCTGTTGTAAATGTATATAAGTAGCCTTTCGCCTATTCTAATCAGTAGAACATATTTCGAACGATGAGCTTTTTATATAAAACATTAATTTGTATATTGATGACTTAAGAGGCTTAAGTAAAGTATATGCCATAAAAACATAACTTGTAAAAATGCCCAAGTCTCGCAACTCAGTTATTCTACCGTAAAAAGTTATGAGAATATTTGTATCAAAATTGAGTTCCTAGATTCCACCCGAACAAACATAAGATATAAAACATATATACATAGGTTTCCAGTTGAAACAGATTTTTATATGTAAAAAAAAAGAAATATTGGCTCAATGTCTTCTTTTAAAGAATTATTTAATACAATCCGGGTGATCATATGTTGTTTTCAATTAATACGAGTATTATGTATTACTGTTAAGGCAGTCATGCAAATATGTTATTTATATTGTAACTATAGATATACAAGTACACTGGTTAATTGACTGCAAATATGACTTTGTAATCCCATATTTTTATATGGGAAAACAAAGTTATACATGCAGTTGTTATATCTAGAAAACTGGATCGAAATTGCAAAATATTGGAATTTTTCCTTGAGTTATACACTAAACGCTAATAGTATTCTAAACTTGAAGCTTCTATGTCTGCTAGAAGTCCTTAGAATTTTGATGATCGTTCAGACAGTGAGTGACAAAATGTAGATACTTTGAGTAGTTATAATTCTGATACTACTAGTTCAAATTAAATACAATTTTAAATATACTGTCTTTATACAAAGACTGCGTGGTTTCTAAAAATCATCATCAGGTTTCTAGTTTTATTCACAACGAAGTTATCACAAGGGGGTCGAAAATGGCTTGAATTGCTTCGAGAAAAGATTGTTACGGCCGTGACGCTTTTTTTTGCTCGACTTGGCGAAGGCACTACCGTGCCCTCAGATTTATTCTACATAAAAAAAAATATATTTTGATTTGTTTTACCAGTAATTGCTTTGGGGCGTTTAAATATTACCGTAAAAAATTCATCTGAAGTGAAATCTTTCTTGAATCATTATTAGTGTTATTATTAGCGAGAATAAGTAATTAGGTTTCAAACAGCGTTCGACAGATTCTTAGAACTTCAAATGACCTTTGTAGTAATAATAATTAGATATCAAATTTGTATAATTCAATCTAATTTTATTAACTTTTATCTACATACATATATGAATTCTTGAGTTTATATTAGAAGTATAAATTGGTATATAAAATAAAATATATCATTTAACAAAATAATTTAAATAAATAATTTCGTTTCTTGTATGAACAGTACTGTCACATAATATGTAATATAGTATTATAGAATTACTGAGATCGAGGGTGGAAAACCACGGGGACCATCTCGGTGACGTTGGTGTGACAATTTTAGAACTATTATGAGACTCTCTATTCCAACAACCTGAAACTAGCAAAGGATAATAATTTAATTAAAAAACGGGAAAGAAGAAGAAGATTTAATAATTAATTGATATATACGTAATATAAAAAGTTAAAACAGACCATAAACCGATACAGAACGCAATAACAGATACGCAAAAACGACTAAAAATAGCATAAAATTAAATCTATGTAACACGAAACCTATATCTTAACATGATATATTTGCCTTTCCAAAGTTTGTAAAAGCGAGCTTCAGTTGCATTCAAGTCACGTCAGTGTCGTAGACAATGCCTTCGCGTAACGCACCGCTACGGCTACGACGTACCTGTCTACATTTTGGTAGTATATTCTGTTCAATTATAGATTTACAATGGGCCACTGTATAAGATTTTTAACGTTTATTTTCTTTTTTTTAATTTTATTTATATGGCTAGTGTAAAAATATTATTTTAAATAATTGCAGTTTTGTACTATTTATTTTTCGTGCACGTCAGAAAAATGTTTACAAACTTAGAAGTACTACTTTTTGAGATTAAACAATTATTCAATTTTTATAATTAAACTCATTTTTTATTAGTACAAGACGAGGATATTTCTTGCCATTGAATAGCATCATGTTGTGAAAATACCTGTATAAACTTTCAATAACACTCGAATCTAGACAAGAAAGACAAGACAGTTCAAGATCGCTCTACAAATTGATTAAATGATACTTAGTCCACTTTTGAATTTATTCATCTCATATATATTTTATGAAAAAGAATAATTAAAATTAAAAAAAAAAATTGAAAAATCCCATTGGACAAATATTTTAAATTTTAAAACCAACTAGTTCGTGCTCGCGGTTCGTTCACGTTGATACAGATTCAGTTGTAAATTAAATTAAAAAAGAATTCAACGGTTTCGGAGTTTATATCGCATGAATAAAATTGTGTAGGTATAGACGTTACTCTGATAACAGTTAATACTAAGATTAGTATTAACAAGATTGTGACACCTTATTTGTTTCAATGTTTCTAATCTATTCAGCCAAATTAAGTTACAAATTATACCAAATAATAACTGGTCAAGTGCGAGTAGGACTCGCGCACCGAGGGTTCCGTACAAACTTATAGAAATCTATATAAGACTAACCCATCTACGCCATTTGTGGTCTTCATCATCAGTTCCAACATAAGTTACTATCAAAAATACCTAAATCGGTATACGTTTGCCTATAATATTTGAGGAGTTCCCTCAATTTCTCCAGGATCCCATCATCTGATCCTGACCTGAAGACAATGGGACCACCTTGGAAGAATACCTTTTCAAACAAAAAAAAAATTTTGAAAATTGAACTTTGAAAATTTAGAAGTCGCTTAAATATAATCACATATTATGTAAATATGGATCACGTCCCAAAAACTATTTTGAAACTACTTAGGAGCACTTTAATTTAAAACACGATCATGGATGCAATCCATGGAAACACAAACTTTTATTTTAAGTACTAATACACCTTATACTTTCAACAAAAAAAAGTTATAGCGCGATTCAGGATACACCTAGCGCCATCTCTTCACAATTTCAATGAACTAACTTGTTGACTTTGACATTAACAACATAATTATAGTATATTTTAATCTCGTTTTATTTTTATTTATATTCTACTACACTCCACTACCCCTGCACTACGTTCGTAAAATATTTAGATTTACATTATCAATCAAAATATCGAAATATATATTAGTGTTGCCAAGACGAAAATAATTAGTCCTTAATTCGAACAAAACTAATTGTTTATTTATAAATAACTAATTATATTACTAATAACCAGAAGACTTATATGTGTAGATAAATAAGTAAATTAAATAACTCGATCTGTTTGAATTTAATTTTAAAATTTTCGTACTAAGTCAATACGAGTACTTAAATCAAATCGCGTGAAGCTCTTATATTGAATGTTAATTACGTAATGACGTTATAAATCGACGATAAAACTTTTAAATGAAAAGTTTATTTTATAATTTTTAGCGCGTTTAAATAATAATTAAAATAAAAATTTTTATTAATCGAGCAGAATTATATCACAGTTAATGTCATAATGTTGTAATAGATGGCATTAGCTGTACGCTGCATCGCGCTATCATTTTGTTAGCTGCGATATATAGATTGCATTGCGTTGTTTATAAAGGTTTGCTGCTTTTTAATGTTTTCGTATTGATACAAATTTCTTCTCGGTGTTTGTAAAATTGTTTTTTTGACCATGGTCAACTTCTATGTTAATTTGTTACAAGTACATATAATTTTAATTCTAAGATTAATATATTTTCCGCTTGATCAATTTACAACTTGATACATTTACGCGTTCCTGAGAAAAAGGTTGAAAGACAGACGTACAGACTGACAGACACACGAACAGAAATTTACAGTTTTCGGATTTTTTCCTTTATACTAAAGGACCTTGCTCCTGGCCAAATTTCATAATGCTTGGTCAATGGGAAGTACCCTATAGGTTTTGATTCCCTTGCGAAAACGTTAAAAACGCTATCATACTTAAAATATGTAATATAAATGACCGTATCTTTTGATTGCGTTAACTTAGAAGTTTGATTTTTTCACAGCTCTTATTAATTATAACTCTGTGTACTTGACGTTGATAAAAATTTGTTACCTTCACGCGTTTCTGAGAAAAAGGTTGAAAGACAAACTTACAAACAGACAAACATACATACAAAAATTTACAGTTTTCAGATTTTTTCCTTTATTTGTACCATAAGATCTTACTTGTTGCCAAATTTCATCGTGCTAGGTCAATGGGAAGTACCCTATAGGTTTTGATTCCCTTGCGAAAACGCTAAAATTGTCAAAATATACGACATATTTTCCATTATCTTTTGATTGCGTTGACTTAGAACTTTAATATTTTCACGGCCGCATGTCATCGTAGACTTGAGTATATGATTTTAATTTCAACATGATACGTCTATGCATTTCTGAGAAAAACGGGTTGACATCCCGACAGACAGACAGACAGACAGACAGACAGACAGACAGACGGACAACAAAGTGATCCTATAAGGGTTCCGTTTTTCCTTTTAAGGTACGGAACCCTAAAAAGGACATATATACATTCGAAGAACATAATCATCTTTCTGGTGCAGTCACATAAAAACTGATGTAAAGTAAAAATAGTTATAACTCGTTAAAACTGTGTAATTTCTGAGTCATTAGACGCAAGAAAAACATTTATGAGGCAAATAGTTTGGCACGTACATTATTAATAGGCACAAGAAAGATTTTACAGTAAAGAGTGATTCAGCAACACTATTTTCTCGTAGTTGAGTTTCATTCATTTTATTTATTGTGCTCTCTGCATGTATTATCTTCAGATACAACGAAATAGCGCAGTTCTCGCTATTTCTCTTGGGGAAATTTAAAATATTAAAATATTTTTTGGAATGAGAAAGCTTTATTAGCTTGGGGTAGAGTAACTCTTATATGTTGACCTAGAATATAAATAAACTAAGTTATATTACAAATAATTTAATTGTGATTTTTTTTAATGTATATCTATAAGTAGAGCTCATATAAAAATCTTGAATATTATATATAAGTAATGTTAAATAATAATATTTTATATTAATTTCTGCAAAAATATGATATTGTTAAGTTATATGCTATGTTTTCAAAACTATTCTCACAAAAGAGATTTTTATTCAAATTACTGTTGGCGATGTGACTTCCCGGAAGTTTATTGTTATTCATGAAAAAACTTTCACTTTCGTTTCAAAACATCAATGATCTCCAACAAATCTTATTTTATGAATATATTATATTTATGATCTTATATCTTTCAAATCTTGTTTTGCAGAATACACATCCATATATAAACAAAAAAAAATTATTTAAAGTATTTTTTGATACTCAATATTTACGAGTAAAGGACCAGTAAAGCCGCGGCAACAGTCATTTTTCTATTAACACTGAAAAATACACGTTTAAAATATTTATTGTTTTATTTTATAACTTCCACATTTTTCATACATTTGAAACAACGTCGTACAAACAAAACCGTTATTTCCGTCATCGACAACTTACGAACTGAGACGTATTTCGCACCAATAACCATAAAATATGTACAGTATATTTGGGAATCTCCAATTTTGTTTCAAGTGTAAATTTTATCCTTGGACCGATTTCTTCTTCAAATAATTTAAATAACAATCCAATTATCGCGCATTCTGACAAATCGTCTTAACAATTATAAGCCGCAGAATGTGTAACACGTTCATATTATTAATAATACAAGGGATACACGTAAAGTTTCTGTTTTAATATTGTGTTCTAATAAGATCCGATATGAATTAAAGTTTCTTTTTCATCTGAACAATCACTTACTTCAATCCGTATATGGTGTTGCAAAAATTAAGTCCGGGTTACTAATGTCGGTCATTGGAGAAGTATGAAAGAATCTGGTCAGCTGTCCCGATGCATGCCTGAGATCAACGCTCCCATTGTGTCGGAGAAGGTAGTGACAGAGAAATTTAGGCTCCGGATTCCTACAGTATTTTTGTGTGAAAATCGCTCTGAAAGCAAGCAGATGTAGCTAGTAGCGATACGTATATATAGGCCGGAGTGAGAGCGCGCTGCCCAGTTGCTTGCAGGCGTTCTCTCTAGACGCATGTCACTGTGCGCAGCAAGTGTTTCAACAAACAGTACTGTAATTAAACATACTGCGCTCAATATCTTAGTTAGTTATTGACAACAGTTAAGTAACTATAACATAGTGTTCAAAGAACTATAGTGTTTTGTGTGGAGACTGTTTACATACAAGTGTTGCAGCCGGCTCCTGGTTGACCTGAAACTGAAAGCTCGGGTCGTCTTTGATTTCATAAATTATAACAGGTAAATGAATTTCTCTCACGTTAATTCCTTTTTCATTTTCTGTTCTAAATTATTTTCGTATTGTATTACTTCATCTTTGTTATAATGTATTTTATTAGATCTAAAATATAATTATTTATAAATTAATTTAATAATATATAAGTTACCACTTCTATACTAGTTTTAAAAATATTAAACTCACTGAAATTCTAGAGATATTATATTATTAAAGTAGTTAATTATATAATTAGATAAATAACTACAATAAATGAAACAATTTAAATATAATAAGTACTTTGAAATCATTTTATATGCAACTGTTTAATCTAGTAGATAAAAAATAATTTGAAATTTATAGTATTTTTATAGAGTATTTAGGTATTCTTTTATATAAATTATTTTTTGCTGTAAGCATAATTTGATTGACATTACTACTTAAAGAAAACACAATACGTCGTTTTCATGATTACTTGTATATGTTGCTAGAGATAATTGGACCAAAGCATTATTTTTTAAGTCTGAAATAAATAACAAAATCCTGTCTACAGCTACAATATCTATCATGCTACTATTATAAATAATAAAAATTTGTGTTAGTTTTTTCCGCTTTCATTAGAAACTAGCAATATGTTATACGGTACGCATCTTATACATTTCATAAGATATTGCTAATTATGTCAACATAGCCGGAGGGAAAACGTCGGTCCACGCTTTTGTGGCGAACTGTAGTAGTTACAAAATGTCACTTGTAAGATTTTTAGAGATGATTTTAATAGGATACTGCAGATGTTTTTAAGGCTCTTCTATAGTCTATTTTTCTTGACTTGTCTTATTTAGCAGATAAATATGGCATATTTCTAGCCACACAAAAGAGTTAAATAAGAAATTATCAAGGAATAATTGAACTGAACCGTTTTTTATAATGAAAAATTATAATGAAAAACCACTTTTCGAAAATACGTGATTTTCGTTGGAGTATTGTTACCAAAATGAATACAAGTAAAAAAAATAGACTATATATTAGTAACAGTGCTAATCCATAATTATATTTAATATAAATCGCAAATTTAATTAAACTTTATTGTAGCAGAAAAATTATCTTTTACTCAAATAAACTTCATTATTTTAATTCATTTCCTTAGATAAATATTTCATTCGGAATTTAAACATAATTTTAATAAATATTTCCAAAGGTAATACAAAATATATCATAGAGCTTATTAAAATGTATCAGCGAACTGTAAGACAGGAGTATTGTTCGTCACACGTAGGTTCATGCGGAAAATCTGCTCAGTGCGATTTGAAAGCTATAATATTCGTATTAAATAATACCAAAATCAAAATCAAAATCAAAATATGCTTTATTCAAGTAGGCTTTTACAAGCACTTTTGAATCGTCAATACAAAAACAAAAGAAAACTAAACACTAATTAATTATTTTATTTACCACCGGTGTGGAATGTAGATTCTACTGAGAAGAACCGGCAAGAAACTCGATTGTTACTCTTTTTAAAAGTTTTACGATGGGTACATACATTTATGAGTTACAAATATATTAAATACCCTGTGTGAATCCAGCTTATGCTAAATCCAAGCATGTTTATCATCTATATCATCTTGAACAGAATACCTAAGCCATAACCTTCATTTAATCTGTTAAGTTATATAACTTTATATATATAACTTTATATACGGCTATAATTTTAAATAAAATACTTACAAATTATCTACATATTTTCATAAATAATGTTTTACGTACAGCGATATCGTACGCGTCGGTTACGCGCCATACCACTTGATTTCATTACCCGTTTGTACCGAATAATTTTCCACGCGACGTATCAAATCCTGATTCGAGTACGGTTGTATTTTTCCAGACTTGTTAATTACGATCGAATGTAATCCGTATTATATATGTTTTGTGAGCTATACGATATCCGCACGCGTGATTGTATATTTTATGTTTGTCGAGCATTAAAATAATATATCATGTTCATCATTTATTATTCCTAAACTTTACCGTAACAATAAAAAAAATCTAATTAATTTTATTATAGTTGGGGGGAGTAATTTTGTCCGTCGGGTAAAACCGTCCACTCGTAATTACGGGCAGTACAGGTATGGTTGCAACTAAAATATCTGTGCAACGTGAAATCTTTAACAAATATGTATTAGAGTTGACAAATATCAAAGCTGTAACGATACAATTGCAGCAAATAGACGGTTTAACCCGACAGACGGAATTAGAACCTTCAACTATATAAAAGTAATTTAAATTTTTTGACGATAATAAATTTATTTAGTTTAAATGTCGAACTTATCCGTAGTTACTGAAATACAAAATCTATAATATTTTTTGAAATGTTATACATTATAATAATATACTATAGAGACTACGGAAATATAAAATACTTTAATATTATTTATTCGTCTCTGGTGTGTCTGTATTACTAGAATTTAATTTTATTTTCGTTCTATAACTCTTTCATTTCCTGGAATAAAGTTATATGTAGAATCCAATAAATAAAATATTTTTCTTTTAAAGTACGGCATTGTGATGTTTGCAGAATACGAAAAACGCACAAAATATTCGAATCATCGATAATTTCCTGTTTTCTCTAAATCCTGCATATATTTTAAATATTATAATTTAAGTCCGCTAAAAATCAATTATTATGTAGAGTTATATAAATGCGACGCAAATTACGAACTAGTCTGGTTCGTAAATACGTCGATAACTGCTGCACTTGACCACGTATGCACCATTTTAGATTTTAGTCAAATGACGTTCACCTCAGCCTCGAACGTCAAAATCTGCTAGCAATGACGTTTGAAGTAATTGATTACTTTACAGCAATATAATTATTAACTCTTCTTTATCCTAAAATGGATCCATTGTGCGTATTCAGAGGATTATAACGTAGCCTAACAAATAAATATAATCTTATATATAAGTAATCTTACCCTTGAATCATGTTACAGTTGTAAAATATCTAATGATAAAACATGTAAATATTAATAAAATCACTTGAATAAATTTATGAATGCTAAGTTTTCTCTATAAAATAATTAATTATATGACTTATAATATGTGCCTACGATGTCACAATAATTTATTTTTGCATACAATTACAAATAAATAGTAATAATTAATCATCGCCTTTACCCTCAGAAAAATTCTTATTCGCGCCTGATCACACCTCTTGATTACTTATTGGCCTCAAAAAGCGCAAAAATTCTAATGCTAGAAAACATTTTTTATACTAAAAATTGTTCAAGACTTATTGATCTTATTGCATATTAACAAAACGGTACATAACATTTTAAAGAACAAAAACACCTGGAGCTCGTAGCGACCTAAAAAAACAATAATCTTTGTTTTAAATTGATCAATCGTAACAAACACGTTATCACGTACGCTTTTTCATGCACATTTAATCAAAATATTTTTGGTTTTATACTTCAATAACATTTGACTAACCAAGCTGGTATTTATAAAACGAACATTACTTACTATAAAGCGGGAATTACAATTGTAAGTTCTAGTCTCGTAACTGATTCAAAACAATTGTAACATGGTGATGCTCTCTTATGTCAATAAATATGCCACTGACAGATATAAAATGAACAATAAACCATTTATATAATTTTTGAAACATTTGAAATGATTCTTGATAATTTAAATTATACAGAATAAATTTAAATTGTGTTGTGTAATCCCTCATTAAGTCTTAAACTGGAAAATAAGTTGTTATTTCTGAATGAGCTCTTTAAAATATTAAACAATAAATGTCTATGTCTTATATAATATTTTAACAACGACGAATGTTTCTTAAAAACTTTTTGGTTTCTATATCCTGATGAGACAAACTTGATTTAAAATATACTATCATGTAAAACACACGTGGTAATCCTTCATCCGTAGCTATATTTATTATTGATCCGTGCCAATGCCTCGTCGATTTATGTATGATGAAAATATTATCATGGCGCGTCTATCGGAAAGTTTCAGTCGGCGTGTGAGTGTACTTTTTCAACAAGACTATACGCGCAGATATGCTTATTTCTATATTAATTTATGCAGTTAGAATTAAATAATTAATTTTGTATTAAGTTTTTATGTGTATATTATCATTTATTACTCATGTCAAGGTAAATAGAAATGTTCTAATTAAATGAAGCCCGTTATTGTGGTTATAATTTTGATTCTTTTTTTCAATAACATATGCACTGTTTACTTTGTGAATATGTGGATGTCAATGAATATTACAAGATTATAGAAGTAGAGAATAAAAGTGCACTGTGAAAACAATGCATACACTTCGGAACTCTGTGTTATTGTATGTTTCAAACTTTAATAATTAATATTAATATATGATTTTTTAGGTTCAATTATAAAATAATTATTAATAACTACTTTGAAATTTTACAGACAACAAAATTAATTAGCATCTGCTAAATGACCGGACGTGGAGTTGAGGAATAAACAGATTGGCACTATATTTTAAAATAATGTATATTCACACGTACATTTTATCAATCACATTACAGTGAATTTATATACACTTAAACAAATCCACAAGTATTTTAGATAAAATTTCAATTTAATACGTTCAGTTGAGCTACAAAAATCCGCGCTGTTACTAATCGTGATATCGATTTTATTTTATTTAAATCTTTGTAATTTATCATCAATCATTATTGAACTGTTACAATGTTGATCTTCACATCATAGTTAGGCTAAGGACAGCAACAATTGATGTACACGGATCTTCATTAGCCTAATTTTACCGTTAACCTCACATGAGTCGGCCAAAACATTGTGCAATTTTCATAACTAGGTTGGATCTCATTGTAAGATAACTAGGTCAAGTTTACAACAAACACTGAGTAGCGGCTAATTTATTGTTTAAATAATATTTAAAAAAACATCCAGTTCGACTAGCCCTTTAATCTCGATAATGTAAACAATCTTTAAGGTCAGCCCTTTCCGTTAAACGTATGTAGATACTTCATTCCCGATCTTGATTACTTCATTCGATACATTGCATGTTTAGAAGAACGTAAAACATAAATACGAGGGTTACGAGCAATGTATATTAAAATATGTGTAGTTATCATGAAAAACGATAGTAATAAAACCTATATATATAATATTGATGCGAAGCACTGAAAATATTTTTGTATGAATTTTTATGATAGTAGATAAACCTTCAACTTTCTTTGATGTTTATAAAAGTATCGTAAACAAAGAATAGAAAAAAAAAACTATGAAAATGGACATTACTTGCAATATAAAAATGATGCAAAAAGTTAAGGTAATTAAACATTAAGGTCCTTTGCAGACTAAGAGCCAATAAGAGTACTGTTGAAACAAAATATTTATATTTTAATTCAGGTTTACATTGTACATATTGCAATAAAATAATCGGTGCTAAACTAGTAAGCGTGTTAAAGGAAATATAAATACTTTTGTAGATAATATCCGATCTCCTGCATAACTCCAGGAGGCGTTCACCTCCTGCACTAAATATAATTCGATCCACATGCCTTGCGTTAATCCAACACTATTCGATAGCCATGGTGAAATACTCATAAACATTCTTAATGGAACTTCGCATTCATATCATTTGAAGACAAAAGAATCTTTATTTTTACCGACTTTTGGAAGGTTCGTGTGAATTTTTGTGTGTTATTTTATGCAATACTTTCGCTAAATATGAGTTTTATAATTCTTTTTTATTAGTTAAGTAACGCCAGCATGTGGTGGTCTCTTTTAAATTTAATCAACGTTTAACGAAAATTTGCCAAACTGAAAAATAAACTCTCTAATGGACGGAGCCAAAGTGTAAGCCTGTAACAATCGTTAAAATAGCACACATTTCAACAGTTCGGTTCAAGTTGATCCCATTTTTAAGTACGATCAACTGAAAAAAAAAGATTATTCACATACTATTTTTCATATCAATTAGTTATGTTACATAATTTCAATGCTTACTATTTTCCTCTTACTATAAATAATACGAGGCAGGCTACAGGAAAAACCTAGGAGGAGAGATGTAAACACTTCATATTCGGGCTATCAGTGCGCTATTAATCTAATTTTAATGTAGATGGCACAAATCTCAATCCATAACGATCGTATTTATGTTTTGTTTCACGGGATTGATATTTAGAAGGTAATGAATATAAATCAATGTTATTCAAGACTTCTATTTTATCAAAAGAAAATTTTTTAAATTCACAAAAAAATAGTCCATAATATGGATCACAAACTGTTGACAGGTCTGATCCATATTTCTACTAAAATATACAATCCATGTGAATTTAACAAACTCAATTTAAAAACAAATAAATTAAATAATATTTTCGTGTACTGTTTAAATCTCGTTCAGTGGGTTTATAGCTTTGTTATCTCAACGTAAAACATAACTGAATTTCAACAAACCTCGCAAACGTCTTGAAAGCCTTTGATGTAACTACAGGCCAGTGTTTTATAAAATAGCAAAACATACAATCAAATTACGTAGTAAGAATAACATACGCCAAATATGAGAATTCATCGCAAAAATAGCACGTTTCCATAAAATTCTTACGTCCTTTGTCAATTTCATTCCTTCTTTTGTTTCAAACCTTGAATTTGCCTTGACGACTAAAATATAGAAATTACTAGGAAGGCTTAACGAAGGACCTGACCTTCATAGGAAGGCGTTCAATTGGGGTCTTTAGGCGAAATCGATAAGTAAACAAGAATTCGATATCGATATTGTTTATTTCAAGGGCAGAAATTGAATATCAAATAAACTCTGTTTTTTTGTTTAAGAATAGGTACATTTTAATGGAAGGAAATATGAATAATTTTCAGGTTTAAAAAATGTGTAGGATTTATTTTCATATGATATTGATAAATTAAGTCACTTAGTATTGCACATTGATAATTTAGATATCAAATGTCAGATAAATACGAAAGATCAACAACGGTACAACAACGTATAGAATACTATAGTAACGGTATAGAATACTATAAGGTACAAACTAATTAGCGTTCAAGATGAGATTCAATCAATAGACATGCACGCCGGTGAAACGTAAGATGAAACGTCACAGGAACGTATTTCAATTTGCATGTTATTAGCAAACTATTTTCAAGTTCAGTGTTTGTGCATTCCTCCCACCTATTCCGCCTCTATCTCTGAAGCGCTAAAGAGTTCCACCCACGCGACCGCCACGATTCGTCTTCGTACATCTGATTAAATCGTTTTGTAGTATTAAGCATCTCTTTATTAAAAACGCTAACACCCACCTTTGCGTGACCTTTTCGCATTACTACGTATTTTATGCAAAACAATTACTCTCGACGTTGTAATGCTCAAAATAGAAAAGTGTTTTATTAATATGTAAATGTTATTAAAACAGTATAATTACAATACACTATATACAAATAAGAAAAACTTAAATATTTACTAATCATCATAATTTCTGTATAAATCATGTCCGCGCGGTATAGTGGCAAGAATACTAGAAGCATAGCAGTTATTTTAAAATTTATTTTCTTGAAATATATAAATAATCAAATTTTTTTATAAATATTATGAATAGACTAAAGAGACATGTTATAACAATGAACACATTCGCGTCAACTTTGGTAAAAGTGCCAGTCGGTCAAAACGTATTGCTCATTATATTTCAGTTTCGCTTCTTTTTGTCTAATATGTCTCACAACTGAGCTATCTACCCACCTATGGCTTAAAACAAAAACTAAATGCCAACTACGATGAAAGCATTAAATAGTAGAACAAGTTCAGATTCAAAGGGCAGCGGTCACTGAGTCGTAAAGTCGTAGGTGGTGTTCAATTGCGAGAGTATCATATTATTATTCTAACTAACTAATTGATTAATATTATGCTTAACATAGATATTTTGTTTGAAAATTTTATTTAACAAAAACAATAATTGGTTTATAAATATCTTTAGTCAAAAGGCCCCTAGAATTGGTCTGCCTTCACAAACATGTTTGCATGCCGATTCTACGTGAATAGTTCACGTGCTCGATTCTGAACTACATCTATTATATTCACATAACATTTTCACGAGTATATTATTTACTTTATGCATATCTGAAAGATCAATTTTGACAAGTTAATATAAATTTACCAATGCTTTTTAACTATCTTCACAACATATATACGTATTTATTTTCATAAACATTTTAATTTTTAATGTATTTAATTTTTTTATTAGTTTCATTTAATACGCTATTAATTTAAAATATAAATTTATATTGAAATTTATTTACATTACATCGTAAATATATTTGATTTCTTTGCGTCTTTTTCATATAATATTAATAATATTTTTTTCGTAAATTCATATAAAGGTACTTTTACGTGCTGAAAGGTTTGAATCAGGTAATTTTAAAAATATATTGCATATAGACACGGCCCAGTTGCGGACATATAATATATACGGATAAAACTACGTCAAAAGTGAAATTTTGGCAGCATTCTGACTTTTTTTAGCGACAACTCTGTTATTATTTTTGCTTGACGCCGGACATAAATAAGACTTGACACCGTCGCGACGGAGTCGCTACCGGCGAGTCCGCGCAGTGCATCAAACTGATTTTGTCATTTACATATTGTTTTTAACCAAAATAAACGAACTTTATTGTTATGCCATTAGAAAAGATTGTGTTGTTCATATTTTTACATCAAATTATAATTCAACAGTGAATATGTATTTTAAAATAATATTTTTATGAGCCGGCGAAAATGACGACAACATATGCATCTCATATTCTTATTACTATTGTCATGGACGCCCTTTGTTATTGCTATACAAATACAAATTATGGTATCTACTTTTCTTTAAATAAAATTAACATTTAGATCATGCCATGATAATGTACCATGATATATTTTCCGTTAGTTTGTGATCTGTTTAACAAATTATTATGTAACCTAGCACGAACTCAACCTTTTTTTAAACATAAAATTTTAAGTATTATCCGCGTTAGTGAAAAAACGTTTCAGAAATAAAAGTGATGATAAAATCTCGTATGAGGACTAGCGTTAAAGTGGGCATTAAACAGGCTTTTAATTGCGGTTTGGAGTGGCGGCCGTTTGCTCGAGATAAACGATTCGCAAAATAAAATTGATTTATAACTTCTGGCTAAAAAAATCGTATGGAATTTTCTTTTCTTTACACAAATATAAATAAAAAATGACATTTTGAGCTATTCGTTTTAAATTAGGTCGGCTATTAATTCAAGTACGAATACTTTCAGTTTTAAAAAATTGCTTTTAAATTTAATGTTTTTCATGTCTTTCGCATATAATAAAATTATTAAAACGTTATTAGATGTTGATGTGTTTCGCTAATATGAAGATATACATGTTCGGTAACCTTCAAATAAATACATGATTTATATATATTTACTATATTTCAAGGACGTCATAAAATGACTGCGTTTGTCACTTGCATGCCCAGTTAGGGTTATTCAACCATCTGGTAGCTCTGACGTAAAACGAAGCTCTATTAATATAGCTTATGCCTCATTGCGAACTATGTTGTTATTGTGAGATTTTTGAGTAGATAAATCACCATTTTACGCTTTACGCTACACTTGCATTCTTATTTTTGTTATTCAATCAACTTTTCTTATATATTATTAACTAAATTTATTTTTCAGATAAATTAATTTGTACGGATGTGTAGATTCTAGAATGTTTAATCTTTATTATACTAAATAGAAGCACGCATTTTATTTCTGGATATGTTTGAATTACTTTTCGAATTTACGTAATAAATTAAAATGATAAAGTAAGCCGGAAAAAAAAATTAACATCAAAAATGTTTCTGCTTTTAATACATATTATTCTTAAAAACTGGCACATTTGTATGTCGTATTTCGTTTAAGAATAAAAGTAAGACGTCATCAGTGAGATGTCCCTAATGAATGAACAGCAAGGCGCAAACCACCTCTAAGCTTAACTCGATGACATTTTAGATATAGTACTTGGAAATGTTTCAAAACAATCAACAAAATTTTTGTGACTGGCTGGCGATGTTTTCTTAAAATAATGGGTGTGTCAAAAGGACAAAATAAACATAGGCACATTTCACACTGACGCAGACACTTGAGCAGGAAACTGAAAAACGTAGAGATTAAAAATATAACTCAAAGAAAATTCGTTCCTTCTACTCGAGCATTGTAGGAAATTGATTCAGATCATCGTATCTAATAGTTATGTGGGTTTATAAAGGCGGCCTATAATAGATCATTGTTTTGTTTCAGCTAAGGCGTATTTACGCAATCATGAGGGACGAGCGTGCCAGTCCCCCGCGCGTGCGCATCGCTGTCATTGGCAGCTCCCGTGTTGGCAAGTCTGGTGAGCGAATATGTATTTTTTTTCTATTTCTTTTTCGCCAATCAACATTCCCGTATAAATATAGTCTTGAGCGATATTAACGTTTCACTCAGTTATGTATTTATCAATATTTATCTGAAAATGCGAAAGATATATGATGTAACATTGAGCTAAATATACATATAAACATAGAACGAAAATGTAATGTTATTTCCTACTTGCTATGTAACGTATCCGTAATGTAATTTACATAAATATCATCGTAACTTTTATAATATCACGTCTGTTTGTAGTTTGTATATTTGACCCAAATGTTAAAGAGCGTCTATCATACTCGTAATTTAAAAAGTTTATAGCCTGAAAATATTTTCAGGTCACATCTTTCTATGTTTTGAGAAATTTGAGACAAGCGAACTCAGTTCTATATATTACTGACACGATAAACGATACAACGACATCTTTATGTGCTAAGGTGTTGATATGCCCTCATTCACCTAATAAATGATCGTGTCTTCTTACAGCAGATCTATACCAAACCGGCTATAAATGATTTGCCTAAAAAGTAATAAAATGAAATAAAAAAAGAATTTCATAAAAAAATGTAGTAGAAAATTAAATACAAATTTTGTATAAATATAGATACTATAGATATGTGTTAAATATTATTTGACGTTAAAAATCTCACCTGTAATAGCCAGCTAATTCGTTGCTAAGCAACGTCGTACAAAGTTATCGTTTTAAAATAACAATGTATCGTAAAAAAAAATCATTTTTGTCTAGTAGGCATATTTTAGTATAATTATTATACATATCAATTTAATGTAAGCATGAAACTGTGGAGATAAGTAATCCTGAAATATCCACAGTCCATGGCTTTTTCCATCCGATTCTATTTCACTCGTTTGTTTGTGTTGTAAACAGTATTTTAAACACGCCGCTACTTTATCACCCATAAATTAATCAGTAATTACAAGCAAAACTTAGCTTTTTACATTTTTGTTACGGATGTTGATGAACATGCACAAAATTATTATTATGTTACTTTAATTTAAAAAATTCGACATATATTTTTTTTATCATGATTACAACTAATAAGATATTACATGACAATTCTTTCATAGGCAAAAATGACACTTCTAAGTTTTACTCACAGAGTTCCATAAGATTTATAGTCATTAAATAATAATCATGTGTACGTAGTAAGTGTATCTCTCGATAATTTTCATTACTGTATTCTTAAACATTATTTTAAGTTTGAATTTCCGTCAGTTTGAACTGAAGAATCGTGTTAACATTCTATCCTTCTGTTCGGTTCGGTATGGACACCATCGCAAATTGTATATTTTTTCGTTCTCTGATAACTTTACTATCAACAATCAAACATATGATATACATTAGTATTAGACGCAAAATTCACATAATAAAGCATAGTTTTCATTATATCTTATTTAAAAAATATATATGTTTGTTTCAGCTCTAATTGTGCGATATCTTACCAGAAGATACATCGGAGAATACCATTCAAACACAGGTTAGCAACTTGTAACGTAAGCGTTACCTAATTTATTATTTTATTTTCTATTAGAGTCGGAAACCACACGAAGTGAATGACGATATATTATATAATCTAAAAAAATATATGTGTTTTTCTCATATGTATAAACTAATAAATCTTATTCATTTGACAGATCTCCTGTATAGGCAAACAGTCCCGATAAATGGAACTCCAGTTGAACTAGAAGTGATAGATGTGTCTGGATCCAACGTTGACAAATTTCCGGCTGAACAGGTAATTTATAAAATATAAATTGTAGAGAAAATTTATAATAACATTGCGAATCAGTATGTATGACTATAAAAAGGTATAATCTACCCTCATTATAAAAAGGTAAAATTTGTAAGTGTGTAAATACTATGTGCGGTGTACATCTTTGTAACTAGTGATCCGATTTGAAAATTTATTTTTATTGAGGAGGCTATATTACATTACACTGTGAATCACAGGAGCCACAAACCGCAAGTGCTCCTCACTAGTACATTATAAATAGAAAAATAATTATTTATAAGTGAAATAAATATCAGTATCACTTATACCATTAATGCGTTCGAATACAATTCATTCATCAAATGTAGGTTAATGCATTTGGTTGCCTTGTTCAATACTTCATCTAATCTAACTCTGAGATGACCTTTGGCACCCCTTAACAATAATACTCTACCTAGATTGAAGTTAGAATCGGAATCGGGCTGATTGAGAATAACTGATTATTAATGTCATTTTCCGAGGTCACTTGTTATAGCCACTCGGCCGTTTTTATAAGTCATATAATCGTAACTTCCACAATTCAATGTTTACTGTTTCAAACGTCACAGCAATTCTTTTTGTTAGCTTCCGTGTATACGTTTTATGTGCTACAATTTTAGTGATGATACAAAACCGAAATTTTCAACTTTTAAATGTGACCCAATGATATTTTATAAGCATATATATGTATGTTGCATTCATACGTTTTACGTTAAAATCAGTACCCATTTCCAACTTTGGCAAAATCGTCGTTTGACTCGTTGGCCCAAGGGACTCGCCTGTCATACGCAGTTGTTACATGGTTGCAAGGAAACATCGTCCAACATGGTCGGCATTTTGGGTGCCAATATTACGTACAACTGGATGTTATATACTATCGTTCTTTATTCCATTTGAATGAAATCAAAGTATCGTAGAAAGAGCAAACAAAGTCATAGATTAAACCAAGTCAGAACCCGTTTAATGTTCATACAAGTGGGTTAATCGTCTCGAATATAATACGAATGGTATGAGGAGTGAAGTCGTTCCAGTGACCCGCACAGTCACTCACCACGCGTTCTGAGTCACTCTGTTTACAGTACCGCGCTAAATTAATAATTACTCTTACCTGTCTGTCAGTTTGTTTCCGCTGCCTTTAAATCTGGTTAAGTTTCATCTGAAATAAAGAACTGCAGTAATTTTAGCCTTTGTACTTTATTCATCACCGAAACTATCACTGAAACTGCGAGGGTCAGCTACTTCGCGTTTATGGCTACTGATTTCTTCCTTTCTCAATATACGGACCTACCAACGTACATGTTATGTTAGTATGTACTTTTATATACTGAATGTTGAAATGAGTTAACTAGGTAATCGGATATAATCGATAGAAATTTCCACGTACGTTCAAGGCCGTTACTGTGTGGAAAGGATCAATCGTTTCGAATATTCTCAAACAATATTATTCAACGTAAGCCCTTCACAGAAGTAGGTAACTGTTAAGGAATTATGCGATATCAAATATATGTATGTATGTCGGATTTTTGACACACGATTATTTTCTCCACTATTATTCTTGCAAAAGACTTTTTTACAAATTCAAATGAAATGGAATTCACTGTATCAATATTGCTGGACATTAATCTCAGAAAGACTGTCTGCTCTACTTTAAGCGACCTAATTAATCTCGCATATACGGCACTTGAATCTGTGTTCGTTCTATAAATTATAGGACAAGTTACGAATACATTGTGTAACCTACTCGGATCAATCACAGCGTTCACATCAAATAGATTTTGTATCAGTAAATAATTTTATAAAGTAATTTGTGTTAAGGTATTTGATTTTAATTTTTTTATAATGCGAATCGTTCGGTCATAAAGTATACTAGTGAAACATATAAAATACTTAAATCACTCATTCAATTAGATTATCAATATCGTTCCTTCCATCTCATAAGAAGTCCTAAAAACGACTACAGGCAGAATTATAAAATTTAGTATTATATATACTAAAATTATGTTTGTGTTAGATAGTTTATTTTTTGAGGAAGGCTTTAGGCTATATTACATCACGCTACGATTCATAAGAGCGAAGCTGTAACTATAAATGCGAGTGAAACTGCAAGGGGCAGCTAGTTAGTATAATATTGGAAGCCGCTTAATAAATAATGTATAATATATGTAAGTAATTAAGTTTTAAGGCGCAATAGGAATGGGGTTTAACCCCATGTGAAGTCCTAGATTATAGCTAGATGGCTAAAATTAGCTTTCTTTTGTTACAGATCCAGTGGGCAGACGCTTGTCTACTGGTTTACTCCGTGACGGACAGAAGTAGTTTCGAATATGCTACAGAGATATTAAATACATTAAAAAGAACCCCTATACATGGAAGCCCAGCGCATGCACCAAGTGGACCGCCGTCAGGGATGCCTCTCGCCCTGTTGGGAAACAAAACAGACTTGGATCATCTTAGACAGGTCAGTAAATAATACTTTACGTATATAATTTTCATTTCAGAAAATGTTTATAACTTGCACCTTTAATTTCCAAGCTGTTTCACGCAGTTTTAATCGCGTTTATTTTCGATGATCGTTCAATTTAACTATTTTTATAGTAACTACTGCATTCCCGTTTTATATAGAACGCATACTAAAATAACCTTCTTTGACAAAAGGAATACTTGCTGCAAAAATCAAATATAAATCATATTTCACGTTTCAATAAACAAGAAATATTTTTTTTTGCTTTATGTATTTTATTCTTTATATATCACTTTTATATAGTTAAAATTAACAACAGGTACTATGGAAACCCTTACATTTAAAATATACACATATATGTAGAATTTCATTTATTATTCTATCACAATAACGCTCTATAGTACCTCCGCAATTAGTATTGATCGTATTCAAGGCTGCATTCCACATAATACCTCATATAACAATAGCTATTACGCTATCAATTCCGTTATCCATATCTACATTAAAGTAACTTCCTACAATTGAAGAGCTTCTATTTACGTCTCTATAATTTATTATTAAATAATAAACCTTGGCAAACTATTAAGAGGTGTTTGAAAATTTTGCATGATTTTCCAATACATTTCCCAGCATAATGTAACAATGCGTGGGTTTCCTTTGCATAAACATTTGACATTTATTGTTACGGTGGCTGAGCTCAAAACACAAACCGTGTGCGTGGTAGATTATTTCAATTATATTCTTGAATTTAGATTTCATGTTAGTATCTTATATATTAGACTAATGACAGACAAAATTATGTCTTGAACTAGACGACCTTAGGTTGCAGCCATAGAAAAGAAATTGTAGGATTTGTGTTTCTCCTATTTCCATTCCCAATCTGACAAAAAATGGTAGATCTATTACAGCATGAAGTAGTAAGAAACATACATACTCATTAATTTTCGAATATTTAATATAATTTAGATAAATAAATAAAGGAACATTTTTGTTAAATATTATATTAGTTTTAATATTAAACTTCATTTTCCTATACTACGACGAAATGAAATTAACTCGCGGAAATATGATTATGTGACATCCTGTACACCAGCATTCGAAACTTAATTATTAAAGCTTCAAGCGAGTCGTTTTGAGCGAACGGAAATTATATACACCATAAATAGAGACATTTGACCTCGTTACAATGATACTATATAAATATGTTATAAATGGATTTTGGCGTCTAGTTTGCCGACCAACTTAGACGACGTCGCCTAGCCAGGTATCAAGTAATATAAACGTAACATTTATAGTTAAAAAAGATCATTGCTTCGTAATTACTAGTATTATAATAAATAAAGTATATACACATGCTTTTGTATTCTTATTGTTACTAATAACAAAACGACAATATTGCAACTACCAACAAATCAGCTCACGGCTAAAAATAACTGAATATGATTTTAAACAAAATGTCGTAGGGTTCAAATACGGATATTTTAGACTTTATTTTTCTTTCGAATCCTATAAGATTGTATTGTTAATATACGTAGTGAAATTTTATATCATTTTTTTATAAATGTAATATAATTTATATGTATGTTAATGTTTTTGCTATTATACATAATAATTTCCAAAAGTTTCTTTTAAATATTTTATAATTTACATAAAGAAACAATAATAGAGGCTATTGATAAAAGTAAAAACTTTATACTTCGAAATAATTGTAAATAATAAATATTAAAATCCTTAATCCTCAACATTCGCGGACTCTATAACTTTAGCGTAACGGTGACGGGAATCCAAAATATTCCAATCCTCTACCAAAAACCACTCAACGCTGCTAAAGAAGTTTTCACTTTAGAAATATTTTATCCATTATGCGACTACAAGCTTAAGAGCTTAAGGAGACAGTAAGGCATGATATAAGACAAAGGCGTAGGTAGAACTTTTGTCTGAGTTTCAATTGAGGTGTGCGAGTGAGAAATGACAGAAATACTACGAGCATGTACATCCTGTTGCAGTTATACATCCCGTTGAGTCATACAAGATTCATTTGAGATCAAATTTTACTTGACGAAAATCGTAAAAGTGTAAAATCAAAAAGTTTATTTACATTTATACGAACGTGGGCCAACTAAGACAAATAGTTTTTATATTTATAACATATCAGTTACCACACGTAAAGCTGTTTGTTGCAAATGAATCAATGTCTCGTTTATATAAAAGAGATTTAAGATTTTATCCTTGTTTTTTGAATAAAATAAGTTAGACAAATAAATTTCGGAAGTTAGTATCAATGTTTTAAATTATATAAATTTATTAAAAAAATATTTTATTGTTTACAGGTTCCAACCAAAGAGGGTCAAGCTATAAGTGCAGTGCACGGTGCTTCATTCAGCGAGGCAAGCGTAGCCGACAACTCGGGTGACCTCTACCGCTGCGTCGATCGCTTGCTCGCTGAAGTACGCACTCCGCAGCGCACAAGAAAGTTTTCAGTAACAAAAATGCTGGGATCATTAATAGGTATGTTTAATTTTTAGCAATAAATTTAATACCTGTTATGTATGTAATTATGTATTGTTTGAAAATAATTCTTGGGTCCTATTTAATTGCAATTTCTTTTTGTTAATTATAAAACCTGGCATATGGTTCTATCATTTTAATACAAAATGACAGAATGTCAGAATTTCAAATGTCAGAATGTTTCATAGCGTAATGTTTGTTATAACCTATACTATATTATATTTATCCTGTTTTTCTAGGAGGAGCAACAAATAACAGTCAAACGACCCGCGGGTCAGTCGTAGCCTGCCCGCGGGTGCCCGCGCCGTCCCGGCCGCCGCTAGCCGCCGCCGCGCCCTGACCGGCACCCGAGCCAGCGCACCGCGCGCGCTGACGGTTCGCCGGCGCCGTGTGCCTTGTCTGCCTACCAGTACCTTCGCGATTCTCATCACCACTGTCTACAATGTAACTTAACATACAACGACTTATCTTTCAAGAAAGAAGATGGCTTGAAGAGAAAACGTGAGATATCTAAGACGATACGTCTAATTTTATTATGATTTGAGTCATGGCGCAAGGCCGATTTTAATATGTTACATTGAGCAGTGGTTGAAGACATTGAGACTAAGTGTTGGTGCATTTTCTAAGCTTTAAATGCCCGTTGCTTCGTTCTTCTAGGTATATTTTTTTTATAATTTTAATTAATGTAAATAATAGCATAGTGGAATACAAATGAACATTTATCATATGTTTTATCGTAATCTTGACAATAATCATAATATCTTGGGAGTCATCGCGAAAGAAAGATACCTGATAAAGCTACGTGCCAAAGATTTTAAAATGTACATACATACGAGTATAAACTTGAAAGCATATAATTTAAGAAAAATATAATTTATTCTGTTTGTATTCTGCACTAAAGCGAGTGCCTATATTATTATAAAACCAATCGATAAATTTAAAAATATAAAATAAATAAAATGTTTGTATTATATAAAAGTCTAATCAACAAAAAGATAAATTATTGTATTGTATTTGCAAGTTAATTAATATTTATATAAAAAATATCCAAAAAGTCTCCTTTTTATATCTGAAAAATTAATTTGGGCCTAAACGATTTGTGATGATACGATATAAACATTATTGTCTATAGGTGTATTATAATAACGGATATTCTTACACGACTTTTCTACTTTTACACAGTATTACTTATCTTAAGTCTTTGTAGATTAGGCTTAACAAGTTGTATTCTGTACTGGTAAATACCACGAATTAAAGAAATGTATTAGAACTCTCGCACATAACAAAAGGCTGCTTTTCTATAAAGTCATATTATTCTCATAATAAACTCAATTTTGCTACTCTTCAATGTGTACCATGTTTATAGATATCAACAACAGTAAGAAATAGATATAAAATAAAATATTTTAAGAGTAAAGAAGTTAATTTTGCTCTTCTATAAGAATCAACATTCCGACTGAGAGTATGATTTTGAAAAGTTCTTATTGTGTGTGTAATTCAGATTTTTCTTCTTCATTTTATAATATTTGTATCGATTTAAATGTACTTTATATACATACAAATTATGAAGCTACATATGTATATTGATATATCAGTTGTTAAAGATGCTGTTTTTATAACAAAGGTTTATTATCAATTCTGGCATAAATTTAACATGTAAAAATGTTATAAAATGATTATTGAAACAATGAAAACAGTATTTAGAATGACCAAATGAAATATTTTAAATGTAACCAAATAATTCTATAGAAATTCTTCTATGAATGTATTAAAAGAATAGTCAATGTCTAGTCATTAGGTATAGGCTGTGAAAAGACATGAAATACGCATAATTGATACTTATGAAAAAAGGTATTTAATTAAAATATATTATGATTGTTAAAAATATGCTTATTTAGACAAAATAGACAACTTAATAAATGGCTGTCTACGTGCTACATATATGATTCACAAGAATGTAGCAATTGCATTGGTCCGACATTCGAGATCCGCCAAATCTACATTATTATATTAAAGATATGAATTTCTACAATAAAATAAAATACCTTGGAAAACCATACTGTACTTTGGCGGATCTAGGACTGGCTTCCATACCAAACACCTGAGTAGTAACAAAAAAAAATGTAATACATGATAGTTAATTGTGTATTTAAAGTGTTTAAAAATACCAAAATATCAAATATTGAGTGTTATTGTTTATGGACAATCATAGCTGAAATATAAGTATGTTGATGATTACATATTGAATATAATTTGGTGTTTCAATGATATTAGATAGGAATGAAATACGGGGTGAAGTATATGTAATTGATAGAGAAGTAAGAAATCTGAACTGACTGGGATAAGTTGTAAATAATTGTATGTTAAGAAATAAATGTTTAATAAATAACACTCCACTTTTATTTTCTATATAAAACTTTCGTCACATTCACATTTATTTTTAAAGATTTGTCGTTTATTGAAAAATCTCACAACGATATAAACAACTTTTAACTATTATTGATGGTGAAAAATATGATTGCTATAAATAAAAATATCACTTTTCATGTTTATTCGTGATTGAGAGTGTCGAATATTTGTTATAATGTATCATAAACGCGTGTTTTCATTTAATTAACCAATAATACTTTTAATAAAGAACTGATTTAGATCTACTCAATTTATTAACTTTCACATTAATTTTTCAAAATGACTCACATTGAAAAATTGAAAACGATTCTTACAAGTTTATTTATCAGCGTTGTTCAAGATTATAAATATAGATATTTTGTGGCACAACTAAAAGCCACAAAACAAAATAAAGAAGAAGAAAGAAGTAGATATTTTGTCAATGTTGGAAAAGAAAATTTATACACACAATTAATTACACCTGCTTTGGCTCAAGACATGAAATAAGAATAAATAACTTAATGTACGATTAATAACCTAATAAATTAATCTATCCTGACATCTAAATAAAATACATAAACGTACCTAAAAAAATATTATATAAAATATTAGCATACCTAAAATAAAATAGTGTATCGTATATTGCGATATTAATCGATTTCATTTTTATGCCTTATGTTCTACTATAGCCTTGCTATTGCGTGACTTATATTCTGCTATAGCCTAAAAAACATGACATGACCTATTGAAAAACTGCAATAATAAAAAGTTAGGTAAATTATGAAAACTATGTATATAAGCAGTTTTACAGCTTACCGTTACAGCTCAGCGCTGTCTCTCAAAACAAGACTGATATTTTCCTGAACATTCAGAGCTCGGGAAATTCCTACAATAACAGCAGTGATGTTGCGATGATTTAATACTCGAAGCTCATCTGCGTTTAACCCACTTGCAAACTGCTGAATAAATTATACCAAAGTAAAATGTGGATGCTGGATGCATGAGTCTGCCGGTGGAATGCAAATAACCCCTACGTTTAAAACAACATTTAATTATTTTGATCTTTTATTTGAAATTTTAATAAAATAAATATAATTTTAAAAAATTAACTTCATTGGAAATCTATCTTATTTTACGTTTATTTTTTTTATTTATATCAAATATAAATTTTCTTCTATTCAAAAAGTAATTGGTGTATGAGGAAAAAATAGTATCAACAATAACAAGAATTATTATAGCAGATATAAACGAACTTTTTTAGAATTTTTTACTTCTAATTTTAATAAAAATATTTGTATTTGTTAATATTTATATATGTATATAGAATCTGTTACTTTGTGGTAAAAATATTCAACTAACTAAATATTATTTTTAAATACCTTTAAATTTAGCGTAATTTTAAATAAAAAAAAATAGGAAGCATCGAGTAGTGCAAGCATCATAACCGTGATTATGTTATAACAATAGACGCACCGATACCGCGGGTCGTGCACGCGCTCAAATAAATCACATTCACATCTCGAACAATGCCGCGAGATCAGAGGGGTGCGCACCCCAGCTGCGTGCCCCGATCGATCCGTGGACCGCTCCAACTTCTCGCTGCAAAGCTTCACTGTCTGTCAACTCCGTTCCAAATTCAAACGTCCGACAAAAACAAATTAAAAAAATAAACGTTATGTATTAATTGCAAGTGGCCAGTACGCGTAGATATATTTCGTTAGTAGTGTTATGTGTTAGTAATTATTATAATGGAGGGGCGGAGGACTTGGGATGGAGTGCCGCTGGGCGAGTCGCACTCTCCTCCACAGTCGGTGCCAGGGCGACGGACGCCGTTGGGTGCCGTCGGCCTCGGCGGCTTCTACATGCAAGGAGGCCAGCCTCCGCCTCAACAGCACTGCTATCCCACTGATGAGAACCAGCCGGAACCAGGAACAAGTTATGCTCAAAGGTCAGTTAAGTCTTGCATATGTAGATATTTACGTGAATCCGAAATGTACATGAATATAATAATTTTATTATTGCATACATAAACGTGTTAAGCAATTACTTGTATACTAACATAGTTTTTGTTCATGCTAAAATATATTAACATGTTTCAGAGAACAATGTGTTATGTATATTATGCATTTTCAGTCTGTTGAATAATTTTCCTAATTATTACAAGAAATATTAATTTTCAACAATAAACCAAATATAACAATCGCATAAAAGATATTTCTGGTGGTATTTCTCTAATTGTCTATATTTATTACAAATTCGTTGTGTTCCTCAATAATTCTTATCGGACACAGAAACCCGTCTATTGTTAGACACCGATACTCGTGCAGTCCTAGCACTTGTTACGCTTCGGTACATTGTAAGCCCGTCCTGATTCTCGCGAGGGTTGAATGTTGAACGCGCCGGTCCACTCACGTATAGCACTATAAAATTATATACCTACATAAAGTTCTTTAAAGAGTTGTTACTGTTCTTCAAAGTTACTTTACGTTGAGCTGCCGCTGTACTGTGATACATTTTGACAGTTCATTCGTTTCATTTTATCAAATGTTAAAATGTCTCGCGTTGCGATAGCGATAGCGCATGCATAATAGCCCTGGTATTTTCGAACATGTATTAAATAAAATCATAAAAAATATGTATATACATCCCTTCTTTTTTTTTTGAAGTTATTTAATACCAATAAACTTAGAAATAATTTAAAAATTCTTACTTAAATTTCAGACCCATTGGAGACGGTAAATCGAAACAGAAGATAAGACAAGGAAAAAATGTGAGACTGAACATCAACGCACGCGAGCGAAGAAGGATGCACGATTTAGTACGACCTTTTTCATTATAAAAAACTATACGATAAAAATTAACAATAATAATTATTGTTTTAATTACTCTAATCGCTATCGGTAGAAAAAAATAGTTGTTTCTTTGAAATTATTTGTTATGCCCACAATAATCGTTTCAATATTTTCATAAAAAAATAATTCTCTATTAATTTATATATGTATTTTCTTTTTCCTCAGAACGATGCGCTTGATGAACTGCGTAGCGTCATCCCCTATGCCCACTCGCCGTCAGTCCGAAAGCTTTCGAAAATAGCAACATTGCTTCTAGCGAAAAATTACATCCTTATGCAGGCCAGCGCGTTAGAGGAGCTACGCAGGTATTGTTAACAAATGTTTCATGTACCTAATAGTTGTGAAAATATAACTTAAATATAATTTATTTCAAAATAAAATATACATACTCACCCACCCCACATAATATTACATATTTATAAAGTATAAAGCCATTAACCAAAGAATTGAATTGGAGTGTATACATTTTTGATGCCAGAAACAGTTATATAGTTTTGGAATGCATATAAAATAATATTAAAAAATTATAAAAACTACGACAGTCTATACATTAAGACCATTTTAAATTTTGAGCTCTTCCGCGGTAGTTCTGCTATAAGTTGGTAATAGTTAGTAATAGAGTTGTATATCTTGCTGATTGTAAATGATGTTAAAGTTATGCAATTATTGTATTTTAAAGTCATACACAGTATGGTAAATTTTCAGTCGATTAGACCAGCAGAAGTTACTGAGATTGTTTCAACAACCATAATAGAGCTGATAACCTTTAAGCGTTTCAGAGATTAATAAATCATGGCGAAGAACCTTCTTGACTGCATACGCTTTTAAACGAAAAAAACCGCATCAAAGTTGTCTATTCGTAGAGAGCTACGATGCCACAGTAAGACACACATATACACTGGCACACACATATACACTGGCACACACATATACACTGACACACACTTCAAACGTTCAATACCATTCTATTTGGGTCGGGGGTTGATAAGATGTTATTGGTTTTCTTAAAAAGTGTTTCTGTTTTACATGAAAATAAATTTATAGCGTTTAGAAAATATTACTTAAAAATATATATGTAATACCTATGTATATGTAACATACTTATTGTGTACATATATAAATCTCGACCTAAAATTGTCATTTACAGGTTGGTAGCTTATCTCCAAGGCACCGCTACAGCTGCTGGTATAGTTCCGCCGCCAGGGTTCGATCTGGCCAGTCTCCCCGCAGCTGCCAAGCTCCTGCAGCCGCCGGCTACTGGACCGCCCGCCCTCCCAGACCCACCCTCTTGAGACCCAGCTGTTAAATGTGAACCATAACATAATTCCCGCTAGATATAATTTCTGATTATATAGAATTTTAATTTTCATATGACATGATATATATTGCCATATATTATAAGCCCAATATCTCCAGAAAAGTTAACTTCATCGTTTTCAAACTTACTTTCTTTAAATTAAACTTATTCATTCTTTGTGATAAAGAAATTGTTTTAAAATATTAATATCAATAAGTTACAGATTTTATTGAAAGTATTATTATATGATATTTTATATTCATTAATGAAACGTGGCCCAGACATCCAACGATAAAAGATAAGTAATTGATTCATTTAAATTTTTAACAAAAGCGTCTTACAAAAAATTATTTGTCTTAAAAAAAATGTAGGGTTTGGTCTAAAATATACCAGTGCTAACGATAACTTGGAACGATAGTATCATATAGCACTATTATGTTTCCATTTTACATTCGTTCCTGTATTTAATAAATTGTGTACCTTAACCACAATGGCCATGGGAATATACATGGTTATATTTTAGAACATACTCACAGCAACGTAATTCGTGTGAAAAATATTACTCTATAATTGAGAGCTGGAGAACTAAACTCCATCTAGCGTGTAAGATCATAACTGTATAAAACTATTTGCTCTTCTGAAAGTAATATATTTAATATTAGATGTGTGCTATGCGACATAGGATTCTTTAATTTTAATATAGTAGTCCTAAGTAATGGCTTTACGCCACATATACTCGTACTGTAACGCTCATTATTTGTTTTGTGTTGATTCTGAGATAAGATATTTAGTTTTAAGTAATTGCTTTAGCTTGCAAGATGATCTTTCCTTATCGAGACTGTGACGATTTAATCTTGTTATCGTATCTACACATATATTCCTCACGCAAATTGTTTTTTTGTCTTTAGAATACGGTACGCTTCTATTCTCAATGTTTGCGGAAATTTTAAAGGTCGAATTTTGTATAGGATGATAATGTTGACATATTGAAAACATTGTTAAAAGAAATAATGTGATTTTGTTACCTCTAAGTATCTCCCTAGAGTTTTTATTATTTTGACATCTTAAAATCAAAGAGTTTTCTTAATCGGTCTGCTTTCGCTATATGATGGACTACCATTCTACGTAGAAAACCAATGCTTAATAATATCCTGACAATTCTCATTTTAAAAGAATTTTAGAACAATCCGATACTTCGAAAATGTTTTAATATTCTATTTTGTTCTAGATATATGTAGATAATAAATAGATAATGTTTTTGTAATTTTTAATTTAAAATGAAAGTCACTCAATTTTGTTGAGATTAGCTCTATCAGTTCGAAAAGTAATGAATCTATCTTGCAAGCTTTAGAAGCAATAATTATTCACCCTCTTTAAAGGAAGGGGGGACTGTGAATGCATGTGCCAAATAATTAAGACAGTATTATAATTACATAAAATTGTAAATTAATGTCTATTATAATCTTTATTAAGTTAATGTAATAAATTACTTATATTCAAGTAGTTTATATATAAAAACTTTAATTTAAGTGGCATGTATATGGCCTTAAGGTAAACTTACAACAAAAACAATGTGGGTATAAAAGTATTACAGTACACAAATTGATTTTTAAACTCAATCATTCGTTATTCCCTATTATCAAGCGAGCTCCAAGGAATCTTTAAGAATGATGAAGTAAAATGCGCGTTTTGTTGAGGGTATTGATATGTTGAATTTGTCAAAAAAATGATATTAAAAATTGCTGAAACAAATCCAATAAACGGATATTTAATATTAAAACATAGTATATAAATGTTTGATAAAATAAAAATAAAAGTCAAATAACTTTCACTATAGAAAATAGAAAAAAAAATTAAACAAGGTGATATTTTATCCAGACAGGATAGTTACTAAGTAAAGTAACAGTAGTTAAACCGTAGGTGACCCTGTAACAACAATTATCTCGCACTGGGAGAGTGGAGAGGCGACGTAGAGCTGGGCAAGGCATTTCCAGCATCCGATTACTCGGAGCTCGACCGCGAATAATTAAAATATGTATATTTTTTACATTAAATTCGTGTAATTTATATGTAACTGATAATTGCTATTTTATACGTATAGATATTTTGTAAAATTATAATATTTCTCTTGAGATTAAAATGTTTTAACTATCAAAATGAAATCATTATAAAATTGATCGAAATGTTATAAATGACTGACTTAAAGTCATGTCAGTACTTCCGTGTCATACATTCTCGTCTTATTTTTTAACAATTTCTATTATATAAAACTTTAGATATAACTAGACGTAGATAGAATATATATTATGATTTACAATTTTTTATAAACCAAAGTAAAATGTGATTTTTATTAGCAATAAACCTTATTAAAGATAGGTATTTAATAACTCAATTATTTATAGTGAATTGTACCTAAAATAAATGTGTAAGGGATAGAGAAAATGACTTTTATTAATTAAGATAGTGACATACATATGCAGGATGCAGGCCCATTTTTAACTCATTTGCTTTATTAATTTTTTTTTATATTTTTAAATTTTGTTTCTTTAAACTTTATTTTTCCAACATACATACATCAATAATGTTAGACGTTCTTGTATATCTTTAAATTATTTAGCACTTTTTCATAAATCGAAAAGTAGTCATGGATCACTTTTTCTATTTTTCTGTATCTTTTATTACTTCGCTGTTAATACTTTTCTTCCCGCCATTTTCTCAGATCCATGACTTGGAGTCGATTTTTTTTATCTATTTTTTTAATGAGGCAAAGAACTATATCCAAACTGACAATTAATAGTTTAATTAGAGAGTACATATTAATAGTACTAAAATAATATGTTGATGACTCATACATCTAGCCTTAAAAATACGTCTGCTTGCTGCTTTTATTGAAAAGGAGAGCATATGAGCTGACGGGTCACGTGACCTATTACCGTTGCCTATGAAACAAACGTGCAACGCCAAAGACCACAAGACTCATATTTTATGCTCGCCAACTAAAAATACTTAGATAAGGGCCTAGGGGGAAGGAATGTTAGACACTCAGCTTTCAGCTTTTGGTGAATGATTACAATGTAGACATATACAATTGTTTTTGAAGAAAATATAACAGACTTCCAAGAGAACCGTTATTGTATGATCATATGATCGTAGCAATCGGGTCATTAGTTATTAAAAAAAAATCCATGTTTGTCTCCGAAGCTCTTTATCAGATTCTCATATACATATCATATACCAATACCTTCTTTGAAATAAATGCATTTAAATAACGAAAACCACATCTAGATCAGATCAGTAGTTTTTAAAACCATACAAATTTTTTTATATATACATATAGGTAGCACACAGAATGTTTTTTTTAAGTCGGTTAAAGAAATATAAAAAAAAACTTAAGAAGTAAATAAATGCCAATTATTTTATTTCGGCTGCTTACTATGAGTTAAACACATATCAAAAGGACGAATTCCTAAATCTGTCAGGTTATAATTATGATTACTTAATTACATTTATCAAGTGGTGATGGTGGCGGTGTCGGTGCTGTAGCTTTCATAACCAAGAACAAGACTAAATCGAGTGCGCTAACGTCTTATGGCGGCTTTTTTTTAGGGTTCCGTAGTAAAAAACGTAACCCTTATAGTTTCGCCATGTCCGTCTGTCTGTCTGTCTGTCTGTCTTCTATCTGTCTGTCCGCGGCTTTGCTCCGAAACCCTTAATACCAGAAAGCTGTAATTCGGTATGAGTATACATATAAATTACGCCGAGAAAGTCGTACAATAAAATCTTAAAAATATTTTTTTTCAGGATGTCTTCCCTATGTGTTAAGAGAGACCAAAAATTTTTTTTCTCATGTATCCCATGTTGTGGGGTATCGTTAGATAGGTCTTTTAAAAATGTTATAGGTGTGGGAAAACTATTTTTCCGAACGATGAACTGTTTCCGAAATATGAAGCTTTGAAGTGTCAATTTTTCTTAGAGTCAAGTGTCCCCCCCCCCCTCTACCCACTAAACTGCTGCGTCTAAAAATATGAAAAAATTCACGAAAGTGGTACATATAATGAATTTAAAAGGAAAATTATCACGGCTATGTGGGTTCTTATGGTTATCGAGTTATAGATGATCTAAGTAAAAATAAATATTTCACTTTTTAAAGCATCACATTGTTAGGAATATATCATAAAAGTAAATAATACTGTATTTTGTGTATGGTAGCTCGTTGATCAGTTAGTTATTATTATATATCGGCAGTACGCACCCACCCTCTCTCTAGGATAGATTGCTCGTCTTTACTCTCAGAAATATATTCATAATTACGAACAAACTAGTTACTAGAACCCCAGAGATAACTTAACACACATTATGTAAATATTAATTATTTTAAATTAATATATGAATTTAAATGAATAAATAAATAAATATTTAATAAGTTTAAATTAAAATAAAATATAAAATAAGGTATGAAACAATGTCTCAATAAAACATGTCGCGACTCGCGAGTGATTCTGAATCGCGCTTATGAAGTTTTCAACCAAATCTCCATAGATTTCATAGGCGCTAATCAGGAAGGAAAATTAATCTCTTATTCTCTTCTTAAAGAGAAATTAAAAATAATAATAAAAGGTTTAAAATTGTAAGTACGTATATTGTATAAACTGACTTAAAAAAGGAAATTCCCAGTTCGTCGTAAACTTTTTTACGAAAATAGGTACTCGAAGATTGCTTGACCGATCTTGACAATTCTGACAACTACGGACCCTGCATTGTGCGTGGCCCGACACGCACTTGGCTGATTTTATTTTAATTAGATTACGATGGGAAGCCCTGACAAAATAAAAAAATACTGCCAAAATTTACAATTGTAATTGAATTTAAAATTCACCTTTATGTACGAATGTATGAATTACTAATTATTACTTACTAATGTATGAATGTTATACTTTTGTAAATGTTACTTAATTTATATGACTTGACATAATCTGTGAACATTTAATATACATTGGTTATTATCTATTGTAACCCCGCCTCTTCTTACGTATTATTGTACACTATCTAATAACTATAAAGTAAAACACTAGATTTTTGTTTGTCATTTACTTCAATAGCTTGTGTAGATTCTACAATCTATACGACGTATTTTCGTAACACAAAAATATTTTTATCCTGAATACAAGTAATTCTGTGGCGACAGCTCCACTTCTATTCATTATGGCGTAATAATATGATGTTTCAAAACCTATTAGACTATCATACCACCCTCAATAAACGAACACTGTAATGATTTTTTCAAATCGGTCTCATACTTTCTTAAATTGCTTAAATTGAAATGTATTATATTAATATACATTTAGGTACATATTTTAGCAAGGTCGTAGAGGAATAAGGTATGATAGCAAAATTACAACACTATTGAAACATTGTAGAGTAATCGGAGTAAAAATCGCAAGATACTAAAATTGAAAAAAAACTATATAAATAGTAAAAGCTCAACGGGAAATACCAAAACGAAAGTACAACTCGACACTAAAATTACTATTAACAATATACTTTCCTTATAAAATTCATGGAAACGGATTATGATTCTATTGTATTTTAAGCTATTCTTCTTCGTATACCTGAAATACGTAGAGTACCTGACTATTAGTAGATGTTTTAAATCTGTTTATGAGTACTTCGGTACTTTCCGGTACTTACTTCTAAGATTGCATTGTGACGTCTGAGATTTACAATGAAAACGATAATCATTTTATTTTTAGGGAAAGAAGGACTACTACTGTTTTTGTAAAAATAAAGTCACGGTAATTTTTTACGCTTTCATTAGAACACAGACGCCGTTACTAGCGACCCGATCGGTTACTTTACCTGTTAATGTTTTACGACATCACATTACAAATGTTTGAAATGTATCCCTTTTCCCTACTATAATATTTATGTATTATACATATAAACCTTCCCCTTTATTTACTTGGTATATTGATAAAAACCACATTAAAATCCGTTACGTAGAGTAAAAGATTTAAAATTTTAAAGCGTACAGACAACAGGAACTGACTTTGTTTTATACTTCCTATGTTAGTTAATATGAAAATAATAAACGCGGCATTATGGAGAAGAATTGATTGTGAAAATGTTTTTTGTGATGTGAGGAGACTAAGTAGTAGATAGATTTGCTGCAGATTTTTTTTTCTTCAATTTTTGTTATTATATTTCATAAATCGTTTTGTCGTGTAACCCCATCTTCTGTAAATTCTTTTAATTGAGAAACATTATTGCGTTATATTAGAACAGTATGATTTTCAGGTTTGTAAAATAGAAAACAAAATAGTTTTCACTGCTGACGGTAGATGGCGTTGTAACTAAAACTGCAGAAAGCCACACCCAGGTGCATATACAATTATATAGGGACGAAACGTAAACATATCCATAGCTAATATATAATACTAAGTCTGAACTGGTTTAATGTTAATGGGCGTGGACTTTTATACCATCACAATAAAAATAAATTAAAAGAAAAACATCCCTTGCCACGAAGCAAAAAAAAAATTAAATTCGAATGCATATAAATGTATAAATTATTTCATTTATTTCAAGAACAGATTTAAAATATAAAAATAACGTGTAAATGTTATGGAAATTACATATATTTTTATTACAAAAAATTATGAGAGAGAAAAATTACGAGTAAATGTATCTTGTAGCTACTTACCTAATTCTTTTTATGACTATAGTAACGTGGAAACTATTTGAAGATTATTTTCTTTAATTGTATTTTTGTTTTGCTTGTAACGATTTTACGAAGTTATACTTATATTTTGTTTTCAAGTGACACCATGACCTTTAAATGTGGGCCGTGACATTTAACCTATGCAACGTAGTCTTAGAAAAAATAATGCACGGGTGAATAGAATTATTGTTAACTTAATTATTTACCAACTCGAATAATTAATTTTTTATCTACATTAATCTCTATATTTGCATATATTATAGACTAGCTGCCCCTCGCGATTTCTATCATGCTTATGGTTACTGCCTCGTTCCTATGAATCTTTCTGTAATATAGCCTGTAGCCTTCCCCAATAAACGGGTTATCTACGCCAAAAAAATTTTTCAAATCGGTCAGTAGTTCCAGAGATAACCCCCTACATACAAATTTAATATATTTTTACTCGTATATTAGTATAAAAGTATAGATAATCTTTAAGAATGAGGAAAATAAAAATATTTTTGTAGAGATTCGTGTTTTCTATAAATGTTGTATAAATTACAACAACATTTAACTTATAGAACACCCGTACGAGCTACTAAAGTATATAAATCCAGAATATAACGATATGTGTAAAATACAAAAAAACGATAGTTATTTGATTTTAAATAATTTTTAAACAACATAAATACTTAAAATAGGTGTACGTAAGTCGTGTATTATGTAATCTTTTCGAATTATTCTTCGTAAAATTCATTAACAATTTTACTAACGAACGATTATCAAGAGCGTTACACAGACATTGCGATTTCTGATAAGATTCTTTTGAAGGATAAAATTCGATAAATGTTATCAAAACTTTCTTTTCCACTTCCTATAACAATGTAAAGGCGTGATTATAATGACTAAAAACGGTTTATGTAATAGCACAATTTATTACTTAAATTCAATTTATTGTGCAATTCTATCTTAATAGACATGTTCGTAATAATTCCAAGAATACAACTGATAGTAAACATATAATAAATTACATAGATTCGACTTATAATACAGCACCAATTGACTTAAATCTCGTTCTTAGAAATAGAACAATAGTGGTAGTTTTTTCAGGTAAATTAAACCGCATTTTTTTGACAAATAAAAAACAAACAATGATAAAAAATTAGAGACATTTTCAACATTTCACGCCTTAGCGTGATACAAAAATACTTATATTTTTGTATCGAACTTAAGAATCTAAAAGTAAGGAAGAGGATAATATGTCATTCATTCGGTTATTTTGTCACAATGTCTTCCCGGGCAGTCGGGTGTTGAAAGAAAGTGTTTTAAGTGAAATTGGATAAGTGATATTGGAGATCGGTATTTCCCGCGTAAGTCCCGTTCCCATGGAAATTCCAGGAAACAGTATATCCTATGCCACATTTGAAACGAATTTAATGACATCTCGTGGTAAATATCCGTCAAACGGTTTAAGCTGCAAATATTATTATGATATGTACAATTATAAACATACTCATATTATATATTAATGTGAAATTAACTGTCTGTAAGTGAAAGTAAGTCTGTCTGTCTCTCTGTTTGTTACGCTTTCATGATAAACTTAAACTTCTGATCAAATTATAATTATAAATATGGTATATATGTATATGTATATAGTATATATGGTATATTTGTAATTATAGATTAGACAATAGAGAATGACATAAAATTTGAAAATTGTGAAATAGCCTATTTATAAAAGACTGTATGGAAAGCCCATAAATACTTAAAGATACGGGTTATTCAAATTAATAAATCGAGTACCAACTACTTATATAATAATTATTTACAATCTGTTCGTCAAGATTATAGCTAAGTTTTATCATAAAGTTAAACTTTGGCTAGTTTAATAAAGATCAATCATCTTGGCCGTGGTACCGTCTTATTGGCAATAAAGTTTTGTTTGCCTGCTAGAGGCGAGTCATCGCAAGCCAAAACATCGAAAATAACAATATATGAAATGTTTTAAATTGGATTATGTGTTCAATTATTCATTTTTTAATTAACGGGTCTAACCAAAGTTACATCCGAACTGACTCGAAACGCGGGGCAAAAATTAAAGGACACCAATATACTAATATACGTATATCCATCGCGGCTACATCAGGTAATTAAAATATGAATAATAAACTTGGCAAAAAATAAAGAAATATATTTCCTAGTTATTTACCGAGACACAGTAGTAACCAAAAGGGCAACGCCCATGCAGAAATATTTCTATGTATATAGGCAAATGTCTGGCTATGAAAGCTGGTTCGCTGTCATCGCAATCCACGTCATTATAATACTTGATAAATAAAATATAGCAATTGTTCCTTAAGTTTACCTATGAATAAAATAGATATTCAATGAACGTGTGCCATTTTTTCGTTTGGATTCGGGGACACAGTTTGTGCTGAGTATCCCATGGGAATCCTTTCATTTCACGGTATAAAAAGTAGCCTAGTTATCAAGACTTGATATTAGACTAGGCTTTACTGTAGCAAGTTTTATTATGGTCTCCACACGATGCGTTCACGTCTATAAGCGTCAATAGACAACAATTTGAAAAAAAATAATGTTTTTAGATTTTTATTATATGATAGTATTATAATAACAATACCGTTACTTTTTTTATTTAATAGACACATTTAAATAATCAATTTAGTGCATACGTTATCTTTATTAAAAAATCCTGTGTTTTTTATAATATAAGTGTTTTTGTGTTTTTCTATTTCGACTTATCATGTATTAAATAAATGCATCACACTCAACGGCCCCCATTAAGATTGCGTGACCTTGTGTCGGGCGTCCGAAAACACTCACTACACTGACACAAACACCCAGACCACGACAAACATCCGCATGGCCAATACAGACGTTTGCCGTGAGCGGGGATCGAATCCGCTTCTTTTAGCGCTTGAGTCCGTTGCTGTGACCACTACGCCAACGTGTCTGTGTATTATTTTATTATTGGCTCTAAATTTATTTATTGCTTGTTGTCATAAGCTTAAAGACTGTAGTATATTACATACGGCACGATGTAATGCGTTTTTTATCGAATAGCAACGTACTCCGAATACTCCGAAGTATGTAAACTGTGTTTATCGTTTTTATACGAATAAATGTTTGACTTTTGAACACCGCGTGGATTGTTCGTTTAATTTGCAATACGACATAAACGTGCAGTACAGTGCCGTGTGAACTTACACTTAAAATAAAATTAAATGAAACGCTTTTTTCCCATTTAATTAATAAAAGGGGATAGAACCTTACAGTGGCAATATATACACGCGCAATTGTCAATGACATCCTTATAAATGCAATCCTTATAAATCTATCACTAATAATGTCAAAACACCAAAATCTGCTTAAAAGTTTAGGCTATTTTATTTCAGCAACAGTAAAACCGGTATTTCATTTTATAAAGTGCTTCAGTTCTGACAGCCGGCTAACTGAATATTTGATAGAATGGACATTAATCAAACGATTTTCCAGTGCAGTGATATTTACAATCAAAATAATTATCATTGTAATATAATAATACGATGACACGTATTCACTCTTCGTGAAGCGTAGAACACAAGGGAAAGACTCGTGTTAGAGTCACGGTTATATAAGATGTTTCATTTGAAGATAATTTGTAAAGCATAAAATATATTATCGCCTAAAGTCGCTATCGATGGACGTGATTTATCAATCTGCGTATAGTGTCGGACGTTGGGTTCAGACGTGTCGTTTTAGGAAAGTCGTGAAAGGTCCACGCGTGTCGAGTTTACGTCCGCCGTATTTTGCTTAAAATTTGACTTTTCCTATTTCAAATGCTATTGACTAGGTAAGTTGCATCAATTAATAATCGTTGTAAGCTCTGTACATAGTAATATGTTTCCAGAGCCATAGCCTGGTTTATCCCACATTGTGTTTCAAATTATAAAGACCAGTCATCGATTGGATAGACCTTAGAGTTCGCTTGGATCAGTTTTAAATTCCTTGGATCCCAATACTGTTCAAGCTTCGAGAAGCGTGACTTGGATCCAGTTTAAATTTTGTTTGAGTGTAGGCTATGTCAAAATAAACACCAAAACCGTTAAAAACCTTACAATATTTTTCCCATTAGTCATCAAATTTGAAAAGAAATGAATTTTTGTCGGGAGGGTTTAAGTTCCATAGCCCCTCATCTTGGATCGGCTTGTTTTATCGATCTTAAAATGTAAAATCAATACATAAGAACTATAAATTGTATGATGTAATAAGATTAAAAAAGCGTTTCTTAATTCTTGTATTTAAGGATAACTTTGAAATATAGATTTCTTAATCAAAATTCTTACTAAACACTGAACTAGACACTTCGAGATTTAAGTAACACGGTGAACTTAGAACCATGTTAAACATATAGCCGGTAATGAATGTGGAAAACAACGATGGCTGCCTCTCAGCGCCGTTTGAACGTTACAGGTTACAGAGGGTTGTATGCTGGTTGGCATGTATGCTCTGTGAAATATCCAGGATACTCTCTGCAAGATATTGCAAAGTAATACACAGATGCACTCCTAGAAATTTTAATTGTATTAATTTGTGCAAAAAATAACTATGCGAAAATTTTGCAATTATATTTTGTAGTTATTATCGTATTATTCATTTATTTATAATCAAATTTCATATGAAACGAGTGTTATGTTTCTGATAAAGTTTTATTAGAATACAAAGTTTGCTCAACGTCATGATAGTTGTTTTACTGACCTTGCTGATTATGTTTGCGATTAAATAATCGTACCATTCTGAAAGTTTGTAGAAAATATATCTCAAATCATATAATATACACTGTTAATGGGACTGTTGTACACGTGATTTTTAAGTTTGCCTAGCAACTGGCTATCATGTCAAGACAGAAGACATGGCAATAAATTATTAGGCGAAAGTTACATTTGTAATTGTTGTTGTTTACTCTCGAGAGCGATATAAAATAACTCTTTAACCTACTAACAGACACGTCGTAAATAGTATGTGAATGCCAAAAAAAAAGATATTGACAGTAAATTCTATCAGATTTAAAAAATGAGAATAATTTATGTAAATCTTTATAAAAGTCTTAGAGCAAAACTTATAGGTTTAATTGTCGCCTTACAAGAGTTTAAAAATAAAGACGTGAACTTTGGATCTAATTTCTAATTAAATATTATGAATTACTAGAATCTTTAATAGTATATAAAATATCAGGTAAGGAATACCATTACGTCGCATATATGTTACCGTCTACCGAAGGTGTAATCAATATGTCATCTAAATTCTAAAGGCTCAGCTTATGGCCTGATTGTAAGTTGACCGAAAAAAAAAATTAACAATATTTAAATTGATTCTCAAACGTCAAATGTAAAGACAATGGAAAATATTTCCATTAAACTCCAATAGAAACATTAAACGAGTCCTCATATAAAAAATCATTAAGCCAAAATGTTAGAAATCTTAGATGAGGCCTGACGCTTCAAATGTTATGATTAAGTTTCTCTAATTTTTGCATAAACTTAGACACGGGCCTTCCAACGAGATATCCTACGACGTCAACCTAAATCGTTACAAACTTACAAAATCCACACAAGTTTTTATGACTTGTTAATCTTCTTTATTAGTAGTATTTCAATGTTGAAAAAAAACTAAGTTATAAATAAAATAACCGACCGATAGACGTTATCCTGCCCAATAACAGCACCACCTAACGTTTCAGTTGTGAATCTAAATTCTAAACCGTCTAGGGACTCACACAAATTTACAAAACAAATCTAAATAGAAAACAGTTCAAAAATTTAATTCTTAATCTCTATATTTGTATAATAAATATTTATTCATTTCATTAAGAAATTCATTTATTTCCTACATCATTACTATAATTCATAATCAATATTTTTTTTAAATCTAAAACATCTTAATCAATTAAATACCTTTAGAAGTTCTATGTATTTTTATAGATATGCTTCTCTTACATTTAAGTTTTTTACATGTTATACTTATATACAAGACTTTTCATCAATCTTAATAAAGTGTTCCCGCGCCATAGTGCTGGAAGTTTCGCCATGTTACCCTGTATCCAACCGGCTATGAAAGTGAACCATTGTCATACCTTATAACGCATTTAATGCCCTTCAGTTAGTAGTAAAATAATTTATAAAATAAAAATAGCCTCTATTACTTCATACAGAAATCGTTTTAAATAATAACGCAAGACGTACGACTTTTTATTTATTTTAGTTTAGGTTACTCCGAGTTTATTTCAACTTCTACAGTTCCTTATATACTTGCTTCTTATTTATATACAAGCAGGCAGGTTTTAGAGATATGGTTAGGATCTACCAAAGGCTCAACCAGTGTTTAATATTTTGATGGAATATGTAGCTAGGACAGTATTCTGAGATGAAATACGTCAGGAAGCAATCCCAACCCTAACGTTGATGAATACAACAGAGCTTGAGGCAACGCTAGCTATGTAGTACGAAATTTAATCTACCCCCGTCTACCACCCACGCCGCCCGACCCCTACCTTCTTTCCCGCACCTACCTTCTATATGTCCATTATAAAAATAATTTATTCATGTCAACTTGGTTTTTTAATGGATATATACCGACACGTAATGACCGTCGTATGAAGAAGTTTGCTTTCCACTGTTGCCATGTGAACGTTGAAGCCAGTTCGATTCAGGCTACGTAATAGTGCCTAGGTACGAAGCGATACGGCGTTGGACTATATACGTATTACTACACAGACCTACACAGTACACAGGGACTGGCAGCGACGTAGTATATCGTTAAATATAGATGAAACTCTTTATTCTTTGCATTAAATATTTATTTTATTTACTGCTTTGCGTTAAAATATTACGTAATATCATCTAATATAAAAAATATGTATATAATTTACTTGCTTACTACTTAAGGTCCAGTTTAGCTAGCTAAGAGCTACACTAGCTACTTACTGTGAGAGTATGAAAAACGTAGCTGAGATTCGTGAGTAATTTGCGCGAATCAGAAGTACACCGCTCCCAACTCTCTTTCTGGCAGCCTTCACTTATCCCTTTTTATTCCGGCAACGCATCTGTTGCTTCCAAATATAAAAAATACATAGGTACAAAAAAAGAAATAATAAAAAAATGAATACACAATCTCTGCGCTACTTTACGCAATCCGACAATTATAAGCACAACATATTAAAATAAATTAAAAAAGTCTATGGTATCGTTATAGGCACTACTTTCTTATATTCTTAATTTTGTATAATAATACATTGGTACTAGAATATTCTTTGGTTTATTATAAATTCAAATGAATTCCGTAGTATTTACTTCGATAATTGTTGTCTGACCTATAAATGCTATCACTTGAAAGGTTTTAAGTAACTCGTATGTATGCTTACATACACAACAATTAAATAGCTATTTATGCGCACTTATTATTGAATGCGCAAATTAATGGATATTGCTACAATTGTAGAAATTATTTTCGACCAAATACGTAATTAGCATTTAATTCCAAGGGGGCTTTAGGTATAAGCCTGGTATGAAAAAATGCTCACAGATTGCAATCAAATCAATTTATATGGGAAAGTTAATAAACTTTTTTCTAAAGCTACCTAATTTATTTAGATGTTGTAGATAAAAAAAATAATAATAAAAATATTAATTATTTAATTGATTTAATTTTAAGTGTTCATAACTATGGTTCCAAGAAATAACATGAAACATAAACATTTATGTTAAATGAAGGTACAAATATTTTTTCTACTGCTCTAGTAAATGAATTAAACAAGTTAGGAATCATCGAAACATTTCACCTAGTCTGTAAAAATTACAGGCGAGAGCGAGAAAGCCCTATGCAAGCGTCGCTTTCGCCCTCCGCGAAAGCCTCCTGAAAATATCTATTGATTATCGTATACATGCTGCTTGGTACGTATAGCCACCTCGCCCTATATTATGTCTACCGCCGCAGAGTGCCAATTTATTTGACGAACGCTCCCATATTGTAAGCGAGTACACCAACAACTGAGATGCAATTAGTAATGACGGAAAAAAAGCCGAAAATACACATCTGAGCGTCAAATACAAAAAAATGTAGGTGATTACTCTTCCAAAATTTGACATTATATTTTAAATATGATAATGAATTTGTTTGCTTCACGTCAGAATCTACATTTACAATGTGTGATATTTAAGAAACATCTTCTTCAAAACGACTACTCAGAACCTCAAGCATTATTTGCAAAAAATTACTCGTACATTAAAAGTGCGACGTAATTATTCATCGAAATATTTTGTATTTACAATTTTAACTAATATATTTCGTTTAAGCACGCCACCATGTCTTACTAATAATAAAGTCTTAAAATAGATTAAAACATACGTCGATTACCTTGAGTAACGAAATGCTATTTTTATTACGAATTCATGCTGCTCGCTCGACGTATAGCGCTTAACTCACCTTGCATTTGGATTGGATTTAAAAGAAATAATAGACTATTTGTGATATGTATTACGACATATTGTATGAAATAGATCTCCTTACTCTTTGACGAAATTAATTATACATTAAAACTCGTTTTTTTTTTTGTTTCGGATTTCATACCTATAACCTTTGTATAAACGTTTTATAAGTTTGATAAATTTTGGCATAGTGGTCGTAGGTAGTTTATTGAGTGTCGTTGAAGTCTCAAATTCAATGGCGTGGCCACTTAAATTTTATAGTTTATCCGATGTTATTCTTTGGATATTGTTCTAGCATATGTAATATTATATATTCACCAGTACTACTCGTACCATATTTTGACGCGTTATGCTAATATACTTGTAGGTATGCATAGGGTCAAAACTTCTATAATTAGTAAATATTTAATTGAAATACATTAAAAATTCTACCAGTGAAAATTGAAGTCGTATAGTAACGCTAATATATCAGACTCATTCATGTATATTACGGTTACATTGTGCTAAATTTAAATCGATAGAAACTGATGCCTATTGATTATAAGACATAAATATTAAACATTTTTAATCCATAATCGAAATTAATGTGTTAAAGATGGTTGAAGACATAAAATGTATACAAGGTTTTTTTTTAATTGCAAAGACTCAATTAAAAAACTTTTCATGAAGCAACGATAGAGTCGTACTCCGTGAAAAGTTTTTTGCGTTTCAGAACGATATCGGTCAAATATACCAATAATAATATTCGATTGCATGTATCCAAAAGAACGATCAAGCAAACGTAAAGATTACTATAGCCATATCTAATTAGCAGTAACAAATACAAATTCTTTGAATCTATTCAAAAAAGATACGAATACTTTTAAAACGAAACGCCAACTAAACACGCCTGTTTTCACTTAACCAGATGAATAAAAGTAGATACGCGTTTATACACGTAACTATAAATGTGACAGATTGTTACACTTATAGCTACGTGTATTGTCGAAATCAATTTATTTTAAATCACAAAAAAGTATTTGCGTATTATAAACCTACTTAAGAAAAACTTAATTTAGCTTTCATGAAATAATCTCGCCACAAGGACATTTATCTACGTAATACAATTCTGCTTCTGACTGACAGACAGACAATGCACAGTCTAATCCGGTGGAGCTGATTTAATGAAATTTTGCAATTTATAATCTTATTACATAACGTATTGAATCACTGAGAACAGATTTTTAAAATTTTTCCCCCTAAGGGGATCAAATATAGAATGAAAGTTTATACGGAAGTCCTTTTTTTTTAATAGAAATATGGTCATTTATTATTGTTATGATTTGTGTTGTTAAATATGCAGATTTACCAGCAGACAGAGTAGGTTGGAATCTATGGATTTTTTGGATACTTTTGAGTGATATGTGTTATTGGAATATCATTATGAACTTGAGTATCGATTGTAGGATTCCGTAGGGCGACAAAATAATAGCCTATGAGACAAAACTATCACTACATAGTATTCACGTTTTTATAATTTCATGTCCAATGAAGTAAAACATAATAAGTTCCTATATAAAACGCATTGCTTTATGGTTAAAAACATAGAAGTTTTACTTACGAAGACTCGCCGCTAGGAAATTCCATAGGGCTAATTGGCTAGTATAAAATAAATATACATAATAAAGATAAAATAATAATACCTACATTACAACATCACTGATGTCATGAATATGACCACTTATTATTATTTTAATGTGAATAAAGGTCGTAAGTATATTTAAGCACAATTCTACGAAATATTCGTATACCTGTTGCGACGCAAGACATGATTATTTACTTGGTGAAGAGAAAGAATGAAAGTGTATATTTTCTGAGCTAATATTTAATTGTTCTTAAATTAAGCGTCTAAAATTGTCATTCTCTACATAATAGAGCTGTAAATTCGTAGCTTTAGGGTTAAACTTTTTCTTGAATTTTAGCCTTGAGTAAAAGAGTAGTAGGTTAAAACTTTATTGTGAACTGAACTTGCATATAAAGATTTTAATTGGTAAAAGGAATTTTATAGTACGAAATTATTTGGATATAAATTGAATACGTTCGTTTTGTATATCATAATAATTATTCGCCTGTGATTGACAGACAAATGGTCGGTAGAGTACAGGTTACTCTTTTAATCATATCATAGCATAAAATATAATAACGTTAACTGATTTACTAGTTTACTGCGAAGAAATATGTAACTAAGAGCCAGATTAGTCACATAGTTAAATAAAAAACAAAATTACTACAAATTGACCTTGACAATTCACGAAATGTAAGCGCATTCTACCACTAAACCCCCTGGGCTTACAGACTCGTTAATAGTTTTAAATTTATTTAAAATAAATTGTTTATACTTAACAGTTGTGTGAAAACACGCGCTATAATGGATATAATAAATGATTCAGTCAAGTTCGTATCAGGTCACGCAGACGGTATGGTTCCGTACTCCGTAGTCATGCAAATTATATGAATATACCTATGCAGTGGCGTTATACATGTTTTGTGTGTGTTCAACTGTACAATAAATAATAATCCACCTCCTTAAAATTATTGATCCAAATATTTCAATAATAACGATGAGTAGTTTCATAGATCAAATGAGTAGAATTTCTTCACATCTTTAGATATAATATAAATTAATATATACCCATTTGAATAAAAAATATATAAAAATCGGTTTAGAAATGATAGAGTTCTGAAGTAATAGACATTAAAACAAAAAAAATGTACACTACTAATTAAGAACCTAATCCTTTTTGAAATCGCTTGAAAAATATATCTGCCAACAATTAACGTTTAAACGTTTAATTATACTCTAAAAGCTTGAGCTTATATAGTCTATTGTTTTTTTTTTTTTATTTTGACAAAAAAAAAACACATTATGTTTAATAAATGTTTGAGCTCACTTTCACAATATCTTACACAATAAAATATTTAAAATAAAAAATCAACTCGATTCTCTCTTGCTCAACCTCAAAAACTCAATTTAAAGCCATCCGCGACCACAATTTTGTATCAAAATCTCGATTATACAGAAGCTAAATGTAGATGTGATTGGCATATATTCCATTTTTACTACTGAACCCTGAAAAAAAAACAGAAATCTCAAAACGTTACATTGAATAAAGTTAAATTATGTTTATATATTTTGTGTACAAACGAATGTAAGAAAATTTTAAGTTATAATCATGATTAAGATATCAAAAATACAATTCATTTAGTAATAGATTTAAAGAGTAGACAAATAGACTCAGTGACTACATCGCTTTATACTATAAATAACGTTTATCTATCATAATTTTATAATTAATTATTACAGTTATATCTAACTGTAGTTTGTGTTGGTTCATCGTAAAGATATACATACAGTCATAATATGACGTAGAGCTTGTGTGGAGACCTGTCGAGTGTCGAATTTGCCCGAGCAAAAGGTTATGAACTGCACTGCTTTTTTATTCTCCAACATTTAAAGGAAAATTATTTTTAATATAAATTATTAATCCTAATTTTTTATTTCATATAATATGGCTTTTAGGTTGGTTACTATGTTAAAAATAACATCAAATAATAAGTTAAAAACTAAAATTCAAATTTGATTATACATTTTTTATGCAATGTTTGTCTAATTACTTTGCACTAAAATTAACCTAACTTGATATTGCAGAAATAAATCAATAAAATAAAATTTTATTCTACAACTCTACAATAAGGGAAATCAGAATGTAGAGTTGGTATTATCACAAAGCGAGAGACGAACCGCGCTTGCGCGCGTTCGACGGGTGAACGCGGTGCTGAGGGTCGCAAGGCCGGGGGGAAGAGTGAGGGGAGAGGTAACGTCACGTCGAACAACGCAAGTTTTATACTACCAAATTCAGAAGTCCTCGCAGTACACGCTCCACGCCGCGTCAGCTATCTTTTAACACATGTCGGGTTAAAACTTGCCTGCGTCGCTCAAGAGTCGTCGTATATGATTACGAGAGTGGGAACGGCAAGTTCGTTGTAGTAAAAGTGAGCTCTCTCCGTGCGATTAAATTGTGTTGATGTTGATTTTTAATATTATTGTTGTGTTAAATGTGTCACGTGTTTAGTTTCGGATAGAATTATAACGATTAAAATAATTATGTGTACGTAAGAAATATTTGTGGAACGACTATCAAAATAAAGCAGAAAATAAATAAATAGGGACCGATACGGCGCGTCACCAGTGAATTGCGAGTGATGAAAAGGACCTTATTACAAATAACATTAAAGTGATATTCGATTGCAACCGTGAACATTGATAACTAAATTAATAAAAATTATGACTCCTTGCTTACTTCTCGACTGCTGATCTGAGCGTATAGGCTCGACCAGCACCCAGTTTAATGAGTCATAATGGACTGGAGAATTCGAAGACACTCATACGAATGCCGGTGAAGCCCGTTGAGGCCATGGACTTTTGAAACAGGTACCGGTTTTGTATTATCATTTTGTTTGATTTATAATGCTGCTCCGTTCAAACCCAACGAGTGCCTTGCACCGAACTTTAATGCAACAATTTCAAACTTTGTTTGACCTCAATTTTATTTATATAAATTATAATTATTTTTAGTTCACTAATTCTAACATTTTATTTTCTAATATTTCTTTTTATATGCAATAAAAATGTAAGTATTTATATTTATCCTATTTATTTTACAGATAAAAATAAACAACAGTGCTATAATCGACACAGCAGAATTAAGAAACTCCATCTAGCAATAGAAAATACTGTAGTCGAAATGGAAGAGCCAAGAAAAGAATATTTAGAAGTCATAAAAGATGAAAAAAATAGTGATAGTGATGTTAATAGTGAAGACCTTAACTCTCACGATGAGCAAAATAATGTAAATAGTAATAACTCTCCGTTTTATGAGAGCAGTGATAGTAAGATAGATTATGCTGTAAAGTTAGATGACAACGACACTCTGAGTGATATAGACGATATAAAAACAGATACCGCATCAGCTGATAGTGAGGACTCCGCGCTTGGTAGTCTTCCACCCGACTGTGTACTAAACGATAGGGAAGAAGATGCTAGGGACAGATCTGATGGCAGCGATTCGGGATTAGGTTCAGAAACTCCCGAAGACAGTAAGTTACCAAGCTTTAACCTACCCCGATCTTGCGAAAATGAACCTGAAAATCTAAAACCAGATAAAGAAGATAAAAATGAACAGGAAAATGCGGGCGATAAGTCTATTGAAGTGATCAATAAACCCCTAAAAAGTAGCCTTAAAAGAAAATATGATTATGAACAAAACGATGAACCCCAGTTGAAAAAGAAAAAATATAAAATACAGTTTGATAATGTGACTGTATTCTATTTTCCTAGAGCTCAAGGTTTCACATGTGTACCTTCACAGGGAGGGTCTACTTTAGGAATGGAGTGGGAACATAGTCACATACAGAAATTTACATTAGTCGAACACGCCTTAGAACAAAGGCGATTGCATAGACAAGTTTTACAGCAGTTAAAGAGTGAACGACACACTTTACAAGGAGTATCTCTATCTTCTAGTGAAGACAGTGATACTGAAGAAGAAACTAGTGATATATCTGAATCAGAGCTAGATTTAGATAGTTACTATTTTTTGCAACCAGTACCAACAAGACAAAGGCGAGCCTTATTACGAGCAGCTGGTGTTAGAAAAATTGAAGGCTATGAAAAAGATGAATGCAGGGACATCAGAACTTCTCGCGAATTTTGTGGTTGCGCTTGTAAAGGTGTATGCAATCCAGATAACTGTTCTTGTAGTCTTGCCGGGATTAAATGTCAAGTCGATAGACTTAATTTCCCATGTGGCTGTACGAGAGATGGGTGTTGTAACACCACTGGCAGAATAGAGTTTAACCCTATGAGGGTACGAACTCACTTCATCAATACACTTATGAGAATAGGTCTAGAAAAGAAAAATGAGGAAAATCAAGAAGCTGCTAAAAGAAAATGGGCTGAAGCTCATAGTGCGAACTCCTCTCCTTGCGTGTCCGCAATAACGTACGATAAAGAAAACTGCCATAGTCACGATGAAACTGCAATGTCAAATATGAACCTGCCTCCTAGATTAGGAATGGATTCTTGTATTAACACTGGCAATTTCAGTGGTATACATCACAATTTAAATAATTCAAATAGTAATGATACATTTAGTTTTAGAGGTGAAACCATAGATCATAGAAATGTAAAAATTAATAATATGATGAGTTTTGAAGACAAATCTGGTCACCGTAGTCACGAGCCATACACATCTAATATTCTACAAGGAAAAGGCCCACCCTACCATGCTGCGCATACAATGGAATTTAATACAATGTCTAATAACATGCAAAGATACCAATGTGATCTCAGTTACTCATATGAACAACAATATCCAGATAGTCATCATTTTAAGGGATTACAATCATTTTCCGCGGCTAGTTTCGAAGAGTTTGCACATAACTCACAAATGTCTATGCTCAATCATTACGGTCACATGTATGTTTCAGATTACATGCAGAAACCAAGCACAAGCATGTCTGAACACAATTCAATGCAGTACCAATCGATGTCACATAATCATTATGATATGTACAAAAATACTCCAGATTGTGTAAATAATGAAAACAAAGTAGACCCACATTATACGACGCTAATGACAATGCCATATCAACAAAGCAATAAACTACAAGCTGTAGAGAACGATGAGAATTGGTTTAGTCATAATACGCTACTGAACTTAGATCATTCAGTTCAGGTCAATGAAAACACGCCAATAGTGCAAACAGAGCAAGTTCAAACTTTGACTGAAGGTGATACAAGTGACACTACTGAAAACTTTGGTGAACTCATAAAAAAAACTATGGTAGAGTCTGTTTCAGTGTAGTCGTATTATTTGTTGTCTTTTAATCCTCTCGATTAATTATCATGTTAATAATTTTTTGATTATATTAATTGGGACTTCAATTAACATTATGTTTTAATTATTTTATCACGAATACCCGTTATAACAATTATTAAAACATTATTTGAATATGATAAGAACTTAAGTCATGTTATAGAAATAATCTATTTATAAATAATTAATATTAAGTATTGCAATTTTAGGTTAAAATAATAAAGTATTATTTAAATTTACAGTTTGATTTATTAATTACAAATACTTATGTACCTAATAGAATGTTTTACTATAATATATATATAATACGTAGATGTCACTAAAATCTGCATCCTGTAATTCTAAATTTCCTTGCATCATGTAAAGATTAGTCACTAGAAATCTAAACCCAAGAAGATGAAGACATTACTTAAGTGACATTGAAATTAATTATAAACAATTGTGATACGTCGCACTAATGGAAAATCAAATGTATCGCTATATTGAAAATGTTTATGATTAATTATTTTAATTTACTCATATTAGTATGATTATTACATTGTTTAGTATGTGAAATGCATTTATTAACATTTGTTATTTGAGAGTTTAACTGTAGAAATATTTTGACCTATTAAAAACATTAATTAAAAGAAAAGTTTTAAAAATTGAAAAAAAATTATCTATCGAACTTCTATAAAACTTCTCTCGTTTGGGGGGTAAGGTTATTCATAGTATATAGACAAATAACATAAAATAATAATAAAAAAAATCCTTAAAATTATGTTTAAAAAACTTTAAATAGCATTGATGCGAAACAGGCCCGCCACATATGCGCCCGTGCAAAACTAAATTTGCCGCCCCCAACTTTTATTAACGCTATAAGTTTAGTCAATAGACCATCCCAACTATCGAACAGAGCTTTATTTTGCAAAAACTAAGAATATTAAATATCAACACTTGGCTTACATATTCTTTCTGCGAATAATCCTACCAATTCAAGATATTGCTGCCGGGAAGTAGGTGGTGGTAAATTATATTCCTAGGACGCAAATTTTTAAAAACTTGCGCTATAAAAATTGTTTTGAGCTTGAAGTGTTAACAGAATTGGCCGTCCCCCTGAACGTGCCGCCTGCTAACGATGCGCCTGTTGCACATTAGGTTGCAACGAGTAAGAATGTATTTATTATTTGCTATAATACTTTTTAACATAATATCGGCTCGACAGATTTAATGCATATTTTAAGTACAGGTAACTTATATTCTGAATTAACATATAGCTACATTTTACAATACTATTGATATTACTATTGATATTATTATTGAAGGTATTTTTTTATAGAATCAAAGAATAAAATCCACATAATTATGTGACACTAAATTAGACGTAGCCGTTAAGCTAACTGGGTTCAGTGACACTTTTAGTTCAATCGCTTTAAGCGATACAAGTTTTTAATATATTTGGTAGTTCGCCATTTTTACGTTATGCGAAATCCATATGTACGTAGCAATATATTGTAAGTAGTCAAATTAAAATCACATATGAATAATAATTAAAATGGAATTTTTTATCGTAATATAAAACCAAAAAACAAAACAATTCGCATTACAATACCTTTTTTTATATCGACTAAAAGTGTATTTGAAGGTTTATTTTTTTTAATTTCTTTATTGCAACTTCTGAATGGTATCTAATTAACGCCATCTACTAGTGGTATGTTTAAGCGACAAAAACTATTTTTAGTTCATTCACGGGTCTCGACGCCCCATTTCATACTCTATCTGACGCAAGCCCGTGAAAACGTGCAATGAGTAACACTCTAATCTTGAATTCATTCACTCATAACAAACTGGGAGTATTAATCATTTGATTTATTCAATAGTGGTTTCTTAATTTCATACAATTTTATACATTAATCTACATCTAAATAGGAATACCTACAATTTTTTTTTTATTTCACCTGAAAAACAATTTTTATCGATTTTCCTATGTTTCGATATGGCAACACAGCCATAGAATAAAACACAATAAAAAATATTCTAATTTAATATCACTTTATTGTCTTCATACATATATTTATTGGACATATTATAAATTTTCACATAATTTTGAAACATTTTAAAATTACAATTATAAAAATATAGATATGTAGTAATAATACTGAAATAATAGTAAATTACGATAGGTCAGGATCTCTGTGTCAATTGCCACACTTTAATTGACTTGTCATTGCTCGCCGTGATAAGAGTCTTGGAAGAGTAATCGAAGTGTATACTCTGTATTAAATCTGTAAATAAAGAAAAAACTAAATATTAAAATTCCATATTATATAGTTTACTAACAATACCCGGCTATGTATTGCCATGGCTTTATATGTAATAAAACAAAAAAATACCCTTTCCATATAAATTACGGTATATAAAATTATAAATTCGTCAAAATAAAACACTGTATAAAGTTGTCAAAACAATTCATCGATTACTTTTTGAATTTTGCGAAAACAAACATACGAAAGCTGAATTTTTACATGTAAAGATTGAAATTTAATTGGCGCAAAATATAAAACAAAAACATATTGTAAAAACAATTGTACCTTTTAATTTTGCTGTAATAAGTATAATCAATAATTATTAAACCATTAAATATGGATTCAATTGTAAAAATTATAATGTATTTTTTATTAAGTTTTTATTTTGATTTAAATTTTCCAAAACAACTTTTAACTAAATGCAATTTTTTAAATCAAAAACACAATTTTTTAAACGTTAGACTGTCTGTCTGTTTGTTGGTTCCAGCTAATCTCTGAAACATCTGGGCTAATTTTGACAGGACTTTCCCTCACAGATAGCTAATGTTATAAAGAGTAACTTAGGTCTATTTTATTAAAAAAAAATATTATTTTAATTAATAAATAATAAAGAGGGTTACGCGAAAACCAAATTGATACCAATGGAAATTATCCGATTCAAGTAAGGTATGCATTATATAAATATAATTTTTCCTCAAATTAACGCGTGGAGCACAGCAATTTTAGATATTAAAAAAAAGTATACCGTCGTGAGCCTGTTCCTCGCTCAGCTGCGCCACAGTCGTCATGTTCCACTGCAGCAGCGACCCCGAGCTGCCCGCGAGCCACAGCACGCAGCTACCGTCGCAGCAGATAGAGGAAATCGTTGCTGAAACTTGTTTCTGATATACCTGCGAAAAATTATATTTTATTGTATGGATATGTTACAGTCATAACTCTAACCAGTCAAACCCAGCTTTGACCGCAGACTTTGGGCAAAAGTACTTTAAATATAAATAACGAATTTAATAGACAAAAACCTGAAAATAAATTAGGTTAATATTATTGCAACAGTACTTTTGACTGTTATTTTAGTCAAACCTACTGTTGTCGAAGGGTTTTGACTGTAATATATATCGCTTGTTTGCAAGAATATCGTATTAATTCAAAATTCTAACAAATAGAACTAAGTATGTCAAAAGACCATAAATTTTTGATGTTTTATCATGAAAAGAGTTGCGATGATGAATTTTCTTTAAATCAATAAAGTTATAACATCAAGGGATCGTTTAAATTTTGCATAGCTGCAACACATTAATAAAGAAATTTAAAAACCCCATTCCCTAAAATTCATTATTTTTAGTTGCATCGATATTCTTGAAAAGCAGCGATATATAAAAAACGAACACGTAAAAACAGCTTAAACATTATTATTAGGAAATGAATACATGTGTAAAGAAAGGAAAAATAAAAAAGTGATTGCTAAAATATTTAGTATACATTTTATATGCCAGAGTCTCATAAACACTGTCTTGGCAAACTTTATTGCAATTCAGAATCAAAACTTATTATTAATTAATGTATGCATTTAATAGCATTTTGTTACAAAAAAAGCCCTTTCCTTTACTTTGTCGTATACTAGTATTTTCCTGAAGTTAATTATAAGTAACACTATCAGATGGTGAAATAATATATGTGTTGTCTTAGATTTTCGCAATTATTACTCATTGAAATAAAACTATTTTAAACAGATTTGAAGACTGTAGACTGTCTACCCGTGACTACGAACGCTGTAAAGTGCTCGAAACGTCGGGATGATAAAAATAGTTAATATACGCGATTTAAATCCGTTTAAAATAGTTTTATTTCAATATAGGTGTTTTTATTTTAGAAATCAGCGGTTTCGCTTCCTAGCTAGGAAATTTAATTTTAGTTTTTATCAAAATCTGCCCCCAGAGTCCCATGAGTATTTTTCGCTATTCCTTAAGTTTCAGGTTTGACATACCAGTTAAAAGACTCATCCTGTATACTAGCGGCCGGCCCCCATTTCACATGAATGCAAAATTCTCGGTTTTACTTTACTATAATATGTATGTACTTTATTATAATATATATGTATTACACATATAAACTTTCCACTCGAATCACGGTTCATTGATGAAAATCACATTAAAATTCGTAACGTAGTTTAAAAGATTAAAGCGTACAAATGGCGAGAAGTGATTTTGTTTTATACAGAGTGAGTTTTTTACAAGGAATAGCAAAAAAAAACTTAAAGGACCCTGGTGACAGATTTTGATGAAAACTAAAACTGCATCATTAGTTTTTTGAAAAATGTATTTTCATAGCTAGGAATAAATTCTGTTGATTTTGGCAAAAAAAAAATCATACGATATGTAGTAACACTATCATATATATAATTATATAGATAATAGATAATTACTTATAAGGGACAACTTCTGGGAAGTGATAGTTTAGGATGCTTATTTTTTACAAAATGCTATTAATCTCATACATTAATTAAACATTAAGTATTAGGAAATGATCAACAATGATAAGTCATCCTGTACATGTATATGACTGACTGACTATGTAAAGAAGATTTAAAATAAACGTTACCGAATTTAAGACATTGAGATCTGTGACGCTCAAGTCGCCATTCTCGCTAGTTGTAACTATCCTATCTTCGCACAAGAGACACACGCCACTCACGGCCGAAGTGTGAACATTAATTTTATTTCTAAGTTCTTTCGTAGAGTAATCCCAAACGAACACTTCGCCATCCGACGTCCCTGCTAGTATGTCGAGAATATGTCGCCTATATCTGTAACAAGATAAAATTTAAATTAAAAAGAAATCCTGCAAGCAAGCAAGCAACTCGTTTAAACCATTATACGAGCCCCAATTTAATACTTTTGCTGTAAGTTTGTGAGGAATTGCGTATATTGCTATTTCCAGATGCTGCAGCATCAGGTTAAAATTAGAAAATTATGTTATTTTGAAAATCATTCATGGTATAATAAATTTCCGATTAGAAGTTGCTAAGATCCTGTCAACGACTAGAAAAGAGCTCATTACCTTCAAACGTCTGAATAGATCTTCATAAATAAGAACTATCTCGATATTCGATTACATCAAACAACAAAAAAGACCTCATCATAATTGGTCCATTCGTTACGGAGTTACGATGCCAGAGAGCGCCACACAGATACACACGTTATACTTATAACCGGGGGGGATGTTATATTATGTTATTGTGTGTTATGTTATTTAGTCGGGGGTTGAAAATAAATGCGTTAATACCTAAAGGCAACGGTGGTGATTTTGCCATCATGGTCGAATTCCGCCTTCAGGCCGCGCAGAGCTTGTCCCGTTTTCCCCACGTTCCCCCACACGCGCACCACGCCGTCCCACCCGCCGGATATCAGTAGGTGATCTGAAAACAAGGAAAAGTACAAAAATAACATACCAATATATAACTCAAATATATAAGATACAAAGCCAACAACGACAAAAAAACGATAGAAATATCACAATTATCGAATGAATACGGACGAGGACAAAAAAATGCTATTAATGTATATATTTTTTAAATGTACAAGTAAAGCTTCACAATGATACCAACCCCGGTACATCGGGTCATATCGAGATATATCGTTAATGTATTTGACAGGTTATAAAATAATTATTTAATACTAAACGTAATTGAAACGTATTATAAGAAATTAAGCGTATTCTGTATGCTTATATTTTATTAATGAATATTCTTTTCACCTTTATGCAGCCACTGTAAACAGCTCACCGAATCGTCGTGTGCTCGAAAACTTTCAACGATTCGGCCGTATTCAACGTCGTATAAATATCTGTAAACATACATTTATTTACAATAAAATCGTATTATTTTGAGTAGTTCATTTAATTCTTTCATAATTAATTTTAATTCATCTAGCTTTATTTATAATTTCCACTTATAAGATAGAGACATTATTTTTAAATGACCTCCAAAAACATAAGATGGTTCCTAATTGACACGTTGGCGCAGTGGTCACTGCAACTGACTGTAGCGCTAACGGTCGCGGGTTCGATCCCCGCTTACGGCAAATGTCTGTATTGGCCATACGGATGTTTGTCGTGGTCTGGGTGTTTGTGTTAGTGTTGTGAGTGTTTCCGGACCCCCGACACAAGGTCATGAGATCTTAATGGGGGCCGTTGAGTGTGATACGTTTATTATTATTATTATTATTATTAATTCCTAGGATTTTTTTTATAAATGATTTGGTTAATTTTTTTTTTGTTTGAAAGGATATACTCTGCCTTCAACCTCATACAATTTTTATCAAAATAAGATCAATAGTTTGGTTTAAAAATAAAAATTACTATAATATTATGCAAATAAACGGAATTACGTTTTTACTTTGGAAGTCGGTTCCCTGTTCGAAAAAAGTCTTGTATAATTTTGTTAAGGTAATAATTAAAAAAAATTACATTTCATTATCCCAAGAGCCAGCGGCAACAATATTCTCATCAACCATTACACAAGAGCTCAGCGGAGTTGAACACAATATTACACTCCTTATCTGCTTCCTCTGAACCATATCATACACTTTCAAAGTCCCATCCTTACAAACTGATATTATTATATCGCCAGTACGAAGCGCTGACGTCACTCCTTCTTTATGCAGCCTTATTGTATTTGTACATTGCATACTATATTCATGATTATCATAACCTTTATTGGATAAAGGTTTTAGGATTTTGGGTAAAATCTTCCTGACATGTGGTTTTGTGAACAATTGCTTGGGCACTTGACCAAATTCCATTATTTGGACCTCTAAAGCGTGTCTGTCGTTCATGTCGTAGATGCATTCAAGATCCACTGACCCTTCGTAGCAAACATGATGGAACACTAAAATATAAATTAAAATTAGTATATTAGTAACCCATAAGACAATTTCCTTGGTTTCATCATTCTTGGTTTTTCAATATATTCTTTACACATCTTTTAATACTCTCTAAAAGTCTGCATAAGATGTTTACATGACTATATTCAATTTACATACAATTTACTACTCTCAATGGCTGTCTAAAGTTATGGTAACCATACTTAAAAACTCTACGCTAAAACTAATCAAAATCCATTCAGGGATATTTAAAATTGATATTTTGGTAAAAATTACAATCTTCCTTTGTTTTTTATTAGTAAGTACCATCACTAGCACAATAGCCTTTTTAGAAATAACTTACAAACCGTTATAAGCATTCACTGCCTCCTCTCCACGTTGCTTATAACCAAATATGAGATCAATCCATGAATGTAAATGTCTAGAAACATACTCTGACTCGAGTGCTCCTCTGAGTTTAGTTACAAAGTCCTTTGGAGATGTCGCCCAGGGAGGGAGGGTTACATTGTCCACTTTAGTACCATTGTGCCTTTCCCCAAAATCAATATCATACATATTTACTAAGAAATCTCCATTCGCACTTGTATCATAGAATTCTGGGACCAGTTCCTAAAAAAATATTGCTTTAAAATAATATAAAAATAATAAATAGACCATTAATTTCCACTTATATTTTTTGTAATGTAAATAAAATACCTATGTTATATTCCTGTTTTACTCATGGTTGTTAACCAAATATGAACTATGCTTAAGGAAAATGGAAAACAAAGCGAGTTGAATTGCAATAATACAAATATTAGTCATAAAAAATTTCGCTTTGTAATTTGTATTATTATTAAATATATATATATTTATAAAAGCTATGCTGGCAATGCTAAAATTTATCTGCCTTACTACAAAAGATTTAAACATACGTTAAACGCGTTTTTATAAAAATTTGTTCTCCAAATCCGCGTCTAAAGACAGTTATGAGTAAAACATGGTTTAGACATAGTTTCACTGTCTATAAACGTATGTTTAGGTGATTTTAATATATACTTAAAATCTATTTTAGCTGTCAAATATGTGTAATATTTTGATGATGTTCAATTAAAAAAAAATGAACTAGACATGTGTTAAGCATGGTTTTATTTCATCTTTTGTAGTAAAGCAGTATATGTTTATTGTTTGTTCTTATGTTATAGGTAAAAGTATAGTTCAAAAACGAAATAATGTAGCTATTTCGTTTCAAGGAATGAGTGAGACTTTACTAATTTTTTTATTATATCCTTTAGTTTGATAAAAGGCTAAATGATGTTTTTGTACTTACTTTAAAATCTGACATATTTTTCAAGCAATTATTATAAACATCTTTCACAGAATTGAACATTCGATCTGGATGATCAAATCTCCCGTTTTGTAGACACAACATGTAATGAGGATATTTTCGGACCTAAAACAGTTTTAATATTTTATAATTTATTTCATTCTTTATTTTACTTTTAAATTTTTAATTAAATTAAAAAGTTTATACATAAACTGCTTTTACAGTTGAAGATTATTTACAATTGTTTTTAAAACTAGATGTTTATAAATGTTTTAAATAATTAGGTTTTTTTGATAAAAAAAAATCTTAATATCATTGTTAAATATAACTTACTAAATAAAATAAGACGAGGCCAGGCGCTGAATAATGAGACCCGTATAAAAATTTTGGATCAGACATCTCATGGTATCTCTCCAGTAATTTCTCTAACCTATCAGGGTTTAAGGCTCCCATTGGTTTGGACAGGTTCCGGAATATTTGAGCAGAATCCAATTCCAATGTTTCTGATGTATAATCGGCAATCACCCAGGGGAATACAGGGTATTGTGTGAGATCATTCTTACTCCTATCTGCAAGGCTTAAGAAAATATCAATACTATAGTGTTCTGTACTCATATCATACTATATCTTAGAAACTTTTATTGATAAAACGACATAAACTAAGTTTAGATTTTACCATCCATTTTTATAAAAATAAAATTATTGTAAAATGATAATACTTAATAGTTCCTAAGTATAGGATAGTTTTAATTAAATGTAATATATAAGGATAATGGATGGATAAGTGGATCCTTACATAAATCAATAGGCCGTTTAGGTAACTACTTACTATGAATAAATATAATAGAAAGTTAACAAGTAAAATATATTTAAAAACCAAGAATAATTACCAGTTCAGATACATCAAGTAATCAAAATTAGAAACAACACCATTTTGCCATTGCAGTGTCATTTCTTCAATATGCACCCTCTCTAACTTAACATTGGGAGAATCTTCCAATATTTGGTGAGCCCTGTCTCTATCCTTTTCACTTTGAAATGTCAAATAAATATGTGAAATTGGGCTTTCCTCAGCGCAATATATTTCAAGACCCTAAAACAAATAGTATAATTAATTTAAGGGATCATTACTTTTAAATATTAACATGAAGCACAGACAAGCTTTTTTATAATACATAGAGAAATAAAATTATTTCCTCATATAAACAAAAGATAAATAGCAATAACGTTCAAGTTAAATAAATTAAAGGTAATGCAGTGGGTCCAACAAAAAGCAAAATAAAATTAAATTATAAACAAAAAATAAGTGTCAACATCCACAGATACATACAACTTGCCTTAATAAAAATCTCCTTTTATATATTCTTTGCATATGTTCAAGCTTCATCTTCAATATTGGACTCTGTAATTGAAATATAAATTTTTATCTATTAAAAGTTATATACATTAATTCATAATAGATTAAAAATATATATATTTTTTTTAATATTTTAATTATTTTATTACTCACATTTTCTACATTACTAAACGGTTGAAAATACAAAGAGGTAGGTGTCAAAGCTAATTTTCCTTGATGTCTGACTAAAGGAGAAATTTTTTCAGTTTGAAATTCACAAATAATTTTCTCTGTAAAATCATCCATCATAACTGGATCGAAGACCATCCTTGTATATCGGGAATGAAGAATTGTGGCCACCATGCTGTTGTGTTCTGGTGCATGCAGTGTAGATGCCCTCATTAGCTGTTGCATTTGTTGCAAGCACTCATCAGCAGAAGCAAAGTCGAAGAAAAAAAAGAAATCCCTGCTTTCATATACAAATTTATAAGGTGCTAAAATATTCTCCTCCAACATTTCTGAATATTGTCTAACCTTAATTTTAATCATGTTGGTCTCATTCAAGGTTTCAGTTGGAACAGTATTAATATCAACACTTTCCTTAAAATGTAACTTAATTAATGGATGCACCCATTCTCTTGGTTCAAAAACTAGTGATTTAGAACAAAGCTTTAAACGTCCTTGTTGTCCACATCCAGTTTGCGTTGTTCCCATATTCATTGTACATGAATAATCTTCGAAATAAATTTCCCCTGGTTCCAATAGTAACATAGAAAACCTGAAACATCAGTTTATTTAGATCTTTTAAAACAACCAAAATTACTTCTTAAACTTATTTCAATTTATTTATTGTAAATACCTTGATTTATTCATGCTTGTAAATTACTAATCGTATATTTCGGTCTTCACACTCTTTAGAGTTCTATACAGTCATAATATATATTTGAAATTGATTGTGACAGCAAGTATTTATTTGGATAATTTAATTTATTAAAAACAAACTACTTATTTGAATTGCAATTGATTTTACATTTATGATACGATGGCTATACGCCATTAACTTCTATTTAAGAAGACTACCGCTAATATTCGTATATCTTTACAATATATCATCAAAAAAAAAACACAATAACACCGACAAACTGATGACAAGCGCATTGAAATTATCAGACTGACAGAGTATTTAATCGCTACGTTACAGACTGACACAAGGAGTATATAATCACTATAGACTGACACAAAAGGGTATGCAATACTACGTACGAAGAATTGAGGCTCCATAGTACCTATGTATGTGAGTGCACTACAATTCTTTACCAATATGAATAGTAACAGATTATATTTTATTTTTTAATATTGTATTTTAATTTTTTTGACTGATATTGTAATTAATTAATAGTTATTGTAAATTTTGATATTGGTTTTACACCTGAAAAAAATGATTATTATTATTATTATTATTATATTAATGTACAAATCGGTAGCTACACACGTAAGCGGCATAATCGCGAAAGAATATAATTTAGTTACATTAAAAAAAATCTAGAACGTTCATTTTTTAATTCTACATAAATTTACAAAAAAAATAATAGGCGTATTTTTGCGCAAGATTATACTTACATAAGTATATCGTAACGTGTGTCGTCTCCGTAGATGTCTGTTATATTATCAAATAATTAGTTTTATTCTTTAAATTAATCCTTGTCCATATATAGTTTTGCTTGTCTGTCAAATAAACATTGATTGTAAATAAATACCTTCATTCTTCCAAGTTTTAGTTTTTATTTTACATATGAATACCACAGTAAAACCTAACGGCTCAGATATTTTTATGTGAGGGAATATGTGTCCAAAGAAGATTTATTTATAGAATATGTACCTACACAAGAACAGCTGGCAGACTTTTAACCTATATAAATATAGGTTTTGTTGAAAAGTTTATATGAATTTGGTTTAAGGATGGATCTGTAAAAAGTAATTATATAATATATATGGATGGATGTGTTATTTATGCTTAATTTTTTTTTGTAAATATACTATGTATCAATCTCTTCACTTGATTCCGTGTCACTCGACAACATTACGAATTCGCTTCAAAACAAAATTGCATACAAACAGACCAAATCTCCAATTGAATTTGCTGTAAATTGTCTGATCATTTTCTATTTCTGAACTTTCGTTCAATTCGCTCCGCTTATTTCTCTCTCTTATTTTTTTTTGCAGAAGAAATCATAAGGCAAAACTCTTTGTTGACGGAAACATAAAACTTTTTTTATTTAAAAGGAGTCTTAGATTAGGTTATACTTAACAAATTTTCGCTCATTTTCGTTTTACACCTATTAATAAAATTAACGATGGAAACCGGGCTTGTTTCATAATTTACATTAATACGTGTGGCAGCGCTTGTTATCTACCCGTAGTACCAACAGCTTAAAATAAATAAAAGATGGCAGGCTTTACAAATATTTCGCGCGAACTATTGTTGAACCTTACTGTACAAATATATTATGTGCTTATTTTTTATTTGTATTATTGAATGAAATTAAAATTATTCATTATAATGCAAGAAGCTACTAACGTTATTTCACAAATGCGTTTTCCACAAAAACTTTGGTATTTACTGAATCTGCATACAGACGCAATATTATGGGGTGGCACAGGCCGAACTATTTTATTGAATTACAAAATTCTGCAGCATTATTTAAAATGTGATCACTCAATCTTCAAAACAACTAATATTTCCAGTTTTATAAGACAATTAAACTTATATGGTTTTCGGAAAGTAACTTCACATCTTCAGGATCCCCTATGCAATTCCAGTAATCCATATATGCATGAATTTATTCATGATAATTTTCAATACGGAAGGCCAGAATTGCTAAATAAAATAACCAGAAAAGCTTTAACTATGAAAAGAGGGTTTAAGTCAAAGGTTTTGGTATTCCTTCACGTATTTCTTTATTTCATTGCTATAATGTATTTAGTTCTAATTACCCTGCATTTTTTAGAGTATAGACAATTCTGAACAATTTCTTTACATCTCACCTTTACAAAAAGCACGGCACGCCTTGCGTTTAGCGTTGAAGAAGGCTGCTCAAGATTTACTCGTATTAACGACATCAAAAGATGATTATAATTCACAAAATGTTGGTAAGTTATCAATAATAATTTTGACTTATGCCGCACGTTAAGAAGGTCTATTAAAGTGACTGATTTCAAAATTTTGGGCACTTTATTAAGACTATATTTTTCAAAATCAGATTATGAAGCACAGAAATATATGAAATTAAATTTTAAATACTTACTGAATTTTCAATTAATTTAAAAAAAATATTACATCACTTAAGTACTAAGCGTGCAACATGTATTATTATAAAAAGTAAATATTTTAAATTTTAGTATTTAAATATTTATTTTATTTTATTAAAAATCATTTACTATTGATTTTAAATAAATTTTTCATTATTTATTGATAATTACTTGTGGTTTTAGAGACACCAGATGATTATTGTGAAGAGGAAGAAAATATAGAACTTGATTGGCTCATCCAAAACAATGCTAACATTGAAACTCAAAAAGAATTAACTAAACCAGGTCTTTTCCTAACTCCTATTACTTTATCAATTGTAACATTCCATTTCCCATATCATTTATTCCTTAACACCTTATTCTATCCTACACAGAAAATGTTCAAAGTACCAATGAAAATACAAGCATTGCTAACTATGGGTAAGTTATAGAGTGTAAGGTGAGAATTACACTTATAAATCAGAAACTTTCATAAAGAATTACATAAGTTCTTTGTTATTGCTTTACATTGAAAATATTTTATTGTCAGTGCCTTATTTTGACAGCCACAACTTTTGTAAAGTCACTTGTAACTTTTTGCAAGATACAGAGTTGTTTTATATCAATTATGAGATTAAAACTTACAAATGTAATTCTAACCTATAAATTAGTTCAAATGTCTGATCAAGATATTGATATACCTTTAATATACAGGGATTTATCTCAAGAGAGTCTTATGGACTTTTCGGGTCAGATGGATACATGCCAACATAATAATGAAAACTTTTCATCTCAATTTCTAAGCATGCCCGACATTGATGTTGTAACAACAGAAAAAAATTCTGATGTTGAACTATTAGCTGAATTCAATATAAACAGTGACATTGATGAATATACTGTGAAAAGCCGTGGAAGATCTAATGAGTCTACTTCTTTAAATTGCGTATTGCCTTCAGTAAATAACCAGATTGACGATGGTGCAATGTCTGAGGTAATATTTTATTTTATACTCTCCATCAAATTTAGCTTTATATCACAACCAGTTAATTTTGTTTTTTAGAAAGATGACATAAACCATTATCATGGAGAATGGGATCAGATGTTTTATGATATAATGAACAATAAAGGTTCCAACCAAGAAGGTCTGTCTAATTTCAGAGAATACTACTCTCAAATTTCTCAAACTATTGATTTACTGAATTCTTAAATAGCATTTTAATAATTTGTTTTGTATGAAATGAAAAATTGATGTAAAAGTGTTATAATGTATTAAAGTTATTTAAAAAAAAATCATTTCTTCTGTTTTTTCTTCTCAGCTTCCTCTTCTTTTTCTTTTTCAATCACAGAGACATATGAGTTTATAGTGTCCATATCTAGCATTTGCATAGGTTGATTTCGTCTCATTACTGCAATTTCTAGGTTTTTCTGCCCAGACTGAACTACTTCGAGAAGGGCACGAATTGCAAGCTGTAGATAAAAATAAAAACATTATTATAATGTCATTATTGTAAATACTAATTTCGTATATATAAAATTACCTTTACTGCACCATTTTCGGTAGCTACTTCATCTGCAGTGTAATTTTTTTCTAAGAACTCACGGACTGTTTTAGCAGATCTACCAGTAGCATTAGCTTTCCATTCATAGTAGATCCCAGATGGTTCAGTTTGAAATAGATGTGGTAGTCCATCGTAATCAAAGCCACCAATCAGACAAGATATACCGAAAGGACGACGTCCATTACTTTGAGTGTACTTCTGCTTGAGACCAGCTATATATCTTGTTATGTATTCTAGCGTAACAGGATCTTCAACTGTTAGTTTGTGAGACTGGCATTCAATTTGTGCGCGGTTAATAAGAATACGTGCGTCCGCAGTTAAGCCGGCAAATGCCATGACAACATGATCGTCAAGTAGACATATCTTTCTCACAGTTCTTTCTTCCTGTAGTTTTGCAACAGATTTTTTTTCAACACCTAATACAACAACATCTTTACCTCTAACACCAACCTTAAAACAAAGTGATATAGTTAGAAATAAAGAAAACAAAGCAAAATTAAATGTTTAAGAGAAAAACATACCGCAGTTGATCCTTTTCGTACAGCTTCTTGTGCATATTCAACTTGTAATAAGTGACCGTCCGGTGAAAATACTGTAATAGCTCTATCGTATCTAGCCGACATTATTTAATTTTATGGTGAAAATGTTAACAAATAGAATCTGCTTAGTAATTGCTTTACTGAAACAAGTACGACGAACACAGACTATAGCATGACGAGACAATTTAATGACAATTTGACAATGGTAAAAAAAAAAAATACAGATAATATTCACGTAAATATAGTGCCTTATAATAAGTTTGTAAAAATATTTTATTCGAAAAAAGGAGACTTTAGGTTTTTTTTAACCCAATGAAATGTGTTTTAAAAATAAAATTTATAACAATTTGTAACGGCCTACAAAAAAATCAATATATTTATTTCTTATCTATATTTCGTTAAAATTGACAAATTTCTCTATTGTCAAAAAATAGAATAGTGGTAATGTCAACATGGCGACTGCTGTATGTGAATTCGGGCCATGGTTAATTGATAAATTAAGATCATTAAAAACTGACGAGGGGGTGTTTGGAACATACATATTAAGTATTTTAGAAAGTGAAGAAACGATTGATGAAAAAAAAGACGCTCTAGAAGGCATACTATCTGAGATTGTTGTAAGTAATTAAACGTAATGCTTAGAATATATTTTTCCGATGCGTTTCATTACAAGTTTCTAAAAGAAACAATTCATTCCTTTTAGGATAAAGACATATCAGATCACGTGAATGAAATACTAGACAAATGGGATTTAAGTAGACCCAAAGAAGAGAATCCTAAACCCGCAGCAGATGTAGATCTTCAGTTGGCCAAGTTATTGGAATCTCAATCATTAGCTACCACAACCCGTCGGGAATATACCGACGAAGAGAAAAAAATACGAGATGCGATATTGTCGCAATATAGTCAGCTCTCTGATAATGAGGTAACTAAAGCATACATTCAGGTTTTATTCATTTGTAATTGTTTGTTTCATATTAAGAGAGAATACAATATATTTTTCAGCAAGATCAAGAACATGAGGAGCCAACAGATTGTCAAGATTTAGTCAAAAACACAAATGCTCTAGATGTTGCAGCTGCTGCTCGTGAACGGCGAGAAAACGCTCGTCTTGAGGCTCAACGTAAGAAAGAAAAGGACAAAGAAGATAGGTATGTTTTATGTGTTTTATACAATTGTTTGAGAAAATAGTTATGTCTTATTAAATTGGTTTTGTATAATGACATTTTAAATTATATTTGCATAATATTGTAAGTGTTAATAAATTGTAAGTGCATATCATTCAGACGGTGAGTTCACATTCTCAACCTACTGATTATAATTAAAAAGCAGTAACTTTTTCTGTATGTATATATATTTATATATATACATATATATACATGTATATATATATATATATATATATATGTGTGTGTGTGTGTATACAAAGAAATATATGTTTCTTCTTAAAGTTTTAATTCTTTTAAGAAAGTTATTATTAAATTTTCGATTATTTATTTAATTTCAGAGAGAAGCAAAAGGCATTAAAGGAAGAAAAAAAGGAGAAACGTAAAACACAAAAAGGGGAAAGGAAGAGGTAGCAATCTAAAATGAATTAAGCCAAATATGCTGCTAAAACTATTAGTAAATAGGTTGATGTTGTGAAAAAATTTCTTCGATAATTACATAAAATTTCTGAGAAGGTATTTTATTGACATAAAGCAACATATTTATGTACCTATAGTATGAATTTTGATAGTTTTTGCTAATTCATAAAAGTAAATTATCAAATATTGATTGGTGTTCTTCCATGCATTGACTAGTTACACCTTTAGTGAAATTTTCACTACAATATGCTGCTAGTCAATGTATGAAAAATTAGTCAAAGAATTCTGATTCAAAATTACCTTGGTGAAAACTATCAAACTTTTACTATGGGTGATGATCTTTGTTCATCGGTCTTAGGATTACAATTTTTGTAATTATTACTTTGCACATGTATAGTTATTCCAGAATTGTATTAAGATAAATTATAAAAATAGTCACTATGGTCATTATTTTAAATATGGTATTACTCTCTATACAATGGTTTATTTTAATTACTCTAAGCAAATGTTTGTAATATTCATAAACATTTAAATAAATGCTAAACTGAAATGTATGATCTTTGTTCTTCATCTTATTATTCTATATTATGGCGTTTCTGACTTGAATATTTAATATTAATATCATTGTACTGTTTGCTCATTTTAAGGACTTCTGTTTTAAGATATACACCTAGGAGGAAGAAAAAGTCATTTTTGTAGATCTTTCGTAGGAAAACTATTAAAAATTTCGGATTTTGGTTTGTACCAAATAAAAGTTTATACATTCACAATGCGAACGTTTAAACATAAGTAACAATTATTGGGCCAAAAATTACTTAATATTTTGTCTATAAAAAAATACGTAACGGCAAAAAAAATATATGAAATCAACTAGATAAAGATGAACAGAAAAGGCACATTAGATTTCAAAGCAATTGGTTAGTTTTCCAGAAATTTTGGGAACTAATCAGAATGGTTTTGAGAGAAACGTGTTTGAAAATTAGGAATGAATACTTACTTAAATGATAAGATTTGTCAACTTGGGGGATGGAGGAATGTTCATAGCTTTCGATGTCGGCGCCGAATTCGACCTTATTTTGTTTGTAACTGCGCTTGCAACTCTGCTTTCGCTATGCGAGTTTCGTTATATATATCTATATATAAGGCTTAGTAACAGGATTCCGTACTCCTGTTGACTCATTTCGAGTAAGGAACCATTAAAACGAAAGTCTTCTTTAGTGTATATATACTCAGGTTACATAAAAATCTTTTAAGTCGGTTTTGCTAGTTATTCCTGTATATACATAGTTTAAATAAAACCTCTTCCTGTCGTCTGCCCGCTTAGGTCGGATTTTAATGCTGCTTTTTATCAATTAAGAAAGTGAGTCAAGAGGATATGTATAATACATTGAAAGCAGGGGAAAATCGAGAATTTCGAAGATTTGTTAAATTTTTGCCGTCGTAAAAAACTTGAAAGTAAGGAAATGCTAAGTGAGTGTATGAGTATTATTTATTTACAGGTGAATAAAAAATACAATATAGGTAAAGCCTTAATAATAATAATAATAACGGGCAATTTTATTCTAACAAGAAAGGCAGTAGCGTCGATTTTAAAATAAAAGTTTAAAAAATTTAACGTCGTAATTTTAAATTCCGAAAATTTAAAACCCATCTGGAAGTTTAAGTGTAAAAAGTTATTCCGTTATGCTTTTATGTACGGTACTTTTCTTTTCGTGGAATATATTTTATTCCACGAAAAGAAAAGTAGTAAAGTTGGTGGACGTCTGCGCCTTCGTAAGCCGTTTAGAGATAAATATTGTCCAAGAACTAAAGTTTAAGTATTCCTTTGACCACTTTCATTTTAAAATATTGTTTTAATATATTAATGGTGTCTTATTTTCTATTTTTTATTTTTTTTTCCTTATTAATTACATTTTTAAATATATTTACAAATAAAATATAAAAACATTTAAAAATATAAAAAATAGAAATACACTGGCAGCAGAGTAAGTCCCAGGCCACCAGCAGCTAGGGCGTCAGGCTGAGAAACCACCTCACGATGCGTGCTGTTTCCAACAATACTGCCTTCTGTATCCGACCTTTGATCCAACTCCTTAGTGAGAGTTTCTTAAGGTGTTGATCGAAACTAACTTAGAGGCCATTGACCGATTCGACAACAGGAACAATTATTGTTGAGTTCAGACTCCACATGGCGGTCATCCCGTGGGCAAGGTCTAAATATTTACTTAGTTTTTCTTTTTCGGCCTTCACGAGATTGTCATCATGTGAAATAGTGATTGATATCAACAATAATTGCTTGGCACGCTGACCGGTCTACTATCACTATATCAGGTTTATTGGCTGTTATGTACCTGTCAGTGATAATTGATTGATCCCAGTAGAGCAGTGCATTACCATTTTCGAGAACCGCTGTAGGATTATACCTTATAGTAAGGCACCTCGACATCCAAGAGACCATATCGAAGAGCAAGTTGTTGATGAATTATCCTAGCTACTTGGTCATGTCTGTGCAAATACTCACCGTTAGCAAGATGTAATGGTGTCTTATTATTATTACTTTGCTTTTAAAGATTAAAAGATCCTAATTCTGAAGAAAAGTGGTTAGAAAATAATACATAGGTATTTTTTTCAATTGCAAGTTTACCCATAGTAGAGTAGAGGTTTACTAATATTAATATGAAAGTATAACAATTTATTAGGTAAGGAATTAATAAACACTACCATTAAATAATCTACTTCAAAAGCAAAATAAATATATTCTTTCAAATAAAAACGAAACCAAAATTGGTTAATAAATTATGCATTTATAAGGTAACAAATATAAAAATCACAGTACTTACTTACGAACTGAGAATCTCCTTTTCTGAAGTCAGTCGATAAAGTATATGGGCTAAGTAAATTTACAGTTAATTAACACTAACTTCGTCTATATTAGAATAAGTATGCGGTCTGCGAAATTTTGAATACAACATGTTTACAAAGTCGAATTAATTTTTCATACGAATTTACACTCGGAAAACTTAAGCCTACTATTTTAAACGGTCAATGCTCGCTCTACATCTCGACAGTTTTCATTCCGGCACGGTTTTCAAAGGGTTTAACTGAGATGCCGCTGGCTGAGGTCAATGTACCATCATAAACATGTAAAGGAAAAGGAGTAAAAAGATTTTTTACAGTCCCTAACGAAAAGCAATTTTAACTGATGGCTAAAAAAATATTTTTGTAATATTATTTTTTAATTTATAAGAATAACTAGCTGTTTCAGCGGCTTAGTCCGGGTATATTTCGGAATTTAATAGAAGCGGTAATACTATATTTAGTGTTATATATTTCGTTATTTGTGTCATAAGTTATAATTAAATAAGACCTCAGAATAGTATTTTGCGTACGAACATCTGTATCCCTTTGCACCTCTTTAGACAGTGATTTCCAAATTCCGAGTTTGGATTTTCCAGGGCTCCCTTTAAAAAAAATAATCATATTCCACTTTATTAATTGACTTCGAAAAAGGAAGAAGTTCTATATTTATACGTTTGCTGGGGTTAATTTTGTTGTTTTTTTTTCGTCCTTATATTTCTCAACACTAATGTTTGCTACTATGTAAACGTATTATATACCTATATGTTACGTATTATATTCGTTGCTAATATTCGCGTCTCTCCTTAGACTAGTCCGTATCTTCCTAGGCGCGTCTTCTAGTTTGGAAAACGATGACTTTAGGAGTTAAATATTTAAATTTTGATATAAATAGATCTACCAGCTAAATTTTTTCCATATGTATGTATGTTGTTTTTCCGTAGTAAAAAACGGAACCCTTATAGTTTCGCCATGTCCGTCTGTCTGTCTGTCTGTCTGTCTGTCCGCGGCTTTGCTCCGAAACCCTTAATACCAGAAAGCTGTAATTCGGTATGAGTATACATATGAATTACGCCGAGAAAGTCGTACAATAAAATCTTAAAAATATTTTTTTTTTCAAGGTGTCTTCATTTATCCCATGTTGTGGGGTATCGTTAGATAGGTCTTTTAAAAATGTTATAGGTGTGGGAAAACCATTATTCCAAACGACGAACTGTTTCCGAAATATTAAGCTTTGAAGTGTCAATTTTTCTTAAAGTCAAGTGTCCCCCCCCCCTCTACCCACTAAATTGCTGCGTAAAAATATGAAAAAATTCACGATAGTGGTACATATAATGAATTTAAAAGGAAAATTATCACGGCTATGTGGGTTCTTATGGTTATCGAGTTATAGATGATCTAAGTAAAAATAAATATTTCACTTTTTAAAGCATCACATTATGTAAATATTAATAATTTTAAATTAATATATGAATTTAAATGAATAAATAAACAAATATTTAATAAGTTTAAATTAAAATATGAATTAAAATGAAATATAAAATAAGGTATAAAACAATGTCTCAATAAAACATGTCGCGAGTGATTCTGAATCGCGCTTATGAAGTTTTCAACCAAATCTCCATAGATTTCATAGGCGCTAAACAGGAAGGAAAATTATCGGCGCTAAGTATATTTTACAAGTGTTAGAATAATAAATAATCGACGAACATATAATAAAGTTCAAAATCGTTAGTATAATTCACATTCAAACATTCATTTTACATTAAAATATTTTAGTCTCGAAATATAAAGAGAAATTAAAAATAATTTTATAATAATAAAAGGTTTAAAATTGTAAGTACGTATATTGTATAAACTGACTTTAAAAAGGAAATTCCCAGTTCGTCGTAAACTTTTTTACGAAAATAGGTACTCGAAGATTGCTTGACCGATCTTGACAATTCTGACAACTACGGAACCATACATTGTGCGTGGCCCGACACGCACTTGGCTGATTTATTTATACAATCAATTTTATTTACTCTCTTAGTCACACGTCCTTTTGTAACAGTCTACCAATCACTTTCACTTATACTAACTAGTTTTGTTTCTCTTTGTTAATACGAGATAGTGCTGATTTAATCCGATATAAATCTGCGTTACCACCGCAATGGAGTAATTAGAAAAACAAGTCACACTGTACTAAGTCCTTGATACAAGTATACATACTGGAAAATATTTTTTTTAAAAGATAATGTTATTGGTATATGCTTATTATAGAAAGTAAACATATTCCTTAATAGAAACCTCTATGAATTATTTTTTATACGAAAAAAGTTTGGAAAAAAAGTACATTTCTACATTTCATACATCTAAGGATTTTATAATAATAGAAAAAAAAACACAAAATAAAACGAAGGGCTACAAGCATGACGCGATCATTTTCAAGGGGATTAAGCAGAAGCGCACATGGACAGTTTCACGGCTATGTTAACAGGATTTATACTTACGAGTTGGAGCGAAATTTAAACAGATTAGTGTCGACCTGCGACCCTCGCCGGTCTTTATCTCACTACCCGTTCAGTTTTTCAGGATTATATAGTATTAATGTACGTCCATTTATCTGGAAAACAAATGTATCGCACTTTTGTCACTGACCGTAAAATAGAAGGGGGAAACTAAAAATGTAAAACAGTGTAATGTGAAAAACCACTGGTCATTTTTATTTTTTTATTATATTTAACTTGACGAAGTTTTATTTCAGTATTATTTCTTCGCTATTAAACTATTCTGCTAAAATATCACGATTTAAACAACATAACTTTTAATAAATACATCACAATATACTTTTGCGAAATAACTGGCATCTTATACCATTAAAATCGAATGTAAATCGATTTTTTTAAAGTGACGTAAATAATCTTACAAATTATTTGAAATATACCTAATAATTAAAATAAGTAAAAAATACTACATAAATAAGCACTATATTTTTTTTTAATAAAACGAATTCAACTTGAATTCCGCTTACATGTTTTCGCAACAAAAACGGGCTGAAGGAAAATTCAAACGTCAAAACGTGATTGATGTTGTTTCATCAACATTCATATGGTACAGGCGCTGGAAAGGTTATAAAAGTAGAAAATTAGTTTTTATTGTGAACAGGCTATTTCGCCAGTGACCTCATTCACGCGGACGCTGGTCAGGGACAAACGGTTTTTTACTATCCCTCGAGAACCCTTTCATTATCTGGAATAAAAAAAAATAACTGGTCAAGTGCGAGTAGGACTCGCGCACCGAGGGTTCCGTACAAACTTATAAAAATCTATATAAGACTAACCCATCTACGCCATTTGTGGTCTTCATCATCAGTTCCAACATAAGTTACTATCAAAAATACCTAAATCGGTATACGCTTGCCTATAATATTTGAGGAGTTCCCTCAATTTCTCCAGGATCCCATCATCTGATCCTGACCTGAAGACAATGGGACCACCTTGGAAGTATACCTTTTCAAACAAAAAAAAAATTTGAAAATCGGTACCCAAATGGCGGCGTAATCGGCGAACAAACATAAAAAAAATTAAATACAAGGTCGAATTGAAAACACTCCTTCTTTGAAGTCGCTTAATATAAGTCGCAAAATATAATCAAATATTATGTAAATATGGATCACGTCCCAAAAACTATTTTGAAACTACTTAGGAGCACTTTAATTTAAAACACGATCATGGATGCAATCCATGGAAACACAAAATTTTATTTCAAGTACTAATACACCTTATACTTTCAAAAAAAAAAGTTATAGCGCGATTCAGGATACACCTGGCGCCATCTCTTGACAATTTCAATGAACTAACTTGTTGACTTTGACATTAACAACATAATTATATTATATTTTATTCTCGTTTTATTTTTATTTATATTCTACTACACTCCACTACCCCTGCACTACGTTCGTAAAATTTTTAGATTTACATTATCAATCAAAATATCGAAATATATATTAGTGTTGCCAAGACGAAAATAATTAGTCTTTAATTCGAACAAAACTAATTGTTTATTTATAAATAACTAATTATATTACTAATAACCAGAAGACTTATATGTGTAGATAAATAAGTAAATTAAAAAACTCGATCTGTTTGAATTTAATTTTAAAAGTTTCGTACTAAGTCAATACGAGTACTTAAATCAAATTGCGTGAAGCTCTTATATTGAATGTTAATTACGTAATGACGTTATAAATCGACGATAAAACTTTTAAATGAAAAGTTTATTTTATAATTTTTAGCGCGTTTAAGTAATAATTAAAATAAAAATTTTTATTAATCGAGCAGAATTATATCACAGTTAATCAAATGTCATAATGTTGTAATAGATGGCATTAGCTGTACGCTGCATCGCGCTATCATTTTGTTAGCTGCGATATATAGATTGCATTGCGTTGTTTATAAAGGTTTGCTGCTTTTTAATGTTTTCGTATTGATACAAATTTCTTCTCAGTGTTTATAAAATTGTTTTTTTTGACCATGGTCAACTTCTATGTTAATTTGTTACAAGTACATATAATTTTAATTCTAAGATTAATATATTTTCCGCTTGATCAATTTACAACTTGATACATTTACGCGTTCCTGAGAAAAAGGTTGAAAGACAAACGTACAGACTGACAGACACACCAACAGAAATTTACAGTTTTCGGATTTTTTCCTTTATGTATACTAAAGGACCTTGCTCCTGGCCAAATTTCATAATGCTTGGTCAATGGGAAGTACCCTATAGGTTTTGATTCCCTTGCGGAAACGTTAAAAACGCTATCATACTTAAAATATGTGATATAAATGACCGTATCTTTTGATTGCGTTAACTTAGAAGTTTGATTTTTTCACAGCTCTTAGTAATTACAACTCTGAGTACTTGACGTTGATAAAAATTTGTTACCTTCACGCGTTTCTGAGAAAAAGGTTGAAAGACAAACTTACAAACAGACAAACATACATACAAAAATTTACAGTTTTCAGATTTTTTCCTTTATTTGTACCATAAGATCTTACTTCTTGCCAAATTTCATCGTGCTAGGTCAATGGGAAGTACCCTATAGGTTTTGATTCCCTTGCGAAAACGCTAAAATGGTCAAAATATACGACATATTTTCCATTATCTTTTGATTGCGTTGACTTAGAACTTTAATATTTTCACGGCCGCATGTCATCGTAGACTTAAGTATATGATATTAATTTCAACATTATACGTCTATGCATTTCTGAGAAAAAAGGGTTGACATCTCGACAGACAGACAGACAGACAGACAGACAGACAGACAGACAGACAGACAGACAGACAGACAGACAGACAGACAGACGGACAACAAAGTGATCCTATAAGGGTTCCGTTTTTCCTTTTAAGGTACGGAACCCTAAAAATGAGTTATCACCACGCTGACTACCTATCATTATAATTCCCTAGTGGTTTCAGTATTTTTTTAATTATAGTTTGAATATAAAAAATCAACTATATGTTTTCTTTTAATATTATATGCTGCTGTTTTGTTTTATCAAAACACTATGTTAGAATTTTAATTCAAGCAAAGAAAGAGTAGGCACTACCAATAGACAAGTCAATACTCTAGCTCAGGGGTCACCAATTATTTTCATTCGGGTCGGTTATTTTTAATATTATGACTGTTGTGGTCTTTTGCATCTTTTTCTCCCCGGTTTTACATCATCACGTATATTTACTTTGTTAAAATCAAGTAATACACTTAAATATGTAAACATAGTCTGAAGTTCGGAGTTTGGAGATGTTTACTAGTTCAAGTAATACAAGTTTTCACTAGAAATTAAATTTAAGAAGTATATGTTCCTATTTCATGTTCCTCCTGCTGTTTACTTAAGGTCCGCACAAAATAAGACTGTGGTCCGGATTCGGGCCGCGATCCGCCATTTGATGTCCCCTGTTCTAGCTAAAGCAGCTGAACAAAGACTATTGGAAATTACTCTACTGACTAGAACGTGACATCTTCTAATTACGTAGTTTATATTTTGATACTGTATTCTATCTATAGGTTTTTACCTTAGACCTATAAATTTAAGACCTAAAGGGCCTCATTATCGGTTATTATTAGGTAGTTTAAAGAATATTACTAGCAGGTAAAAATCTACTAGTTGGATTCTAATTCGTGACTAATAAGTTTTATTCCCGACTATGACAAATAGATGAATGCTGATTCTACAATTAATAAAAATTTATTTTAATTGGTGTCTTTGATACGTTATTTTTAATCCCCACCCTAAAAGAAGGGTGTTATAAGGTTTACTGGTGTATTTCAACATGATGCCATTAAAATATTTGCGTTTTGTCTGTTCCATCGTAGCTCCTTAACGAATTGGTCAATTTTGATGCTGAAGCTGGTGTAATCGTAGATAATTATTAGTTATATTATTAGTATTCATGAATATCTGTACTGAATTTTCACGTTTATCCTAGTTTTTTTCTAGTCTTGGCCTGATGCTGTATTTTCATTTGGAATCAGCGGGATATGCAACTCCTTACCAACTTACAGCAGAAGTTTTGTATCGCGGCACGTTGAAATGATTTTAATGAACATATTTACGGTTTTATTTATAATTTTTGCCGAGATGGCCTAGTGGTTGGAACATGTCGATCTTAACCGATGATCGCTGGTTCAAGCCCCGTTGAGTTTTCAAGTGATGATCGCTGGTTCAAGCCCCGTTGAGTTTTCAAGTTTCATTTTCAAAATTTGTGTTTAAATTCATTTCGAGCTCGGCGGTGAAGGAAAATATCGTGAGGAAACCTACATGTGTCGGTAGAAATTTTGACAGATGTATATCCGCTAACGCGCAGGGGAGCAGCGCGGTGAATTAAGCTCTAAACCTTCTCCTTAATAGGAGAGGAGGCCTTTGCCCAGCATTTACAGGCGGTTACTTCACTTTAATTTTATCAATTATAATTACTGTAAAAAGAGAGTAAGGCGAGAAATACATTTGTTAGTTTTGCACTTGAAAGCGATATAAAACTCTGTAACCTAGTAAAAGATATGTCGTAAGTAGTTACAAAAGCTGTGGAGATAAATAATAAAGCACTGGATACCGTCAGTTCTTTCAGGTGTAACGCAATGTAAAATAACTTATGTAAATCTTTATGACGGTCTGAGAGCAAAGTTTATAATTGTAAATAATTCTCGCCCAAAAGAAAATAAAAGTGAAAACATTTACCAGAAAAAAATTTGGAAAATGCTCGTGTATTGCAATATCTTTCTATGGTGTAAATAGTAATCGCGCGTGAGACGTTCCCTAATCGTCCTTTTGATGTATTTGCTCATAAAGGTATTTCGTCTTATTCCATTTTCTTTCTTTGACCAATTTCGTTTGTGTCAATACAGAGCGCTTTTAAATGGGGATTCATTACTAATTCGATTGTTAAGAGCTTTGGTGATTTAGGTTGATTGATTTTCTAAATCTAAGATGGGATAAAATTGAGAATGTGATTATGAATAAGTATTTCCATAATGTCAACTTTGCATTAATTTTTCAAGCGGTTGTAAAGAAAATTTACTTGAAGGTATAATAAAAATATTCCGACGTGACATTGGTAAAATAGTCTGTGCTCATATAGCACTGCTAAAAGGCATCAAAACTTTTGTTTTGATTGAATTGAATAATAAAAATATTTATTGAATAATTATAAGTATATATTGTCTCTTACAAAGTCACAAAAACTTTATATTCCTAATAAATGTTATCTAATAAGCCTAAAAATTTATTATGTAGGTTCAAAAATACATGACATGTAAATTTTGGTGTTTTAACTTATAACTTATGTTGCACTGCTTATTTTGGTACAATACAGATACACACTGACATATAAACATATAGGTACATACACATATTTGACTCACCTATGAGACTGAATTTCAAATTATTAAAATGTTTCATTTTTAGAAAACTATACCTACTATAAAACTTACGTATAGTATATACGTAAGCATAACCAGGAAATAAAATTTACTTTAAATTTAGAAAATATCCTCTTTTCATTGCAATGGTTTGTTTCAAAGGCTTTATCCGCATAATAAATCAGCAATAAGTATTTAAAGCGTGCTAGAGTGTTAGTGAGAAGTTGTAGGAAGGGATATTTCATATTTGCTGAATTTGTCACAGTCACCGCTCCGCGCAAATGACGTCTCAATGTAGTGTAGGAACGTGACTCCATAAGTTGTAAAGTTATACTTCGTACTCGCTTCTTTTGAATTGCCATCTTGCATAACTTTCCTAAGAGTTAAATATGAAAATATATGTTAGAATTAATTACAGATAGTTAGTGATTTTCGTTTCTATCTATAATTTTAGTAGGAATTACGAACAACGATAAACAAAAAACGAACGACGAAACACATAATCATGATACGACGTCGCGCTGTGGCAGGTTACGACGTTACGTTGTAAAAATCTACGTCGTGGATCGTGTTTTCTTTTCATTTTAAATGAAAAACGGTATCATATTTTTATCAGAATGTTTGTTAAGCGAGCATGCGGGCAAGCGCGGATCCAACTTCGCCGCCAGGGGGGAGGGTTAACTAGTTGTGGTCAAGTCACACGAAGTAATAATTTAAGTTTGGTAATAATCGATACAGGTAAAAAGTTAACACTTCTTCTACTTCGATGGGTACATTTTTATGTACGTGGAGAAGTGCCAGTTCGGTTAAAGGTTCTTCAATCATACAAATTATATTAAATAAATTAAATATTAAAGGATTTTACATAAAATCTATATTTAGACAAAAAAATATATAAATCATGTTAATCATCGTTGCCAGCTTAAAAAGGAAGAAGGAAAGAAATAGAGGAGGGGGTAAGGCTACCGGTTCTCTCATACACCATGCAAACGTGAAACGCAGTTATGTTAGCTACTTCACGCCGATCTTCTGTCAGAGTGAGGTACTGTTCCGGACGAGTCAAAACATGTACGAGCTGTAGTCAATAGACTACAGGTAGACTTAAAACTGTTAAATTGTACCTCGATACGACATAACATTATGATTTTTTTAAGATCATAAGATCAAATAAGTTGTTGTGTTCGTCGTATTGCATCCGTATCTAAGATTATCAAAGTAATTTACATTAATTTTCATAATTATTCGGCTAATCTTAGAAAACCAAAAAGCTTAAAAAGGAAACAATCAACAGGCATGAACCACAGTATATATCGATACCTCCCACGTAAGTTGTTGTAACCACAAAATTACAATTTTACAGTAGAGCACTTTTAATTCGTTTTAGTTTGAAAGTTACAACAAAGTATGCCTTTTTTCAGGCGTATTTTGTTGTATCTTTTCTTGAAAAAAAAAAAAGATTTTTGGTAATTTTTCACTTTGAATGCATTAAGCAATGCAAATCCGCGTAGTATTCAGTAAAAACGCTAACGGCAATTTTGTAGCTTACAATAACTTACGTGGGAGGTATCGATATGTATGATTAAGAAATATCGCCAAGAATTTAAAAACCGCAGTATAATAATTGTGGAACATAGGTAAATATTAAAATTAACAACATATTCTATATATATGATTTTTTCAAACAAAAATAGCAAAATCAACTATAAATATTTTTATAGACAACACACAAACGAAATAGCAAGGCACATGTAGTCTTACATAGGTATACAAGATAAACTAAAAACAATCGTACGTATTTGTACTCCTACATGTGTAGTTCTGGTTTCTGTTGTACGCCACAAAGGCGTTATATGGTCGAGCTGCCAGTGTAATCGTATATCCCGGGCTGATCATGAATCACGAGACTAACGCGATTTATTGCCCGGGATCCACGTGCGCCCAACTCTTTATTACCTTTGCCACACCAAAACGAATATATCGTGATAAATATTTAAACAAATACATAAATGGATCACCATATCTACTGCTGCATAGTATGTTAACTTGATTTGAACTGTTGTAATATAAAAGATTCATTTTTATCATTCTCAAGAATAAGTGTTGGTATACTTAAAAAAAATTAATTTCTAAATAAAATATATTTTACAATATCAATCTCCATCGTGTCTTCTCCATTCCACGTGACATTGGCGAAATAACATGTGTCTAATTGGCACAACTAAAAGCCATTAACCAAAGAATTGAATTGAATATTTTACAATTACTATTTGGATGTTATCGAGTAAATATTTTTTTTTAAATTTTCTTATCTATTTGTTTACATTTAAAAAGATTGAAGTACTATTGACGAATTTCTTATGAATGAAATACGTAATAAATCTTTAATATTCAGAACTAAATTATTTTAAATACTGGTATCAAATCGATGACAACCCAACTATAATAAAAGTACTAACAATTTCCTACATTTATTTATGTATCATATCTATAACTATTTATAAAATATATATATTTTTAAAGATTTTGCCTAATCCCACCCGTGATAATGCAAGAAATTTAGCAATACATATATAAATCCGTTGATGCGTTAAACATATATTAGAAAAAATTCATATTCGTAAATATAAAAATACACATGTTTCTGACATATAACATAGAGGACCTCTCTTTGGATAGCCGCAAAATAATAAAATATTACGAAACATATGGAGTAAAGTCATAAGAACACATCAGTTATGTCAAGCAATATTTATGAATATAGTCCCATGGGGATAGGTCGTATTTTTGGAAATTGAGATGCCTCTATAATTACTTTCTGATGTATTCATATTAATAATAAACAAATAATAATCGGTAGGCTTCCAGAATAATTGGTCTCAGAGATGAGATGAGCAACTCATTTTAAGTAGGTAAACATTTTTATGATGTATAGGCATACAAGCAAAAAGCTTTATTCAAAGCATATTTTCTAAAAGTTTCACAATTCTGATAGACTTGATACTTAAAAAAATCTAAATATTACCTTTTCACAAACACAATGTGACTAAGACATTTTTACTCGACTGCTATGTGGACGCTGATAAACAATACTGTGTCAAGCCACACGGACTTCATTTTGAGAAAATGGCGTTTTAAGATGTCAAACCTATTCTTAACAAATATGTTTGAAGAAGTATATATACATCTTTTCTTTGCTTTTTTGATAAAAGGTATAATGAATTAAAAGCAGATTGATATATTTAATATATTATTTAATAAAAAGTTTTTCAAATAATTAAGATTATTGTATAAATTGCAAAATATGGATCGCACGTGGAAATCGAAACAATTAATTAAGAGACTTTTTTCCGTACTTATTAAGTTTACATGACTTAAAATTTTTTTAATAATGTTAAATAGGTGATGCAGTACCAAAATATACCAATATCTCCGAATTTGACTTTTTGTGGGTTGACACATTATTGCTTATCCATGTATGAATGCATGTGTGTATGTATGTATATTTAGACCAAACGCGTGGGCATATTTTTATAAGTGATATCGTTTGAGTCGTCATGACGGCGCGAATGTCATAGAAAGCATAAAAAATTTAAAAAATCAAAATGGCAGAATTGGGACGGCATAATGTGAAAAGTAAGAAAAAGAAAAACGACAAACTATGTCAAGTGGGATATCGTTGAATATGTATTTAAAATTCATTTTTAGGTTTCTCATATAGTTTTTTAATCATAATTGGATGATGATAAGCAATAATGTGTAAACCCACAAAAAGTCAAATTCGGAGGTATTTATGTGTTTTGATACTGCATGACCTATTTAACATTATAAAAAAATTCAAGTCATATAAACTAAATAAGATGGGAAACAGTTTCTTAATTGATTGTTTCGAAGTTCAAGTGCGTTTCATATTTTCAAATGAATACAATGATCTTTAATATTTGAAAAACTTTTTATCAGGTTATATATTATATATATAAATCTGCTTTTAATTCATAACACTTTTTATCAAAGACGAAAAGACAGATATATACTTAAAAACATATTTATCAAGAATAGGCTTGACATCTTTAGACGCCATTTTCTCAAAATGAATTCCGTGTGGCTTGACACAGTATTGCTTATCAGCGTCCAATTATACTTTAGGGTTAATAACGATTTCAAGACAGTTGGTAATAAACAGTAGTATCAAACAATCGTTCAAAAGAGGACACATAATTCGGCTAAATTGTGTGTTACACGATATTTTGCCAGTTGTATTAATTCAGTCATGCCCATACTTAAAAAGTTGTATTCAATAATTATATGGATACTAAATTTGTTAATTTAAAATCGATAAAGTATGCTTGAAGGCCTAAGACTATGTTTTAGTTGTTTTTTATTTCATTTGGCAACATTGACTTAAGCGTTTACACTCAAAGATTGAATGAAAAGAATGAATCCAGGGCCATAACACAGTTAATAAGAAAATCTAGCGTTATCAGACTGTCAATTTGATACAGACTACTAAAGACATAAATTTTGTAAATGAATGTAACATCAGACAAGGCGGTATGGTTTATGCCTTAGCCTGGCCGAGTCCAAACAGCGAATGAGAAAAAGAAATTGACTCAGATTTGACAGTTAATAGTTATTTTTGTTTTGATATTTTACTCGACTTAGTTAAGCCAAGAGTTCTATTAAATTTTCATGCTATAAAGAATTTTAACGAGTAATTTAATAGAAGAAAAGAATGTGATGTTTTATAGAGTATTAAAAATGATGATACAAAGTTTTATCAATTTTATTTTTGACTAGATATAACCTATACAAATTGGCAAAATAACTTTAAATCTTTGATTATATACAGTATATAATCAAAGCTTTAAATTGACTTTGTATAATAAATATGAATCCCGTTGGTGAAATCTGGACATGGGTAAATAGTTTTTTTTTTTTAAATATATATCAAAACTTACGAAAGTAAGCCCAACTTTATTCTTTGACCTTACTTCCAGGGTGCTAACTCTCACGGTCAATTGGGTCTTGATCTGATCAATGAGCAAATAGAGAAACCCACAAAAGTGACTACAGAATTTTATGATGTAATCAAGTGTATTGCATGTGGTGGTGCCCACTCTCTCTTATTAGACAGCCAGGGGAAACTCTTTTCATGTGGATGGAATTCAAAAAAACAACTGGCACTCAAAACAGAAGTTTACACATTCAGTCGCATATGGGGCTTGAGCGGTATAAACTTTACATCTATAGCATGCGGGTGGGACTTTAGCTGTGGTGTCACAGATGACCGTTTCCTGTTTGTGTGGGGCTCTAACAGTCATGGTCAGCTTGGTTTACCGAAAGACCATTTCCAAGAGTGTGTTACACCTGTTAGACTTCAAGTGAATGTCTGTGGTATTTCAATGGGCCTGAGGCACACAGCAATGATTAATTCTAAGGGTGAGGTATGGACAACTGGTTGTGGTAAACACGGTCAGCTTGGCTTAGGTGAAGACGTTTTGAGTTCAGATAGATTTCAAAAAGTACCAAAATTGACCAAAATATCACATATTGCTTGTGGACAAAACCATACAGTGGGGTGGTGTTCTGAGGAAAAAGCTTTGTACGTGTGGGGTGACAATAGACATGGTCAGTTGTTGCTTTCTTCTGAACAGTACAAGAAAATTTATACACCACAAAAGATTGACATTAATATAAGGCAAGAGGTAAAAAAACTTTTAAGTGGTTGGACTAATGTTTTATTATGGCTACAAGATGGATCGCTTCTCACATGGGGTAGAAATAATAAAGGGCAACTTGGAACGGATGCTGCTTTTGCTGGAAAGATTTTTAATATAAAATTACCAGGTAAATGAATACTACATACATTATTATATTAATTATTGTTATAAATAGAGAAATAACAAGTAATATATTGGTTTTATCTCATATTATGTTTACTAAACAATCAGTCTTTTGTGTTATTCTTAAGGGAGACAGAAGATTGTTATAATCATTTTATAAAATGCAAATTATCTTGTACCAATAAATAAATGCATACTCACAATTACTACAACTTGTAGCAAAAGAAAAAAATGTACTGACCAAATATTTTATTTATTTCTTTTTCAGACAATAGGTCTGTAGAGGATGTCTCACTCGGCTCAGAACACACTATATGTTTGGCAACTGATAAAACACTTTGGGCTTGGGGATGGAATGAACATGCAAATACGGGATTGTCTTGCAATGAGGAGTTCATTAATTGTCCTACTCAAGTACCATTCGAAACAAATTCGAAAATAACCCAAATATATGCTGGAGGGGCCCACAACTTTGTAATTATGGATAGTCATAAAGAATCCAATTAACAAAAATATAAATAGAAATATAAAAAAAAACTGCTATAAGTATAAAAAAAATTACTTAAATTTATATATAATATTTGTACATTTGAATAATTGGTGCTATTTAAAAAAAAAAAAACTATTTTTATTTATGCTGTGATGAATGTTTGTGTAACAGTTTTTGTATTCCAACTTGCTTGTAATTGGACGGTAATAAACAATACTATGTCAACCCACACGGACTTCCTTTGAGAAAATTGTATCTAAAGATGTCAAAACTATTCTTGATAAATTTGTTTGAAGAATTATTTCCATCTTTCTTTTCTATTATGAAAAATTTATAATTAATTAAAAGCAGATGGATGTAATAAATTTTTTTATAAAATTTTATGTTTTTTAAATATATGAATGAGATTATTGATATATTTTCAAATTTATAAGATATTTCAAAATATGGAAGACACATCAATATTCGAAACATTAAATTTAGAAACATTTTTCAGTACTTATTTAGTTTAGATGACTTGAACAATTATTGATTATGTGACACATTATTAGAATACATCGATATCCTCAAATTGGACTTTGTGTGGGTTGACACATTATTGATTATCAGCATCCAATCATGTAACATGTTGCTGATTCAACTATGTAGCATGTCAGAATCAATAAATGTTCTGTTAACTCATTAGCAGTAAAATAAAAAAAAAATCCCAAAAAAAACTGTATGGAACAGTTTTTTTTGTCATTTTTTAAATATTTTAATTTGTTATTCTGCTTTTCGGAATAGAGATAAATCCAACAAATCAATGATCATAAAAGTCGTTCCAGCTGTTCGTGAGTTGTGAATGGTGTTACTAAACTGGCTTTGTTTTTATATATAGATGCTCTAGTTCTTATATTAATAAGTTAGTTAAGATATATCTGATTTTGTTTTTATTTAATTAAAAGACTAAAAAACGTCATAATTAATTTAAGCACTGTATATATAAAATATATATAAAATAGTGCTGTGATACAATTGAACCATTGTTGAAAAATAAACATTTATTTAATGAATAAAGGATTTTTTTTGGTAAATTCTTAACATACCTATATCTATTTCGTTTATACTTATATTTTTAAAAGGTTAATTTTTCTGTAAATTTGTCTTTAAGAGATAATCTCTAAAATTACTGATCCTGATAAATGATTGATTAAAAAGCCGGAGTGAAGAAAATAGACATGGACGTTGGACATGCATTCATCGAAATTTTAATTGAAACTATTTCGTTCTGCATTTCATTTTCCATTAGCTAAAAGATATTCTTTATTGATTATTTAGATTTCTAATTATATTAAATATAGTAACTACATATGAACCCTATGTAATAATAATTAAGTAAATATAATATAGAATAATATATTATTCTGTTATGCATAATTTGATTTATCCACACACATTTATATACACACTAAGAAGAAAAATAAGACGCAAGGAAAGATATAGGGGACTGGGTTAGGCTTTAATACATTTCAACAGAATTATCAAACGGAACAACCTAATATACTTTGTTCAACTATGAATTTCCATTTATTTCAGCGTAACATGCACGTATAGTATATATTTTTTTACTTGTGTTATTTAAAATGGCGTATTTATAACCATACATAAGAGTTAGAGATGATAAATTGTCTATAGAATGATTGAACAGAATAATTTTTATAATGAAAAATTATCATAAAAAATAATGTTCGAAAATTCGTGATTCATTCTGGGTGTAGTTACCAAATAGGAAAAGTAAAGAAAAATAGAATACATATGTATATGTACAAACGTATTTATGATATTGTAACTACCTACTAGTTCTCCACAAAAATAACTGGTCAAGTGCGAGTAGGACTCGCGCACCGAGGGTTCCGTACAAACTTATAGAAATCTATATAAGACTAACCCATCTACGCCATTTGTGGTCTTCATCATCAGTTCCAACATAAGTTACTATCAAAAATACCTAAATCGGTATACGCTTGCCTATAATATTTGAGGAGTTCCCTCAATTTCTCCAGGATCCCATCATCTGATCCTGACCTGAAGACAATGGGACCACCTTGGAAGTATATCTTTTCAAACAAAAAAAAAATTTGAAAATCGGTACCCAAATGGCGGCGTAATCGGCGAACAAACATAAAAAAAATTAAATACAAGGTCGAATTGAAAACACTCCTTTTTAGAAGTCGCTTAAATATAATCAAATATTATGTAAATATGGATCACGTCCCAAAAACTATTTTGAAACTACTTAGGAGCACTTTAATTTATAACACGATCATGGATGCAACCTATGGAAACACAAAATTTTATTTTAAGTACTAATACACCTTATACTTTCAAAAAAAAAAGTTATAGCGCGATTCAGGATACACCTAGCGCCATCTCTTGACAATTACAATGAACTAACTTGTTGACTTTGACATTAACAACATAATTATATTATATTTTATTCTCGTTTTATTTTTATTTATATTCTACTGCACTCCACTACCCCTGCGCTACGTTCGTAAAATATTTAGATTTACATTATCAATCAAAATATCGAAATATATATTAGTGTTGCCAAGACGAAAATAATTAGTCCTTAATTCGAACAAAACTAATTGTTTATTTATAAATAACTAATTATATTACTAATAACCAGAAGACTTATATGTGTAGATAAATAAGTAAATTAAATAACTCGATCTGTTTGAATTTAATTTTAAAATTTTCGTACTAAGTCAATACGAGTACTTAAATCAAATCGAGTGAAGCTCTTATATTGAATGTTAATTACGTAATGACGTTATAAATCGACGATAAAACTTTTAAATGAAAAGTTTATTTTATAATTTTTAGCGCGTTTAAATAATAATTAAAATAAAAATTTTTTATTAATCGAGCAGAATTATATCACAGTTAATGTCATAATGTTGTAATAGATGGCATTAGCTGTACGCTGCATCGCGCTATCATTTTGTTAGCTGCGATATATAGATTGCATTGCGTTGTTTATAAAGGTTTGCTGCTTTTTAATGTTTTCGTATTGATACAAATTTCTTCTCAGTGTTTGTAAAATTGTTTTTTTGACCATGGTCAACTTCTATCTTAATTTGTTAGAAGTACATATAATTTTAATTCTAAGATTAATATATTTTCCGCTTGATCAATTTACAACTTGATTCATTTACGCGTTCCTGAGAAAAACGTTGAAAGACAGACGTACAAACTGATAGACACACGAACAGAAATTTACAGTTTTCGGATTTTTTCCTTTATGTATACTAAAGGACCTTGCTCCTGGCCAAATTTCATAATGCTTGGTCAATGGGAAGTGCCCTATAGGTTTTGATTCCCTTGGGAAAACGTTAAAAACGCTATCATACTTAAAATATGTGATATAAATGACCGTATCTTTTGATTGCGTTAACTTAGAAGTTTGATTTTTTCACAGCTCTTAGTAATTACAACTCTGAGTACTTGACGTTGATAAAAATTTGTTACCTTCACGCGTTTCTGAGAAAAAGGTTGAAAGACAAACTTACAAACAGGCAAACATACATACAAAAATATACAGTTTTCAGATTTTTTCCTTTATTTGTACCATAAGATCTTACTTCTTGCCAAATTTCATCGTGCTAGGTCAATGGGAAGTACCCTATAGGTTTTGATTCCCTTGCGAAAACGCTAAAATGGTCAAAATATACGACATATTTTCCATTATCTTTTGATTGCGTTGGCTTAGAACTTTAATATTTTCACGGCCGCATGTCATCGTAGACTTGAGTATATGATATTAATTTCAACATGATACGTCTATGCATTTCTGAGAAAAAAGGGTTGACATCCCGACAGACAGACAGACAGACAGACAGACAGACGGACAACAAAGTGATCCTATAAGGGTTCCGTTTTTCCTTTTAAGGTACGGAACCCTAAAAAACATTTTAGTTTTTATAATTACATTTCTTTTTTAATAGAACCCAATTAATATGTAAACAATAAAACATGCATGTCGTCCATATATAACTAACGTCGTAATTCAATGTAGCTCCGATATGCAAACTTGGCTAATGAAGTTTAGTTAAGCCGGCTCGTGCGATCCAATCTCCCGCTAGGCCTAATTCCGTTGATGTAAAACTCGCTGGATATGAACTTTGCATTAGATTTTATACAAAGCGTAGATATAAATGTATGTGTAAGTTTTATTTCATTTAAAAATCTAAATAACTTATTTATATATTGGTTTTAAATTTGTGCTGACTTCAGTTGTATTTAAAACTGATCAAAGAGTTTTCATAGATAAAATACGGTCTATATTTATATTAATGATATATTCCTAACAATTGTGTATATAATCGACATCGATATCTTAAAAAATCCCTAAAAGTCATCGGTATTGAAAAAGGTTTTATTACTTTCCTCTGATTTAAGAGGCGATTAAAGTACCATTTCTGGGTACGCTAATTAGTCCTGTATAGATGAAAGTTGTTCAAAAAAAATATGGTCCTCGACATATAAATATCTAAGTATGTATTTGTAAACCCAAACACAATTCAACTTTTACGTATCATTTATTGTAAAATGGTGGCCCAGTTATCAAAACATTCCTTTTTTAAGTTAAAAAGTATTGTAACAGCTCAAAGAAAATATTTTCTGTAAAATATGACATTTACATGTAATCTTTGTGAAATAAGAAAGTTATGAGGTAATAAATTAAGAAATTATCAAACATGTGCAAATTTTTAAAATTAAATGAAAGTAGCCTGATGTGTTTTGGGGTTTTATTTGATCTGAGCCTAACCCGGTGAATAGACTAGGTGATTTTTTATCTGACAGTCCTGGGTTGAAATCAAGGTCACTAATTATCTTATGGTTAAATTCTCGCGTTTGGAATATTTGCGAATCCGCAGTAGCTTTACGCGATGGATTAAGGTTCATACAGTTCTCTTCAATAAACTGAACTCTCTTTTGTGTTCTGGGTAATTTACTGCCTCGTACTCACTTACATGGCACGGTTTAAGAACACTTAAAGTATGACAACGAAATGCATAGGTCTATACTTTATTTTACGATTCTCGTATTTGATTTGCTTGACTATTGAGCACTATTTATTGTGCAGCTAGGTTATTATATTATAATTATAAAAGGGCCGTAAAAAAAACAGTGTTATTTCCAGTACATCGTTACATAGGCGGTTCCGATATTGCAATTTCCCAGTGCGCACGCCCACTGCACCCTTCCATCTCGCTGCCCATCGCTGCAGCAACACTTGACGTCCATAAAACAATTCTCGCTGGAGCCATACCTGCATGATTAAGTTAAAGTGTCCATCAATTATGGCGATATGAAATAATAAAAAGGTCTAACACGATCTCTTCGTAACCAAATAGAAAGTTAAAAAAAAAATTAAATTTTTGAACGAATTGATTAAATTGCGCTTATGTCATTATGAAGTAGTTGCGACATGTGGTTTTACCTAGAGCATAGAAAGTGGCGTATGTATTTTAATCCAGAATTTATGACCCGATAATAATAGTTATTTTCGTTACATAGCACTTGAATCCGTTGAATCATGAACGGTGATCTAGTTATAAATATACACTTATATATTGCATTTATATTTGATTTAACATTTATATTTTGCAGTTCGGTTTTCTAATTAAATAAGAATATTAAACATGTTACTTGGTGTAGATAAAAGTCGAAACTAATAAAAGAAAGTTGCAAAAAAATTAAGAGTTATTGTGTAATTTTACAAAATGTATTTTTTATCTCTGACGTATTTCTATTATACGTATTTTAAAAATTGCATCTTTATATTTTGTGTCCAAAGTATAATGAAACAAAAAATTCATTGCTTTAGAACGTATACATTGACGACGTCAGTTTTAGCTCTCTGATGACTTACAGTAAAATATGGAACAAAAATAAAGTACGTATTAGATTACTATCTCTAAGTTAAGAACTCATAACAAGTGGCGGTACAAAAAGGATATTTGCTGCGCGAGTCAGCGCTAAGCGGCAAAGACGCGAAACGTGACCGTATTCATAAGTTCAAAAGCCTTAATTCTTTCTATAGTAACCGTATATAGTGTCAAAACGAATATCTTCGCTTATATAACATTACGGTAATGTGTGTGTAACGTACTATAAGGATCATGTAGTTACCAGCAGAGACCAAAAATAATTTATTCTACTTAAAATACTTTAGAAAAGTGCATTGATAAGATAAATTGTGTTAATTATTAGTACCTAAAATAATTAATAAATTATTAGTAAAAAATATTTTTAAAGCTTTACTTAATGATAATATTTTAAAAACAAGAAAAAATTTTTGAATTATATAATACCTATCGTTTTGTTACATTATACCATTTTATATGAGATAAAAGCTTGTCGCTAGTTTTTTCTCAAGCATTCAAATACCATTTTCTTCTTAGAATGAACGGATATATGGTTTATATCTTTTTGGGATACCTATATTAATATATAATAGTTTTAGTATAGATGAGCTAATTAATTTAATACTAACATAGGGAAGAATTAGCTTCATAAATTTTTAAGTAAAAAAGTGTATCCCATCTGTGAAGTTAAAATGCCAAAGTTAACCTATTATGCTTTTACGTGAGGTTCTATCTTCTCCCTTAAAAGGAAAAGTTAGTAAACGGCTGCATATATATAAGCTCTCTACTAAGCTTTTTAAGATACTTTACTGAGAACTAAAAAATTACTGTGGAGAATATTCAAATAATATGGAAAATAAAATTAAGTAAAAGTCATCTATATTCAAATTCTTATAGTTTGTTTCAGTTAATAAGAAAACATGATTACCACTAATTATTGGAGTGGAATAGTAAAGACCAGACGAGTAAAAAAAGTATCCATAACAATATTATGGATCCTTTTTTTATCGTCAAAATAACACGTAATATAGAACACGAGGGACTATAAGTACCTTGTAAAAAACCTTGTCCCGAACAACAATTTTACCGACGATACTGAAAATTTACCACGTCAAGTATTTATATATTTTTTTTAACTATGATTTCATATCAATGAGAAACAATGTTGCGGCCTCGTTATCTTGCACACTGATGGTCAATATTCCGAATGATTGAGTGTAGACGTGCATATTATTCCTCGTTTCGTTATCGATGGTTACCTACGGTTGCGGCCAAAGCTAGGCATTTTGTTTTAACTTAATTTTAAAATAAAATGCATAGTTTTAGTTATATTAAGGGTTAAATACTTGATAACGACTAAACCTTTTAAGATTAGAGTATTCCAATCTACATACTTAAGTTTTATATTCTGAATTAAAAGATATATTTTCGTTGTTTTCCTCAATCGAAAGGAATTACTCGTATCTTCGTATAACTAGATATATAGCTTTAGAAAAATGAAAGGGCACGTTTCGTTTAGTAAATTCTTTTCAGATATTAACTATTAGCTGTTACAACAAAAACTGTTTGGGCGATTTGGTCAATTCTTTATTTGTATGAAATTTACTCTCCCATTGGTCCCATAGAAATCGGTTCAGTACATTGGTTTTAAAATTAAAATAACTGAAATAACTACGTCATTAAAAGAATCGAAATTACGTATTTTTCATTTATAGGCGTTCCCGCTTTTTTTTTAAATCTTGTACAGATACCTATACAAAGTACTACGAAATAATGAGACTAATAAGTTACGTCATCAATAATGTAGACCATTTAACCTAGCCCTCGCCGATGCTAAATATTTAAATATACCGCAGTGCGCGGAGTCTTAAATAAAACATGTCTGCAAGCGAAATGAATTTTTCACGTTGACTGGCCCTCAGAAGCTCGTACGCCTACTGCAATTTAACCGGTCAACGCTCGCTCTACATGTCGACATTCATTCCGGCACGATTTTTAAAGAGCTTAACTAAGATGTTGCTTGTTGAGGCCAATGAACAACATGGAAATGGTATAGACAAGGGCACAAAGGAAAAAATGTTTAGTTATTTAAATAATAATATTATTCTTAGGCAAAAACATTTTCAATTGGATGTGAGAAGCTTATATTATTATATTTTTATTTTTTTACTTCAACTTATATAATGATTTAAGCGTTTATAGAAAACGTTAGAGAAGATTCACCCAATCTGTTACAAAATATTTGCTTTAGATGACCTAAAATTAATACGCGTCATCAGTCCCTTTTTCATTTACCTATCACAAAAACCAAATATACTCAAAATACTTTTATTTTCCGTGCCTGTGATAAATATAATAAATATTTTTCTAATATAGATTTTACAATGTGTACAAAAAAAAAATAAAAAAGAAATTAGTAATGCAATAGCCTGTAAATTGTAATTAATTTATTTTTAAAAATATTATTTTATTAATTTATGTTTAACTCTTATTTTTTTAATAATTGTCATAATTTTCATTGATTATTTTATTATTTTGCTCAATGTCATCAATTTTTGTATTTTATTTTTAATCTGTTATTTTATATTTTAGCCAACGTGTGTTTATACGTTTTATTCTTCTTAGCTCCAAATGAACTTGTAATCGGTGGAAACTTAATTGGTTTATGTATTTTTATATGAATTATTTAATTTGATTGGTTGTAATACTGTTTGTTTCCCAATAAATAAACAAATAAATAAATAAAGATGCCATGCAAATATACATAAAGACAAAGTACATCTTAAAATAACATTTCGTTTTATTATATATTTATTTACACAATCCTGTTATTTTTCTACTTAACACTAAATTAAAAACATCGTGATAACTTATTTAGATTTGATTATCATTAAAACAGTCATGAAACCCAACTAAAATATCTAACAAAAAGTCATTTTCACGACAACTTTAATCGTGATTTGCATTATTTTCCACGAAGATAAAGAGTTCTGCCTACCTAAAATGTAAATTCGTCGCTCGCTGGTATGCAAAGTTCACGCTTGATTGTATTTCCACGACCGAACGCGGGTCGAATTTTAAAATATTCTCTTTCTCTAATGAAATTTTACGTTAAAACCATTTTTATCAATATTAACAGACATTATTTAATACCTTCGTCGTTATTAAGAATAGTAATAAGAACATGACGAGCGCTGATTTATAAAAAGTATCTATAATCTAATTAGTCTCCGGAAAATATTACAATATCATTCAAAGAGAGAAATTCACAAAAAGTTAAAGTATTCGTATTTCTCGTCGTTAATTGCTGCCTGAAGAGACGGCACTAAAAATGGTATAATATGAAGACTGTTTCAAGGAAGAATTCTTAAAGAAATTTTCCTATTTCATAACTTGCGTGACGTAGTCCGTGAAAAGCTATTATATCTGCCGGGAAATCTTATTTCCGTTTGAGGAAAAACGGACTCGGGCCAAACTGGAACGAGACTCGAGAACACTTGCGATGTTCACTGTGAGTTTTCCCAAGGAACATAGAAAATATAAAATATCAAATTTAATATAAAATGTTGATTTTTTTTTGCTACACATATAAGCAATAGTTATTCTTGCGACTGTGTTCAACTAAGAGTTATACATGTAGTATAGTTCATTATAAATTTAAAAAATATTCATCCTACTACAATATTATTATTATAAAAGTGAAGTAGCTCTGTATTTTTGTTTGTTGCACTTTAACGTTTAAACAGCTGAACCAATTATAATGGATTTTGGCATTGATATAAATTGGAATTTGGAGAAAGATAGACCATAAAACCAAATTACCGGCATTCGGCTATTCGACAGTACAAAAATGGTTCAATTCAATTCTATGGTTTATGGCTTTTAGTTGTGCCAATTAGACACATGTTATTTCGCCAATGTCACGTGGAATGGAGAAAACACGATGGAGATTGATCGGTGGGGTCGAGAATCCAACCTTGACTAAATTTTGAAAACACCCCAAAATAGTGTGAATTTCATTGTTAGTCCTAAAACAACACAAAAAAGAGTTATAAATATAATAAATATATAGTATAAAAATACAACTAATAATAATGGGACAGTCACATGTTTTATTTACAACTTAATTTTATTACATTTAATATATTTACACAAAAACGAACACAGTGGACTAAACACAAACATCAATAAACATTCAACATTTATAGGACGGGGGATTTTAGGAGGGAGAACGTCATAGAGGGGATGAAGAAGTCTGGGACAGTTAAACAGGATATGGGATGGGGATACAAAAATGGTAATAACATAGCCAATTGTGGCACACTGATTGACATTTCCATTTGTCAAATATTTATAAAAAAAAAAAATTAAATGACAATCAAAAAACCACAGCGGCATTAAATACATTTTCTCCGTATGATTTCGACAGCATAAATTTCTCTTTGTAGTCATATGTTTTTATAATAAAGCCAACATTGGAGCCTCTCATTTTCTTTTCATGTTTTTTACCAATGTTTTTAAATATACATAATGTCGGTTGGTTTTGGAAAAAATATTAATAAACTAGTTTAGTGTGGAAAAGTTCAAAAACGGCCACAACTAAAAAACATTTTTAGTTTTTGCTTTCGTTTTGAGTGTCGAAATCTTTTATATAACGATTAATGCTTATCTGTATGTTCTATCTTATGCGCTGCTAAACCGATCACTTGAATTTTATATAGCTTTGGCAACTTATTGTTCGCATTTGCGTGAAGGTTATGGGCACAGTTCAATTAACTTCCAATAGGCGGTGCGCGTCTCGTATAAGACAAAAATAAATTTTCGACTGTCGTCCTGCGTAACAAAATCTACATTATTGTTAGCTCAGCCGCAAGTAAAATATGTCACTGTAGGATACAGAGATTAGAATAATCTACGTTTCGATTCCCACTCTATTAATTATATAAGTGGCTCACCCTCGTTCCGTGTAAATTATATTGTAGGCGCTATCTCTCCGTAATTCTCTCGGGGCCCAGTAATTACAGCTGTAGTCTCTGGTAATCGTCTCAAAATTTGGTTATCCAACTTTTTCAGCAGATTTTAGCATTATTTTGGTTTAATTGCATAGAAATTTGTTGTTTTTTTGTATGAGTCATCGCTTTTATAAATTTTTCTCGTTTTCCTGTTTGTATATATATATTTTGAATCAGCAAAAATATTAATTGATACTAAACTCTACTAATTCTACAAATAGATAACGCCGAAAATAAGTTTTGTTTTTTTACACATATAAATGTATATTGTACAATTGTGTATACTTTTCAATCTTATTTACATATTACGTGTATGTGAACTTTGTGACAGTCTCTTACAAACGTTCATGTAACAATAAGTAGCGAGACTGCTAGATTCCTTAAGTATCTGTCTAGAAGAATATAAGTTCATCTAATCAAGTCTGAGTGCCCCACTCAACATGTTCCATTGGTTTGCACGAAGTTTGTATGTATAGCATAAAATACAATCTACATCGCTATTTATATACAATAATTAAACTACTTTGTATAACACATTACGAAATTTTGTTTATGACTTTGAAGTTAGCACACGGCCCACAAAACTACCTTTTGAATACGAATGACGTACGAATTCTTCAAATCGGTTAACAATGACGGACTTCTGGGGTAACAAACATTAAAAAAACACTGTAAGTTTCTGTATACAATAATAATGTACACAAATACTGTTACTAATTAGTTTTGTTCCTTTAAGTGATTAATATACTAACGCTAATGGATTAAAACATGATTAGTTATAATACCTTTACTACATAATATTATTAAGAGGTAAAATTTATTAGTCGGTTTATATGTAGGAGGTCTCTGAAATTACTGCTCTGATTTGAAATATATTATATTTTGCATTGTCCTTTTATTAAGTTAAATTATATCACGCTATGATCCATAGCAGCAAAGCAGTAACTAAAAATGCGAGTGGAACCATAGTGAAATATGTAATGAAATAGATACGCATATACACGTGGACAATTTTACGCTTATTTCAATAGGATTTATGGTCGTCCAAGCAAAATTCAAACAGATTAGCGTAGACCCACGCCAATGTTTATCTCGGTAGTTCAATAATTTTTCAGGATTAAATAGAATTAATGCTCGTCTATTTATTTGAAAAAACGTATATGACCTAGTTTTAGAAAATTTAGTTAGTTATTTAGTTGATGTACTGAGTCATATTTGGTAGAAATTGTATAATGAAAACAATAAACCTACTCGAGGTTTATGTGGATTCAATTCATTTCACCTATATAATTAATGTAACTGTAACTAGGAAAATATTCTTTTGATTGAGTCGTACAAAATTAAACATTTTTGTGTTTTTTATTTTTTTTTCTATTGATAAATTTAGATTCGACATGTACAAAAAATTCTAAACATCAGTGTATTCTTTATTGTTGAAAAATAATTATTACTATTTGTAATACATTTCTCTACCCTATTATTATGGTAGAGGTTACTCATGCTCTTGTAAACAATATCAGAAATTAAACAATATAACACATATTCTGGTTATATACATATATTTTCTTGCTCTACTCAATTGATTTATAAAATAAACAAAACCAAAGATGCGTTTGAATAAATATTCCTTAATAATAAATAATACGAAATATGATTAAAATTTTAATTTGAATTATTTCAAGAAACATGTTTCTAACGAGGTTACGAAAAAAAATACATTAAAATATATCTGTTTTTTTATTTATAAATGTGAGTCAAAGGTTCGTAGCGTATAAGAATTATTGGAGCGTACAATCGATCAACGGCGCCGATGCCCATCACCGCTCACTCGTATATAACTTACTTTACACACAAGAGGCTTCTCGCGACAGAATATAGAAAATATATATAAAAAAGTATTTTCTATCTGTTGCCAAAAATAAGTAATCGAATCATATTATATGACTTAAAAAGGTAAATAATACAAAATTACAATAGACTTTAAAGAAACTTCTTGTACACTTTCCTTGCGCGATCTTCGATTAAAAACTACGTGTTGCAACTATTGGATCATTTCGATTCTTTGACCTTGACACTTTGATTAATAAAACCGAGCAATATTTAATAATATTACATATCTCGAATAGTATTAGTAAAATATTGTACTCGATTTAACATAATATAAAATAGCATCTGCTATTATTTTCCAGAAATATATACGTATATAAAACTCAATTGCCGTACCGAGGACCGATGTAAGCGCATCATTTCAGAACGCCTACACCTATTTTGCTAATCCTTTTTTATGTGTTACATACATATTATAAAAGATAATATTTAAATTCATCGAATAAGGTTTAATTATTATACCCGTGCGAAATGGGGCGGGCAACTAGTAAACACAATTTATTTTATTCAGTTTTACAAAAAGTAAGTATCTATTAGCTTATTCTATAAAAAATATTACGCATATATATGTAGTTACGCTTAAATTAAAATATTAAAAATATTTTGCATAACATTTTCATGAATTATTCACAAAAATTTAACTTTAAACTTTTGAGTTATGGTAGTCAGAAGCGCTTACCTGCTAGGTAAAAATGTGCTTACTCATTAGCCTAGTTTTTAACGCGCAGCCGTCTCTTTTGTTCCCAGAGTAAATAATACAGGAAATGAGGTTAATTATTGCACTTCTTTGGACTCTTTGTAAATAATGTTTTAAATATCAACTGTTTGCAGAGCTGTTCAAAGGCCGGGTCCGGCTGCAATGCGATGTTATTACTTAGTTATGATTCTACTTTGCGTTTAATTTAATTTAATTAAGTTTTTTTTTTGTTGTAAATGTTTGTTGTTAAGGATTTTTTTTATTTTTAGAACTGATATGACCCACTGAATGGAACTTGTTTAATAGTCGTTGGCTCAAATTCTAGCAACAGACTGTATGAAACTTAGTATTGTTCATAAGTCATATAACAATTTGAGTAAATAATTTTATTATTAGGAAAATAATTTTTTAGTTCATGATAGTTGTCAACAAATTTTAATGTAATATTTTTATAACCCTTAAATAATTCAGAAAAATCCTTATCATGTAACAAAAGTTGACATTTTTATACATGCGGGCAATGGGTCCTACCCGCATTAATTTTTGCATGCTTCCTACATTAATTACAATAAACGTTCCGTGCATTACGACGCTCGTAAATTGAATCCCACAATCCCGAAGTTCCACCGCAAACTTGCTAACTGTAACGTGGTTAGGACATGTGTAGACATGAGACTTAAATTTCATATTGCACTTCTTTAATTTATTTAATTTAATATCAATAATCGCATATGAATCAAGGAGAACAACATTATTTGAACCATGCGTCGATGGTTGATGTTCTTTTTTAATTAAATTAATTAAGGTGTCGACGGATCTGTGGCCTTTTGTCACTTATTTTTTTTTTGCAACTTATTGCCGTTCAACAAATACCATTTGACAGTTTGCAAAAGAAATGGCTTTGCAACTATTTATCTTAGTATAGGGGAGTGAATTTTGTATCTAAAGTAATAATGTATCTACTTGAAATAATTACCATTAAAAATAACTTACAAATTATAATGTTACGAGCAGTAAAATCAACAAAGCGTGATTAATTAACGCGAACTTCTATTGTATTTACCAAAAGAACAGACGAAATTAGAACAATTAGGTACTTGTACAATTAACATGTTTGTTAATGCGATTGGTATCAAGTTAAACTACCTTAAATCAAAGAAATTACTACACAATGTTATACTTGGAAACGTTTTCTCTAATTACATTTTACTACTCCTGAATTGACTATAGCTACGTATATTTACTGTGATTGTTGTTTGCTATGAACTCGGATATAAGTAGATATTAGAAGTCAGTTTTATAAAACTTTAATAGTAAATGCAGTATACATATTTATATTTTCTAATTTCAAGTTTTAGGACATTGAAACCCGTAGCGAAGGCTTCAAAGCTTATCGTCTTCCTCTTAAAAAACAGCTTCGTATTTCAATAACCACATAAGGGACCACAACAGTCACAACCCCATCGAAACGCTGCGCAAGAACAATCTGTAAGGGCTAATTGTCTAAAATTACCGCTATTAAAGCATGCATCATTTTAACCCTTAAAAAAACATTTCAGTATTAAAAAATCAGTTCAAAAAGTAACTTCAATTGTTAGAACGTTTTGTTAGTTTTCAACAATTAGCCCCTAGAACCGGTAAATCCGCAATTATAATGATCAGGTAAATATTTTAATACGAAGAATTTAAGTCGTGGGCCTGAAATACAAAATCTTATATCTGCTCTAACCCTAACTTTAACATTATGCACTATTATGCTTCGAGAACATACACATAGTTACGTTGCAATGCTTTCAGCGAGGAGAGAAATACGTAGACAGGTGTATGAACGTTCATTCATATCACATGCAGGACTAAACTTCATATCAGAACCTAACCTTTGATATCTTCAAGTAAATACATATTATATAACATATGTGTTATAATACTATTGTGTGTATATTTATCAAACTCAAACTCAAAATATACTTTATTCAAATAGGCTTTAACAGCACTTTCAAATCGTCAAGTTACATGTCATATTTTCATTTTTGATTTTTATAAAGCTACCACCGGTTCGGAATGTAGTCTCTACCGAGAAGAACCGGCAAGAAACTCGATAGTAACTCTTTTAAAATCATTTATACATAATATATTTTTATTACATTTTAATTATGTTATTCGGATAGAAAATCAACGCTTATCAAATCCACGCCTCTTTGTCGTCAAAATATTCTTGTATGGTATAATATGCTTTATTTATTAAAGATTTTTTAACGTAGGCTTTAAACTTATTAAGTGGCAAATGTAAAACTGTTTGCGGGATTTTATTATAGATATCGAAGAGTTGATATCGAAAGAGTTAATTAAAGATCTTTGTCACGTTTTTATGTACATATGTAGGTACGCGTTATCTGTAATAAGATTTAAAAAATTGACTCTGATAAGCAATACTGTGTCAAGCCACACGCACTTCATTTTGAGAAAAAAGCGTCTGAAGATGTCAAACCTGTTCTTAATGAATTTGTTTGAAGAAGTCAATCTATCTTTTCTTTTCTTTTTTGATAAAAGCTATACTGAATGAAAAGCTCATTGATATATTTAATATATTATGGAAAATAAGTTTTTCAAATATTTAAGATTATTGTAAAAATATGGAACGTACTTGAAATCGAGACAATTAATTAAGAATTTTTTCCGCTCTTATTTAGTTTATATAACTTGATTTTTTGAATAATGTTAAATAGGTTATGCAGTATTAAAATACATCAATATCTACGAATTTGACTTTTTGTGGGTTGACACATTATTGCTTATCCGCATCCATATAATATTTTTAAATTTAATTTCATTTCAAGCATTTTTAAGAAGTCATAACCCTAATGTACATAACATACATTATCCTTATATTCATACACATTACATACATACCATGAAAAAAATATCTAAACGTCCAATAATAACATAATATAACCGACTTCAATATAATTTTTTAAAGATGTTTCCTTCATTCACATTTCCCCTTAGATGTAGAAAATATTGTTTCATTTTAATGGGCTGGAGCATGAACAATTTTATTTAAAAAATAACTATTAAAAGATTACGAATATATCATCCGAATAAAAAAAACTGTTCCTTTTTTGACGTTGTTTATAAAAAGTACGACATTTTTTGCTAGTATACATACATAATTGCAACTCTATTATTAACTTATGTTTAAAAATTGGTTTCGAAAGTCATGTGAATTATCATTACTAATACTATAGATTTTAAACCATTAACAAAACTTTTTTTGCTTTTTAGTTTACTTGAATCTATTCAAATTGAAATCGGTCAATCTTTAGTTTAAAAAGTATATTATATAAAACATTGACAAAAAATGTCTGGCGGCTAAAGCTTATCGCCATAGTAATCATATTAACTTAATCGAATCGTAACTTTTTTTTTTGTCGCTGGGGAATGCTTTTATGCATCCGGCCTGGGTGATCAGGTGGGTACGTGGGACTCCTGGAACTGATTGCACCAGACTACCCACTAAACCCCAGCGGTGCCCTCATCGTCTTCGTAGGGCGTCACGGGATCGCTTGAGCATGCTACCATGACGAGCTGACGGTTGGCCCGCCTAGACAGGCCGTCTTCGCCTAAAGGAAAGTGCTCACGGACACCGAGAGCGCTCTCCCGCCCTGGTGAATCTAATCGTAACCTGCGAAACACTTGTTTTTGAGTAGTTCAGCTAGTTGTTATCTTCATCATCAGTTACACTTCACCAAATGTGGCGTTTTGAGAGCAATTGCTTGAGTGACTATTAAAAATGCCTAAATCTGTATAGGTGTGTCTATAATATTTGTAAAGTTCCTCGATTTCTCCAGGAACCCATATTACGATCTTGACCTGATGACACTGGGAGCAACTTGTAATTATACATTTTTAAACTAAAAAGAAATCAAAATCCACAATCCACAATTGTTGAACATCCATAAAAAAGTCCTCGACGAATTGAGAACCTCCTCCTTTTTGCAAGTCGGTTAATAAAATAGTCGTACAAATTTTAATGTCAAGTCGTAAACGTCCACCTTTCCGCAATCTCGATCATTATAACTTAGGATGTTAGTGGTAGCTTTGAAACTTTCAGTTACATGTAGGGTGCCACTTAAACTTTATTATAAAGTATTGTACGTTATTTCGGCTAATTGTACTTTATACTTAACGAGAACAATGAAGTATGCGAAAATACTTTATATCGCATCGTTTTGTTTCTGGGGTTATTTTTCTTACCGACCATAATAACCGATTGCTGCCGAATAAATTCGATATTAAATAATAAAAACATGTTCTGGGAGTCGCCACTAGTCTCTCATTATTTACTTTAGCTTAACTGTAGTTTGTAAAGATGTAAAGCACTTTAGCGGTGATAATTATTTGTTAAAAATCGCTAAAATAATGAAAAGTATGTTTTTACGCGAAATAATAGATTAATATAATTTGTACTTTTTTTTTACAAAGTATTTTTTTTCTACATTTTAATAACTAATATACTTTATTTGCACAAAAAAGTGGTAACCCTGTTATATGGCACGGGTACATAAAACACAACTAAGTTAAATTGCCAGGTATCAATTTTAAACCATTGTTGTTTATACAGTAATATACATTATCAATAAAAACTCTGTATATAACTAGTTTTTTTTTATTTTTTTTATTGTTTGTTTTATACAATTGATTTGAATGCAATGAAACTATTGGTATTAATTACTTTGTAGGTACCGACACACAAATACACTCGCAAAGGTTTCTAAATTGGCAAAATCATTTTCCAGTATGTGGCTAACGAGTCGTTGCTTTAAAAATAAATTGAAATATTTGTATAAAAAAAATTATTAACTTGAATTGTATTTATAGAGGATAAAGTGTCACGAACGTGTTTCTAACAAAATGGAAAACATTGTTAATTAATAAGAATGCTTATTTATTTTGTCCTCTGTTGTGCGTTAAGTCTTTGGTCTTGTTACAGCGAGTGAAATATTAATCAATAATATTTAAATTAATAATAATAATGTAAATCAGACTGCTAACTATTCTCTTCATTATTTGTTTCATTAATATTAGAGAATACAATTTAGCTTAAGCAAGAATTTCTCATACCATGGTTATTGTCATTATTCCTGTAAGCCGATTATCGTGAATAAAGACTCCGCAACAATAATAACTGACTTTGTTTATTTTTGTGGTTATCTCGTAGGTAGTTAGTAACCGAAAGTTGGGTTGGTTCCTTTCTCTCCAGGATGTTTTATTTTTAATTGAAAAACAGCGGGGCTTTGAACTTGCAACTTCCTGCAGTCCGTGTCAGGTGCTTTCCTTGTAGAGCTATGGGTCGCATTATAAATTCACATTTCGGTAACAAAACGCAAAAAACAATAAACTAAGGAATTCAAACGTCGTCCGTTTGGACTTTAATGTCATAAAATTTTGATACAGTACTGATTTATTTTTTCAAAATCATAGATTATGAACCACATAATGATATGATATGATATGATGTGATATGATATGAAACTAAATTTTAATTAGTAACTTGTCAACTCCTTTCATCCATATATTTTGGATTCGGTCACTTTTATAAAGCGTGCAATAATAATAATAAAATAATAATAATAATGGCTGCAATAATTACTACCCGTACTTATGGTTTTGTATAAAAAATTAATAAGCGTTTTGTATTTCTAAAGAGGTCTAAAGTTTGTTTAGAGTATTATTGTTAGAATTCATTTTTAATTTTGGGTTTCTATCCCTATATTTCGAATCTGTGTTAAACTTGTCATTAAAAAGAACTTGGCAAAGTTTGTTTAGAAAAGTTTAATTTTAATATGAATTAATTATTAAACAATTCGAACTTTTATATTCGACGTCCTAGACTAGCGTAAAAAAATATTCTTACTTTCGCCAGGACTGGCGGCTCAAGATATAATACATATTTTGTTCTCTTTTTTAATAATAAAAATTCCTTCACATAAATTATCTTCGTTCAAAATTTAATTCAGTGACAGGCGAAGTTATTAAGATATCGTAGACAGCCTAAAATATTAAGGAAAAGTTAAAATATAATATGTATTTTTCATTATTGTTTACTTGATTTATTTAATATATTTCCTTTTGTAATTGATATTATTATTAATTCATAAATATAATAATTCTCATTATTTACGATTTCACTATCGAGGTTATTTGAGAGAATGTTGAATACGAAAATAATTATTTAGGTACCTACTGATACATTTTTGATTTGCTTCATCTTATATGTATATATTGTTGTCCAATATTTATTTTTGTTTGTTTGTTCGTATTATATACGCTGATAAAACTTTGTTAAGTTATTGTTTACACTTCGTGGAAGGATATACAGGACATGAAAATTACATTTATTTTACAGTGGCGTATGCTCGTGTCGCTTTATAAGATACATGGACGGGAGTGAAGCAGTAGGTAAATGCTAGTAGTAAATAATAATTACTATTTTAAGTAACTTAACCTTATCTAGATAGTTACATAAAATCTATTTTATGATTTTTATTATAATAAATATTTAAAATGAATGTTAGAATAACAAATAACATTCTCCTGATCTTTAAAAAAAAAAACATTATAAAGATATTCTTGCAGCGGTAACGTTAAATTTAGGCGTAATTTGGGAAGTTTATGTTTAAATATTCATTATAATTTATAGTATATTGTTGTGGCGAGGCAAAGGTAGTAAAAAGTTGGGACGCAAGTGGATCTCGAGCAATAAATCGCGTTAGTCCCGTGATTCATAGCTTGTCCGGGTGAATACGATTATATTAAATATGATTTATATATTTATAATCTAAATATATAAATAAATATTTCTTTTATTTTATTATAAACTTAGGCTGACTTATGTCATACCTTGAACTTATTTTATTAGTTAAAGTTTTATTAAATTCTAAAATTAAATAAACTAGACTGGATTGCCCACAGTTTAAGAAGTGAAAATTCACCACATAACTTGGAAAAAACTTTTATTTTTTTTAACTCTTTGGATTTCCTCGTGTCTTCTCTAACATACGTAGCATTGTCAGAATAATTTGCGCATTTGTAGCACGGAAGCACGCCATATTATGAGAAAAAAAGAAAGAAAAAAATTAGCTATCTTTTAAACTTGTATTTTTAATTTATTTTTCTATCGTATTACAGCCTTATAATAAATAAATATTTATTGTATAACTACCCAATGTATCATCACTACATAGTATAAAACAAAGTCGCTATCCGCCGTCTGTCTGTCCCTATGTATGCTTAGATCTTTAAAAATACGCAACGGATTTTGATGCAATTTTTTTTAATAGATAGAGTGATTCTTAAGGAAGGTTTATATGTATAATACATGCATAATATAATAGAGAAACGCTGATAAATTTAGAGGTTTCTAATGTGATGTCGTAAATAAGCACGTTTTTTTACGCTTATATTGCAAACGCTGGCTGAACCCTACGAGATAGACCAAAATAATGTACTACAGTATTGTCCACCTTAAAAAGTTCAACAAAAAAGTCCGCGATGGTATATGTCTATCTCTTAGGGATAACCCACCATAACCATTTTTTATCCTTTACTAAAAAATGGTTATTTACGAAGTGATTTTAAACAATACAGCATTAATCCTTATCCAATGAAGTACCTTAAATAAATTGTGCATTTATTATAGATCAATATGCTTTTTACAGCATGTAATTTAAGTGAATATTTCCGAAGATATTACAAATTTAAAATGCAGGGACGTAGTTATTGCGGCGCCGCGGCGCCTAGGAGACACCCTTATCTGCCATTTCATTCTGAGCCCCGACAGGGGCTCCCAATTTCTAGGCCGAGTCTCAGTACCCCCCCCCCCCCCCCCCCCCCCCCGGTGACGCTGTCAAGACCTGTAGGGCCAACAGCAATACGCATTCAGAAAAAAAAAACGCGCTTCGCCCTATAGCACATCATGATTTGCAACAATCGCACGCGTTTGTCAGCGCTCTCTTGCAAGGAAAACATCATCTATTTCTATATCTATATCTATACTAATAATAAAATTCTAGCGGGTCGCTGTCTGTACATGGATGATATTTGTAAAAAAATATTATCGGGGGCCTTTACCAACGCAACAGAAGCCAAAACAATAATTTTTAGAATTCTTATCTGTTTGTCTGTTTATCTGTTTGTCTGTTTATCTGTGCGTTTGTGCACGCTAATCTCAGAAACGGCTTATCCGATTTAGATGCGGTTTTCACTAATATATTGTAGTAAGCTTCACTTAACATTTAGTGTTTGTTTCATGTCAATCGGTTCATAAATAAAAAAGTTATGTCAATTTAAGGAATCACGTCGAACATTTTTTTGTGCTTTTCACTAAATGCATTAAAGTATATATGGTAATTTAATTTTTTTTTTGTCAGTCTGTCTGTCTGTTTGTTCCGACTAATGTCTGAAACGGATGAACCGATTTTGATGATACTTTTACTCAAAGTTAGCTAATGGTATAAGGATTAACTTAGACTTACTTCTATTTCAGTTTTTTTTTTTTTTTTATATAAATAAACAAAGAAAGCGTTACGACAAAACAAAATTAAAACCAATGAAACAGTGAACAATATTTGATTTCAATGGGAATGATATATATCATAAAAATATAATAATTATACAAATAATATTATATTTAGGGTAAATTCTTAATTGAACATGACAGGCCGAATTCGAAACTATAAGGAGTAGCGGATGAGAATTCGTGGAACGGAAGAAACATTCAATATTATAAGAAAGCATTGAGAATATGTTATACTACTACAATATTGTTACTTTCAGTAAATAATTAAATATTAAGATTATTTGTTGTAACGCTAATAGCGGGTACAATCACAGAGTCTTAATGTTTCAAAAAAATGTAGATTTTCAATTTAATTGTCTAAACCTATCTACTATAGGTAACGGAGTAGGTGACGTGAAATTAACAAACATAAAAGAAGTAACTTTAAGTTGTTTATTTTATAGACTTCCGATTGTGTTATACCACATCGCCCTGCTTCGTTACTTTAGGAGGTGACTAGCATTTTGATGCAGCCTATAAACGAATTGTTCGAACTAATGTAGAGATTTCCTAGACATAACGGGACCCAATGATTGTATCCTAACATCATCTACTTATATTTGGTGATAAGCAATATTAAGTCAAGCCACACCGACATTATTTTGAGAAAATGGCGTATAAAATGTCAAATCTTTTCTAATATATATTTTTTAAGAAGTATATAACCATCTGTCCTGTTCTTTTTTGATACAGGGTTTAATGAAATCAAAGCAGGTTATATATAATTTTTTTAGTTTATAAATGACTTGAAAATATTTTGGATTCTGTTAAATAGAACACATTACTGCCTATCAGCATCCATTTAGGGCTACATCATATTCTAATTTCAAATTTTCACTTTTGAATGTTGATTATGTCCCTGTAGAATCGATTACTTAACTTTTATTTAATGTAAGGATTTAATTTGTATCATTTTTTAAAAAATACTTTTACTTTAATTTGTTTTTTATTATTACTTCCCAGAAGTTGATTAATACAATTGACACTATCGGGTGATGCAATCATACAGGATGTGTTATTTTATTAAAAATTTGCGGGTTCTATTTTTGGCTAGAAAAAATATCAAAAAATGAATAATGCAGTTTTAGTATCTAAGCCCGGTTAAAAAGAAAACACCCTATACCTATATAATATACAAGTGAACCTCGGCGGAAAATACTGTTTTACAGACGAAATTTAAAACTGGCACAAAGCACGTTTCAACATTTATTGTTAAAAAACCAATAAGGAATTCCCTACCTGAGTTAGTGCCTTACGATAAATAGAATTAAGAAGTTGTATGTTTATTATTAAAGGTAGCTTAAGTTACTCCTTATAACCCGTCACGATCAAAATCGGTCCAACCGTTTAAGAAATTAGTCGGAGCACCGTACCGTATATACTTATAAATCGACCACGAGACTCTTTAAGTATATTTCGCAATTTCTTATAATTTCATATTTTACCTACCAGCCATGTTAAAAAATCACCTTCTATATTATACAAGGAGAAGGGCGGCGGAAAAGCAGTTTTACAGTCCATATATAAAAGACTGGCACAAGCTGGCACCGCGGAAGAATTCCCTACTACATTTAGTGTCTGCTTATAGTTACAACCAGAAAGTCCCCAAATCCAAAGTAATAAGCTCCTTTCTTGAGAAGCACCGCAAACTGCAGCCTTGCTTTGCATGAGACATACTAAGCATTCTGTAATTCACGCGAACGAAGTCGCGGGCACAGCTAGTAGTATAATAAAATATACAACGATATTTTTGGACTGGTAACACTTGTGGGCGTTGCCGGAAAGTCCTAACAAAGTTTCATCACAATCCTATCAATGGTTTTGGAACGCAAAGAGGACAAAAATCCAAGCATTACTTTTTATTGAAATTATAGATTGAAAGGCAAACTGATCTTTGTAAAGTTTTTTTTTATAAGAAAATCGGTAGTCAGAGTACACAATTCCAATGAGATATTGATGAAATGCATTTCAGTTATATTTGAAATAAAAAGTAAAATGGGAAAGGTCAAAAATCGTAATATAGTGAAGTCACGTTCCGAGTCGTTCGCGCTGAGCTCTCAGTGACTGACTCGGCAAATATCCATTTTGCAGCACCCTTGTTATAAGTTCCTTACTTGGCGCCTCGTAATGGATGTCACTTTATGTTTCTTTTTCATTTCAAAGTTTTTCACTTCAGAATTGTCAACGGAGTGGAACGTTTAATGCGGTTAATGCGCGTGGAGTGGAAGTGCTGACCTCTTTAACTTAACTGGTGTAAACGTATTTATTACTTTATTTATTTGATGATTTTAAAAGTATTGTTATAATATCATCTTTTTTTTATTTCCACATCACGTTTTTTGGTGTAAAATTTATTGGTTTTATCCTTCATTAAGGTAGTTATGTTTTTAAAATATGATGAAATTATTTTAGTTCAAATTTGTCAGGTTACTTAATTATAGACAGTGAGCCCGTCATCTGATTTGAAAAACTAATTGTATTAGTATTATACTATAATTATTTTCCGACTCAAAGTAATTATGCCTAAAACATATATTTGTAATAATATAAAATTCTACGAACTCGAATATTGAAGTCGCAACCTTCACCGTCAGAGATATGTATATCCATTATCACTATACGGACGGTCGTCTAAAACATTGTTTAACAAATTGATAAATTATACGCTAGCATAAATCAAGCATAATAATTTATGTACTCAAAACTTTGGTGTCAGTGTAAACAGCAGCTGCCGGGACGCGACCTAAGTCCCATCGTCACCAGAATATAAACGCGAATTGTGTATTTTATTCAAGAACAAAGAGTGCTGTCCGTAATGTGATGAATATTGAAAGCGGGCGGCGGTTAAATAAAACACTGAGGCTAAAGGCTGAATATTACATCGCTCTCCCAACCTCAGACCGACCCTCCGGCGTTATAACAATAGCAGAATTGTGAATACATTATAAAAAATTACAAAGTACCTGTTCGTTTCAAAAATTACTATTTTTTTAATTATAAAAGAATGGTTAAATAGGGTTATTATATTTATATTGCCTAAATAAGGTTATGTTATTTTTTCAACATATAACGCTAAACTTTACTCTTAAAATAAATGGTTTATGCTCATATCAAATATAAAAATACATAAATTACTGGTTGATTATTTGTTACAACTAATAATTAACAAGCTACATAATAAAATAAAAAAATAAAATAAAAATAAAAAATGTAATTCATATATATACATTTGTAGGAAATTGAAATTACAAATACTTCGTGCGATTTAAACGGTATTTTCAGGTAGCACATTCATTGTAGCATCCCTTAGCGATTAATAATCGTAAACTAATTTATGAACCCGCTCTTACTGGTATCTAATTCAAACAGTCGCAGATAAACACTCTCTTATCTCAAACTCATAAACCGTGTTGTTGGTACATAAGGAACAAAAATACAAAATGTAAAATTTCAAAATTGTAAACAGCTACAAATAAGTTAGCATAGAATAACAAAAAGCTACTAGTAACGCTCCCTACATAGCATCATTCTGAGAGCATAGAAATAACTCACATTCCGCCGGCTCATCAATAACTGGATGTTTTATACTGAGAGAAGAGTGCAGAGATTGATGATAGCCACTCAAATGCATTCACGAATAACAGACAAAAGAAAGACAGATTCCAGAGGACTATCAAGTGTAGTTGTCAGTGAACTCGGGAATTGAAGTGAAAGGGTGGGAATGCATAAGAAATGTACTATTTGAATTGTTTATACATATGAGTGTGTTAGAAATAGCATGGCTAAATTTATTTTTATTAATTTTTCAGTCGGATTTTTAGTTAATATATTGAATAAAGTTGTCAATCAGTTTATAGCGTACTCATTAAGCTTTTTTATATCTTTCTTGATTATATTAAAGTAATTTAATGTTTTTAGTAAGAATAGCGCAATGTAGTCAATATTTCGATTGGGTGCCTTTCTTAAAGGGAGTCAGCTCTAATAAATATTTTAACCATTAACATTTAATTTTATAATTCGAATATTAGGGTCTCGCGGAACTCTAAGATTGACTCTAACTCTCTGATCTAAGATTAGGCCGTTCAAACACACAAAAAAAACCTCTTGAATTTTCTAAATACAAATTATAATTATATATAAAAGTATAAAGTATTGATAGATAAACAGATTTACAGTTGAATGTATACTAATCGGATGATACATAAATGGTATTACGGGCAGGTCTAGTGGGATATTGTATCACTCGAGTCGGCTTAGCTAAACTTCATTAGCCAAGTTTGCATATCAAAGCTACATTGAATTACGACATCAAACGCGTGGACTACATTGTCTGTGTTGATTTTTTTCATTAATTGATTCGAGAGATACAGAAAATTTTTTAAACGCGTTCTTTGTAAAATACATAATTCATATTTCTAATTAAATATACTATTTTGTGAACGTGTTAATCTCAGAATTGAATAGATCGTATTCAAAAATATTTAAGTTTTAAATAAATAATTTATTGAGGCAGACAATAGGTTATTATCACGGTAAAACTGTTAAGACCTAAATAGAACGTGTTTATAAACGTCAAATAATTTGGTAAGTATTAAAATTTAATTGAAATTATACCACATGGAACTACTAGTCTTGACGTTAACTTACTAAATTAAAGATCATGTAATTGTATAGATAACGATATTTTTTTTCATTTAATCTAGATGTTTTATTTTGTCTACGATTAAAGTAAATAACATATATGATTTATTCATTACCCGATGGTAATTATTTCTTTTGTCTATGGGAGATCCAGATAAATAATTCATGCATTCACTTGCTAGTTGACTTATTTATTCGCTTGTTTATCAAACAAAAATAACAACATATAATATAAACATATAAACAATTTATTAGTACATGTCAAATATATCAACCGGCATTCGTACACGTGCCACCTGACAGCAGATGAAATTCTTGTTATACTCCAAACATTTATCACTATCCTGTATCACTTTGTCCCAGGGACAGGCTCTGCTTTTTATACAAACGCCACGGCTGTCAGCACAATTTATCCAAAAACCATCTGAAAATAGAAGATTTTTTTGGGTTATACAATACATCTATAGTTATACTTAATATTATAAAGAGGTTAAATTAGTTTGTAAGTTAATATGTAAGGAGTTCTTGAGAGGAAAAATTCTTTTTACGTTGGATTGACCGTTTATTGAGGAAGTTCATAGGCTATATTACATCACGCTGTGGCGAAATATGTTGTATCTCATAGGAGCGAAACAGTAACCATAACGCGAGTGAAACCTCGAGCGGCAGCTAGTGGTACATAATTTTGATTTTGCGAGACTATTATTTGACTAACAGTTTGTACAATATTTATTTATTTAATGAACTAGAAACAAAAGTAACAAAGTTAATATGAAATATAATATACAAAAAGGAGAAACTTAAATATTTTTAAATAGTAATATTTAGTGTACAATTTATGTCCGCGCGTAATGGCAGCAAGAATGCTAGCAGATATCTTTATATCGTGATTCGGTTTCTCTGATCTGATCCCAACCGAATGAGGCAATAAGACGATGATTATAATATTGATGTTACATTCAATAAAAAAATTGAAAGGGTTGCTGCGGTGTATGTGGATAAAAAGTTTACTGGAGGGATAAATATAGGCCCCTAAACATGCGTTTACAAATTATTTTTAATACGCCACGTCATGCGGATATCATAAGATGGATATTAATAGAATTCGGCAATTTGCAGGGCATAGAAAAAAAAACACATTTAATAACCACGTAAACGAAATTGTTTTAACAGCGATTTTCTAGGTTCGAGAAAACCATAATATAATACAATGTAGGCACTCCTCTTCTGTTAATATTTTTTTATAATAGAAGTAACACTTCCGAAAAATTGCAGGGCCTGTTCAAAGAGTTTTTTTTTCATAATATTAACTAAATTAAAATTATTAATTTCAATAATCTATGATATTGAAATTGTATTTTATTAAAGCTATAACATGGAAAATATCATTAAAAACCACCGTGATAAAAATGTCTCGGAAATTGCACATTCAACGAAAACAAGAATGCACATGATTCTCACTATAACGAGTCTATTTTCCACCTTTTCAAGCCTCACCTGCCAAGGCCACCATGTAAGGATGCGATCAAGTGAAACTGTCGAGTTGTTTGCCGGTTCTTCTTGGTAGAATCTACATTCCAAACCGGTGGTAGCTTCATTATTGATGTAATTTTTTTTATATTTATTGACGATTCAAAAGCGCTCGTGAGAGCCTACTTGAATAAAGTATATTTTGATTGATTTTGTTTAATGAGTGATGAATACCGTATACTATTATAACACTTGACATCTCGATTTGATATTTATAGATAACTAGTAGTTGTTCGCGGCTACGCCCGCGTATATTTTGGAAGTTCAGCTAAATAAATCTACCAGCGAAATTGTTTCTGTTCCAGGATTTAATACCCCCTATAAGGGACGATTTTGAAATTCTGGGATACATGTATTTAGTTATTCTCCCTAAGTAATGTTTATGCTGAATTTAAGGATAATTGGTCAAAAAAATAAATTTTCTCCGTACAAACTTTACAACCCCCTTGTACCCCAGTGTGGAATAATAGTACCCTGTTTTCTATTTAACATTTCATTACTATCATCCAGAAGTATGTGTATTAAGTTTTAAGTTAATACGACCACGGAATAAGATTTTGCATACAGACGTTTTTACCTCTTTTCACCCTCTTAGGGGCGAATAATCAAAAAACCCTTTCTTAGTGGATGCCTACAACCTAAAATCCACCTATTGCCTAAATTTCGAGTTCGTAGCCCCAGCGGTTTAGGCTCTGCGTTGATGAATCAGTCACCCCAAGTGATTTTATATATATAGATAGATTAAGATTATTATAGGTACTTACTTTGTTCCGAAACATAATTAAAGGTTTGCAAATGTTCTGGAAACACTCTATTATGATACAATGATTTAGAATTAACGGATATTTCAATAAAATTAACCATAAACATTAAAACAAGGCAGAGATTTAAATTGTAAGACTTCGACATTTTGCTCGTATTTTATCGCAGAAGCGAATACCCGTACAACGGTTTTTAAACGCCTAATTAAGTTGAACACGATACTTTGATTAGTGTATTATTAAAGTATAGTACAATTATTTGATTAGAGTACTATAGAGAAGTATTACGACTAAAAAATTAAAAGTCCATGCGTATTTTACGAATTAAATATATATATATATATATATATATATATATATATATATATATATATATATATATATATATATATATATATATATATATATATATATATATATATATTTTTTTTTTTAATTAAACCGACTTCAAAAAGACATAAAATAAATGTTTTCTACAACATTATGTGGCTATCTGTGGTCTTCATCATCAGTTCCACTTTACCAAAAGTGACTTTCTGAGGGTGAATACATAAGTCACTTTAAAAAATACCTAAATCGGTATAGGTGTGCCTATAATATTTGAGGAGTTCCCTCGTTTTCTCCAGGATCCCAGTATCAGATTTTGACCTGAAAACAATGGGACCACTTCGAAAGTATACTCTTTCAAATAAAAAAACAAAATTTGAAAATCGGTCCACAAACGACGGAGTAATCGGTGAACATTCATAAAAAAGTGCCCGGCGAATTGAGAGCCTCCTCCTTTTTTGGAAGTCAGTTAAAAGTAATAGTGTAAACCTGAATCGAGATGGTCTATTTGTTATATGATGTAGATATCAGCTGATGATCCCGGCTCTAATTCCGGCTAGAAGCGCGTTTTTGTTTAAGTTCCTCTCGTATTCGATGGTGAAAGAAAAAATTTTGAAGAAACGATCGTAATCCGCACTGCTACTCCAGTGCGGATTACGATCATAACCTACTCATTAATAGGAGACCTGGCTTATGCCCAGCTGTGGGATATTTTAAAATTGTATTTATCAATGATTGAGTTTTACACAAAAAATTAAAAAGTAATTTAATAGTATAATTGTAATCCTTTTGTTTCAAGTTAATTTTCATTCCAGACTCAATAACAAAGGTACACAGATATCTTAATTAATTCTATAGCGGATTTCGTCAAATCTGACCTTACTTTGGAATTTGGCATCGTTTGTCTGGCGAAGGGCTCTTTTTAATTATTTCGCTTCGTGATTTATGTTGTTCTATCGACCTTCTCCTAAGTGGTTTTTTCTTCTAACATTAAGGTGAAATTGGAAATATTATTAAGTGTTTTTGTCGTAGCTCATGCCACATCAACTTACCATTTTTTATCATGAAAAACCTTTTAAGATTTCGTTGCAAAGTAAATTTCGTTGAAACAAAACTTAGTTGTATTTGTATCCGTTTCTAGAAGTCATAAAAGAAGATATCGTTTTATGTTATTACGTGAGGCGAAAAATAAAGGCGGGTACAATAAAACTATTGTCTTTTATCTTGTTATTATTCTCTCCGGTACTGTTAAATACTGACTCGTGAAATTAACAAGTTAATTTCTATGGCAATTTGTTTTATAGTCAGTGTTAAAATCTTTGTCAAGAACTTTCCATAATACATGTTAAATAACGCCTCATTTTGTTCGGAAAAGCACTTCGCAAAATATATTGCCACTCAAGCTTCACACTTTGGAGTGTAGCGCCACATTCAGCTCGCAGGGAAGTGGGAACGCCTCTGTAACAATGTTTTGGGTAAAACTTTTAGGTCACATACGATGAGACTACTTTAGACCGCCTATTTGATCATATTTTTGTTACAATTTTATTTAAAAACATAAAGGTATCTTGTAGTAAGATGAAAAAAATGCAGATTTTTTTTTTATTTTAATGTCAACTCATTGCGAATGTTTGTTATCTCATTTACTGGTTTAAAAAAAAAATTAAAAATGTAGATACATTACTTTTGTTTTTTTTTCGACTAAAATAGATTAGAGTTATTGCTTGATAATCGATTGAAAAAAACTAGAGTCTAGCATACTTTTTGAGCTTAAAAAAATGTATTTTTGAATTTTAGTATTTTTTAGTCTTAGATTGAAAAATATTTCAACAAACAAATCGTTATTTTATTCAGGTCATTCGAATAAATAGCTGTGGCGTAAATGACTTGTGATGTCTTTTACACGTCTCATTAAAGTACATGCTCTGATATAATAAGGTTATATCTAACAATGGCTCCGTTAAGTAATTGGATTTTCTTTTATTAGAATTTTGGTGCTATATTTTGAATTTTATCTTTCACATTTTTACTGATGATAGGATCTATTACGGTTTTAATCGTAAATGGTATATTTATTAATTTAACTGATTTTACCCTCCTATTTATTTCTGGACCTATAAATGATAGTGAAAAAAAAAGTAAATTAAATATAATTAGTATAGTATAGGTATTAGTAATAGTATTTCAGTTATCATTTATTCTTTGTTTTTAACGATAAAAGACAATATTTTAAATAAGATAAAATAATTATTTTAGTGATCAAGTTATATTTTAAAGTTATTAACGCTGACGATAATGTATATGTAATGTTTTTAGTAATAGTGCAAACAAAGAATGTTGCAGTAATAAACTATTCCGCAACTTCACTTGATCGATAATTATATATTTAATTTTATAAGGCGTTATAAACAGAAAATATTTATGGATAATTTTGAATATTTTATCTATATTATCTGAAGTAATAATTTTATTAAGAGAACATTTTACTTATATAATAAATGTAAATACCCATAATCATGATTTTAATAAAAATAAACTAAAACTTTTTGTGGTTCGGAAATTTGAATAATTAATTATTGAAATGTCAAAACTAGCTTAGGGTTACCTCAATTGGCTTTTAAAAATGCTTTAAGAAATATATCTTTTTAAAACAACACAAATAATTAAACTTTGTTACTTAAAATTAAAATATCAAAGAGAAATTTATTAAAATAATTAAGTACGAATATTTAATTTACTTTTCATTAACGTTCTTGATTAAATTCAAGGACGTCTTAATATCATCTGTACTTCGCTTTGTAGATTACTTCTTTACATAAAAACCTTAATTAAAAATGCTCTTAATGTGAAATAAGTGAGACGTCAAAAATACTTTTAAATGACACCTTAACAAATCAGTAAAGGTATCATCTAAAAGTTAATCGGTTTGTATTTAATGTTATTTTGATTAAACATTATTTATATTTATTTGCCGTTAAGCCATTAGTAGACGATTACATTATTATCTCTACGTTTCTGAATTGCGACTGATAATATCTTGATGCGATCTCAAAGACAGATTATCGCTTACTTGATAACAATGACTGTAAACATATTATGTTATATTGTTAGTTGGATTATGTTGCTAATTACTTTTTAATTACATAATTATAGCATTATAAAAATGTATTGTAATAAAGAATTAATAAAGAGAATATTGAATCTTTATAAGTGTACATACGTAGTTATAACATACATAGTAATAATTTTTCTATAAAAAAAGCGAAATATTTTTTTTTAATATGATATAAGTTTTATTAAGTAAAATAATAAAAAGGAATTGGGCTCGTCCGGGATTTGAACCCGGGACCTCTCGCACCCTAAGCGAAAATCATACCCCTAGACCAACGAGCCAACTGACGAAATGTCGAAAAGTACTTTTTTTTTGTTAGGCATAAACATATTGTAGACTATTGTGTAGTTTAAAATTATTAATAACTGGCATTGCCTTGCTGTTTCATCCACATTGATTTGAGGAAAAATTACATTTCTATAATGTTTACAATTTTGTTTTCGCGAATTTTTTATTATTTTTCTAATTAAAATAAATAATTTAAAAATTAAAAAAAGAAGTATCCTATGTTACTCCTTGTAATATTAGCTATCTGTGAGTGAAAGTCCCGTCAAAATCGGTCCACCCGTTTTAGAGATTAGCCGGAACAAACAGGCAAACAGAGAAACAAAAATTTTGAAAATTGTCTTTTTCATGTAAGTACCGCGTATACTCATATGCATTTAGTTAAAAGATTTTTAATTTAAATAATAAACAGACACTCATATCAATTTCATTGATTATTATAATAGATTATGAGATATAGATTTACTTGCTCATAGAAAGCATTTTCGAACGTGAACGCGCTAATTAACAAAAAAAAAAAATATAAGAAATTTGATTGAATTAACATTGAAAAATATAAAAAATTAAAAAACAAAACGTTAATGTATAGATATATTTAAAATAAATGAATTAGGACGGTATCGTCATTTTTTTAGAGGCAAGTAGAGTTTTTTTTTCATGCTCACTAAAGTTAAACTATTAATGAAATCATAGCTATCAAAATTTAAACTAGAAAAAAGACGGGCTCGTCCGGGATTTGAACCCGGGACCTCTCGCACCCAAAGCGAGAATCATACCCCTAGACCAACGAGCCGCTTGTGTGATGAGTTCAAATTATAATTCATATTGCAACAGTCGACACATAAAACAGTTACACGTGGTTCATCAACCTCACCTTATATAATGACGTCATCGCGAGCCGGATTTCATGTATTGTGAAATGCGTGTCACAACAACGCCAACGAACCAATTTTATGTTATGTTTTCGATAAATAAATCAATATTTCATTTTTAAATTAATTATTTTGTAAAATCATATTATTTGCTTAATAGATCTAAAACGTAATTGCTCCGATTAGAGAAAGGTTTTAGATACGTACAATTTTTTTTAAAGATTCATTTTTACCACTTCGCCAGATCGCAGCGTAATTTATAGAAGTACGTTAATTATAATTGTTTAGTACTAAGAATATCCGTCGTAAAAACAGTAGCGTAACGAATTCTTGTTGATGAAAAACGCCTAAGGCGAGGATTACTTTTGTAAGTTTTACTCTCAAGTGCAATGTAAAACAATTATATAATCTAGTAACAGATACGTCGTAAGTAGGAACGAAAGCGAATGTAAAAGCAATAAGAAGACAATGTAATTTCTTTCAGGTATAAATCAATGAGAAATGACTTATGAAAGTCTAAAAACTTATAAGTGTAATTCCCGCCGTAACACAAACATTTGAAACGTGATAATTACTTAAATAACGTTGTAAAAAAAATATTTGAAAATCCGCTTATTGAAACAGGCAACGGAACCTTACACTGCGCGTGACTTTTTTTAACTTGACCGGTTTTTTTGTATAAAGATACTAGCTTTATCCGACATGTTTTCCAATGCCACCTAAAGTACCTATATAGATTCAAACTTCATGGGCATTCCCAGAACACTCTACCAAAGTTTTATCACAATCCGATCAGTGGTTTCGGACAATTATACGATGTATAAAGGACAACTATACAAACATTGATTTTTTTAAATAAGATATAAGACTAGTTTCTAATTTTATGTTAGCTATTAGAAAAATATTATTGGTGTCACAAAACACGTGTTGTTTTGAAGATTGTTTATGACTTTGTTTTGAACCATTTCAAGACAAGTTTGTGCAGGTGGTCGAGTAATAAACTTCATAATTTCAAATGGTGAAAATAAAGTCAGTTAGTCGAACACAGTGATTGTGAGAAAATAAACTGAATTTAAAAGTATATTTTGTGTTATTTAAATCCAAGATAAAATAAGAGGAGTAAATCAGAGTTTTTAATTGTTTATTAAATATAGTGTATAGGAATTTGAACGTATCTGTTTTGCAAGTTTGAGTAGAATACGAATATCCGCTTTACCTCAGAAGACGAGTCCTATAAAACAAGTAACAGACGCTTATTTTCAAATCACTCGTTAATTTGGTACAGACTTTATTTCTAAAAATGTGTAGTTTCAGTCTTAGTTTTATGATTCTTTATTGCATTATTTAAATTCATTAACAACTTGAGCGATTATTCAGACACATATACACATAGATATAGTGTAGTTTTCTCTTTTCTTCACTTTTAACCATTTTCTAGAAATTAATATATGAAATCTTTGTAACAATGAAATATTGGTTCAAAGTTTTCAATCTTGTTAACATAAGGTCAAACTGATAGATACACATCGCTCAATGTTAACAAGAATGAATAAGTTTTTATTGGAGAAACAAGATTTTTTTTAAAAAGGGATTCAACTTTAAAAGCAAACGAAATAAGCAATTTCGTTGAATGACAAACTTATTTCAGATATTTTGATTTTAAAACCAATCTACTAATCCGATTTTGATGAAAATTCTATGCGCCCAATCGGGGAGTATAGTCTTTCAGAAAAAAAGAATTAACCAAATCGGCCCAGTCGTTTTCGAGTAATGGGTGAAGATTCATAAAAGAGTTCCCGGCAAATTGAGAACCTCCTCATTTTTGGAAGTCGGTTAAAGACGTAACAGTACAGCGTACACTTATATTCGTTTATGTTTAGGGATTACATTCAGCAAGTAGAAAATGGATCTCGTAAAGCACATAATATAGTAGTCTAGGAATATTGTCTCGGGTTTCTCGAAACTACAGGCGACCTTTTTATTTAACACTCAAGTTTTACGCGAAAACGTCGACGTATAAGCCTCAAAATATTCTTTATAAATGGACAACCTCTTTATGACCTTAATATGTAAGTATTGGCTACGTCGTGCACAAAAACGAATAATATTTTATCGCTTTTTTATTTTATGGTATATTTAAGGTATTTTAGACATTACAGATAATTAAATTTGACCACCTTTAGCTACATTTGGTTATTTTAGAAAACAAAAAAAATGTGTGTCAGTATACATAGATAAGTTGGCGCAAAAGTGATGTCATAGTATGACATCACTTTTGCGCTGGCTTCTATTTTGTTATAAATGTAAAAAAAGCTCTGTTTTCATCACCTCCCGAATTGATGCATAACTGCGCTCGTGTTACAGAATTTTGAATTGTTGCTCGCTAAACGTCTGGCTCCAAATTGGCGATTTCTATTTTAACGTTAGCTTTCAAATCTTGCAAGGCTTATTGACAATTTATTCACTATATTTATATCTACATCATAAATGTCAAAGCACTCTAACATTTGGCGCCATCTAAAAAAAATTGCGTCCAATTCAAAGTATGATATTACTTTTGCGTCACTCTATATAAAAATATAATATACATACAATCAAACTTATACATAGATAAATTGGAAACTTTTTTGATTCATGTCGTTTACAAATAAATAAATAATATCGTCGAAGCTATAGCTAGGTTTGAAGATAGGTACTCAATCTTGATTGGCGCAAAGCGCACTCGTAAAGCCTAGCCTATCTTATACTCCAGACTCGGTGCATCCGGGTATGTATTGCGGTTCAATTTATTTACACCGCTTTCTCCCAACGATGCATCACTACGGTTTTACTTAAGAAGTCTCGTAAATAATTGATAGAATGTTTTAAAAAGTGACTATATTTTAGTTAGATACTTAAAATTATATGTTTCTATAAAACTTCTCTTTTTATCTGAGCTCAATAGTAGTAGTAGTAACGTAGAAAGTTTAAGAGTTATTTGTTTATTTGAATGAGTTTTTTTCGGAAAATACGAATTTAAAAAAATATTTGCATTATATAGCCACTTATTAAGAAAATTGTTGGACACAGTACATCACGCTGCGACACGTACATAAGTATAGGTAAGTAATTATAATATATAGGTAACAAATAGGTATGATAACCAATCTTCTAAGGATGAAAATACAATGCGAGCGAAACCGCATGGAATAGTTAGTTCTTTTATACAATTAAGATAATCCTACCGGTAGATGAGCAGAACTAATTTCAGGCGAGCGAAGCTGTAAGAAACAGCTGGTACGTGTAATTTAATAAATAGCTTTGAACATCCTTGTCTTTATAAAAAGTAATTCTACCAAAGCAAGTTAATATTACCCACCCACTTGTGCTTGGGTTTTCAGCGGAGAAAATATGTTGTGGATAGTTTAATATAGAACACTAAATTGTAGAACTATTACGTATGGAATGTCTTCAGGAATCGTTATTTTACACAGGTACTAGTGTATGTATAAAGAGAACATACATAAATATATGTATATTATTTTACACGTATGATCTTTGGAATCTAGGTAATTTGAAAAAAAAATGTACAGTACACAGATTATTTTCTCGAAAACAATTTATTTATAATCAAAAAATCTCCATTTCAATAATAATACTTGATATATTACTGTATGTAGAAATATTTTAACAAAATTATTCCATCACGTACAGCATGTGTCAGCGTTTATTTGAATGCGACCGTATGATATAACACATATACCAGTTATTATGTAAATGAAAAGCTATTCATTTGCAGTACATTGAATAGCGATACTAATCAAAACTTAGTTATCTGTGGTCGGATCATTCAAAACAGTGATAGGTTCCGCTGTACTCGTAACAATGTAGGTTTAAAATTATCTTTTCTTTATACGTGTTGAAAGGCTGATAGTAAATAATTACAAAATAATAACTGCTTTTACCAAGTTTATATACTAAAATATTTTACGAAGAATAAATAAAAGTATTAAGTGATTATTTTTACGTAGGTATACAAAAAAGTGGACAAACACAAAATTTAAAAGGACTAATAGAAAATATTTTACATGAGTTTTAAAACTTTTAAATTTCTTGTATTTCCTTATAAATTCTTCAAATGCGCTTCGAAATTTACGAGAATTGTGTTCACATAATAAAACTGTCCTTACATTTTAAACGATACATTTATTGTTCTAATCATAACCAAATAACGTTATAAATATTTATCGTAATCAATTGTTTGAACAAAAAAAAGGAATTAGCTAATTAGGTGCAGTCGTTCTGAAGTATACACAACAATTGATTTTTATTTAGTTCAATACAAATTCATAAAATTGAAATACATACTCGTAATTGATACTTTAAGTTATCCACAAAACAATATTTGTTTCGAAAGCAAAGTTAGAGACAATGCGAGCTCGATTTATTCGTTATCTGTATTTTATGCCTCTCTTTTCATAATGAGCTGTTGTTTCAAGATGGCTTCCGTTGATATTCAATTGAATGAAAAGAAGACATAAAATCTACTAGTAATTCAAAGTCATTAAAATTTACGCAAATTATTTTTAACATTTTGATAAATTTCTTTTTTATAATTGTACCGTTGATATTCATAAGTATTTGAATTATAAATATTTAAATTATCTTACGATTATATTTTAATTTGTTAATTGTAAAAAAATATGTAACTAAAATTGGCTTTGTTTTCTTAATCTAATTTAAAAGCAAAATAGGTCTTTTCAATACTTTAATAACGTTCTTATTCCCTTTATTTTGATTTTAAAAACATTGTGTTATAAAAATATATGGGACCAACCTGAAAGTATATAATGTGAAATAAGAAATAAATATTCAAAATCGATGTATAAATCACGGAGTCCTTACGTTAAAAAACGTTTAAAACCTGTAAAACACTACGCATTTAGAAACTCTTCCTTATTTGAAATCGGTTGAAAATTTTAGACAACGGGAAATAAAATATAAATGTAAATACACTGTTTTGTAGATATTGTTTGTTTAAAACATTCTTTCTAGAATTGACTTTAACGTGACCTGACCTTTACGTTTTTCTTTGATTCAGGTTCCACCCGCCGCTGCTGTCACTTTTCAAACAAAACATTATGAGTTGTGTCCTATATGACAGTCCTTTGTTATAGTAAAAATAACTCTTACTCTTTTAATAACACTGCTTTGAAAAATTTTCACTTTTAATATCAAATATATGCTCATGTACGCCAAACATATATATTTAAGCTACATTTTAACAACATATTTTTCGCATTACATTAAGTTTTTAAATTAAAGGAAGTCCTTAATTTGATAATTTTGGTAAATGCTATCATCACTCGATCATTCGACTCGACTAATTTTCTAAGTCCATGAAAAAATTTGATACGTACCTATAGACTTACACGTAAACGGCACAAATTAAATCAGGACAAAACATAACAATAAAATGTTAGTTAAATTAAAAAAATATTATAAAAAAAAAATAATTTTTCCGAACATAGGAGAATAATAATCCTTTTAAAATAAAAGTACTTAAAATATAGATAAGTTCCAATGAAAACGTAATAAAAACTCACAACAATATTTCATCGGGAAAAGTATAAAACTGCCACAGAACAACAGACTGAAATAAAAATGCCGCTATGAAACAAAATTTTCAACATAAAATGGTTGAGTGGTTCTGTCGGAGTGCTCTTGAGCGCCGCAAATGAAATAACCCCTCTTCGTTCCGAGTATCAATACTATACGGGTGAATTGAGAATTTTTATTTTTATCTCCAATTTAATGAACACTCGATTCCTACATAAGAGGAATGCTTTTCTATGATGGTTTAGTTTTTCTAAATTTTATTTGTCCGTTAAAAAATCTAGGTCAAATCCTACGAGTGGGTTCTTCAGTTTTCACATTTATTTAATAAAAGTGTTCGTCTACACTTTAATTTTAAAACTGTTACGAAACTTTCCATTTTGAATAAAATTATTATAGTAGAAAAATGTAACCTAATTCAAACAGAACTGTTGTTGTACCTATAAATGAACAAACAATCGTAACAATTGCGATAAGTTCCTCCAATAGTATATAAGATCCTAATATATTATATACTAAAACCTTCCTTAAAAAAAGGGCCTTTTCGAAGTCTCTAGATTTTTAAGTCGATTAAAAAGAACTTAGTTTAGTTGAGTTAGAAGCATAGTAGCGATGATTTTTTCGTAAAAAATAAATCTTCCATACCGTTGGATATTAATATATTCGCTACACCAATTAAAACACCATTGAGGATTCCCTCATTAGAATATAATTAAATCGACGTTAATTGATTGCTCTCTAAACGTCAAACGCCGACTTGAATGAAAATTGCTTTATTAGTGAGATCTCTGAATGAATTATTCTCTATTAGTTATTGTCATCGTATAATGATCGTCTGGCGCAGTGACAGGGAGAACGTTGATAGATTTCCTCCTGGGATTGATAACGATATTATCCACACAGATACGAGTATTTGCTTTAGACTGTGTATTGAATTATTCTTGTCTCTACCAACCGTGTTTTGAATACGCGCAGCCTAAAATCAAAAAAACACTTTATTCAAGTAGGCTTTTAAAAGCACTTTTGAATCGTCAAAACAAACAAAAGGTACTTAAATTAAGGAAAAGCTACCACCGGTTCGGAATGTAGATTCTACCGAGAAGAACCGGCAAGAAACTTGATAGGTACTCCTTTAAATTTGTGTTATTAAGTATATATATTTAAAAATTACAAATTCATATATTAAACATCCTGTAAGAAATTCAGCTATACTAAATACATACATACATATACACAATACATATTATCATCTATATAATCTTTTACAGAATAATATGCTTTAGCTATTAAAGACTTTTTAATATATTTGCATTATTCGAAACATGTGATAATAATATAACGCTTAGTAAAAGATTATTTAAGCCCTATGTTAACCGACTTCCAAAAAGGAGGAGGTTCTCAATTCGTCAGAGATTTTTTATGTTTATGTTTGGTTTTAAAAACAAATTAACTGAGATAAGTATGTTTTCCGAGTAAACGAAGTCAATTTCTTTTTTTTAAGTCTTGTTTTGTTAACTTATCTGTAAGGGTTTTTTTAATTTATTTTTTATAAAATGGCAAACGAGTAGTTTTACCGTCGCCCATAGACATTTAAAACCCAGAGGAGCCGTAAGGGATAAAAGGGAATAGGAAGTAAGGAAAGGAATTGAAGGAGGAGGTTAGTCTTCTTCACTCACCGTACGAAATACAGCTACATGAGGTACTTCACGCCGATCTTTAGTGAGAGTAAGGTACAGCCAGGTCAAGCCAGCCCGTGTACGAGCTGTAGTCATTAGACTACAGATACGCTCTACTTCATTAAAATTTTCAAAGATTGAATGGTTCCTGCTTCGTGTATAAACTCACTGTACTGTAGTATATTTCGGTTAGACATAATCTGCGTTAATTACGCATTTCCAGTGTTAAATATGCATCATGACAATTAGGCTATTATGATTATTAGTTTTGCAGTGAATCTACGAACACTTTATTGTAATTTATAACATTTAAATTTCATAGTAGTTTTAGTGATTTTACGTATGTAAAATACATTAATCCTGTTATACGTGGATTAAAATATTAATGATCACCGCGGAACCAAAAGAGCTTTGTGTGTCAATTCATTATGCGTTATAAAACCATTTTGCCGTCCAGTGGATTTTAACGGTTTAACACAAAACCTTATTTTTCATTGTTAATTATAAATACATATTATTATAATACATTTTTAATAAAAACTTGTGGCTTCGCTGGCGTCAATATAGATTTTGTTATGTGTATATAATATAAATGCCATGTACGATATGCATGGCAGTTACTCAAACTCAATATATAGTTTATTCAAATGGTTTTCATTTAATAAAGCACTTTCGAATCATCAAGTTACATGTCATTTTATTTTATAGAATTTTATAAAGCTGGTTACCCACCGATTCGGAATGAAGTCTCTAAGGAGAGGAACTGGCAAGAAACTCGATAGTAACTCTTTTAAAATGTTTTGTATATAATGTCTTTTTATTACATTTTAACTTTGTTATCCTGATATAAAAACAACACGTATCAAATCCACGCCTCTTTGTCGTTAAAATACTCTTGTATAGTATTATATTTTTTATTTAATACAGGCTTTAAACTTATTAAGTGGCAAATGTGAAACTGTTTGTGGGAGTTAATTATAGATGCGAATATCAAACCCCAAAAACCATGAAGTGTCTTTATGAAGACGAAATCTCGGTGTTAAAAGTTTATTTTTTCTTCTAGTGTTTACACAATGTCACTGTTGATACTGAAAGTAAATGCACTATACCTTCACGCAAGTGCAAACAAAGAATTGCTAAAGTTTTATCGCAATCCAATGAACGATATGGCAACTCATACAATACATCAAGATACGAACAAACGCACAAATAAATGTTAGTTTTCCATCGACTTCAAAGGAGGATATCAATTCGTTAGGGATATTTTTATGATTATTACCTCATAACTCTGTCATTTCTAAACCGAAAATATATATATTTTTTAATTAATTATTATTTTTTATTTGAAATAATTTGTTTCCAGATAGGTCCCATGGAAATTTCATCGAAGTCGGTTCAATCAAGTGTATCGACCAAGTAAAGGGAATTGTGTATTTTGCTTCTTAATTTTTATATATAAGATTAATGTGATACTAACATGTAAAGATATCCCATATATTGAGGATAAAGGTGATAAAATATCACGCTACGCTTCATAGGAGAGAACGATAACCATAAACGTCACTTAATCCGGTATCGTAAAGTGGAAACCAGGGAGCACAGCCAGTGGCATGTATTATATAAATATACAGGGTGTCAATTTCAAAAGAAAAAAAATCTTTTAAGAAATATAATTGTTGGATCTTGTAGGCTCGTATAGATCTACGTATAGGCATCATTTATAAAAAAGAATTAAAAGAAAATAGGTCATTTTTTTTTTACTTTTAAATATTGATTCTAATAACGCTGGCAAAATATCCAACACATGCCCAGTTGACACCTGTGTAACTACGCTGTTTACATCAGAATGTTTAACTTCATCTTTGTATATTATTAATAATACATGTATATTTATTCCCATTATTTCTTCAACCAAGTCAAACAAAACGTCCCATTGATGTAGTATTAAAACGTCTTTATCATTTTTGTAAATAATTCAAAATTGTGGGTTTCTGCACCTTAACATAGATTGACGGTAATAGGGCTAAATATGTTAATGAAAATGTTTTGTAAAAATAACATAACAATGTAATCGTACACGGTTAAGTACGATTATAACTCCTAAACACCTTTATAGATTGTATATCTTTAGCCTTAGAAAACTTGCACTATTCCGAGTGACATAGCATAAATAGAAAAATCAATACAGTCATGTCAGTTAATAATTTATAAACTTCCATCAAAAATATTAATCCTAATACACAATAATAGTACAGACACTAAAACATATATTTTTTTAAATTTATTTTATTCATTGTATGCATTATTATTTTCATTGGAAAGAACATGTCATTTCAATCATATTTTTGGGTATATCAACTATAGAAAATTATTAAAAAATTTAAAGGTCTATAATAATAACAAAAAGTAGCTATCAGGTATGTATGTAAAATTTATTATATATCTTCAAGTCATATATACTTATTGTTCACAAAAAACAGACAATTACACACAGAAAGAGTAAAAAAAGAAATTTACAAAGAGTCGTCTTATCGCTAAAAGAGTCATTTGTTCCAGACGACCTGACAAAAGATGAGGTTGTATAAGATAAGTACTCGTAGATGTGTCTACGAATCAAATGAATTATACTATATTATTTAAATACATAAATCTACATAAACGTAAATTAACAATTAATATATAAAATGCTAAATATACAATAAAATATTTCAAGTTGTTAAGTTAAGGATACGTAATCGCCATTTTATGTTTTTTTAATAGTACTTACAATTTTTTTCATGACAGTTGCACCCATACCATTAAAGATTAAAAAACATAAAATAATTTATGAGTGTATGTATATTTTCTGAGCTGTGTTCGTAAAACACAACTGCGAGGGACCCCTGAAACTGAAAAAAAGAAAATGAATATCAAGAAATAGCCCAAATATATACACTTGTACTGAAGTTAATGGCTATTAAAATATAGATAACTTCGATGCAACGATGATTTCGTCTAGAATATCATGAAACATGCCAATGAAAATGAAGTTAAACAACATTCCCACTGAAAATGTTTGTGCAGTACCCCCTCTGGGGTATTTAATTTCATAGTTTATGGCGCACAAGCTGCATCAACGGAGAATATAGCTTGGCGCGATAGAGATTTGCAACAGATGTTAGGTAAAAACATTTGATTAGTTTTTTATTATTTTTGCATCAATCAGTTTGTGTGATATGTGTTCAACAACGGAACTTTGGATGAATAATCTTATAAAGTAAAGATAAAAAAAAAATTGCTAAAATTGCAAGAAGGATAATTTGATCTAAAAGAAATGTTATAAAAAAGCCATTATCACTTAATAACATTTTTTGTAAAAATAATGATCTTTATATTATAAACGTTCTTTAAAACATATTACAATATTAAATAAATAAAATATGAAACTGTGCGGCGTAAAGTAGATAGTACTTCACGCCGATTATCAATGAGACTATAGTATTGACCCGTTCGAGTACCTACAGCTCATGGGTATGAGCTGTAGGTACAGCCACAGTAAAATAGTTCGTAGTGATATAAATAACAAACTAATATTACAAAAATGTCTGTCAAATCGTTTTTGAAAAAAAAAATTATTAACATCGATAAGGTTTAATTAATTTGATTTTTTTAATTCTTGAGCTATATTTTCTTTTTATTTTTCGCTCACAGATTCGTTTACCTCAACTTCGTATTTAATTTTAAAAACGGAGCCCCGAAATTTATTTTTCACATTCAATTAAAATCATTCCGCGTATTAGCACACGAAAGAATCCGGCCACGCGAGTGAGCGCCTAACCGCATATTATGAATCTTACATACTGTACAATTCGGGAGCGGACGGCGCGATTTTTACTCTGCATATTAACATTACCACTTATTGAAATATTATAACATTATTGTCTATACTAATACATACATGATACATTAAATAAATGTCTTTTAGCAATGGTGAATTTAACTTGAAAAATTACTGAATATAAATTTTTAGATGTAGTATATTTTTTAACCTAAAATTTTATTTAATTCTTTAATTAGGAAAACAAAAATATTTTTTTCTAAATTTTCGAAGTGCTAATTGAAAATCTAGCAAAATTGCGAGTGGAAATGCTAGTGGAAGGGCGAGCTTGTTTTGTCACTTCTTTCAAATTAGATGTTGAAATTTATTATTAATTTTGACAAATGTGTGAAATTATACCCATTTTAACGGTAAGAAATCAACTGGGGTTAGATTGGGCGACCTCGCGGGTTATTTGACATGGATTAGTATAGACGGCCTGCTGTATTCGGAAAATGGCCTATAGTTTCGAGTATTTGTTAAAATGCAGCGTTGTCTTATAAATTACATTATTTCCATATTGAAATTTATTTCTAACGATCAACACAAAGTACTTTTCATTGCGCGTGTAAATAGAAAATATGTTTTGTTACATTTATATTGTATCAGGTTTGATTCCTGAGTTCGTGTAGAATAGAATTTTGCATAGAGTTTTTTAATAACTTTAAAATTGGTCACATGATTGAACAAATTTCTCTAGCTCTCATAGTTTCTAATTTCTCCCTACTGGAACATCTGAATGAATCAACCTGTATATGTCACCCTCTACCTATATAGAGTGATTATAATTATACATATTTTTAATCCAAAAAACAGGTCATTCAAAAAAGGAATGTGTTTTTTGTTTCATGTTGAAAGTTCACAAAATGGACACGCGGGCATTGTTCACATAACAATACATTGTTACAATCAAATACATGGCTAACTTTATGTGGACTTTTTTGTCTCTTAATATAATACATATCCGTCGCATTGTTTACATCAACTATCAAGTTGGTTTGTTTTTTACCCGATTGACCCAGAAAGATGGTAATGTTTTTCGCAACGAAACGTTTTGTTTGTATTTATAATTGAGAGTAAGGTACAGCCAGGTCAAGCCAGCCCGTGTACGAGCTGTAGTCATTAGACTACAGATACGCTCTACTTCATTAAAATTTTCAAAGATTGAATGGTTCCTGCTTCGTGTATAAACTCACTGTACTGTAGTATATTTCGGTTAGACATAATCTGCGTTAATTACGCATTTCCAGTGTTAAATATGCATCATGACAATTAGGCTATTATGATTATTAGTTTTGCAGTGAATCTACGAACACTTTATTGTAATTTATAACATTTAAATTTCATAGTAGTTTTAGTGATTTTACGTATGTAAAATACATTAATCCTGTTATACGTGGATTAAAATATTAATGATCACCGCGGAACCAAAAGAGCTTTGTGTGTCAATTCATTATGCGTTATAAAACCATTTTGCCGTCCAGTGGATTTTAACGGTTTAACACAAAACCTTATTTTTCATTGTTAATTATAAATACATATTATTATAATACATTTTTAATAAAAACTTGTGGCTTCGCTGGCGTCAATATAGATTTTGTTATGTATATATAATATAAATGCCATGTACGATATGCATGGCAGTTACTCAAACTCAATATATAGTTTATTCAAATGGTTTTCATTTAATAAAGCACTTTCGAATCATCAAGTTACATGTCATTTTATTTTATAGAATTTTATAAAGCTGGTTACCCACCGATTCGGAATGAAGTCTCTAAGGAGAGGAACTGGCAAGAAACTCGATAGTAACTCTTTTAAAATGTTTTGTATATAATGTCTTTTTATTACATTTTAACTTTGTTATCCTGATATAAAAACAACACGTATCAAATCCACGCCTCTTTGTCGTTAAAATACTCTTGTATAGTATTATATTTTTTATTTAATACAGGCTTTAAACTTATTAAGTGGCAAATGTGAAACTGTTTGTGGGAGTTAATTATAGATGCGAATATCAAACCCCAAAAACCATGAAGTGTCTTTATGAAGACGAAATCTCGGTGTTAAAAGTTTATTTTTTCTTCTAGTGTTTACACAATGTCACTGTTGATACTGAAAGTAAATGCACTATACCTTCACGCAAGTGCAAACAAAGAATTGCTAAAGTTTTATCGCAATCCAATGAACGATATGGCAACTCATACAATACATCAAGATACGAACAAACGCACAAATAAATGTTAGTTTTCCATCGACTTCAAAGGAGGATATCAATTCGTTAGGGATATTTTTATGATTATTACCTCATAACTCTGTCATTTCTAAACCGAAAATATATATATTTTTTAATTAATTATTATTTTTTATTTGAAATAATTTGTTTCCAGATAGGTCCCATGGAAATTTCATCGAAGTCGGTTCAATCAAGTGTATCGACCAAGTAAAGGGAATTGTGTATTTTGCTTCTTAATTTTTATATATAAGATTAATGTGATACTAACATGTAAAGATATCCCATATATTGAGGATAAAGGTGATAAAATATCACGCTACGCTTCATAGGAGAGAACGATAACCATAAACGTCACTTAATCCGGTATCGTAAAGTGGAAACCAGGGAGCACAGCCAGTGGCATGTATTATATAAATATACAGGGTGTCAATTTCAAAAGAAAAAAAATCTTTTAAGAAATATAATTGTTGGATCTTGTAGGCTCGTATAGATCTACGTATAGGCATCATTTATAAAAAAGAATTAAAAGAAAATAGGTCATTTTTTTTTTACTTTTAAATATTGATTCTAATAACGCTGGCAAAATATCCAACACATGCCCAGTTGACACCTGTGTAACTACGCTGTTTACATCAGAATGTTTAACTTCATCTTTGTATATTATTAATAATACATGTATATTTATTCCCATTATTTCTTCAACCAAGTCAAACAAAACGTCCCATTGATGTAGTATTAAAACGTCTTTATCATTTTTGTAAATAATTCAAAATTGTGGGTTTCTGCACCTTAACATAGATTGACGGTAATAGGGCTAAATATGTTAATGAAAATGTTTTGTAAAAATAACATAACAATGTAATCGTACACGGTTAAGTACGATTATAACTCCTAAACACCTTTATAGATTGTATATCTTTAGCCTTAGAAAACTTGCACTATTCCGAGTGACATAGCATAAATAGAAAAATCAATACAGTCATGTCAGTTAATAATTTATAAACTTCCATCAAAAATATTAATCCTAATACACAATAATAGTACAGACACTAAAACATATATTTTTTTAAATTTATTTTATTCATTGTATGCATTATTATTTTCATTGGAAAGAACATGTCATTTCAATCATATTTTTGGGTATATCAACTATAGAAAATTATTAAAAAATTTAAAGGTCTATAATAATAACAAAAAGTAGCTATCAGGTATGTATGTAAAATTTATTATATATCTTCAAGTCATATATACTTATTGTTCACAAAAAACAGACAATTACACACAGAAAGAGTAAAAAAAGAAATTTACAAAGAGTCGTCTTATCGCTAAAAGAGTCATTTGTTCCAGACGACCTGACAAAAGATGAGGTTGTATAAGATAAGTACTCGTAGATGTGTCTACGAATCAAATGAATTATACTATATTATTTAAATACATAAATCTACATAAACGTAAATTAACAATTAATATATAAAATGCTAAATATACAATAAAATATTTCAAGTTGTTAAGTTAAGGATACGTAATCGCCATTTTATGTTTTTTTAATAGTACTTACAATTTTTTTCATGACAGTTGCACCCATACCATTAAAGATTAAAAAACATAAAATAATTTATGAGTGTATGTATATTTTCTGAGCTGTGTTCGTAAAACACAACTGCGAGGGACCCCTGAAACTGAAAAAAAGAAAATGAATATCAAGAAATAGCCCAAATATATACACTTGTACTGAAGTTAATGGCTATTAAAATATAGATAACTTCGATGCAACGATGATTTCGTCTAGAATATCATGAAACATGCCAATGAAAATGAAGTTAAACAACATTCCCACTGAAAATGTTTGTGCAGTACCCCCTCTGGGGTATTTAATTTCATAGTTTATGGCGCACAAGCTGCATCAACGGAGAATATAGCTTGGCGCGATAGAGATTTGCAACAGATGTTAGGTAAAAACATTTGATTAGTTTTTTATTATTTTTGCATCAATCAGTTTGTGTGATATGTGTTCAACAACGGAACTTTGGATGAATAATCTTATAAAGTAAAGATAAAAAAAAAATTGCTAAAATTGCAAGAAGGATAATTTGATCTAAAAGAAATGTTATAAAAAAGCCATTATCACTTAATAACATTTTTTGTAAAAATAATGATCTTTATATTATAAACGTTCTTTAAAACATATTACAATATTAAATAAATAAAATATGAAACTGTGCGGCGTAAAGTAGATAGTACTTCACGCCGATTATCAATGAGACTATAGTATTGACCCGTTCGAGTACCTACAGCTCATGGGTATGAGCTGTAGGTACAGCCACAGTAAAATAGTTCGTAGTGATATAAATAACAAACTAATATTACAAAAATGTCTGTCAAATCGTTTTTGAAAAAAAAAATTATTAACATCGATAAGGTTTAATTAATTTGATTTTTTTAATTCTTGAGCTATATTTTCTTTTTATTTTTCGCTCACAGATTCGTTTACCTCAACTTCGTATTTAATTTTAAAAACGGAGCCCCGAAATTTATTTTTCACATTCAATTAAAATCATTCCGCGTATTAGCACACGAAAGAATCCGGCCACGCGAGTGAGCGCCTAACCGCATATTATGAATCTTACATACTGTACAATTCGGGAGCGGACGGCGCGATTTTTACTCTGCATATTAACATTACCACTTATTGAAATATTATAACATTATTGTCTATACTAATACATACATGATACATTAAATAAATGTCTTTTAGCAATGGTGAATTTAACTTGAAAAATTACTGAATATAAATTTTTAGATGTAGTATATTTTTTAACCTAAAATTTTATTTAATTCTTTAATTAGGAAAACAAAAATATTTTTTTCTAAATTTTCGAAGTGCTAATTGAAAATCTAGCAAAATTGCGAGTGGAAATGCTAGTGGAAGGGCGAGCTTGTTTTGTCACTTCTTTCAAATTAGATGTTGAAATTTATTATTAATTTTGACAAATGTGTGAAATTATACCCATTTTAACGGTAAGAAATCAACTGGGGTTAGATTGGGCGACCTCGCGGGTTATTTGACATGGATTAGTATAGACGGCCTGCTGTATTCGGAAAATGGCCTATAGTTTCGAGTATTTGTTAAAATGCAGCGTTGTCTTATAAATTACATTATTTCCATATTGAAATTTATTTCTAACGATCAACACAAAGTACTTTTCATTGCGCGTGTAAATAGAAAATATGTTTTGTTACATTTATATTGTATCAGGTTTGATTCCTGAGTTCGTGTAGAATAGAATTTTGCATAGAGTTTTTTAATAACTTTAAAATTGGTCACATGATTGAACAAATTTCTCTAGCTCTCATAGTTTCTAATTTCTCCCTACTGGAACATCTGAATGAATCAACCTGTATATGTCACCCTCTACCTATATAGAGTGATTATAATTATACATATTTTTAATCCAAAAAACAGGTCATTCAAAAAAGGAATGTGTTTTTTGTTTCATGTTGAAAGTTCACAAAATGGACACGCGGGCATTGTTCACATAACAATACATTGTTACAATCAAATACATGGCTAACTTTATGTGGACTTTTTTGTCTCTTAATATAATACATATCCGTCGCATTGTTTACATCAACTATCAAGTTGGTTTGTTTTTTACCCGATTGACCCAGAAAGATGGTAATGTTTTTCGCAACGAAACGTTTTGTTTGTATTTATAATTGTATGTATTCATGAATGTCCGTGTCATTGTGACCTCTTATACTCTAAACAAGAAAGATTCCATTATATTCGTATTATTCCCCGGAGTGGAAGCAAGAAATTAACATAGCGGACTTAAAACTGTCAATCCTGGTGAATCGTTTTGACCTCTTGTAGCCCAAACAGATTGATCGATTTTGAAATACGAGGTGTTGTTATTAGGTAGGTCCAATTTTTAAATTTTTTTATGGACTTCGAAAAAGAAGGAAGTTCTATGATCGGTTGTATGTATTTTTTTATTAATTATTGTTATTAGTACTAACTTAAGCCTTGTTTTTAAATCTGACAGGCACGTTGGCGCAGTGGTCACTGCAACTGACTCAAGCGCTAACGGTCGCGGGTTCGATCCCCGCTCACGGCAAACGTCTGTATTGGCCATACGGATGTTTGTCGTGGTCTGGGTGGTTGTGTTAGTGTTGTGAGTGTTTCCGGACTCCCGACACAAGATCACGAGGTCTTAATGGGGGCCGTTGAGTGTGATGCGTTTATTTATTTTAAATATTTTTATTGCTTTTTACGAAACAAACTTGTAAAGGTTATTCTTTTTGTTTTATTTTTAGATAACATAATAGTAACGATTAACCATTAAGTGACATATTAAGGGACCTTGGCAGCTTTTCACTTTTGGCTATTGATTCTCCCGTCGAGTTTCTTACAGAATAGATTTGCTAATGCCAAAATTTCTCATAGTGACGTTTGTATGTAAGCAGCTACGTGTCAATTTGTCTGCGTCAATCTTCGTGCCACGGAGAGGGCATGAAATTGATGGTTATGCATAAACGAGTCGTAGTCGAGTATGATGAGTGTAAAAGGCACATATTATGTTTTATGTATTTCGTGAGTGTTCGCAATTTCGCTAATGGGTTTTTAAGACGAAGAATAATTAGCTGGCTTATTGTCAATTAATTAAGACTATCACCAACTATTATCGTTTTAGTATAAAATAACGCCTTTAAATTGTTGGACACTTACCTCAGATGTATCGCGTCGTTTGAATCTTAATTATGTGTAGTTATGTAATGTTGCGTCGGATTCATAAATATTATTCACTAATTATAATAAATAGTAACATAAAAGGCAATAACTTTTTTGTGTCGTATATACACATTTACATCTTAGAAAATAATATTAGATAAAATCCATCTCCTTTTCTATTACACTACTATATCAATATCAAGAATTGGTGCTATTTTCGGAAAATAAATGAGGTTAACATTTTTATATAACGTCTCATTTATCTGATATTGTTCGATGAGACCTATATGGGTCATGACAAATGCGAGTTACATAGCCACGTCAGCGTCACCTGCTGTGCGATCCCTATCGCTTCGGTTCTTATGTATTATAGAATATTATTGTCTTTAATGTGACGATAGCGAAAGTTATATTATATGAATCGTGATAATATTAATATAATATTTTGTTATAGTCCACAAAATTTACAATAAAATAACAAAAATATAAACTGGCGAGATACGATGATTATTATAATACAGTCACGTGTATAATATTTACTAAATAAAAAATAAAATAATTAAATAAATAAACGCATCACACTCAACGGCCCCCATTAAGATTTTGCGACCTTGTGTCGGGGGTCCGGAAACATACACAACACTAACACAAACACCCAGACCGCGACAAACATCCGTATGGCCAATACAGACATTTGCCGTGAGCGGGGATCGAACCCGCGACCGTTAGCGCTACAGTCAGTTTCAATGACCACTGCGCCGACGTGTCTGTCATACTATTTATCATTAATGAATTGGAATAGTATGTTTCTATTGTTATTGTTAGAGTTTTTATTTTATCCACATAAATGGAATTAACTAACCTAATACAAATAAGAGTACCTGATGATAAATAATTAAATAAAAAAATAACCTACTTCAAGAACTAATTTCATAGATACAAATAAACTAAAAAGCAAAAAATAAATATTTTGCCTTTTATTTTATTTATACAGTTTTAAGTTACGAGTATAGTAAGGCTAAGTGATTTACCTTAATCACAATAGCCTAATACCAACTGCTTGTCACCGCTTACAAAACATTGCTTTTCCTGATGATGCATGGCTGTTAATAATTTCGGAGTTCTCCTGGTATTGTACCATCAGCTCCACTTTACCTAATGAATTATCACGAACATAAATTACTTAGCAATCATATCGAAGTAATCAAATCGCAACCCATGAAACACTTCATATTGAGTTAATCCGCTGGTCGACTGTGGTCTTCATTATCAATTCCACTTCACCAAATGTTGCTTTCAGTGAACAAATGAACGAGCTACAAGAAAAAATACCCGAATCGGTACAGGTGTGCGCATAATATTTGAATAGTTTCCTTAATTTTTTCAGGATTCCATCATCTGATCCTGTTCTGTATAGGGTCACTTCAGAACAAGGTCAAACAAAAAAAAAATCAAAAATCGGTCCACAATCGGCAGAGTTATCATTGTGACATTGGTTGACATTGGTGAACATACATAAAAAAATAAAAAATCCCGGGCGAATTGAGAAACTTCTCTTTTATTGAAAGTCGGTTAATAAGGAGACGTAGACGCATGTCTTTCCATTTAAGTATTCTTTTTCATGCATAAAAAATAATGAATTAAAGGATGCTGATGCTATATATAATATATATTTAAGGTTAATGTTTATTCTATTACAAAATTTCACGAACAAGGTGTAATTTACGAGATCCCGTAAAAGATACATTATGCAAATTATTGTTGCTAATTTTGTTATATAATCTCGTTTCGGCGTGAACTTTCAAACTGGAGACTAAAAAACCGACAGAAAATTTGAATAATGTAGGGAGTCTTAAATATTAAGAGTCTAATATCTTGACTTATTTAGAAATAAAATAAAGCGTTCAAAGTGTTTTTTTTTGTTTATACCTGAACATAAGGAATAGCGTTTGCGGCACTAATACGTTAAAACTATGCACTTAAAAATATACAAATTATCTTATTATTACCGATTTTAATAAAGTATTGAAAGTAAACAATATGAATTTGGATAAAGACATAATAATTAGAAGCAAACTTTAAAAGAAAATAATCCAAAACAGGAAAATCACGTAAGTGTTTTAAATTTTTGAGAATTTTAGGCTTTGCATAACGAATGACTCCCCTTATTGAGTACTGTCCTTCTATCTATCTATGCTGGACATAGGCCTTTCCCAAATTGCTTCATAGCATACCGATTCTCAATCTTTTGCATCCAGTCTACCCCGGCCGCCTTTCTTAAATAATCGGTCCATTTGGCTGGAGCAGGCCCCACGCTGCGCTTGCCGATTAGCGGTCTCCACGCCAGAATTCTGCTCAAACTACATCGGTCCCTCGACAGACATGACTAGCCCACTGCTACTTCTGGGTGCTAATCTTATTGGCTATGTTGGTTACTTCACTTCTTTTCCTGACCTTAATCTTATTTTGGATCGTATACTTATAAAAACTGAAAAATACGTGAACGAAACTGCAGACAGACTGTAGTATAGTTACATATAAAATTGCTCTTCTCATAAATATGACTGCATTAAAAATGTTAATATCTCATACCTTAAGTAAGTTCCTATTTCTATTTAAACACACTGCTCGTGACATTTTAATTTTCCCATGAGCCGTGTTCAATGGAGATCCGAGGTATAGATGCCTTTGACAAGAACCGGTAAAGGACAAATTGCGGCGGCGATTGAAGAGCCGATTACAGCGGTGAGTGCTCTATTTTGAGATCTCGTAAATTACTCTTAACAATCTATTAATTAATCATGTAATCTCATTCGAAAATTAAGATAAATACATAAATAAATAACGGAATTATAATTGCATAAAGAAACCTTTTAAAAATAAATGATTATAAATAAATAATTACACTTAAATACATTGTATGTCACAAAAGCTGTCGCGTGATACCTATTCTAACGGTAGAAGTAGATATATACTTAAGATAGTACGAGTTTGTAAAATATCACATTTAATAACTCAAAGAGAAATAATCTTAATTTTAAATGAAGTTAAATTGCCATCATTAAGAAGAACTTTATCAAGTCCATAAAATTCGAGTGGCCATTAATCAAATCATTTGTTACGAAACTTCCTGGCTGATAGCAATGTTCGCGGGTATCATTTATTTCGCATTCATTTTGCTATATACCTACTTCGTTTGTAACATTTCGGAAAGTATAGTATAGTTTAGAAAATCTATCTTTGATATTAAGTACTTTGTAATATAAAATAAATTTACCTACTAATAAAATTATAAATAACTTGTTACAAGAAAAGTTATTTTATGGGCATGTTATGCGGAGGGATGAATGCTATGTGACAAGAAGAGTGTTAGATATGCGTGTTGATGGATATGTTGGTAGAGGAAGATCAAAGAAGAGATGGATGGATTGCGTGAAAGTTGTATGAGTAAGAAAGGTGTAACTTCTGAGATGACGGCTGATAGACGAGAGTGGCAGAGAAGGACTTGTTGTGCCGACCCCACATAAAGTGGGAACAGGGCAGGAAGATGTTTCAAAAACATTTTAATATTGCATATTCGAGATGTGCTGAAAATTCGTATTCGTCTCCGTATCCACGGATATCCAAGCGAAAAAAGAGCCGTATCCGTTACTTCTTGGGGTACGTTCTTCTTTAGCTTATTATTTACGTTCTTCTTTAGCTTATTATTTTCAATGAATAGATGAAATTTTATATATACCTGTGCCCAGTGTCATATTAAATTATCAACAAAACAAAAGAAAGACCCACGCAATACATGTCTTAATATGTCTTGGCTATCACGTAAAGTGTCAAGTGGCGTCAATTATCGTTTCAAGTAGCAAAGTTAAGTAAAAACAACACCAAATATCCGTATTCGGATCCGTATCCGCGGATATACATATTGAACGATCCGGCATATCACTATTACATATAAAAAACTTAAATCTTAGGAGCTAAATAACTTATAAATATTAGTTACGCATAATTAACAAAACTAAACAAAAATACTTAGTATATGTAATGTTGCATACATTACACACGGTTAAAAAAAGACTTCTTAATGGCCGCATAATGAATAATAAAAAAACATATACTTAGGTTAATGAGTTTAAAAAAAAAACATGTACACTTCACCCGTTAGTCGTTTCATTATTGTGTTACGGGAAACTTCAGGAGCTCTATTTCTGTAGAATATTAGCGAAGTTTCAACAACAAACACGTGACACAGGTAGTTTGTTTTTGCTAGTGGATTGTTTAAGCTGCTCTTTACCTAGCTCACTGAGTTTTTACCCCGTCTAATGGCTTAATACAAATTACGTTACTGCTATTCGAGTTAACCAGTTCGCCGGAAAATTTATATGATGCTTGGAGTTAAAAGCGCCCAGATAAAATGGTGTGCTCTCACAGCTTTAAATAGATATTCATTTATTTAATCAAAAAATATAATTATGATTCGTAATGTTCATATATACAAGCTGACCTTATTTGAAATTTGGGTTTTGTTATGAGCGTGTGTGTATGAGAAAGACCTAATTTATTTTCCTTTTTTAAAAACATATGATAACATTTGACCGGGGGCTAACTGTGTAATACTATCGCTATTAATGTTTTATTCTGACTGATTTCTAATACGTTTACACAATTAATCTCTGAAAAAATTATCGCATGTACTATATATATATATATATATATATATTGTACGATATTTGTATACGCATGAGACAAACTGATATTTATTTATACTACATACTTATGTCTTAAAAAATGTCGACCAACGACATAAGAGAACTCTTTCTAACAATATGCTTTTCAAAGTCGAGATTCCGTTGTTATATATTTTACCATTTGTATATTATATAACGAACAACCGTAGATTTTATCATTTGAATCATAAAAAACTTGCTCGAAAAAGTTATTTCGGAATATTTACATTCATTTGTATACTATAATATAAAAATGAAAGCAAAAAATGTTTCATCATTCAATGCGGGGTATTGTCAAGAATTTCATTTTTTATAAAGATTATTTATATTTTCATAACGTTCGCAGACTTACGAAGTATGTGATTGGTTATAACGTCGTTGAGTTGACTATGTCAATTTATCTCCATCAAGTTGAGGACACTGATGTTGACATATTTCCCATTGACAGCGATTACAAGCGCAGAACAGAAAATGAGATATGATAAACAAGCCTGGTATTGATGCTTGACAACTATTACTAGGAAAACTATTAATCAACGTTGAATAATTTATTAAAAGTATACAATACTACCAATACCCCCCATGCTTCGCAGTGACTCAGTAGTAGTTTATAAAAATAGTCAAGCGAAGATAGATTTACCGAGAACATATGATTTAATTTCACGCCCTAATTTGCAATGCTGAATGAGATGAAAGAAAGAGAATATGTTTTTAGTAGTACTTTTCATAGTAACTGTTTGGTATATTTCAATCTCAAAAAACGATTGGATTTTTTTTTTATTTTTGTGAGAAATTCAAAACAGAAAGTATGTACCAATCTACTACTAATATGTAAAGTTGTATACATTCCAAGTCACATTATTATTTTTCGAATTATCAGGACACAATCAAGCGGAAGCTAAATTAGAATTTAAAAGGTTGTTTTGGCAATAAACTGCAATCTTCAGCGAATAAGTTTATTGCATTCAATTTTCCGATTCGACGGATTGAGTTTTCGAGAACGCTATATTCGTTATTTTATATCCACAAGAAAAGTAATTGGGATCACATAATCGTTCAAATCACATACACATGATGCGATTTCGCGTTGTGGCACATTCCGACGTAATGAAAAAATTCTACGTCGCATCGTCGTGAAAATCTGCCCCATGCATAGTGAGAAATTACAACGCGATGTCGTCTTTTGGTACTGTCATTTGATTTTTCATATAAAAAAAAAAAAAAAAACAAAAAATCACTAAACATTATATTATAAATAATCTTGCGCAGACGAAGTCGCGGTCACCATCTAGTATGGTTATATTTTCTTGTTATTCCATTACGTACTACTTTTTTCATTTCATTACCCAAAAGCCTCGAAGCCTATTATTATTAGGCTGCAGATTACAGAGTCGTATCTATGTCTAAAGGTTATTTGGAATAGATCGCTTTATTAGCGATAAGACCACCTTTGTACTATACCACAGCGTAAATTAAACTAAAGGGCATAGTTATGTCCATTTGTTTTTGTGACAAATGTAACGTAAATCGTTTTTTCCTTTTTTATTTAACTGTCATATTGTCTAAGATATTTTTAGAAATAATAAATGTAGAGTATTTAAAAATAGAGAAACTTCAATATTTGCAATTCATTAGTTATTGTACATAATGTCTGCGCAGAATGATTGCAGGAATGCTAGCATTTTCTTTGTTTCGTTTTTCTGTCGATTCAAATAAACATGTGTCAGCTCTCCTGTTATAATTGGAGGAAGAACGAGAGTAATATGTCTGTAATGTCTTATATAAATTAATCCAGGTATAAGTATATACAAAAGATACAGGATGAATTAGTTAAGTAAGCGTGAATAACTAATTCGGAAACTATAGGTAAAAGCGAAAAATGCTCAAAGAGATTACGGGGCCGTTTTAACGACAGCTAAACTGGCATCATTAGCTATTTGAAATAATAACTTTCCTTGTCTGGAATCGAACTACTTGTTTAAAAAAAACACACCATATATTTTTTCACCATCTGATGAAGGATCGACTTCTGGGAAGTTATTATGTACGGCAAACTAAAGGAAAGTTACGGCCCAGCCTCAGCATGGACTAGCCTATATTATATTTAGTCTATTCTTCTTTACTTGGCTTATTTAGCAAACAAAAATCGCGTATTTCTAACCACATGAGGGTTTGAGACGAATTTGTTGACCGAATGATTTAATTGAAATAATGAAAACTTATCAGGGAAAATAATCTTCGAAAATTCGTGATTATTGTTCCGGGTATTGTTACCAAATAAACAAAAAAATAACTAGTAAAAAAAATAGACTATATATATTATATAAATCAATATTATACGTAAGCGAAATAGTAAGTGACTTTTTTCGTATTTAATTTAAACTATAAAATATCGTTTAAATACTTACCATTTTAACTTATCTCATTTATATACAAGCGTATTCTTAACACGGCAAGAATTTAATATCGCACTCGAGAATTGTAATAAAATATAATAATGCGACAAAAATTTTCTACGGGTACATTCTAAATGGTATTCTTAAATAAAGCAAGATATTTGAAATTTTTTAAGCATGTTGTGCAAAATTCTAATTCAGCAGTTCTAAATGCGCATTTTAGTATGTTTAAGATGCACAAGAGAACACTCACACATAATATTCTTTATAACGCGAAGCCTTAAAAACCTATTAATTATTAATTTAGAAAATGTCAATATAAATATTTTTATTCAAATATGAACCCCCAAATCTTCTGAAATTGTAAGAATTCGTTTACTTTATACAAGTAAGTAAACGAAAGAGTCTCTTAAAAATACTGCAATAATCTCCTCTAGAAGCTTTTTGTAATATTTTATGAAAACGTTTTAGGGGTTCCCGCTAAGTAATAAATGCGGACAAATAATTTTATTAGTGAATTGGTCATAATAGCGGAGAGCAGCCGCGGTCATTTACACATATGGTAATTTGCTTTTGGAAATGATCATGAAATATGCATTAACTGAAAATGTAGAGAGTCGTGAAGTATAATGATACTCAAGGGGATTTCTATAATATCTGTATAACGATTTAATTGCGTGTTTTATAAAACATAATGGTATATGTGATAACTTTATACTAACTGCATCGTGTGATTCCATCTACGAGATTAAAAGTAGCCTATATTTAATTCGGGATGTAAGCTAGCTATTCCAAATTTTATTCAAATCCTTACAATCAATAGACCGAAGGCAATATCACGAACAAATAGCACGAAGAACTTATATCGTATAATTAGAATAGATATTTGATAGATCTGTGAATGTTTTCACACTATGATTTTCACTATTCACTACACATCATTTACGGGCTAGCTCGACCAGAGCACTATCACAAATCGGCGTAAAAAAAATTAAAAAATATTTGTTTTTCGTACGGTGAGTGAAAGAGCCTGAAGCCCCTACCCTATTATCATTCATTCCTTATTCCTTTTCTAGCTAGCAAGTCATTTGTCGTTCATTTGGTGCTGCAAATATCAATGGACATTGGTGATTACTTAACAGGTAACCCGCCTTATGCTCATTACATGCTATTTTCATAAAAATAAAATAATAATCTGGTAAACAAAGAGAATCGTAATTGTAGATTTTGTAGACATTATTAAACCAAAAAAATAGTTGTGTTAGTACTGAAGTTATTAAAAAAAATTCTCAATTGAAAAACCTTTGTTAAACTCTAAACGAGAAATGTAAAATAATAAACAATTTTAATGCAACGTAAATTCTGTAGAGGCTTTATTTAATCAACCTATTTTATAAGTGCGTTATTTCACGCTCCAGTTAAGATGGTAACGAGTAAAACGTGAAAATAATATTTTTATCTAACTTTTGTCCTACTTTCTGATCCAATTAACCTAATGGTGGCATTGTCAGGAGTAAACAAGTTTACAACGGTGTAGTTAATGAGACGTGTGAGGGATATAGGATCATTAGCGCCGAGCCCAGGTGCCACGAGGGCCCTCAGTTTATGATTCAAACGTGCTGACCTCCTTACCAAGCCAACGATCAGATTAAAGATTCGAATTTTAAATGTCTTTTCATATTACAATGTCTCTATTATAGTTATAATATAGTACAGAGGTAAAATTTAAAAAAAAAAACGCCACACACAACGGCCCTTTTTAGGATATCATTCTTTATCGGGTGTCTGGAAACACAACACAAGCACAAACACTCAGACCACGGCAAACATCCGCATGGCCGATACAGACGTTTGCCATGAGCCGTGATCGAATCTGCGACCACTGCAAAACCCCTGCAAAAACCTGCCCGCCCCTTACGCTTTCCTCGCGTTTATGGTTACGCTTCGCTCTTATGAGTCGTAGCATGATGTAATATAGCCTTCCGCAATAAGAATTTATCAAATCGGAACAGTAGTTTTAGAGAGTACCCTCTGCATACAAAATTACAAACAAATTTTACCTTTTTATAACATTATAACAATTTAATAAATAGTATAGACAAGATAGTCGCGCTTATAAACTTAAAACTTTACAGTGAAAATGCGCTGTCGATATTACGACCTAGGTTTTTACGTTTCTTATATATCTACCTTACACGTATCATGAAAAAGGATTACTATGAGGTGTAACTTAATCCTAATGTATCCGACAGTGGATATGACATAAAATACGTATCTATATGTCATAATATTCCTATTTTTACTTTTAGAATATTCGTTACACATATGTTAAATATGTTAAACCTACTAAAAAGAACTGAAAATATAGTATCATAAATCTCTATAAAAATCAACTGTCGAATATATGTAAGCACGTCACTTCAGAACAGTTGCACATATTTGTTTTTTTTTATTGTCTTTTGTAATTGTCAAAGTTTGTATGAAACAATTGTTAAAAACTCATGCGGAAATGTACAAAATTCGGGTTAAAAATTACATTGAAAAAGCAAAGTTCTGTCTCATTATCAAACCCATCTATTATTAGGCAAGAATTAATTCTTATACAATATAATTATTTTATCTGTACTAATATTACAAAGCTGAATACTTTGTTTGTTTGAACATTCTAATTTCAGGAACTACTGGTTCGAATTGAAAAATTCCTTTTGTGTTATATTATTAAGCGACTTCCAAAAAAGGAGAAGGTTCTCAATTCGTCGGGGACTTTTTTTATGTATGTTCATATTATGGTCTTATTTTGTTATCAACTCCTGAATAGTACCCATAAATTGCGACGCCATCACGACAGAGCTATGTTTGTAACAGGATAGTCTCGAGGCCGAGTACACTTAGGCAGCTCGCAGTTGCTAAGTGCCGAGTGGCATCGTGGTTCTAATGTCATTGAATTTTATTTCGGCTGTGTTTGATGCAAAATTTTGAATTCAAAAGAGCATTCGCTTTTGTTTACAAATGTAGGAAAATAAGATGTAAAAATAAGCTGGAAAATGTTGATGATATTTATTAATAGTAAAAAAATATTGTTTTTATTTCTTAGTTTTATATTGTATAGACATTGTTTAGTGACATTTTTAGTTGGATATCAAGACTTTATATAATATAATATATAATTTTGAAACATTATCATTATAAAAGTGTGGTAGATTTTGATAGGTAGGTAGGGTATTATTTTGACTTGATATATTTGTCGCCAGCCAAGGTGGACCGTCATCTTGTTAGAGAAAAAAATAGATAGACTAAATTTAGTCTTGCAAAAATCGTGTACTGATTTTGTTGAAAAAATCCCTTACATCAATACTCACTAATAAAAAAATAAAATTAGAAGTTATTATCAGGTAATACTCAAATATTGAACGTGAATACATTTTATAATATGATACATATAAATTATTATACACTTTAAGTAATGTGTAGAGCCTAGAAATCTACATACAGTTCTTATGTTACATAATCTGATTTCTGTAGATGTTTATTCATTTCGTTCTTCGGGCGATTAGGGAAATGTGTAGAGATTGGGATAGACTTGCATACTGATTAGGTCAGGCGAGAGTCTGCGTTTATAAGTATAATTTGGCAACGTCGCGCTTGGTGGCGCGATATAAAGTAAACTCTTATTGATTTTATAAAATTGAATAGTTTGTTTATACGCTTGGACCCGTCAATATCAGGAATTAAGTGTTAGTTCGTAGTATTATATAAAGAGGAAATATTTTTAATTTTGTATATTAGCCATGAATTAACTCCAAAAGTACTGGACTGGATTGCGATACAATTTTACAAGGTTGTAGTTTACATCTTTGTATAGGTAGCCTACCTTTATTTTCGAAAAAATGCGCGGTCCCACAGGAATGCCATGTAAACGGTACCGCGATATAACCGAATTGCAATGTGGCGAAGTCCCGGGAAAATGCTAGTTTGTTAAAAAGCCTATATTGAAGAAATGAGGAATTATAAGTCTATTTTAAATTCCTTCCGTTGAATATTTTTTTGCCTTATATAGTTAGAAATTTTATTGAGATATCATAAGGCACTTCTAGTAATATATAAATAAAGTACATAAGGCAGTCTTAAAACTTTCTTTGCTTCATAATTTAGTGGCAGAAGCACGAACGAAAGTTATTTAACTTATAACTTGAAAAAATATTGCCAGTATTTTCTCGCCAATAAATGCTGTAGGTACAAAGGCGTGTTTTATTGTAAATTAAAAGAAAAATGTAAGCTTGGAGTGGTTATGTTTTCAATAAACTTGTTTTATGAAACTTCCAGGTAACGATATTACAAAGGGCATTTTAAATTTTGAAATTAAATCTCAAACTTACATTTACCGAGTTACATATACATTTTTATCATTAATTACATATGTAAGTTTCTTAAAATTACAATTTCGTAAAGATGCTCTCTCACCGAGAATGTAACAATGTAATATGTAAACAATATATCACAATATATAATAAACAAAATTTTATTTTGACAATTACGTTAAGTTACAACATGACCTCACTGGTTGTAATGTTCAAAGACAATATTTAACGAAGCGATCGTACCGTGTGGTGCACATTGTATCACGGGTGTTATAAATTGTATTATGATAGGTTGCGAACTATAATGCTCAGTTCTTCTCGCTTTCTGATGTAGTACTCGAATATGAAGGCATTACAGACAAATCTTCTTGATGGAGCACCCTAAGACTGTACGGTCTTTGAAAGTGAGAACCATAAAATTAAGTTTGAGAACCGTGTCATCAAACGGAAAACTCATTACTCTGGGAACTTAAAATGTTTGGTTAATGTTTGTTTTTATTTGTTAAAACTTTATTACAGCAATGAAACAATCATTATTACAAAGATTGAAATTTTATGCTATTACACACATATTTTTCTTTGATTTTACAAAGGTGACATTATTACAAGGCTGTAATTAGTTATAGATGAAAAAAACGAAATCCTAATGAGAAGGCATACATATATATTTCTTACATAAAATATAATTTTTTCTTTCGTGAAATAGACATTGTGTACAAGACTTTTGGAAAAAGGGAAACCAACTTCAAAATATAAATTTCGTTGACATATTTATTCCAGTTATTTTGATTTTAAAACAAAACTATTGAACCGATTTTGATAAAAATTCTACAAAAAAAATATTTCTTTCGGCTTTGGAATATACGATTTATTATTTGCGACAATAACTTGATCCATATACTTCACAAGAAAAATCTAAGTTTAATCAAATCAAAATAATCACAAATTGATATTGCTTCATAAAACGCTCCGTATTAAAATGACATTTAAAATACGATGTCTCTCCCGCTATTACATCATGTGTTTAGTTTACCGTACCGTAACAGGCTCGTACACGAGGCGTAATTCACTTTAGCCATAAGCCGTCTTAGGAGGAGGGATGTTTGCAAGCCACCGCCCTTGTTTACCCCCGGTCACAAATATTGACACAAACATCGACTTATGCCCCGCAATCAACTTCGTAAGGAACTCCCTGTGACTACGACAAACATAATTATTAATCACTACATTTGATCGCAATTTTGCTATATTTCGGTAACAAATTTTGCGATTACGTAACCTAACGCAAGTTGTGAGATTCTACAGGCCAGAGGAATAATTAAAAAGATATGTGAATTCTTCTAGAAGCGAAAGTCAAAAAAAGATGAACTGATTTAATAATCATTTCTACTGTATAAAACCAAAAGTCGTTTATCACCGACTACCAAAATGGAGGGAGGAACGAGGCTAAATACGTCAGAAATAAACATTAAACTAATAACAATATTTTTAACATAAAATTTTCTTACCTCTAAAATAAAAGAAACAACATTTAAAGCCTTTATTTTAGGTATGTTTTTATAGTTAAGAAAACTTACAATAATGATAAATTCAAATATTTTTTAAATGTCGCAAAAGAAAAAATTCTCTTAATATATCACTAAAGGGGTTTTCTTTATCCCCCCGCCTTCTCTTTGAATATAAAGAAATGCATACTTTTTGGTGAAATAAAGTGTTTTACTAACTACTAGCAGTAGAAAACAAGCTTGCTGACTACACACCTCGGGTGAAGTACAAAATAGTACAAGATTATGATTGTAGTTAAGCTGAAGGACGGAGAGTTGAGAGGCTACAACGATATAATAGCTACATTTATAGAGTGGTATTAAATTACGTGTGTTTTACTAACTACTAGCAGTAGAAAACAAGCTTGCTGACTACACACCTCGGGTCAAGTACAAAATAGTACAAGATTATGATTGTAGTTAAGCTGAAGGACGGAGAGTTGAGAGGCTACAACGATATAATAGCTACATTTATAGAGTGGTATTAAATTACGAGTAATGACTATGAAATGTATATATACCCAAGTTCAGCGCGAAATATGATAAAAGGTATATTATTCTCGAGAAGGTATTTCTCGATTCAGCCAAATATAAAATGTTTCGTATTTCCATTTTCAGGAGCAACAATATCATATTCATCATATTACTAATAAATTGATGTGAATTGTGTGATTGATGTGACAGACTCTGTATATTTATAATTTCTAACATCAAATTTAGGTCGTGATTTTATTTTTTTAGAAGAATTCCCTTAAAATGGTTCGCAATGGTTTAACTCTATCGGTTATCGCAGTAGTCAATAGTCAATACGAATGTGTTATTTACTCGTGTTGGCTATAAAGATATTTATTCAGGTCCTCTTTGACCTTGTTTGAACGGTATTTGCACCACGTTTCAGCTTTGAAGCAGTAAAACAAGTTGTTAATACATACATGTTATATCCAATGCATACATCGCACGCCTGGTCTTAAAGAAACCGAATTCAAAAATTGTAATTTTTGGACACAAGACCCAATCTAGACTTTAATGTAATGACAAAATGTTGATAGAATATTATTTTTTTAAAACGTAGATAGCAAACCATATGAAACTACATTTTAATTACTAACTACTCTAACTCGTTAGACACAGATTTTTAATTTGGTTACTTTAACACTAAGCGTGCGACATCATTTGAATGCATTTTTATTTACTACTGGCTTTTGGTCGCGACTTCTTCTTTTGGGTTTAAGTTAATTTTGTTTTAAAATAGTACACCTTTTTGTTTATTTGTTAAATATAGTCGAAGACCATCGGGAATAATGTACCTTTCAATAAATTTTTAACATATATAGTGGTTCCGGTGTTTACGTCGTACATACAAAATTCTCTATTTTTATTATGTCAGTATAGATATAGTTTATATAATTGCAGAACTTATATTATTACGTTATATATTAAAAAAAGTAAAAAAACGGTTATGGATCACATTAAAAAATCGAATAAAATTTAACACTGAAATAACCTAGTATAAAGGTGTTGTGTTTTTAATAAAAGTATTAAGTAAGCGAGGTGAATATAATAAAAAAACAAATGTATAAAAATCTTGGTAATTGGAATTGAGTTTGTTTGGCTGTAAGTTATCACGCTTTGACTTATGCGATCATTATGAAATTTTGATACACATTGACAGGGCTATACCACTTTTAGAGAGATATACAACTTTTAGACGGTTGACATACAGAAGTCTACAATAAATATGCGAATCCGCGGACAACAGCTAGTATTAAATAACTTTCAAAAATAATTATAAGAGCAATCAAGTGTTCATGCATATGGTAATTACTCTGTACACTAACGCTCGCTTGAAATTGCTAGCTAAATTAATTAGTTAACAAGATTATGTCAAGCCTTGCGCACTAACAATGATTAAGTCTTAAGCAGTTTAGAAGAAAATATAGAATGGTAGATTAGTACTGGTGGTTAATTGACTTTCAAACGATGTCGTATTTTTACCGATTTCTCTAAAATGACCTGAACCATTTTGTTAATTATTTCGTTTTTAAGGGTTAACTCTGCTATATCTATGAGGCAATAGAATTTTCTTAAAAATTTCGGTTCATTAGTTTGGCTTTAAAATCAAAATAACTGAAGTCATCGAAGTAAACAGGAAAGACGAGAAAGTGCTTTTGAAATCCATTCCCTTTTTTTAAGTCTTGTAAGATATTATACTATCAACATACGGTTTTGTTTAAAAACGTGTGTTCTGTCTTCATTGTATCTATTGTCTAATTATGATTATCAATTATTTTTTGTAATTATTTTTACTTATTTTAAATTTAACGTTTATTTTTTCTTTCTTCACTCGTTATAGCTTTCACAATTTTGGCAGCGAAAATGTTTTGTATTATACAAAATAAATACAAGAAAACCTTTAAACAACAATTATCGTTACCCTTAATACATACAACATATTAAACAGCTGAACTCATATATCACAGTCATGTCTGTACATATTTCATCTCAATGTAGCTTCCTAATGGAATGGAAGACAGATATTGTCTTAGTATATTGATGAATTAAGCCTAGATAGCATATTTGTTAGAACACGTTGATCGCAACAGATGATCGTGGCTTCAAACATCAGTTAATATCGCTGAGTGTTCAAGTGCATTTGGTATAAATTAATATCGTGCTCGGCAGCGAAAATATTGTGAAGAAACCTCTGTGTCGGAAGAAATGCTGATACACGAAAACTTCCTTAATAGGAAAAGGCTAGGAACTTAATCCAGCCTAATGAACAAATTGGTAATTTCACTTATTGTTATAAAAATCTAGATACTACCTATTTTGAATGCTATTTTTATTTTCACAGTGGAATATAGGATAATCCTCTTATACCATTTTACATCCATATAACAAATTAAAAACAAAATGATATCACAACTAATACGATTAAAAAAATGCTTTTAAAATAAGTATACAGACTTAAGTATGTCTATAAATATAAAAATATTTAAATGATAATATAAACGAAATTAAATCGCATATATTAATTATTTTTATCATCCCAACGCGAACGTTTCGAATACCTTTTACCTGACCACAATTTGTTGCATCGGTATGGTAAAAATGAATAATATTATTCACGATATAAACTTTAAAATAATATATAAAATTGGATTGGTCTGAAAAAATCTTTGAAAATAGTTATTTAAAAGTCCTTTCACACTCCTGTTATACAACTCAGATAATTAACAAAATAATAATAAAAATTAGTACAGTTAATTAAATTTCCAATTACAATCTGAACCCTCATCACGGCGTCCCGTCTAAACGTGTAACACACTTTTCGGTTAAAACTCGAAGCCTTTCTCTGAAGTAAGAATTATTTGATGTCGGCTCTGTTTAATTCGTAATGAAATATAGTACCTAGCCGTAAAAACTATACAACAATTCATCTGTAATATTTATTTTTTTTGTTAGTTCTATGTATTTATTTGGTCTATAATTTATCACAACTGGCATGTTTGTAAAAATAGGATATAAGTTTTACTTTATATGAAGTGTCCCTACAGTAAACAATTAACTTGAAGGACTCCCTAGTCTAGGTTATATCATATCGCTCCAAAATTATTATTATCTCTGAATCAACGATTTATTTGAAAAACAAAACAACACAATGAAATTGAATAGAGGTGCTATTCAATTTGTTTTTTTTTTCTGTCAGGAACAAACAATGAATAAATAGAGTATTTAGTACAATGTCTCGTCGTACATTACAAATTTACAACTTATAAAGTTATTACAAATTAAAGTTATTACTCTGTTAATCGTGTGGGACCGGTACGAGGGTAGGCGATACTTCAAACTTTCCAAACTCAACCAAGATGGAGCGATTAGAAGTTTTAAGATTGATGAATCTCAAACTTTAGCGATGGATTTTTTCGCGGATTCTAGCAGAATTTTTTAAACAACTTCATCTAACGACGTAAAGTTGATAGGCTTTAGATTTATCTTATGGCTTTAATCGCATTTTTATCTGGCCATGGCAGCCAAACTGGATAATGCACTTATCTTTCTATCTGTTTATATGTATGTTAATTACCACGTAAACGTTATAAACTGTAATAAATGGGTATTATTTATAACAGTCTTGTTCAATGACATTTTGTTAATACTTTGTAATTTCTTAAAAAAAGTACCTTCAATTCAATTCAATTCTCTGGTTAATGGATTTTAGTTGAAAAAATATCTTTTAGATTATTTCTATTAATGTCAAAATCAAAACTCAGCCAAGACAATTTCCTACGAAACAGGAAGCGGTAAGGAATAAAAAACGTCTGCTCATACATACTCGTATGTATGGCAGATGTACGTCACTCGTGGCGTTGCGAGCAATTTAGCGCAGCACTTAGCTGCACTCCGTCACGCCGCATTAGCGCCTGCCCTCCGCCCTCCACTTACACTGCCTTTAAATTCTTACGTAGATTTCAGTATGTATGTTCTTTAATCAATTGCATCAAATTAAAACTTAAGCGTTTATCGATTTTATTAAAACGTAAAACTAATTTGAGTTTTCTATCAAAAACTGTTTTATTTTGTATTCTGAAACAAAATTTAGAGTGCATTGTGTTCCAACCAGACATAAAACACATAAACTTTGTTAATACAAGTTTAAGTATAGGAATTCATATTTATGTACATATATTTCTGTTGTACCTAAAACTTCCCAGTGATCTTATTATTACTAGAGTACTCTATAGCTGAGCACTGATTATTTACAAAGAATGATTATTCATTGTAATATTTCTAATTAAATTTATAATTGTGTTTTATTTTAATTATAGTCTTATTTATAATGTACATACATCTTGTTTAAAATACTGTTCCATTAACAAATTAAACTTTAAATAAATAATAATTCACGACGAATATTAGCTAGCGGTGACTGTATAAACACAAACGCTAACGTTTCACCCATAATTGCTTCTGCTCAAATTAGCATTTACATTGCACTATTCGGTGCTATTTCGATATCGGTTTTTCATTTGATTTCGATTACGTTTAGGAACGTTTCACTGAATAGCGATCGTTTTCACATCACTAAAAATCTGACGTGAGCACCACATTAATTAGACAATAATTTACGCCATTAACTACAGTTCTTCTACGGGCTCGTACGACCAGGACAATCCCACACTCTCGCAGAATATCGGCATATAGTAGTTGATATGCGGTTCGTACGGTGAGTGGTCGTCTCTTTCTTCTTTATTTGCTTTTATCTTCATCCTTCATTCCTTTTTAATTTGTCATCGCAGTTATGGCTCGTCCGGTGATGAATGTTGTCATTTGCCCACTATTTTCATAAGAAACAGAAAAAAAAATCTTTTAGAATGTAGTTGATTCTTGTGATTTTACATATGGAGTTCCATTATAATATTTATTTTTCATAACTTACAATATCCGCAGCAAAAAGTACCAAAAAAATTGTTTGAAAAAGTATCAGGTTCGATTTCCTACGTAAAATTTCGCCACACATCTATAAGCAGTTTTTCTTAGCTTTAAAATCGGTGACATGGTTCCTTTCAGCAAATTCCTCTAGCTCTCATAGTTTCAGATTATTCTCTACTGGTCTATCTGAATGAAGCATTCTGTATAGACAGTTTTAATGATGATATGCTGTACATATAATACAAATAGGTATACAAAGTAAACGAAACGAAGAATATAATGTGAAAGGTTGCTACAGACAAAACTCACTATCTCACTTATATCCACATACATATTCAATACTATTCATAAATCTGAAGATTTTGTTTGTTCAGGTTCTATAAAATAAGGAAGGGTCGGCATTCACTGGCTCTGGAGACAATAGGACACAATTGAAATGAAACTTAATATGTTAATTTATCATGTGTTTAATACTTCGAACCAATATGCAAGGGTACTTTTATACTGGAAAATTTAAAAAAATCATGGGTTTTTAAAATAACAAATTGCAGTAACAATAACGATAATTACCCTAATTTTGTTATATTCATCTTAAATATAATAATACAAAAACTATGCACAAGGTTGATGGCTTTTTTTCCACTTTCGACATTTTTGTACCTTATCCAAAAATACAACCATTGAAATTGCTCAAAAATCTGAACTCGGTAATGGGATGTTACTTGTTAGGTACCTTTCACCACGTCTCGATTTTCTGAATAGCACTTTGAACCAACTGAAAGCATTTATACTAGTAGGTATGTAGTGTGAATGTATAGTGTGTAATATACGTAAATAAATATTAAATATAATTTTATATATCAAATATGCCGTGTAATAAATAAATATAATATAGTTACATATATATTATGATAGTACGCCTACAGGTACATGTATAATATCCCTTGCTTGTATTTATGTTATAGCTTCAAATCTATAGTAATATTATAAAGCTGAAGAGTTTGTTTGTTTGATTGTTTGCTAGAACCCGCTGAAGAAGTCGCGGGCGGAAGCTAGTACATCATATAATGAATGAAACATATATATGTACATACATATGTATATATATGTACATATATATGTTTCATTCATTATATATATATAGAAAAAGAAGGAAGCATGTTCCGCGAAATTAAATGTCAATTATTTTTGTTTTGCTACAATTTAAAAATTACAAGGAAATATTTTAATCCATTTAATGTTATAAAAAATGTTGGCCACCGAATTAATCTCTTATGTTTTAAATATTAATAGCATTGCTACTACTATACTAAGAGGTATAATTTTTTATGTTTTTATGGTGAAGTGTGAAATAATAATCAATAACTAGAGTTTATGAATATTTATTGCGAATTATTTGATTTAAAAAGTTTATGTGAACCAATTTACGCTTAAAGGCAATAATAAAAAATACCTAATCATTAAATAATTTTTAATTGCGTAAACTTGTTAAGAGAAAGTTATATAATTTATCCAAGAGAAAAATTACAAACTTTACAAAGTGACTTGGTGACAAGTTTATCTTTGACCCTTGTACCGAGCCTATACCTTCTGATATAGTTAAATAACGTTTTAATTACGGAATTAAATTTCGGTTTGCGTACATTAACAAATTGTAAAGTATTGTAAAACGTGTTGAAAATCATTGTAGCTGTTTACATACACCCACGCACACATATACATACATATGTGTATATAATATATATATATATATATATATATATATATATATATATATATATATATATATATATATATATATATATATATATATATATATATATATATATATATATATATAAGAGGCTTCTCTATTAGTTTGCTTTATACTTTTACTTCCCAGAAATTGATCATTGTAAGTAACAGTATCGGATGGTGTAATAAAAAAATCAGTAGGTTCGATTCCTGCCAAGGAAAATGATTTTTTGAAAAAAAAAATGGTGATATAGTTTTAGCTTTCATGAAGATTAGCTCCCGGGGTCCTAGTCTTAAAAAACTCAACCTGTATACTATATATAACTGTCCTAAATTGTTTGTGGATTCTTAACAGGCGGTTCAAGGAAAATGGTCATACAGAAAGATAAAAAAAGGGAATTGTATCACATAACCTCTTGTTTTTTAATTTAAATTAAAAAAAAAATCCAAGAAAACCACCCGAAAAGAAAAGTCTTAAATTTTAGGTTAAAAATTTAGATATTTTTTTTTTTAGATTTTACTCAATATTCGCCCTTTTCTTTTATTCTTAATAAATATTTTTATGTGTTTATGCGCTTGGCCCGACAGATCAGTTTTGATGTCATGCAAATCTACAACAATATCAAATTAGGGCTGAAATAAAATCGATAACTAACGCACAGTGCTCTAAAATCTAAATTCAACGCACCGACCCAGTGACGCGCTAATACGAAATTCACTTTACTTTTTTTGTTTCGTGCAATATAAATATATGTAAACCGTGACGTGACCTACGCCTACGCTACAAACGCAATGCTGCATATTTCAACTCTTGGGTAATATTCTCGATCATAGTAGTAAAAGTATATATATAATACTCATAAATAAAATTAAAGTGTTTGTTTTGTAATTTCAAATTATCAGCTTTTCACTAAATGCATATAAAAGTATATACGGTACTTACATCAAAAACTAAACTTTTAAACTATTTGTCTGCCTGTCCGTTTGTTCCGGCTAAACCGATTTTGATGTCCCATATTTGATCATGCAATAGGTAGCAATTTTGTATTATACTATGTAAAGATTTTAATAAAATTAATCTTATTCTAATCTAGTTAAGTATATCATGATACAACAATTAATTAATATATTTAACGTAAACAATCTTCGTAACAAACTGATATCTATTAGCTTAGGATTATACAAGTTCTTGAAGTCTGAATAATTTACAAAGGCACTTCATTATCATAATATTTAAAGGATTAGTGTATTAATTATAACTCCTTTAAAAACAATCTTTGTTTTTAATGTACACAAACAATAACATACGGTGTAATGTAGTAACAATATTTATTTATTAAACACGTAGCAGCTTGGAATATTTTATATACTAGCTTTAGCTCGCTTTTTCGCGAAATATAATTAAAGAAAAAATAATAATATAAATGATCGGGCAAACAAGCAGGCGAGTCACTTGGTTTTAAGTGCCAATGAAATTTTTCAGTACCCGAGGAGCCACAAATGTTGCCAGCAGAAAAATGAATGAGGAATGAAAATAAATAACAAGTCAAGGAAGATACGAGGGAGTTAGGCTTCTGGCTTTCACCGTACGAATTACTATATTAGCTCCATCACGTCGTCCTTCTGCGAGAGCTTAACAAAGCTTTAAAACAATAGTATAGAATTATAATAGCCACTGCTTTCTCACTATAAATTCCGCCAACAATCACATAATACCCTTTCGGAATTAATCCCAGCCCTGTGGAATGGCCTGTGGAATCCTCTAGCGCTAACGCAAAGTGATTTGTGTTTGACATAGGCCGGAATGTCTGGAGGCAGCAGGTGATCTCGGCATTTGGTCATTTGCATAATGCGTGTTGTTACGTGTTGTAAACAGTTTATAATTTAGACGACGGAAAGTGATTACATCGTTACATAGGTATATATGTATAGACATTTAATGTAATAATTTAAGATTTTATAAATATTCTCTCTTAGTAGTTTGTTGTTCTCAATTTGTAGTGATTTTCGATGTTTGTTATCTCAGATCTCTGTCATTTATAAACCGATTATAAACTTTTTTAAAGTAGTTTTTCAATCAAAATTATAGAAATAAGTATACCATCAATGTAAGTGAAATAAGTAGTCAAATCAAACTCAAACACCAAAAATATTTATTCAAATAGTCTTTCACGACCTTTTTCGAATATTTTACAAGTATAGAATTTATCACGTTTTCAATTCAATGCTTTCGAAAATAGTAAACACGAACAAAAACGCTTAGTACTTTTATTTATTTATATAGGCAAATTATTCCTGTATTTCCTATTAGGAACACTATACAGTGCACTCCCACGAATTTCACTTACCCTCAGTCTCTTGTTTAAATAAAATAAATTTTATGTAGAGTATTTCGGGGTGTCTTGATAATAAAAGCTCATATGTATGTACATGTACATGATTTTCATATTGAACGAGTGGCTTTTAGCATCATTTTATAGCGCGATGCGCGGCGAAGGTGTTGTAAATATTTGATCGTACAGGTAATACATAAAACGCGAACCTCATATCCATCACCGATAAGTATGTGCTTGCGATAAGTAACCATATATATACTAAACGATTTAAGTAATTTAAAAACCTAAAATCCCGCCTGCACGACTTTAAATTAAAATACTTTAACCAACAGCAAACCGTTAAATTCATGTTTTAATATACAAAATTGAGTATAAATTACATTTATGACGCCACAGGTGTGCAAAGCAACTCTTACTTTGTTTAAAGAACGGTTCATCCCGCTACATTACCTTTACGAGCTTTTCGTGTACCTTTTTATAATGAAAGCTTATGACACGGGTTATGGTCGTAAACCGTGAAATGTACAGCAATGACTTTTTGCGCGATAATGTCGCGGAATGATTTTGTAAACATTTATTGTGTATAGTTTTTAATCGTAATGTTATTTTAATCTGATTTATGAGAGTAATTGAAACTGATTGAATTAAAAATTTTGCGGAAACTTAGTCGGCTTTGCACTGAAAATCGAATTTTGTATTTTTAATACAAATAAATTAAATTGTTATGTTATAATAAGAGCTTTTCACTAAATAGAAACGAATGTGTACACAGAATTTGTACAAAAAACAAACAATTTTTAAAATTTTTGTCTGTTTCTCCCGGTTAATCTGCGAATTTAAGGTATCTTGCAAAATAATATTATCTATATGATTGTCTGCCATGGACGAATTTGTTGCGAAAAGCATTTAGTGTAAATCAAAACAGCAAAGAAATGTGAAGTTACCGTCTGCCCGTAAATATAATGAGTCGGATAACATATTATACATTCGTTAAAGTCGTAGACCATTAGGGAAAAGTATAGAAATATAAACTTACCCCTAATTATAGATACAGGAATTAAAAAAAATATATTTTTTTAAATATTCTGCTCACGTGACATGCGGAAATTAGGGGAGTTTTAATAAAACGCAGCGTACATTTTGAGTCAACTTTGGGGATACGTTTTGATAAAAAAAAAGATATAAGGTATAGTAGAAATCTGTATTTTCATATAAAATCCTCTAAAATTAGTTAGACCAATTTATTGCGCGTATATTGTTTTTTAACGATATATTTTTATTTATTTAATATAACTTTTTTAAAATCTACTTTAGTTCGTAAATTGATACTAGACGAATAAATTTATTCAAATAGTTTACGATTTCTCGAAGAAGGGTTTTCTCAAAAAGTTACCAGTTGGAAAATTGAGTTGATGCTACGGCTGCCACGAAACTTTGCCTGGAGAGCGCAAAGTATTCTTGAAATATTGATTGGTGTAAATTTAAATAGTTTCGAAATTTCAGAACTATACATTCGCAGATAGTAAGTTTTTCGCAAGTATTCTTATATCGGAACTCGTAAATAATTCTATAACTTATCAAGTCTACTATTTTTAATGTTATTCAAAAATAAATAAATTAAACGTTAAGACAGGGAATTGTATGAATAAAATTTGACATTATTAACATAATATATTTACTCACTAATAATTGTTATGTGACATATACATAACAGTCATGTAAAAACACGATTCAAAATAATTATAGGTGTTTTTTTCGTAATTTGTACAAATAATTTAAATAAACATTCATTTTAACGATCTGAATTTTATTTAATCCAATAATGTTTTAATTTTTTTGCTTATTATTTTCAACAATACGAATAATATCCAATTTACAGAACATAATAGAAATAGTTTATAGCTTTGAATCTATTACACGATCGTATAATGGCTAGTTAAGCAAGCTAACCCAATTATTGGGTTTTGTACTCCCCAGGGTTGGATTAAGCTTAGTAGAAGAGGTTTGCAAATTCTACGGGCTCCGCGCCTCAAGGGCCCCGAGCCTGGGGGTAAAAAAAAATATAAAGATTATTCTTCCACGTACAATTTGAACGAGACTTGTTTTGAGATATGGTAGATTTTTTATTAGATGTTCAAAAGTCAAAGAAAGCAAATGCCAGTCAATCAAGTCTGGCGGCTCGAACATCAATATTTATTCCTAAACTTTTAACCAAGCTCAGATTTAAAAACTTTAAACCTTAACTTTAAACCCCGTTCAGTTTTGATTCGCCACTGGTACTCCTAAGCACATTCCACAAATCGATTCGTGTTCGAGTATGTTTTACTACATTCGAACCGAATAGAATCTTGAGGAATAAGCTTTTCAAAAATATCTGAGATAACAATTTGTTTATTGCTGCTAACTTTGAATAAGAAATGGAAAGAAATGAGAAACGAATAACTATTTCATAAATAATAATAATTATTATTAGATAATTTAAATAAGTTAATGTACTATAAACTTAACTTCCTTTATTACAAAAGCAATTCGTCGTTATAACTCTTGAGAAAAATTGTATTTCATGAACCTTTAGTGTTGTTTTCTTTGTCTTTAATATTATTGTGTAGAATAATAATTTTTCACATGTGTACACCATTCAATGAACTTTGTTGCTGTAGTTCTTTGATCTGTTGTTTTATTATGTTGGTTTGAAAAAACTTCAAAAACTACTAGCATACTGAGTCTTACCACAATCAAGTTATCATCAGTAACAAGTACCTAATATACGTAATTTTGATAACAGTAAGTATATTTGTAAAACAAAATTAAATAATCGTTATAGATAAGATATAATAATTATTAACAATTAAATTAATATTATCTACGTATATAGATTACTATTATCTATAGGTTACTTATTAAACATCGTATTCAAGTTTAGATAATCCTAAATATCCAGGCAAAGCTGAATAATTAGAACAGGAATCCGTCGAGACAGCAGGTGACCTCGTCTATTTGCATAATACGTATTGTTCCATTCTATCCGATTCAGTGATCGAATGACAGTAATATAATGTATATTGTAGGTATTATGTTTATACGATATTGTTACTAAGCCATTCAGCCAATCGTGTAACAGAAACCTAACTAACATGCAAATGATTCTTACCTCTTATTAACAAAAGCATAAGATAACTTAATAAACCGTTCCACTGCGGACATATGTTTTACGAAGTTTCTTCCGACTCATCGTCAAATACAAAAATAATTAAAAAAGCACTTTGAAAACTAGAAACTCCAGCCCAGATTCGAGCAATCATCCAATGGACCATCTCACTTTGATTATGTATTTCTAATTTACTGTTGACATTTAAACTTCAAATGATAAACAATAAAAAACATCACAACAACGCTAACCGTACATTGTTCATAAAAGAAAAGAGCATAATACAATATATTTTTTATTCACTTCTTTTTTTATCGTAACAAAACGCAAATATTTAAGGCTTTTAAAACTTTAAGCCGTACGAAGCGAACTTTCTCCTTTATAAACCTTTTTGTTGTGAAAGGGTAAAGGAATTCGTGAAATGCAAATCTCGAAGCCAAACATTAAAAATCAAGTTAAACAAAACAAAACTGTATACCCTTAAATCATTGAAACAAATCTTTTGCCTATAGTCTCCCTTTTTTTATTTTTGTATATTAAGTAAGTTTGGAAGTAGCGCCAGTGACAGACATTGAGGAGTAACAGATTAGCGTGGTATGTGCATGTTATGCGAAGTGATGAATGCCATGTGACAAGAAGAGCGTTAGATGTGCGCGTTGAAGGATACGATGGTCGAGGTAGACCAAAGAAGATATGATATACGTGAAATATGAGCAAGAAAAGTGTATCTGCTGAGATAATCGCTGATAGTCGAGGGTGGAAGAGGACTTGTTTTCCGACCCCACATCACAGTGGAAACAGGGCAGCAAAAAGAATAAGAAGATATTAATTTTTTTTTTAATTTATGTTTGTTCAATGCTCAGACCACATAAAGAGTACACGTGAAAGGTAAAATACCGTCAATGTCCCTTGGTAAGCTCTCTTTGCAGGATATTAATGTTTCACCACGTTGGTCCGCTGTGGATTGGGTATATAAGTGTCTAAGAAGATCTCCTAACGTAAGTATCTTAACATTCACTATCAATGCTTGCGGACTTTACTTTGCTTATACAATTTCCGCTCTCCCTTTATTATATTAGTATAGATGACTTGTTTCGCAGACGCCGTTGCTCGTGTATATGGTTACTACTTCGCTTTTATAAATCGTAGCGGAGTGTAAATTTAACTTTTTTCAATAAACTCGTAACTTACAAACAAATGTTACCTCTTTATGATATTAGTATAAATGATGGCGAAATATAATTAAAATACAAAGTTAAAAAGTTTTAAAGTTTTTATTATACACATTACTTCGAGTAATCGAATCGCAAGCTTTGATGAAATACTTGTTATAGAGTAGTTCCGGTGGCCATCTGTGGTATTCATCATCACTCCACCAATTGTTGGTTTCCGAGTTAAATCTGTGTTGGGGTTTCTATAATATTTAAAGAGTTCCCCCGATTTCTCCAGGATCCCATCATCAGATCCTGACCTGGTGTCAATTGGACTACGTTGGAAGTATACCCATTCAAACACAACAAAATTCGAAAATCGTCCACAATCGACGAAGTAATCGGTGAACATACATAAAAAAAGTTCTCGAAAAGTTGAAAACCTCCTCCTTTTTTGGAAGTCGGTTAATAAGATGTGTTTCACACTCCGTTTAAAATAAGTAATTAAAAAGATTTACTTAAAACCAATTCGTGTTTTCTTTGCAAATACTAAGTGTATGCTGAAATAAAATTATATGCGTTAAAAGTACACGCATAAGTTCTATTTAGTGTGTTAGTAATTTCGTTAGGTTTCATTGCAGTGTATTCCCCATAGCCGTATTATACGAGCCCCATTCCCTATAGTGCATTAAGGTTGTTTAGTTACTTCGTTGAGTAGTTTCTACAATTTAGTGAAAGACGCATTATTCACACGTCAAGTTCTAAAACTCTCATAGAATCTAAAATGTAGCGAGCGTACGTAAATGTACAAAAATAAAAGATAAAAAAAATAGTTTTTTTTTTCAGTTTCAGTTATTTTGTTTTTATTCAGGAGTTATATTATAAAAGTATTCGGAAACGCTAACAATATATTACTTTGTACTTATTTAATACAATAGAATCAGTACAATTTTATTTTGTACGATTATAATTATGTTATACCGTATAGGTATATAAAAATTATCAAGTAAACATTTTACCACTCTTAACACTAAACATAATAATAATTCGTAGTATACGCATAGGACGCCTGGAGCCCAAGCTCCCACCAGTGGACTTCTAATTTTAACTGACATCGAAATAGGAGGAGGTTATATGTTCGGCTGTATGTATTTTTTTGTTTGTTCACCGATTTTCCGTCGTTTGTGGACCGATTATCATTTTTTTTTTCATTTTTAAATTCGTTTATAATATTATTTGTAAATATATTTAAAAGCGTACTAAATAAGAAAAGAAATATATAAAAGAATAATAATAATTAAAACAATGACACCTGCCATACACACTTAGCATGATTAAGGTGCGTCCTATATCTTATGTTTTATATGACACCATAGACATTTTTACCACGTTATGCGCCGCAAACACGCCGTAAATATTTAATGACGTACAGGTGACGGTCGTAAAACGAAGTAAACATATCGAGCGACACGATATGTATGTGTGAAGAGCTTAACGCCTTTCACTCATTTCATAATAAATTAACCAAAAAAATTATTGTAATTCTTCAACAACTTGTTATTTCACCCGACGATTTTTTCGTTTATTTAGAGATTTTTGACTATCGACTTAGAATACCATATTATTTAGTGTACTTGCGTTCTGCTGCAGTTTTTCTCATAGGACAAAAAATAGCAGATGTTTTCTCATATAAATTCTATTCAAATCCGTTGAACCGTCACATCGTGAAAAAGTATAAACACTCATTCATAAATTTTCACATATTAAAGATTATAAATCTATTTAATGTACAATAAAAAAAATGTTTTTTTAAGATACTCAATATGAATAAATGTATTTATTAAATATAGTCTATTTCATAATAGCCATCACATAAAACGCTAAAGTAAAAACTCGTATATCATTCTCCAAGTGATTTAGTCATTTAAAAAGCCATACCGCATTCTTAAAATTATCTTGCTCAATTTCCTTTGACAATTTCAATAAGAATTAGACAACAAAACTTAAAGTGAAGCTTGAAGTTGCGGTCAATGTCTTGAGATCTCGTAAATTCGCTTTAGCAATCAAAAACAGTTTGAAACTACGGATGAATTCATCTATTATTAAGAGCTTCGCTGTAGCTCTGTAAATGTTCAGTGCTATTTAGGAAATTGTAGTTAAAATTCTATTAATCACTAATTACATTTGGTTTCTGCTTCAATGGACACAGGTTCAATTTATGCGTAGTAAATATTTGTACAGACCATATTGGTATTTGTCGTGGTTTGAATATTTCGTATTTGAACGAATTCTCGAGGGTCAGCTAACAAAAAATATAGAACGTTGTATTAAACACAATATTTTTACAATAACGTAGTATATAATAATATAGTAAAAAAATAATTGGTAACATTTTCAAATGTAGAACTAATAAAATATTTTTCATAAAGGAAACAAAGTAATTGTTTTTGTAGAAAAATATAAATGATTTCGAACGAAACAGTTTCAATAAGATTGCAGTAATCGCGTTTCATTTATTATTGATTTTTTTTATTTGTTTCATTTATTTCTAAAGGTCTTCATTAAACATTAAATATTATATACGAAATTATTCTTTGCGAAATATGGATTTAAGTAGCGAAAACACTATCTAAATCAGTTCAGTAGTTTTTAAATACAATTGCGACCATTCATACATAATTAATGCCTATAGTTATATATATATACCTCATTGTTTGAAGTCAATTAATGAAAAGACATTTTAATTGTAATCGCCTTGTTCATTGGGATCGTTGATTAGAATTAAACGATCGTCTATTTCACTGCTGCTGATTTTATAAAACTATAATTCTCCTTATATTTTAAGGTAAAATAAGAAATATTTATATTTTTTTTTCAAAAGCCTATATTAACATTATTAGCAACTAAAACTATTATGATCCTGAGATAATACGAATTAACTTTTTATAACCGTGGTTCGAGTAAAGCTTTGCTTTTCCAGAAAGTCGATACTGTCACATGGCGATCGCAATATGACTGACGTAACGACACGATAAAACTTTAGGAGGAAAAAAAATCTCTAATAAATCACAGCATAATGTTAGCGTTGATAATATTTAAATAACCGCTTTTGATGCTATAATTTAAAATTGTCAGTCATCAACTTTCCATGAAATCAGAGATTAACCATTTATTATTCTATTTATTAAAAAAAACATATTTTCATCTAAAACTTAAGAACCCCGTTAATTTATCAAATGAGGATAAACATCCTCCTTCCTCGCAGATCCTTCATCAAATTTACGAAGATAGGAAAAAGCCTTTAATTTACTCATGAATAGGGCTGTCAAGAAAATGTAAATAATCTGGTTTTATTTTATTTTATTTTCTAACCGATCTTTGCGGTTTCGCGCGTTAAATTATGATTTTGCCCGATTGGTTAATTTTGATTACTGCTCCTGTTGGTAACTTAATATTTTTTAAAACAGGTTATTTTACGCTAAATTATTTGTTTAACCTAACAAGTGTTTATCAAAAAATGTTCTTATTCAACATTCACAAACAGTATTCAACTTTCGTTATTACTAGGATTAAAGATAGAGATATTATAACTGTCCGTTATTTTTAATTACATTTCCAACACATGAATATGAGAATATTTACATTTTTTACTTAGAAATTTAAAATATAATCTGTACTGTGTTAGCACCATCTGTGTAGAATTGTGGATGCTGTCTGCAATAGCAACTGTTTATCACGTTCAAGGCGTACTTATGTTGTTGAAATGTTTGAAGGACGTTTTTGTTATTTTTGATAAAAAATGTAAACAACATATTTTTCATGTATTTTTATGTATAGTTTTAAAAAAATATAAGAATTCCTCTCTCTTTCTCTATATAAACTATAAATGTGCAAAATGTCATACTCCTTCAACCGCTTAATTTTCGTAAAAAGGTGTACAAACATTTTTGCTTCACGTACTAACATATCAATAAATAAAATGTAGTGAAAAAAAAAATATGTTTAATATATTCCTACTTTACAAAGCATTGGTAAAATTATATTTGAATTACATTAAACCTGTAAAATTAAATTAATTTAAATTTCGTTTTCAAAATATATAACCCTTGTTAATCAAAATGGACGACTTAGCTCATTTCAGTTTTTATTGTTACTTTTTACGATAGAAAAGCGGACGGACGGTCTGCCCGTTAACATCCTAATTATCAGATGACAGATTTAATATAGGCTTTTACGGCGGTCTATCTTGCATTAAATTACATCATTTACATTAAATATTCTTTGTAGATATACCTTTTTAAATGCAATAACATAGTTAGACTTCTAAACTAAACCTAGCTTAGCTTAACTTAAACCTGAGCTAGATTTTATATATGTAGGCCTTGCTGTGGTCTTAGACTACAGCTCGTATACAGGCTGGTTCAACCGGGACAATACTTAACTCACACAGAACATCTACGTGCAGTACCTTATACTGCTGCGTTTTGCACGGTCAGTAAGAAACCTGGTAGCCTAACCCCGAGGGGGTTATTCCTTTACTTACTTCCTTTTCTTTGTATCCCTTACTCTTTTGTTAAGTGGCAACGCAATTGTGGTCTCCCTGGGGTTGCAAATGTCTGTCGGTGGAGATAGTCACATAACATCAGACGTAACGCTTGCTTTTTTTATCAAAAAAAAATACTAACATGTACCTAAAGTGATACCCTGACAAAAAAAAATTATTAAGTAGTTCTTGTAATGTATCTCAAACCACTACTATATTACTATACATCAAGACAATCTTTTAATATAAATAAAAATTAATATTAATAGAGCTCTTTAATAGAGCTCTTGTATAATTTGTGTAATCTCATATATTTTAAAAACTTGTTATTACATAAAACACTTTACTCACATTACACGTACCACCCGCTTGTTTAGATAAAAAAGATTATAAATCCGAATTTTTAAGATGATACTTATTTAATCGTTTTTTTTTATAGTTTTTTACGAAAATTTAAAAATGAACACTAAATTTCTTAATTCTTACTTAAGGATAATTAATAATTAAATCTGACAGAAATAGGTACCTTTTGTAATCAATTACCAATATATTTTTTTCAATGATTCAATGTAGTATTTTTTTTAGCATTTTGGATTCTACATTAAATGCGCCAATTTTTGAGATAACTTGCAGATTCTGTGTAGTACATTTTTTTTAGTGTGAGTTCTCAAAGTATAGTGATGCAAAAGACAAAAACCTTTAAATTGAAATTCAAGTGACTTTTTTTCGCACATGATAGACTTAGAACCCTGAAATTGTATTTATTTAATAAATACATTATTTAGCTTTAAGGAACAGTAACAACGATTGAGAAAGGTTTAAATTTGTAGCCATGGCAGTCAAAAAACCTACTAAAGAAGTTATTTTTCGTACTTTTCACAAAATGGCTCCTATCTCAGAAACCAAGGGACTTTTACAAAAACGATTTTTGTTCTAAAGACTCGTTATGATCTGGCCTATATCCCATTTCAATTTAATCGTTGACTTTCGGGACATCCTGTATACATCCTTAAAATAATTGATTGAGTATGGTTTTGACATCTAAACGCCATTTTCTCAAAATAAAGTCCGTATGGCTTGGCACAGTATTGTTTATGAGCGTCCATATATATTTACCCGTGTATTCTTTGTTAAAAAAATAAAGCTGAAACCATGGGGTCCTGGGGCGAGAAAGCCAAAAGATTTTACCAAGAATTGTCTTTCCGCCTCGTCGAGCCTACAGGTGACCGGAGAGCTGGCACCTACTTTGGCCAACATATTTTTGGACATTCATAGAGACAAGTGTTCATCATCAACAGTTTTAGGTTTTATATAGTTTTTTTATTTTTTCCATTGTTTTTGTGTACATTTTCTGAATTTGTTAAAAAGAATTTGTAGATATAATTGCCTTACAAATAAATTATTATTAAAAATGTGTATATACGGATACCTCTTTATATTTACAGAGAATATGGAAATGTGGATAAACCGTAACAGCATTACCGTAATTTTATTTACCTTAACGTGAATGGCAGGGTCGGGAAACAGTATCTTTTAAACCACATCCAGTGGTTTCCAAAAGAGGGAGCAAAGACCTTTTATTCTTTTAATGTTCTTAGAACATGAATAAAATCTTAGCATTTATCTTTAGAATATGTGGCCTAATTAAATTATCAAATGCTTTCGTCATTAGAATAAATATATATTAGCAATGCCCACTTGTCAAAAAGACAAAAACAAAACAAACTCCGTCGGGTCATCCGCCGGGTTAATCTGAAGATTACCTAAAAATTTAATCTAAATCTTTGTAGACGATTTGAGATGTATGCGGAACATACATATCGATTTATTAATATAAAGGGTAGGTTGTGTTAACCCTAATACTCATATTTAATTTTGATTTACTAAAAAATGAATATTAAAAAATTAAATTGAATTAAATTCTAAATATTATTTTCATTACAATTAATGCTCTTTAAAATATCTAAAGGCATTCTTTCCTTACAATTGCTTATGTTGTGAATATTGGGTCTTTCTATTCAAGCAAAATTTTTTAAGGAAACGTTGTGGGAACAAATTTAAAAGAAAATTGAATAAAATTTGAGACCGGCGAAAAGTTGAGAGGGCTGGCGCTGAAGTGTTCAACAAATATTGACTACGGCGAATGTTTCAAAGTTGCGACTATTCGTAAAAAACCAGGTCCAGCACAGCTGCTACTTTATAAGCTTACTTTAAAAATTGAGGTGTAGAAAATGAGCCCGTCTATTAGACAATTGTTCTCGTTGAAATGATTCAACAAATTTGAGTAAAATCGGAAGATATCTCTTCCGATTGTATACTGTACTTGTATCCTTAATTTATTAACACGTACATATGCTACCTTTTTCATATAGCTAGAAACACTGCTAGTATAATTAAAATATTTTGACCATAAAACTTAAAATTAGGATAAAATAAAAATCAAATAATTTGTCTAAATCTTTATTTATAAAATCATTAACCTATTTACTACATACGTGATAAATATAACATATTTAACTGAATATCATTAGACAACCACACGAATTCTTTTCATAGATTTTTCTTCTCTTTCCACCTCAATTCATTCCGCTTAATAGACGTTTACAAGTACGCTTAGCGTAGAACCAAACTGGTAATTACTTCTCTTTACCGTCTGTGCTCAAGTCCCTCCATTCACTGTGCTATTAATTAATTTATAATTTATTTCTTAGAGTATCTTTATAAAACATTTAAGACTTATACTAGAATGATATGATTTATGAATTTCATTTCCTTAAATAATATTAAGTATAACTATGAATAGTACATATGTATGTATTTACTACGAGTTGTATTGATGCCCTTTGTCTCGATACCTTTGGGTAACGACTTTAGACGTGAAGGAGGCATCTTTTTTGTTCTCGATGGGTGCTTTTGTTGAAAAGATAAAAAAATAGGCGACGGAATTTTATTTCCGATTTAGAAAAATAAATAGTACAGCGAAGCATTTTATATTCTCGTCGTATCTGCGTTTGTAACAAATGTTATGTTAAACAGTTAATCTTTCGGGTTTATTTGGGTATTTGTTTTTCGAGACAAATATTATCCTCGAATCTTATTTATCTCCTTTGCTTTTGTGGACACTATCTATCGCAAAATACTGAAATATGAATATTTGATCTAAATTCATAGTGATAATATTTAGCTATGCTATATTCCAAGAATAAGAATTGACTACTTTATTTCATAATATATATTTACTAAAATGATTGTGATATAAAATTTTCATGAATTATCATATGGAAACATGCAGTGCGAACGTACGTAAAAATATTACAATTAATCATGATCTAGCTACTATAAAACACTGATTATATAATATGAGAAACAGCTAAGTGCACTGTGCCGTCACAATATTTGCGACTGTGAAATACTCGCTGGGTAGATGTTTTATTTGGTTCAGTCATTTATAATCTATTAATAGAAGTTCCTCGTATGGCAGTCAAAATACAGGAAAATTGTGTCGTATTTTTAACCTAAAATACGGAATGGATTAAATTTATTGACTCGGTTCTGTGATTGGGGTCGCCTGGATCTGTTAGGTTTGTGTAAAGGTTCACTCGCACCAGATAGTAATGGTGATTGGAAGTCATCAATCTCAGGTGTTGTGTCAGTATTATTCTTTTCTACATGTTCCTGTTCAATAAAATCCCCTTCATTTTCTACATCATAATTTTCATTACTTGAAATATTATGTGTCTTATAACTGTCGTCAGATATGTTTTGGCTCTTAATATCAAAAGTCAAATTATTAGTAGCATTCGTATTAATATTTATATCATTAGTAACAGTTATTAAAGTTGCTTCAGTAGATTGAGGTATTATGTCAGATGAGGTCAAATTTTGTTCAACTGGGCGAATGGAAGCCGTAATTAAATCGTTTTCTGATGACGGAGTTGGATTTTTATTAATCGTTAGTGGTAAAGCATTAGGCTGTGTGGAGGTATCGAAATTAGACTGTTTGATAATTTCATTTTTATTTATTTCAGTGTCATCTTTATAAGTCGGAATCCTTGTTGTCACTTCATATACAGTTATATCTATATTAGAGCGACTGCTGTTTTTTTCATTTATAATTTCTATTTTTATAACTTCATCGTTAAGTATAACTTGATGATCAGTAGTCACAGTGTGTGCCAATTTATGTTCAGAGTCATTTCCTGTTGTATTATTTTTTTCGATTAGTGAATAACTTGTTTCAATTTGATTATGCTTTCCACCCAAATCTGGTTCTTTTATTATAACAGTAAGTTCAAGAGATGAATCTTCTTCTGGGTATCGGTAATTATCGGTGTGAAGTTTTTGGTCAAACGATTTTAATGGTGTGTTAGTTGAGTGGACTTCTGCTTTGTTAACTTTAGGAGGTGGAGAAGAATATCCTATAGATTTAACAGGAATGCGAGACTTCAAATTTTTGCCTTTGACGTTGTCGTATTTATCATTATATTTCTTTGGTAATACATTCTTTGTATTAGTTATATAATCATTCACCCTAGTGGAAGAAATAATGTTAATCAACGGATTGTCTGTTATAAAAATTTTACTCAGAGTTTCCGTAGAAGCACTTTCTTTTGAATATTTTTTTGTTTCCAAAGTACCACTTTGTAAATTATCATGTTGTTCTATAAATTGTCGTTCAGCGATCTGTTGAGCTAATTTTTCTTCAATTGATAAAGCTGTCATATCATCACTTATTTTAGCTTTTGCCATAACTAATGGAGGAACAAAATGATCAGTAGGTTGACTAAATATAGTTTCAAAGTTACCTAGACGCGCTAGTTCGTCGTGCAATTTCTTATGTTGCATATTTTTTTCATCTTCAAGCTTTTCCGTTTCTTCATTTGTGTAAAACTCATCATTATTAGCTAATTTCGGAATATCATTGTTCAAAAGATTATTGTTATTAATTAGATCCAAGTCGACATTCTTGTCTAATGGAACTCGATAATTACCAAGAGATAAATCATGCTTCTGTACCGATGTGTCCATTGTACTAGATGCTGTAAACGCTTTAGTTGAAAATTTAGTACTAGATTGATTGATGTCATCTTCATGTTCAGTTGTGATATTTTCTTCCGTATTAGCTTCATTATTAGTGTCTTGATCAGAAAATCCAACATCTGTTGAAGTTTGGTAGGCTATAACCGATGATGTTACGAGTGAAGGAGTAGATGTCTGTTCGTCTTCAGTACACGACAATTCTCTTAAAAGATCTTCACGTTTCTGAAAATAAATTTCCATGAAATATCTGTAAAGTAGATCTTATTTTTACAAACCATTGCAAAGTGTCATACCATGTTCCCGGTACATTGAACACGTTTCACGCCAGCTAAACCGCAATCCGCAGTGAGCTGAACTGCCGCGCTTTCAGGTAAATATAGAATTGTTAGAGCCGGCAAAGCTCGCACCATACACCCCTCATTTCCGAGTGCCCATTGTGGTACTGTTGAGAGTTATATTAAGTATTAACGACACATTTTTATTTGTGTATTTGTTGGATATATTTATTTTATGCAATATGTAATGAATTGTATAAAAAAAGTTATCTTTTCTCTTTTCTATGCTTATCTAAATATTATTAAAAAATATAAATATATATTACCATGTATACGGTCTATGTGGATTTTAAATATCACTAAATGAAATTGAAAAGACCATTACTTATCAATATTAGGTTTTTGAGTCACTATTTTACCTGGAAGTTCACAGATAAACGAGGCCACAGAAGGTCCGCCACAGGCGCGCGCCTCCCAACGGTAGTCAGCGGTTGGGTCGGCGGCGGCACATAGCGGTGCGGAGCGGGCGTCCGGCGCTGAGCTCCAGTAGCCATCGCCACTTAAACCTCGATAATCTCTGGGGAAATAAATTACTATGATGTTGTTCATTTCTACAAGGCCAACTAGCAAGAATTACAAGCTCGACAGATTTATATACTTTTGTCAATTATCTATTACGTCATTTAAAATTTATTAATTAAATGGCAAATCTTTAAAAAAAAATTTTTTTCGCTAAATAAGGTCCTTAATTACAATTATGCTTAATAAGAAACGAGAATGTGGTTGAGGACGGAGCTAATCTTTAGATTAAGCCTTAACTCTGGATTGAAATATACCCGAATTGTAGAAGTCAGAAGATAGTGTAATCACGTCCTAAATTTCATAGAGCATGGCTATTGAAATACATAAACCTTATAACGTACGTCCAAGTAAAGTCGCCATCCGGGTTGCTGCGAATAAGGCCCACCCATACTGCACTAGAGATGTCCAACTCCTTAAGGTATGCTCGCACCGCGTCGTATTGTGCCGTCGTGTCAACTAGTAAATAAGATAAATTTGTAAATTTTATTATGGACAAACTAAATATTTAGATAATTTAGCATTTCAACATGTAATTTTAGTGATAATGATTAAAGGATTTAAAGGTCGTTTAAATCATAGTACCTACATATTTTTGACTGGTTTTCAGACGGAGAGTTCCGCTCTTCAACTAATATGTTTGACATAATGACAGAAAACATGACTTTGGAAAAGGGTTCTTTAAAATAGGATGAAAAGTATATGCACGTACAATTGTACGTATTTTCTTAAAGTCGGTAATCCTAATGTTACGTAATATGTTATTTAACGAGATACTTGTATAATTAGAGTGATCGACAGTTCAATTAGGGTTCTGAATTCATTGCAATGATAAATCAGCACTAAATGGAAGGAATTTATGTCAATTCGATAAAGGTCAAATTTAATGTTTTTAAAACTTCACACTCTTACATATCGTATGTCCCTATATATTGTTAAGCGAGTAACGATTTGAAAATAAATTGTTTATAGACAAATATTTTTCGGTTTTGAACACATACAGTTTACGTATTTTTAAAATTATTACAAACATTTTCAAATTTTCTTCTACAGTAAATGAATGTTACCTAAACGTATTATTCCGTAAAGAGATACTTTCGACATATTACATACATATATCGTAATGTTCGTGTAATAAAAACCGATTACATGAACTTAGACGTCTTACATATTCAATATCATAAAAAAACATACTTAAAAATTGCAACAAAATCTGTTGTATCCAATCGTGTATCGTGTTTTTAGTAACGACGTAACCTACGTAACAATTGGTATCTCGCCAAGGTTTGGCAACGACCCATGGGACTGGCAACCAGTAAAAGTTTGGACCGCAACCAAGTCAATATTTTGTTAGGCAATTTAACTGTCCACATAGCAAGCTTATAAAGTTTCCAGCTTTAAATATTTACGATGGTTGGAAGTAAATGTCACGTAATAAAAAAATATATTAAAAATATGATGCAATACTTTTAACAATATTTTAGGTTGGAAATACTCTGTCATATTTTATGTCTTATAATATTTTCTTAGGTTTTTGCAATTATTATATACAGAATAAAAACCATATTCAACCGACTTCAAAAAAGTATTCAATTCGTGGCGTATTTTTTTATTTTTGTTAACTAAGAACTCCGCCATTTTTAACCGATTTCTTTTTTATTTTAAAGAATATACTTTCAGTTTGGTCTCATAGATTTTTTTATCAAAATCGTTCCCGGAGTCTGGTTTATACCAAAATCATTGGAATAAGTATGGCATCCAAATAAACAAAACTACATTTTTCGCTTTTGAAGTCGGTTCCTTTTTTAAGTCTTAATTGAACGCTGATAAGCAATACTGTGTCAAGCCACATTCAACAAAAGAAAGAAAATATACTTTATTGTACATCGAGGACACATATGTATATACAATAAAATTGACTTGATTTTGAGAAAATACTTCTTAAGTCATCAAAAGTCATGTCAAGCCTGTTCTTGATAAATTTCTTAATTATTATATCTTTTCTTTTTTATTTTGATAAAGGATAGGTATAATGAATTAGACACAGATTGGTATAATAAAAATGTTTTCTAATAATATTTTTTTAAATGATGATGAGTGATTTGAGAGATTTGATTTTTATTAAATATATGAGATTGTATAAATGGCAAAATATTTCAATTAAGAGACTTCTTTCCGTACTCAATTTAGTTTAGAAGACCTGAAAAATTTTTAATGATGTTAAATAGATGACTCATTATCAAAATATATCAATATCTCCGAATTTGACTTTTTGTGGGTTGAGACGTTATTGCTTATCAGCATCCAATAGATTCCATAATTTCAAACCTTTTTCACGTCTCAGTTATAGATTAATTAATATAATGTACGCGATATAAAACGTTTCAATCATAACAAACATGATTTATGGTAAAACTTATAATATCACATAGATCAAAACATTAAATAATAATAAAATAAAGACCTCATCATTTTTTTGAAGAAAGTAATGTTGTAATAAGTATTTCTTCTTATACCTCTCGTAATTTCTTCGAGTATAACGAGATTTAGGGTGATATGAGAAAAAGAAAATTATAGCAATACTGGTCGTTCTCGTCAGATAAGCTCACTTATATTATAAGGTATCATTACGACATATGTATATGTATAACGATGTACGGATGTCCATTGTTCACATCAATCATTTACAAAATTGCCTTCTCATCACATAGGTGAACCTTTTATATCATCCTGCTAGCTATATTTAAAACAAGAATTACTCTTGTAAGTTTTATTCTCGTAACTGATATAAAACAACGCTGTAACACTGGTAATAGTTACCTAGATAACCTAACGTAAGCTGTAAATGTCCATAAATAAGTCACTGAAAGTAAATTCTTTCAAATATTTTTATATCTGAAATAATTGTATTGTATTGCAGTTACTAGGTTTTACCCTAAGTATAGATGACGATTACCTTAATGAATTGGCTCCAAAGTTTTAAACTAATAGATAAGCATGGATTTATATTAAATACTAGTTTCTTCTTGCAGCGTCGCTTACAGTAATGTCGATTCTGTTAAATCGTACGACTATCTAAAACTTATTTTTCTCTCTGGTCGCTACAACCGGCGCGCCACATATTGAAAGTAAATTGAACTATTGCTATAACCTTCCCGCAAGCTCAAACAATAAGTTGAAAAAGTTTTGTCGCAATCGAATGAATGGTATGACAGTGCATAAGATAAGAATAAACATACACTGATATTATATATATAAGAAATACTAATCTAAAATGCTGAATGTCTATTGGTTGTTTATTTTTAAATGCTCTCAAAAAATTATAGACTTTAAATTATAATAAGGTACAGAAAACAGGCGTAACTGCAAAGCATATCTAGTTAACAGTACAAAATTCACGTAGAAGCAACTGTTATATAATCTTATTGTATCTATTGCGAAACATTCTAGCCGCAATTCAGTCTCGGGAGATCCGATAACTACGTTTGTGATGTTTGAACGAGTACTACAAACGCGACTTGAACGTAATTTGAAACAGAATTAAGGTTTCATTGTTAAGAATTTATAACTTGATGAATATTAAATCTTAAATCGCAATGCTTTGTTAATTTAAAACGTATAATTAATGTTTCTTCTTGTTAGACCTAAATGAATCTCTTAGGTACAGTGACCTGACTGTTTTTTACTACTTTAACGTACATAATATAAAACTTCAAAACAAAGAACCCGACTTCTTAAGCAAATACGCAATTCTGTTCACTGGGGTAAAAACGTATACCAGTTTTTTTATTATTTTAAAACTAAATTACTAAAAAAAATCACATCTAAAAGCATATTCTTTGAAACAAAAAAAATGAAAATGTGTGAAGAAATGACGGATTTATGCCTAAATCTGTTACATGTTTACTTTAAAACGAATATTTAAATGACTTACACGAGAGACTCAAATGTCTGGCCCCACTTATTCATCTATTGGACTGATGGCCCAATTTGCGTGCTAGCTGCTCGGAAACTACAGCCCTCGGCGATCGCCCGGAGGAAATTTGAGGCGATGTCAAAATTTACTTGAATTAACGTGTTTCAAAATTATCTCCGACGATCATGTTTAAGCATGTTACTTAATAATTATGTTTTGATATTGTTATAATAAATATCTCATTTATATAGTAATTTATATATATACGAAAAAGATACAGGATAAATCATAGTAATATTACAAAGAGAAACTGTAACAAACGTTATGACGAAAAGTTACCATTGATAATATTAAAATAATTTTGAATAAAATCATCACAAAGTTATAAGTGTACATAAAAATAATAAATGTATAAATTATTCACGTATTGGCACAATAAACTAGCCATGTATTGTCTATTTTTCTTTACTCGTCTTTATATGGTAACAATACCTCGATCAAAATTTTTGAACAATTATTTTATTATAATTTCGTATTATAAAAAATGATTCAGTTCAATCATACAATCGATAATTTCTTACCTAACTCTTATAGATGGCTAGAAATACGCCATTTTGTCTGCTAAATAAGACAAGCAAAGAAAAATAGGCTATAATAAGCTTCATTGTATTTACACACTATATTAATCACTTCAAATCACACCATTGTATGGTACCCACATGAAAAGACGAAACCAATAAATCGCCTAATACTCGTAACAAAAGACGATTAGAGAAGCTGTAATAATGTATTGTAGTTCTATTTTATCTGCACACAGTTTAATCTTCAAACTGTAGCAATATGTCATCTTTTTGTAACAACTTAATTAATGTTTTTTCCTTAAATACCACGTCGATACTCGGGTCAAGATTGTTTGTGATAGTTGTCGTATCGTAGGGAAATGTAGAGGAGGTTATTATTCGATTATTTTTGATTCTTCTTGATAGAATATATTTCAAATCTTGAAAATAAGTAATATACTTATTATATATGCTTATAAAATGATTTGAACATGAAATAAATCATGATAATTTTGTTATATAGGTATAGTTTTGTATAATATATAACCATTTCAATGTTGTTATTAAAAATTCGCTTGGTATTATTTTTGTAAATTAAACAGTTATGAGCGCATTGATATATAATGATTAGTTCATATTCCTTGTGTTTCTGTTCGAATAAAAATCAATAAAACCATTTTAAGAATATTCAAAAAATCGTTCTACGTATTCGTTCACAAATGGGTTAATTGAAACATTGTATTTTTCTTAAAAGTTTGAATGCGAGAAAACAGCGTATTTATTTGTAACAGCGCGAATAACGCTGACTGGCCGCGTGCCAAATATCGTGATCCGCGGGGCGGCAAGCGGAGAAGCTACGAACACCGCCAAGTCAATATGTATTTGGAACGCCTCATTTTGCCTATCCACACTGTATACGTGAACAATTTACCTGATCTAAATTGAAGAAAAAAAACGGTGAAAGTTTCAGTAAAATGGTATTACATTTTTTTTTCGTTTTTCGCCTGTTTAGATTTTAAAAAATTCGATTTTTAAACATCAAAAAGAAAAAGGTTCTCCTTAGAGTATGTTTGTTACATTTTTATATTTATATGTTTGTCATATTTTTATATATGTACTTGTATTTTCGGATGATTTTGTTGAATGAATAAATTTTATTGATTATTATATTTTGACCTAAAATTTAATTATTTGTTAAAATTTGTTACTTCAGAACTCCGTCATTTATTAACCGATATTAATTTTTTATTATTATATACACCCTACCGAACAATCTCCTTCGAGTCTCCTCCATCCTACGTGACATTGGCGAATTGAATTATACAATTTTTTATTTCGAAGAGCTTCAGATTAGTTCCATAGAATCCTATTTTGATAATACTTTCAAAGTCGGATTTGTAATTTGATTTAAAATTCGAATAACTGGAAGAAGTATATCATCCGAGTTAGCGAAATTCCGTGTTTTGTTTTTGAAGTTTTTAAAAGTCTTAATTATATAATTGAAATGCGCAGCAAATTTTGGTATGTGAAAATCTTTTTCAACAAACGAACTACATATATGACAGAAATATATATTCTTTAATCAGACTGGTAGGAATTTTAATAACAAGCTCAAACAAAACAAACAGAATCTCTCACGTTGTATTACATGAGTAAATTTGTATTGTGTTTTTTTTTTTTTTATAAACAATCGATATAATTATGTACTACGGAGATAATAATATGTTAAAAAAAGAAAACATTAACTAAAAATTATATTTTAAAATAAGATAAAAACATTAAACAGAAGAACAATATTTAAACGCGCAGTTGAATAATATTAAGTCTTAAACTTTTTTAATTTAGAAACTTTTCGGGCACTTTTCAAATGTTGACTAACTTTTATAAGTGCTCAAAAATACATTACAATGAAATTAAAATATAAAGGTCTGGGTTTTAATGAATATATAATTTTAGTGGAACAAATTTTTTAGTAAGAATTTGCACGAATAAAGTATTACAGTATCATCATAACATGTAAATAGTAAAAAAAAGCAATTTTTTTTTTCTTTACTTCTTATTCTAGATAATTATAATAAAATTCTAGAGATCAATAACAAAATTAAAAAAATAAGAAAACAATAACAATATCTTGTTATATATTAAAATTCTTGTTAACTTTAATTTCTTTCTAAAATTTTCTCTTAATATTTAAACTCCTAAATAGATTATTTACTTTCTCTTGACTTTTGCTGTATTAGAATTACCAAGACGAACTTTGTACAGACTGTTTTATATTAATAAATAATTAGTGATCGTGACAAAGATAAACATAATCTAATGACGAGCTACGAGTATAATAGAATTAATTTACATTTTAATTGGCTGTTTAAAACAAAATATTTATAGATTTTCTTAGTAGAAATATATTTGTTTAATAATAATATTGGCTTTCCCCACAATCTAAATTGCGCCAAGTTTAAATTCTTCATACGAATTCTGAACTCTTATTGCAGCTCTAAAGGGGTTAAATTTTTAAAAAATCGTTCATGACGGTCGTCTCCTATCTACTTGTTATAAATATTGTTTAGATATATAAATTAAATAATTTTAGAGACTGTCAGTGAGTAAATGACCTTCCGCTTTTATACAGACATCGTACATAAATACTGTAACTAATTTATATATGATATACACACATGTCGGGTTTATCTCGTAACGAAATAACACCCATATCCTTTATATGGGTGTTATTTCGTTACGAGAGTTGAAATACAGAGACGTGAATGATGAGTCGAACATCTCATTATTCCCTCCAGAACATTTTGATAATAATCAATACTTTTTACAAGTCCTTCTCATGTAAAACGTGCAAAGTTAAACACAATCGTATTCTAAGTCGTTGCGTCATTCATTAAAATAATTGATTACTTGTTTCATTTCAGTAATTGTTGTCTCATCGCGTAGAAGCTTCTAAACAAACTCGATAAGTTTGCGGAAACTTACGTCAGGAACTTCGGTGGAAAGACGAAAGTTTTGTAAGTAGCAGGAAGGTCCGAAAGCATATATGAGAAACTAAAGCATAAAAATATCTCGAAGAATATCTTTTAATAGAACAAACTGAAGACGAACTTGGCAAATTGAATTCTAATATGATAGCGATACACAAAGTAAATATAACAATCTAGTTAAAAAAAACGCCTTTCCTTAACCTATGGCCTACTTTAGGAATTTCTTTATGATGATAATTTCTTAAAAAGTTTATAAATGTAAGTAATAATAACTATGTCTAGTATAGTATGTTTAAATGTCTTTAAAAATTATATAAAAATTAGGGTGTTATATTCGCTTATAATTTTATTCAAATATACGTACTTAGCTTTTAAGATTATATTATTATTGTTTATAAAGTATTTTATAAAAAAATGCCTAACGTATGGCTATAGAATACATCTACATAAAAAATCACACACATTTATTGAGTATACTCTGCTGACATGTAACTAACGTAGTCTCGAAATTACTTATTCAAACTGTTCTGATACAATCGGGGTCTGATTGACAGGCAATTCAGGTGGCAAATAATAGTAGGAAACTACGGCACTCGACGATCGCTCGGAGGAAATTTGCATTACCGCTACGAGATGTCACCTCCGTGTCAGGCTTATTCAAATTGAGTCTGTTAAATGGAACACGCCTTGAAGACGGGCGCTGTGTAATATGAAAATGTTGGCGAAATTCTACAATAAAGCTACGTTGGGTTTAATTAAAAATAAACTATATAGCGCTATCAGTGTATACGGTAATAGCGATAACTTTTATCGTGCTCATAACATGTCAAAGACGATTAGCTTGTAAGACGATTTGTATTTACTAAGAAAATGTTTTTGAAAACTAGTTAAAGTGTATGTATGATATACCATAGGTAATTTGATATAGTGTAGGTACTCTTTTTGAGAAATGAATGTAAAGATACTGGACATATTTAATAACCTAAAGGTTGGTTCGACCAGGGCAGTATCACACCTCAAAGAAAATCGGCGTGACGTAGCTAATATAGCTGCATTTTCGACAGACACGTTGGCACAGTGGTCACTGCAACTGACTGAAGCGCTAATGGTCGTGAGTTCGATCCCCGCTCACGGCAAACGTCTCTATTGGCCGTACGGATGTTTGTCGTGGTCTGGGTGTTTGTGTTGTGTGTGTTTCCGGACCCCCGACACAAGACCATGAGATCTTAATAAGGGCCGTTGAGTGTGATGCGTTAAATGTGTTAAATTTCATACGGTGAGTGAGAGAGTCGGAAACTACACCTCCTCTCTCATTTCTTTATTTACTTCCTATTTTACTTTGTTATTCTTTTCTTTTTAAGTTGGCAATGCATTTATGAATCGTCTCGGCGGTGATCATTTAATATCAGGTGATCCGCCTGCTCGTTCGAACCGCTGTTTTTACACGTATAAAAAAAATTGCATTACTTTCACTTCATCGTCAAAAGACTAACGAAAGTTTAGTGTCACAATTTCGCAACTCTATCAACATCGAGGCATCGTTCAGAATGAAAAGGAACCCGATAAATCCTTTTAGTCTGAACACAAAGGGAGATTAAGAGAGGCACATGACGTACACTCGGATTATCCGTGAGCGATATCCATTTTTTACATGAAGCAATTCATCATCTTTTCCGAGTAACATCATATAACAAAGGCATCCCTTGTGACACTTCAAAGATTCACACTAATGACACCACGTTGACATTTATTACATGTACAATGCAGTTTTACTTACGTTAAATTTAAGTATAGTACTAATTGTAAGCCTATTAGTCGTCACCCAATATATTGTGTACCGAAAGTACTAAAGGCCCATCTACATGATATCTTGAGTATCATAATACTAACTAACTAAATTGGGATTATCAGACACATTAAATATATAATAAGCAACTTTTGCTTAAAAACGTTTGCATTTTAAGAGTATTTCTGGGAATAAATAAGAACTAACATTGTGTTTTTATTTGGTACCGGGACGTATAGCAGTTGGAAGAGTGCCAAGCATTGAGACGGCCCGCGGGACTGGCAACCGGCAAAACTACAGGCCGACGCCAAGTCAATATTTGTGACGCTGTTTAACTGTCCACATGTTATGCTTGCAATAATTATTGCTTAGAATGTTAGTCTGTTATTCAATTGTAATAAACTGTCTGTCGTACTCATAATATCCTCGTCGACTTACGAGCGACTTTTTTTAAATGTTTTTTTTTTTTATATTTGTTAATCCAGAACTCTCTCATTTCTTAACCGATTTTGATTTTTTTTTGTTTCATAAGGTATATTTTCGGTTTGGATTCATAGACTTCATATCAAAATCAGTTCTGAAATTTGGTATTAAAATTAAAATAATTAGTATATATTTAGACAGACGCGTTGGCGCAATGGTCACTGCAACTGACTAAAGCACTAACGGTCGCGGGTTCGATCCCCGCTCACGGCAAACGTGTGTATTGGCCATACGGATGTTTGTCGTGGTCTGGGTGTTTGTGTTAGTGTTGTGAGTGTTTCCGGACCCCCGACACAAGGTCATGAGATCTTAATGGGGGCCGTTGAATGTGATGCGTTATTATTATTATTATTATATTATATGTAAGTGTATTGAGTAAACTGAACGTATTTTGCTTTTGAAGTCGTACATATTTGAAGTCCTTTAAATTAAATGTTATTCGTACGTAAGGCATCAAAAAAGAATACTAGTTTGGAGACTTTAGATTAAATCATCACCATCTTACATTAGTATATAATTTTATTTTAATTGTAAATGTGCTTTAGGCGACAACTACGTGTATACGTCTTTCTCTCAGACTTTCATAAAGATTTACATACGTTTATTCTCATTATTTTTTTTATTTGCCTTATTTTTGACAGCACTCAGCTTTTGTATCTATTTATAACGTATCTGTTATTAGTTTACAGAGATATACGGCTCTCGAGAGTAAAACTTACAAATGTAATTTTCCCCTAAAACACTTGTAAAAGAGTCAATTAGGGTCCCAGTATAATGTTACATTTTCACTTATATTTACTATACCTAATAACACTTTATAATCGTATCTATAACAACAATTTCCTATGTACATTATTGCGATACTTTACACTCTAATTTTTTAATCCCCAATCACAGTAATAACTTCAAGATTTATCAACATTAATCATAATTAACACTAATCATGTTGTCGGACCAGCCGCACTAAGCGCTCGTAACTCTAATTAACCACACTCACCAAAACTGCTACTACATTTATCGCGTTATTATAAATTGAAAATATATTAAATTTAATATTATGAAGAGTTATCTTAAAATAAGGAACCGACTTTTTAATACGCCATTTCGTTTATTCGGATACTTATTCCAGTTATTTATATTTAGATAAAAATTCTGTGGTTAAATGGGGGTTATATGGTCTTAAAGTGGGTATACTTTTATTTTCAAACAAAAAATTAACTTACCAAATCGCTCAAGCCGTCTTCAAGTAATCGAGTAAGATATGTTTAACAAACATAAAAAAAGTACCCGACGATCTTAGAACCTCCTATTATTTATGAATTCAGTCGGTTAAAAATAATAATAAAAAAGCATAACTATTATCAGCATATTACTGAGAACACAGGGACAGCACTGTCCTAGAAAAATGATTAAGAGCTATGCCAAGGAAAAATAACAAGAAATATTAAACTGAAAGCCGTTCATAAAGATCTTGTTATTACCCTTAATAGAATGAATTTCAATTACTTTTATACTTCATAACACTTTTGCGGTAAGGGAAGAAAGAAGTCAGTTTAATTCTACATTCCTTATACAGATTTCGTGTAGTTATAAAAATTTAAGACACTAATTTAAAAAAACCATAGAAATTGACTACAAAATATAGATCTATACAATTATAAGGAGTTTAGAGGATTAGACGCTCACGATACGCTTAACGATTTGGAAAATGTACGTTAAAGAAAAAAAAAACTGGGTCAAGCTGTCTATTTAATAAGAAAATAATCTATCAAAGTCTGTAGAAATGCTTGAATAATATTAAGATAGACTTACTTTTAAAATAAGATAACGTACAACGATATTCTTTCTACAACATATTTTATTATGGGCAAATGTTTTGTTTATTTCGCTGATTTCTTAAAGATTTTTCTCGAATAAGGACTGAATCTCTCATCGAGTCTTTTCATTCGACAACCATCACTATTAGATTTGCGAGATTTACTATTTTCAAGATGGCGCTCCTCTGCCATATTGAATTTTTGTTAACTCCACAGAGTATGTTATATATTTTCATATACTCATCGGATGAAAGATTCCATTAACTCATTTCTTTATATCCTTTAACACATAACAGCTTTAGAATTTCTTGTGACAGAGCCTAACTGTATCGCACGGATTAAAGCTAGTACACGAACTGGCTCAACCGAAACAGTACCACACAATCACATAGAACATTGGCGTAAAGTAGCTAATGGAAGCACTTTTCGTACGGCAAGTAAGAGAGCTGCAAACCCAACCCCTCCCTCATTTCTTATCTTAATTTCTTTTCCTCTTCACCCTTCATTGCTCCAAAAGTCGACAACGCTATTGTATTGTGGAGTCCTCTTGTACTGCAAATCTTCATTGGCGGCGATGGTCACTTAACATTCTTAAAAAATATATGGCCATTGTATAACGGATGATAATAGCGTTATATAGTGTTAGTGGAAACATAACCTTATTAACAATTAATTATTTGTGGTTTTATTCCTTAGTGAATGTCAAAGCAAAGTATTGACGTAGTCTGTGTCCAAATTTAGGTCACAGCGTGCATTACGATTGGCTGTGAACGATTTGACAATTCCCATCACCTATTTGGCACATAGCCAATACATATATGTTTACAAATGTTCTTATTTACCTCAAACTTTTCAAATATAAAGCAAAATGAGGAAACTCGATATCAAACATTCTGTATTAGATTTCGTATCACAACAAGAGAGTTGAAATTCAACCCCAAGAGGCCAAACAACTACATTTCTTACCGGCTTTGAACAGTACTACGTTTCGACTACTCTCGTATTAAATTGAATATACTTTTTTGTATTTATAGTCATATATTCACGAGGAATATGAAATATTTTGTTAAACAGTTTTCTGTATTAAACATTGTGTTGTTAGTCCATTTATAGCTTTTTTTTGGCTATTTTAGTGCCGCAAAATGTTCATGGATGGTAGTGATTACTAACATCAGGTGATGTTCAGGCCTGCTCGTTTATCCGCTTTATTATATAAAAAATCTGGGGCAGTAAAATGTGTTTACAAATAAATATATTTTTTACATTGTATATTATTTATTTTCATACACGACATCATACCCAGAAGAGTGACAAAAAACTAATTTTGGAAAAGGTTTCGTGTATTATCGCTACGAAGACCCGCATGAATAAGGCTTTGTCGAAAGCTCTACGAAGTTCGTTCAGAGCAGTCAGCGAGGAAGCTTTTAACTGAAAAAATGAGGTAATTTTGTAATTTGAGGTATCAAAGAAAAATGTATACGTAGAGATTTTGGTATGAAAAATAGCAGATATATATATATATATATATATATAAAATATGTTGTTGTATTTTTAATTTTGATCTGAAAACATAAAACTTCTTTAACAGTTGTTACAAATTTAAATAAACTTATTAATATATAATGTAGGCTGGTAGAAACTTATCAATAAATATCATTTGTTTATTAGAAGATTCGCTATATTCGATAATCATTTAAGTGTAACAGCCTGTAAAATTCTAACCGCTAGGTAAATATATCTGCTTCTACTAAAGAGGGCTATTATCGAGCATAATCCACTACACGGCTCCTTCCAGCGGATTAATAGATGCATTTAATGAGAATAAATAGCGCATATTCATACCTAAACTTTAACTCGTATATAAAGTCTGAAAGGATTTAAATATTTATTTCAACGTGCTTGTCTCAAGCCTTATTTGTAAAAAACGTTACTTGCATATATTTACGTATACATATCGATGTATGTATGGACTTAAACAGCCGAAGCGATTTTGATAAAACCCTTAGGCAATCTTTAGTACACATTATGTATATCTAAATTAACAAGGCATGTGGTCCTTTAAAGTTTGATAGCGATCAGATCAACAGATGTTTTTTTGGGTCTCTAATAGGCTACAAAACATCAGGGTACGATCCATAGAAGTACCATTTAAAAGCAAAATCGCTAGAAGCAGCTCGTTTAAGATGTACAGAATAATACAATATATTCAAAAGTTCGTAAGAAAGTTTTCATTACCCTAAACGTCCGGAATAAGTTAAAGGCTAACAGTTCAAAGTTAAATTAGCTGCTAAATAGTTGACCGTCTGCAAACACTTGAGCTTAATTAATTAATTCTACAGCTATTACTACAGGGACGTTCATTACGGCGTTATCAAATGTCTTATTGATATTCCGTCGAGAAATATTAATGAGAAATAGTAAACGTTTTTGATATAAAATTTATTAAATTATATATATATATATATATATATATATATATATATGATATAAAATTTTTGATATAAAATCTGGAACAATAATTTTGCACGAAATAAAACAATTGAGCAAAAATCTTTGGAATGGAAAATATCTTTATGATATTGTAATGTTTTTGACGTTCGTGTTAGCTGCTATATGTTCAAAATATGTCTTGCTTGTAGAACCAATAAAAATTATATATTACAAAATTGTCTAGTTTCCAAAATACTATGTTGCTAGAATTCACGTATACTGGCAGTTTCGTGGTCATATTGTTTCAAAGATGCAGTCGAGCCGCGCACGTGCGCTGGTTTCTAATTTGGAGCAAAAGGAATTACTAAATCCGCTATTATTTCATTTTTATTTAAATAATAGCCATCTCTATTCTCCTAGCATTATAAATATAATCATTGTCTTCAAAAACTAAACTTCGAACTTTGCTAGGTCTTGGTACTAGCTTAAACACTAAATAATAATTGAATATACATTCACGTGTCTAAGTGAATGAGAAATTATTGTTGGGGTAAAAAAAGTAAAGTAACAGCCTATAAATGTCCCACTGCTGGACAAAGGCCTCTTCTCCTATTAAGGAGAAGGTTTAGAGCTTAATCCACCACGCTGTGCCACTGCGAGTTGGCAGATACAATGTGTCAGAATCTCTCCCGGCATATGCAGGTTTCCTCACGATGATTTCCTTCACCGAAGAGCTCGAGATGGATTTAAACACAAATTTAGCACTTGAAAAACCAGCGATGCTAGCTGGGGTTTGAACCTGCGATCATCAGTTGAGATCGACATGTTCTAACCACTATCATCTCGGCTCACTGTTGAGGTATAAAGAGCTATTTAGATAAACAACAAATATACTTTACTTTGACATTATTTTCTAAGACAAAGAGATTTACCAATAGTCGTTACTCTTAAAGCATTATCCATAATTTGCTATAGAAATAACGGAAGGCAATGAACCATTCAAGCCCAAGTCGATGGGGTTATGTAAATTGGTAGGATTAACTCCATCACGTTACGTTCCCTACAGCTAAGTTACCCTCAAGGTAATGTCGTTTAGGAGATTCGTGATATTCGCGGAAATTGAAATGTAGGATCCAAGTTTCAAATTGAAAATTATATGAAATCAAGTGCTGGCATCTTTTAATATAAAATGTGTAACGAATATAGTATGAACGAAATATCAATGTTCACGTGATATTATGAACTAAGATTATCATTTCTTTATCAAACATAAAAAAGTTAACAAACACACCCACCGAATATCAACCCTGAAATTAAAAACTCAGTCGACATCTATTGGATACATCTGTAACTCGTACGTAGAATAAATTAATAAAGAGGGGTGACGCGCCGGACAGCAATTAGGGGGTGTTGTTGGCCAGTGTCAGGTGTCAGCGAACCAACGGGAGGGTTAGCGTACTGTCGTATTGTGTTGCACAATTAGAACACACATTTCGTTTTATTTTAAGTGTAACCAATTATTTTCAACCGACTTCAAAAAAGGATAAGGTTCTCAAGTCGTAGTGTACAATTTATTTTACATTAATAATCGATTTTGAAAATTGTTTTTAATTTAAAAGTGTATACTTACACATTGTTTTCATATTTCATCAAAATCAAAATTATTAAAATAACAATTTCATCCGAGAAAACTAAATTGAATAATGCTTTTGAAGTCGGTGCTTATTTCGTGAGTCTTTATAATTATTATAATTTATGTCAAATCGAAATTTAATTAACGGATAGTGCATAAAATCGTGGCCAGTAAAACCACCGATATATTGCAATACTCAAATTTCGTTGGGTTAGATTGACTGTGGTAGCACATACAAATATTTAATAAATATAATTATGTAGTATATATTTCTTATTCAAATACCAATTTAATACCAAAACCAAAAAAACATATTTTTTTTTAAATTAAAATATCTGTTTCTTTGTCTGGGGTAATTCTTTCCTCTCATTATGTTTAATAAATTATAAAATATAAAAGTTGTGGAGATAAACATTGATTTTATTTCTTATAAAAACATAATTTAATATAAAAATTGTGTTATCTCAAACAATAAAAAATCCAATTAAAATCTTATTAAAATCTTCGAAAGCTTACCTATTATTATTTTATTAGATATGTTTATGTATAACTCACAAAATCTTGTTCTCGTAATAAGTCCATGTACATTACAGTTAACATCACGCTATTGTGACATTTATTAAAAATAAAAATTACAACATTACATGATGTGGGAATTACATATGTAAGTTTTATTCTCGTAACTGTTATAAAACAAATCTGTAACTTTTAAACAGTTACCGAAGTAACCATACGCTATATAGCTGTGAGTGGCAATAAATAAGTTACTGGCAATAATTAAAAAAAAAGTAATGACAATTTGTGCAAATTTGACAACAAAAATGACAATTTGTGTAAATTTATGACATTATGTAAGTAAAACTTACAAAGTTAGTTGTAAATAGTTTATTTATATAATACAGTGAGTGTTACCCAATAATGGTCGTAGTAACTAATACAAGATGAATTGTGATCATAAATGTAATCGAAAACTGCAGTAGTGCTTGCCTATTCAAATTCAGTTAGACAAATAAAGCTATGACATACATGAATATATATATATATATATATATATATATATATATATATAATAAGTTTATAAAAAATATCCGACGTCGTACTCGTGTGTTTAAATTCATTCCTTTAGAAGGATAATTCGAGGAATATCTCATAAAAAATATTCGGAATGAAGCCCTACAGTTGAATTGATTTTCGTTGTGTAATTGCTATTATACGTATTTTCCTACGCAGGCTTTATAATAAACTTGATATAATTAGGCATATTTATATTACGCCTTTGTACGTTTCTATTATATTTTGATCAAGAGTTTCGATATTATTATATTTGATACTAGCGGTTGCCCGCGGCTTAGTTCGCATATATTTTGGAATTTGATAGACACGATTCATCAAATTGATAAAATACCATCTACGCTGATGTTAACTAAAAAATAACTCTTTTACTCTTAATCATTTTTACTTATTAAACGACTTTCAAAAAATTAGGAAGTTTATATTAGGATTCTGTGAAGAAAGGCCATACTTTTGCATGCTTTTGCCATTTGTCCGTCTTTCTGCCCATCTGTCCGTCTGTCACATTGTTATAGCACTTCTCATGTGTCGTTTACAAAAGCATTAAAAGAATTATAGTGAGACAAAAGTTGAATCTTGTAAGATGGTACGGAATCTTTCGTGTGTTAGTCACTCAGTTAGTGACTTACAATTTTTTATATGCCGATTTCTTTAAACTCCTATGAGCTGTTAACATGGATGATTAAGATGGAACTGTTTGTTTGATTTTAATAATATGTTTTTTTATTAAAATCAAACAAACTATTTCGTGTTATAGAGACAACATTTTAGGCATAATGCATATATTATAGATAACTTTGACACTTAAGCACGAAGCCAATGATCATTACTAAAGTTGTTATTATCAAATAAAAGATACCTTGTAATTAAAAAAAAATTTACGCCACTGAAAATATAAAAATACAAACGTAAAATTCTAGGATTACTGCGAATTATGATGAAAAATTTTATTCGACAATTTTATCGTCTAAATTACTTAGCGTCCATAAAATTTAACGCGAAATTTCCTCGAGTTATATAACCATTAGACGAGTTATTTTATTACCATCCTAAATCATATTATACGGCTACCATGATGGATTTCCAACACAAACAATACCGCCCTGATATGAACCGAGATTCGCTACATGTGGGTCATCGAAGTTATGAGATTTTACGGCCCGAATATCGCTGGCAACGGATGTAATTCATGAAGCCAATAAACTTCTAATCGATTTTTTCGTGGTTATTTACTCGATAAAAACAAAAAACAGCCTAAAAATTGCGAGTTGAATTTTCAGCACAATAAATAATGTTGTTCTAAAAGCCATTTCGAAGGACAATATTGTTCGTATTTTATTGGGCGAAGGGAAAAAAGTTCTTTGATATGAAGAGTAGAACAACTAGACTGACCTAATAAAGTTTCCCAGAAAGAATTATTCGGGGTTTCTTATAAGTGTGAGAATCGTTTTCAACAGTACGGATTCTTTTATTCATATAAATCTCTTTCTACGTCAAATTAATTTTAATTTGTGATGTATATTTATTTTCGTACATTTTGTGTTTTTTGCTTACATGTTATTTCATTTAAGTGATACGTTAACCTAAACTTTATCTTTACAAGACTAAAGTTAAATTGGTTAGTTTATAGGCACCAAGTATAAAAAATCAAATGAAACTATACTAATAATGTACTTTTAACACATTAAATAAATATAATTTTTATATCAATAAAGTTTTATTGCTTCACTTTTAACACTGGATATTAGCATTATACTTATACAAAAAAACATAAGACAATATTTACATTTTGTGTTATGATTTACAATTAATTAAAATTACTGTTTTTTTTTGTTCTAATAAATTGTTAAAATTATTGTAAATATTGCCTTCAAATGACCATTAATCTCTTCTGGAAATCCAAGCCGCCCACTTTGTTATTCTGGACGTTTTATTACCGAGTCTTTTATATTATTTATTACAAACATTTTATTTTTATCTCAGTAAAATATTTACTACATGGTAAATAGAAAAATGAAAAATTACATTAAGTACTTAATGTCTATTTCAACCTTTGCTTTTGATTTGGCTATAAATAAAGCGCAAATAATTCATTAACAATTAAAATTAAAAAAAGTAGAATACATAATTTCGTTAACTTGGATGGCATACTTATTCCATTTATTTTGATTTAAAATACCAAACTTCTAAATCGATTTTGACAAAAAATCTATGCGATCAATCTAAAAAGTACCAATATATTCATTCGAATAAAAAAAATCAAAATTGTTTAAAAAATCACGCATTCTAAGGTATCGAACATTAGAAAGCATACGTTACAAATTTCTTTTCCTCTTTGAAATCGGTTAAAACATTCATAATGGCATACAATTTATACAGATCCCTTACACAAATCCCTTTGATCTTCAAAGTTCAATTTCCGTAAAAACTTATGCGTAACAAAAACAACGTAACCTAACAAAAAGTATGTGAAACTTTTTCGTATGTCGAACTAATTTTGCTCAACATTCCTCAAGTACTAAGCGCCGCGATTTCAGCTAGATGTTCGCTCAAACTCCTTCCTAATTACTCTTTAAAGCGACACTTAATGATAAAAGGTAGAGCCCGATTCGTGCCTCAGAATTAATGGACTATAATAAGCTTGACGGAGGTCCTAACGTCCTTGTTGATGAGTTATAGCTGTGATAATTCCAGAAAGGATTGTCGAAGGTTGTTAGCATAACCTTCGAGTAAGGATTAGTCACTGGAGTTGCTAAGAGTTTTGACAAGGGATTGGAAGTACAGAAATATATATTTGATGACCTACAACTGACAAATATATATTTATAGAAATTCCCATAAGCGAGAAATACATTTGTAAGTGTTGCTCTTAGATTTTAATAAAGATTTACATTTTTTGCTTTTCATGAATGAATGAATTTACTGTCAGTGCCTCTAGTTGTCAGCAACAGTTTTTTGAGGCTACATAGGTAACTGTCAATTGTCATGTTACAGAGTTGTTTTATGTCAATTACGAAAGTAAAACTTACAAATGTGATTCTCGTCTTACATACAATAAAATACAATCTGTAAATGTCGTACTACTGAGTACTCTGATCAGTCTCTTCTCCTATTGTTGTATTGACAATATTTTAAAAGAGTAACTATCGAGTATCTTGCCGGTTCTTCTCGGTAGAATCTGCGTTCCGAACCGGTGGTAGCTTCATTATTGATATTTTTTTTTTCATGTATGACGATTCAAAAGTGCTCGGGAGAGCTTACTTGAATAAAGTATTTTTTGGATTTTGATTTTGATTAAGGAGATTGATATGGACCTTATCCACCTGTGGATAAAACATGTCTTAGAATTTGTCTTGGCACATGTACGTTTTACATTCAACCCTTAATGACGCATTCTGGTTTTAAACAACATATTTGTAATATTGTATGTAATACATACTATTTAAGAATGTTTTTCCGCTTTCTGAAAAATATTATAATATTAGGTAATAAATATTTAATATTACGAACGAGTCAATTAGCAGTGCTGCTTTTCTTTACCAAATAACAGACTGATGTTTTTCCAAAGCAAAATGAATCGCGCATTTAAGTATTCAATATAAATTTAGAATTACAAAAATAATTGAATAAGATTTAATATACGGACAACACGATTAATTTTAGTATATTCAAAAATTAACATTACAAAACCAAAACAATAAAATTAAAATTTAATCAGAGCGAGTTTACAAATTGAAATCAATGTAAAATACTTAAGCGCCGACGCGAACGACCGGGCTTACATTAAAATTTAAGCAATCAAATTGCAGTTAATACTTTATTCGTTTTCATAACAACTAATCACCTCTTCCAGCCGCGTTCATATTTAATATTAATAGCAGCTTATAGTACACTAAATTTACTTTACGGCTGCGTCCGCCCTAAAACCCCTGAAGGTTCGATTTAGGAAAAAAAAATCACTTTATCTTAAAACCTACCATAGATAAAATTGGTATTAGGCGAGATTTGTATTTGTAAAATCTTTACTCTTAAGAGCAATATAAAACAACGCTATTACCTGGTAACAGATACGTCGGAAGTACTTATGAAAGCTGAGTGCTGTCAGTTATACAAAACACTGACGTTAAATTCTGTTAGGTGTAAAAAAGCCTGATAGCTAAATTTAAAGGTGTAATTCGGGCCTTACATAGTCTATAAAATGCACCGATTGCATGCAATGATTTCACCTGCGTAGAAATTTCAATCCCTTATTTTACCTCTTATTATCACAACATAAAGTAACCTATTGTCTATACGAATCTATGGTTGTCCTTCTGGAAAAGTGTAGCTTTCTATTAGCGTTTATTTTTAATTCGGACTGATTCTCCACCAAGATCTCTTTATAATCATCTACAGTCAATCAACATTTGCTTCTTCATAATATTAAGTAGATATGGACGCTGATAAGCAATACTATATCAAGCCACACGGATTTAGAAAATGGCGTCTAAAGATGTCAAACCTATTCTTAATATATTTTTTGAACAATATATTGTTTGAAGAAGTATGTGTCCATATTTTCTATTCTATATTCATAAAAGGGAGAGTAAATTAAAAAACGATCGATTCAATAAAAACTTTTATATTATAATACGTTTTAAAATATATAAAATTATTGTATAGATTGCAAAATATGTAACGCACTAGAAATTTTAAGTATTAAATTAGGAAACATTTTTCAATACTTACTTAGTTTAGATGGCTTAATTTTTTTTTCAATAATGTTAAAAATAAACCATTATCAGAATACATCAATATCATCAAATTTGACTTATTGTGTGTTGACACATTATTGCTCATCAGCGTTGATAGTTAGATACATGCAAAAGTAGCAACAACGCTTAGCAATGTGTGATATACTTATATATGTATACGAAAAGTCAAGCAACATCGACAAAAATAGCTATGGCGATCGATAGCGGCACACCTATATGAGCGACCAGCATGTATAGGCTTGAACCACACCTTACCCGACACGCTAATAAACTAGAGGGTAATCTAGTTAATAAGGACTATTGATCGTTATCGATAGCCATGCGGCTTCTGATAAATTGTTATTTGTATAACGTTTCGCGATTTATATTATTCATATTTTAGATAACGTGTCTAATCGCGATGGGTAACATATATGTATCTTTTATTTTTGCAACAAAATTTTTGCGTAATAAATGAAAAAAAAATTTGGTAAAATGTTTTATGAAATGGAATTATGGTTAAAGATTAGAACATATAATAGATATGACTTACGATAGAATAACTGAGAAGGATTGCCTACTAAGAAATAAATACTGTGTTTGTGATTTTTTCAAATTTTTATGATTTCTATGACATGACGAATCGAAAGACGCGTTATTTGATCTAAATAGCGCCACAAAATTACATACAAAGGCTGATAAACAATTCGCGCTCCTTTGCGTCTCGCAGTCGGATAAAAATTAATAACAAACTATAATCTATACTAAATAGAAACTAATTTAAATCTTATCTCAACTTAAGCTTTATACTTACAACTCATATTTACAAAAGAGTATTTATTCCATTTATTATTTTATTAAAACAAACACGATATGCCAATATTTCTTTTATATTAAAATAATTTATAAAAATGTATTCCAGTAGACGTCGAAACGTTAAATAAACAATCAAGATATTTATATTAGTTTTTCTATAAGCAAACTAAGTAGTTGGAATAAAGTTCCATTCCAAATATATAATCCATCCAAATAGGTATTGAAAAAGCTTTCTGGAAATTGGTGATTCCATTTAAATTCCTAAAATATAAACGACGGAAACCTGAACAAATTGAAAAAGCTTTCAACCTTTAGGACCGTTATTTTTATATTCGTTCGCAGTCAATGAAATGATTTTGCGGTTGTTGGCAAAAAAATAAATACAACATCGAACCTGGATCAAAAAAAATAGGTAAAAAGCTTACCTACAAATATTCAGACTAAAGCTGGACGCGCGCAAATTCGTGAATTGAAATGTTTGAATGATTTTTTTTACACAGCTCGAACTTTAAAACTTTTTTCAACGATACTCCAAACTATATTTGGTAGATCAAATATATATTATATTATAGCATATGTATGTATATTACTAAATTATAAAAACAAAATAAAATCTATTATAGATATAATAATACTGTAACAGAACCAAAACTATAGTAAATATATATTATAATATAGTATATAATGAAAAATTCCTATTTCACGATTAATTTATAACAATAATTCTTCCTTGAATATATATTAAAATTTCACTCTGATGCAATTAGCTTTTATACCAATGGTTCAAAATATTAATTGAAAATTATATGAAAGTTAGATTGAAAATCTATAACTTAAAGATGGCTAAACGAACATTACTTACATAAACGTTCCTATCGAACATAAAATTGATATTCCGAACTTATTTTCAGAATATGATTATCAATTACATTTTCACTTTGATCGCGGGCACATCTATTAATCTCTCGTAAAAAGCGGGCGGTGCGCGGAGGCAAGTTGGCGGTTAATAAATGACATCGCCGATCCCTTGTACAAACTTCACCAGCCACAAGCCAAGGCGCATCCATTCATTATTCAAATCCAACTTAAGTTAGAAATTAAATCCGGTTATGTAAATATCATTTATATCACGCTGAAACTCTATGGTGTTTATTTGTCGGAAGATCAATACTGTGTACTCGACTATTTGAGACCGTAAGTAGGTTTTTAAATATATGTATTTATTTTTTGATGCGCTTTCTAGTTTAAGCCGTTTGAATTTTATTATATGAGGTGACAGTAGAGTCGCTTATTTGGAGTAAAATCTGTAAAAAAAATATGTTACTTACTGTGTTTATATATTATAAGTCGCCATACCTTTTATTGGATTGCAATGAAACTTTATTAATTTATTGTTTGCACATACAGAAATGTTATTGGTATTATAAAATTAACTTCCAATAGGTAGCGCGTGTGTCGTACCAGTAAAGAAAGAATAATAAATGAGAGACGCTCGTCAGGCGTAGCAAAATCTTTATTAACGCGAGTTAAGCCACGAACAAAAGCTAGCATAATATAATATTTATTTTAGTTACGGAGATTAGCTTACAAACAAACTGCTCATATTAGTGTAAATGCAAATAAGCCTCAAAATATAATAGAATTGAGATTCCGTAAGTCTAGAATCACTAAAGTGAAACATATTTTGACCGGATCTTTGCGTGAAGTAGCAGTATATAAAATATATTGTATTTACAAATGTTTTTATTACAATTGTATCGCCATTTCATTCATAATTAATACAATTTACATTCTATAATAAAATTAACATTTCAGCGAATTAACTTAACGTTAAACGAAAATTTTACGCGTAATTATTAATTATCGTCTGTTATTTATTTACATAAAGACTTTATTTTAGTTAATTGCGATGAGGTCAAGTCGATAGCCTTTTATAAATTAATATTCTTTTAAAAGGTATTTAGCGGCATAAAAAATAATAATGCTATCTATACTTATAATAAATCTGTAGAGAGGTCAATTCTATACATGAAATACATTTTCAAAATAACTATCAGGGGGTGATTAGTGATCGATACTGATGCCAAAAATGCAATCAGTAAAATTTTTGTCTGCCTGTCTGTCTGTCTGTCTGTCTGTCTGTCTGTCTGTATGTATGTTCCTTATAGAAACAAAAACTACTCGACGGATTTTAACGAAACTTATTACAATTATTCTTCATACTCCTGGGCAGGCTATAGTATACTTTTCATCACGTTACAATCAATAGGAGCAGAGTTATAAAGGGAAATTTTGGGAAAACGGGAGACGTTACTCCAATTTTTAAATTCCCTCGCGTATGCAGCCTTAATGGTTAAAATTACATAGAAATTATGTATGACGGAAATATTCTACATAAAATTTCCTAAAAAATATCCCGGAACAGCATACGTCTATTTTTTATGGTTGACTCACTATAACACGTGTAACTCCTGATAGGTTAGCAGTTCGAAGAATTCTGATTATATTTGTTTACTCTTACGTTTATAATACTCACACTCATCTCTTATTTAAAAAAGTTAACACTATTACCTATTTCATAAAAAAAAAAATCATAGAAATCAAGTATTGTGGATTGACATATTATATTAAATTACGATAGTTAATCTGTCTGTCACATCAAAACCACTAAACCCTGAGGAAGGAAATACGCTACTTTTTTTTCTAAAAACGACAAAAATGCGGACGAAGTCGCAGACAATAGCTAGTTATAAAATAAAATACATATAATAATGTCTCTTGGTAATAGGCCTAATAAATATCTATATATAACTATGATTATAGCAACGTCATAATGTTATTTTAAAATATCTGCCAAATGAATAACTTCATTTCACAAAGTTATAAAAAAAAGTAAAAAGGAGTTCTCCCAAAAAAAAACTTTTAAAACAAATTCAACGAGACCAAACACGATACTTCTGCTTGAAGTTGATGAGGAGTTGTACATCCTGCTGATTCCAGATGACGCTGCAGCATCAGGTCAAGGTAATTCAACCATGTTATTTCAATATCACTCATAGTGTCATAAATTTGGAGTCGATTAAACGAGTAGACGTTGCTCATATCCTTAACACAATGATCTTTATAAATTATAGCTAAGAACCACCTTGATTACATCTTTCTAAAAACAAAAAACCGCATCAAAATCAGTCACTCTGTTAAGGATCTACGATGCCACAGATACACGAATACATATGTCAAACTTATTACACCCTTTTATTTTGGTCGGAGGTTCAAAATAGCGTTAAAAATATATAATACTGTAATATTGCTTTACAAACAATTTTATTCACATAACGGAGACATTAAACTGTCCCAAGTGTTTTTAGGCCCAACGAAATGTTAATATAAACGTCAGTTGTCCAAATTTTTTATGAACGAACGTACGTGCTCTAAATATTCGAGTCACGCTCGGGCTGCGTACGTTTACAGAACTTCTAAATACACGAACATAACTTTTTTCACAATAACTGGATGGAGTTCTTGTATACGATAGCTTAGGGTTTAATTAAACATAAAACAGTTTTGTACCTTTTTCCGATACAGAATATTATTATAAATCAATGTTTGTTTGTTTCTTCGTATATTATTCGCTTCCATAACGTTCGTCCGATTGCGATAAGATTTTGTCCACTTATTTTGCACTTGTGAGAAGGTTATAAGCATAATACAATTAACCAAAAAAAAGTTTTTTTTATTGTTATAATTTGTAAATATTTAGGTTTCTTTTTTTTTATATTGTTATTTTACATTAATTTGTACTTGATGTAGCGTAAGGACATGTTATTAAGCGGTGTAAAGTAATTTACGCAACCAAAATAAATTCGTACTAATATTTATTTTGCTTTACCCTTGTTATAATACATAAACTTTTATTATAATTATATTGTATATTTTCGATATAAATTAACAAAAAAGAACACAGTAAAAAGTACAGCGAAATCAAAACACATAAAGGCGTCCTTATTGCTATAAGCAATCTTCACAAGAGACAAACAACAGACACAATTAGTCGATTGCACTATTCTCCGCTTCCCTCGACTCCAACGAAAAATATAACACGTACACCAGTAAACAATCGAACGTGTCACTCTTATCGGAATGAAAAGTCTATAAAACAAACAACTCCCTTGCTCTCAATTGTAATACGACCATTCCTGAATAATGTGAACAACTTTTAACATGCCTCGGACGTGTTACGCCTCGGGTACTCTCAGTGCTACAGAATGCCGCTTAGCCTGCGTAACTAGCATTTTAACATTTGCAATCAGCTCCATTGTTCCTGGCTCAGCTTTCTATTCACAAAGACATTTTATATACATTTCCTTTAGAGCCATGAGGCGCATTTGACACGGACGCTAAGCACTGTTTAAGATTTCATGAGTTTTGTTCGTTGCATTCTCGGTTGAAAATGTCTCAAAGATAGTAAGGTGTATTATATGACGATGGTGGACGAAAAAAACTGTTATATGCAAGCTTTCTGTATGATTTTTTGTATACGAACTAATAACAATTTTGTGCCTTCTAATGATATTTATTGAAATAAAATAACATCATTTAAACTTTATGACATTATTACTAAAAAGAAAATAAAACCAAGAATATTATATGACTAATATATATATATATATATATATATATATATATATATATATATATATATATATATATATATATATATAAATATTCGATCGAAGTCGGGATAAGTCACTAGTTTAACATGGAATTTAATATATTCCCTCCAACCATAACTGAGCGTTCAGTTCAGTTGAACTAAATCGCTTGGAAAACAAAGACTCGGTTAAACTAAACTTAATGAAACGGAAACACTAAGATGTCCGTTGCAAGAACTCTGCCTTAAAGCTTTCATAGCGTAATTATACAAAATCTTTTTGAAAAAAGGAAAGCTTTTTTTATTTTTTAATATAAAATATCTTAATAATTTACTCAACAGTTCGTTTTCAACCTTTAAAAATAAGTTTTCGCTACTCCTAATTCATCTTTGTTACTTTTAATTTTGGTAATCTACGTCGTGACAGTAAGCATGCCTCTAATTTTAATATATCGTTACAAAAATAAAAACATAATATATAAAAATACTTCCTGTCATCTTCCATTTGTCTATCTGATTATTTGTGTGTAGATTTTTCTAACTGCCTTAACATAATGCACAAGTTACAGTAACAAATAAAATTGTAATTTTAATAAAACATTTATATCACGATTTATCATCCAACGATTCATTAAACGTTAAATTCGTATATATGTATAAAGAATATCTGGTGTAGTAAAATTTGTTTTATGAACCGCATAAAACAGTTTTAAAGGTTTCGTGAAAAATTTTATATTCATGTCCGAAATTCACGCAAACCAAGTTTGAACAAAACTACAATGTAAACAAGCGCTTCGGAAACATGTAGATATATATTTCATGAGTATGGAAAAATAAAGTGAAAATGGGCACATTATATGTATGTACTTAAACTCCATAACTACCCTGAAAATGTCTATATTAATCTATAAGATTGCAGGGTTTGTTTTCTTTAGTTCTTTGTTTGCATAGCACGAAATCATAATGAACAGACAGATGGACAAACAGAGTTATTTTCAAATCAATGTATATATAAAGTAAAACTGATTGACTGACATATTCACTGACTGAGCGATTAACACAGAGCCTAAACTGCCGGGTCTAGAAACATGAAATTCAGCACATACGTGCTTTAAATGTCGTACGTGAGAAAAGATTTTTGAAAATCCATCCTCAAAGGGGTTAAAAAGAGGATTGAAAGTTTGTTGAATATCAAATTATCCTAAATGTATGCGGGCGAGGATCTGCTAGATTATAATAATACTGTAAATTAATCACTATAAAGGTCTTATCAACTGTACGAAAAGCATTAACTACTGAGATTATAAACAAACATAACACAAAGTCAATACATAAACTCGAAAATCACTATTACACCGTTGAACCACTATTTCGATTAATTAAAGCTGCCAAACCCACAATAACGATATCGTTATCTCGATATTATCTTCTCATTTAATAATATTAAAAGCATTCAGCCATTAGCGGTATTTAAAACAACACAATATCAACTCATATATATTACAGAACATTTTATTAACGGAAAGCCGCGACTTGGTTCGTCGACATTAAATATATATTCTATACTATATAAATAATACAATAGAGAGTGATTTTGTATGTTCGAAGTAAACTTCGTAACCAAGGACCTATTTTAAGCAGACTCCCAAATTATAAAAATGGCTTGATCGATTTGAAAATGGAATCTTGATTTTTAAGCAAAATAACTTGTATAAGTATATGATTTAAGTAAACGAAATTACGGCTTTTAGTGTCGTTTTCCCTTTATTTACAAAGTTTTGTAATATTTATTGTATTCACTATGAAAAGTACATTATTCCAAATGGTCATAAGCTATGCATTTTATTCTACAATAAAATCATTAACGAAAGCGAAGCCGCGATCAAAAGCTATTTCTCTGTACAATACGAATTGTTTCCGAGAACCTTTCTATTTAACAAGATAAAAGTATCCTATAAATTACTCCAGATATATTAGGAAAGCTATAACAGGGTTTCATTAAATCCAGCCTAGTGGTGCGGACACAGACGGCTAAACAGACCTTTTTTTCAAAAATAGTTTAAGTATTCCATATGATAATCTGATATGATGTCGTAGAGTCTATCTGATATGTCATATTATAATTAAAATTAAATATACTTTATTCTTAAATGAGTGGTGTAGGTTTTTGAAGCACCTTTGAATCGTCAAGGTACAAATCAGTCTTATTAGTAGAATAGCTATGTGGTTTCTACTGATAATGCCGATGTTATAATATGCTAAATATTTTTATTTATACTTTATTAAGGTGTCTTTATAGTACCATATTGTAATTAAAATATAGCTTAAAATATTCACTAGACCTTAGAACATTTCTACTAAGAAAATCAAACTAAATTTTGTAACTAACTTTTTATGTAACGTATAACCTCGAAGGAAGTACTACCACCACCACGTAATTTTATTTTATTTCACGATTAATCACTCAAAAACGTTTTCTGTTATGCTTCAATTAGGTTTTTAATATACATATGTGTGTATAGATTACAGGTAAGAATAGATATATTATCAGAATTATAGACACGAAAAATACCCTTCCATTACCCACGTACGAAAAAGTATGTCGGAAATTTTTTACTACTGCAGGATAAAATCTTCTCGGAGCCAATAAATTTTCTTGATAAACGGGTTGGGGTCGGCTGTCCTTTCACTACCTTGACACTATAATACCTCTTCGAGGATAAAAAATCTTTACGTATCTAAAAAAAAGATTCTCCAATAACCTGCAATGTAATTTGCAAGAAAAATAATATTTACATGAAAAAGGATATATAAAACCATCCATATAGCCCAAAAGAAATGACAAACAAATACGATTTCCATATTTATTTGTATAAAAAGTCGCGTTTAGTTTTTTTATTTGTTTGTATGTTATAAACATTGACATTATTATATCGCGGTATAAGAATCAGATGAACGTTTTTCCTAATTTAGCAGTACTCATAATATAGTTTTTTTTTGGTTCTATAGAAAAGTGGTTCTAATAATAAATATAACGTTTTTTTGGAATTAGTGAAATCTTAAATTACGTTGTTTCGCCATTTCATAGAAAACATTTTCAACGGTTTTAGTTAAAAAAAAGATTTTCGATATTTTGTAGATACGTTCATCTGGTTGTTATACCGCGATATATAAATGTGCCTTGCGGTTTCGTTCTTGTTTATCATTACCGCTGTGCTGGCCGTAACTTTCCTCAATGAAGCAACAAAACATGCAACGAAGATGCCGCGTCGCGTCGTTGCAGCATTTTACTACATCGCAACCGACATCGGGTCGCAAAAATCGTGAATCTCAAAAAATCAAGACGTCCGCGTCCCAAAGTATGTATGTGTACCGCTGTGTTTTCGCTGAAATAGACAATGTAACAGAAAAGCAAAGACCTTTTTTAAGTCGCTATTTTTTTTAAAACCAACTAGTTCTATACAGAAATATAAATAATCGTATCTCACTTTGTGTTTGTGCGCAAAAATAACTAAAAATATCAAGTTCCTAGCGTATAAAGTTTCGTTGTAGCTGCAGAAAATTACCTGAATATGAAAGGTACAGAAAAACATATTCTTTCTACATATTCAATATACATATATTTAATATTATTATAAATATAATATTAAAAACAATTTTTATATGTTTGTCCTCTATGTGTTCCGAAACCATTTGATCGTATTATGATGAAACTTTGTTAGTGCGTTCTCGGGACGCCCATGTAGTTTTCTGGCCCTAAAAATCTATACGCCACTTTATAGCACTGCAACGCATACCAGATATAGCTAGTATAGTAGAAACAATGTAAAATAACTTTAAATATAATAAATAACTTCTCCGTTAGTTCAAAAGTTAATTTAAACATTAAGCTTTGTCAAGGAATTCTTACAGAAAATTATCACAATATAACTTTATGGATCCCGAGACAAAGTTGATTCGAAAACTTGATATACAAAGTTTGAGTAGCAATTTACACAAGAGTTCCATCAGAAAGTCGAACTGTTCGCTGGAATTTGAATAATGTAAGCAGTGGAAAAATGAAGGCAAAATCATTATATACAAAATAGATCAAAGATTACGATGAAGAGTGTTATTTAATATAAAATATTTAACAGAAAAATATCTTACAAAATATTATTATTTTCTTTTCGCTACGCTGGGTAAAAATAATATATATATAATTAATACGTTAAAAACGCGTTGTCTCTTTTCTCTCTGTTTTTTTTTTTCTTTTAAATTGTTAATACTCAACAACTACCACCTGCACCAGTTTGTCCTCTTGTCCAGCTGGTCCTCTACCATCCGCTGTACCAGGGATCTTCCACCGTACACATGCAAACTGTGGAACCGTCACTTCTACGTGTTCCCTTAATCGTCCGACTTGTGGTTATTTTAGGGAACAAATAAATTCTCTTTTAGCTTGAATTGGTCATATGCGGCGATTATGGCAACACCAAGTGAGTCGCCTGGTTACTATATAAACATCGTAACAATAGTTTTTATATTATTATACAAACCGCTTGAAAAACATGATGTGTATTGTTGTACATTTGGCTGCGTATTTGACGTATTGCATTATACTATTTCTTCAATGTTAAAAACTATATATCAAAAACTCATTAAAAGCGAATTATGTAATTTACCTACCCAATTAATAATAATAAAGTTGGTTTAAAAAATGATTTGGTTACGCTGTATGTTTAAAATTTATCAGAGTTAAAATTACATAAAACATTATCAGAGTAAATTGAAACGTATCTTTTTAATTGAACTATTTTTATGAAAAATTGTAACAAGAACGACCCATTTAAATGCTTGATGAAAACTGTTAAAAATGTTTGAAATTATTAACGGAGAATCCACCTCGTTTCGGCAATTACCGTTGCTTAACCAGAAAAACCGCACGATACGCGAGTCAGAACTAGGCCACAACACTTGTATCGTATATCACACAACCTAAATTCACAATTTACCCCCAAAAAGTGTTGTGGTAAACCCTTTTTCAGGTTTGCGTCGTGATATAATGAATGAGCACGTTCTATTGCACCTAGCCCGGGTCTTTTGAAACATTTAATGATGATCTTTGTTTGAAATATTTTTCAAGCGGCAAAATTAGAGCAGTATTCAGACTAGTACGCTTTCATGATTAAAAGCAACGAGCACTGAATTTTTTTCTCGTACTGAAAACCTTGATTGCAGCACTTGTGCAATTTACTCAACTTAAAAACATCAGGTATCCTGGATACGAAATTAATTCGTAACGGAACTGAGATTTTTATTTTCATACATTCATAGGAAGCTATCCTCACTGCTCAGTAAAAGGAAACTAGGTAAACTTTTTAAGTATTTTTTTAAAGATAATTATAAAAGAATAATTCTTGGCTTGTCTAATTTTCCTATGTGGCCGGTACGCGCACAATCTACTGGAAGTTAATTGTTATAGCCTCTTGTTAGTGCTAACGATAAGATTAATTCTTATAAATTGTTCATTAAAATTCGTTAAAACATTATAAAATGATTCATAATTTGTTGAAATATTGTTCCCGATAGGAACTAACAACGAAATAGCGTCTGTCTACAAAATGTTAGTGGCGCTTATTTTAATCGAATTTTACATCATGTTATCTTCACCCACCGTAATATTACTAAGAAGTTGTATACGCATCAGAGTTTTTTAATAAAAAAAAAACTTGACATCACTAATCCTGGATTTCGTTTTCAAATTATTTGAAATATTAGAAATATCTTTAAATATGAATCTAATCCACAATAAATAAGATGCCGAACAAGTATGAAACCTGAAACTTTATAAAGTATAATCATTAAGCTTTTCCCAACCTTATTTTTGGCGTCGTTCATATTTTTCCTTTTTAATGTTTTCCTTTTTATTAACTTAACCTCACTATATCAATTTACCGGGACTTTATTATGAGTAAAACTTTTTACGATAAGTGAACGAATCATTTATAGCTTTTATTTATATGTAGATCGTATGAGATTTTATTTATTAGAAATATTTCCAAATACATATGCTGAAAAATCGTCAAGTCAGCTGTAAATTGTAAATTTAGCTGTCTTTAAATTAAACAATTATTTATTTTAATAAGCAAGAAACTAAAAGTTACTTATTAAAATGAATATTTTTTAAAGTTTTGTGATAAAATAGGATTGTGACAAAAAGTCGTACATTAAGATCTAAGCGGCAGTGCTAGAAAAATAAGTTGCAGCTTAATTCCAAATTATATAATAGCACAATATTAATTAAAACCCGTAAAAAAAAACAAAAACAAAACAAAAATTAGCAATTCAGCATTTCAAAATAATACGAAGTTCTCTTTTAAATTTACCTATTTTAAAATAAAAAATATCTATTTCTGACAATATTTGTTATGATTTAGACAAGCACGGTAAAAAATATGTACATTCCTTGTATACTTATATCTACACGATGGTACAAAGAATAATAAATTGTTTCTCGCACTAAGACGAGGACACTTAAATAGTACATTGTTTAAGAGATATTTAGAGTCAACCATATTATTGACTATTTTATACAAAAATATTTGGTCCCTTGTCTGCGTACAGTTAACGGAAGTACATTAGAAATATCTTTGTTTTCAGAACAACCAACTCTAAATCTTAAATGCTTCAAAAACTTATTTTGTAATTTTTCATTTTTTTCTATGTAGATATTGTAATGAGGATTCCAAACGGTAGAACAATATTTAAGAATAAATAAATATCTTTGTGTCGTTTACAATCGAGACACTTGGACCTTGAGGAAGTGGTGCAAAAAATTCTTAAAGATATTCCTTTGAACCCCCGACGCAAAAATAGTGGTGCTATAAGTTTGACCGCTATGTGTGTCTGTCTGTGGCACCGTAGCTCCTAAACGGGTAAACCGAATTCAAAAAAGGGTTTTCTAGCGATGGTTGTTATATATATTCTACCAAAATCGTTCCAGACATTTAAGATCTTGATCTCTTTTCTTTACTTTTTAAAGGTTATCGAGTTGGGAAATTTTTAAATTTTTAATCAGACTTGGTCATCTTATTGTTTCGACTGGTGATAGAATAGCTGGCTCTTTTTTCGCCTATAGAATCGAAATTGCAAAAGGAAAATGGTACTAGTATTCTACTCTTATACTATAACATATTTATTTATATTAATTGATCATAAACTACGAAGCAGTCATTTTCTTAACTTGAAGCCGATATATTAACATATAACACGATTTATTATAATTAATGCAAAAATATCGATCCATATTTACTTCCTAAAACCCTTAAAAATATATTACAAGCTTATTGTATGAAAATCTCTATTTTAAATAGTTTTTCAAAAGCAAATATAAAGAGAGCTATGAAAACGTGAGTGAATCGCAATTTAAATAGCTCAAATATGTTTTCTGAGTACACATATCGTTCCATTCAACCTTTTAAAAGCAATGCGGTATTACGTCCCTTTCATTTTATTTAAAAGCTTCTGATATGCGCATTAAAACGTTTAGTAATTGCTCTCCAAGCATCTATATGAGATATTGATACAATTATTATATTTTATGTTGTTTTCTTTATTTACAAACAAAAGTTATAATTTAACTTTATTATGTAATCGTAATTCGTTACTATATTTTTAATTGAATTCCACCTCAACATACAGATTAAGGTTCTTTAATAATTGCAAAAAAAAACAAGAATGAGTTGAATATCAATTAACGTGAATTTTATATCGGATCTAAACTTGGACGGTGGCTCTACTTAAGTTAAAAAAATCTCTATACCCATAGCTTTGTCTGATAATAAATTATACTACTCGGGGTATCTATAATTTCGTTAGGTAGTATACTACAATAATCGATAAAATATCTTGACACATTTTGATTTTCACCTAATTTATAGTAAAAATACTTTTTCCTTCGAGACATATACCTAATTTCCTATTTAACCCAAGCAAGCTAAGTAAAATCATTTCAGAAGTTAACGAATAAAGATATAATTAGCCATAATCAATTACGCCGTACTTATAAATTACCGTTCTTCACAAAGTTTGCTTTCAACATAATTCTGCGAAGTTGCGGAATGCCAGATCGGGGAATAAATCTCCTGACAGCTTTTCGAGGCTAATTTAAGTTTCCATTTACAGGAGACGTTTTATGTTTCAAAGGATTTGTTCGACAATATCTTTGAAGGAGCCCATAACAAGGCGTCAAGGCTATGACGATGCCTACTGGGCATTGTTTGCTTCAAATAATACTTGAATGAAACAAGGAGAGAACGGAATTAATTTTAGGCTGACTGACTATTGCTCTGGATCGAATATTTGTAAACTACATTTACATAGAGATCGCTTGTTACAATGTAAATGTAAATATATAATTACAGTAAAACTATAACATATAAGACACAATTTAATATTAGGAATAAAATGAATTCGAGTAGGTTAAAACTGTGTTTCAGCTGAGACGCATATACGTGCCTATCGTAAAATCGAGGTTATGAAAATTACCGCTAGTCGCGCTGTCGGTAACACAATATTATAGGAAACCTTAGTTTATCTGATATATTGCTGACGATCACATTTCACGTGAAAATTTGTTTTATACGTCATAAATGTTAAGCTTGTTTTACAGTAATATTATATTATAGCGTTTTACTATATAATCCTTAAAAAGCACCTTTTAAATAAATACATAACTTCATACATATACCTATGTGTGAATACATAAATATATATTTAGTAAAAGAGTTGAAAATCTCGTAGACAAATTATTATTGAAATCAAGAGCGAGGTTATTAATTTTATAAACATAAACATAAAGCAATTATTTTAACGAGATGAAGAGACGTTGAGGACAAGAAATGAAATAGAATATTCAAATGTTTTGGTTGTAAATTATGTTCTTTAATAATAATGGTCTAATTGTTTGTACATTTTTTTATTAATTCTAGCTGTCTTTGTTAAGGATAAATATCATAATATATTATATTGACGCTGATAAGCAATACTGCGTCAAGCCACACGGACTTCATTTTGAAAAAATCGCGTCTAAAGATGTCAAATCTATTCTTAACAAATACATACATATGTTTGAAGAAGTATATATCCATCTTTTCTTTTTTATTTTGATATAAGGTATAATGAATTAAAAGCAGATTAATATATTTAATATATTATTTAATACAAAGTTTTTCAAATACTTGAGATTATTGTATAAATTGCAAAATATGAAACGGACTTGGAAATCGAAACAATTAATTAAGAAACTTTTTCCGTACTTATTTGGTTTATATGACTTGAATTTTTTATTATGTTAAATAGGTGATGCAGTATCAAAATACATCAATATCTCCGAATTTGACTTTTAGTGTATTGACACATTATTGCTTATCAGCAACCATTTTTATTTTGTGACGACCGATCTGTAGTACTGAATACACCTCTAACACTGTCGCTTTGCGGGTTCGATCCCTGCTCCGGTTAAAAATAACAAATATTAAGTTTCTATAAATGTTTGTTCCTTAGGTTTGGGTGTCTGTCTTTGTGGGTCTCCCCACCGTGTCTCGGAGAGTGAGCAACTCTGTCGGTCCTGGTCATAGTAGGAGAATATTGCAATCTAAATGGTTACTGGCGGCTAAAGTAATTAGCGGACTCTGGTGTTACCGGGAAAAATTTAAGGTAGACAACTATACATTTTTATTCTATTTGAATATAAAATAAAAATCAATATATCTATATATACAAAAGACGACTATTTTGTAAAAACCAAACAATATACTTTAATATTTTTTTTATTTTATTGCTTTGCGATATTTATTTAATTATCTTACCTTGAATTATACAAATAAAATTAAATCAAAATCAAAAAATCAAAATCAAAATATGCTTTATTCAAGTAGGCTTTTACAAGCACTTTTGAATCGTCAATACAAAAACAAAAGAAAACTAAACACTAATTAATTAATTAATTTACCACCGGTTCGGAATGTAGATTCTACCGAGAAGAACCGGCAAGAAACTCGATAGTTACTCTTTTTAAAAGTTTTACGATGGGTACATACATTTATGAGTTACAAATATATTAAATACCCTGTGTGAATCCAGCTTATACTAAATCCAAGCATGTTTATCATCTATATAATCTTGAACAGAATAATATGCTTTAGCTACTAAGGATTTTTTAATATGTACTTCGAAAATATCGAAAAACTGTTATAGAAATAAATTAAACAATTTATTTATTTATATTATTAATAAAATAATTAATAAATATAATCTATAATCGGAAATAATAATTCTTCTTCAGCCATCTTTTAGGTTAATATTTATTATTCTACTTTATAATTAAAATGTAACGAACAATTTACTACTTAACGTGTTTATTCAAATTGTAATTTACACCAACATTAAGTAATGGCAATGACAAATAGCAATCTGTGAATAGCTTACTCTGTACTCATTGTAATTACTGAGGGCTCGGGCGACTCATTTATGGTTAGGCTAATTGCTTTCGCTTAACTAAGATTATACGTTTACATTTGCGTTTACACCGAACACATGACATATATATGAGTACATAATTCAAACTGTTCAAAATTGCAATTAAATTCTTTATCTTTCGTTTATTGTTTTTACTAAAAATATAGACATAAACAATTTAAAAATTAATAACCAAAACTGTTTTTAAACATATACATTGTATATTGTTGATTTTCAGTCTCTCCCTCAGCCGAGGGTCTTCATAAAAATGTTGTTTCAGTCCACCATAAATACGGCATTTTGAATTTTTAACAATTTTATGTTTGTAGATATATAGTGTCAATCGCGCTATCAAAACGAATCGATATATTTTTTTAAATCGGTCTAGCCGCTTAGTAGTTGTAAGCAAAAAAGGATTATGTCTTTGGGCTTCGATTTAAATAAAAATACGTTTTGTTCTTCTTTCTTCTAATTCTATTTTTTTTTTTTTTGACAGACATTACTGGTTAATGTTTTAACATATCCAGCTGACGCACTCAACCCTTGAGCAAGCAAGTTTACTTTAAACTAGAATAATTTCACGATAATTAACAGGTGTTTTTGATAGAGAAACTCACAAAGGCCTCCCAAAACTAGTTAAATATTATTATTATATATAATAAAATATCTATACTAATAATAAAATTCTAGCGGGTCGCTGTCTGTACGTGGAAAATATATGAAATAAAATATTATAGGAGACCTTTACCAAGGAAATAGAACCCAAAACAATGATTTTTAGAATTCTTATCTGTTTGTCTGTTGATCTATTTTCTGTTTATCTGTGCGTTTGTGCACGCTAATCTCAGAAACGGCTTATTCGATTTAGATGCGGTTTTCACTAATATATTGTAGTGTCATGTCAATCGGTTCATAAATAAAAAAGTTATATCAATTTAAGGAATCACGTCGAACATTTTTTTGTGCTTTTTACTAAATGCATGAAAGTATATACAGTACTTACATCAAATAATACATTTTTTAATTTTTTGTCTGTCAATCTGTCAGTCTATCTCTTTGTTCCGATTAATCTCTCAAACGGCTGAACCAATTAGGGGCTGGGTCTAGGATTCTGATAAAAACTAAAAGTACATCATTAGTTATTTGAAAAATTATATTTTCTAGCCAGAATTGAACCCGTTATTTTGAAAAAAATAACACAATCTGTATTACTGGTGACATGGCATGACAATTGTAATTGAATTTAAAATTAACCTTTTATGTACTAATGTATTGATGTTAACGTTTTGCAAATTTTGAACTTAGTCGAGTTTATTATTATTTATGTTTATGACTACAACTACGTAACCTTACATAGTCTGTGATCACTTAATATTGGCAAAGAAGCTTAGCGCATTCGCCATACATACATTTTTGTCTATGGAAGTCCCGCCTCTTCTTAGGCAGTATTGTATATTCTTTCGTAGTTGATATCTCCGTTAGGCTAGAATTATATTAGTATGCTTTACTCTACTATTTGGTATAAAACAGCGACGTGAACTGGAAACAGTTACCTTAAGAAAAATGAACGTGTTAAAAACAAGGCACTGACAGTAAATTCTTTTAAGTAGCAAAGCAATGACAAACTTTAAAATCTTTTTGAAGGATTAAGTACAGAACTTATACGTGTAAATCTCAATTCAATTCAATTGTTTGGTTTATGGCTTAAGCGTAAATCTCGCCTTAGATGTATAAAAATGTCAATTCGAAATGTCATTAGCTTTGACTATTACGGATTGTCAATTGGAATACACCAATAACCTAAATTGTTGTAACAAACCAAAGAATTTAATTGAATTTAATTGTTGTAACTAGTAAGCTATAATATGAATACTATTTACAAATCTACAATACAAAAAAAGGCTTTCTACGGAATACCTTAACAATAACAACAAACGCGTTACATCCTAAAAGAATACATTAACTCAATACGAGTACAACGTTTCACTACAAAGATCCCGTACATCGATATTTCTAAATTAAATCCGCTTATGACGGTAATTTAGGCGGTCGGAGTTTTATATTTATATTATCTTATCGTGGGGTATATTTATTTGTGACGGGTGATATCGCAGGGTCGGGGACATCAGCGGTAATGGAGGTCTCGGCTGGGCTTCGATTACACCTAACAAGGGTATATTGATATTATATCTATTCGTTGTGTCGTATTTAATCATACGTCAAACTTGCTACGTTCTACCGAATTCTATTTTTTTTATTTTTCCGAATTTATTATTATATAATAATGCATAACATTGTCGTATTTATACAAAAATTGTTTTTATTATTATATTTGAATAAAAAGCGTAAATTATTATACTTAAATGTTTCATTACAATCAAAATAACACATTTTACAGGTGCGTAGTTTTGGTAGAATTATATTGCGTTCTACTGTTATATATTATGTTGATGCAGATATAGTGAAACAGAATATACATACATATAAGGCAAATTGTGTAAATAAAAGTCGATGCATTCTTTAAAGTTTCCAATTTAATTTTGGCCGCCGCGCCGTGACAAGATGTCAGTTTAAAATAACTTATGATTCTCGATAAATTGTAACTATTAATTTATTTTAAAAATAACAATATAATTATAACATTGTTGTCAATATATGCTGATGGAATGCTTGATATATTAACACACAAACAGCGAAGGTAGACAAATATAACGCAGATTTTCTTGTGCACGAAAAGTTCATAGAACTATAACGGAATGTTTTTGATACGTTCGTGAGTGTTAGAAACATCATTTCAAAAGCTTTTTTAATAAAAGTCAACTTTTTTATTTCTTCGTAATAATCCACAAGAAGCAAAATAATATTTAAATTTGAATATCACATCAAAAATTCCTCTGTGTCGCAGTTTTTATATGATATTCAATTTTGAATAAAAGTAATGCAATTTTACTTTAATAATATCTTAACGTCTCCAATCAAATAAAGTTTTGTAAATTCTTTCGTTTATTTTATCTTTAGTATAAAAGTATTTTAATCGCATCCTAACAGCTACCCATTTTTGTGAACAATGGCCAAATTGCTTTCCTAAATGTCCTCATTACGGCCAACAATACCGTTATTCCGGATATAATGATAGGTTATTACTGTAATGACCCTATTATCTCATTGTAGCCGTTTTCTTATCCTGTTATAACATTTTATTAATTACAAGTATTTTTTAATTTATATTTTTATGTCTTGTGCTGTATTCGTTAACTTTGAATCTAGGAATCCTGTTTCGGGATAAAATGTATATGTTGACTCAGTATATAAACTTTCGTCACTTCGCATTTGATTAAAATCCATGTAGAGGTTAAATTTAGTTATGGTCACAACTTGTACACACGTTGCGGTGTCGCGTTCTAGCACTGCACGACGATGTAAAAAGTTAGTACAACGCGACTTTCAAATCTACGGGCGACGTGCATCGTAATGTAATAATTCACGAAGCGACCTCGCATCGTGATTTATTTCGACGTGCCTTGTAGATTTTCACGACGCGACGTTAAATGTGTCATAGCGACACGTCAAATTATCATTATTTTAACCCGTAGACCTTTGAGTTAAATGAAGCGTTCAAAGAAAAACAAAATCACTATAATAAATGCGAAACTTTATAAGTTCTTCTTCGCGCTAAAACGTTTAAAAGGATTTCAGTAAAGTTTAAAATAAAAACAATATTCTTAACACAAACTTGTGGATTATATTTTATAGGTAGGAAGGAAGTATGTACCTACCTGTCACAAGATTAGCATGGTGGAACTGGCAGACCGCATCAGCTTCATACCAAGAGATGCGGTCCCTGAAGTAGCGGTAGAACACAGGAAAGCCTTCCTCTGGCAGCACCCATGTGTTGCTGATGTTTACCTGTTAGCCAAGACTTACCGAATTAAAATGATGGAAAAGAATTGCTAAAACATAAATCTGGCTTAACCATTACCTTTCCAATTAAAAAAATACACGACATTTTATAAAAAAAATTGTTAAATGGCCTTATTATATTAAAATTGAAATCATGAAAATATTATTTCTTTAAATGAATAACCATAGCTTTAAGAGTTACGTTTAAACACAAAAAATGTCATACATCAGAAAATACACAATTTAATAACAAACATATTTCTAAGTTTTCTCGAAACTATTACATATAACGAATAGCAACGTTCATAGAATTCTCACGATCAATAATGATTACCAAAATACCTAGAACTTGCACACAGAACAAGACAAAATTGAAGTCGGAATGCACAAGCTGCACTGCTAATGAACTACACTTGGTATGCTCAAACTTTAATAAAAGTTTGAATTGCCACAGAATCTCGAAACGTTATCAAATCGACACCGTTGAAAGTAATTTCCTGTTCGCCGTCATCTGTTTCATTTGCTCCTATTCCGATAGGTATTAATAGCGTATGATTCCATTAAGATTGCTATTCCCTTTGTAACGTGAATTGCCTTATTAAATCAGATCTAACATTTCATGGTTTATTCGATGTTTAAAAGTAGCGACGTAGGTGTACGCGTAAAATATTCTTGCAGAAAAATTTTTAATAATGAACATTTCGAGCTTTTCCTTGATCATATTGCGACGTGAAATGAAACAATACACTCAATATATTGTCGTCACAATTTAACTCGGAAATATTGCTAGCTGTCTTACTCCCATTTCTCTACGGTTATGATTTTTGTCGCAATTATGATTAACTTTTAATTAGTGTGTTTATTAGCGCTTCTATATTTATCTTTTATTCTTTTTTATATGTACATATATACCCATTTCCTTGTGTTAGTCTCTCAAAAGAACCGAAACCGATATGAATAATTGCTTTATAATGTCTGTGTTAAAACTGGAAAATTTTGTGAAAAAGGAAATTAGGAAAAACCTAAACAGCCAATAAATTAAAAAACAAAAACGAAATAGGTAATTTTGTATAGGTATTACTACTTCGAATTACTTTCAGCATTACAATGGGTAATACGATGTTCACTGGTTCATTCAGGTGACTAACCGGTACATATGATTATAATTAAAGTTTGCAAATTCGATAATGAAAAAACACACACACAATAATCATCAAACAAAACGATGAAAGATAAGTTTATGAACTTCGTATATATCAGATTTTCAGACATTTCTAATACAGAAGAACATTTCAATGTATTCACACGTACATACATTTCATACGTATGTATACAATTCTCAGCAACGTAAACGCTTTCCACCAATAAAATAACTTTACACATGCAAGAAAGGAATCGATAGTCAACTGTACTAACTCCTAGAGTTTGCATAGATGCGAGACAAGCTGCGCTGATAACATAATTAACCAGCTATTCTCTCGTGCTCGTATTTGACTTGCTGATTCAAATAATCACTCGTGCTCTCTTGTGTTTCGATTTCTGTATCGAATAACGACCCGCTATGCACGCGACTCGCTTTTGTGAATCTACATATATAATTTATGCTAACATTTTGAGATTTTGTTTAATTGAACGGACTTATCTTGGCAACACAGTTGAGTCCAATTACAGTTTAATTTAATTCTTCTTTTATTGGATAACTGAAGTTAAACTATCGTTATCACAATATACTATGTGCTGGATTTATTTTTATTATAAAATAAAATTGATGACAAACAAACAGGTGGGACACGTTATGTTAAGTAATCACCGCCGTCCGTGGACATTTGCATCACCAGAGGAGCCATAAATGCGTTGCTACCTAAAAAATGAAATAAGGGTTGGAAGGGAATAGGAAATGAGGAAAGGAATAAGGGAGAAGGTTAGGGTTCCGATTCCCTTAACAGCCGTAAGAAACGCAACAATATTAGAACTAATTTCAGGCATATCTTCTGTGAGAGCGAGGTACCGCCCTAGTACATTGTAGTACAGCTATGGCTCTACCTCAGCGATTTCTGATTGTTTACCAAAACGCATCCTGTAACTGACATTATGTGGCATGTATTGATAGCAATAGTTTATCATAATTAACGCGCTATTTATGAAACAAATTTAAAGCATCATGTTACTACTAACAGGACCGGAACAGTAACCATAAACGTAATCCAAGCGGGCACGTTTTTATACAGATAAAAACGTGGTACATGTTATGTTTGATATATAGAGATTTAGTTATTTAACTATGTCTTTCAAGTTATTTCCTATGCTAAAAATAAGTTAAATATTATTGTTTTCTTATGTATGAGCGGAGCTTTCGCAACAAAAGGTTTTTAAATTTTAGTAAATAGAAAAGTTCAGCTTGTTCAAACGTTAGATTTGATTAAAATAGACTGTTCAGTAACACAAACATTCGACTTGTTTCAAATGTAATTGCATTGATTCATTTCATTAAATCTAGACAGGCATGTTTTAAAAAATTAAAGGTACTTTTCGATTCAAGTTTAAAAGATAGCAGAAAAATGATTGTATTTTTAATCTTTTCTACAAAATTATACCTTTATTTATCGAATAAACATTTGATTCCTGAAAGGTATTTTGGACATTCATTTGTTAAAAGTAAACAAATCTAACATACTAAAAAACCATGTTGTAATAAAATATCTATACTTATATAACAAAGCTGAAGAACTTGTTTGTTTGTTTGTTTGAACGCGCTAATCTCAAAAACTACTGTTTCGAATTAAAAAATTCTTTTTGTGTTAGATAGTTTATTTATTAAGGAAGGCTATAGGCTATATTACATCACAAAAAGCAAAGCTGTAACTATAAACGCGAATGAAACCGCAAGGGACAGCTTGTTAGATGTTTTGTAAGATTAGAATTTTATTCACATTTATCTCTGAAGCTATCGTGAAAAACGAAGATTACGTAATAACAGTTCTGCGACAGTATCTGAACTCGGTGCAAATTGTAGCGTCTGAGATATTAAAGTACTTATCAAGTAATCAAATGTATCAAATTATTTTAAACAATTGCTTCGTAATCGTATCTCCATTGTGTAGAGTGTTATTGATCGTAAATATAACTTTTTTTTTCTTTTTAATTAATAAATCTAATTTAAAAAATTATTTTTAATCAATGCAAACAATTTCAAGAGATCGCGATTTAATAAAGTTTTTGTGTATAAAGAATTTCTTTATCTGTTCACAACTGTCTTTTTTATTACATTAAACATTTAAATTAAATTGATTTATTTTACTTTTATAGGTAAATGCAGCATAATTATCTCAGATACTCAAGTAAAATCAGAGGCATAATACTTTAAAGTAGTATGAATGCCTTTTAAAAGATGTCACATTATCTGAACTTCTTTGAATAGTAAAGAGACAGATGAACTAAAGGACTTAAGATGCTGGAAGGGGCTATTTACTTATGTATTTTCAAATGTATTAAGCGATTATATATTGAGTACCAGTACACTGGCCCACTCGTTTTTTACACTAAAATAAGTACATATATTATTTTAACAAGCTTATAAAAATAGTGAATATTTTCTTTTAATTCATGACGTAGTTTCAAAAACTTTCATCTATTTTTTTTTACATTATTATAGTAGTTCAAAATATTATTCAGACATTCCTCGATAAAATAAAATCGCATCATTATTAAAAGATCCATTGAATAAAAAATATATTTCTTTTTTCAGATTATCAACAAGACTTTGTAGAAGTTATTTGACTATTTATGTTTCAGATCCATCTTAAAGATTGTTAGAAAATATAATAAGCTGTAAAAATAAACGGAAAATTAAAAACATTTTGTAATTGTAAAGAAAAAAATAAATTTAAAAAACAATTAGGCTTTAAAAGATAGATATATAAAAAATATCTAATTCGGTATGGAAATTTCCTAGCAAAGGAAAACTGTATTAATAGGTTACATAGATAAGATTGAGATATTATCTTTCATATTAATCCAATGATAAAAAATATCAAACCCACTCACCTCATTCATATAATGAATTATCGTTAACTATATACACACTTAAGATACTAATTTATATTATGATATTTTTCTGTTTATAAATTTACTAAAAACCGGCTTGACTGAATCTTGATTAATGTTAAATGATAATGTGAGAATGTAATAGTATTATTTTTTTGTATAAAGTTTGTTAATTTTGTTTATAGCTTTATCCAAATAAAAATTAAAGTGTCCAAGAATAAAGAACGAATTTTTACTTATTTGTAATTAAAATTTAAATAATCTATTTGCAACATAATTTCTTTAAAATATCAAGTAATTTATATCCGACGTAATATAAGATTATTTAAAATTCACACAAAGAGATAAGGAACGTTGAATTCACCGAAGTGATAAATTACGTCTACAGCGGATTCAACTGTAGACGCTAGAAAGTTAGCTTCGCTTTGAGCGAGTGCAAAGAATAATGTCTTAACGCTTCAATATAAAGAAAACCTCTTATATAAGCACTACGAGGATTTACCACAAAACATTTTAAAAAAATAATCAATTAAAAAAAAAAAGAATTTTATTTTGTACTTTCTTGAAAATAACAACATAAACATGTGCCTTTTAATTTCAGACATCGTTCTCAACAACACCGTGAAAGAATAAGAAAGTCATTCTTACCGCGCGTCCTTGGACTGTGACGAACAGAGTCAAAAGTAGAAAACACCACATTACGTAGCTGTGGCGCGTAGTACTGACGTAGCTTCGTAGCGACCACCGTAGAGGTCAGCCGCCTTCGCGTGACTGCCGCGGCATCGTGCGCTACGGCTTGCGTGCCGCGCCATCGTCGTGGACTCCGCCGCACATTATATAAACAAATACCCGACAATAACAGGGATAAGAATTACCTACTTTTGTTCTACTTATACTTACTCTGTTTTCGTAGGGGTCAGGGTTAGGATTATGCGGATTTATTCTGCAACGGAAGTATAAAAAGAATTTATGCTAAGCATGCCTACTTAGTGCAGCGCGATTTAAATTCTTTGTTTTGTTTTATGAGGCCTTTTTTGTTACTGCGATGATCACATTTTCTAGTTTTTACAGTTTTACGTTTAATAATAAATTGAAATGAAAACTTATTAATGTGACTATTAACAGATGTTATTTTGATAATAAGAGATAATATTTTATTTAATTAATAAAACAAAAATTACATAGAGATAATATATTCCACAATTATTTTAAAAGAAAACATTCGATGCGGGCATTAAATCATTCTTATCGCTCTGCCAACCTGAGGGCTTACAAAAGAGAACACTACCTGGATGACTTTGTAAATCGTGTATTTTAGAAATTATGTTTAGATTTAGTATTAAATGAAATAAATGGTAGAAGTATTTCATTTCCTGAAAATACAAATAACAAAAAGTTTTCTAAAAATTATACTTAGATCGATGTATCGCCGAAACCTTATGTATACTAAATTTCATAAAATATTAGAAATATTCTAAACATTGTACTTAATAAAGTTAAATATATTTTTCGGGTGGAAAATCCCTTAAATATTTTGAACATAAAGACAAAAGTGCTCAGAATCTTAATAGATCACACGAGTACGTGAACATACAATGTCACATCACCATTACAAAGGCAAAGATCACATTTTCAGCGACTTGCTGACCGGCAACGTGAGTCAGCTATAAAATGCCCAGCATTCTGTAGACAACGACCAATGAGGAAAACTTAATGAAGGTTCAAGATAAAAGTCACTGTCACGTAAAGGTCACAAGTACAAATAGTGACGAGAATGATATTCATCCTCTTAGTGTTCCCTGCTCAAAGGAAGCCAACGGAATTCTAATACTAATTATCAACTGTCCTACCTGTAAAGAATTGTATCTTTTGAACCGTGGTCGTATCAAAAATAGTAAAAATATTTGAGATAAGCATCAAATGCACATTTATCTCATATATACTTTACATATGACTTCGATGAGATCGACTTCTATTTGTTAATAGACAATTTTAATTTTTATAAAATGTTTTATATAACAGTAATTGTTTTTAATGTTTATATTAGAAATTGTATATATATTTAATTGGATAACTTTTTTTCTGTTATGTTAATTTACTTATAAGTTTAGATAATGTAAAAAATCATTAGGACAAAAGAAAATTAACACTAGGCTGGTGTGTTAGAATTCAGTATGTTGATTCTTGGCAAGTGCCTTGGTTGTCCTTGAGTGTGAATCGTTTATTATTCAGAACTACCAGTATAATGTTACTCTTGCTTTGCCTCGCGGTTTTGACTGCATTCATACACTTACCTATAGTTTATCAAATTAGTTGAAGTATATTTGGATGCGGATAAGCAATAATGTGTTAACCCACAGAAAGTTGAATTCGGTGATATGGTTTGTATTCGAATAATGCGTCACGTATTTTACATTATTCAAAAAATTATCAAGGCATAAGAGCTAAATGAATACGGAAAAAAGTTTCTTAATTTAACGAATCGAATATAGAAGTGTGCTCAGTATTTTGCAGTGTGCAATGATCTAATACATTTGAATAGTTATCATTACATAAAACTTTTTGTTATACTAATCTGCTTTTAATTCATTATATTTTTATCAACATAGGAAAAAGACGATGGAATATCCAAACAAACAAATTTATTACGAATAGGTTGGACATATTTAGACGCCATTTTCTTAAAATGAAGTCCTTGTGGCTTAACATAGTATTGCTTATCAGCGTCCATTTTCTATGTTGGCATTACTATGTTATATAACTCTCTAACCTCCATTATTTAAAAAAATTGAACAGTTTTGTTTTTAAGTCACAAACTAACTACCACACAAGTGGAAAGTGCAATAACTGGTAAAAATACTCACCGTATTAATCATTATTTTATTCATGACTAGCTTTTGTTTGCGGATTCGCTCGCGTTAGTGTAGATTTTGTTTTAAAATGACATATTATCGTACATAAAATATAGCATTAGGATATCTAGAATAATGTGCCGTTCAAATTGTACGACATTTTTTTAAATAGATTCAGTGGTTCACGAGTTTACTTCACACATTATATCAGTAAAGAAAAAATATATATTCTAAGCCAACGCCGTCGCTAACTTATCGTTCCATAAAAATTAATTTTCAACCGACTTCAAAAAGGAGGAGGTTCTCAATTTATCGCGTGTTTTTATTTTATGTTCGTTACCTCAGACTCCGTTATTTCTTGACCGATTTGAAAATCATTTTTTTTATTCGAAAAGTATGGACTTTTTTACCTTTAAATCAAAATTACTAGGATAAGTATGTCATCAAAAAAGGAAATTATATTTTCCTTTTGGAGTTTATTTTTTTTAATTTTAGTTTTTCCTATGACTCTTCAAATATGCTTGTAAAAACCTTTTCTAGAAAACGGATTTTTTATTTAATTTAAGTAAACGTTTTATAATAAATTCTAATTAATGTAGTGCCTACCAAATCACACCAACACATTTTAGGTATTATTTGTACTAACACTGTGCTATTTAATCTCAAAATGATATTCATTTAAATACTGCTACGTCGCGTTACCGTATTTTATGCATCTGTGGATATTGAAACCATCCTAGTATTATTGAGTTCCGCATATGCTGGGATTGAGTTTAAAATTAATATTGGTATTGGAAAATTTTAAATAAATATAACGAAAGAGACGTAGATATTGTTTAAATATCCGTATCACCTATACTTGCTTTGCCACGTTACGTTATTTGGTAACTTTTTTATTGTGTTTATACGTCTTTGTAATTGTCAACACGAGATTTGTGCGAAAGAAATTTTTAAAAGATCGTATGAAAATATTAAAAGGGTTAAATATATATATATATATATATATATATATATATATATATATATATATATATATATATATATATAAAAAGACTTATTCATTTTGTTAGTACTTATGCGAAGAGGTATATTTATAAATCAATATAATAATAGTTAATTCGTTAAAATTATATAACATTTGTTTAAATAACAAAAAAATACATCTAAAATTAAATTGAACTAAAAAACAAGATCTTTTACAGATTACAAGTAAGTAAAGACCGAGTATAAAATGAAAAAAATCCATAATTCATCTAAACTCGAAAAATATATCCTGGAAACTAAAACGACATAATAAAACGGCTTTTATCCGATAGAAAAATGAGATTTAAAACAAGCGTAGTCTCTTTTTATTTCCCTTTAATGACTCAAAGCCTTCGTACTACTGTATCCATCTCGTTAAATTGAAATATAAAGAATATAAAATTGACGCAATGCAGAGAGTAGTAAATTGATTGGTCCGTGCTGAATAACTGTACACATAACTCCATTCGATTCATACGTAAAGAATAAACGAAATGTACATATAATTAAATAATCAACTCGTCCAACGGTGGACCAGTCGGGGTAAAACTTTTTAATTGATTTTCCACGTTACTGGGGGTTTTGAGTATAGTAAATATTAGCTGTTTTAATAGGTCTGGATTGTTTCAAACCATCAATTGCTAAATATTAAATGATTTATAAACTACGATGATTAACAAGCTATGAAATATTATTTACAATGAATATTGAATGTTATGAATTACTTAACAAGTTGGTAAGTTAAATCATTCTGGTAAAGGCATTTTTCAACATTGATAGTACCAGGCGTTTAGCGCTCATAACTCGGTCTCTAAAGAAATGAAAATGAAAGACAAATTTTCAAAAGCTTATTTAATTTAATTTGCTTTTAAATTTGCTGTTATTTTGGTATGCCGGTATGAGATTTACAAGACTTTATAAGGAAACAGGAACCGACTTTAAAAGCATAAAATGATTTTTTTTACTTAAATGACATATTTATTCTAGGTATTTTGATTTTAAAATCATATTAAAACGATTTTGATGAAAATTCTATGGGATCTATAAGAGATGCCGTTTCAAAAAAAAAAAATCGATTCTGTCAATATGTTTTCGAGTAATTGGAGAACATATATTTAAAAAGGCTCCTACGAACTGAGAATCCTTCTCCTTTTTTGGAGGTCGTTAAAAACACTACTTAAAATTGAGTAAATAAAGATTTATAATTGACTCCATCATATTTTTTTTCATTGTTTTATCCTCAAATTATATACACAATAAGTCTTCAAATCGTCAAAGATACCCCTTCATCAGACGAAAGTATCACAATAAAACCCTAGCTATTATAAATAGCACATTTCAATACGCTTAAGTGAATATCTACCCTCTGTGTGATTACATGCCGCTCCTTTCATATCAAAGTGCCAAAGTAAATCTATTCCTCCGACTTTCCTCCCCAAACGTGACATGAATGTTAACTCACAGATACCGTAGACGCCCATGCCACCTTCGCGATACAGCGCCATTCCTAGCGTTTATACGACTCGTAACATCTGGCGAAGTTATTTCCACGTGTATAACTACTTCACTGAGAATTATAGACCTTTCTTACTTAATAATAAGAGCTAAATATTTCAAATTTGGAACGAAAATGTGAGATAAGAGTTGTAATACATATTTTTCTTTAACAACGATAACTTCGTATCGGTTGCAGAGACGAGGTACGATCGAGGTTTTAATACGCAATAACGCGACCACTTTATGGCGCTGATAGCAATTTCTTTGTTTATCGTCTTTGTTTTATTGCTTAATCTGCGTTAGAAATGACTTCGTAATGTTACCAGAGCCATGAATTATAGTAAATTGAATTCGCATTCATGCTGTAAGTTAAAGTTTTTTTTTTTTTCGAACAGACTTGCTCGGAACTTTATGTACATTTTAAAATATAATATATACATAATAACCTATGGCTATGTTAAATATTAAATATAGAATGTATCTTTCACAAAGTACAATAATATGTAAAAATAGATCCAGTGGTTTCGGAGGTTTCTTTTTATATACAAAATTCACTCTCTCTGTATGTAATCTAAGTTAACTTTGCTTTTCGTATATTTTTTCGCTGTTTTCAAAAACTTTATACTTAAATGAATTATTTAAATATAATAGCCAACCATTTAGAAATAGAAGCGGCTCTATTTTATTAACATCTCGACGTCGAGGGTAATATTAACTGCATTGCAGACGTGCACAACATGCAGACGCTCTTTGAGAACAACATAAAAACACAGCGTTCCATAAAAATCGTTTACTAAAAGGAATACGTGCTATGGAAATAGAATTAAATGTTTTATAAACTAATTTATCTCTAATTTTAATTTTAACCTGCCCACTGCTGGGCTATACGAGAATTTTTATGAGATCTATTTTAATTATATTGTACATATTTACAAAGCGAATCTTACGTCTTAAATATTCATAGAAAATATTAAACACTTTTATTAAAACAATACTTAAGTAATTAAAAAAATATATAAACCCGACTACCGTATTGAAGCTATTCACTGTTTTGACTTTATTGGAATATTTTAACCTAGTGTCACTCATCAAGAAGAATATAATGACGTTCATTTATAGAAATCGGCTAAGCCATTGAGTTACGAACGGCGGATATTGGAACGAACAGACAAACGTATATCAGTCAGTCGCATAACCGTACAGTTAAGCATCACTGTATAATTTTGTATTCCCGATTGTATTTTAAATATGTGAATAAATCTATATGAGATTTATTCACAGATTAAAAATATATTAGTAAATTAATATTTAATTAATTAAAATTAAGATAAAAAATATATGATTTCAGATTCTTGCTGTGTTTTTTACCAATTTCTACACCTTACCGATTCTTGCCAGAACGTGAAATTCTGACCTATGCTTACTTAAGCTACAACACCAACCCGGTCGCGAATGTAAAGGAGTATCCACATCATGTTTTAATAGTTTATGGCACGAGGTATTGCTCTGGAAGTTTAATTGGCAGTAAAACTGTAGTAACAGCGGCCAGCTGCTTCACGAAAATGAAAGATGAACCAATTCTAGTCAAAGTTGGTACCAATAGTGTGACTGATTTTGGGTAAATATATTCTTTTTAATAAAAATAACCGGCAAACGAGCAAATTGGTAACTCGTAGTGATCATCGCTGCCCATAAATGTTTACAAGGCCATAGAAGTCACAAATGTGTTGCCAGTATAAAAAGAAATAGGAAAGAAATGGAGGAGTGGTTAGGCGTCCAGCTCACTGTAAGCAACGTAGCTAAATTAACTACTTCACGCAAATTTTCTGGAAGAATGCGGACTGACCCGGTCGAGCCAGCCCTTATACAAGCTGCACTCAATATCCTATATCTATATAGCTTGACTATAGCTTGGGTCTTGTTTTATTGTATTCTGTTATACTATCTTCATCGCCCACAGTCATTTGACTAATATTTTTACTCTACAGAGACAATAGTTCTACAGTTTTATTGTAGTAGGTACAGATAAAAATTATCATTTATCATTTGAAATAGTTTTATCTAACTTCAGTCTCACGTACGGTCTATATTTTTGCTATATATATTTTGTGTCATTCAAATTGCCTAACATTGTGTATAATGTGCTATATGATTTTCTCCAAAATTCTGAAATGGTGTGTGCCAATTACCTGTTGTAAAACGGTACTAATTGTAATCTCTACTCATCATCTCAACCACCAGGTTTTATTATTTTTATTATAGCTGCAAAAAAAATACATATTCTATAAAAATTTCAACACTCTTCCTATTACGGTGCATAAAATACAGCCCGTACAAACAAACAAACGGACGAACAGCGGAGACTTACTAACATGGTCCCTTCACACTATTTGAAAGAGGAATCCTAAAAAGTATCAAATTATTCATCATATGAACATATTTTTTGGCTGTAAATATGTTTAGATACATCACGTGATGAATTTACTCCATCGGTATATAATTAGGATTCCCAATATACAACACGTATTGAATCTGAAATATTTTCCAATGGACTATGAAATGGAACGAATTCTATTGCAGTAAAGATGCAAAATTCGCAACGTGTGCAGAATATAGAGATCGGAAGTATAATTTGTGTGGAGTTCATAATCAAAGTCTTTACATTTACTTTGTACTAAACTTCAACTCAATATTCATGCTTTCATACTAATATTACGTATGTAATGTGTGAAAGTGATTTCGTTTGTTACATAATTATGTTTTAATTTCAATCACTTTTATTCAACTTTAGTATATATATATGTTACTGGAGAAAGACATAGGCTACTTCTTGCTGCGAAAATAGAAATTGTAGAGAATGAAATAGGCGATAGAAGTATTTCGAAAAAACTCATAATTTCTCAAAGAAATAAACGGAAAAGTGCGGAAAATCAAATATTTTCATATAAAAATTATTAACTTAGAAATAACCATTATAATACTTTTTCAGACAAACAATTTCTGTAGCAGAGCTTAAAATACATGAATACTTTAAACATCTAAGCAGATTAGATAACGACATAGCTTTGTTGATGCTGAAGGTAAGACAAATTGGAAAAAAATATTTTTGTTACAATCCAGTAATTGAAAACACCATAGTATTGTTAACGCAGATTTTAACTGAAAAATGTATACTAATCTTTATTATTAATTATTTTCTTATTTTATAGGAACATGTTGTGTTTGGACGAAATGTTATTAAAACAATAATCGTAGAGCCGGAAGTCGCTCTACGTGTAGGCGCTCAAGTCGTAGTTACTGGATGGGGCGGTACTGTGAGTTACTCAATATTATAAAGATATATATTCATTATAATATTATGTTTTAAACAATAATTATCATCTAAACGTATTTTATTTACGTAAAGTCATAAAATAATTTCAGATTCACTACACATTTTATACTACCAAACAAGCGCCATCTATGTTTAAGGCAAATATTTAAAGTAAAAATAGCAACTAAAATGTACCTCATGCTTCAATTGTTGCGAACTACACGTCAATAGTTCCTGAAAATACTCATAGATGGCGTTTAAACAAAATGTTAAAAAATTAAAAATAAAACTCTAATGTCGACACTATTAATAAGTAAAGTTTTTAAAATCGATTTGTATTCTATTATCATTACTTTTATAACAATATTTTATTATTTCAAATTTGCTGTTAATAATTACCTATTAATTTTTTAAATAATTTTTAGGACTTACCAGTTAAATACCTGAACTTACTTTTGCGATCTGAAATGTTAGTAATAGATAAAAAAGAATGCCAGCAACATTATGGCAACTTAATTACCCCATCTAACTACTGCGTTAAATATAATGTAGTAAGTTACTTATTTACTACCAACATTCCTACTGTTTTCATTTCCTTTTTACGTCTTATCATATTTTTGTAAATACCAATAAATAATTGATAAAATGTTTTTTTTTGTATTTAGATTTTTTTTCCTAAAAATTAATTCTACTTTATTAAATCAGGTTACTAATAATTATTAGTGACAAACTGCTTCTTACACACAATTTGTAAATATTTTAGTATAAAAAAAGTATTGTATATATCTCCAAAAAGAATATTTATAAATTACCCAATCACACAGGGACTTTAAATTACATTATAAATACCATTTTTATTTCGTGTTTTTTTTTTTCGTTCAGGAACATCGACTGAGTGATAATGGCGGCGGGGCCATATTTGATGATTTGTTGGTTGGAATTTTATCTTCTGGGACTGGCAACCATAAATATAACTACGCCATACTTACAAATGTTTCTTATTTTCACAGGCAAGTAATTAACAGAACTTCTTTAACGCTGTATCTATATCGATCAAGTTATTATCTAAACTCTAATGAAAGAATAACGCGACTGTGAAAATACGTATACCTTCGATAAAGGATGAATTTATATTGAAGTATTGATGATGATAAATGCATTATTGAACTAATATACTTTTTTAAATTAACAATATTTACATATGTACCATACATCAGGATCGCTGTAAAGTATGCGAAACGTCGAGATGATAAACTGTGCGAAATTATATGTTAATAATTAATATACGCGACTAAAATCCGTTTAAAATAATTTTAGTTTAATATGTAATAATTGTGAAAGTCTAATAAAATAGTATGTAAACTTATAATTAACTTTTGAACTATTTACACACTCATCATTTATTATATTTTTTAAAAGTATCATGATTAATTTCTATGAGAAATAAATAATATTTGGTCTCTACAGAAAACTAGCAAAATTCAATCTCCTTTTTTACGTTTTTAACATCTTTCACCTTGTAAGGCCGTCCACGACTAAGAATTATGAACAAGCAAATAATGACGACTCACATACTATTATGTTATTTTTTGTTAGAAAGAACCTTCATTACAATCGAGCGAGCAACTGTTAATTTGTTTCATTTTAGCACAAAAATCAGAAGTGAACTGCCAAAATGTATCTCGTTGCAATAGCAGTAGCACACCGTAATTAGCATTCATAAAATAAAATAATAAATAAACGCATCACACTCAACGGCCCATAATAAGATCGCTTGATCTTGTGTCGGGGGTCCGGAAACACACACAACACTGACACAAATACCCAAACCACGACAAACATCCTTATGGCCAATACAGACATTTGCCGAGATCGGGGATCGAACCCATGACCGTTAGTGCTTGAGTCAGTTTCAGCGACCACAGCGCCAACGTGTCTGTCAATAATAAATATTCAGAAAGATAAATATAATTGTTATTCTTATAGCGGTACTATTCAGTGATAATATGAATTATTCATTTTTTCTTACCCAAGAAATTTTTTTCTGAAAAATATCATGACAGAAAAAACAGCAAGGTTATTCAAACCTAGGGCGGAAAGGTTATCAAATACGTCCCCGAACAGGACCGTGTTTGTACCTACATAAAAGTTTTTTATATATTTCATTATTGACACAAAAGTACAAGTCATGCGACATTTTTTCAAGAAGGTTAGGCACGTAGGAATAATAAATGAATAGCCTAAGGGTAAAATAATAAAACCTAGAGTAAAATGGAGATTTTTCTTATTATTAAATACTAAGGTGGGCTCACTGTTGCCCATGCTCTTTTTATTCCATGAATTAATTATTAGTTCTAGCAGACGTGTAGTGCTGTGTGGAATTTCTTAAGAGATAAAAATGGAATTCAATAATATATAAAACAAAATTTGTTTCTTTCTAATTGAAAGAAGACACTCAAAAATCTTAATTAATAACCATTAGGTGACCTGTGCAAGTATTTCGCACCGTTAGTAATAACTTACACATTATTTCAATAAATTTCCGTTACTTTTTTGTATAATTTTTCGTAATAATATTATAGTTATTTGAGCGAAAATATACTCAAAAATGGTGCATCAAATATCGATTTTGATGCAGTATTAAGATATTTTATGTCGACAAAAAACACCGAGATAGTAAATAATACATAGGTACCGAAAGAATTATAGATAGATAGATAGACGGCACCCAAGCGAAAACCGACGTGGATCTATAATATCACCGCAGGTCATTGGACTTCCGAAATCACATTAGAATTCCATTAGACGAATGACTGAATCATTTTCCGGAGGCATGTCATTTTTGTCGTTAACGGTTTTGACGTTACCTTTAATTTTGTTTAAAAATAAGGGAAAAACACGCCAATAACATAATACGTTTCAAATTGAAAAATTAAAGCATAATACAGACATGTGCTCAATCAGTACGGGTTAGCTGGAAAGTTTTTAGGTGTTTTGAAAATTGGCAATAATATAGATTACCCGTTTTTTAAACATCCGCAAACGTGTGGTGGTGGAAATGAGTTTTTTTTGACATAAATTACATAATAACATAAATATTTTCATCGTTATTGTTCAAAAACTATTTTCGGCGCCAGTTTTCCAATATGGTGGTGCGTCTGAAAAAATACGAGACGGTAAAGTAGACATGTTTGATTAAAATCTAATAAAAAAAATAATAAATAAATAAAATCTACCAATTATCAAAACTCTCGGAAAACTTTCCGGGTAAAAGTATCAAATGACTGTACTATATGTATTTCTGTTTGTTAAATAATCGTTTCTTGACATAATATGACTCAAAAATCTATTATTAGTAGGTAACTATTTGCAATATTTACAGATTTTTTATTTAATTTTAAGAACAATATGTCTAACGATTATGTTTATTTCCAGATGGATTATGCTAAATACAAACAGGTTTCAAAAGAAATATTGTTATATCAAAGATGAGACGTTACTGTTAACAGCAGAATCTATAGAATATAACGATAGTTTGTGAAAAAATTAAAAACAGAAAATTGCAACAACTTCGCACATAGAGCACAGCCATATTGTGTTCGTTTCGAATTGTTCCGAAATACAAACTAGATTCCTGGCCAGCAGGTTAATTACGTCGAGATAGCGCTATCACTAAATGCTAATACTAGATTCCGATAGTTGATTTCTGATTTTTTTTTTGTTGATTGTATAATACTAAAATGAAAAAATATCACAACGCGATAGCGATAGCTAGCGTAATTAACCTGAATAGATCATGGCATCACGGATTGACATTTTCTACGTCTAACAGAGGTCGACTGGTGCGATTCGACACCGACGTCGACGAATAGTAGAAAGGTGTCGACAAGATTGACCAGCAGGCTAAATTGTATTTCGAAACATAGCCTTTAAATACATATATTGTATGTATTGTCTTGTACAATTATATGTTGCCGAATGTAATCTTGTTTTATTGATTTACATTTTTTAGTCTAAGGAGCCTTTCTTACACATTACATTCAAATGTTTCTGTTTAAAAATACCATGCATTCACGCACTCGTCGTGGGACTATAACACTTTTTTTTTTTTGTTTACGCAGAGTAAATCTTCATAGATACCCGACTCCTGGGGGGGAGACCGGGTTATGTGAGATTGTTCTCACTAAAACCCCCTGCGATGGCCGCTACAGCACGGAAAACGGAGAGGCTACGGGATCGCTTTCGCAGGCACGTCCGCGGCCTCTCCCGTGCGTTGCTCCGCTCATGGCTTGCGGAGCCCTTCTCAGGAGAGCAAAGATGGTCTCGCCCTCCCCGCACCCCTCGCTGGTGCGTACACCGGCAGTCCGGGGCCATACCGGACTGTGGTCCTCCTCTCGGCCGTATGAAAACGGATGCGTGAGACCCCCATCTCACGCACCCACGGCCGGAGGGAGTGCCCTACTTCTTCCGCCCCGGGCACTGGGGCTTGGAGGCCGTGAAGGCGACCCGCAGGTCGCCTCCACCGGGTGGGATCGGCCCTCTCCCGAGCCCGCCCCGCAGTCTCCTTCTGAACCATGACGGTCTCACAAAAGTTGACTACGGCCTCCCACGCCGATTCCCTGCGTAGCATCGCCGACTGCTCGCAGGGAGAGATTTCGCCCGATTTGCTGGACCAAGACTCGCCTTTCCACGGTCCACGCGGGACACGCCTCCAGCGTGTGTTGGGCATCGTCTTGGTCCGCCCCGCAGTGGTGGCAAACCGCCGTCGCCTTGCGTCCGATTCTACACAGGTACTCTCCAAAGCAACCGTGACCGGTCAGTACCTGTGTAAGTCGGAAGGTGACTCGTCGCTTCCGCCGCATCCAGGCCTCGAAAGCTGGCAGGATCGCACTCACGACGCGTTTGTGCGCGTACCGGTCTCCGCGGAGACGGGCGCACCACGTCGTGTGTGCTCTTCTCTGTTCCTGCCGCCTGAGCGCTTCGAGGACGCTGGCAGGGTAAGGGACTATAACACTTACTGATGTGGAACTGGAGAATCAGTTTCTTTTGCGATGTAAGAACCGCTTAAAATCGTTGTACCATAAATTACTTTCGAAGATAATATTTGCCGCAATTTAACGAGAAATATTAGAAACGAGTAGGTAGTTTGTTATAAAATTCATAAAAACGTTAAAAGTTACCATACTAAGTTTACCGCTTGAGAAGATTTCTGATTTAATGTATTCTAAACACAATCTTCTCTTTTCTACTCTAAATATGAGACAGTTTCTTGCAAATCTTTAGACAATGTTCATTATACTATACAACATTTGTTTTTTCTACGTCTATAAAAGTTATATTGGTTTTGGGAATAGGTGTATCTTACGAATTTGTGCAAACTGAATCCTATTATGTAAATGCATTGCACCCGGTCCAAACAACGCCGCCTCTCGAGTTTCCTTTACGAGTATATGTCTCGAATTCTGTCCTCATACAAACCGAACTCGATGAGAGTTAGTTTGTGTAGCTTTTCACATTTCCGTCTACCAACGAACCGCAGATTAGTCCGCAACAAACTGATCCAGACAAGGTTCCTCCATACCTACTGAAATACGTATAACCGACTTTAATCGAAACGTGTCGCGTCGGCGTCGCGTCTGTCTATATATTATATATATTAGTATACTAATGAATTTTTATTTTACTTAAAAACATGAACAATTTCAATAGAACCACTGATGGTTCTATTAAAATTGTTCATGATTTTAAAATATATATTGTTGCGTGAAGTAGCTAATAACGCTACGATTCATACGGAGAGGGAGAGTGCCGGAAACCGAATCCCCTCGTTCCTTTCCTTATTTCTTTTTAGCCATCTTTTCTTTTAAGGCTTTCAAGGCTGACAAGGTATCTGTAGCTCCTTTAGTATTATTTGTCGTAGCCATTTTTTAATCCTCCAGCTTGGATGATTAATATCACATCTTGATCAAATTTTAAAGAGACCATCCCAATGAGTAAAATACTTAATGATTTCAAAATACCGCTTAATATACACACAAAAACAACATTACATTAGCAGTATCCTCCTTTTTAAAAGTCCGCCAAAAATAGAATTGTATGTTTTATTTAAAATGTATTATTTAGACTCCTAACTTTATACTCTGTCAATATTTTATTTCAAAGCAAACCTTAAAATTATTGCGAATGAATAATTAATAGAAATCAGAACTTAATTAAATTCCGATCAACCTTTAGACCTTTGTTTAAATTGATGAATTTTTGTCTTCAATTAATAGGCTACTGTTTCGTTTATTAAAATATTTTCATTTTATACTTATTTTAAGAACTAGCTGAGCCCGTGACTTCGTTCGCGTGAACTACAGCATAGCATATCTCATACAAATAATTATGTATTCTGTGATGCCTTTCAATGCTCCTTGCATTTAAAAAAAGTTTTTCCTTTAGTCTGCCGTATACTATTACTTCCCAGAAGTGGTTCCTTATAGTGGTGCAATAAAACAGAATGTGTTTTTTTAAGGCTAGGAAAATAAACTTTCTAAAATAAGAGTAGCCTAAGTTACTTTTTATAACATTTGTTATCTACTAGTGAAAGTCCCTTCAAAGTCGGTCCATGCGATAGATTAGCTGGACCGACAGACATATTTTTTTTTATATAATTTTATAGTTAAAATCTGTTATTTGGAATTACAAACTAATACTTCAATTTTATTAATTTGTAAATAAGTGCCTTTGATTTTACTTTGCAGCTTAAATAAATCAGTCATTTATCCGTATGTATAATTGGATTTATAATAGGAATAATATAAAATATAACTTTTCGTCTGTATAAAACTTAAACGAAAGTTTTTAAAAAGTGACCACGAGACTTAAATAACTGACATCAAAAAGAAAAGAGTATTAAGTCCATAGCCTAGCCCCATTTGCCTAAGTATTATGATTTCATATATATTTGCAATCTGCTCACTTGTATCAATGGTAATGACGTCATTATTCGTATCTTTCATTCGATCATCGTTATTGACTAGAAAATTTCTTAGTATTTTTTTTCCTTTTCCAAACTTTATCGGCTCGTTCACAAATATAACGACAATATCGGTATTGAAGGGTATAATTTTATCGTAACCTTTGTTTAAAATAGTGCTTAGAATGAGCCTCTACAACTTCCTAAACATAAGTTCCATAATTAACGAGGAAGTGAACATTTTTCGCCACTTATCTCATTAGATTTTATCTTATTTATCAAAGATTACATTAAATACCAGTGAGCTAATTAAAATATCTCTATCAAAACATGTCACATTTTGAATTAAAGAAGGTTAAGTTTAGTACAAAACCAGAAATAACTTGTCAGAGTCAGTCATTGTCAGAATGTGAATGTTTTGGTAGCGACAGTTTTCATCAGGTAGGTCTCATAACTCTAAAATAAGATAAGATATGAGATATCTAAAATAAAAAGTAAAATAATGAAATCGAATGAAGTAATCCAAAATATGAATATCAATATCTCATCAAAATATCAATAATATATATTCAACAATATAATAAAAAAAATATTTTGTTAATACGAAACATAACTTACTTATTTCAATCGTCATTTCTTCTTTATTCTTTTTGCCATTAAAACAATAAGCAATGGCAGGACTACTCTAACTATTTAAAACGACGAACAAACAAAGACAGTTATTGTTAAAAAGTAAGATTGAAAATGGAAAACTTTCTATTTTAACTGAAATACTGCTAATTATTTTTCTTTGAAATTTAAGAAACTGATTCTCATTTACTAATTTTAAACATTTAATTTTATATAGGTTTTATAATGATAATAACTAAAAATATTATTTTAAAAATATAAAATTACAATATAAAAAGTACAATGGTACTTAAATAACTTGTTATCAGATACAACCATTGTCAGAAAGAATGAAAAATCAATTAAATCTGAAAATACTGACTGCGTTTTTATAGTGCTTATATTTTTTCATCTAAATTTGATTGAGATTTTTAGGTACAGATTAAAATTGTTGTAATATCGTTCTTACTATAGCAAAAATTTAAATTATGAAAAAAAATTAGTACAAAGTAAATTTCAACTTTGGTATTTCGTTATTTGTAATCATAGATTAAAATATTACGTATTACTTAATATTTTGATTCTTATTTTCATATTACAAGCAGAATTTTCTTTCAAATAAATATTTCTATGTATAATATCATAGTATTATTATAACATATTATTAACTTTATGAATTTAACGTAACTGTTCGATTCATAAGCAAAGTCATGAGAATTAAAAAAAAATAGAAGTACTCATTTTAATATTTTATTACTGTTATGAAAATCACAAAAACTTTCATAAAGCTTCTTAACAGTCGCATTAATCCAAGCTCTATAATAATAAACGTTAACATAAATGCCTGGTGTTTGAGCACATCCCCGGCCATGCGAAATAATTCCTACTAAAGCGCTGAAAACAAAAACTTACTTCAATGCTTGGTAATGTAGGAAAATACGAAAAAATAGTCTGCCTTACTACAAACGATTTCCGGGAATAAATTTATTAAAAGAGTCGTATTTCTAATACACTCTATTCAAAAAACAAAAAGTTTTAATTGTTCCGCCGTTTTTACCTTGTTATCATTTTAATACTGTCGTTTTTGAGATACTTTAAAATATTTGAAATAAGAATAATGCGTAGTCACACCTTACACTGTTTAGATGTATTTAGCAACAGACAATGCGCACATACAACGATGCACATGTATGTATATTATATGTTTTGGAAAGTCGTCCGACATAACAAAATCTATATTAACGCAAGCAAAGTCACGATCAAAAGCTACTATATAATAGCTAATAATCTTAATTCAATCCTTACGTTACGAAAGCGGGGTCCGTATTTAGTATAAAATAATTTAAAGAAGATTAATTGCTGTACAAATATTTTTTACAGAGAGACGAAAAGAAAAACTGTATGTTATATTACCTAATGAATCTCGACGATATTACGGTCCCTAAATAAATATATATACCAAGAAGATAAGCGGGTTCTCAGAAAATTGTCATAAGCAGTATCTCGTGTCCAAAGGCCAACAAAGTTCCGGACATAACTTATAAGGAATTATAACTTATACGTACGGTAGGTACGGCTCGGTGCACATTCATATAACTTATAGGACGAATATTTCTCCTTAATCCCTAAATTCCATAGTGTGAGTATATAATACATTTTACAAATCATTTGTGGTACATGTGACATGTGATTTTAATGTGAAGTGTTAATGAGTTCTCTAATTTATGTTTTTTTGAACAATTAAGGCATGTTGGATGAAGATATAATCAAATTATTTTAAGTTTATAATTTTTAATTAAATATAATTAGATGGAAAATAAATTATTACAACAACACAAAATAACGATAGGTCCTGCTGAAGTTATTAATAGAGGACTGAATTTTTCTAACTTCAATTAAAAAATTTAATTAAGAATATATAAAAAGTGTATAAATATGAATATTTGACTTCGTATGTTTGATACTTTTTGACGCTGTACTAAACGAATTTTATGTGATATTCGGAATTCTAGTTTAATAATTAAGTTTTACGTACAAACAAACTTATTTATATATCAGTGGAATTTTTTAAAATGAGAACTATTTATTTACAGACCCGTTCCACAACACCCCACCGCCCGAGTCTCCTCGGCACGTGTCTCTCTCGCCATCCCCGTGCAAACAGAACATTTCAGGGCTCATGTCGATTCTGTTTTCAGCCATGCATTGAGCCCTGGTTACGTAATATAGATCGGTTCTCTTTAAACTGTTTTCCTTTAAACCTTCACCATACTGAAAGTGAATTTTTTTGTTTGTTTTTAATAATATACTTGTTGTCGAGTCTGTTTGCCAATTTTTTTAATAGAAATAAAAGCCAGCATAAGTAGAGGCGGGACAACTGATTTTTAATTGATCATCGTCGCCCATTCAATGACTTTTGCAACACCAGAGTTGCCATAAATTAGTTAGTTGCTAGCGTTAAAAGAAATACAGGTGGTGGTAGACTTCCGGCACTCTCAATCACTATACAAAATAGAGCTATTATATTAGCCAATTCATGCCGATCTTCTATGAGAGTGTGGTCCTGCCCTGATCAAGCCAGTCTGTATACGAGCTCTAGTCAACAGCTCGGTCATAAAATGTTATATATAAACAGATATAAAACAATTGCAATGTGTAACACAGGTTCGCAAAATCTTGAAAATGGCTTGATCCATATGAATATTCTTCTTCTGGTTATTTCCATCAATACTGGGGTGGTTTAGGAAACAAGAAATTAGAAATTAGAACTATTTTAGATAGTGCGAAGTATGCCACTTTGTCTTTTTTAATATAAACTATAAGAACGAAAGCTTTCTTAAAATTTAAACGCCTGTGGAATGTTATAAATAAATTTCATCGTTATTAACTCGTTTTTTTTACGACAAAGAAGCGTGGATTTTTTAATAGGATACCAGAAATAAATTGTAATAAAAATTATTATGTATGAATTATTTTTTAGGTACTCTACCTATCTAGTTTCTTGCCTGTTCTTGTCAGTAGACACTACATTCCGAACCGACGGTAGCTTAAAAATATATCTAAAACCGATTTACCTGTAACTTGACGATTCGAAAGAGCCTATTTGAATAAAGTATATTTTAAATTTGAATTTGATGTACTCGTATGTATACGAAGGAGGCAATATTTAAAAAGACGGCGATTTTCAATTCAGATTGTATATTTTTTTATGTTTATTACCTCCGAACGTCATTTATTAACCGATGTTAAATTTATATTTTTATATTAAAAGACACTTTCAGATTAATAATTTTATAGGAGCATCATATTATTTCTATATAAAATCAGTTCAGCAGTTTGATTATTAAATCAAAATAACTGGGATAAGTATATCGAATATACTTTCAAAGCTTTCGTAACTACTTACGATGTATCTGTTAGTGGGCTACAAAGTTGTTTTACGTCGCTCTCGATAATACATTGACAAATGTAATTCTCGCCTAAGTATTATATCTGAAGAGTGCTATATTTTTTTATACAAAAGTTTTTTTTATTGAGTACTCTTCATATTTTAGAACGTAAATGTAATTCAAATTTCAAAATAATAATTTAAAACCTTAGTCTCACCCCATCCGGTAGCTACAAAAGTATTATTTGACTTCATCCACATTTCTGTGTCAACGATTGTAACTTTTTGAACTCTCGGTCCAAAGTCAAAGTTATCGTGAATAATTAAAATTGCAATATCGTTGGAGAAAACCATTTCTTTCCCGTAGTTCTGATGTATTTCGTAATGCCACACTTCATGCATTGCCGACTGAAGATCAAAGAGAAATCGTGGATCTAAAATTTAAATATAATTTAATACCTTCTTTCATGTAAGGAAAAAAATTAAAAATTGTTTAATTACTAGAAAATATTTTCATTTCTGCTAAATTCTTGTTATGATCGAAGCAATGCGCCGCCGTTAAAATTGTTTTTTTCGTTAAAATGCTTCCACCGCAAAGACCACCATAATTGAAAAACTGCACAGCATATGGATACTCATTCTTCGTTGCATTCGATCCACCGACGATACGCTTCTCCAGATGAATTAAAACATTCGTCCAATTAGTCGTAACTTCTCCCATATCTTTCAAGTGACATTCTAAAAGCACGGCGCGGTGAAATAAATGTAGTAAAGTCGTTTTAATTATTGCTTCGTAAAGCATTTTTATTACATCTGTAATTAAACTTGCTGTGAATTTACAACTGAATTGGAAAATTAGTATTAGTTTTCAGTATATCCGTTGAGTGTAATAAAAGTTAATAGCTATGATTATATATGATTTATGTGTTTTTCTAATTAAGTAAGTACCTACATATATCATAATTTTTACAGTGATGCAAATGTTTACGATAGTAGATTGATTATATGGATTAAATACATAGAATTAAGTTACTTTAATTTTTATTATTACAATTTTTATAGAAAAATGAGTAATAATTTTACCTGTATTTTCTTTTCATTCGTTTATTTTGTGGTTTTTATGTTTGGCAAGAAAAAAAATTGTTTTTTTTTTATTATTATTATCTTTCCGAAGATAAAAATATTCGTCTTAATAAGTTAATTTAGATTTACATAATATGTTACAGTGTAAATATTTAACATCTGTTTTACATGTTAAAGGGAATTAATTGGTGTGAACAACTAGAAATGGCAGAATGATGTTTACACGCATTAAATGTATTAGTCTGTCTCGTTTACACCTGAAGGAATAACGATTTAGAAATGCGACAACATATTTGCGGCATGTAACGTGACAGGCAGGAAAGTTACACGAGTCTCTGCCGCCCGCCTTCAGAGCCGCGCAGTCAGTTGCCCACCGCCGGTCGCCGACAGCGCCGCGCGCGGCCTCGCCTCGCAACTTGACATAACCTAGCATGGCCTAATATTGTTCATAATTCGACAATACAAACAATAATATTTGATAACATAATTTGGACATATCAAGACATTATATAATGAAGAATTAACACGTGATCTATTATGTACACATTAATATAAAAAATATTAAAATTTGGAAATCGAAATTAGGGCACGAATCTAAACAACGGTGTATATTGATTGTGTTTTCGACTTTGAGGAAAATAAATTCCTTAAAAAAATTATTTCATTTAAAAGCAGTTTTGAGGTAAGTTTCTCGTAGAGATATAATTGTTTTGGTTTATTTTTGTGTTATGATTACTAAAAACACCTGTTAACTTGGTCAACTTACGATCTTTGAGATAACAGCTTATTAAAAGTTGTCTGCATAAGAGAAAATATTATATGATATATTATATAATATTAATTAATTATTCACTCTTCTTACATAAAACAAATTAAATTTAATACAAAATATTTTTAAAAAAACTTTTTTCTCTCACATAAATGTCTCCTTTCTTCTGTATATAGTGTGTATTGTTTACATTCTGAGACTTGTTCGTACAATAAAACCTTTTATCCCACTTCGCTCTTGTTCTCCACATAAAGCAAACTTCACGGAAAGAGATATAACGCAGCAAAATTTATAACTCTAACAAATCACTAAGGTACTGTAAAATTGTTCTTGGAAAAACTAATAATGATTAAATTAATAACTAATGAATGGTAATAAATATAGAACACTCGCTGCCCTTCTGGCCCTTCTGCCCTCGCTGGTTTAACACGGATGTACTTTTATAATTAGATGCTGATAAACAATAATGTGTCAACCCACAAAAGTGGAATACGGAGATATTGATGTATTCTGATAATACGTCACGTATTTAACATTATTTAAAAACTTTTAAAGTCATCTTAAATATATAAGCACGGAAAAAGTTACCTAATTTAATGTTTGGAGTATTGAAGTGTGTTCCATATTTCGAAATAAACAATAATCTCATATATCAGAAAAAACTTATTATTAGTTAAAACTTGTGATTATACCAATCTGTTTTTAATTCATTATATCTTTTATCAAAATAGAAAAAAAAGATGGATAAATACAACTTCAAACAAATGTATTAAGAATAGGTTTGACATCCTTAGACGCCATTTTCTCAAAATTAAGTCCGTGTGGCTTGACACAGTGCTGCTTATTAGCATCCAATTTAGACTTACTAATTTTAATACAGAGAGTTTTAGCCCAAATTTCTCATTTTCCCTTACAATTTTCGAACAATTTTTTTATACATACCTTATCCTGACAATTACAAACAACAAAGAACGAATTAGGCACATACGAGTAGGTGCAGCCCTTCAGAAATTAAGCGCTTAGATATGTTTAGCAATGTATTTTTATTTACATAGCTATTAAGATTATATTAAGATACCTTAGGCTGATGCCATTTAAACAATTAGTTATTGACGATATAATTTATCTGACATTAATAGAAAAAAAAATCTTAGGCAAAATCGTTAACCTAAATCAGTAATTTATAAAAACATAAACCGATAAAAAAGCAATTTAGCTTCTCGTATTCGTCCTCAATCAAAAAACATCAACAGAAATCTGTTTACACGTGCACTGATTCAATAATAATTTAAACTTTGAACTACATTTTTCTATATATACTTATGTATTTAGGTAAAATTAATCTTAAATCAGTATTTCTGATAGTTTTAGACGGATAAATGTGTAAGACTATCGCTATCAAAACATGTTATCCTTTGACATTTAGTTTTCGTTATGAATTATGATAAACGATCACTATAAAAATATTCCACAATTTGACTATTAAAGAAAACGTTTTAGTATAAAATCAGAAATCAACTGTTCTAATGTAACATTTTGTCATAGCGATAGCTTAACGTAATCGTAACGTGCTTATTTTACACTAAAACGCCTCGTTTGACTATTAAAATTTGGCATGTTAGTGATTATTTAACACAATTAGCTGATTTATCCGTATTTTAAATACGTTTAAGTTTAAGTTACCAATTGTATTAGTAACTTGCAATTTTATATCCGTTTCGATATTTACAAAATTGCTTTTACCGTTAAAAGTTAGCTCCTTTAAGACGTATCTAAGGTTTCATAGCCATAGGCTATAAAATGTAACATTACGATTTACAACCCCACTCAATACCGAGCATTCTGAATTTTCCAAATCGTGCAGGTGATTCATAAGATCAGTGCGTACATAAAACATTATTAAGCGAAATAAAAAAATATATTCTATCTACTGAAGTTAATTAAACTCAACAGTATATATACATATAACCTATTAAGCACTGTCAGGTGTATTTTATTTAATATAGTAAATAGAAAATAAATAAAAAAATATTAAAAAAGTAACTAAAAAATACGATGAGTGAGCACAGTAACGTGTACCAGACTACCAGTAAATAGACGGGAACGCACCGCGACGATCGAGCTAACTAATCGAGCGACTGTAATCGCGTTACTATTGCGGCAGATAGGATTAGGGTTGAGAACAACTTGTAACATTAAACTCTTTTTTTTATTTTGTTCTTTATATAAAATATAATTAGATAGGAGACTACTTGTATAATTTATCTGTACTAATGTTATAAAACTGTAAGTAAGTCTGTCTGAGTGTTTGTTACATTTCTATGCTTAGCTGCTGAACCAATTTTTATGAATCTTGGAATAAACTGTTTTGTATGAAGAATCAATAAACGTAACAAAAAACAGAGACAGAATTACTTTCGCATTTGTATTTCAGTATGAATTAGAAATTTATTGTTATCACATAGATATAAATATGAGTTAATCTTGAACTATATATAAGAAATTTAAAATTAAATATTACACTAATAATTTACGTATAAATCATGTCCTTGCGGAAATGTGGCAAGAATGCTCGCAGCATTTTCCCTTTGAATCATAAACCCAATTCTCTAAGTGAAAAATGCGCCAGCTCTTGTGTCAAAAAAGGAGTTAATAAATACTCCAATATTATAATACTAGCTATCCCCGCGACTTCGTTTGCGTGGATTACAAAATGTCTGTCTGGCATGTCTCATGCAAAGTAAGACTGTAGTCTCCGGTGCCTCTCAAGAAGGGAGCTTTTTACTTTGGATTTGGGAACTTTCTGGTTGTATTCATAAGCAAACACTAACTCGGATACGGAATTTGTCTACGGTTTTTACTTTAAACGTTGAAGAAAAGTGTTATGTGCCAATCTTTAAAATTTCGACTGTAAAACAGTGTTTCCGCCGAGGTTCTCCTTGTAGTATTTATATATCGGGTGACTTTCTTAACAGGGTACTAGGTAGGTAGGTATAGTTAGTAGGTAGGTATAGTATAGTATAGGTAGGTAGGTATAGGGTAACTTGGTAGGCCAAATCCGGAACTATAAGGAGTTTCGTGTCCGATTTTGATACCTAAAACTGGATCATAAGTTTTTTCTTTAAATGATTTTCCTAGCCAAAAATCGAACTCGCTGATTTTGAAAAAATATTATAATATAACACACTGTATAATTGCATCACTTCGTAGTATCACTTATAGAGATCAACTTCTGGGAAGTAAATAAGAAATTAAAAGAAACTTATGACTTATTATATATATATATCTATCGTCGAGATCCGTTATGTCTAGAAAATAATTACATTATTTCGAACAATTTGTAGTATTTACCATAATTATTTTTACTCATATTCAGTTAGTACAACCCTACAAAATTGAGTCGTTGCCGCCTAAATGGACCACGAGCTCCGCCACCGCCGTAAACAATGTATTACTTCAGCTGTTTTAACTGTCACAACTTTATCGTTTATACAGTTTATTATTTAGATATTTCTTTTAAATAAGTCTATATGTATATACAAATAATAGGACTTATTAGTAGTCATTTTGTGCTCAAACAGGGGTTATCTGCTTACTTGGAAAGATTTTCAGGATATTTAAAATTGATGATTTTCACAATTTTTTCGAATTTCCACTTTGCCCTTTTTTTTCGCGCCGCCATATTGGATAAATGGCGCCCAAAAACAGTTTTTAGACAATATCTCCTTTCTCACCAATTTTTTGATGATAATAGTTTTTTTACAATTTAATACAGAAAATTTCCTGTAATCTATGTTAAAAACTTTTTTTTAAATAATAGTTTTAGCGTATACACGACCAACCCAATTATTTCACTTTTCTGTACGATTTTTCAAACATTTTATTTCAAACAAATCTTGGACTGAACATTAAAAATAGAACAATAAAATATATGTAGCGAACTTAGTACCATTATTTTACATTAGCCGTTCGGAAGTGATGTGCTTATAGTCTATTTTTCTTTACTTGTCTTTATTTGGTAAAAATACCCTAAACGAAAATTACGTATTTTCGAAAAATTTGTTTTCTTTATAATTTTTCATTATAAAAAAATGATTTAGTTCAACCATTCAATCGATAATTTCTTATCTAACTCTTATTTATGGCTAGAAATATACCACAATTGTCTGCCAAATTGTTTTTATTTAAATTCTTAGATTAAAAAATGAGAATAATGCCGAGAGACTAAACTACACCAACCCATGAATTATTTGAATTAAAAAGAAAACATAAAACAAAAAAAAAATAACCACGTTTTTTTTCGCGACAAGTTACCAATGTAATTCTTCAATTTCCAATCCTATGTGGCAATTTTTTTATTGCATGCATTTATATAATTAAAAGTATGGAACAGTATGCACAATAACATTTTATGATGTTAATTTACATATAACCACATATTGCAAGCAGCACACGAGTTATCCTATAAAATAAACCTTGTCCGAGTTTTGAAGCCGGTCGACCTCCTCGATTATAAACAGGCAATCGACATTTACGTACTTGCGGGTCCCAGTTATTGAGGATAAATTGATTTTGTTGAGACAAATCAAACGATTGATTTATGTAAATATATTATCTATTTAAGAAGGGAAGCATGGTTGTTTTTGTAATAGTGTTACCAGAATACAGCTATAAAATTTTATGACATTTGTTACTTAAATTTTTATAAGATAATTACGACTAAAAAAACTGAGTTCAAAAGTAAAATAATTAATTTCGTTCGCTTTTATGAATTTTCAAAATTGCTTAAGAAATTATGAAATTTAAAGTATTGCAACAAAATTTAACATATTATGTTAGTAAATGTAAGGTTTTTTTATTGGTTTTAAACACTTTATAAGTGACGCAACACCATAGTGTTATATTAAAAAAAAAATTATGACATGCAGCAGCTTCTAGAAGTCCTTATACAAATTAATCTATATCCAAAATCCTATTGTTTTATTTTTAAATTACATCATTATTTTCTTTTCAAAACTGCGAACAACTTGCTCGGTTTTAGTTATTATTCCAATCGCAAGAAGTCTATCGATTTAATGAAAACTTTCGTTCCTAATATCAATATTATGATTCCACATTAACTCTAAACATGGGTACTTTAATATAAAATAAATTATTGGAAAGTAAAATAACAAAATAAATTTTTTGTGTCACAAAAAATATCTACGCTCGATTTTAACATAAAAAATATTGAACATTTAATGTTATTTATAAAAAGGCAAACATAACATGACATGATAAATGGTCCCTTTGACATTGACTTAGGTAAAAAAAGCAAGTCAGTATACTTGCTTTTTTTTCATTTATTACCATATAACTTGATAATAAATTGTATAAATATTATTATATTAATAATTACTTTGGCCAACTCGCAACTGAAATTGGAACAACACATCTAAGTTTGACCTGTACGAATACGTGATGAGTGGATATAATCCACCAAAAGGGAATTAAGTGAGACTTACTAAGTTACTGCCAACATAAAAACTATAACTAAGTTTGAGGCTAAGCTTATGTTGAGACGTGAGCAACATTATAAAATGATCACCCACGCCCATGAACATTTGCAGCACCAGAGTAGCCCAAATACGTGGCCGTCTTAAAAAGGAATAAGGAATGAATGGGAATAGAAAGATGAGCGACGAGGATTAGGCTTCCGGTTCTTTCACTAGCAATACAAAATGTAGCTACGAGTGTACGTAGGTATGTTAGCTACTTTACGCCAATTTTCTTTGTGAGTGTAATCCTTCCTCAAATCAGCTCGTATACAAGTTTAGTCAGACGGCTAAGCTCTTCTACAATATAATTAAGTACGTGACAAATTTTATAAATGTAAAAACAATACGTATGCTGTGATACGAGCACGTGTTACGCAGATACTTATATCCATAACTATATACCTAAGCTACCATGCCGTGCCAATTACATTTTTTGTAAGTTGTGCTGCATCTCAGCAAATGCTTGACCCCGAGACACGCGAAATGTCGATTACGTTGGTAAAGATTGATAGTTGTTATCATTTAGAAAACAACGGCATTGCAGTGAAAGATTTTTATACCAGAAATAATCTTAACGATTTTGTTTTTTATAATGTAAAATAATTTGCTATTTATATTTTATACTATAATACTTTATCTATATTAAAAAATTGTAAACTTTTCACTTTTTTATATAACATTTACAATATCCTGCGAAGATTTAAGGCCCATTATAACAAACTCTTGATAAACGCGACTAATTTTAACCTATTATATTCGAATGTACATATACTTAAAAATGACTGCCTCAATTTCACTTAATCTACATAACCAATAAAAATGTAAGGATTTGTACCTCATGAACCGTAACAGGCATAAAGTTGATCTCGGGGACGAATCTTTCTATTGCTAACAACAAATAATAAAAGTCGCACATAAAAGGTAATTTATTACATATTGTTATCTCTCTTGTTTCTTTTACAAAAATATTTAAAAAGTACATAGTGTTATAACCTGAACGTTAGTACGGAACATGTCGTATGAGAATCCGACTCATACTTTGCCGGTTTCATTTAATCAGCCGTATAAAAATAGCAATCAATTAACCATTACATAAAAAAACTAACATCAAGCTATTTTATGTTAAGTAACTACAATACGATAACTGCGTGACACATTAACTGCCCCATTGTCGAACACAGTTTTTATCACAAATTATTACTGTATCATGATTTAACACCAAAATAATTGTTTGCAATCACATTTCCTATAATGTAGACGAAATATATTACATTTTGTAATATGCTTTAAAGTATGCTGTTTCTTTAATCACAAATGAAATATTTAGTTACATTTATGATTAAAGAAACAATCGATAACTGATCAAAAAACTAAAATTTCTCATATAACTTCGTACATAACACTAATTATTTGTAGTGACTCCTCTAAAATTAACGAGTAAATAATGATTTTGCGAATTATGGTATAATTTTAATTTCAATTATTTTAAAACGAAATAACGTTGTTAACTGTCAAAATGTTTCATATGTATGTTGATAGCAACTGCGTTCGACAATTAGTCCGCAGTTCAAGTCGTTATATCATTAGCATTGCGGTCAACAACATTCTTATTTGAATTGAAGCGATTCAAGTACAAATCGGTCATGTCGAGATAATATAGATGCGTGATAAATTCCACATGCAGTCGATAAACAAACTTACAATCATAAATAAACTATTCTATAAATATCGTTTTGATATGTTTATTATAAATTAATATCTTGACCTTACTTTGAACAGTTTGTTTGAACAATTCTAATATAGAATTGTTAAATAGGTATATATCTACACACATATTCTTCAACAACATTTCGAACAAAATAAATAAAATGCTTTTCTAGTTGTGCTCTTAAATTTTGTCCAAGATTAATACTACACGTATATATAATTACACCGTCTAAGAAATTAAAAAAAACCGTTACGTCCAAAAAATTAACAGTTTATAAATTTAAACCCCGCGAGATGGATTACAAACCAAAATTTTAAGTAAACTCTTTAAATAAAAGTTAAAATATTTTGAAACTTCTGATATTTGAATTACAAAATTCCTTAAGCACCTATCGCACAAAGTATTCTCGTCCAATGCTTGTAACTTTTCTGGGTCAACATCTTAAATTTTATTGTCCTTATAAGACATACGTAATTTATGCATCCTGACAGTACTGTGATAATTTTACACGAAGATTACAAAGCTGTAGCGTTTAGTACTAAGCGTTTAGTTTGATTTCTCTATACAAATTTTGAACCCTGAAATGAAATGAATTTTCAAAAATCTGTTCTCAGCGGATGCAACTTCAAATAATCACTATCTGTGTGGCGAATATTACGACCAATTCAAGTTCAATACTTCAAATTGTAAGATGAGTAGGTACCATATTGCGTGGAACACATCATGCGTATAGTATCTGGAATATTTTAAAAGATATTATACCATAAATTATTCCGTAAATGGAAGTTTTATTATATCATCTGACCTTATAACCTTAGGTATCTGGGACGCTGCATTGTATTATTTACAAGTAAACATATCCATAACATATGAAATAAGAAAGTGATTTATAGCATTTATTATTTTAAATGATTACTAGATTTTTATAGCTATTCACAAAAAATCAAAGAAATCATTGTGAAAAGTCGAAATATTACTGTATAAATAAAATATTTAATATATTTTTTTCATAATTTAAGTTCAAAAATTACAGAAATTTGAAGTTTGGGTATATTCAATATATGTAAATGCATGATGTCCCTGATTATTTTAACCTTATACATGTTTATTTATGATACACAGACATATGTAGACGTATCTATAGGTAACCTAATTAATAAAGTATTGAACTGAATATGCTAAATATTTTTGTTTCGATTCGAAGGTGAATAAACTACTGAAATTTGGCAGTGTATTCGCAATTAACAGCTCTTTTAATATTGAAATGTGCATTGCATATTTGTAATTATCGTGTCTATCTAAATTTCCAAAATGTTGAATAAATTGGTTGGTAGAGAATGCAGTAGCATTAAGCCCGCCTTTTATTAATACTTTTGCATTGAAATAAATAAATAAATAAATCGATACCTCCCACGTAAGTTATTGTAAGCCACAAAATTGCCGTTAGCGTTTTTACTGAATACTACACGAAATTGCATTGCTTAATGCATTCAAAGTGAAAAAATACCAAAAATCTTTTTTTTTTTTCAAGGAAAGTTACAACAAAATACCCCTGAAAAAAGGCGTATTTTGTTGTAACTTTCAAACTAAAACGGATTAAAAGTGCTCTACTGTAAAATTGTAATTTTGGGGTTACAACAAATTACGTGGGAGGTATCGAAATAAATAAATGATTTATTAAAATAATCTCTAAACAGAACGTTAATTGTTGAAAAGTTTCACTATCAATAATTATAAATAAGATAAGATAAGATAAGATAATTAGTTTATTTTAAAAATAAACAGTTGAATATAACATGGTTGATCCATTCGAACGAACGATCGCACTAGTCATCCTAGCTACATTATTTTAATAATCTGTTTTTTTTTTTAACGCTGATACGCGCGGATCAAGAAATTATTTGTTGGCTTTTTGACAAGCGCTTTTGTATGTTTCGATAGCGATAGCATTTGACAATTAGCCCGTTGGATACAATTATGTATTTATGACTTCAGCGTTGTTGATAAAATCATACCTATTATAATATTATATAATGGGGCTAATTATGATAAATTATTACGATAAAGACATACCACATGTGGACAGTTAAAGGAAGCAATTTAATAAAAAAATAATACAGAAATTTGTGATAGTTTAATGTTTTTAGATCTGCGCGTGTTAACGAATATAAGAGACATCTATTGTATATATATATGTATGTTTCTAAAAATGTTTATCTCCTGATGAATTTTACACGTAAAAAATTTGCTTGTTATTATAAGTCCGGCATATTTACTGATTTATAGAAATTCGATTATACCATTTTACAATATCGTAGCTATTTCATACAAATATTTATTCTGGATCAGCTATAACTTTAAAAATATTTTTTTTTTGTCACGTGTCATTTGATATCTTCGCAGATTTAAGCTAACATTGACAACTCGTTTTGATATCATATCCTAATAATACATACATTATACTTTCAAAGAAGAGTATTATCAAGACCTTAAGGAAACCATTAGAGTTGGAGAATAAAACTCATAAATGGACGACTGCAAATCACTTACGATTTATACAATCGTGGTAAAGAATAAATATACATTAATAAATATTATAATATATTTGTATAAATGTTACAACATTTTTAATAAATATTATTTAATATGAAAGCTTTGACGATGCTTTTGTATTTGCTCCATTTGGAGTGGAAACACTTTTTCAGTAGGGTCCAGAAGCTCGTTCTCTTTTCAAAGACCTCTCAAAGAGACTTTGGCAGTCAACTGAGAACCCAGGTGGAAACTACCTCAATCAAAGGATCAGTTTGACCATTAAACGGGGTAATGTTGCCAGTATTTTGGCAACTTTACCTAGATACATTGGCTTAGATGAGGTCTACAATCTTTTGTCTAAATTATCCTTTTTATGTTTTTTTTTTTCTATAATGTCCTTTTATATTCGAATATTTTTGTTAATTGCAAAGTTCCACGAAACGGTCAGGTTGAGGGCTGTCATATTTTTCTTATATAAACATAATTGTATTTTTTTAGGTTTTCGGTATACTACACAGTGAAATTATACGGGTACAATTTTAAACGGTTTTAAATCTCGTGTAGTAATTACTTTTATTAGTCCAACTTTTTGAACACTTTATGGCGAAAATATAATTATTTGTCAGAATAATTTTTATGCTATTAATGTAAACGCAACAAGAAATAACGGCACAAATTGTGCAAACTGTATTAAAATATTATATATTATTTACTTATTAAAATTATACACATATTATCATAATAGCGAAGGTTACCGTCGTTTAAATTCACTATCAATAGCTACTTTGCTTACAATACATCTTCCTCAGGTTAGTAGATGATTTATAATGCTTTAGATCAGTGTTTCTTAACCTGTGGTCCGCGGACCTCCGAGGGACCGCGAGTATAAATGGGGGTCTTTATGTAAATACAAATATGTTGTAAAGTTTTATGAAAAAGTTTTTTTGTAGTACCTACCAAAATAAATAGTCCAAATTTTTTTTTTTTGATTAAAGGAATCTTTAAAGTTATGCTTGATTCTGTATTGATTCTCTTGGTTCTCTGGACTAAGAAAGGTTAGAAAACGCTGCTTTAGATCGAAACCTGATATCATTGAGTAGTAAGCGTAATTGTGTAGTAAGTGTTATCAGGGTCTAGGAAATTATACACTTTGCCTCTTTCGTTGACTGCGGTTTCGAATTTTCCTTAATCGCAAATTATTTATTATGTATATATGTCCTTTTACTTCTTTCTAAGAAGTAACGTAAGTATTACACGTGACGAATTGATATTTCTCAGATTTCAACAGTAATAGCCATTTTGACCACGCGGAATTTCTAATTTAGCTAAATTTTTATGTAAAACGGATCTATAATTCTGTTACATTTTGTGTAAGTTAAATAGCACTAAATGCATTTCATATATTATGAATACTAATTTAATCCCAAAGGTTACAATCGACAATTTTTCAATGAATTGGCAATGCAACAAAATAAATCATTGTCATTATTAGGCATAATAATTTTCAATACCAAACTTGAATGTCATTGGCATTGGATTCGCATACTTACACCGCAAGACAATAGCCTTTATGCGCACGACTACTGGAAATCTGGAAACATATCGTAAGATGTCTTTCGGCCATCCAACGTATGTTTCCTTAGTTATCTGCTATTTTTGTTGTCAGTGAGAAGGCGGCAGCGCGCGAGAGTGAACGCCCGCCGCGGGCGTATCATTAGACAGTGCACATCGTAATCAGTGGTCTTTCTGCCATTAGTTCTAGTTTTCCCGCGGCTCAAAGTGCAGTTAACAAAAAAGGAAACAATCATTGCCAAGACTTTAACTGCCATGTTTAGCTGATAACTGTAGGTATCTATACTTTTTGTTATGTTTTATATGTTTACTATTTTAAACATTGAATGAAAACAACAACGCCGCCAAAATTTATTTTTGGCGCCGAATAGTATACGTTTTAGGCCTTTCATTTACTAAAAACAACAAAAAAGGAACTAACAACAATATAACCATATATAAATATATCAAACTAATTTTAAATTAAAAAAAAAAACTTGAATTAAATATTTTAAAAACTGAAAAATAAAATAAATGATTGACGTATGAGGAACTGTTAAATTTATATAATGATTAATAGACATCTGAAAAAAAAATTAACGATGAAACGATACATAATAGCATTGTTTGATCTCTGTGTTACATTTTGATTCGCGACACTGAACATTTGACACGCGCTGAGTCACTGCAGCGCCGTAAACGTTTCATTATTTGGAGGCGATCGCGTCCCGTTCCGTCCCAATCACTTAAGAAACACGTGGATTCGTCCCGAGCTCCCGGCAACGACATTAAACTATTATAAATTAAATAGAATTTTGGATTCAATTTCAGCTTTGTGTCGAAAATAATAGTTATTTCACGCAGGGTATAAACGCTATATAGCTGGCTAGATATGTATTTTTTTATGTGCTGCTAAATAATTTTCATAATGAGAAGCAAAATGGTGATCATTATACAATAATAAATAATATTAAACCATTTTTCAATTATATCATAATAATATTATCTTTATTATCAGTTGATAAAATGCTAATATAATAAATTCTGGATTCATGTTGATAATCCGGGCAACTAATAATACATATAATATATAATAGTATCATTTTTATGGCTGTTTAGGTAAAAATATTTTACTTTCAATTTTTTTTATACATGATTACACAAATCGCACTTAAAACTACAAATTATTTATTAAGAAACCTGCGATTCCAGCGTTAAAAGCGATACTTCGTTTGTGGACGTTAATTACTGCTTCGCTTCTACGAGTCGTGGTGTGATTATTTTATAGCTTACAAGATTCCTGCAACGTCGTCTGCGTAAAAACTATCATCCTCTAATCATCAAGATTAGTTCAGCGGTTTAATCGTAAAAACGTAATAACGATACAGACAGACAAAACTACTTTATAGTATCACTATGAAATATAGATCCATCCACATACTAAGACTAAACGCATTTAATCAAACAAACTTTTAAATTAAATAGATATTTACGAATAAATAGTTAGTTACACTTTTTAACTATCGCTAGAACAAAACATACTATTGTGATGTAATATACAAATATTATAGATTCATAAGCGAACATGAACATCGACCTATGATAAATGATAATATTACATACATCTTATGTAAATAAAATATTAAATTGATCATTACATCGCAAAAATTATCATATCAGTAGCTCTTTGATGTTCATAATACAGTTCATTGAAATTGGCTTTTGACTTCAAATAGACTCGTTATTATTTATTATCGATTCATAGAATGTATTAGTGCAAATAAACAAAGTAACAATAATGACTTTTCTAATTTTATGAATGTTAAATACTTTCTATCGCAATAAAACACTAATTATGTAATAATTAATTATTTAGCTACTCATATTATCTAAATTAAGCATAAATATTTACTGTTCCATATATTGTAAAAATAATATGTCTTAAGTGTAATATAAAAATAATTTCCACTAACAATGGACACTATACAGAAGCTGTCATGCAAGCTCATCACCTTTCGAACATACACTTCAAAGGACTATCAGTAGGGTTATTACGCGGAGCTATCGCTATCATTCGATACATTTTGACAATTGATATGATTTGTTATAATACAAAAGTTAAATCAAGTGAAACTTTTGTACATTGAAGATTTTTTTCATGGAAAATTCTAAAGAAACTTAACGATAATGTGTATAACGTGATATTATAACAAGTAAGCACAAAGAGAAACGTTAAATGTTTCTTCATTACCAATGTTTAAAGAGCCGACGATAACAAAAAATAGAAATAAATATTAACCTTACTTAATTAAATTTAATGATTTCTTTTAATTGTATATAGAGTATTGAATCGGAATTGATTTTTAAGGAGAATGTGCTAGTTCTTGCTACGTAGGGTGGCAAGAACTAGCACAATCTACGCAACCATAATTTGAAAACAGTAATTTTCAAACTTTAATTTAAATAAAGTTTTCAAAGTTAATTTTGCGACACATTCCGGCTTCGCAAGGGTGTAATAATTTTTAGGTTAACTCATTATTTATATAGACATTTTTTAAGTCATTTTTTTTACTTTATCGTTGAATTTGTCAAACATATTCTTTCATACAATCCTGGTCCTGAGAACTATAAATACAACAAAAAAAGAATGTGCAAATAGGTTCATCCGTTTTGAAGTGATGCGATGACATATATAGGGCAATTATTTTTTATTAATAAAGATAAAAATATAGAAATCTAAACAAATTGAATACAAATTTAATTTTTCCAATGATAATTATCTTTAGATTAACATTATTACACATTTCATTAGCATTAAAATGCACGCAGTATGTATTTGAAATACGTTTTAATATTTCATTATAAATATTACAATGTCTATTAATCTACGTAACGAATAATTTATTTTGACATATTTATGACCAGCCCGTTTCCATAACAATGTTCGCGTAGATTATAGTATTGCGAATGTATCGGGCAACACTTTTATTTTTCAGGATAATAAGTCCCTATGCTCAGCCCTAATGCCGATTTAATTTTTTCTTTATTAAAATGACTTCTATAATCATTATTTTTTGTAAGATAGAAAGTGTCAAGGAATATTTACTATTCTATCTATCTTCTTTAATTAAAAGTGAGGGTTACATTAAGATTGTATGTAATATTTATTTTAACATCTTCATCTTTAGTACACATTAAACATGAAAGACACTGCTAAGTTCTTAATACAATTATGTTAAAGGTTAACTTTAAGCTGCTTATTACGCATACTTGACGCAGTATGTAGTAATCTATTGCAGTGCTAATTTAAAATGTTTATATTTATTGAAATTAAATATTCATAATACAAAATAATTGTAAATTGAGAATTACACTTGTAAGTTTTACCCTTTCAACTGATATAAAAAAACTCAGTAACCTAGTTATTAATACTTATGTATGTAAACTGTGAATTTCAATAAGTCACTAAAAATTAATTCTTACAGGTGTAAAAGCAATGATAAACAATTTATGTCAATTTTATGTTAATCCACGAGCAAAACTAAAAAAAATAATTCTGGTCTAAGAAATATAGTAGTAAAAATACTATTTTTTATATTTTATCGACAAATCACATACTCCTCTGTAAAGCTATCAATATTATCGAGAAGTATTGATAAAATCGTCGATCAAATTAATAGTACTAAGATATGGATCAAATTATTTTAGAACTACGTTTGCTAGGAAACTAAGACAAGATGAATTATCTTCACGTAATAAAGTACCTACAATCTTTAGGCCTAAATAATAATAGCCACCCGTAATCTCTGTCCTCAAGATACTGTATGAAGTGTCATTTTTTCATCATATCTAGCAATTTTACATGCTTTATAAGATAAACTTGTAACTGTGTGTAATATCATACGTCATATTTTTTAGCTTAGCTACATATTTTTTTCGGCTTTATAATAATTCTAGTATAAAATACAACAAAAAAAACATATATACTACAGGTCTTTAGATAAATATAAAATAAAGAAATTACATGATTTTTAGTACAAAAGTTTTACACGGATGTTTTTAAACATTCCCTCTATTATAGTCGAATCTTTATTTAGTATAATTAATTAATAACCATGTTAATCTATCAAATGGACCTTTTTGCCTCAGACAATTTGACCGATGTTTCTTTTATTTCAGATACCAAGCCGAAAATGTTCTTCCAAAGCCACCAGCAGTTAGCAAATCAAGACGTTATATTGAACCGCAGATAGGTGGAACAACTCATGATCTAGAACAATAGATCATGCAAGATATAATATTCTTATGAGTCCTTCGTTTTCCCTCCGCAACGACGCTTCCTTCTTTCCGATATATTTAAAGAATAGCGCAGTAACAAGTGCCTCTATTTAATAGTACCAATTGTAAACAATACACTTAACACTCTATAACAATCATATCAATACCCTTTGAACTGCCTTAAATACTAATAAATAAGTGCCAAGATAAGGAATAGAGTAGTTTTAGAGTTTTAAAACTTAAACAAAGATGTCGCACGGCGGTGTGAAGAGTGCAAAGAATGGTAACGGCTTGCAGGCCGTCGAGACGTCGAGGGAGGGTTCGGAGAGCCTGCCTCCCCCGCCAGACGGAGGGTGGGGCTGGATGGTAGTCTTCGCATCCTTTATGATTCATATAGTCAGTGAGTACTTAAACTTAATCTTAACAATTTCTCCCACGAATACGATTGTTTTAATTTCATCTCTGTATATTTCTTACTATAGTACAACCAATACAATTTCTAACGTTGTGTTTTATGTGTGTCATAAGTTTCTGAGAAAGTGATTGGATATAGGATTATAATTGGACAACCTAAAAAATTCTAATGACAAGGTCTTTTTAAGAAAATACATTAAACAAAATTATGTTAAAGTAGAATATTCCAATTCATATCTTGAAAAAAGTCCTCGAGATAAATAATGACACACTTTATATAAATATGAACAATGTGTATATAAATTTCGTTTTTTTTTTTAATACAAAAAAAGACACCTTATGTTAAGTGACTACTACCGCCCATGGACATTTGCAGCCCCAAAATAACCACAAATGCGTTGCCAGCTTATTATGTTAATTGGTTTTTTTATAAATTAATTATGATGGCTTAGTGGTTAGAACACGTCGATTTCAACTGATGATCGCAGGTTCAAACCTATGTGTTTAAATTGATCTGGTGCTCGGCGGTGAAGGAAAACATCGTGAGAAGATCTGCATGTATCAGGAAAAAATCTGATAGATGTATACCCGCGAACCTGCATTAGAGCAGCGTGGTAGATTAAGCTTTAAAACTTCGCCCTAATAGGAGAGGTTGCTACTTTACCTTATATTTTTGTGCTATGAAGATGAATTATTCTACCTAATCGAAAACTTAGGCATCTAAAGGAGAATTAACTTCCTTAAGCTAAAAATAAATAGTTAACGATACAATCACCAATCGCTATCCCAAATCAATTTCAACGGCAAATGTTTTATATCTTTATCAATAAATTCGATCTGAGCAAACCATGTTTATCTTCTATTGATAGTTTTTTATCCTTTAGTAACACATGAATATCTACAATTATATTTTTTGTTAAAAAAATGATTCACAGAATTTTTGAGATTGACACAAAAGAAATAAGATTACTGTATTTGAGGTGACAATAGTTGACCCGACCGCTAAAGCGAAACACAGATTAAGACAGATTTTTATAAAGGACTTTAAATTTTGCTCTCAGACTTTCATAAAGATTTATATAAGTTTTTGTCCATTGCTTTTTCTTCAGTTTTTTTTTTGACAGCCACGGTTTTCTTAAGGTTACCTATGTGGCTGTTATCAGGTCACAGAGTTGTTTTATGTCAATATCAAGAGTAACAAATTTTAGCCAGCGGCTTCACTCCCGTTAATGCAGAGTACATATTTTACCGCTATGACACCCGCGCTCATAATGTGTGTTACTCTTAGTTACTCTTCCTATAGTTACTCTTCCTATAGTTACTCTTCCTACAATCGCACAGATGGAAATAAGAAGTTGAAAAAGTTTTATTGCAATTACGCGAATAGTAAGGTAGTGCGTAAAAGTAAGTAAGCGTATATTAACACGAACAATGCACGCAATTTTTACTTTTAATATTTAAATGATATTATAGTAATTCTAATACATCTAAAGAGATCTCGAAGAACAAAAGAGTGTCAGAACATTGTTTAGTCACAGGTAAAAAGCTCAGCGTCCGTGATATATCTTGTCTATTAGACAACCACTTTATAAAGAGCTTTGAAATGTTAACTCAACCTATATCCAGAAGGTTTTTGTTATATGAATTGAATGATAATTAACAATTTTGAGGTCATTGGTTGGATCTTACGAATCAATTTTAGATAAGGATTGTTAAATGTGTACCTACATACCTTTATGTTACACGTAAGGTCGAACCTTCACAGCAATTAAATTACTGGTATGTGACAATAACAGAGCACGCTTAAACACAAGGTCGCAAAGACACGAGGAAACAAATACAAGCATTATATAATTTATTCTATTGATTCTAACTGACTATAGTTCGTATATAGGCTGACCCGACTAGGGCAGTACCACACTCTCACAAAAGATCGGCATGAAATAGTTAATGTAGCTGTGTTTCGTGTGATAAGTGAGAAAACTAAAAAACTAACCCCTTTTCCTTTCGTGCTATCAATGTCCATTAGCGACGGTGATCACTTAAAATCAAGTGACCCGCCTGCTCGTTTACCAGCTATTATTAAATAAAAAAATACTGATAACAGTGTAAAGTTTATTTAAACGCGTTAATCTCAGAATTAATATTATTGCGTTAAAAAGCCCATTCGTTGAAGATTGTTATAGGCTATAAAACATCACAATACGACCAACGTAAAAAGAGTCATAACCATAAACTAAGAAATTTGAAGCAGGTGAATCCACAAGGAATGTCTTGTTCAACAAATAAAGCGGAATAATGTTTATTTGAACGCACTAATCTCAGGATAATCAGGATTTCTGTTTTTTTTTCTACGTCAGATAACTCCTTTATTGTTAATAGATATATGCTACAAAACATAATGCCTCGTATAAGACTAAAGCGGGAAAAATCGCGAGGGATATTTAATTTATATGTATATTTGCAGATAACAATGACTGCGCAAAGTGCGCGCCATATCGCGGGTAGAGACGAGGTCAGCGCCTTTGCGTATTGATATACGCTGACATACATTAACCCTGGGAACATATTTGTTCCAATTAAGAAAACAAGAAATAAAGATTAGCAGTCTTAAGAATATTTAAGAAATTATTTTTAATAAGTGCTGACCTTACAAGTATACTTAGATAACTAAAACGTCCACGCCTCCTGCGTGTACCAATAAGTTTAACATATTATATATCCAAATCAACCTATATATGTTGAAAATAAAACGATTTAAAAATACTTTTGTACAGTCTTATTAATAGTATGACAGGCTAGAGATTTAATACTACCTGGAGGATTATTACGGTGGGCTACCGCATTGCAATACATTTTGATATTTAATTAATTTCGTTTTAGTCCAAAATCAGAAGTTAACCGTCAATTGGTATCAATAATTGTTCTGTTGACTAAGAACCAAAACACATTTACACATTGGGACGCCACGTTGTGACATATTACGACGTCTTTATATGTATGTAAGGCGAGAATTACATTTGTAAGTTTTACTCTAGTAATTGTCATAAAAAATCGAGGGAACTCTTCAAATATTATAGAAACATCTATAACGATTTTGGTATTTTTGATACAAAATACCAACGGAACTACTCAATAACAATATTTCACGGGTTGCTATTCAATTACTTAAATATTATTGCTAAGCAATTTTTGCTTGTAACAATGCATATCGTAAACTGACCTGATGGTGCAATCACGAGAACTCCTCAATAATTAACAAACCCATCGCACATTCTTGGTGAAAATCTACTACCACTAAAGATGCAATAACATTTGAAAATTTGACCATAAATTTGTAGTCATATTGCATAATATATGATGCAAAATGCAAACATATAAATATTTACATTATAAGCACTAGTAATTTCATTTCGACATGTTACAATTCTGCGCTAAACAAACAATAATTCATGATAAGAGTGACGCATTTGTTGTAACCATTTACAAATATGGATGATGAGACACATAATTCTGCTTTCGTTTCCAATAAAACTGCATTGCGGTTAATATTTACTACCGCAATGCAATACAATGCACATATAATCCATAATGACAAATTTTAGAAAAATTTGAACAAAAATAACGGAATAAACAGAATAATAATAACAATCGCAATTTATTATGCTGACTATATTATTTAGGTATATTTCAGTCAATTATATTATATAACTAGAGATATTTTCATAGATTCATATAATTAAAAAAAAAAACAATACATAATTATTTTAATTAATTTTATTTTGTAATAATCCATAAAAATTGATGTAAGAAAAGAAACTGACTTCTGACTGAAAAAAGAATATACGAGTACATGTTATTTACTAGCATATAACAAATAGGGTATTTTACTCTATATGAGAAAAAATCTAAAATATATATTATTGAGTTAGCTATTAAAAAAGCAGTCTGTAAGTGTTCGTTTTAATTTATAAAATAACACAATAAATTTTAAAATTCAATTCAAAGTTGTTAGTTTTTTTTATCTGTGCATTATCATCGTGGAATAGTAACCGCCATGTTATGACGTCATTATGCTCTGTAAACTAAAGCGACAATAAAGTGACAAATCGTTATGTGTCTTTTAAAACAAATTTGAGTTGAATTGTATTTTAGTTATTTTCGGTTCGATTGTGGCAAAAAGATTATTTTCGAAGACAACCTACTTATTCGTTTAATTATGGAAGGCGGTTTTGTAAAGGGAGACAGTGCAAATTTACCAAGAATAGGCACTTTGATGGTCGGTAAATTTTTCTCATATTTAATTCAGTTGGCACTAGAATCCACAATTTGTCCGGTGTTTTTACACAAGTATTTTTGCATTCCGGAACAGCGCACCAACGACAACTTGAATTATAGCTCATTTTTCGATAAAAACAATTCAATCGTTTAGTTTCTTCCCATTTAACAATCGTAAATATTGTCAAATTGTCCTATGACAGATACAGTACATTTGTTTACCCATCATTATGACGTCACAACCACAGATCTTTGCAATTTCGAAAATTACGCGCCAAATTTGAAAATAATAAATTTTAAGAGTATTTTTAGGGTACTTAGCGATTGAATAAAAATTTTGAATTTTTTCGTAATGATTTATTAGCACTATTGCGTCTAATAGAGACAGTTTCAAAAATTTGTGTAATACCCTATTATAACATAAAACAAATTATGAAAAACTGTAAAAAAACTGTTAAAAAAAACTGTACCTTTTGTACCTCACCGAGAGATATTATATATATAAAATTTTGTTACTTTTTAAATGAATTAAAAAAGAAACATATCATTTAAAATTTTGTTTTACTTTTATTTATGTATTGTAAATTTTCACGTTCAAGTGAAAATTATTTCTTATGAGAAATTAAATTCTTTGACGCTATAATCTTAAAGTTATCATACGAGTTCTTCCATTCAAAATACAGTCAATTGTCGTTATGCTGGGCTTCAATAAAAAATAATATAGGATAAACAAAGCATTTTATAATTATAGCTACATATAATTATGTATGTGACGGAAAATAAACACATAATAGTAATTACATTACATTGATTGATTAATCGATGTATGATCATGGAAATTTTTTGCAATGGAAATCGCAGTGTTTGTGTCATAACTGCAGCACGCGTATCTTGACCAATGGCATCCGCATTTATACGTTCACTAATGGGGTTCACTTGTTCTGCATAGAATAATTAAATATACTATTCCTTAAATAAATAAGTTTTATTCTTGCGTGAATAAAAGTAAGCTGGCATATTCCTTGATCCAATCTGTGTCTATAAACATTGGTTAAGCAGTTTAGGCGTGAAAACGTTAAAAAAAACGCACAGACAGACAGAATTACTGTCATACTCGTGTAAGCGGCCATTTGCCTACACGAGTAATGTGAACTATATGTATACGTAGTTTTACTAGTAGTCTAATAATTTGCATTTTAACAACTAAACCATCCGTATTTGTCGCTCTTTTTTTTTATTAAACCACCAAAAATATAAATTAAAATATATATTTAATTTATATATTATCCACGTCCAAGTGTTAATTGTTAAATGTAACGCCATTATGTATTGTGTTACTGGTATCAGATAATCCACGACCGACATTTTATTTTTTACAACAGATATTTTTATTTTATTGCCAATAAATCCCTTAAAGTACACAGTAACAACACGATTCTAGATCATCTATCTATATGCAAAAAAGTTTTCTCTTTATCCATATATCTTGTCTGCGCGTTATTTCGGGATAAAAATAATATATCATCTATAATATTTTTGTCACAATATCGATACATAAACGATTGATCCGAATAAATAAATTACATTGCATAGTTCAATGACACGTGTAAACGTATTCATTGAGCTTTTATACATAAACAATTGTTACCCAACCGTAAACACGAGCACAGTCCTCGTTAATTGTCAGACAAATAAAACCAATGATATGTACGACACACATCGTACATATGTACATATAATGCTCGATTAAATTTTCCAATAATTTAACAAGTTATAATTTAATATATCTTTTTCGGAACACTATTTTCGAAATTGATTCGGAAAAATTACCAAAAAAGGTATACTAGATTTTTTCAAAATTTGTCTCACGTCCAATCTCATCCAAACTAGTATTTATTTATAAAAGACGAGTTTATGCCCGCAACGTCGAATGTTTACTACATTTTTTTCTGAGCATTCTAGTACTTGTTACACATGAAAAAAATTACGTATCAAATTCAATGGTATAAAAAAATAACTGAATGTAGATTTTTATTTTATTTAATGACCTTACTTATTGTTAGCGTCTTAATGAATTATCTTTAATTCTTTGAGCCTATTGTATGTATTCAATTCGTTGTTTATCTCTCTTTGAGGTGTTAGAACTCGAATAAGTCAATTTATTTTTTTTATTTCAAGTTATAATTAAGTACCTACAGTACTACAGTAACCGATTGAAGCCGCGAGGGGCAGCTAGTTATTAACAAAGTATAATAAAATGCATAATTATTTTTAAGTATTATTTTTACAATATGTACTTAAATAAACATTGTCCTATATAATTTTTACATTCTTAAACAGAAGTTTATTTTAGAACAGCTAGATTATCAAAGAACTAGTGCGTTATTTATAAATGAAAAGTTATGTTTTATTTGTTCGCGCCTACGCTTTAATTTTCATTTCATCTTTAGAAATCCTAAAGGTCAACATCGAGATCGTCGTAGGACGCAACGAACTATGTTAATTTTAATCCAATAATTTTATTACAGGATATATATATTTATCACAAACAACGTCTTTTTTTAGGGTTCCGTAGTAAAAAACGGAACCCTTATAGTTTCGCCATGTCCGTCTGTCTGTCTGTCTGTCTGTCCGTCTGTTTGTCTGTCTGTCTGTCCGCGGCTTTGCTCCGAAACCCTTAATACCAGAAAGCTGTCATTCGGTATGAGTATACATATGAATTACGACGAGAAAGTCGTACAATAAAATCTTAAAAATATTTTTTTTTCAGGGTGTCTTCCCTATGTGTTAAGAGAGACCAAAATTTTTTTTTTTTGATTTATCCCATGTTGTGGGGTATCGTTAGATAGGTCTTTTAAAAATGTTATAGGTGTGGGAAAACCATTTTTCCGAACGACGAACTGTTTCCGAAATATTAAGCTTTGAAGTGTTAATTTTTCTTAGAGTCAAGTGTCCCCCCCCTCTACCCACTAAACTGCTGCGTCTAAAAATATGAAAAAATTCACGATAGTGGTACATATAATGAATTTAAAAGGAAAATTATCACGGCTATGTGGGTTCTTACGGTTATCGAGTTATAGATGATCTAAGTAAAAATAAATATTTCACTTTTTAAAGCATCACATTATACTCAAACTTAAAACTCAAACTCAAAATATACTTTATTCAAATGGGCTTTAACAGCACTTTCGAATCGTCAAGTTACATGTCATATTTTAATTTTTAATTTTTATAAAGCTACCACCGGTTCGGAATGTAGTCTCTACCGAGAAGAACCGGCAAGAAACTCGATAGTAACTCTTTTAAAATCATTTATACATAATGTATTTTTATTACATTTTAATTATGTTATCCGGATAGAAAATCAACGCTTATCAAATCCACGCCTCTTTGTCGTCAAAATATTCTTGTATGGTATAATATGCTTTATTTATTAAAGATTTTTTAACGTAGGCTTTAAACTTATTAAGTGGCAAATGTAAAACTGTTTGCGGGATTTTATTATAGATGCGAATACCAAATCCCAGAAACGATGAACTGACTTTATGAAGACGAAAGTTTGGTATGAAAAGTTTATTTTTTCTTCTAGTGTTTACACAATGCCTGTCACTGTTCTTAGGAAAACCATCACTATTTTGAAAGATATATAAAATATTAACGTAAATGTACTGTGACGCAACCGTGAGAATATTTATCTTCTTAAAAACATCCCTAAGGGAGTCTCGAGCTCCGAGACTATATATTGCTCGAATAGCTCTTTTTTGTAAGACAAATACTGTCTCAATGTCTGTGGCATTACCCCAAAGTAATATACCATAAGACATAACACTGTGAAAGTAACTAAAGTATACTAGACGAGCAGTATCAATATCAGTTAAATTTTTAATTTTTCTAACAGCATAAGCTGCGGAGCTGAGTCTTCCTGCAAGGGAAATAAATATTATTAATTTTAAATTAATATATGAATTTAAATGAATAAATAAATACATATTTAATAAGTTTAAATTAAAATGAAATATAAAATAAGGTATAAAACAATGTCTCAATAAAACATGTCGCGAGTGATTCTGAATCGCGCTTATGAAGTTTTCAACCAAATCTCCATAGATTTCATAGGCACTAATCAGGAAGGAAAATTGTCGGCGCTAAGTATATTTTACAAGTGTTAGAATAATAAATAATCGACAAACATATAAAGTTCAAAATCGTTAGTATAATTCACATTCAAACATTCATTTTACATTAAAAATATTTTAGTCTCGAAATATAAAGAGAAATTTAAAATAATTTTATAATAATAAAAGGTTTAAAATTGTAAGTACGTATATTGTATAAACTGACTTAAAAAAGGAAATTCCCAGTTCGTCGTAAACTTTTTTACGAAAATAGGTACTCGAAGATTGCTTGACCGATCTTGACAATTCTGAAAACTACGGAACCCTACATTGTGCGTGGCCCGACACGCACTTTGCTGATTTATTTAAAACTCTTATACCACACTACAAAAGACGCAACATTGAGACCAAACATTGTTTAAAAATTAAATATTGCTTAAAATATTATCTAAATTGCTTAACAGCAAGTAAAATCATAAAAAAAAATTATTATTAAAATGTTACACCTTACATCTTAAATCTCGCTTAAACGCATGTTAATCTATATCTAAAGCATGTTAAACTTAAAACTGTCCTTAGACTCGAATTTTTATTATAGACGCTTAACATATATTAACATCTTTAGTAGTAAGGCAGTTATTGTTTTGAATAAAAATTTGTTACGTATTGTTAAAATCAATTCGCTAATTATTTAAATATTATTAACGAATTTAAATAATATATTAATTTAATATTATCTTCGTGACGAGACCTTTCGAACACTACAGCGATCGTGAGCGAGACTACCTTGTTTAAAATTATTTTGATTTCAAGGAGAATATAATGTAAGTGAACCCACAGGCACTGGCTAGTTTCTGAAGTAACCCCTATTCCTTAATAAACCGGGTCAAAGCGACGTCACATCCCGGCAGGATAACGCGATAATGAAGTCTATCTGCGCAGATTAAGCCGCTCCACCTCATTTGCCATTTAAACCCGTAATATCTGGAAGAAATTGGACGGATGATATCTTGCTTGTCTTAATACTAATTAAATACTTCGCACGCGATATGTCACTTTTTACATAGCATGTGAACATAATAACATTTTTCATTCCACCTGCATTACATTTGACACACATACAAATATTCATTCATGCATTTATCTATAAATACATACCATAAAAACTTCGATTTTAACATCAACTTTGACTTTATTTATTTAACGGAAGTAAAAATACTTCAATTTATTTAATTTTAGCGTAGAATTAATTTATACTTTAATGAGCTGCCCCTTGCAGTAACACTCCCGCTTACGGTTACTGCTTCGCTTCTGAGTCTTAGCGTGATGTAACCTATAACTTTTCTTAATTAGCCCGATTAATAGTTTCGGAAATTACCTACTACCTACAAACAAACAAATTTTACCTCATTTAGTATTAGTATAGATTATTTTTTAATAACTTTTACAGATTGATTTTATTGCTTTGGTTTTTATTCTTTTTGTATTTTATAATTTACTATAAATATACGCATATATAATTACAGTTTACCAATTTATAAACAAAAACTAAATAAAATAAGTAATAACCGTAGTGAAATATAAAAAAGAATATCCAAAGGTACGAGAGTAGTGCTCATACGTATGTACATACATATATGTAATCGTGCTCAAGAGAATTCAGCAATTCATTCAACCTTTTGGAGCCCCGAATAAATTAATGCTTACTCGGAATATATTACTCGAATCATTCACTAACAGAGATTGAACTGCCTATTTATTTGTATGAATAATTACTTGGTTTTATTTTTTTCATATGAAACGATTGTTATTCTTTTAATAACAGTATCATGCATATTCTCGTATATTATATAAATATTTCTATTCCTCACCAATCTCTCGTTTATATTTTATTTGAATAGTATTTTATACTTATTTAATTAATGTTAAATCAGGAGCAGTAGGAGTAGTTAAAGCTTAGTAGTAGTAGTTTAAGTTAAATAATTAAAATAAAGAAAATTTCTAAAAAAAAGTTGCCTAAGGTACTTCTTACTTCTTATAAGCTTTCAATTAAATTTAATATTTAATTAGCTAACTGCTAGTGAAAGTCCCGTCAAAATCGATCGACCGGACAACAATTAAATAAAGAAAACTGGTCAAGTGCGAGTAGGACTCGCGCACCGAGGGTTCCGTACAAACTTATAGAAATCTATATAAGACTAACCCATCTACGCCATTTGTGGTCTTCATCATCAGTTCCAACATAAGTTACTATCAAAAATACCTAAATCGGTATAGGCTTGCCTATAATATTTGAGGAATTCCCTCATTTTCTCCAGGATCCCATCATCTGATCCTGACCTGAAGACAATGGGACCATCTTGGAAGTATACCTTTTCAAACAAAAAAAAAATTTTTGAAAATCGGTACACAAATGGCGGCGTAATCGGCGAACAAACACTCCTTGAAAACACTCCTTTTTTAAAAGTCGCTTAAATATAATCAAATATTATGTAAATATGGATCACATCCCAAAAAACTATTTTGAAACTACTTAGGAGCACTTTAATTTAAAACATAATCATGGATGCAATCCATGGAAACACAACATTTTATTTTAAATACTAATACAGCTTATACTTTCAAAAAAGCAAAGTTATAGCGCGATTCAGGATACACCCAGCGCCATCTCTTGACAATTTCAATGAACTAACTTGTTGATTTTGACACTAACAACATTATTATATTATATTTTATTCTCGTTTTATTTTTATTTATATTCTACTACACTCCACTACCCCTGCACTACGTTCGTAAAATATATAGTTTTACATTATCAATCAAAATATCAAAATATATATTAGTGTTCCCAAGACGAAAATAATTAGTCCTTAATTCGAACAAAACTAATTGCTTATTTATAAATAACTAATTATATTACTAATAACCAGAAGACTTATATGTGTAGATAAAGAAGTAAATTAAATAACTCGATCTCTTTGAATTTAATTTTAAAATTTTCGTACTAAGTCAATACGAGTACTTAAATCAAATCGTGTGAAGCTCTTATATTGAATGTTAATTACGTAATGACGTTATAAATCGACGATAAAACTTTTAAATGAAAAGTTTATTTTATTATTTTTAGCGCGTTTCAATAATAATTAAAATAATAAAAAAATATTAATCGAGCAGAATTATATCACAGTTAATGTCATAATGTTGTAATAGATGGCATTAGCTGTACGCTACATCGCGCTATCATTTTGTTAGCTGCGATATATAGATTGCATTGCGTTGTTTATAAAGGTTTGCTGCATTGCGTTGTTTGTACAATTGTTTTTTTGACCATGGTCAATTTCTATGTTAATTTGTTACAAGTACATATAATTTTAATTCTAAGATTAATATATTTTCCGCTTGATCAATTTACAACTTGGTACATTTACGCGTTCCTGAGAAAAAGGTTGAAAGACAGACGTACAGACTGACAGACACACGAACAGAAATTTACAGTTTTCGGATTTTTTCCTTTATGTATACTAAAGGACCTTGCTCCCGGCCAAATTTCATCGTGCTAGGTCAATGGGAAGTACCCTATAGGTTTTGATTCCCTTGCGAAAACGCTAAAATGGTCAAAATATACGACATATTTTCCATTATCTTTTGATTGCGTTGACTTAGAACTTTAATATTTTCACGGCCGCATGTCATCGTAGACTTGAGTATATGATATTAATTTCAACATGATACGTCTATGCATTTCTGAGAAAAAAGGGTTGACATCCCGACAGACAGACAGACAGACAGACAGACAGACAGACAGACAGACAGACAGACGGACAACAAAGTGATCCTATAAGGGTTCCGTTTTTCCTTTTAAGGTACGGAACCCTAAAAAAAACATATTTTTTATTTTAGTACAGATGAAAACAACACACAAAGAAAAGCATTTTCTATGCTTGGAAATATTTTTGTAGAAATTGAACTAGACAGGTTAAAATTAGATGTCAAAGTTTAGACTTAAACTAATGCCAACTACACGAGTGTTCGTGATTGTTTGCGATATAACTATTATAAGTTGTATCGTTCTCGGTAAACTATAATAAATTGATAACATTGTATTTGTTATTTAAATATTAACTACTCGTGTTAGTAACATTTTTATTTACGAGTATGTTATAATATAAAAACTTATATAAATCTTTCCATTCTTCAAAAATCTATAAATCAATGGGGTTTAGGTTGTACGTTGTTTGACAGACAAATATTTTTTTTATTAAGTAAATTTATTGATATTATATATATTAAATAATTATTATTTCATATAAAAATTCCTCTGCGCAGTACATAAATGTAATTTTTGCATGATATATTGTTATGGTAATTTAAGGGTCTATTTAAAATAATTAGTGATGCTGATTGCCAGAAAATTCTTGTCATAATTATTACAGATAATTTAAAATTATTTATTGTTTCTTGAAGTTAAAATATATTAAAACAATAGTATTTTATTTCAACTCTGGCTTGCTTAGTTCGCATTTTTTCTTTTAATTTATATGTTTTTACAAAGACGCGGGTGTCTTCTTGGCAATATTACAGAAAATATAACATTATCTACTTTAAAATATTTACCACAATTTGAATCAGAACTCCCAACACTTAAAATCGGCATACTATCAACTGAACTACTTTTTGGTTAAGATTGATTTAGAAAATATATATTTCCTTGAATACTTAAACCATTACGATTAATCTACATATTAATACACGAATCACGTTAAGATTAAATTTGCTTATGTTTTTTAGATCTAATTATCTCATTTTCATAACATTAAAATGAACTAGACACGTATATCTAAATATAAAAGGTACACTAAGTCATTTTTAATTTGCATTTATAATATTACTGTCTCTACAGTTTCGCTTCGCATGAAATTAGTTTAACTTTGCTCTCAAATCTAATTTGATACGATTTGACACAGCTTTCCCTGGAGATAGATGGAATATCTCTTTCAATATTAAAATAATATTTTCTAACATACAAACGTGTACTTACTGGTAATTTATGGTTTTTAATTTAGGATAGATGTCTACGAATATTCGTTGAGACTAAAACACATGTGTGACAAAGTCACTCTGTAGTAAAAAGCGTTTTAATATTGGCAACTTCTTTTTACTATAGATAATAATTATTCGCACTTGGCTTGTATTTTTAGAATCGACGTCACTGCTATGTTTATTTTAAAACTGCAGTAGGTCAATGTTAATATATCACGAGTAGATAGATAGTTTATATCGCGTGGACTTTTCGTATGAATATACAATTTTGTAAAAAAATCGTATTCGTTTTTTTCTATGTTAATGTAATTTTAAAAAACAGCTTGTAACTAAATACATATGAAAGTATATACAGTCCTTGTTTTTGATAAACACATTTTTTTAAATGTTTGTCTGTCGGTTTGTTCTGGCTAATCACAAACCTAGTTTTATACATTGTATTGAATTTTGTACATTGTTTCAAAATTTTTATGGGTGAAATTTTTTTGATTGATCAGATTTTGTAAAAATTTTAAGCCCCCACCTAAAAGGAGGTGTTATAAGTTCGACGTACAATTATGAAGGCCTGGCCAGACGTTTGAGGGCTATCAGCTCTTTTGTTATTGTTAAAAGGATCTGAACAACATTTACTGGTCATGAACATAGTTGATGCTGCAGTATTATCTGAAATCAGCAGGACACACACAACTCCTCACTCGATACAGCAGAAGTATCACGTTGGGGCTTATGAAAATGTTCTCGATAAAGGTCGTCTGGGCTTGTTTTTAATTTTCAATTTTATACTATTGTCATATACCGTTTAATGTCATATGTGATAATTGGAAAAAAACAATGTTTAATAATTATATTAAACATTACTACAAAAATTTGATTAAAAACTAATAAAACGATAATAAAAACTAGAAATAACGATAAGAAAGCAAGAAAAGCTATTTAGTAACAATCCGTAGGCGGATAAAGACTTCTTATATATACCGTTTTTTTATCTCATTCTTGTGAAAAACAAATCAGATTTACAGATTGCAGACTTTGATTACTCGATTGTTTAGACATAAACATACAGATATAAGACAATGAAATGTAATTATAGATTCAGAATTAGTGAAGTCACCTGTCAGTTACATGTGCGATTTGAAATCGCTTGTCAAACCATTTCTTTATTAACCATTTTTATTTACACTTTCAAAAATATAGGGCGTGATGTCATGCAGAGCTGTTGCCTGCCAAGTGATAGTTACCCTAATGGGCATGCTATTACTCATTACTAAAAGATATTCTAGCCTAGCTGTTACCCAAAGAGCCCCATCCAGAGTGTTCACTAGCTTTGGTACCATTTTATCTGCAGTAAAGTAGGTTACGCTATCTTAAATTAAGCTCTGTATCCTTATACTCGACGTGGAAAGAGATCTTTAGCCATTGAGACGTTTATTAGCTACCTTTTAATCTATATCTTACTAGAAAATTAATCTTTAATACTAAAAGTATAATCTATTTATATACTTAAAAAATGTACACAAAAATTGTAATTAAAAATGTAATATTGTAGTATGATGAGTACTTCATGAGAACAGTAAAGTACGCAAAAATACTTTAGTTCGCGTCATTTTATTTCTCTGGGAGTTATTTATAAGTTTTTTTTTTTGAAAAACATGTGAAGCAATTTAGGAGTTAAGCGAAATGGTAGAGTAAACACAAGGTACTTTAAATAACCAATGTAGTTTATTTGCACAAAAGTAATGTGGCAATCCTAATCTGTTTCTCTATTAATATCGATCACGTGCTGAAAATGTTTTTCTTATCACATTAGGCAACATTTCCTTCGCTTATCTTATTCGTGAGAGCAATCGATCAATACATTTTATCAATCAAACGTGTATTGATTGATGTTATCGGAGATAGTGACTAAGCAACTTAAAGCTTCTGTAATGTAACGGAATTACAAAACGTGCATAAACTATTTTAAGAATCTTGGGGAAAACTGTCTAATTTTACATTTGCTTGCAACCTAATTGTTTATTTTTCCAATTCACGAGATAATATTAAAATCACTGCACTTAGTAAGAACATAATAATAGTTCATAACTTTACGTTCCTGTCTCATATTTAAGATACTAAAAAAGTTTAAACTTACTTTACTAACTTATATTAAACCTATATATGACGAAATTAAAGAAGAAACAAACATTTTATTGTATTAATGCTTTATGTAAGTAATCATAACTACATTTCCTTCTTATTTTAATTGGTTTATAAATAAATGAAATTGAATTCATGATTATAACTTTATTATATTCAGTGAAATTTTATTCCGAAAAATAAATTGACTCATGTCAGCTTTCCTACGGGTTCCCGACTTTTGAATGGTTTCACTTCATTATAAAGTTTTTATTGAAATAAGGAGATTTATATACTACATTTTTTTCTTTAAATATAATTTATTATGTTGACACTTATAAAAATATTCAATTCAAGTGTTGTATAATAAATACTCTTTGGTGAAGCACTAAATGACTCTATGTCCTTGTGAAATCAATTTGATGTACTAATCTTAAGTGAATGGAGTGAACTTTTTTTGTATTGTTACATCATGGAGTTATGATGTAACAATACGAAAAAATAAAAATAAAAAAAATACACCACGAATTGACAACGTTCTCTTTTTAAAAGCTTATTTAGTTACATCTGTCCCTATCTGTAATCAAATCTTGTTTGAAGTCGATTGAAAAAAAAGTAACTTTTCGAATAGCTAATTTTATTATTTGTAATCCACACACTAGTAAATAATGGATGCGGTGTAAAAATATTAAATAGACTAACTTTACACTTTCGTGCGCATTATTTTATATCAGAACATTTTCGCCGATCACCTCCGGGACTTTACAAATGTGGGCGTGTACACAATACTTCAATCTGCCATGTGAGGGGTTATCTAATATCAACCTTCCCGGCAATATGGGTGTTTATCATATGTTATATGAATGTGACGTACATTTAATATCATACATATCACCACGTTCGAGGATGAAAAGCAAATATGTATAACAGAGTTGTTTAGACCATGCATATTACTTTGACGAACTATTGGACTTGGATTGATATATAATAAAAGTTGTATCCTATTGACAGACGAGTTGGTTGAGATTTTGTTTATATATTGTACACATTTAGAATATTACAGTCGAATGATTCGGAGTGCACACTCAAATCGACGCAAATAATGCTTATTTATATAATATATTTTTAATACTGGACGACAGGGTGGTGCAGTATACACTGCAACTGACTGAAATGCTAACAATCGCGTTTTCGATCCCCGCTCACGGCAAATATCTGATCTGATCTAATCCCCGATATAGGATCATGATATTCTAATAGGGGCCGTTAAGTGTGGAGCGTTTGCTATTATTACTATTTTTCTATACCTACAAGTAAAATAGATAAGTTACAAGACCTATTGCGTCAATTGTTATTAAAATAAAAAAGATAATTTTGTATTGAATCGTTCATGTAAAATATACGTAAGTAATTAAAATTAAAATTATGAAGATATTATAATCTAATTTTTTATACATAAGTACCTACGTAGAGAGAAACAAGAAAAGATAAACTAACTTTGTTACAAACAAGGTGCATAGAATAACTTCACATAAAAACAATATTAAGGATATTTTTGGCAACCAAACAACAAAGATTTTGGAAATATAAATCTAATATGACCTACATGTCCTATCGATGTCAGTGTGTGGTCGCACTTGATTATAATTATTACCTAATTATTTGTTCCTACTTATAAGTAGTAATAAAACTTAGTCGCTATACCAAACATAATTATGATAAAGAAAATCGAATACCTACAACACCATCTGTGCATATAATGTTTTTATAAATAATAATCCAGTACTAATCATTATCGATACGTGAACAAAGAAATAAAATTACACAGTATAAGTATATTGATATATTATTTTTCTGTGCCCACGTCTCAAAGAAATAATAAAGATCTTCACCATTGATTTGTACCGTACGCTTTATATCCGTGGTCAACATAAAAAATATTTTGTATTCTTGAAATCCAGGACTTCCCGGGGGGAAACTAAAAAACTGTTTGTTCATATTTGTTCATATAAAACAACTACGCAAAAGAAGTTATAACACATCAATTCGTGGTAAAAAAAAAGTTAAAAAGGGAATTGTGCTAATACTGATTGTTTTAAAAACCAAACCTGCATACATACCTACTAAAGATATTACTATACTAGTAGTTCCACGCGGCTTCGTCCGCGTATATTTTGGAATTTGATGGCATAGATTCAGAAAACTAGTAAAATATATCAATATAATTATACAAAATTAAAAAGACAAATTTTAAATAAGTCCCTGCCAATATTAGTATTTACCATTTTAAATAATATAAGCTAAATCTTTTGTGATTATATCAATGTTGACCTAAATTTATTCCAATATTAAATAAATTAGATGTCCTTTCTACTGTTACAACGTTCTGAGATTACGATGTACCTACTCGTCCGTACTCGATTATCCGAATTGGACGGACGTATGATTAATTGAATAATGCCCTATATATTAGTTTTTATTGTTATATACGCTGCCTCCTTTTTCATTTTAATATTATCTTATCTCTAACAATAAGTCTAGTGAGATCTTATTTGAATGATATAACCGTTGTATGAACCGATATCGTCTCGACTTGAATTTTTAGGATTATGTTTACGTAAATAATATATATATATATAATTATTAATTATCTTAATTTACTATTATAATTAACTTAATACTATTTATACGTGTACAACATGCGGTGAATCTTAATACCATCTTAATTATTAACATTTTAAAGGTCAAGTGCAAGTTGGACTTAGTCTGAATTCCACATAAATTTTAAGGAAAATGATAATTTAAGTTAATAATAATAATATATAATACTATTAATATGTGATTAATATTGATATAGAATATGACATTACTAAAATAAAAATAATTATTCAGTCGTGGGTCGTAAACATAAGAAAACTGGAGTCTCACCAAAATCAAATTCATATAATATTAACGTGTTTAAGATAACACGTGATTAATGATAACATTTAGTCAGTCTTTATAAACATTTCACTTTATCATCACATACAAACAAACATTTGATTACGAAATAACTGATAAAAAATATTCATCTAAACACCAAAGTAATCAATATAGTCTTCTTTGTTCATAATTCAAGTGGAACGTACTTTGAAGCGCGACTTCTTTTGTTCCTATGAAATAGACCTGGCTATTGTGGCCATTGTGTGTGTAAAAGCACGTGGTGTCGGTTGCCAGCGATATTGTGCCCATACGGTGCTGCAGTGTCTATCATGTTAGCCTACTTTATTACAAGTCTGCCACGACGATAAGAGCACATCAAATGAATCAGATCGAATGTCACTTCAACATAGTCGGAATAATTTTTGTCCCACATCTCCATTTGCGTCATCCATTTGTAAGTGTACACTTGTGTAAGAGTATCAATTGTTTGGATGAATTGGAGATTATTGATTTCACCATTAAGAAGTCTCATTGGAAGTTTGGCAAGATTTACTGTATCGTAAAACTAGACAAGTCAATCATGATTTGACTTGTAGAAACCAGTTTGATAAGAAGGCTTCTTATCTATAATTTTATTTCTATGGTGACTGTTTTTAAAGAATTATATAAATGATAAGTAAGTCAAAAGTAAAGAAAAAAATTTCCTTAAACGTTACTTTCAACTCAAGCGTTTTATTTCTTTAAACGCATAATCTAATAGTTAGTTTACTTAATTCAATCAACAATAAAATTATGTTTATCCTGTGATACGGCCATATATGCGCACGTGATATTATTCGCGTATCTATACCACATAGCGCACTCTTAAGGATTATTTAGACCTTTGACGTAATAAAGATCGCTTGTTCCAGCCGATGGCATGACCTATTCGTTCGGGGTGTTCTATGCTGAGTTCCTGACCTACTTCAATGAGGGCAAAGGCAAAACTGCGTGGATCGTATCCATACTCGTCGGAGTCACGCTAAGTTCAGGTATTTACGAGTATTACTATAATAAGATTGAATATTGCTTTGCACTTTATTATAATAAAGTAAATCTTTTATCAAAGAAGATTAGAAAACATAACGCTTTTTAATTTTACTAGCTGTATTCATTATAACTTTTAACGTGAAACTATGAATTTTAATTATTTTGTTCATAAAAATAATTTTCTTTGACAGTTGAAAATTACTTTCATATAATATGTATTATGCTGACCCAGAATCATTAATTTAAATAATACGCTTGCATATATTTGTTATTAAAATGTCTTTACTAGTGGTTATCCTTTGCTAAAATCAACATTAATAGGTTATATCTCATAAAATATTCAACATATAAACATACAGAGTAGCCTTTGAACCTTTTAGTAATATGTAAATTAACTAACCTAAAATATCATTATGTGATAGTTCTACATCAATTGAATTATTAGAATAAATTTAAAGGTCTTTAAACATAACAAAGAATACTCTTTATACTTTATAAAATATTTATTGAAAAATAAACTAAACTAAGTAACTACAGTACAGTCATATTGTGCTCAAACGGTAAGAGATAACTGGATAGTTTTAAAAATTGGTAATCTTATAGATTTTGTTAGGTTCTTTCCCAATTTCTACTTTGCCACCTCGTATATAAGAGATATCTATAAATATATATCCCCAATGTTCAAAACTCCCATAAAACTTTCCTGGTAAAACTATCAAATGACTGTACTATAACTGTAATACTATTCATGAAATAAGACTTTGTTGAACCCATTTTGCAAAGCTGCTCTGTTCCAAGATAAGCTTTTAAGTAATTATGTGGGCGACAAATAATCCCTCGAGGTCTCGACTCATCAGCAATTCAGAATATTATCCTAATGAAGATTTTTCTTCGTTAAGTAAAGTACGTTTGAAACAATAATGTTCTTATTTACATATCATTTAGCATTGCTGAACGTAAATTTTGTTTTCATATTTAAAGTATTTCTCTATTAATTAGTTTTTTTTAGAGTTCCTACCATTAACATACGTTCATAAGTTATGTATCTAAATAAGTACCCAACTGATATCTATAGTGCTCCTAAACGCTACGGATAATTTTACATTTATTTGTAAACGTGTGAAAATTTTTTAATTTTATAAAGTTAATGACTTGAAACATGAATGTAATTGTTTTTAGGTCCAATATCGAGTTCGTTCGTGAATCGCTGGGGATGTCGGTCGGTGACAGTTGCAGGCGCGCTGCTCTCCGCTGCTTGCGTAACAGCGTCCGCGTTCGCCAACAACGTGACTACCCTCATCTTCACGATCGGAATCGGAGCCGGTGTCGGATTTGGTCTCATCTACCTCCCCGCTATCGTTAGCGTCACTGTGTGGTTTGAACGCTATAGAAGTCTTGCTACAGGTTCGTTTCGTTATTCCATTTCACGTTTGCAGTCTATTGTCACTTTTAAATAAAACAACATTTAGCAAGATAAATTTTATAAATAGTTTTTGTTTTATTTAGGAATAGCGGTATGCGGATCTGGACTGGGGACCTTTTTGTTCGCGCCCATCACATCAGCACTAATTTCTAATTATGGATGGCGAGGGGCGATGGCGCTTATTGGAGCCTTCATACTTAATTGTATTCCATTAGGACTAATGTTCCGACCAGTACCTGAACGTCCGAGAACCCCTATTACGGAACCGATGTTACCAAAGTTAAATAAATCACCCCTCAAAAGATCCCAAAGTACAGAACAAGTTGCCCGCGCTAATGGAAAATTTGAAGATGATGTAACAAGACTAACACTCTCCCAACCTGCATTAAATAAACCACACGAACAAAAGCAACAAACACATTCACGGCACGGTAGTGGTATTATGCAACGGCCAGATGTATTGTACCAAGGAAGTATGACCAGCCTGGCAAAATTCCGAGGAGCATCGCCGGATAGAATACAAATTTCAATTAAGAAAGAAGAACGAGTACAAAAATGTGGATGGTTACCATGTTCCGAGGAATCAAAAGCAGCTCTAGCAGAAATGCTCGATGTTTCTCTTCTTGTTGATCCTGTATTTATTCTTTTTTCGCTATCCAACTTTTTAACTAGTATAGGATTTTACATACCGTATGTCTACACGGTGCCTATGAGTGAAAAACTAGGTGTGGAGGAACCAGCATATTTAATATCCATTATTGGAGCATCAAATTTAGTTGGAAGAATTATTCTCGGATACATTAGCGACAAGCCTTGGGTAAATCGTTTATTGGCATATAATCTCTGCCTTACTATTGCCGGAATTAGTAAGTATAAAAACGAATTTCTATTATTAGTATATATTTTATAAATATGATTATATACTTACTACTTACTTATTATTTATATTTTAGGTACAGCAATGGCAATGGCATGTTGGGAATTTTGGGGACTTGCTCTTTATGCTACAACCTTTGGTTTCACTATTGGTGCCTACGTTGGTTTAACATCCGTTGTGTTAGTTGATCTTCTTGGTATAGAAAGGTTAACAAACGCGTTCGGACTCCTTTTACTTTTCCAAGGAATTGCTTCACTTATAGGACCTCCTTTTGCAGGTATGACTGGTATATATATATATATATAATCAAATCATAGTCACGTTAATGCGCTTATATTTGTGTACTAAAATCACATGACATTAAACATATTAAATCTTAAAAAAATATTTATTTTCAGAACATACAAAGATATGATATGTATATCTCAAAATAATATTTGCATACTGCAATACATAATTCTGTTGGATCTTAGTATCATTTATAGACTTTTTTTAGTACCTAACTAAACTCACGTCACTCATTTTGTCAATATGTATTTATATAATAAAGTAAGTTTTCATTCTTTGCACATTAGGTTGGCTGTATGACACATTGCAATCCTACGCACCAGGGTTTTACGTGGCGGGCGGTACGATATCCGTCAGTGGTCTGATCCTATTCTTCATTCCTATGTTAGAGAAGCGAGTTGCCAACCGGGATACAATGTTAGAGCAAATTTAGCAGGATGCGCTCAGAGGGATGAGACGCGACTACCCAGTGATCGTACTCAACAGCCCCTCTACGCCCTCCTCTACAGATTCCACTGAGGACACCTACAGCAACAGGGTATATACAACTACAATCGTAGAAGAATGCATTACAGATGATTACGACGTAGTTAACGAATATGTAAATGATGATAGAATAGATGAATGCGGTGTAATTAACAGTAATCGAGCTCATTCCAAAGACAGTGTAAAAAGTGAGTGTGATAAATATGATAATAAAGCATGTGTAGGACAAGATAAAAAGTAAGGACTATGTTAAGACGCAAAGTGTTAATATTAAATCCAAAGAACTTCAACAAATTTATACACTTAAAGTGCTAAATTTATTTAATAGATTAGATTATACATAAAATGTTCTCTGTTTATATATATTCTTATCAATGTTATAAATGTATCGAATATGTATTGTTCTTATTAATAAATTACTTCTCAAGTTAATGCAAAAGTATCATGTTTTTAATCATCAAATACAAAACTTTAATCTAAAATAATGTTATATAAATTTAAAATATGATATGTTCCTTATAATATATTAGGAGTCAGTGCACTTTACAATTATTTAATATTATTAATTAATCATAGAATACTAAAATAATGATGTGCATCGTAATGCTGTTTTACATCTGTATATAAACAATTTACTGTAAATAATAACGCATTAAGGGCCTTATTGTGGACCAAATGTGGGTAGAATGCTATTGAGGTTCAAATAATTGATTTTGATTGATAAAATTAAATCGCTAGTCTTTATTTTTCGTAAATAGTTTATTATTAAGCTCCTCGATTATTAATGATATTTTTTTCGAATATATTTTATTTAATTATATAATTATTGTATAAACTAGTATTGGACCTTCACTTTGCATTGTGTATACAACATTAGACTGACTTATATACGCAATACTATATATTATATTTTTTACAGAGCAGCGCGATTCTTCGTACAAATTTTTCAACTGTAATAATAGCAATATTAAAATAATCATGATTGCAATGTGAATGAATGTTAATATGACTTTGATTAAAGTTACCACAGCAATTGACAATGTGTTTTTATAAACCCTACCTATTTTTTTTTTACTTTAATATTTTATTTAAAGTAAAAATAAAAAAAAACTTTTATGAATTTAAATCGAACCTTCACGTTTTTGTTTACGTAATTACGCAAAAATAAAACTGAATTAAAACTAGAATTACTACAGAAAAGTTACAAATGTAATAAGAAAATCTCATTACACAAAGATTTATGTACAATAAGTACCTATTGTAAATATTCCATAATAATAAATTAACTACCTTGAAATAACCAATACCAGCTAACCACATCGATGCGACGCGCGACAGTATGCGTTTGTGGCGTTTTTGAATTTTCCACAAAGCGTTATAAACCAAGTTTTGTGTTCAAAGAATGGAAACAATTTTAGTATTATTTTGTTAGAATAATTTTCAATTGTTGTTGTTTTCCTTTTTATTTATAAATATTTTAATTTAACGCTCTTTGACTATGAACACATAAATAATAAATGGTTTCGTCATTACATATTTCTTAACTAATTCTAAAATGGTATGATTATATAGTAATTTTATTTCTATATGTATATATATTTATATTTATAATAAACGAATAATTTAAATTTATTCGTTTTTAACACCCTTATCTTTTCTTCCGTCACCATTCCAAACACGAATCATTTTCTGGTGAGTTCTGTCGTCGACTAAAAACATTGCTATAGCTGTAATCGCAGGCGCCACCTAAAAACATAATTAAAAAACTTTGTTTTCTCTTTTTTTATTTTCTTTTATTTTCTATTTCTTTGCATGCTATTTTATTTAAGTAAAAAACGCATTTGCTGTTTCAGTTTCCTACCCAATGTATCCACACTGCCAGCTGTACAGATATAGCAGAAGGTAGAACCTGTACACCTCCAGCAAACAGAGACGAAAGCACAACCCAACCGCGCAATGAAGATATTGGTAACCAGCAAAGAAGATTGACAGCAGTTATTACTATAACGCTCTGAAATTAAAAACATAGAATAAATATTTAAAAAAAAATAATGACATTTTTTGTTTTTATCAAAGTAAAGTTAATAAAGAAAACTAAGTAAAATGATATTTTCTACTTTATAAAAAGGCTTAAAATTCTTAAGAATAATAAATCTTTTTCTAAAAACATTTACATAATATACAGAAACAGAAAGGATTTTTTGTTAGAATAAAAATAAATAATTATATTTAAAATATAAGTCAATAAAGAGCCAAAAATTGTCTATTTCTATCAAAGTTATGAAAACTGAAGTTTCATTAAATAAGTTTTCATTCATTTAAAAGAGGGGTCCATCTGTGTTTCTGTATCTCTGTATATCGGTGTAGCTCGCTAACGAATTGACAAAGATCTAATCTGACGTTTTAAGGTTATCGCCTCCTTTCTAGTTGTTGAAAGGGTCTGACTTGACTGAATAACATAGTTCTGTAACCTGGACCTGATGCTTCAGATTCGTCTCGAATCAGTAGGATACACAAATCCTCACAAATTTACAGCAGAATTGAAACTTACTGAAATGATCTCAATGAATACATAGTCGGGTTTTTTTTTTAATTTTCGATTTCATATTAATTATACGGGGAGAATAACATTTGTAAGCTTTGTTTGATGGCAGACTTTCATTAGATTTACATAAATTGTTTATGCATTCCTTTACACCTGATAGAATTTACAGTCAGTAATAAATTTATTAACACTTACAGCTTGCGTAAGGTTACCTAGGAAACTATTATACCAGATTACGAGAGTGAAACTTACAAGAGTAATTTCCGCCTAACATACCAAAGACATAAGGTAAATTACCTTAGTAAACCGCTTTTCTTTTACTAATTTTTCAGAATTATCATATTTCGCTTCCAAATTTGCAGCCCATATTAGCATTGTCAGCCTTGAATAAAATAAAGTAAAGTCATTAACAAGCACACAACATTTAATAAAAAATTAATCCATCCGTTTCAATCATACTGATATCCCATTCAAGGCCGTTCCATATAGGTTCTTAAACGACCCTCTTCGAATCATTCTTATAAGTATCTATAAGTAGAGGTACTATTAAGTGATTTATGCCCGCGTTCCTTAGTATGTCAGTTACCGTCCTTTAGAGGCCGCATTATAACATCAACTCTACGTATAGATAGTGTATAAAGATATTTAAGTATTCCTCGCGACCCATAGTCTCGTAGACCACATAGAATAAAAACTGTTTATTCGATTACTACTAAACTTTAAACGAAACCATCTAAAATATTGTACTTTAATTAGCATAAATAAAAACTTAAAAAACTGTAAATAGGTATTTTTATACATACATAAAACCTGTCGATTTGACACTGCGAAGCAAAAATATCAATATAACAATATATCTTTGCCATGTTTCCGGTAATACCATATCCAGGACACAGGACTGGCATGAGAAATCGTACGCAAATCTGCCCACTCCAAAAAGGGGTGGTAATGAGTACAAACTGGCAAAAAAGAAACATAAAGCCTGATACATAACGTAGTAGTTATTCTGCATCGGCCACCCTGAAAAATTTGACCGTTATTTCAATGCGTACTATTCTATGTATATAAAAGTTGTTCTTTTCTATATTGTTTTGTTATATAGTCATGTTTTATATGTTATAAAAAATAAAAGTATAATGTTATAAATGCAAAAGTCTGTGAGTTAGTGAGTAACGGCCAAAATAAACATGCATTATGACATCGTGAAGCGTTACAAGCTCGTAACGCGCTACGACGCGATATCGCATCGTGTTTATGTATTGTGGCGTTATATTTGTCGCATTTTCTGTTTAAGAGATTTAACGAATTTAAGTGAACTTTAAGGGAGAATTATACTTATAAGTTTTGCTCTCGAAATTTCATTAAGATTTACATACTTAAGTAAGAATTAATTTACTGTAACTGCCTTATTTTTGATAATCACAGATTTCGTAACTACTTACGACGTATCTGTTACGAGGTCACAGGTCAAAAAGTTGTTTTATATCGCTCTCGAGAGCAAAACTTACGTATGTAATTCTCGTCTTAGAGATTGCGATCGACATGCAGGAGGCATTACCACATCAATATCAGAACTTTTTATCTTAAGGGAGAGATCGCGAGACGCAGATTGTTCTATTACAATTTATCTATAAAACATGTAAGTAAAACTAATGATAAAAGGTCTTTTTCAATAGTCCGCAAATATTACCTCAGAAATTAGTAGTGAAAATGTTCAGGTGTGTTATTAGAATTAATAACAAGTTAACTTACCCCTTGTGTTATATTTAGCTACGACGTATCGTTCGATACACACGTGCGTAAGACATTCTACTTCATAGACAGCCCAAAATGAATCCCAAAATCCAGAAAAATCACACGAAACATTTTGCGTTCCGTATTTTGAACTTAAATAAAATTGATAAAAGTATTAATATTATAATTTCAATTTGAATTTAAAGTACAACAAAAAAATTACATTACTATAACCTAGGATTATCCTAATAGGTACGTTATTTAAATTTTTTAACGAATACGATTTTCACGCATCAGAACACGTAAATTAAGTTAGAGGTACCTATTATTTTTTAAGGTTTATTTAACAGTTTTGTAAGCAACAAATAAATAAAATTGATTGTGTTAAAATGTTATTATAATACATAATTACCAATATAAACTTCTATTGAAATACATTAAAAAGTCCTGAACGAATTAAAGAAAATATTTGATAGTTAAATTTCATTACTCGAATTTTCATCTTTACCAAAAAATGTTACATAATATGTTATAAGTTTTTTTTTATGAATGCACGCTTTCATCTGTACTTTGTGTAAAAGACCTAATGCCAATTACCTATTCTTGCACTGCCTTTCTAGCTTACGACTTAAAGCTACTCGTATAAACGGAATTTATAATCTACACTGCTCCTGTTTGTACGTACCTCTCTGAGTAATTAAAAAGTGGGAGGTGGGAGAATACAGAGACAGCGCGTCTCAAACAGGCGATAACCGTAAAAAAGGCCAGATTACGGTAGCTCAGGTCTGATCTCAGATTAGTCAATAACAAAGCAAGATTCAGCCAAATACCCAACAGGGAAGAAATCACCCCTGAAAAACAAAGCTAGATTATATAAACGATTCTAATCAAATTTAGCATTTGGAACCTTGATAATATCATGCCATTACATTTATAGTAATATGCTAAATTTATTTGTACAGAGTTCAAAGAACTTTGTTCGCTATACAAAATATTCCATTGAAAATAGATGATGATACTATGTTACAAATGAATATATACCTGTCGCTACGAGTCCCCTGTCTAAATTAGCTCGCGATTGATCGTCGAATATATCACTCCACACGCAGTTCTGAGCGGCCATCTTGAATCTTAACCCGTTAATGTGCGCTGAAGTCCTTTGATATCGACAGCATCGATGAACTGCCACAATACATCTAAGACGTCAAATGATTTGTGCATTATCAAGTATATTTTATCAGATCTGATTTCTAGGTCTCGGGTTTCAGTTGTACTACAGGTTCGGTTACGCTCTGTTTCTCCAATACATGGCTAGAGTCACATGAAAACCACACGCTCTTTGAACAAAAGGATAAGTACGTGTATTAACTGTTTCGTTTAGTTTGTACATCTTTCTTGTTACGATTTATGGTTAAGTAAAATTTATCTTATTCTGTATACGCCTTTTAATTCATTTTTTAATAATTTAATACTTATTATAACTTTGAATGTTCTTATTAATAATATGGCGTAAATTTAACTATTTGTGCGTTTTTTTTTTTTTGTTAGAAGAAAGTATATTTTTCGGTTACATTTTAATTGTTATTTTTGGAATATAAAATATAACAGTAACTTATCTTAAACCAATTTTTTTCTTAATTTTAATGAAATAAATTTCATCTTTAAATGCTTGTAATGTCCATTGAAGTATGAATCGAGCCTATGTAATACTTCAACCATTAGTAGATATATTATATAAGAGACTGGTTCTAAAATTACTACCACATGTAGACAAACCAATAAAATATTAATATAAAGGCAACAGTAGCAATATTTATTCTCTAAATAATTATTTATGCGATGAACAAAAATAGAACTAATAATGATTAATTACTGCTTAGTTCATCGACTATAAGATATTTACTTGTACCAATTAATCAAATAATGACAGAAATAAATACTATGGGCAAAAGTAGTAAGAACTAAAAACTTCTGAATTTTTATTATTAAGTTTTACACTGAAATAAAAAAATAAATATTCAATTATATTACATTTGTTTATTCGTTATTAATGTAAGCGTAAGTACAAAACATTAATCGTCGCAATTCTGAAGTACGCTAACAGATTTTAGCGTCTTTTCACAACCGTGTGGATACGATTTTCTTTTTCCACCAAGAGAAATCCCAATTATACACTTCATGGACTTTATGGATCTCTTTAACCATCGCCTTTTACAGGCCGTTCATTGACATCGCTTTCACGTTATTTTCTTATTCAGTTATGAAGTTTCCCATTCAATTTGTTTTAATATATACTTCTTCTATATCGCTTGGCCCGTTCCGGATGTAACAAAGCGTAATGTTTCCTCATCCGACCGAGTAAAGCCGCTCGCAGTCTCTCATCTCCTGTCAAATAACATAATACGGGAACGCTAGTCGCTGCCTGAAAATACATTTATGTTGTTATAATAAAACATCCTGCTTCTATACTGAATTTATTTTATTTAAATCCCTTATTGATAAAAAATTGTATTAATGTTGGGCTTCACGTTATTGCGCTCTCTGCCAGCCAAGCTTAAGACACAAGGAAGATTATAAGAACTAATGTATGATGCTAAAGTATTTGTTTGTCTCAACGCGCTAATTTCAGGAGCTGCCAGTCCAATTTGAAAAATCTTTGTTATTTTTTTATCTTTTTGTTGTGATAGGTTATGGACACGTTACATATATAAACGCACGTGGCACGTGAAGCCTTCAATATAGTAACGAATACAATATGAGATTTTTACCACGGCCAAAAAAGAAAAATTTTCGGATATAAAATAAAAAGTATTCTAATAACATATTATGGTAACCTCGGCTGCTATTGGTGCAAGTAGTGCAAGCCCTTGTGGTACATGTGGTCGGTAACCGTACAGTAACAGCGGCAGCCACTGCCAACCCGCCAGGACTGCTGCTGGTATCCATAGCGCCAACGTTATTATACTTAAAACGTGGATGCACTAACAAAAAAAAAAAAAACAAAATTAAACGTGCAAATTAAAAAAAATGTTAAGAACGTGATCATAAAAAAATCATTAGATAGTCAATCTTTACAAGAGTGCATACTAAAATATAAATAAAGATTATTGCCCTAAAAATATATGTTTTTAATGGTTCAAAAATTATATAAGTATCAAGGAAATCACCTTTGTTAATCTTCTTTCTTCCCTTTGTTGCTCGCTCTTGTAGTATATTCTTTCCAACCGAATAGCTTTTCCCATAAAGAAAAATCTAAAAAATATAATTTAGAATTAAGTCTAAAATATATCTACTTACCAAATACACTAACTAATAAATATCTTAAACAACTTACATCCCGACGATAGGCAAAATTCCGCACACGATGACATAAGGCACACTAAAACCCAACTGCCTTGCACCAGAAGTGAGTGATGGCCATAACAGAGCACAAACTGTACCAGTAGCATCACACGAATACATTCCGTAGCCAAACAAAGGAGGAGCAGCAAAGATCACTGCGATCATCCAACACACACCGATTAGTGTCCAATAGTACCTAAAGTATACATTTCTTTCTGAAATATGACAATCCAATAAGAAAATATTACATTCGAGAATGGAATAAGCATAGCATTTTATATCTAACCTCGCCTGTAGTATCTTGCTAGCAAATATCTTTCCAGTACTATTGCAAATAAAGCGATCATTTGAAAGACACCAAAAAATTGATTCATAAAAGCAAAAAGTTGGCAACATGCTGGACCAAATAGCCATCTGAAATTAAAGTTGAGTTTAGTTACTCTATGCATATTATATTTTGATTAAATCTGAAAACTACACGAGATTCAATATATGCACTCTATTATTTGAAAACATATTCATTGCTTTTATTGTCATTTGTATTTATTTAATTTTTCTTAATGGGACAAGACATCCAGTCGCTTCCTTCTACATAAGGAACCTTTCTACTACTATATTGCCTAAAATATGTATGTTACTTAATTTCAAATTGCCGTATATGCAAATTAAATTCTGTTTAAGAATAGACAGTACGAGACCTAAGAGCTTTGTTAAATGCAGTAGCGTTTGAAAATTAAGCCATATGAGTTAAAAAACAAGCATCAGAATTCAACTTACCTCTTTGCTATTGCCGATGATCCTGCGAACGGAAAGCCAAGTAAATTTCTTCCCAATGAAGCCGTGCAAAGATTAAGAACCAGAACATGACTTTTAAATATGACCAGGTGACTGTGGATGAACGTGGCATACAGCCAAGCGTTAAGCAGCACCCCAAATACACCTGTTAGTGACCAATTCATCTACTTTATTGCTTTGACATTTTATTATAAAGATCGCAATAAATCATTTTAACATTTATTAAACAAGGGCGTAACTCTAGCCGGAAGTCTGATCTCCACTTAATTTCATTTATCTAAAGTTTGAGCACATTTACTTTAAAAAGTAGGATGTTCCAACAACTTAATATCACAACCGTATTGTCATTGCTACGCCGGTGTTTATAACAAAGAAAATATTACCTAAATTTTTAACTATATAAATGTAAATACTAATAAAAACTTACCAAAAACTATGAGGCAAGCTCCCAAAAGGGTTTTGTACGAACTATCAAAGTAATACCACGGACATTCGTCCTCGTTGTAATCAAACAATGTTTGCATTGCCACTTCCACACCTTAAATCACGGTTGGCACCAAATGAAGAAAATAGAAAACTTATTTTTTTAACTTTCGCAACGTCCACATAGGAGAAGTGGTCACAGAGACTGGCCAGGTTGTCGAACCAACAGGCTTTCGTAGAACAAAAGACTAGGATCATATTACTGCCCTGGTGCCACTTTGTGTGCGACATTCAACGCGAATATCAACCTCGACAAACCTTATTTAAGATCGCACTTTACTAAAATATGAAATTTGAACAAAAACTTGCTAGTATTAATATAAGCAAACTAATAAAGAAAATACTTAGACGATTGCCCATCTATATGTCGGCGAACATTGGTCGAACTTCGACAATAAACCATTACCAAAAATAAGTATAAATTTGAACTGTCTTATCTTTGCCTATTTATACAAAACAACTTTCTTTTGGTGTCTTCGCCAATTTATATTCTACTGAGGTAAAGCCCAATTGTAGCCTAATAATTAGAATTCGCATATAGACTGGCTCGATCGGAGAAATACCAAACTCTCTTTTAGAAAATATAATTTGTTAAATACCAAAATGACCAAAATATTTTGTATACCGAAAAATAAAAATAAAATGAAGAATGATGTGTACAAATTAGCAGAGATATGAGGAAGTTAGTAGCTAGCTAGTTTCAGTGTTAAATATATACTGATTGGTCTTCTACATCTGTGATTCTATTTATGTTTGAGACCAAATTTAGATCTCGGTACAACAATGGTTACCATAACAGACAGTTCAATAAAGAATAGTGATCGTGTTTATAATATTAACAATTTGTAGTGTTCTAGTATCTGCTAGTGTATTATAAATATATATAATTATATTTATACAAAACACAACAAATCTAGTTATGTACATACGTTTGAGACCAATTTAAAGAGCCTTTAAAAGGCCATAAGGCCAATGTTACGAATCAAAATTGGTACATTCGTTAAAAATCTATGATGCCACAGACATGCAGATACACAGGTAAACGCGATAAACTTATAAAAAACCCTTCTTTTTTTTCGGTGATATAAAATAAATACTATAGATGAATTTTACCTTAATAATTGAGGACAAACAACTTTTTCTTAGTATAATAAATATTGAAAGGTAACGAACTAATTTTAAAAATCATAATAATTTTGGAATAAAATGCTATGCATGTATTAACTATGTATGTATTTTTTATTATATATAAACATAAAAAGCGGGCTGAACACTTGATGTTAAATGATCACCACCGTCCATGGACATTTGCAACACTAGAGCCCCAAATGCGATGCTACTTTATATCGGAATCAGGGATCGAAGGGACTATGAAGTGAACTAAGTAATATAGGAATAGGTTAAGCTTCTGACTCTCTCACTCACCACGTAGAAAAGGCTATTTTAGCTACTCACGCCGATCTTCTGTAAGAATGAGACCCCGGTCGGGCCCCGGTCGTATATACAAGCTGTAGTCGGCTACAGCTTGGTTCTTCCTCAATAAACGATTTGGTAAAATCGAACCGAAATTAAATATTAATGATTGTTCAAGATTACTTTTTAAGATTAATAATTGGAGGCTGATATGCAATACTGTGTCAAGCCACACGAACTTCATTTTGAGGAAATGGCGTCTAAAGTTGTCTAACCTATTCTTAATAAGTTTGTTTGAATAAGTATTAATCCATATTTTCTTTTCTTTTTTGATTAAAACTGTAATTAATTAAAAGTAAGTTGATTTATTTAATATATTATCTAATATAAAGTTTTAAAAATATAAGACTATTGTATAAATTACAAAATAAGGAATGACCTGGAATTTCGAATGAATTTATTAAGAAACTTTTTCCGAACTTATTTAGTTTATATGACTTTATTTTTATTGAATAATGTTAAATAGGTGATGCCGTATCAAAATACACCAATATCTCCGAATTTCACTTTTTGTGGGTTGACACATTATTGCATATCAGCATTCAATGATGTTCGTTCTAAAATAAATTAACGAACTGATTTTATTTTTGTTATATCAGCGTTTCGTTTGAAATAATGAATTTATTTTGTACAGAGTTACAAAAACACTTACTTCGTTATAACAATATAAATACACCATTCGAATAACACAGTGTTTTATGTATATCTGTAATTAATATGTTCGATGATTATACGAGGACATATCAGTCAAAAGTGACCCGATTAGTCTTCTGAATATTTCCTTGAACATATTTATGTTTCGAGCTAATAGCTTCCGTCTGCACATATATATTTTTTGCTTACCTCACCTGTTAAAAATAACTAACTTATATAATACAAATTTTCGTAAAACAAATCTTTTTAGTTTATAGTGTTGGCTTTTCAATTCCGTCGCTTCATTTTTTTGTTTAAAAACTCTCTAACAAAAATTACCTGGCATATCTATACTTATAATAAAGCTGTAGAGAGGTCAATTCTGTACATGAAATATATTTTCAAAATAACTATCAGGGGGTGATTAGTGATCGATACTGATGCCAAAAAGGCAATCAGTAAAATTTTTGTCTGTCTGTCTGTCTGTCTGTCTGTCTGTCTGTCTGTATGTATGTTCCTTATAGAAACAAAAACTACTGGACGGATTTTAACGAAACTTAGTACAATTATTCTTCATGCTCCTGGGCAGGTTATAGTATACTTTTCATCACGTTACAATCAATAGGAGCAGAGTAATAAAGGGAAAACGGGAGACTTTACTCCAATTTTTAAGCTTTCGTCGCCTATGCAGCCTTAATGGTTAAAGTTACATAGAAATCGTGTATGACGGAAATATTCTACATAAAATTTCCTAAAAAATATCCCACAACAGCATATGTCTATCTTTTATGGTTGACTCACAATAACACGTGTAACTCCTGATAGGTTAGCAGTTCGGAGAATTCTGATTATATTTGTTTACTCTTACGTTTATAATACTCTCACTCATCACTAATTTATAAAAAGTTAACATTATTACCTATAAAATAAAAAAAAATCATAGAAATCAAGTATTGTGGATTGACATATTATATTTCCCTATTAAATTACGATAGTTAATCTGTCTGTCACATCAAAATCACTGAACCCTGAGGAAGGACATACGCTACTTTTTTTCGAAAAACGACGAAAACGCGGACGAAGTCGCAGGCAAAAGCTAGTATTATAATATATATATAACATACCGATATAATAAAATTGGCAACTGTCGAGTGAAAAACGTCAGGTACGCTTATGCTTAATACACACAGCCGGCGCACGTCCATCTACTTGTTTAATTAGCGAGAAGATCGGGTATGTTTTTGGCGATGTATGTATATCTGATCACTACCTAGTTAATGTTATCAAACTTACTGGTGTGTATAATCGCAGCGAGTGCGCAGTGCAGTGCCGGCACCGGACGAGTTGCGACAGGATGATCTCGATAGAACAATTGTCGCTAATGGTCAATCAACATCTTGGTCTTCTCACCTGTACCGATGACGTTCAATGCTCGACGAAGTGGAAAATCTTCGAATCTCCGTTGGGCGGCCGAGGCCTCGTCGCTACAGAGGATATAAAAACCGGCGAAGTTTTATTTGTTGATCAACCACTCGTACACGGTCCACGGTCCGGAACTATCATTCAACGCGGATGTACTGTCTGTAGAAAAATTGATAGTAACACGCTTTACAAATGTTCTAAATGTGCGTTATTGTTGTGTTCAGAACAGTGTCAAAACAGCGGTGTTCATTTAAGTGACTGTAGTGTAATTTCCTGCTGGCCTAACAAAGTGCCTATTGAGGACGTTGATGACACACTATTGTCACGCGCACTCACGGCAATACGAGCGTTGTTATTGAATGAAGACCAGAAGAATCTCCTTACGTCCCTTCAAGCACATGTCCAACCTCAACACGGAAGCGAAATAAGAGAATTGAAACAATATTTTGATATATTTCCGCAAGATGAGCAATTTATGAATTTAGTTACATGTGTTCTTGATGCCAATGCCTTTCAGATGGCAACACCATATGGAAAGAAAGAAATGAGTTTGCGTGGTTTATATCCAGTATCCTCCCTTATGAATCATAATTGCATATCCAACACCAGATATTCTTTTAATACCGAATTACAAATGACTGTTAGAGCTGTTAAACCTATACGTGCTGGTACGGAAATATTAACCTGTTATTCTGGAATGTTATGGGGCACACCTGCTCGGCGACTTCATCTGTACAAAACCAAACATTTCCTTTGCGTTTGTGAACGTTGTGCGGATCCGACTGAAAGAGGCACCCTCTTGGCAGCCCTGAAATGTTTCTCTGCAGAGTGCTCAGGTTCACTTTTGCCTATAGAACCGTTAAAATCCAACACAACTTGGCGGTGTTTAGACTGTGGCTTAAGAGTTCCATGCTTAAACATAACCACTATACAAAATGCTTTAGGAAGTCTCATGGGTTCTTTAAACTTTGAAAATATTTATGAATTGGAAAAGTTTTTTTTAAACCGTATCACTAAGTATATTCCAAAAACCAATCAAATCGTCGTAGATCTTCAGTGTCGACTTATATGGGAATATGGTGAAGCTGAAGGGCTCCGTTGGGATGGTGAGTTGCGAATGCAAAACATAACTTCAACATGATATTTATATACCCATTTCGGTATTTTATTTAAGTATATTTAAACGTTAAAAAACGTACACTATGAGTTGAAAATTTTTGAAGTCCATTGAAAACCTCACGTTTTTCTCTAATGACTTCGAATTATTCTTCCTACGTTTATATGATTGTTTGTTATGTTACATAAACTAAAACATAATTTTCAAAAATTGTCTGTCTATTGATTTTACCGGGCAAAAAGTGCTATACAGCTAAAACTATTTCGACGATCACGTGACTTTGATTAGATATTTGATATAGGCAAATTTTTATTTCTAGATAAAAGCGAATTTAATTACATTTTTACGATGTATAGATACATATAATAATAAACATAATATGTTTTAAATTCTTTATTTAAAAGAAAACCTTTTTTAACCGACTTCGTTATTATATCTACTCGTTTCTCAACAATGTTCACAAATAAAAATAATATATCACTTTTTTTTTATTAAAAACGTTGCTTCGGTGATATGGCAATATCACGTAATTTTACAATTAGGTCTACTTTTAAGCGAAAAATTCGGTTATCGGCCGGGAAAGTGAGCTTCATTTTCTCTTGATCAAAAACATTCTATTTAACCTGTCGTGGGTGGTAGTGCAATACCGCGTAACTACAAATTAATTTTTGCTATAAGGTCCAACTTTGAACCAAACCAAATTTAATTACAAATAAAAATAACCTATATTTACTCTAATATTTATTATTTAGTTTTGATAAATTGTTTAATTATAAGTGCAGTTACAATTTCTATTTCTTGGTAAATAAGGAAAGCTCAAGTTTATTTAAGTAATCGGGTCATCTTTTAATTTTTTTACATGTACAACTGTACTACAAATTAACTTGAAAATTTCACTAAATAACGTTCGTCTTTTGTCAATGAACAAGCTATTTAATATAAAATTTTTTTAATGATGGTAGTTTCTGAGAGAAGTCCTTTCAAACTTAGTAACTCTAAATCAGTCAAACAAAATATCATTTCCGCATTGCGAAAATAGGCTACTTATCACCGTTCAAAATAAATCAGTCCGCTGGCTTATTATTATTTAACAATCAGAACAGGGTTGAAATAGTGTGGTTTTGTTTTTGTTATCTATATACATATATAATCACTTGTCCTGATTGACTGATTTATCAATGAGGCTCTAAACTTAAAATTTTGGTAGTTGATACTTTTTATCTTGTAAGCAACCACTAATAGTATTTTATTTCACTCCTAGGGGCGTAAAATAAGGAATTAACGGTTGTATGTCCCGTTGTTGTCAAAGTAAGAAACACGTAATTTAATGTGGCTACTTCTGTTTAGTAATAAATGCACATGTACATAGGCATTTTTAATAATTTTACGAATATGGTGAAGTACGGATTGTAAATCTAAATATCACGCGCGAAGCCAGCGCGGGCTACTAGTTACATTATAAAATCAAAAATTTACGAAGTTTCTATACCCTCTGAAAATGTTCAATATGCCCGTTTGGTAATACGACACACGTCGATACGATAATCGAGCTCATTCCTTATATTTTGTGGACAGGGACTTTGTTTTCTAACAAGATATAGTTGCCTCCTCTTTGACATATCTCAGTTCCTACTCAAATCGTGTGATAACCTAAATGATCAACTTTCGTCTCGCTAGATCGTATTGGGTTGAATGATTAAGCTTTTTACCACTGGGCTCCCAGATCCTCTGGTTTAACGACCTCTTTCTGTGTATGTTCAAGACCTTATTTATCGTTTGAACGAGTCGTATCACCAAATGTGCTCATATAGAACATTTTAAGAGGGATGATATACATAAACTTAGTGAGTTTTTTGTTCTTTTCATACATCATTTTTATATGTATATACTTGTAATATTTTTGAAAATATAACCGTATTATCAAAACGAATAAATCATTAGTGTATGCTAATCAATATCCTGTACAATGCCCTGGGAAGTGTATTCTTATGTTATGTTATGTTACTTTAGTAATTGAAATATGTTACAGTGAATACACATACAAAATTATTAAAGGTTAACAATATAATCAATAAAAAGTAATTAAAAGACAGGTAATATTAGAAGGAAAGAGAGAAAGAATTTTGTATGTTCGAAGTGTACTCCGAAACCAATACAATCTATTTAAAAAGTATGGTACCATTTTGAAGGTAATATATATTATTCTAAGGTAATATATAAGATAACAATTATGAGTAAAGGTACTTTTTATGTTTGTTTTCCTAATTTTTATTTTGCAAATGTGTGCTTTATTGTAACCTAAATAATAAATAAATTAAACAAAGAAACAGTATAAACTTAAATATTTTCATATTATAACTTCGAATGAATAACTTCAAAAATCGAATAAGACTACAATATTCCCATGATGTAGCAATAAAACGTCGTAACACGTGTTGCTTCACTTGTGCGCTAATAAATGTGCAGCAATGCAGCAATTTAACCAAGAGCAAAGCAACAAATCCATCGCATCAACATTACGTCACATTCAACGCGATACGGCTCCATGATTCAAGTCAGTGAATTCCAGATGCTATTTTCATAATGGGTTAAATACGTATATCGACGCTGGAACGATAAACACCGTCAGTCAATCTCCAGCATTGCCGACTTTACGATACTTCGTGTAAAAGTGTGAAAAATTAATCGAAATGGCAAAAGCAGAAACAGAAATCCTGCCTGATTTATATAGTAACCTACAATCAAATTTCAAGGTGGAAATAGGAAAATCAACACTTGGTGGCAGAGGTCTTTTTGCAACAGAGTTTATAAATAAAGGATCTCTTATTTTCGTCAATAAGCCTGCTGTACATGGTCCTCGAGCCAACTGTGACGTTAAAAAATTTTGCTCAAACTGTTATCGAATAAGTGATTTATGTTATCCTTGTGGAAAGTGTTACGCCTTCATATGTTCTGAAATTTGCAATGATTCCCCTGATCACACTCAGTTGTGTACCTTCCTTTGTGATAACTGGAAGTTAAAGAATAACTGTGAGGCAAATATAGATATTGCCGCAAAGCTTGCGCGTGCACTTATTTATTTACGGTTTTTGTTACTCTCGGAAGAAGAAAAAAAATTATTGAATTTATTTCAAAGAAACCAAAAAACAAATAAATTTGAAGAATTAGAAGCGTTACAGAGTACTTATTTCATTCCAGAACATCACGTCGAATTAATGAATATCGTTGAATCGATTCTCAAAATAAATTCATTTAGAATAAGTCGTAACGTTGAGACTAAAACAATTGAACTAAGAGGTTTATACCCCTTATCTGCCTTCATGAATCACAATTGTATTCCAAATACTAGAAACAATTTTAGATCAGAACACTCAATGGCCGTTTATGCGAGTAAAGATATTGAAAAAGGAGAAGAGATCACGAGTTGTTACACGGGTCTTTTATGGTGCACTCCTGCTCGTCGATGCCAACTTTATAAATCTAAAAGCTTTTGGTGTAAATGTAGCAGATGCTGTGATGCCACAGAGATGGGCACTAGATTGTCAGCATTGAAATGTTTAAACAAATCCTGCAACGGAATACTATTACCTCAAAATCCTCTAGATCCACAAACAGAATGGCCTTGTGATGGTTGTGGCATGTTAATATCTCCGAGAAAAATAAATATGATACAAAGTGTGCTAGGAAGCCTCGTCGGTACACTTAAACTAGATGATGAATTTCATATGGAAAATTGCATTTTACAAAGACTAGATATTTTCATTCCTTTGTCAAATCATATATTTATTGATATACATTTGAGGTTGGCTTTAAAACCTGGATTAAGAGATGACGTCAACATTAAGGGTATAATTAAACGGAAACATTAATCGGCTAACACAACTAACTTCAGTAACTAAATGGAGTACATAATTAATTAAAACAGCTGATGATCATCAAAATAATGGTATGTAAGCGCTTATGTACATATATATATTAAAGTATTCATTAAATACATACCCGCATTATTAAGTCTAACCATAATAATATTATTAAGTTACCACTTATTTATTATAAACAACTATTTAACTTTTCATTTACATAAATTAACCACGATATTTAATTAATATGACGATGGTATTGTTAAATACTTCATATTTTAATATTTCAAACCGAGGTTTTTTTGAACACACTTAAGAAATTTAAATATAAAAATTTTGTAGTCCAACGTAAAAAAAAAAAACTAACATTACGTTTTGATAAGCTAGATAAATTTTTGCAAATATATGACTGTAGGATTGAAATCAAAGAAAAAGGGGATTAAAAAGATTAGGTTGCCGACTGCGTATCTAACCAGTAAAATTATGAAAACACTTTCAAATATGATGTCGATAGGACCACTTCGATGACATCGTAAGGCGCGGACCTTTCCCACTTGAAGACACCCTCGACGGACGGACGGACGGACGGACAACCATTTTAAGCCCTATCGATAGCTCCCATTTTCATAGCAGAGCCTCAGTACTCGTCCTCCACACGGTGACACTGTCAAGGCAAGTAAGGCCAATAGCAATACTCATTTTGAAAACAAAAAAATCCCTTCGGGAATATGACAAATATAATCTCTCATAGATATTTATAAAATTAAATATATATGCTTTTCACATTACTGATAAACAGATTTTCAGTTATTTGTTGAATCTCATGCGTCCTTTCTTCAACTCTTCAACACACATAAATCCCTCAAATTTTTATATAAACCTGAAATGGGTAATCAGCTAAAGGTTACGTGCGTATACATCGTGAGTTAACTTGACAAAAGCGTCTATTATAATAACATGCAGTGTAGAGTTTCTAGGACATGATGCGGTTTTCATTATGTCAAGGTTTTCTATATTTAAAGAAATAATGAGTCGTAAAAAATATAGAAAATAGAAAATGGTTTAATTCGTTCAAATTTTTTAATTGAAATGTATATATGAAAATCCTTTTGACAATATTATCTTCTTATTTTTTAAAAACAAAAGAAAATAATATAATCTGTGAAAATCGTTAATGAAAGTATTTTATTTTATTCAAGGATCTTTGATATCAAAAAATTGAAATCAAATATTTACTAGAAAACTTCACAATACAAGTAGGTATAATGTGTGACTCGAATAATCATACAAAATCTATGAGGTACGTGTGTGCAAGTTAATTGCGCATGAATAAATTATAATCGTGTTATTGTAATATTAAACGGCTAGAATTAGATTTCTACATTTAATATTCTTAGAAAATAGTTAATCCTAGTCTTGTACTTTCCTTTGTTTGCTTGCGTGTCTAGCTAATATTGAATGTATCGGCAAGTCATTAATTTTATTTTTATTGACAAAGTAGCTACACCCGGCATGCGATGCAATACCACATAAATTATATAGATTTTTTGGAACCCTCGTGGGCGTCCCCAGAACCAGTGTTTAATCACCATCCAATCATTGGTTTCTAACTAAAGTTGGTTTAAAGGCCTATTATTAAGCCTCCGCTGTCCGTCTGTCCGTCTGTGTGACAACAGGCTGTATCTCATAATCCATAAGAGGTAGAAAATTAAAATTTTCACATAATCTGTTTTTCTATAGCTGCTAGAACAACAAATATTAAAAAAAATTAAGTTCGAGTGGTATTCACACATTATGGTTATTTATATTGTTTTAGCATCTCTTTTGTGAACCGTAATAGGTAGATCGTTAAAATTTTCGCATAATGTGCATTTTTATTGTTGCTATAACAACAAATAATGAAAACCAAAATAAACACGAGTCGGACTCACACACGAAGTGTTATTTATATATTGTTGTCACGTATATAACGCCTATCTTGATTTTTAACATTTTTGACTATTTCAAAAGACCGCAGGTTTATATCTTGTACAATATTACGGAACCCTTTATGTGTGAGTCCGACTCTCACTTGACCGTTTTTTTTTAAACAACCCGGTCAATTTTTTTTATATAGCGTAGTTAAATAAAAAAGGAGCAATATTTTGTATAAGTAACTACGATTTTAAAGTAGAATTGTCATTTAATATGGAAATAATGCAAGCAAAGGCAAGTGTAACGAATAGTTTCTAGTTTTTGGTGCGTCTCGCATATTAGACAAGTGGGTCGCGATGTTTATAATCAAGGTAATTGCTTTAATTTAATCACAAGTAACTGGTAATATGTTGTATGTATTTGCACTATTTACGAAATAAATCCACACGAATTTTATAATTTATCCTACGAATGATTTTTAATCAAACCAAATCAACACAAAAAAAGAAAAAAATATAAAATGTATATACATTTTTGGCGCAATAATATAAAATATTCAATTTGAAAGAAAAGATGTAGGGTCAATAATATATACATTACAAAAACAAAGTATAGACTACAGTCTGCAAATGATTGAATATACGTAAAAATTATGTAATACTAACTTCCGCTCACAAATTCGCCCGGTTGGTATGTTGAAAAATACACGTAGGCGACTTGTATTTTATATTTAAAATGTAACCTTTAATATTCTCGTAATGTAAAGTTTCATCAAAATTTGTTTATTAGGTTTTGCGTGAAAGAGGAACAAATATAATAGGAACCTCACAATTACAATTGTAGAAGTATAGGATTTAATTTTAGTATAAATATAGAATAACACGTGTTATTGTTAATTTATATACTGGGAAAAAACTCTCTAGTATATGAATGAGTTTTTTAAGCAGGCTGAATAATATACATTTTTTAATTTATGGCTACGATTTAATCATAAGTGCATAAAGTAAAGAACTAAATTCAAAACAAGACATTTTTAAGTAGTTTATTTTAATCCTGTAGGTACCTTAGTTCTATATGTATAATTTTGTTAATGTTTTTATTTCAACTACGAGAAACTTATTACCTTCAACTACGTTTTAAAAACAACTTAAACGGAATGAATAAAATAAATATATCACTGTGTTATTATCTCAGTGTGATAGATACCCTCATAAAATACGCTTAAATCTCAAGCCAGATCCATCGTTTATGGAATCATTCAAAGGATTATATTGAAAAGGAAATTTATTGTTATGATGATCGCGTTTACTTATAAACTGGACTAAAAATAATTTGAGACGCAGTACTTGCTATAAAAGTTAGTTTTAATTCGATTTTTTCGATGAATTTATTCATAATTATACTTGGCTCATAGTCAAAGAAACAATGTAAATTAAGTATCAGTAACAACATTCTAACTTCTTTCTCATAAGCCGTAAAGAAGACAAAAAAGATACTTATAAAATTGAATAAAGGTATTATTATTTCCATATTATGTCAGAAGAACCTAACACTCCCTTATTGTGGACAAACACAAAATATGTAAAAGCTTTCTTCGTATATAGTTCAACAACTGCAATCTTACGCGTCAGAACACTGCGCAATTTCAACACATACGTAGGAATCATAAACGCAAGTATGAATGCATATTACTTTAAGGCCGTGTGTAAATTTTAAAAGTCATTAATGGCATCGAGTTCTTTGTGTCCTGACATACGGTAATATTGCGGGTAAATAAAATCAGTGACGTTTTTCCTGCGCGGGTCAGTTATTCGATTGATCGCCGTTGACATGGGCGCTGCTGCAAAAAACGCACGTCCACACGTCGTATCCAGGTGGATCGGCTTGCCGCTTCCGTTAGTATAACATTTTAAAAACTCAATATTATTTTACCTCTTAGTGACCTTCGCGGATTATTGGAATATTAGACCTGAACATTTATTATTGTGTATCAAGTGACAACAAATAACAATCGTTGTAAGAATTAATTGGTATGTTTTTTGTTGTTTCGATTGATACGTGAAGTGATACTCGTGCTAATATTTAATTGAAAACGATCGGTATTTGAATTCCAATCTTGTTGTGATACAACTATACGTGTATGAAATAAAGTTGAAGGTTACAAATACATTGCCAACTATTTTACTATAACAATTGGCTCGCACTGCTAACATATTAGAATGAATTTTTATAAAAAAATGCTATAAAAAAGAAATATATTTTAATATATATGTGAAATATAAATAACAAAATATTTAAAAGAAACTTATTTATAATTGAAAATAAGGAATAAAATAAAATGTATATATAATTTTGGTCGTAGCTATTTCTAAACTGCTCTCGTAGTAGCGGTGGTTGTGGGTAGATTTAGATTTTTGTATATTGTCGTTAAAAGAATCGTTGAAAGAAGAGTTTATATTTACAATTCATCATTTTCGCATTAGTTGTACATTTACGTTGCAATGATAAAATAATTTGTAATTGTTGTACCTATATAATTATCAATTGTGCTATTATACAATGTACTGAAAAATCTGAAATTGATCATTTAAAGTTAACAGTAAGTATTCTCATACAAAAATAAATCAAACAGTGGATTAACGGTAACGGCAAAAACCTTTACGTTTGTGTACATGCATGTAATTTTCGGTTTATCTTGGTCAGGCTATTGAAAGTCGCCACCGATACCTCATAATTAAAAACTTTAGAATTAATCAATTTTTGTGGACAAGTCATTATATTTTATAGTAAGTATAAAACTTCAACCTAAATACCGTATTCCAGAGCTATCGGAGTCTCGCTTGAAGCTGAAAGAGAACCTGTGCCGCAGCACACTGCGCACGGTGGCGGCGCTGGGCGCGGGCGACGCGCACCTGCGTGGCCTGCTGCTCTACCACCTGCACGCCGCGCTAGCAGAACGCGCCCGCCGCTCGCCAGACCTGTATGAGGTAAGCTACCCGTCCCAGATTAGTTTTAGTTAAATTATGGGTATCCTCAACGCCACTATTAATGATGATTTTCGCAAAACCTGATTTCACAACGAGATTTAGGTTTATTTCACATTTGTATAGTTTTTAATTCCGATAGTTTTGGGAATAGTATGTAAGTCACAGAGATAAATTGTGTCAAGCAAAACATCGCGTGTATACAACGGAAACAGAAGAATGCCTGGGGTTTTAAGTGTAGTATAGCCCAATTACAGCTGACCAGTAGCCCACTAATTACAAATCTTAAGTGGGGCTGGCTCGACAAGAAGAGTACTAAACTGTCAAGGAAAATCGGTATAATCTATGAAATAGCTGCGATGTCTATAGTGAAAGCCTTAAGTTCAGCACTTTGTAATAAAAATTAATATTTGCTTAATGAAATAACCAAACTATGAAATTTTATGATGATTAAATTATGGACCAATATCCATAATGGTGAATTTATCGGTTTTTTATACTTGACTGTTAAAAGATTTTTATGTAAATAGAAAAGAATTAATACAATAACTTTTCTTATAATTTCAGGACCTGAAGTCAGAAATTGAGATTACTATAGAGCAGGCTTACAATATCTTACTAGGTGACATATCTGCACCACCAGACCTTGAACTAAGAAGACGGTATCTCGGGCCTGGCTGTGATAAGCCACATGAGGAAAGATTTTTTATTCTTGATTCTCCAGAAAAAAATGTTAATACAGCTTAATTATATGTAAATTTAAAACATTTAAACTAAAATAAGGATTAAGCTGTATTTACCATAACAAATTATTTATTTATTACCTCGTGGGTATATCGTAGTATAGGTTATATGACCTTTTAGATTATTTTTGTATTTTGTTTTAACTATAAATGTAATGTGATCAAAATTAATTACATAACTTATAAATAACATTACAAAATAAATATGTGAAAATATAATTTGGTGTTTTTTACCTTTTGATTATTATTTGTCTTTTATCTTATTTTTTTATTTCGTTTTTAGATAGACATAGTTTAAATATTGTTTGTTTATCGTTGTTATTTATATTATTTTTATATCTATAATAAATAACTATATTCGTAGATTTTGTGTGTACAAAAACTTGCGCAACAGGATGCATGATTTATTCATCTTTTTTATAGACTTAAAAAACAGGAGGTTCAGGATTCGATCCGTATGTGTATATGGATGTATGTATCATGTGTGTATTTAAGTTTGTAACAAAAGCTACAAATCCGATTTAGATGAGGTTGTCGGTTTTGCTATTTAATTACATATATGCAAGGAAGGACTTGATATATAATAAATTAGGATCTGATGGAAGATTTTCTGTTTGACAGGCGACTGCTGCGATCACTTGATTCTCTATACCTAAAACAACGATCTAATTTTAAGCCGATAATATTGTTCTACGAAAATAATTATTTACATAAGTAACTACTTAAAAAAGCTAGGCAAATAAATGTTTAATAAATTTCATGGCCGTAGGATTATACCAGTATCGCTATTGTACTCGTAAGAAGTGCAAGCTACATGTTAGTAACGATAAAGACACGTAGGGAGAGTGGGGGAACATTGATACGTGGGGCACATAGATACAGTCGTCATGTATTAAAATTAAAACAGAGTAGCAGAATTATTTATGCACACAAAAGAAGGCTTTTATAGACATAAACAAATATCTGTGCGGCAACAAAATTCATTCGCCGGCTTGCTCTCGACAGTTAAATACTTGTTTTTTATGTTCGCAACAAAAATTGCGCGTCGTCTTTAAACTTTGATTCTCTTCATATAGTTTGTATAAACTGCAACTTATCAAGTTATTTTGTAAGTACATAGCTGTTATAACATAATATTAAAATCAGTTTTCTTGATTAAATATTGTTAAATTTTATTAAGTTAATATTTTGTGTTAGAGTAGGTTAGGGTACAGTGATACAAACGCACTTGAGGCATGTTGATACGTGTCAATCCTTTGTCAGGTATATCTTGTACTGCTCCATCTGCAGCAAATTATCTTTAGAACGGAAACTAATTAGATCAAAGGCAAAGACCTCTTAAAGAAAGCAATCTTCTAAGGATTTTGTTGAAAAAATAACATTAAGATACCAAAATGGTTAATGTTTTGAAAATAATTTTTATTTTGATTAAAAACTAAGTTCAAAAAAATAAGTTAATAAATAAAAACTATGTTAAAATAAGTATGTTAATAAATATTATAAAAATAAATAGAACTACTTTATTTTGTAGATATATATCACTTAATTGACAATTAATTTAAGTGCACCGCGCTGGTATCAAACTACCCCACGAGTGGGACAGTTTTATACAAATTTCATTTTTTATTAAATACGGTCTAATATCTTTTATGAATATATCTAAGAGTGACTTTAATTTTGCATTGAATTTGATTGTGCAAGTTAGTTAAATAGATACTGAACACAATAAAGTACTTTACTGTGTCATTACTGTCAATATTTAGTTATTTTTAATATATACATGCACAAACAATAATACAGCCACAAATATTTTTTTACTATATTTATATAATATTTATAACCACATTTGTGTTGTTTTAGGTTAAGGACTAACAATGAAATTCACACTATTTTAGAGTGTTTTCAAAATTTTGTTAAGATTGGATTCTCGACTCCACCTATCAATCTCCATCGTGTTTTCTTCATTCCACATGACATTGGTGAAATGACAAGTGTCTAATTGGCACAAATAAAAACCATATATCTTTGACAAATGACATTGACATTAACTTGTTAAAAACTTTATTTTGTATTATATGTATATATTTTGTATAATTGTGTATTATTTATTTTTGTGCTAAGAAACATAGTTTAACATGATATAAATGTTTTTATTCAAATATTTATAATTAATAAACTACGTTTACATTTATCTTACGGCTTATTGTGTATCTATAGATATGTATTAAATTTAGTAACTTTTAAATAATTTATAACTTTAATAAATTACATTTAAGTATCAGTGATAACAAAAGAGTTGTAGGATTAATGTTGCATTCAATTCCATTCATTTATCAACATTTGCACTGCACATTAATCAGCGTCATTGCATCCAGACCTCGTGTACGTTTATATAATACAGCAATGAAAACATATCGTCAAGCACTACTTTTATCGTCATCTAACTGTCATGGATATTCTTTTTTAGAATTCGCAAAGCAAGAAATCTCTGTGTTCTTAAAAAAGTAAGTAAATGAACATTTCTGCCTTATCATTGGCTAATCTTTGTTACAATATTATAAAAGTATGTCATGATTTTTAGGAACGAAGTATCCCAATTAATTTTTGTTCCTTATGCTCAAAATGATCATGATGGATACACAAAGAAAATTAAAGATATTATTAATCCATGGGGTTTCAATGTAACTGGCCTCCATACTTACCCAGACCCAGTGAATACCATAAAATCAGCTAAAGCAATTTTTGTTGGAGGAGGAAATACTTTTCTCTTATTAAAAAATTTATATGAGAACAATTTAGTTAATCTTATAAGAGATAGAGTGAACGCTGGTAGTCTAGTCTACATTGGTAGCAGCGCTGGAACCAATGTTGCCACAAAGAGTATTCATACAACAAATGATATGCCAATAACTTATCCACCTTCATTTGATGCGATTGGTATTGTGCCCTTTAATATAAATCCTCATTACATTGACTTATCAGAATCAGACACTCATAAGGGTGAAACAAGAGATCAAAGAATTGATGAATTTATGGAAATGCCTCATGCAAATTTGGTACTTGGATTAAAAGAAGGATGTATTTTACATGTTGATGGAGAATCCCTAGTACTGAAAGGTGTAGCTGGTGCAGTGGTTTTTAAAAAGTAAGCTTTTTTTATAAAATTTTGTAAAATATATTTAAAAAATTTTAATTAATGCAACTATTCTTTTCAGAGGAGAAAATAAAGTCGAATATCCAATTGGAGCAGATGTATCGTTCTTACTTGATAAATAAACCACAATTTGGTGTAATAAATTATCAAATATCAATTACTTCTCCAACAAATACATGTTGAATATAAATATATTATCATTGATATCTCAATTGTTTTGATTGCTTTTATATCGTATAACATTCACTTATCTGTAATAATTACCAATTGAGGAAATAAAAACAGTCCAATAGAATCATGGCAAAATATAATCAATCGATACCAAGGCTGCTCAACTTTGTTTATCAGTCCGGCCAAATTAACGATCCAAATTATTTTTAACACAAAAATATTTGAATAAAAGAAGTGTGTAGCTGTGGCATCTTAGCTTTTGATTTTGTGAAGATCTGTTCAGACCTTTGAAAGTTATCTGTTTGTTGTTGAACTAAAATGTTACTAACTAAAATAACATAATTATTTAACTTTGACCTGATGCTCATGGGATCAGCAAGATACACAACTCCCCACTAACTTACAGCAGAAGTATTGTGTTGGGTCTTGTTGAGATGGTTTCAATAAATGTCAAAAGTTTTTTAAAACTATAAATTTTAGATTATAGTTAATTTTATTTGTATTGCAATAAAAACAAATATTTCTTTGTTTATAGTGTTAAATAAGGAATTTATGTATCTTATCAAAATCTAAAAAAAACGATGGTACGTAATTTAGTTCTACTTGATGTTTTAACTGAACATTGGCAGGATAAGTATTTAATTATTTCAATCAAACTGATTATGTTTATGTTATAAATAAACAAAATGCCAGAAGAAAAAAGGTAAAAATTTACTAAAGAGAATTTTAGTTATGACTAGATATAGATTAATAAAGTAAAAAATCTCTGTAGCATAATCCAATTCTCAGGTTTTTACTATATTTGGACGCGGACTTCATTTTGAGAAAATGGTGTTTTAAGATGTCAAACCTATCCTTAATAAATCCGTCTAAGGAAGTAAATATCCATTTTTTCTTTTCTATTTTGATAAAAAGTGTAATGAATCAAAAGCAGATTGGTATAGTAGAGTTTTATCTAATAATAAGTTATTCAAATATATGAGATTATTGCATAATTCAAAATATGGAACACCCTTCAGTATTCTTAATGTTAGATTAAGCAACTTTTTTCTGTACTTATTTAGTTCAGATGACTTAAAATTATTTTTAATAATATTAAATATGTGACGCGTTATCAGAATAAATCAATATCTCCAGACTTTTTGTAGATTGACACATTATTGCTTATCGTCATCAATTTATAATACTGGTGATATTACCAAAACCATATGGTTTTATTGAATTATCACTTGACACACATTTAGAGTAAAAATAGTTAAAAAGAGAATTTACATTTATTTGCTTATATGACAGTTAAACATGTTTCGACTTATATTGCACGGGTCTTTCAATTTGTTTATAGTTTAGTATCACCCTAGGCATACATATAAAATGTCATCTATGTACTGAGATTAATAAGGCAATAGATCCACAAAAAAAGTAACAGATACAGATAGTTCTTTTCCCTCAGATATCTGAAGATTAGGATATCTTGCACATCATTAGTTAACATTGAGAAGGCACAAATAGAAACCAAAAATATTTTCAGAACCACTTTATTGCTTTATTTTACTTTAAAAAAACATTTCTGTTTAAAATTTTAGAAGATAAATAAAATACTTCTATTTCATTTTTATTACTTTCTTATACCTATAACTTTCCAATGTAGTGAAACTATCAGTAACTTATATATTATAATTATAAAATAAAAAAAATGTCCACAGTTCCAAGGTCAAAGCACAATTGGCTTTGTAAGTTCATTCACTTTCGCGTATACTGTTTGTAACGAAGTCTATGTCAGCCAGTCACAGGGGCTTGCATAAATAAGGCACGAGCGGCGTGGAAAAGTGAAGGTTGTGGAGCTACACGGGACTGGCCAGTGCGCTCTGCAACTGGTAAATGGCAGAGATATCGGCGTAATGCTAAATCACGTCTTGCACTTAATCCTCGGGTTATCTCACACCCAGACCCGAACAAAACAGCACGTTGACGTTTGCGCTTTTCAATTGCAACCTTAAAATAATTTAAGTTGAGTTTATAATTGAATAGTGAATAAAATAAGTACATTATCAATTTAAAATCAATTTATAAAATGTTTGATATTATATTTAAAATTTAAACATTTAATGAATTTACGCGAAATCGTATTTTTAAAATTATATTATTAAAATGGTATAGACAAAAAAGGTTATTTAGTTACCTGAATAGCAGCCACTGGATGCAACTTATCAACATCGGTGTATGATATGTCAAGCTTTTCTCCATTTATATCTTCATGCTGCCCATTTACTAAATTAGATTTATCTTCATCACCTTCTGTTGCGCTCTTTTCTGATTGAAGGCATTTTGCATTCTGTTGTATTATGTTTTTAACCGTGTCCCTTCCAGCCATATCAATAGACAGTCCAAGTCGAGGTAACACACACTCTGGTCTCCACCTATCTCTAGCACCCCCAGCAGGAGCAGTTTGTTCACGGCGATGAACATCAGCCACGAGACTCGCCCAATCTACTCCGAGAGCATCACCTAATCCAGCTGAAAATTTAGTTTCGTTTTAAATTAAAAAGTTTTTAAAATGTTGCAAACATTTAAAAAAATAAATAAAATTAGTTGTTATGCAATAAAATTGTAGATCGAATACCTCTTGTTCGTTCTTCTTCTAATTCACCATCAGATATTTCTTCAAAGTCTAAATTAGCTACATCTTCTTCATCTTTACACTCCTGTGATTCCTTTTCCTCTCCAGCACCACTAGTATCCTGGTTAAGTAAAAAATAAACATTTGAAATAGAATAAATCGAATCGAATTTTCTCAATGCTGTTTTGTCAAACAAGTACTGATGTATGATTTAATTTGATTTTTAAAGCTTTAAAGTATATTCAGACTTAGACAAACTACTCCACGCTTATTGTTATTATCATATCTTTTCCAATACTTAATATGATTATTAAGACGTGGACTTGTTAGATTTTTTCATAATAGTCTTTTTTTCCTTGTTGCAAAAATATGTGCTTTAATGGGAGATCGGGTTATGTATAACTCGACACGAGAAATGGAGAAGCCGCGGGATCGATTGCGCATGCGTATCCGCAATCCCTCCCGTGCGACGCTCTGCTCGTGGTTGACGTGGCTCGTCTGGAGGGGCAGTCTCGCTCTCCCCGCACCCCTCGCTGGTGCGTACGGCAGTTTGAGGCCATCTCAGAATACTTTAACCTTTAATAACACAATTGCAATACGGTTACCTGAGTGGATTCTTTTTCTGAACATTCTGGCTTCGAAACTCCCTGTTCAAGTGGCTGTTCAGTTTGACTACTTTCATCCATATTTTGGTCCACCATCTAAAAGATATTAAATTAAAAAAGATATTAACATAACTACAATCAAAATATAAACATTAAGTATTCGATGTCAACACGTCATTAATTCGCAACCACTTACGTCTTCTCTTTCGAGAATGTCATCGGGATCATCACTTATCTCACTGAGATCATCAGGAATCGGTTTGTCTTCAACCTCCTGCTCCTCCGCTGGTGCGGTAGCTGTTGTTTGTGTGGAAGGTGCAATTTCCTTTGTAGTTTCCGTTTCGTTTCTTTGTACCCGTCTTTTATTACCTTCATTTCGTCCGTGTTCCATTCTTCCACCTCGATTATAATCATCTGTAATATTAATTAAAAACAAATGTTAAACTAATCTGTCAGTCATAAAAAAAATCTAAATGTTTTTTTTTTTTGTTTCTAATATATAAAATATTTAAACGCGCTAATCCTGGGTGCTACCACTTCGATGTGATTTTTTTTATAGCTTAGAAGTTATAAGCATAATATAATACATAATATTTCGACCGAAACCGATTTGTGAAATTGCAACGTTTGTATAGTAATTAATAGATGTGCCAACAATACCGTGCATACGACCGCGGTGAGGCCCAGAAGGATGTCCACGGTGATGCCAACCATCAACATCTTGATCTTTGTCACCCCATTCGTTCATCTAAAAATAAAATAATTAATATATAAAAAAATGTTCAATTTCTTATCTAAAAACTTATGAAACGTATAAACCATACCGAAATGGGGATACGGACATCCAAGGAATATGTGGGATAGGATACAACAGGGTTTAAATATTCTTTTGCGATAATCGATCGGTTCATTCCAGTAAAAATATTTCCGATATCGACTCACCTAAAGCAAGTAAAATTTATTAATAGTGCATATTGTACAGCATAAGGACTGTATTAAGTAATAAAATTAAATATATTCTCTAAAAATTGGTTACCTGTCAATTATTAAATGACAAACTCTGACATAAGAATTACAGTACCTGTGGCTCATGCAATGGCCAGTGACGTTCACGGCCCCAATCTCCGGGTCCACGGTAATCATCATTGTCCCATTCTTTGTGCGAATGCATGTAGTTACGCTCACGATCCATAGAGCCTGAGCGTCCTTCCCAAGAATGATCGCGGTGGGGACGACGGTCATCGTAACCTATAGCATTTAAATGTTACATTAATTGCTTCAACTATGAGAAATAAGATCAAAAAGGAATTTCGCTAACCTAATTCCACACCCCGCGGATCTCCCATAGACTCACCGAACATCCTATCATCATCTTCGGGATAACCTCTTGGTGGACCTGCCATGTCGTATCCTGTATCATAATGCCTTTCTCTACCTTGCATATTATAACCAGGCGATCTGTCGCCTTCTCTAGCTACACCCTCATAACGGTCATCCATTCTATCATAATGTTCAATATTGTGACCATGATCATATTGGTGATCCATGCCCATTTCATAATCCCCTTGCTCTCTGTCTATGCTATCCATCCTTTCTCGCTTATTCGATCGGTCTCTTTCAAGTCTGTCCATTTTACGACCGCCTCTTTCAGAATGCGAATCCTGTCGATCTTTTGAATTACTTGAATTTTTATCCGATTCCAAAGCTCTATTTGAAATTGCTGCAAGTGCAGCTAGGCGTTCTTCTGGTCGCGGCAGTAATCTTTGCATTGGTTTATTTGGTTTTTCTAACCCCTTGTCACCTCTTCCACCGCCTAAGCCTCGTTCACGTCCTCTTCTTTTTGAATCTTCTCTTTTATTGTCTTTATTTCGATCGCGTCCCCTGTCCTTTCTTTCATGTCTGTCTTTTTCATCATGCTTATCTTTTTTCCTTTCTAAAGATCTATCTTTATGATCACGCCCCCTATCTCTATCCCTACTGAGTGATCGTTTTCTATGTCTTTCAGGGCTACCATCTCTCCTTACTTGTTTTTTCGGTGACACAGGCCTACTCCTCTCCGAACTTTCTTTTCTTCTTGGATCTTTCGGATGTGAACCGTGTCTACGAGGAGACCGCGATCGTCCCTTTTTAGGTGATCGACTGCGTGCTCTCACTCGATCTCTTTCTTTGTCGCGATCTTTTTCTTTTTCTTTCTCTCGCTCCTTGTCTTTAGTGCGATCCTTTTCCTTATCTCTTTCTCGCACAGAATGCGGTGAAGCACTTCTATTTCTGTCTTTCCTTTGAGGAGATTTGACATGTTTAGAAGCATTCTTTGTGGCCACACTTTTAGAAGTTATTGGAGGCGTGCCACCAGATTTTTTACCTGGAGACAATGATTTTTTACCAATAGCCTTAGAAAGATTTTTCTTTTTATTGGCTTCATGTTTCTTTAATAATCTATCATCCTTCTTTATAACTTTTTTTGTTTCACTTTTATCTCTCTTAAGATTCTCATTTTTTAGTAATTTCTTTTTAGTTGGAATATCACACTCAGAGGATGAACTTGAATTTCTTTTTAATTTACCTTTTTTGAATCTTCGTTTAGCATCCCTAAAATCCATGTAACATACATTATTATAAGTATTACACAATATATGTAAAATATGTATAAAAAATTTAGGGTTTTAAACAGGGTTTTTCAAGAGTTATAGTGTTTACAAGGAGGTCCTTGTAATTCTCATTATTTATACAACAGCATAAATAATAAATAAAAGCTATTTTTACATTCTGTAGTCATTTCTGTCATTAAAACAATTATTTTATTTTCATTTTTATGAATATTGGAACGATAAGATACAATTTAATGTAGCAATAATGTGACGAATACAGCTACTTCCTTTTCATGCAATAGCAGAATGTAACTTTAGGGCATTCGCGCTCTGCTCGTTATGTCAAAAGAGAATTATACAGACAAGGTTTGCTTGAATGAAGAATTCATATTCAGTCATTTAAATCATCAAGCATATAATAATAGATGTAACTGTGATAAGTCATACATTACATTTTTATTTATGAATTGACTTCACATATTTTAATTAACTTCTTTATTTTAAAAATTACACATTAAGTGTGAAGAAAAATGAAATTTTTATCTAAACAATAGGAACACATAACATAACATCAGTTAGGAATGTAACAGAAATCTACTTCTGCCTATGGAAAAAAATTAGGAACTATTGTAGCATTACATTTTTAATCACTCTGTCTTATTCATTTACTCAAATAGTATGTAAAAGTAAAGTAAAGTAACAGCCTGTAAATATCCCTCTGCTCAATCCACCATGCTGCTCCCCTGTGGGTTGTCGGATATACATTTGTCAGAATTTTTCATGGCACATGCAGGTTTTCTCACAAATGTTTTCACGATGTATGCTAGCCGGAGTTGGAAAGAGGCCTTTATTTATCATTTATGTGATAATGGACATGCTAGTTTGAGGTTTATCTTGGTACATGGAAGAAATGAATTTCGAACTACTGTCTTAAAATAATGATAACAAATCTATTACACTTTACCTGCCAGATGAAGAGGATGAAGTGCTACCATCTGATGATGATGACGATACACTGGATGAGCTTGAACTCCTCGATGATGAAGAACTTGATACTGTTTTCTTTTTGTCTTTACGCATATCTTTAGTTGAGTCCATTTTCATTTGTAATTCTAATTCACGTTGTAGCTGTTGTCTTCTTTTTTCAAGGACATCAGTGTCTGCATATTCTAGGTCATTTTGATCCCAGTTGTCAATTTCACCGTCAGGGCTACGACCTGACCTAACTACAACAGTAGAATGGAGACGGTTTTTACCATCATCTTTCACAAGACGTTTTTGCTCAGTATCTTTGTTAGCCGCACGTTGTTTTGATGGACTTATCAGAGTGTGTGTAGTCGCAAACTTACAGTTTTTTCCGTAAGCACAACTGCCGTGTTGAGCCCACTGCCTACAATATTCCGCTACTTTTTTTGCACTAGATTTTTTCGTACCTAGACGTTCAAACACACTAGGTCTATTTGAAAGGTCTTTTGTTTTCGGTAACTCCACAGTAATTTTTCTTTTTCCTTGTTTTGACATTATAGTGAAAATACATTGGTCTCACCGAAAGCGTTTATTAAAAAAATACATCTCCTTACACAATATATGCTATTTAAAGGCAATATTTTTGTTACTAAGGAAGTACACTATTTTACTTATTCATTTACTTGATATAATTATTAATGCATTATATTTATACAGTTTCTTTTTATATTGATTGTAACTCATCGACATCGGTGATTTGGTATATAATCGGAAGTGTCACCAATAGCAATTCTCGCCATTCTTCAACAATTTTTATTTCTGTCAAATATTTTTAAATACAGAATATAGAAAAAGCTATAGATTACATACCACGATCTTAATTACTGCATTTTAATCCACGCGATTAAAAACTAGCTATATATACTTTTTCAGAAGTTTTATTTTTGGACTTAAATTGATAATAAGAAAAGATTTTTAAGAGAGACTTGACACTTTAAGCATAAAATTTTTCAAGGCAGCCCCGAAAACTGAATTTTAAAAGACCTGGAATCCAGGGCCTTAAATTGCATTAAAATAAAAATACAAAAGTTAAGAAGAAATCAGGGTTCCCGACATAAAGGGTTTCCCGATTTCCCAATTTTATGTAAATTACTGACTAAATGTTTTAGAAACTTTCCAGCAAGCGATGAAGTGATTCCAGAAACTTTTTAAAATATACGATAATAGTTAAATTAACATTGCAATGAGATGGTTAATCTTGTAAAACTGTTATCAATATATTAGCATAATACAATCAAAATCAAAAAATACTTTATTCAAGTAGGCTCTCACGAGCACTTTTGAATCGTCATACATGAAAAAACAAAAAAAAATTACATCAATAATGCAGCTACCACCGGTTCGGAACATAGATTCTACCGAGATGAATTACCAAGAAACTCGATGGTTATGTCCGAATCATCCTTATTTACTGTATGATAATTTAAAATTTAGAACTATAAATTGACAAAACTATTTTTACGCTATTTAAATGCATATTTTACAAGAAAGATTTGTAGTATAATAATATATTAGCTGCCGATAAATGTCTTCGAGATAAATAAAAGAATTTTTTCATTTCCGAATACCAAATGTAGTTTCGATCGTTTGCCTATGTATAGCTGCAACAACAGTTTGAAATCTGTTATATTTATCTAGGAAAACAATTATTATTAAAACTTTAGGTGTTAATATTGTTGGGTGTTGATAACATTGGTTGAGATTGATATAATTTAAGGCTCAAAAGGGCTTGAATCCAGGGCCGTAAAACAAGTTAATAAAAAAATATATGATATAATTTACTAAAATAGTTTGAACCCAGAGTCCTAGAAAAGTTAATAAAAAATTAAATGTAATTGATATTATTTTGACAGTTACGTAGTTTACTGTTAACATTGAGTGTTGATGATTTTAACCTAATCTCATATAATTAAAATCATTAACAATTAGCAATTTAGCTTTTTTTATATTTCGAAAATTGAGGAGATTTACATTATTGTGTGTAAAATTCTGTTAAGAAATTAATATAAGTAAAGTATTAACAATACTTCAGATATCTTAAAGAATTACATTCAACATCAAAATGCCTTTACTAGATGGAAAAGAAATTGATATTTTTTTCGTAAGTTATGCATACATTATATAGTTTTACATTTATTATATGGTAAATATGAAGTCGTTTTTTTATCGGGTCCTGCCCCTAAAACTTATTCATATCAAAGGACCCCTAAAACTTATTCATATCATATCAAATGGTTTACAACTTTTGATTCCGATTCCCTTTAATACTATTTGATTTTGTCAAAAAGTAAAGTTAATTAATAATTATAGTTTGAATAAGTTCCATTAACAATATAATGTAAAAAAAATGATCAAACTGTGTTAAAAGAATTTTTTAACTATTTTATAATAAAATAAATATTTAATTATATTTACATTACAGAGTGAAGAAGATTTACCGTATGAAGAGGAAATATTAAGGAATCCTTTTTCAGTCAAGCATTGGCTGAGATATATAGAACATAAAAAAGCTGCACCTAAAAATGAAATTAATATGATTTATGAGAGAGCCCTTAAGGAGTTACCTGGGTCTTTTAAACTATGGTACAACTATTTGAAATTAAGAAGGTCTCAAATAAGAGGTCGCTGTATAACTGACCCTGCTTATGATGATGTTAACAACTGTTTTGAAAGATCCTTAGTTTTCATGCACAAAATGCCAAGACTATGGATGGATTACTGTACCTTTTTAACTGACCAGTGCAAAATAACTAGTACAAGGAGAGCATTTGACAGTGCTTTAAGAGCATTACCTATTACACAACATCATAGAATTTGGCCACTTTATCTTAAATTTTTAAAAAAACATTACATCCCTGAAACTGCAGTAAGAGTATTTAGAAGATATCTTAAGTTATGCCCAGAAGACACAGAGGAATATATCGACTACTTGATATCAATAGAAAAATTAGATGAAGCAGCTGTTAAATTAGCCCAGCTTGTAAATAATGAAAATTTTCAATCAAAGCATGGAAAATCCAACCATCAGCTCTGGAATGAGTTATGTGAACTGATATCTAAAAATCCAGACAAGATTCACTCGCTAAATGTTGATGCTATAATAAGAGGTGGACTTAGACGCTATACTGACCAATTGGGACATTTATGGAATTCATTAGCAGACTATTATGTGAGAAGTGGTTTATTTGAAAGAGCAAGGGATATTTACGAAGAATCCATACAAACTGTTACTACTGTGAGAGATTTTACCCAAGTTTTTGATGCATATGCTCAATTTGAAGAACTCAGCTTAAGCAAGAAAATGGAAGAAGTTGCAAAAAAACCAAATCCCTCTGAGGATGACGATATTGATTTAGAATTAAGACTTGCTAGGTTTGAATATTTAATGGAGAGACGATTACTTCTTCTCAATTCTGTACTTTTGAGACAAAATCCACATAATGTTGCTGAGTGGCACAAAAGAGTAAAACTCTATGAAGGAAAACCTCATGAAATCATTGATACATATACAGAAGCTGTACAAACTGTTGACCCCAAATTAGCTGTAGGAAAATTATATACATTATGGGTTGGATTTGCAAAGTTTTATGAAAGTAATGATCAAATTGATGATGCAAGATTGATTTTTGAAAAAGCAACTCAAGTAAATTATGCAAAAGTTGATGACCTGGCATCTGTTTGGTGTGAATGGGCAGAGATGGAAATAAAACATGAAAACTATGAAGAAGCACTAAAATTAATGCAGAGGGCAACTGTTTTACCTAGTAGAAAGGTGGCTTATCATGATGATAAAGAAACAGTACAAATGCGTCTTTATAAATCACTTAAAGTGTGGTCTATGTATGCTGATTTAGAAGAAAGTTTTGGTACCTACAAATCCTGTAAAGCTGTTTATGATCATATAATTGATTTAAAAATAGCAACACCTCAAATAATTATTAACTATGGTCTATTTTTGGAAGAACATAACTATTTTGAAGAAGCTTTCAGAGCATATGAAAAAGGAATCGCACTTTTTAAATGGCCAAATGTATATGATATTTGGAATACATATTTGACTAAGTTCTTAAAGAGATATGGGGGAACCAAACTTGAAAGAGCTAGAGATTTATTTGAGCAATGTTTAGAAAACTGTCCTCCAGAGTTTGCTAAATCGATATTTCTATTATATGCTAAATTAGAAGAAGAACATGGTTTGGCAAGACATGCAATGTCCGTGTATGAACGAGCAGCTACTGCTGTTCTTCCAGAGCAAATGTTTGAAATGTTTAATATTTACATTAAAAAAGCCGCCGAAATTTATGGTGTACCAAAAACGCGACAAATATATGAAAAAGCCATTGAGACTCTTCCAGACGAAAGAGCCAGAGAAATGTGTATACGTTTTTCGGAAATGGAAACCCGACTTGGGGAAATAGACAGAGCTAGGGCTATTTATGCACACTGTAGCCAAATGTGTGATCCCCGTATTACGGCTGAATTTTGGAACACTTGGAAAGAATTTGAAGTAAGACACGGAAATGAAGATACAATGCGGGAAATGCTAAGAATAAAGAGAAGTGTACAAGCTACATATAATACTCAAGTGAATATGATGTCAGCTCAAATGTTGAGCTCGGCAGCGCAAGCTGCTGGCACAGTATCTGACCTAGCTCCAGGAATGAAAGATGGCATGAGAATGCTTGAGGCCAAAGCTGCAGAAATGGCAGTTCAAAGTAAAGGTAATATATTATTTGTCAGAGGCGAAACGCAAGGTCTTAAAGAAAATGATAAGGTCATAAATCCTGATGAAATTGACATTGATGAAGAAGAATCAGAAAATAGTGGAGAAGATGATGATGAAGAAGTGGCACCTGTTCAGAAGAAAGACATACCAGCGGCTGTTTTTGGAGGTTTAGTTCAAGAGAAGGAATAAAGTTATAATTAATAATATTAAAAATAAATTCTTTAATTTAAATAATAAAACAAGTTTAATTTACCAAGCTAACTTAGCAACAATTTTATACAAAAGCAATTTATCTATTTACAAGAAAATCACAGAAATAATGTTATTTGTTAATAATAATTAAATTTAGATACATGTATTTCTTTACTAGACACGTATTGTAACAAGCTAGACATGCAGTGTATTGATTAAATTCAACATGTCCTTACATATTTTAATTTAATCGTACAATCATTGAAAATGAAGCCTATAAACTAATTGGCAGTTATATTTCGTGTATTAGCCTTAATAGAATACATTGCACATTTATTCATATGGATTACAAGAGTTATTCGCAAAAGGAATTATTGTTACTAAATTTAAATATTAATAGTGGTTATGAGATGTTTTACATGACAATTGCATTCTGGACTTTACTGATTCTTCAATAACATAGTAATATTTAAATACAGATTACATAAAGACTCTCGTGTGATATCTTTTTATAATTTTATACCAGCTGCAATAAACTACTTCAATTACAACTTGTTGTTTCTCATTGTTTGTCATCAATGATGTATGTCCTTCCGAATTATCAATTGAAACTTACAAAAAATCATAAATGTTTTTATTTGTGATATGTAAAATAATTTAATGAGCTTTTTTTTTAAAAAAAAAAAAAGTTATTTAATTTCAGGCTATAGTGACTCTATTTGTAATACACAAATTTTTGGAACAATAGTACTAACAACATGTCTCTCAGTTATATAAAACCAAATAAATGTCTCTAAAAATAAGTAATTTTAGAGCAAGCTTTTTAATGCCAATTGCATATTGAATTAATATTTTAACAATGAAATATTAAAAAAAGTACAAGCCTTAGTTATAGTCACAACACAATTCAGAAAATTATTGTTAATGAATTGTCAAATTGAAGCAAATATAATATTAATTTCACAATTCAAATTATATCTCTAGGCGGCGAAATAAAATGTAAAGAATTAGAGTACATGTTTTGTTGTTCAGTGTAGTTCAAAATACTTATATCATTGTGTACACCACCAAACATTATTAATTCACCATTCCCCTTAACTAAAGAATACATGACTAATTCTTCAGGTGCACCATGCATTTCACCAAGGCGGGGACATAACCATGACACAAAATTTAAAGAGTTTCCATCTACTACAGTAGAGATATCTAAAACATGCATTGCTAGAGTATTTCGTTTTATTTTCTTCACTGCTGGAGGTCTTTGTTGAGGATTGTCGGCTGGAGGTTCTATCCTATTTTCTAAGTGGGCTATTTGCCTTTGGTTGATAAGATCATTTTCTGGTGGTGCATTACTACCTCCAGAATCACAAGCAAAAGCTGCCATCCTATATTTATTAGCCTCTTGTAATTGTCTAACAATTTTCATTCCTTTATTCTGTAATAAATAAATCAATATTACATTTATACTATAAATAATACTAAATATAAAAAAAAAAAAAAACTAAAAATATTTATAACAAACCTTATTTTTATTCCTTCGCAGTGCTGATTCCTTTTTAGATATGTCAAAAGTATTGTTTTGTCTTGCTTCTCCACTAGAACTAGCAATATTAACATCTTGATTAGCATTTATATTAATTGGGCCCAAATTTCGAGCTTGATCATTCTCATTACTTGGTCCAGCTGTTGGTTCATTAATTGGAACTCTTTGTCTTGGTAACACTCCACGTCTTCCATTGATATTTTGATCTCTGTCTAAAGGTCTTTGTAAACTTTGCTCCACTCTGACAGACACAGGTGGCCCTTCCCTATTAAGATTAGATAACCTAACAGCTGATGTTACTAAAGGCTTAGCACTATTCCACCCATTTCTACTTCTACTCAGACTTACAACTTTGTCCCCGACTCTACAAGCAGGGTTACACCATATATTGGCAGAAGCCCATTCTTTATTTTTAACAGCTAACTCTTTCCATGTCCATATTGGGCCTTTCATAGTTAGTATCCAACAATCACTGTAAACAAAACGATTTTGTAACGTTTGTACACCCCCTAACAGCATAAGTCTGTCACCATCTAGTTTAATCAATGACTGAGCATAGCGTGGAGATGGTCTTGGCTTAGTAGTAGATTGCTTTCTCCACATAAATGTTGATATATTTAACACCCATATATCATTTGAACACTGAATTTGAAAATTCTGGGCAGCTGACATGACTAAACCACCAAATACTATCATCTCATCACCCTTTATACATGCAGAGTGCCCTGCCATTGGGGGTGGTGGATTTGTTGCATTAATTAATATCCATTTATTAGTTTTAACACAGTAAAAGTGGATATCATTGAACATTGTGATATTCTGATAATATTGTGAGAGGGAAGGATAAGTCCAGCCCCCAAAAACTATTAAACAGTCCTTGTAATCAACCATTGTTGTATATGCCTTGGGAACTGGGTAAGTGCCTGTGGCAAGTGGTCTTATCCATTGTCTCTTCGATAAATCAAATCTCCACAAATCATTAAAAGAGGTTGCATTGGTAGTGCAGCCTCCAAATATATACATATTATTCTCAAGTATGCATGCTGCATGAGAAAATCTTTTCGTTATAGTAGGGACTATATCTGTAGCTGTAACATTCTTCCATAGTATGTTGAACTCAGCTACAGCTTTCATTAATTTTATAGAGGTTTTATGTAAAACATCTGAAAAAGAAAATGAAAAGGATATCAATTGTGATGCACTAATAATATTATTTAACGTAATATTATGAACGCTATTGTAAAAGACGCATGTATTTCGTTTTTATTAATTCATTTTAAAATATACGAATACTAACTTACTTTGAGCACAATTACACCACCTTTTACAAACACTCATACAGTTCTGTAAATCCTTATACGGTGGTAAAAAGCTTAATATGAATTCTAGCACTTCATCGGGGAGGTCTTCGATAGTTATTTGCAATGTTTGTTGCAATGTTTGATGTATAGTTTCCATATTTTAAAATTTAAATACTCTTAGTCGCCAAATTTAACCTTTCCATAGTTCCATTCCATCAGACGGAGAGTTTAGAGCAGAAAATCACATAAGGATACAACGTGTTGTTGTACGAAATTATTAGTTTCAGATTCAGCCTGTTTCTATTTTATCTATTTTTTTTAGTCCATAATGACATTAGTGACAATTGACATCTACTAACGACAAAAATCAAAACTTGACACTCACCACAGATAATAATATCAGCTCAATCTCTACTGTCTTTTCCACTACGTTGACATTGGCAGTATTACTGCGGGCATATACCAAAAGCCATAAACTTAATATAAATAAATAAATTTTAAAAACAAATAATAATATCAGCTGGTGTACAGTTTACTATTTTAACAAAAGAATAATATTTGGAATAAAAGTGTAAATTATAAGTTTTAGTACTTTAAGATATGAAGTTTTTCAAATATTTTTACAGGTTATCAAGATAACCAAGGCCAACCAAGAAGAAAAGAAAAGTCTTATATTTTTACTTTGTTTCTTAATTGTTGGTTATGTAAACGATTGCAAGCATAATCAAATAATAAAATAATTACCACGCAGAAAAATATTTCTGATCAGGAACAACATCAGTGTCAAATGTCAACACAGTTACTTAATGTCATTTCGTAACCGGGAATATTTAAGTTAATGTAGGAATTTTGTATTGTGACTATTATCAAAGCTAATATTGTCACCGAAACAACGAAAATGAGCTTTATGAAATAAATTTTTAATTGTGATACGAGTTCGCTGATATTAACCCATTTAAATTATTTATTCTAATTTATTTTTGACTTTGTGGCGTGTGACAGATAACCTAAGTGGATTTGATTTGTGATTAAAAACAGTGATTACAGGCGACTTTGTGAATATTTTTGAGTGAACTCAGTGCAAAATGCAACAGTTATTAAATGCTAGCCCATTTATAGATAAGTTAAAGAATTTTCAACAAGTGTTATCATGTAGAATACAGTTGACAACATCACAAAAGGTTAAATTTCCTTTTTATTTTATGCATTTTAATACTTAATAATTTGATTTTATCTTAAAATAATAACGAGACAATAATAACTAAAAGTTTTGCTTTTAGTTTCACTAAAAAGTAATTTTATAAGAGTCCTTCTCCAAAGATGAAAAAAAAATGAAATAAAAAAAATGTCAAATCAATTTGCTCATAGAGTAAATATTTTACTGCTGTTCTATAAAAATATAGTATTATTAATATGCTGTTATTATGAAAAATACAATTATAATTAATAATATTTTAACATTTAACTGGTAAGTTAATTGTTAAAATATATTTAATTTATGTAAATTTTTACAACTTCCTCATTAGTTTCTCTTTTTACAATTTAATTGATGCCTAGGTTATGCTATGGAGCTTAGGGGTGGTTGGCACAAGTGCAATGGTTGTCGGAATTCTTTCAAGATATCTTGCCAGAAGACGTGCTAAGCCAATATTTAATCCAAGGATTCAACGAGCAATTAATAAAAGGCTATCAAGGATGCGAAGTCCTAATGGAGGTACTGTTTTTATTTTCTTGTTACTTTATCTTCAAATATTAGATTCTTTATTTGCTATTATTGTTGTAGGTATGGGGTCTGTTGCAAGCAGTGGTGGGCGAAGTAGTCCTCTTGGATTCAGTGAGAGGCTCTCAATGGCATCTGGTTCAATTGGCTCCGGTGGTGATGCTGCATCTCTATCACCACAACAGCTGGGAGTTATGGGTGAGTTAATTTTTATTTTAGCGTATATCGCCATCTGTTGTTAAAAAGATATAAAGATATTTTAGGTATTACATAAGATTTTGTATAGGTATACAGGAATACTATGGTTAAAGTTTTATTTAAATTTTTACAGCGCCATCTCTTGATGAATAGCAAAACAGTTAAGACAAACAACTTTCATTAACATAGTTTTCCAAATACTTAATAGATGGCGCTTTAATTAAATTTTAAATAAATATCTAAAAGTATGTTATGAGAACTAACATTTCATTTTAAAACTAAAGGACTTCTATGAGTGTCTGTAAAAATGTACTACTAAAAATAAAGTTTCGCGATTCGTGTTCTCACGAAGAATCATGGTTTACAGGACTTTATTTGGAGATCACGATTTCAATTATATTTGATCGAGCGTGGTTATCTAAATATTTTTAAAGCAATTATTTTTTATTTAAAATGATTTTTGTATAAATACATGCATTTAACATTCAATGTTATTTTTATAATAAAATAATATGATTATGTTGACGTTTGTTGCGTTTCCCAGAGTAATGTCATGGTAATTTATAACCTAAACATTGACTACATTTGAGAGTTACAAAGGCATATAACATAAACATTTTAAATACTAGAATTCATTTAGCAATATTTCTTGGACGAGGTAACATTTAGCAATTTGATTGCATCGCTGCCTCGCTGTTAGGAATTTGTACACATGGATAATTGCAATCAGTTGGAATCTCGCCTTGAGACGTTATGTTATTAAAAAAGTCTTGTTTCATAATACTTACATAAATTACACTAAAGCGAAACCGCGAGGGACATCTAGCGTAATAAATAATTTTAATTGACGCATGCTGAGTAATATTTAAAGTAAGATGAACCGTTTTATTTGAATATCCATGAAGTAGTAAAAATTACAAAATTAAATCTAATTTCGATGCTTTAAAAGAAAGGTAAATAAAAAAAAATAGCAATATTATTGAACATTTTCTCCTTTTTTTACTTACAAAATAAATGTATTACAAATAAGCTTTAGATATTACACCTATTCTGGCTACCTTGGCCAGCATATCAGTCTGGCCATACAAAGAGGTAATGCTGCCAGTGTTTTGGGCACCTTGCCTCACTGTGACATCGATAGTTACTTAGGTTTAATATAGTTATTTTTAATTTCCTTTTCTTTTTATTTTTAATAGAATTATTTGTATGAATAGTATTAATTATTCTTCGAAATAAACAATTTTTAATCACATTTTATATACATTCTATCCGTCATATTACATTTTAGCAGAACAAATTTGATGTTTGTTTTTAAATTATCTTTTTGTGGTTGCACCTTAAAAAGATCAACGTAAGTAAAATGTTATTAAATAAAAATTCAACGTAAAAAGTAGCTTAATAGAAGTCAGCTAACGTTTATTAAGTAGAAAAAAAATTGGGCTCGTCCGGGATTTGAACCCGGGACCTCTCGCACCCAAAGCGAGAATCATACCCCTAGACCAACGAGCCATATTATATTGGTGCGAATAATACGATCTGGCTGGCCTTCGAATGTTATCAACTAATAAAATTATAAAGGCTCGAAAGGTTAGTATTCGATTCTAAGATTACATATTACTTTTAGCAGTAATTAATATTGACATTTTATATCACGAAACCGAAAAAAAATTATACCAGGAAACATTTAAAAGCAACATTTAAATAATCAATAGTTTAACGATTTGATAAAATAATACATTGAATACATTAAAATTGATTATCAAATGAAAAATTTTATCGGAGTATTCGATTCGTACATTAATCGTTGTTGTAAATTCTTAATATAGATACCTTAAAGATATTTATCAATTATCACATTATGTAAGTATTATGAAACAAGACTTTTTTAATAACATAACGTCTCAAGGCGAGATGTGGAATGTGTATATGTGGAAAAACGGTATCGTAATACGTCTTCCTTGTATTAACCTTCATCGTTGGTTACACTACCATCAAAGATAACTCGATCTTTTAACAAGCTTTACCTTTTTACGCCGCTTGCGATGATCTTACTTAAGCAATTAAGCAGCTATTACGACCTAAAAATAAACAATGTTTTTTCCTGCTAAAGTTTTTAGCTTGACAAAAAGCAAATATGACTAATTGTAAGATAAGAAAAGAAACTATTGTTTTATTAACAACGTTACCCGGTACTGACGCATATTTACATGGATACATCAATACTTATATCTTCTGTTTGTTTGAAAGCGCATATCATAGAGAGTTCGTCTAATTTGAAAAATTCTTTACGTGTTAGATAGCTTATGAAAATGCGAAATAGATAGAGCTAATATGCAAATTATTATGAAAGCAAATGTGAATGGTTTATTTGTTACGACTCAACTACTTAGGTAATCAATTATCATAAAATTTTACATATACGTGGTTAGGAATACAATAAAAAGTAAACTGCCCGCATACGTCAGGCATAACAAAATCAACATTAACGCGAGCAATGTCGCGGGAAAAAGCTAATATACAATAAATACGCAAACCTACTTTTATAGAGAGGAAGAATATTAATTCGAACAATAAAAGAAAAGCGATGTTTGATTAGCGAGCAGCGCCGAGCAGAGCGGCTTCAATCGAAAGAATGTCCAATTGACCTCATTCCTAACAACGGGCTTTTATTTAACAGTAAATTAAAAATAAAAATAAAATGATTATTTCGTCGTTATCTACAAGGCATAGTTTCAACAATAAACATTGTACAACTTACAGAGAGAGCCATAAAAATATTGTAGGCCGTTTTAGCTGAACGTGTGCCCATTAAACGCTGATGGGTACAGGTTTAATTGTTAACAGGATAGGTATTAATATTTGTGCAAATATTTGTGTCTAGGCCTCTCTCTGTGTTTAGTCTTGACATTTCGATTGTTGTCTTACACATCTAGTGATGATTATCACTCTTGAAGAATTTTTCCTTATTAAAAGGCCATTGGTTCAAGGGTTGCAAAGATCAAATATTAATAGCTTTTCATACGAACCGGACTAGAACAACTAACAATCTCTAAAAAAAATATACTAGAGAAGTAGATGTAGTACCTATGTATATGTTATAATATTGTTAAATAATAAAAAAATGGATTTTTTTTTATTTTTTATTTAATTTTTTTTTACTTGATTTATTTTTTCACCATACATACAATAATACCAATTATATATTAATTAGTTTTATTTTCGTATTTTTGCTTAGCTTTTATTTAACTTGTCCTGTTAGTAAGGGTAGTTGAATTTCAACCCAGTTCTCTCCTAACGCTTCAGATGTACTTTGTAATATTTTACTTTTTAACAATACAATATTGTGAGATCATAGAGCTGACCTGATGATGGAGCTTGAAGACAAAGCAAATCGTCAAGTATCTGTGCAACATAAATGATAAACCCGTCTCGTTTAGGCTCGTTGTATTAGACTTGAAACAATTTTACCTCTAATTCTAAGTGATGTCTAGAATTAAATGCTGAAAAATATTTCTAGTAATTTTATCAACAAGTTAAGCTGTATAAGATATGAACAGCACAGAAATCGTAAATTTGAATTTTTTACGATTATTTTATTCAAAACAACGATCGTCATAACAAGTAATTCTTGTATGGAGACCAGTGGTAGTAATAAAGCTTTAACGATAAAGAAATAGTCTTATTTATAAGATCATTTTAAATAATTACTACTACAACATTTTTTTATTAGGTGAATGGAAACATATCAACATTTGCAGAGACCGTGTACCTAGTATCATTAAAATAACTATTAAATACCATGTTTATAAAATTTGTTATTATTTTACCTTTTTTTTATTACAATTAGTAAATGAAGCATAATAAAACGTATTGTTTTAAATGGTACCGTTTATTTTATTAAAAGGTTTTTATTAAAGAAAAGATTTTTGTATTTTTTTTAATTCGATTTAAATTCTTATGTAAAAGGAATTGAAAATCGTTTAAAAGTCAACGATTCCCAAGAAGGTATACAAAGTTTACATTTTATTTTGTATGCGTTAACTTTAGCTGTGGAAATTACAATTCAAATTGTGTAAACACTTAGCAATTTCTCGCGATAAATAAGGTTTGTACGAACTAAAAATAGTTGACATTTTAAATTTAAATGAATTTAAATAAACAAATTATTTACCAAGCAGAAATAAATTTTATTTTTAACTGTCTACAATTATAAAGTTTTACGATGTTATTTTACTGGTTATTTGTAATGTGTTCCGCCTGGTTTGCATTGATCGGTTTCTTTATGTCTTACTAATTGTTAGATAGGAATCAATTTACTGTTAGTTGATAATGTTAGCCCACCTCCTGAACCATCATTAAGAGCTAAAACAAAAGTTGTTAACTTTAACGACGACTTTATGAGTTGTGAAGGTGTAAAATAACGAACAAACAACCACTATGTGATGTAATATTGGTTTATAGTAGCATTTTTATAAAGGTTACTCGCTTCCGCCCGCGACTTCGTTCGCGGAATAGTTACTTTGGGCTAATAATGCATTATTTTACAAATTTGGTTAGCATAAAAAAGGTTATAGGGAGCTAACCTTCAAAGATAGACATATGCTGTCGCGGATTTTTTTTTTAGAACTTTAAAAGGGACATGATTTTTGCACGCAGCGTAAGCTCTCTAAATAGGAAAATATCCCCCGATTTTGTAATTCTTTATTGGTGCTCGGCTCCTGTTGGTATTCGATTCGATAAATGAGCTATCTAACACTAAAATAATTTTTCAAATCGGACCAGTAGTTCCTGAGATTAGCGCGTTCAAGCAAACAGCCAAACAAACAAACTCTTCAGCTTTATAATATTAGTATAGATAAAATGAAAGAATCCTTAATAAGCTAGTCAAGAGCTAGCCGTAGAATAAAGAGGCTTTCTTTGTTATGCAATACGTATAAAAAAGGACTAAAAACATTACACCCCTTAAACATCATTTTTGTATATCCTCTGGTCGGTTATCTCACGGCGTTTCAAATGCGGGGGCGGGTTTACAGCGCAAAATACAGCCCTTCACATTCATATGTTTATATTTACGCTCATATATTTTTTACTTATATACCGTTTACTGGGAGTTGTTTATCTGACTTTTGAAAACATATAACATTTTATTTTTCTTTATTTTATCAGTTACAGACACTAAAACTGCGAAAAATTCGGTATAGACTTTTCCTTATACGACAAATAGAAATTCGTAGACGTAATTCTAAAATCTTAGACCGACAACAACCTAGTCTCCTTATCGTCGTGCGAATTAGACAAAGGCCTTATTGCCCGTGAAATGTTAAAATAGTATATTTTAAGACACCCCTGAGTGCACGTATCTGGAAAATCGCAGTGTTTCTATATCTGTGTATTCTAACTGGTGTAATGCCAGCGTCCATCTAAAGTTCATGGCACTGACATTTACAAGCGTAAAGTGGGGTGCGTCTGAACGTTCCACGGTCGGCAGTGAGATATTAAATAAATCATTTTAGTTCCATTTAGTGCGTTTACATAGTTCATCAATTGAGTATTCGTAATTAAAGAATTAAAATTACAATAACTATTACCAAATGATGGACTATTCATGGAAATAGTCTATAGTAATGGACAGTTTCCATATATTATATCCATATACAATATATGGAAATTGTCTATCATTTGGTAATATCAATATCGTAGTAACTGTGCAACAATGCGATAAATCAATGACTAGTAGGTATATGAACGGGGCAAAAGTATATAATATATTACTCAAGTTAAAGTAAGTTATATATAATTGTCTAAAAAATTATAAACTTTAAAGTACATACAAAAAACAAATTGTTTATAACAAATTATATATACAAGATATACAAACTTTTTAAAAGATTTTTAATCTTCATGGTACCTATATTTGTTTGCTTCGAATCTTGAATCATTTTTTTAACACTTTCAATTTAATAAAATTATCATGGAAATCTATGTACATATATACAATTATACATATATGGTTTTGGTTTTGAAGTCGGTGGCAATAAATAACACGTAAAATGGCTTACTTGCCACCGATTTCAAAAGTTTTATTGTTAATTATTAAGGAGTTACCTGGGTTTCAGCATCAGTTATGCTTTACCATACCAATGTCGACCATACAGTTTACAATACCTATGACGAGCATGAAATGCTTATGGAACTAATTGAAACACAACCCGTGAAATACCTATTTGGTATAAAACAGTTTTCATCATCAGTTCCATTTCATCAAATTTTGCTTTTCGAGAATAAATCCACGAGTTACTATAACATAAAAAAGAAAAGTTCCCTCTATTTCTCCAGGATCTCAGTTTTTAACCAAACGTATTGATTGTGGAACCAACTAGAAAGTATATTTACCCTTTTAAACTTCTTAACATTGGTCAACAATAGGCGGAGAAATCGCTGTATAAACGTAAAAAAATACATATAGAGGAACATATAAACTTCTCGTTTTTTGAAGTCGGCTAAAAAAATTGTTAATTTAATTTTAAATTCACATTTTTTTACTATGTACTACTATGATACTTTTGCAAAATTAACTAAATTATAACTTGTTCGAGTATATTTTTTATGTCAGTGGTTACCACTATTTAACTTAACATAATCATTTTATCTTTGGAACCCCCACCTCTTTTACGTAGTATTGTATACTATTTGATAACTACCGTAGTAAAAATCGCGTGTCGATGCCTTGTAGCTGTTATCTTTAATCCGTATATATAATTTGGTATAACGTTTAGGCTACTGCGCGAAAGATGGCGTTATAGCAACATTATTTCTTCAGCTAACATATGTTTTTTAAGAAACATTTTTTTTTAAAGCTTAATAATTTATCAATAATATTGAAATCTAAAATGAGTAGAGAGATAAAATTAAAAATATAAAAGTAATATAAATGTTACAATGTTTCAGTGATTTATTAAACTCAATTTCATTCAGTGTATCAAGTGGCTCGTTGGTCTAGGGGTATGATTTTCGCTTAGGGTGCGAGAGGTCCCGGGTTCAAATCCCGGACGAGCCCAATACTTGTTTTTGTTTTTATAAATGTGTTCAAAATCAAAATACTTAATTCTATTATTTATATAAATGTTCTACGCCACAATTTTATTATTTGTAGTAAGCATAAACAGTATATTAACTGTGTCAGAAAATAATTATGTAAATCTGTTTGATAAATACTTTTTTTTATTCATATTAAATGTACGTACGTTTTAGGAAAATACGTCGATGCAGTTACATTTTAATCATCAAGACATTGTAGTCTTTCTTTTTCTTCAAAAACAAAAACATTTTACTCAAACACGCCACTCAAATATTTCGAAGTTACTGTTAATTCAAAGTAATTCCTTACGCTTTACCAGTGCAGGGTTACTGATTTCTTTGACAGCAACCTTTGTAAATAGACGAGGGAACACTGAGGCCGGGCCCTTTCTCTGCGATCGTTTCCCCCGGCAGGTTGGGAATAATTAAAGAGCCTCCAGCCCTAGCTTTGCGCTAGCCCTAGCTCAAATGTCTCCACAAAGGGAACTGAATGCGCCGCGGGTGAAAAGGATTGCCCGCTATTTACACAGCGCTTTCCTTGCACGAATTCACATCTTGGAAATTTTTAAATCCTCGCAAACTGACGCGGAAGTTCCGAGGCGGGTTCCTGATTAAAAATGTTTTTCGTAAATATTTGTGTTTTGAACTCATGTTTATAATTTCGAGTTTACTTTTAGGTAGTATTATTACGTAAGTATTGAATTAATATTATAATATATTGTTTTTCCGACACAAAAAATATAATAAATTGCGTATACACATATAATAAACATTTATAACATACTTATTTATCCAAACGATTTCATATGCGTGGAATAATTATTTAAAGTGTCCTATTTCTTTAAGAATAGGTATCTACCTACTCCAGACATTTTTTTTTGCTATTTCTGCTTGTTAAAATTTTATTTTCGTGTCAATAAGTAGCGTATGTCTTTTCCAAGATCCAATGTATATGTACAAAAATTCATTAAAATGATTCAGAGGTTTTGGTGTGAAAAATTCAGACAATGGTACTTTTATATTTCTAACATTGTTAAGTATGAACGAACGTATATAGTATACCAAATGTACACTTACGGACATAACCAGTGTTTCTTGACGTATAAACCTGCAATTTAATATCAGACATACCTATACAAAATATATGCATGTGTATAAATAGGCATGTCTTTTTTTTCAAACAAAGGTTCTCGGAATCGTAAAGATTGTGAACATTTTTCCACTGCCGCCTGACACTTGACGACAGATATAAATAACCCCTCGGGAGACGATACATTTACTGTAGAGAATCTCATTACTACGAGTGCTGTACTTGCAGAGTCTGTTTAAATCTAATATCGGTTGATTTAACCGACTACATACTACAGCGAAATTTTAACATCATATCTTTTTTGGTTTTTACTCAAGGACAATTTATGTTGATTTGGTTAGGAATTTATCATATTCTTATATTGTCGCTATCTGAATAATTTATATTTGATAATTTACCATACCTACTATACTATACGTTTATATTCTTACATTAACTTATTATGAAATCTGTTACAATATAAAATTTTCTTAACGAAACATGTCTTTAAGAGTATAAGTACTATTAACGATTGCTGTATAATTGAGGCAAATAATAGCTATATTTTAATTTTTCAAAATGTAATTTTATAACAGAATTATTAAAACTAAAATTACTTGTTGAAATCATGTAGATACAAGGTTTTTAAAGCATCCGGGTTCGTCGTCTCTCTATGTCGCATAAAGAATACCAAATTATGACGACATTTTTCAAAACCTGGGATTATTTGGTAACGGTTAGTGATATAAGGAGCGAATTTTACCTGGCTTTTACCAAAACCATATTTGTATAATTGTATATATGTACATAGATTTCCATGATAATTTGATTAAATTGAAAGTGTTAAAAAAATGATTCAAGATTCGAAGCAAACAAATATAGGTACCATGAAGATTAAAAATCTTTTAAAAAGTTTGTATATCTTGTATATATAATTTGTTATAAACAATTTGTTTTTTGTATGTACTTTAAAGTTTATAATTTTTTAGACAATTATATATAACTTCCTTTAACTTGAGTAATATATTATATACTTTTGCCCCGTTCATATACCTACTAGTCATTGATTTATCGCATTGTTGCACAGTTACTACGATATTGATATTACCAAATGATAGACAATTTCCATATATTGTATATGGATATAATATATGGAAACTGTCCATTACTATAGACTATTTCCATGAATAGTCCATCATTTGGTAATAGTTATTGTAATTTTAATTCTTTAATTACGAATACTCAATTGATGAACTATGTAAACGCACTAAATGGAACTAAAATGATTTATTTAATATCTCACTGCCGACCGTGGAACGTTTCAGACGCACCCCACTTTACGCTTGTAAATGTCAGTGCCATGAACTTTAGATGGACGCTGGCATTACACCAGTTAGAATACACAGATATAGAAACACTGCGATTTTCCAGATACGTGCACTCAGGGGTGTCTTAAAATATACTATTTTAACATTTCACGGGCAATAAGGCCTTTGTCTAATTCGCACGACGATAAGGAGACTAGGTTGTTGTCGGTCTAAGATTTTAGAATTACGTCTACGAATTTCTATTTGTCGTATAAGGAAAAGTCTATACCGAATTTTTCGCAGTTTTAGTGTCTGTAACTGATAAAATAAAGAAAAATAAAATGTTATATGTTTTCAAAAGTCAGATAAACAACTCCCAGTAAACGGTATATAAGTAAAAAATATATGAGCGTAAATATAAACATATGAATGTGAAGGGCTGTATTTTGCGCTGTAAACCCGCCCCCGCATTTGAAACGCCGTGAGATAACCGACCAGAGGATATACAAAAATGATGTTTAAGGGGTGTAATATTTTTAGTCCTTTTTTATACGTATTGCATAACAAAGAAAGCCTCTTTATTCTACGGCTAGCTCTTGACTAGCTTATTAAGGATTCTTTCATTTTATCTATACTAATATTATAAAGCTGAAGAGTTTGTTTGTTTGGCTGTTTGCTTGAACGCGCTAATCTCAGGAACTACTGGTCCGATTTGAAAAATTATTTTAGTGTTAGATAGCTCATTTATCGAATCGAATACCAACAGGAGCCGAGCACCAATAAAGAATTACAAAATCGGGGGATATTTTCCTATTTAGAGAGCTTACGCTGCGTGCAAAAATCATGTCCCTTTTAAAGTTCTAAAAAAAAAATCCGCGACAGCATATGTCTATCTTTGAAGGTTAGCTCCCTATAACCTTTTTTATGCTAACCAAATTTGTAAAATAATGCATTATTAGCCCAAAGTAACTATTCCGCGAACGAAGTCGCGGGCGGAAGCGAGTAACCTTTATAAAAATGCTACTATAAACCAATATTACATCACATAGTGGTTGTTTGTTCGTTATTTTACACCTTCACACCTCATACAGTCGTCGTTAAAGTTAACAACTTTTGTTTTAGCTCTTAATGATGGTTCAGGAGGTGGGCTAACATTATCAACTAACAGTAAATTGATTCCTACCTGACAATTAGTAAGACATAAAGAAACCGATCAATGCAAACCAGGCGGAACACATTACAAATAACCAGTAAAATAACATCGTAAAACTTTATAATTGTAGACAGTTAAAAATAAAATTTATTTCTGCTTGGTAAATAATTTGTTTATTTGAATTCATTTAAATTTAAAATGTCAACTATTTTTAGTTCGTACAAAACTTATTTATCGCGAGAAATTGCTAAGTGTTTACACAATTTGAATTGTAATTTCCACAGCTAAAGTTAACGCATACAAAATAAAATGTAAACTTTGTATACCTTCTTGGGAATCGTTGACTTTTAAACGATTTTCAATTCCTTTTACATAAGAATTTAAATCGAATTAAAAAAAATACAAAAATCTTTTCTTTAATAAAAACCTTTTAATAAAATAAACGGTACCATTTAAAACAATACGTTTTATTATGCTTCATTTACTAATTGTAATAAAAAAAAGGTAAAATAATAACAAATTTTATAAACATGGTATTTAATAGTTATTTTAATGATACTAGGTACACGGTCTCTGCAAATGTTGATATGTTTCCATTCACCTAATAAAAAAATGTTGTAGTAGTAATTATTTAAAATGATCTTATAAATAAGACTATTTCTTTATCGTTAAAGCTTTATTACTAACGCTGGTCTCCATACAAGAATTACTTGTTATGACGTTCGTTGTTTTGAATAAAATAATCGTAAAAAATTCAAATTTACGATTTCTGTGCTGTTCATATCTTATACAGCTTAACTTGTTGATAAAATTACTAGAAATATTTTTCAGCATTTCATTCTAGACATCACTTAGAATTAGAGGTAAAATTGTTTCAAGTCTAATACAACGAGCCTAAACGAGACGGGTTTATCATTTATGTTGCATAAATACTTGACGATTTGCTTTGTCTTCAAGCTCCATCATCAGGTCAGCTCTATGATCTCACAATATTGTATTGTTAAAAAGTAAAATATTACAAAGTACATCTAGAGCGTTAGGTGAGAACTGGGTTGAAATTCAACTACCCTTACTAACAGGACAAGTTAAATAAAAGCTAAGCAAAAATACGAAAATAAAACTAATTAATATATAATTCAAGTAAAAAAAATTAAATTAAAAATAAAAAATTCCGTTTTTTTTTTATTATTTAACAATATTATAATATATACATAGGTACTACACCTACTTCTCTAGTATATTCTTTCTAGAGATTGTTTGTTGTTCTAGTCCGGTTCTTATGAAAAGCTATTAATATTTGATCTTTGCAACCCTTGAACCAATGGCCTTTTAATAAGGAAAAATTCTTCAAGAGTGATAATCATCACTAGATGTGTAAGACAACAATCGAAATGTCAAGACTAAACACAGAGAGAGGCCTAGACACAAATATTTTCACAAATATTAATACCTATCCTGTTAACAATTAAACCTGTACCCATCAGCGTTTAATGGGCACACGTTCAGCTAAAACGGCCTACAATATTTTTATGGCTCTCTCTGTAAGTTGTACAATGTTTATTGTTGAAACTATGCCTTGTAGATAACGACGAAATAATAATTTTATTTTTATTTTTAATGTACTGTTAAATAAAAGCCCGTTGTTAGGAATGAGGTCAATTGGACATTCTTTCGATTGAAGCCGCTCTGGTCGGCGCTGCTCGCTAATCAAACATCGCTTTTCTTTTATTGTTCGAATTAATATTCTTCCTCTCTATAAAAGTAGGTTTGCTGTGTATTTATTGTATATTAGCTTTTTCCCGCGACATTGCTCGCGTTAATGTTGATTTTGTTATGCCGGTATGCGGGCAGTTTACTTTTTATTGTATTCCTAACCACGTATATGTAAAATTTTATGATAATTGATTACCTAAGTAGTTGAGTTGTAACAAATAAACCATTCACATTTGCTTTCATAATAATTTGCATATTAGCTCTATTTCGCATTTTCATAAACTATCTAAAACATAAAGAATTTTTCAAATTAGACGAACTCTCTATGATATGCGCTTTCAAACAAACAGAAGATATAAGTATTGATGTATCCATGTAAATATGCGTCAGTACCGGGTAACGTTGTTAATAAAACAATAGTTTCTTTTCTTATCTTACAATTAGTCATATTTGCTTTTTGTCACGCTAAAAACTTTTAGCAGGAAAAAAGATTGTTTATTTTTAGGTCGTAATAGCTGCTTCCTTGCTTAAGTAAGATCATCGCAAGCGGCGTAAAAAGGTAAAGCTTGTTAAAAGATCGAGTTATCTTTGATGGCAGTTTAACCAACGATGAAGGTTAATACAAGGAAGACGTATTACGATACCGTTTTTCCACATACGCATGCAAAATGCGCATCATTTTTTTGCTAAAGCTATAAAATTATTCTAATTCTTTTACATTCGGTTTAACATATCCGTACTTCTGTTTCAATTGCAGTATTTTACCCAACCACGGCAAAGCCAAAGAGGGTAATGATTTTAAGTATGAATGTATGTATAGTTTATTTTTCTTTACTTGTTTTATTTTGTAACAAATCGCGGAACGATAATCACGTATTTTGGAACATTATTTTTCATTATAAAAAATGATTCAGTTCAATCATTCGATCGTTAACTTCCCATCTTTAAAAACTAACGTGTGATTAGAAGTACGCCATATTTGCCTGCCGAAGCCTGAATAAGCAAAGCAAAGAAAAATAGACTATATCATAACTGGACAAATCGTTAGAAGCGTTTGGATCGTTCGCTGGTTATAGACTAGGACATACTAAATCTAATGTGGTACCCTCTAGCGGGCATAAAGTAAAATTAAAGGAAGATAAATATACCGTGTTTGATATAGTGAAAAGGGCGTTGTTGGTAAAATTTAAAAATATATATATACATTTCTAGTATTCGCTTGTAACTTTGTCCGTATTCATTCGATAATTGCGATGTTTCCATCGTTTTCTACCGTAGTTGAATTTACGTTTTATAATTTTTCTTGTTATTAAATGTTATGTTAACCATAAAACAAGACTCGCTGTGTATAGTGTGCTTTCATAGGGACAGTTTAATAGATTTATTACGCACTAGCTGTGCCCGCGACTTCGTTCGCGTGGGTTACAGAATGCTTGGCATGTCTCCTGCAAAGCAAGGTTATAATAGTCTGCAGTGCTGCTCAAGAAAGGAGCTTTTTACTTTGAATCTGGGAACTTTCTGGTTGTATTTATAAGCAGACACTAACTCAGATATGGTATTCCTCCACGGTTTTCACTATAAATGTTGAAGAAAAGTTGTTTTGTGGTAGTCTTTAAAATTTCGACTGCAAAACAGTAATTTCCCACCTAGGTTCTCCTTGTATGATATATCGGGTGACTTTTTCTACTGGACTTAATAGGCCAAATCCGGAACTATAGGGAATCGCGAAAGATACTTAATGGAGTCTCGTGTCCGATTTTGAAAAATCTAAAACTACATCATAATTTTTTTTATTTCATGATTTTCCTGGCCAGAAATAGAACCCACTAATTAAAAAAAATACATTCTGTATTATTGCACCACCAAATAGTATCACTTGTCAAAGATCAACTTTTGGAAAGTAATAGTAAGCGGCAAATTAAAGGAAAAGGTTTTTTTTTTTACAAAATAACATTAAATCTATACATTAATTAAGTTAAGTATTCGATTCTACATAGACATAATCAAATATGTGGGTTAAATCATGGGTTCCGGTAAGTTTAGAAAAAAAATGTGCGTTATTTCGAATGATTTGTTTATAAATTGCATCAAAATGCTAGTCACCTACTAAAGTAAGGAAGAGTGTGAACAATACAATCGAAAATATATAAAATGAATTACTCACAGTAACTTCTTTTATATTTCTCTTTTTTTTCTATGTAAGTTATACAAAGTTGATAGAATGTCACGTTTGTTTTGGTCCCCGTCATCTACTCAGTTACCTAGGTAGGTTTAGATAATTCTTAAAAAGATGAATCAATTTGTTGAAAATCTACATTTCACTGGACTCGGCTATTGTACTCACCCGCTATTAGCGTTACAACATCCCGTTACTAAAGATTTAATTAATGTAAGAATTTGATAGAATTTTGTAAAAAAAATAGCCTTTTCTTTTTGTTGCAGTTTACTGTATAGTATTACCTCACTAAAGTTGATCTTTATAATGTATGAAGGTATCAGATGGTGCAATACTACAGAATGTTATTTTTTTGCAGAATCAACGTGTTCGTTTCTGGCTAGGAAAACTTATTTTTCAAAAAACTAATAATGCAGTTTTAGTTTTAATCAAAATCGGCTCTGTGACTTAAATTATTTTTCGCTTTTGCTTATAGTTTCGGTTTTGTTCTATCATATCCAGTAAAAAAATTACCCAGTAAATATATTATTTTTTAAAAAGATTCTATTAATATAATATATATCTTCCCTATTCGAATCAGATATTATTCACTATTTCATTGGTTTCAATATTGTTCCTTATAACATTGGCTTTCTGCTAGTGAAAGTTTCATCAAAATCGGTCCAGCTGTTTCAGATATTAGCCGAAACAAACTGAGTGACAGATAGACAGACAAAAATATTAAAATTGGTAATTTTGTTGTAAGTATCGTGTATACTTTCATATGCATTTATTTAAAATTACAAACAGACACATCAATTTTATTTATTTGTATAGATGTATACCTTCCCTTCTTAAATCGGAAAATGTTCACTATTTTATTCGTTTCTCCAATATTTTGTTATCGTGTAATTCTATTTTTTATTTATTGATTAAAATAAATATATTTTTTTAATATAAGTAGCCTAATTTAATCCTTATAATATTAGCTATAATGTTTTTAAGAACTTTTTAGACTTTGTGATTTTTGTGATTGTTTTCTTCCATTCCCACTCTCTTCTCTGGGCCTCACGTGATTAATGGACATCCTCTAACTGCGAGTGAAAGTCCCATCAAATTTGATTCAGCTGTTTCAGAGATTAGTCGTAAGAAACAGACTGACAGTACTTGATGTAAGTACTTTCATGCATTTAGTGAAAATCACAAAATAATGTTCGACGTGACCCCATAAGTTGACATATCTTTTTTAGCGGGTAAAAACGCACAGATAAACAGACAAACAGACAAAAATTCTAACAAATTTTGTTTTGGGTTCTATTGCGTAGGTAAAGGCCTCCAATAATTTTTTTTTCATATATCTTACATGTACAGACAGCGACCCGTCTGAATTTTTTTCATATATACATATAGATTTAAAAATATCTCAAATAGAAGTAGCCCCAAGTCACTCCTTATAACATTTTCTAACTGCAAAAAGTACCATCAGAACCGGTTAAGTCGTTTCAGAGATTAGTCGGAACAAACAGATAGACAGACAGACTGACAGACAAAATTTTTAAAAATGTATTTTTTTATGTAAGTACTGTATATACTTTCATGTATTTAGTTATAAACACAAAAAAATGTTCAACGTGATTCCTTAAATTGACATAACTTTTTTATTTATGGACCGATTGACATAAAACAAACCCTAAATGTTAAGTGAAGCTTACTACAATATATTAGTGAAAACCGCATCTAAATCGGATAAGCCGTTTCTGAGATTAGCGTGCACAAACGCACAGATAAACAGACAAACAGACAAACAGACAAACAGATAAGAATTCTAAAAATCATTGTTTTGGGTTCTATTGCGTTGGTATAGGCCCCCTATAATATTTTTTTTCATATATCTTCCATGTACAGACAGCGACCCGCTAGAATTTTATTATTAGTATAGATATAGAAGATATAGATAAAATACTTAAGGCGTGAACTCTACTTATAAATTTTGGCTTACAGACTTACTGATGGAGGATTTACTTAAATAATTTAGCGATGATTTGGACCTGAAAAAATTTGCGCATCTTGTCTTGACTTATTTATTCAAAATTAACAACTTTATATTACCTAGGCGCCTATACCCAGCTTACAGAGTTGTATATATTTAAAATTCAAAATATTTTTATTCAAAATAGGAGTTTAAATACACTTTTCCAATGTCAAGCTAATGAATCTACCACGATTTCGAAAAAGTTAAACCTCCGACCTTCTTCTTCTTGGAAGCGATCGCCTTATTCCCATAGTATGTCATCATCTACAAAATCTTTAATATCGTAATATCGTCTAGCAAACAAAGGTTTCTTTACAATCTTTTTGAACTATTTTATAGAAGAATTTTGAACGTTTTTTGCGATCCTGTTGTAAATCTTATACATCTCCCAACAAAAGAATTACTAACTCGACATAGTCGGGTAGTCGGGAAGCTAGTTTGTTCCTGTTCCTTGTATTGATTTCATAGATATCACATTTTTTACAAATATACCTGTTTCTATGTACATACGAGTACTAGGGATGTAACGGAGGTAGTTTTATCAGAACCAAAGGCGGAGTCGGAGCTTTTAAATTTGATTTACCGGAGTCGGAATCGGAATCAGAGGGATTCCTCGCACGACATGTATGAACCTGTTCATAACAATCGACACAAGCCGTCGGCGTGCCCACCGCTATGTTATACTTCGATCTCCGATTAAAACCTTCGATATAAAAGTGTCGGAGCTGAAGTCGGAACCGAGTGTAATAATAATCGGAAGTGCCGACTTAACGGAACTGGAGTCGAAGCTCCGTAACATCCCTAGTACATACATTACATTTTCAAAAATTAATTGAGAAGCAACAGTCAATATGTTGATTGTTTTAAATTTTTCTCTTAATGATTCTTCATGACCAAGTTTATAAATTTCGCAAGTAGGCCTTTTTTCCAGAACAATAATTGTATTAATATCGGCCGTATGACCCCACAGTAGTATGCCACAAGACATTATACTATGCTGTAGCTGAATAGCTGAAGTAAACCAGCGTTATTAGTTACCGAAGAAAGACTTACAAATGTAATTATCGATTATCTATATAAGGGATGATAAGAAATAATAATTTTTTTTTTATAATTACACTTTAATGATTGAAAACAAAACTTACATAGAACATCACAATTATGCTTCGCAAACAATCTTGATGATTAAGATTCATGTATATAATTTTCACAACGAGACACCTTCCATAAAGCGAATACTTAATTACATAAAACAGATTTATTTTTTATTTATATGTATATGTCGAATACTTGGAAACGTGACTTTTTATAGACTAATACATGATTATGTAATAAAAAAAATGTAAAAATAGATATAATGTATGCGGAACCGAGTCATCGTTACTTACATATCTGCAGGCAATCATGTGATACAAGCTTACGCGTCTGACATCTCTCTATATTTGGAATAATACATTTCAATGATAATTTGTAATAATTCTAATCTTATTCGATAATGTTACACTAGGTGGGATATTGATCTTTACAAATAACGTTAATAATGAGATTCGGAATTTGACATTAAAATAAATCACATAACAATATTTGTTTTACATTTCTATGGACACGTGATTTTGATTAACGACACTACGATGTACGAAACGTTACATTAAATAGACGTACATACATAATAATATTGACAGATTATGTAAGGGCAGATCCGCACTTGCGACTTCGTGAAGTAATTAGTGCGCACCCACCCTACACTTGTCCATATAAAAATATTCATTCTTTTCACTTCCACGATACACAGCTAAGCAACAAAAGACTTATAGTTACTTTAATTTGCTAATTGGTGTACGTTACTGATAAATCGCTCAACAGGAAGCTACTGTTTCATAAACGATTACTCTTAAAATTAGGTAGACTTTTAAAGAAATGTAACTTTGGTAATAACAAAGTTATAGTTTAAATATTTCTCAATAATACATGTACGGAACTTAAGTGTATATCTTTTAAATTAACCTAAAACAAATAAATTAAATATCTAACGCTAAAAGCTTTAAAATACGAATAATATCTCTCATTCTGGATTTTATAATTCTTGTCTTATGATAACTAAAAATAACAATAAAATAAAATTAAAAAGAGGTATTGAAGAGATATGTTGCTGACTAAATACTATTCAAATTAATCTTTCCGATATAATATTTGTCGTGGGATGTTTGAAGAGCAAAAAATAGAGTAAGAAAAAGCAGATCAAGAAATTATCATGTCTATATAAGAACGTTACATGTAGTTTTTTAAGCTAAGCAAGTTATGATAATTGGTGATTCGAAAAAAAAACTAAACATATATAACTTATAAGGTACATAATACTCTCGCCTCTAACAAAAAAAAGATTTATATTTATAATATTGTTAAATTATTTTGAAACGTCCTCTTGAATATATTACATTTAATTAGGTATTACTTAAATATTGGAGTTACATATTTGCGTTATTTTTAATAGCTTTTTCTTATGACAACTGAAGGTGTTTTACGCGGGTTGGTAACAGTGCTATATTTTACTTATATTCCAATCAACAAACCTAATTGATTCATCGCCCGTCATGAAGATCTGTTGCCGCTCTGCGACTTCCATATTCTTAACTATTTACAAAATCTATATACAATGAGATGTTAAAGGTCCTCAATTTATACAATTGGAATGGAAATATTTAACAGGAATGTCTTGTAAACAAAAACTTTTTTTTATTTACAAAATGCACCGAGATGGACTAGCCTACTCTCGGACGATAAACAACTGCATAAAGCTTAGTTGCCGCATATATAATAACGTCAAGCAACTATAATGTCGATGATATAATCTTTCTATTTACAAGGAAAGCTACATTTGTGGCAATAACTTATAGCAATAGAGTGAACAATGACACAAATAATGTTAGGAAAAGGACCCTGTCGCAGCTGGCGCCGTTGGGGTTGCTACCGAGACCTCCGACCACGGAACGGTTGATGTCTTCCTTCACGGGTGGCGCTTTCACCATGTCCTCGCCGCTGTCACCTAATATGTCGTTACTCTCCATTATCATACCTACATCGTTTCTCTCTACCGACGGCGGTGGGAGCTCCGGTGCTTGAGTGGTAGTCGTGGTAGTAGTCGTTGTAGTCGTAGTAGTAGTCGTAGTAGTCGGCACGAGCGTATTGTTAACGGTATAGTAAATTTCACCATAGATGGCTTCCACTTCCACCGTATTCTCGATTCGTTCTCCTCTCATTTGCCTGGATCGCGCATTATTATCCTTGTAGAAGGTTACCAGTTTTGCCGTGTACTGCACGTCACGATCTGTGTTATTACCTCTGAACGTAACATTGCAAGCCGTTCCTGGTTCAAGGTATTTTTCCAATTTATACAATTCCTTTCTCTCTTCAGAAAAGGGATTGGCCCATTCTATTTGTTGTAATAAACTACCGTCGCTCGTTTCAATAGTAGTATTCAATCCGATAGCGATGCCGTGACCGTGTCCCCAGGACAAGGTGTAATTGTATTTATATTCAATTTCTGTTGTGACTGTTGCAGCGACGTCGCCATCGTTTCTCAGAATTCGTTCCTCGTACACTTGAGGGTCAGATTGTCGTTCGTGCTGCGTTTCTAAGTCTAACTCGACATTTTCCAACTTGTAACTCAGTGGTTCAATTTCTACTAATATTTCCCCACTGTTCTCTTCTAATTCTTTATTTTGTTCGTCAAAAGTAATCAAAAATCCAACAGTACTTTCATAAATAATTCTGCCAATATTGTGTGAAAAGCCGTTTTCCGCCTTCATTCGGCCTATAAAAACAGAATCAACAGAAGAATCCACCACAACTGCACCGCTAGGTTTCGAGTTAAATTTATTCCACGTATTCCACATAATTAATGAAGCATTTTCCATATTTTCCAGCACTTCAAATACTTTATAGCTCTTGGTCCCCGACACTGCACAGGAAGTGTAGTCCGGTCTAAGCTGTCCCAATAGCATATCACCTTCGTGACGAGCTCTGCACAAGTATATAGGACCTAGAAATAAATTGAAAATCAATAACGGTAAAAATAAACACTTATCGAGTAAGTACACTTAATAAGGTAACAAGCATCTCATATTTTTATTGATTTAGGCAGTTACCTTGTTGAGAGTCTGCTCCTATGACGTTATATTCCATTGCTTCTTTCTTTAGATTAGCCCATGTGAGGGTGCTGGAGGTGATGACTTGTTTTAGCCTCGCATTGAAGAGACCCACGCCAGTATTAGCCAGGGTCCCCACAGCCAGCGTGGCCGTTAGCAACACCACCCACCACCCGCTAGTACAGTTTTTCGTCTTTTTCATTTTCGCACCTGTAATCAAAAGCTTATTTAAAATATATTTCAAAATGGTCTAAATATTATGTGATAGGTTAAATTGCGGCGCAGTTTTATTTTGCATTGAAATAAATTTTAAGCACTGCAGATACCAGCTCAGTCTTTTTGGCTTAAGGCCAAGGTGAACTTTGGTCCAATATCTGTAATCTATTTTTTGGGTAAAATATTGCAACATTAAAAATACTTAATTGCCAACTCGTTTATTTTATAATGCTATAAAAATATGTGTATGTTTAACATATTTTAATTAATAAAGAAAAAAATCTTAAGTAAAATATAAAATAATTATCTTGGTTGTTTTTTGCTTGTCTTGTCTGTGTATTTTGCATGTCATAAGACCTTCATATTTATGGTTTATCAAGTGATATAAATATCCTATCTTAACCTTTAAACATAATACTAATGAATATTTTCTATGTCTCGGCATGTAAGATTCAATAAAGGTGAAGTTAAGTGCCATACGAAGAGTAAGCGGATGTAGGTTAAAGTAAACAAGCTGTGGTACGATCGCTTTAAAACTCAATTTTCTCGACAAAGTTACCGAAGCAATTTTGGTTCTATGTAGGGGAGTCACACCGTACCTACAGATTGACAATTTAAGTGCTACGAGACAAAGTTTCAAAATGTAAACAAAACAAAATTGTTGACATTACAGCTAAAGTTACGAAACATTACGAGGAATACGACACAGGTGTAATCTTGCTGCAAATTACACATTCACATAAGTAAATAAGTTCAAAATGTTTTTTTTTTATTAATGTGGTGCGTGTTTGTTTCTATTTTGTACAAGCACAGTTGGACGCGTCACGCGTGGGGTGGACACGAAGACGCCATGTAAATCGATCGAATGCACCAAATAAACATATCTTTTTCAAGTTATTCTTCATGTTATCGTATACGAAATAGATGTACTATTACTATATTATCTTGAGACCTGTATTATCCAAAATATATTTACACAAGCAAAACCCCTACCAAGTATCGTTCGTTATCTACCCTATCGTGCTGCATCTAGCGTAAATCAAGAGGGTAAGATTTAGACTCGCATAAATATCTCGAAGTTAATAGAATGGACTTTCTCGGTCGGCGAAAAATCACGTTGTTCACTTTTTATTTCGTTTCGCTGTCGTCAAGCACGTTTTAAACTATCAAATCGATTTATGAATATTTAATATATTTTAATATGTATTTAGTTACGTATGCTCAACGCACACATTGAAAGTTATCTCATTTTAAAACAGGTTTAAAATAAAGCCTTTAATTTATTCTAAGTAATTCTACGTTTCAGGGTTACTTGATAATACCTTTTCAGAGGTCGTCAATGGTTGAACGATTAAAATAATAGTGACTGATATAAATAGGACATAGAAAGGTTTTAATAATATCTATCGATGTCTGGTCTTTAATAATATAACAGTAACCAGCTGTATCTCGCGGTATCATCCGTTTTCATTTGAGGATAAAATCAACTAAAATATAACGCAACGCACGCAACAGAAGTTCTCAAAATGTATAATTTTTCCCGTTTTTAAAACATTTATATTTATCGTAGTGTGATGTTATATAGCCTGTATATAGCCTTCCTCGATAATAAACCCAATACATAGATAATTTTTCAACGCGTTTTAACAACGCCTAAAAGCGTTCAACCAAACAAACTCTTCAGCTTTATAATATTAGTATACTAGATTAGACAAGGAAAAATTAAAAAATCTGAAGTAATCGGTAAATCTTAGTTATTAAAAATAATAAGTCATAGTTAATACCGTAGCCGGATTTAATTCAATTTATAAGTTCAATTGAGGATTGACACGGCCCATTTGCCGCGACACAAATCCTAACGCCCCATCCATTTGTTATACGATCAAGTTCGATCAAGTATTGATATATTGCGCCTGTGATAGCCATATGCAGTGGCGCGGGCTTATTAGCAGAACGAAGATACTAATCTAAACAAGCCACATACAAATTACACAGAGAGTGATTGTAATAGGATAAGACTTTTTTTACATTTATACGGCGAACGTATTAAAACCATAAACCATCAACAGTACGTAATAGTTAAATATTTACCATAACGCACTCATATTGATTTTTAGACATGACGTAATAAATCGGAAATTGATAGAGTAAATAAAAAACTATTGAACGTTTTTTATGCCGATATATCAACAAGCTAAGCTGCCTACGTTTTTTCTTTATTTTTATATATTTTAAAGATGTTCGATTGTATATAATACGTTATGGTCAGTCATATGTGATAAGTGTAAGTAAATAGTTTGTACTAATACAATAGTCATATCGACACATGATACAGTTAAAATCATTTTATTTAACAGTTAAATAACAGTTAGAAGAGGTCACGTGTGACTCAATCATAACGAGAAAGAAGAAAAACTTTTTATTAACAGTACATTAAGATGTGCCAAGCCAAAACAGTGACATCTTACTTATGTGCTCATCAAAGCGCCATAAAAATAGTTATTCTAAAACGTAGGTATGATGTTATGTATAATTTTTATAGTAAACGTATAATTTGAACGTTATAAAGGTTTGTTTGCAAAGTAAATAAACTTGATTATCCTTATTAGAACATGGAAGTTTGTAATAAAAATTACTTCAATGTCAAGGGTTATCTTGGCATTGAAATATAATGTGATGCGTTGTGGTATTCGCAGCGTAGGCGGACGCTGAGAGATACACGAAGGAAATTAATTAAAATTATGCCGTCGATATAACTCTGATAGGCGCCATTGTTAACGGTTAGGTCATCTTCGAGTATAGTTTGTATTATTTAATTCTATTAAAATAATATTAGTTTAAAACATGTTTATTGCAGGTGTTTAGTATCACATTTTAACTCTCGAACCAAAAAAGAGGGATTTTATAAGTGTGAAATGTGTATCTGCGTCTGTCTGTCCGTTTGTAGCATCGCAGCTCCCTAACGAATGGACCAACTTTCATGCGATTTTTTTTGTTTTAAAGCGGGTGTAATCGTTTGAAAGCTATCAGCTCTTTTCTAGTCATTAAAGGGAGCTGAGAAACTTCTACTGATCTAATCAACTCCAAATTTACTATACCATAAATGAGATTGAAATATCATATTTGCATAACCTTAACATAACATAACCAACTTACAACAGAAGAATCGTGTTAGCGGTCGTTGAATTGGCTTCAATGAATAGTTTCTCAATGGTTTATTAAATTTTTCAGTTATATATTTTAAATATTATTTATTCCAGTTAGTGTTCTGTGTCTGCATGTTAAGTGTGTTTAACAAAAGTATCTACTAATGAATTAATTTTGATAACGTTTTCACTAAAGAATTGCAGTGTGCAATATCCTCGATATCATAAAAAGCCCGGACGTAACATTACTCAAAATATATTTGATAGATTTTTTTCGATTCAATAATTTGCTTCCCGGACGCGATATGAATTATAATGTTTAGCAGTTACATCAAAGCAACATTCTGCATAATTACTATTATTAAATAGAAAATTATACTAGTTAATATATATGTATAAAGTTTAAAACGGACATTACTTATTCATAAAACTGACACAAAAAGTCCATAATGGATTTAGTTTCCGCAGCTAATCGTAAATTTGCTATGTGTCCTAATTACATTTATAAAATGTGGATATATTCTGTTGCTATAATTTCGTAATTAGCGAAAGGGAAAACGATTATTTCCACTTAGATTGCGTTGAAGATTTCAATTTCGAACACAATGCTCTCCGCCGCGATCCGCCTGCTTGTGTAACACCCGACGTGACGAGGGGAAACACCACTTCCAATAAAACAAGGAAATCTCTTGTTGCAGTCCTCCTCACTTGTTACGAACAATTGCCCGATCTACAGACCTATCTCTAGATATGCATATAAGGAGGCAATGAAGCTATTACGAAGACGCTTGCATCTAAGCTTGTGCACGTTTGAAGATAGAAATGATAAGCCAATATTATGAAACTAACGAGATATTTCGTAAAATTGAATAGATGAAATAAAATATATCTCATTATAAATGAAGTCGTAAAAAAATCTGACAAAATATCACATCAAAATCTTAGTATATGTAAGTCCTATTTTTTTTTCTTTTGTTTTATATCTTTAATGATGTACTAACATGTCTATGTCTTCAGAATCTATTATACAGGTTGTGAGAAACCTTTAGGTAAGTAAAGGAATGACAATGTGATTGACCACTTAATTGTGTATATTATGCATGAAGTAATTAATCAATGTAAAACCGTAACATTTATTATTGTTATGTCGCGGAAGTGCTTGATGTATTATAATAAATTGTCTTGAAAAAATGTGTCTGACTTATGTCGAACTGTAAGAATTTGTTAAAAATAGCCTTTTTCAACAATTGAATTAATAACAATTATTTACCATTAAGGAACTCTATTCTCCCGCTCGCCAATTTCTAATCAGTCCTTCATTAAATTTAAATAAGGGCCCCGAAATTTAGTATTACACTAAATATATAAATAGTAGTAAAATAATAACTATAAAACATAAATAGCGTATGACTAGTAACCTAAAATTGAGTGTATATCTACATATAATTTTTATAAATCTGTTAAGAGTTTACTTCAAACTTTGTTTTGCTTCATATTGCCCGTATTATGATGTTACAAGATGACATCATTGCATTTACTATTCCTTTTCAACTCAATAACATAACTCCTGTAGTAAACATTAGTACGTGGTCAGCCCGAGGCCATTTGAATTTACGATTATTTAAATATAATTACATAACTCCATAGCAACTTACTCGCGGTTCTATATTTCAATGTCATTAACAACCAGTCGACATTGGCGCATTTTGCAATAACGTAATTTAAACGCAAAAATATTTACAAACATAAAAACCTACAAAAATTTTATACATCTAAAAATTGATTATACAATCTTTTATATTTGAAGAATGTCAACTTATCGTAATAGCCTTCTTTAAGTGAAGTACTTACTACGAAAGCTCTCAAAGAGCCAACGGTGTAATAATGACAGATGCCTATGATTTATGTATCGTGAGTTGCTTGACATTGCGATACTCCGGCTCAGTAGTTGGAATTGTTATATTGCGGACCATTTATCATAAACGGGGTAAAATGGGACACAGAATTTACAACTGTTCATAAAGTTCCTTAGATTAATGATACTGAAAGTGAAAGAAACAAATTTTGGAAGGCGCGTTTTTAAAAACATAGTTTAGAATTTGTGTAGTCTTAATTCATCTATTTATTATATCTTTACAAAATGAGATTTAAAGCCATTTACATAATCCCAATGGAGAGATTTTTATGTTCTTGTGTATTTAAGTTTATCCCTTCACGCATACGAAAAAGACCCTTCCCCAAAGTGGTCTGCTTGCACAGTAATCGCATTATTTGTGTTGAAGCAATCAATACTGTACAGGATTACTGACGCCAGTTTAATACAGAATAAGCTTACATGCACCACATTGCTTTTATTTCCATAATCCTCTTTAAAATTAAATTTTCATATATAAATTGTAGAAATTGTTTTCCTTTAATTTAATCTTGGTAAGTTATAGATAATTGAAAGCCTTACAAGTCCTTAGCCTCACCGTCGACTGAATACCTAGAAAGTAACTTATCTTTGTTCCTTTTGCAAAGAGAAACAGCACTAAGCTTTTACTCCTTTATTCCATTAACGTCAGCTCTACAGGAATTGAAGGTGGCTTGGGTATTAAACTAATTAAATTCTACGCATACTGTAAACATTCTCCGCCCAGTGTTTCGTAATTGTTTTCATAAATATATGATGATGTGGGCGTAACGTTTTATGTATTCGAAAAATGGATAAATAAAATATAAAGTAGAAAATACATACTTCGAAAGAAAAGCCGTTTTTTAAATCGTGTATGATTTGATTGGGTACAATTGAACAAGATAGAATTCTTTATTATCTACTCATGTCAAGTCACGGCCAATTATCATATACTTTGATAGTAGCAGTGGCCGTGGAGGAGTTACTTGTTAATATTTAGCACTAAGAGATACACTTGTATAAACACCGAGGTACTAAGTATTTTGTTGATACGAATATTTTATCTCCAAACCTTACCTTAAAATTATTTTTATACACCTTCTCTTTTCTTCGAACTCGTAAATTATTAGAAGATTGATCTGTCGAAATTTCTCACAATTTGTCCGAGAACAATGAACACTGATTAGAAACTTCGTCGATACAGTTATGCTACTAATGGTTTCGTTATCAGATATTCAGTTCAATAGCTGATTAAATGAGTTCGGATTTCACTCTGACATACTTTTCCATACAAATGCAATATTAGCTTTCCAGCGTAACAGCAAATTGAACGTAAATGAAGACTTGTCAAGCATCGATTATTATTATGGTACATATTTATACCTATATATGTGTGTATGAAATAATATGGACAAAAGATCAAAGGACCATGATGTGATTATTTTAAATTCTTTATTTTACCGCAAAATTTAATTGAACGTTACGCGTTTCGTTGATCCGTTAGCTGTACTCAAAGAGAAGTGAACTATAAACGATATTTTAACTCGTGACAACTGACAATACACTGTCCCAATCTGCCGGTGAGTTTTTGCGGCAGTGTAAATTGCTCTCCCGGGCGGCGCCGCTTACTGGCTAACTGTCAATAAATCATACCGTATATTGTTCTCTTTATTATTGTTTGTGTCTGCTGCTGTACAATCGGGTACATTTACAGCAATAATATTGCGCGTTCGTTCATGATTTTAGGCAGCTTTAACATCAGCTACGTAATAATTGTAACAAATTTGTATATTTTCTAAAAGAAAAACATTTTTCTACATCTGTCTGTACGATTTGCTAAACTCTCTCTGATCTCATAAAATCCTAATATAAAATTATTGCTTATAAAATCGCAATGCAATAAAACGACAGTAGGTAGAAATAAACATAGACAATAAAGGTTGATTTGCAGTTATCTGGCGCCAATATGCTCCGAGTTAGTGACGTGGTCGGTCCTCGGTGTTGCGGGTTGTTGCGCGTACGCACTGGCGCATGAACCAGCTGATAGCGTGGGAATAACACTATGAAGAGTCATTTCATATCCAGTAGAATGCTGTGCTGTATGCTCTAGTAACAGTATTTCGCAATTATGATGCTATTGTTGAACATTCCTAATATTATAATCAATTTTCTTAAATCATGAAAACTGATCACTTATTAACAAAAACTGGGACAAAATAATAAAGTTTATTAAAGAAGAAATAACGTAAATATTGAAATAATGATCTGTTTGACATTGTTTACACGACTAACTGTTCTTTACACACAAAACGTAGCTTAGGGTAACCGCGACTGAGTCATTCATAACAGTCATACTCGTATCATTCTAAAGCTCTCAAAACAATAGGATGCGGGTTTGCCTCGCGTTGTCGGCGTAACTCGCGCTCTAGACGCACTCGACAACACAATTAAATGATCGCCCAATGTTAGCCAATTCAGACGTACTCTACTGCATGGCATAATTAAAATTAACTATGATCTCTTTAATATTTTCATATTTGAATTTATATATTCAGTTCATCTGTTCTTCGAAGTTGTATTATTACGAAGGTTTGATTTATCTATTAATGTTGCAGACTCTAATAGCTGGTTAGTAACCGTAAGTGTTGTAGACTAGCCGCTAGTCATCACGCAATGGTCTGCACGTGCCCTGAATAGCGATGTCAATATCCAATCCATTAGTGGAGGCGCCACTAGCATTAAAGTGCAACTCATACATATAGAAAGTATAGAAATGTTTACGGCGATTTTTCAAATATCTGATCAGAGTCAATTCACATCGACAAATATACTGCATTATTATTTGCAGTCGCGCTATCAACAACAATCAGCAATACGCGAAGCGTGACGGTGTCGGGAGATTTACAGGATAAAATGGTACATATTCAAACGAATACATTTCCGTTTTGAAAGCGTGACTAAAAATTTACATTGTATGATTTTTTAATGAATTTACGTTTATTATTATGGTCCGGGCTAGAATTGCTGTAATGTGTCGACGACCGCAATTCAATACAGATAAATGGCGACGGCTCATTTAAAGGCAAAATTAAATGATAAATCAACCTCGAGACTAATTACATTCAGAGATAATAAATCTTGTATCATTACATCGGTTCTAATGGTCAAGCAACATTAGACAGCATGTTATAGTTTAAGAAAATTAATATTTTATACGAACATGGATAAAGTTACTGGATTAAGCCTTAGAAATATTTTTTGCACACCTCTGATTAATTTGTTACTGTTTCAGATAAGAACGACTGTGACAGATAGGTTAGGTGTCTATTTTGTTTTTAAAATTTCAATTAATATTTTATATATCGACATAATATAATTTTATTTTATAATGTAGTATGTTATTTTTATCACATGACAATTTGATTGGCAATGTTATCTAAACACTGGAAAAATATTAGACTGTTGATCTTTACTCCCGCAGAGAATATTTGTGGCCGATCTAAAAACTGTCCGTTAATTAGCACTTTGGGCGATAAGCCCGATATGTATAAATGTAATTGCGCAAAACCATTTGACAAAAATGAAATGGGCCAAGATAATCGCAGTCTACTTTGATATAATCAGACTCATAATTTGGTGTGTAAGCATAAAAAATGGTGACGCAGTATGAATTACATAATAAAAGTGCACGTAAGGCGGATGCCGGAATGGAGGATGACAATCTGGCTCCCCACGATTTGCGACAACGAGCTGCAAGGTCGTCTGATTGTCGATAATAGTAGCACTTATGATACTGTCATACTGACGACAGCGACACGCTGGCCCAGTTATATAACACTATTTATTACAATTTTTCTACATTATCACCTTGGAACCGCGATGCGCGATAAATTAGTCCTGGCACTGACTGTGATGTTTTTTTCCATTCCAACGATATAAAATATTTAAATCTGTTATAATTATTTTGGTAGAACTCTTTTATTAGAACGAATTTGATGTCGATGGATGTATTCGATGGTGATATTGATAGAGAGTGAAGTTAAAAAACTTTTTATTATATGATTATTGTATTCGATGCGATATCCCACTTTCCTATTTTTTTAAACACCTATGATTTTATCATTAATATTTTATCCTTAATTTCAGTAATATTAATTTAAGATTCGAAAGAAGTTATTTATAATTGATAATTTTATTTCAATCACTTTTAACCACATGTACTTCAATGTTTTCGTTATTCGACGGTTACTATACATATTCAGTTTATACCAATATTTCTCAAGAATATTTTTGGCACAAGGAATACATATTATGAAGTGCATTCGTCAAATACTGACTTGTTTATTTCATCCTGTCTCTTAGCAGGATAACAGTGGGCACACGCTCCCGAACCAGTTGTGAAACAAACTATTTTTAGAGCAGTGATGACATCACTGAAGAATTCCATTGAATTGTTCAATTTGACGTTTTTTCTATGTTACGACTTGGTTCGATGCGTCGATTTCCCATCTATTAGCATTTCATCATGGTTCAACTACCTATTTATTAAGATTAATTTCAAATAAAACCATGCTGGCATAACTGTTTCAATATTAATTCTTTGTTGAGTTTTTAATAGATTTTACAAGAAACGGTATCAGACAAACAATTATAAAATGTAGGTACTATAAGCTGCTGCACTTTAACAGCATGCAATTACAGCTCCAATTAGTCATACTGTAGACTTGTCTATTTTAAACCTTGCAAATATATTGCCAATTAAGATAAACCTTTCTTTTTACATCAATTAAGCCGTTTTACATCCATCTGCCATATCCTATCTGAAAGCTGAGGACGTACTCGTAATATTCTATTATAACTGCGTTTGTGGTTAACCGTATGTAATGGAATGAAAACTGCCTCTGGTTACCGCAATTAATTAAGCAGATCAACTATAAACGGTTCTTCTTTAATATACACCGTAAAAGAGTTTCTAAATTGCGCTTAAAACAAACAGAAAAATTAGACATCAAATTTATTACTTTTCAAAACATTAATAGTAAGTAGGTTCATAAAATTGTTATGCGGATTTATCAAATGAGGTTAAATTTTCTATTGAGTTATGGAAAATTGCATGCGGTTTCACATCATATAAATATGGTTAAAACCTTGTTATTGGTTTAAATGCGTCACATTGCACCGTATGTGATAATGCAGTCGTTATGCAGCGGTGGTTTGGCCTTCGCCACGGCAACGGACCCATTGTGACTTGTTACAATGAACACTTAGAAACCAGATACCGGCGTCTTTGTATACCTCCAACGTCTCAACTTCTCCAATTTAATAAGTGTTCTCCGAGCGATCGATTGAAGCGCAGATACGATATCAACTTCACTCACACTCGATTCCCGTTATATTTCAATCGTAACTAATTAAATAAAACAGTCAAATTGCCTTACCATATCAATAAATAATCAAGATAACTAAAATATTAATTAGTCCGAGAATAAGCCCGCACGTTAGGAAATGTATTCAACTACTAATAATATCTATCTCGAAGTGAATTAGAGCGGCCTCAGTTCTCGATAGTGTTGATATTAGGTCGCATTTCAATTATGGAGACTTTTATTGACGTTTTATTTTTCCAATCCTTTGTTTCAGCGACGACGACAGTCGATGATAAGCTTCATCAAATATATATTAACGTTAACAGCATTTATGTGTGTTCAATACTGATTATAAAAAGTAAATATATACATATACATATATAAATAATATTATTTAAATACTTAGTAAATTTTGCGAATAATAGCCAAAACATTGCGGCTCACGTTACTGTCCTGCAAAATTGTTCAATTAACCACAAAAGCGCACATGGCTGTAGGGATTTCCAATAGGGGAATACGATCAAAACACACCACACACTGACAGGGTTCAAATAACTGAAGGGACATAATGTATTTGTATTTCAGACGAACCACAAAACGATTACGTCGTTCTACAAATAGGCCTAGTGGTGTATCTAGATTAACTATAAAATATGGTTTTATATTTCGTTTAGAGATTTTGATTTAAAACTTTGTTATTTATATGAACAAAGTATTATGTAGTTATTCTTAGTTATGAATTATGAAATGACACTTTTCAGAAAATTAAAATAAATTTAACCTGTTCTATTTTATTTATGTTTTATGTCTGTATACATAACTGGCCGCAAGATATTCATGAAATAAATTTGGAGGGTAAAATATTCATAATATCATCCGAAAACATAACGTACGTCATCTGAGTTAAGATAAGGTCTCGGTCGTCTCCGCCCTTCGAATCCCAAATTGCCCGACGTAATCTGCCGGCCCTTTGTCCAATGGAGTTATTATTACGGGTTACTGATTTGAAAAGCTTGTGAAAATATATTACATGGAAGATTTTTAATTTGTAATGCGTGCGATCAAAATAATTATTTTTTTATTATTATGACACAGAGTGAAAAAAATACTCAAAACTTTGTTTTAGATTCTATCTGGAAATATGCCGTAAATTCTCTAAATAATAAATTATGTATGATTTGTTCGGTTTCGGTTGTTGCGGGTAAATACATATATATGTAAGAAGCGTTATAAATGCGTCAGTACGGATCGAAAAGGCCGGGGGATGTAAACGACGTAGTTTCTTCAGTTGCCATGGAAACGCCCCGCACGTGGCTGTTTGCTTATGTTCAGTGGCTACGAATTAGTAAGACGTTTAAGGCTAATTTCTATATACTACTCAGCCCTTAAAAAATATATAGACGTACTATGTTTTAGTAATTACACTTAAAATTTTTGCTCTCAGACTTTCATAAATATTTATACTCGTAGTTTGTAATTGCTTTACACCTGAAATAATTTACTGACAGTGGCTTCATTTTTGACAGCAACATCTTTCGTAAGTTTACCTTAGTAAATTTTTTTAAATTTTATTTTTCGTTTATTGGCAATCCAACAGCGTTACAATAATGTTGTATATTAACAATATAGTTAACCAATAAGGCCAATCAAGGATTACACAGATTTACAGATTAATTAAAGCACACAATTAAGCAAAGCATAAAAGAAGAGAAAAAAGTAAAGCTATGTTATTAATTACGAATTACCAGTTTTAGCGTCATGTCAATTACATAGTAAAATTTTTAAATGTAATTCTCGCCTTAGAATTCGTTTACGAAATATTCTAAACAACTGCGTGATTACGTCACTATTTCATAGAGTACTCTCGTTACGAGGGTTTGATTGTGCGACCACTCCCTAGTTTTAATTGCATTTTATTTATTCAAAATCTCGGTTCCCTACAACATCACCTAACCAGCCCGGAGGGTCGCTTTACTTGCTCATTAGTTTATCCTCGTGTCTCGACTAAATTCAATTAGATTTTTTTACTAAAATCCATAACACAATCATTTTTAAGATTTTTTAAATACCACAAAATTAAAAACTAATAAATAAAATCTGAATTATATTAGAAGATTACTCATTAAGTTAGCTTTGGTTTTTACCTATAAAACGTACGATCTGACCCTTAATGTATGATAATTTATGGCGATATCGTTCCCTTCTCTCCATAGGAATTTATGTCAAGAGCAAACTTTAGCTTTCGCTGATGTCATACCTGCTGAGTAATAAAAACACCCCTCCCTTGGTCCTGTAATCGATATCGAGTACATTACGTATTTATTGCGAACAGGGTCCCGGAATTACTGGGCAAAATGTAAATGTGCCACAGTTCACCGACTCCTGGCTTCATTTCAAGATGTTCGATTTTATCTTGACTTTGGCGGATACTCTGTTAGGTAGTAACGCTACAATATTTAGAAAACTCGTAAATATGATTGACTTTTAGTATTGTCGAATACACATATCTCAGGATTTTTTTTACTGATGTAGATTTTGTTAAGACTTTTTCTTTAACCCCCGAGCCGACTTCCAAACACAAAAGCGTTTGAAAATGCAGTGTTATTGAAATCGATCCAGTCAGCATGTTCTAACAATTAGATTTCTTCGGCTAAATTTAATAAGTCGAAAATTTAGCTGGAATTATATTGAAACAGCGAATCGGCAGTAATAACGGTACGTTCCTCTAATATATCGCCAATAACTTTAGAAAGCCGACGCAGCTTTGTATAATACCAAACCCTTTCAAAGTCGGCGTTAATTACTGTCGCCTAACTTAACCCAAACAGACTGCTCTAATAAACACCGCAATATCTCACTAATTAACTTCCTAACTCCGTCGGAGTTACCGTCAACGAGTTGAAGTGTATAGCCACGAATACGTTTATTAAAATCATAACACCCGAACTCCGGAGGATAAATAAAAATAAACCATCGTAATGACTCTTCGTATTGTTATGTCTCCTTGCAAGTAAATAGAATATAGAATAGGTATACATCACATACAATAAACATTCATTTTAAATGAAAAAATCTTAACGCAGTATCTAAAAACAATATCTTCAAAATATCAGGCGGGAAATACACTTGTAAATTTTACTCTTTTGATTGATAAAAAAGTAACTCTGTATACTGGTAACAGCTACCTAGGAAAGTAAATTAATTTGTAATTCTCTCCTTAGGATGTGGTAACTTACGAAAGTTACAGACGATATAATATACATACAATTGAGATCAATGTATTGCGAGTCTCATCGCCCTGCGCAACTGTCATGTAACGTTATTTTAACTTAAAAACACATTTATAACTCGTGACTCATTCCTGTACTAGCTAAGGGAATAAAACACGTCTACTACTATGATCTCCACTTTTAATGACGTCACTTGCATTACAATGAGTCAACACGAACTGGGATGAATGAATCAATAAGGTTATACGTAATATTATAGTATTCGTGAGGTAAATTACACTCGAACTGAATTGAAAATTTGCAGAATGTTGTAGGCATATCGTTATGCTTTATTCGGTTGTGGTAGGTACCTATTTTGGAGCTCGTTTCAAAAATACGGTAAGAACAATTTAACGATAACGGCTTCGAGTCGTGAGGGCGGGTCGACGAACGCGGTTCATCGTGATGAGTCATCGGTCACCATCGCATCTTCAATGCTCAATATACTCGCAAATCTTGACTGGAAAGCGGTAAACAGATGAAATACAATTGAACAGACGACAACCAATTCTCGATCATAAAGATAAAAAAACTTAAGTCCTTATTTCCAGTTACCATTGAAGTTCGTCATTATCCGAAATGCATTAAACGTTCTTGAGATACTCAATTGACGTTTGAAAAGGTATTATTTAAAGCGCTTGAAACTATTATTAGTTGACAGCTTCGATAAGAGAACAATGCTTGTAAACGTATTCATTTATGGATAAAGTAACGACGGCTCGATGATGCGTTGTGCTCAAGCAGAAATACTGGATGATAATTTAATTGTAAACATTGCGTAAGGAATATTTACTTTATTGACGTATTACGTTAAATGACATCAATAGTTATGGCGTACTAAATAGTTTTTTTTTTATTTGTGAAGTAAATATTTACAATGATTCTTGTCTAATTTTTCTCTATGAAAGTTACTCCAGAATTACTAAACAAGTATATGCGTCAGTATTATTGGTTTTTAAATCTGTAGTAAATAATATACAATTAATATTAAATTGACGCCTAATTAAAACTTTTTGCTAAACATATTACTAATCAATCTTTTTTTCTGATACCCATTAAATCGTATACGTATATGACGTCACAGGGCGTTATATAAGGTCGGGGAAAAACAATCAATCATTTTAAAGTGTAAAGTAACTTTAGTTGTAACGTTATGTACTTATTACAATTTATAATTACTAGCACCAAGGTTACTTGTGCGAGTATCTATGTGAACGTTTTAAAAACTTTAACATTTTTTCGCATTTATCCTTTTATAGCACATCCATTAGATTTCAATTACGCTGATTGCATCAATTAAAATATACTAAGATTTTATATTGACTTAGTTGGACTCTATAACATTTTTATGTATTTTAAATTGAATTATAAAGTAAGTTTTGTAAAACGTGTAACTTGTGATTATGTTACTCGGATCCTTGTAAGAGATAAACTCGTACGTAATACTAATAAGAAATGGTTGACCGGTGAAGCATGGGCTAACGGGAGTCACACTCGGAGTGCATTCGTAATGCGATATGCCGAAATAATATTACTTGTAATTTCATATGTCGCCCCAAGATTTCCTTACATCCTATCGAAATAATTCTGCAACTATTTAATTAATATTCCAATTCAATCTTAACTATGAATGTTTTGTAATAGATACATTTTAAATTGTTAATAAATATTAGCATAGTACTACAGCAATAACAATAAAGAAGCAGAGTTTATTGCGGCGAACGTGGGTCGCATACGGCCTCATGAACTGCGAGTATACGTTTTACGATCATTGATATCCAAAAATAAATAATTTCACCTTTAATCTTTTATGTTACTGATAATTTTTAGAGATCGAATGCATTTGCTTGAGTATAACTATTCTTTTATCTTAAATTAAATCATTATATTTATTCCATTACAACATATATTACACAATATTTTAATGCTTTTTAAAAATAAATATCTTCTTCCCTTAAAAGTAAGCTAGGAAAAGTTCGTCTTCGTAAATCTAAAATTTCAAGCGAAAAGGAAGAAAACGTGCCTAAGACGGGTAAAATTTACGGTTGAGGAAGTTGCCTTCAACGCTTTTCTTATTACGGTAAACTTTTTGATTCCGCATCTAAAGCCAGGTGCGATGTTTGTGCTCGTCTGGTGGAAGTAAAGTACACTTTGCCCAAGTCAGTGCACGCGTACGACCCTTGCGGTAGCGTGCAAGTCAAGAGCTTGTTAAACTCAACACGTCTCCTGTTGAGATGTCGCAAGTTGCAACACTAGCGAGCTATTTGCCTGTTTAGACCCACCTCTACATCTCTTTGAATAAAAGTATACGAGTAAGTATAACCTATATAACTGTAAATGCTATTTGAACAGCCGATAGCGTTAGGTTTTTAATTGGAACAAAGTGAACTATTCGTATTCTTAATGTACTTTTCACTGGTCTTTTGTGAGTCAATGATAATATTATGTTACGGCGGTAAGAGTGAATTTAACTTTTTGAACAATTTAAGTAGCTATCAAGTGCATGGTACTTGTTCGGTTAACAAACATCTTAAAATCTGAGAAACCTGTCGTGATATGAGTGTTTTGGCATCTTGAGTGTTTGAAAGGTGTACAGAATAAACAGTATACTCAAAAATGAAGTAATTATAATATTTATACAGCTACTTTAAAACACTATTTATAAAATCAACTCACCTTTTCTTAATAGGCGATCTATAAAGAACGTGATTATTGAAGCATTAACTTTACCCTTCATTAGTATTTAGTAAAGCAAGTGGTACATTAAAAACTCAAAATAATTATATTTACATCGGTACGATCCAGTATTCAGCGGAGTGTAGAATTTTACCCGCTCATTTTCAATAATCTTCATTAACGATGACAGATATAAAACAGTACGTGCGATGTTCCCGAGCTCTGTCTAGAATAAACAATAAGCTTGTTCCTACCATTTAAAATCATGTCACGTTATTCCTAACTATATGCGCCTTATAAAGATTAGGTCTCGTTCAAATTATGTCGCCTTTTATAACAATGAAATATTATCTATTTACTAAAAAATTTTTTTATTAATTCAAATTTATAGTTGGTTGTTATTAAACTTAATTAAAACATCTAATAAAAACAAAACGATACGCAATTACATAAGTTAAAACCCTGTTAAGAATGTAATAAGTAATAAAAAAACCCTTTAAGTGCATAGAATCGATTAGCTCTGAGACGGACATTCGAAATAGAGCACCGTTATCCGAATGTACGGAGCTGAATTCCAGATGAGAATCGTGCGTTCAACCACAAACTAAGCTTTTGTCAGCTCCAACGAGCCGGCTAGCGCGGTTTACAAAGCGTCTTGCTCCACCACAATTTATAAAAGGCTATTATGGCATTCATAACAAACACTTAAGTGCTTGTTATTAATGTCATAATAGTGTAACGTTGAACAAAACTACAAAATATGACATAAGTTGTACCGATAAAGGAATTATAGAAATTATAACAGATAAAATAAAACACTATAATACAGCTATTAAAGTCCCGCTACTATGTGTGCGCTCTATTAAATGAAACTCTCAGTGCTTACCGTGAATAAGACTGTCTTTTGTATATTTCTAAGAAATTAAGACTAGTCTGGTAAAACGTAGCATCATAGGCCATTATATCGGCGGTTCACTCTATTCGAGACGTTTTAATAGTGGCATGTCAGTTCCCGGGAGTGTTATGGCTTATGGCTCGACGGCACAGTAACGGAAGAGCTCAGTGCTCGGTTCACAATTAGTGACTTGTCCCGTTACCAACGCATTGTCCGCTTCAATACTCTGCTAGTAATATTCCTTTGTGTACACCGAATGGAAGGTTCTTGGGTTATTATTTGGCGTGTAATGTTTCAACATTGTTCGTATAATAAAGTTATTTAATATTTTGCGCTGACGGAAATATTACTTCGTTAAGTTCGTTTGGAGTAATTAGCAAATTTTCGTGTTGACATTTTATGTACATTATTAAGTTAAAAACGGCTTAACGAAGCATCAATCTTCACTATGATGACCACTCTGTTGGCGCCGAAATTAATATTTCATTGTTCATTAACTATTTTGGGATATAATCAAAGATTTTTCCGGAGTGTTGATTACAGTGGTTGTAATTAAGTTAATGATAAATAATAACGGTTAACAAACGGTACGGTGCGAAAAGGAAACCTACCCACAGGAAGTGGATCACCATGAATTGCAATGGCTTCCGGATTTTTTATAGTGCCTTTATAAATATACCTTGTTGCAATTGTATCATTATAATAACTATAATCATTAGTTTTTTATCGTTGAAATATTCTTGTAATAATAAATTGCTGACATAATAGATAATTCTCTTTTTAAATTCTCATTTCGCGTCTGATTTATACAAAGCATATGGACCAATGTTAAAAATAACAAAGAGAGTTGAACAAAATAGAAAGCTCAATAGAGTCCGAGCGAGATAAAAATAGAAAGACAGGTTAAAACGAGGGAACAAAAGACAAGGAGAGAAAAGCGAAGGTTACTCGCTACGGCCCGGGCAGGTCCTTGATATCAACCTTTGGAATACGAAACGACCTTGAGCTAAAGAGGTTAAATAAGCCTCATTTGCAAGTAATAGAATCTTCATGTCATATTTCTATTGCCAATATTGGCCTTAACCCACGATATTGATCTAACCTTCTGATGGCGTCAGTAACTGGGAACTTTTATCATGAATATCACCATCACTTTACAAATATTGTGTAGTCAGTTGTTTGAGTTATTCCCTGCCATTTGTCACTGTCACATATCCAGTATCCATCATGAGTCGACACCCGAACGATCACCTGCCAACATTTGGAACGGAAGTCTAAGAAAACTATACTTGTAGGTGCACTCAATACCTTTACAAGAGACTAGGCCATTCTCCGCGTATAAGGAACTATAATCTTCGCTCGCATGCGTTGCATAGCCGTAACCAAATATCGCAGAAGGTGGGCGGCTTTCACTTAATTACTCAGGTCTTGTTTCAACTATCATCTAAGCAACACTACATAACTATATTATAGCATCATTCAGGAAATGGGATTATTTTTCGAGCGGATATTAAATTATAGCCGGTAAGAGTGGATATGGTGCGGGTTCTTTTGTGACAATGTTTAAATGTTGATTTGGATATCTATTATCGTCGCTAGGTTGACCATATCATGGGCTATAGTAACTTGATTATGTGTATGGGAATCTCTTCAATTTATATACGTATTAAGAGATTGCAGACCATTAACATAACTGATATTGTCGGCTACAGCAATTTAACATGATAATGGTTATCACAAGTATTAACTTAGTTAAACGGTTGAACGGACTTGAACACGTGGATGCGCACGCGCCGACAATAAGCGTAGGGGGACGTAGTTTGTTAGAGCTTCGGTGACATCGTACCTTTTTTATATTCTCGAATGTCTTACCGAACACCTGCTATAACCACCTGTGGCAATTCAGTAGCTCGGACGCAACGATAATGAAAAAAGGATTTCGAAATCAACCTCAAAATATTTGAGATACAGCACTTTAATATAAATTGCTGTTTATATTTTTTATTCACGCATAATATTATTCATAATTTATTTATTTTTATTTATCGCTCATGAATTTAATCGGAAAGAATATACAATTAAGAATGAAACACTATAGAAACTACTTTTAATTCAATTTCTTCACGTTCGTCGAGATGAACGCTTGTTGGTACGATGTGTGTAATTAATTTTATCAAGCTCCATCGAATGCTTTACCGGAACAGCTAAATAATAACTCGCCTTTAATACTTCGAAAATCTAATTAACGTCTTTCTCATAACATCTAATATCCCACGATTGCTGGTCCATCCGTCTAATTTGTTATCGGGAAAAGGAAATCATTAACGATTTTATTAATTACGTAAATAAAATGCATATACCTTACAACTAAGATGTAGTAAAACTATTCTCAATAATTATTTTTAGATTTACTTACGAAAATAAGAATTATTACAACATTATAGCAAGTGGGCAATATGTAGAGTTCGTTTTCTGATTGGATTTTACAAAGAGCCATATTTAATGTAGGGTTTCAAATTACAAAGCCAAAGCTCGCGGAATCGATTCGATTGTTTCGCTGACCATGAACTCAAACCACCTCTCTCCGCCTCTATTTCACGGAAATCTCTGAAACTGGCAAAAACAAGGCTCGTACCGATATAGCACCGAAAGCAATACGGCGTTGGAATAAATAATACATTTGTACATAGACACATAAATAGTATATGTTTATGCGTAATTGGTATACAAATTATTAAAAAATAATAGAATATATCTTAATCTGTCAATTTTTAATTAAAGCTACATTATATTTCATGTAAAAAAGACGTCTTGAAATAATTTAAATGAAACAGATTTCATTACATAAGTAGGTACATGCTAAATCTTTTCAGCTGTGGTTGTTCTTAATTAAATTTTCTACTTTACTGCCTCGTTTAATGCTGAAAATGTGGCTTCGTAAAATTGCTAATTTAGTTTACGACTGATGTTGTGTAATGAAGACCAAGTAGAAGACTACTTTCTATAAGATCAGACATTGGCAACGGTTATCTCCACCCGCAACAATAAGGTGTTTGGTATCTCAAAAGAAAAGAGCAGCTGCACACTGAACCCCTCTTTCAAATCATTGTTAGGCCAAGGGTCGTCTTATATGGGGAGCAATGGCCGAGTAACAAAAAAGCATAAAGGCCGGTATCCAGGTACCCGCGAACAAAAATCTATTGTGTTTTTTCTATTTATCGTCCGATTGGTTTTATAAGCATGCTCGATTTGATTTTCTTCGCCGGTGAGTACTGTGACGTGAAAGAAAAATAGCCCAAAAATAAGATAAGTTCTTATTATTACTGTTTCCGTTTTAACTACACCAAGGTTTTTTTTTCAATAAAACAATTTTTTTTCTTCTCAATCAGTAAAAATAAGTTGATAAAAAAAATGTACCATAATAATACCCGAATATCGTCAGAACTATTAATTTTATGGTACTATAAAAAATCGTTTGAGTTCCCACTTCTACATTGTTTTACAAGCGTTTTAATTGCGTACTTGTAAATATAAGGTATTAATTACATTCCATTCCATTCCATTCAGCCGAATGAAATGAACATGGATTGTGACTTACTATGTAAAAGTACCTGAGAGATATTATTATAATATTTAAAGATTTCGTTATCGATTACTATTTGACATATGTTTTATAAATAATGCCTACGTAGATTAAATGTAAGTTAGGATTTGAGATCATGTCAAGGCTAAAAATTAACGTCTAAGAAATATCGAAATAATATGTTTGTCTTTGTATTATAAACAATTCAAATAGTACTAGTCAGGATTCACATCTTGAATAATAAATACCATAATGCCTAGGATGTGAATAAAATAACTTTAGATAATTCAGATATTCATAATATAGTATGCAAGGCAAATGTTGAAACGTGTTTGAAATATCTCTAATATAACAAGGTGCGCAAAATGCTCGTTTGTAGCAGCTCCCTCGTACAGCTCCCCTTACTTAGCCGTCTGACGGACAGCCATTGGAAGTGCATTAAGCTATTAGTAAACAGTTAGTGTACAATCCGACGAACAAGAGAATATCCATTATCAACAAAATAAACACATCCATATTAACCACGATTCCCCATAAATACTAAAATATTTTCTATTATTATATGGTGTGACGTCGCTATTTTTAGGTCTTTTGTTATTTTAAAATTTGTAATTTGTAATTATAAGTGTATTTGTAATATGTTTATGTAATCTTTTCAAGTCGCCTTGATATAGCCTTTTAGTCAAGATCAGGGCCACGCGGTCAGCGTCCTAGTGTTTCTTGTTCAATGGTCACTTTGCTTGTGTAAACTAGTTTTTTTTTCGTTCTCGGTCGATGGCTATGATGATATCATTCCAAATATTAGATACCATAAATTAATGTCCTGCTTTACTCTTATTAAATATTTAAGTTGTTATTAAAGATAAATCAAGGCAATAATATTAATGAAATAAATCACATGTTTTTCAAATGCATTCGTTTTCATCAAAGTGTTTTGTCAATATTATTTGGTAATTCATATAAAATCTAATTTAATTGAATAATTGAAAAATCTGTAGAGAAGAAGACAATTTATAGTATTTAACACTAATAATCTCTATCTAACGTATTTGTAGAAACTGTGGTGGATGCTCGCGAGGCGGCATCGTCGCGCGGGCGCGTATCGATCGTGTTCGCCGCACCGCCGCGGCCTGCATACGAATACGAGAATCGTTCTTCGTTCAGCCAGTCCCTTATCAAACCACCAAAACGGGGTTAGACCCTAAGCCCTCGTTAGCGTCGTGACCTTGCTGATTGTTACATCAACATACCATTGTCCCACTAGCCATTATTCACGGTTATTACTCCCTTTCGCTATACAACCCTTTTGTCATAAAGAAATCTAAACCATCGATGTTATGGCACTCAGTGGACGTTGTATGAGGTAAATTGCGAAAGCTTTCCTCAATTTGTACGGGAACAAGGGACGCGACCTCATTCTATTAGAATTGCAAGAAGAACAATATTTTTGCCTAAATACCTACAGTCTACACGTTTTAATCAATTACTTACTAAGTGTAATGGATATACTAGTATCATTATCTTTTAAATTAAACTCATCAATTATTGAATGAAGTGCCTAAGAGCGTATTAATTAAAGTGTAGCGTACTAATAATATATACAGCTTACACTTATAAAAAACTATGAAATAAATGTTGTTTTTTCTTGATCACGAAGAAAATTAAATTGCCACTCATTTTAGATTTTTCTTGCGGATTTTTGTGAAACGTAATTATACTTTGAGGAGGGCGCTCCCTGAAAATTGGCGCAATTTTCCAGCCGACAAGGCCGCTTATTGCTTCGCGGAAATACTTTCATCATAACTGCCATGATCTAAGTAGGCTAAAATTCAATTAAAGCAATCTCGACGATAAATTTTTCAGTTTTTTAACAAAATGTTGTAGCATTTAATTTCTAGAAATATATTAGCACAGACATAGGTGAATGACCTAAGCTTGTTATCTAATTATTAGCTTCAAATGCATAGCGGTTAATCAATGGCGGAATAGGCTAATCAAAGGAACGGAAATTGATCACTAGTCATCGACGGCCTCTCTTTATTTGGTAATTTGCGACGTTCCAAAAATTCCAAATTACTGTTTTATTCCTATATTTTAGCATCCAGAACGAAACTAAAATCCAAACATAAATACTTAAATAGCAACTTGTTGCAGACGGCTTTCTAGAACGATTATATAGCAGCGTGACCTAGAAATGAACTAAGAACATACTCATTTGTAATAACTATCTCAAAATGTTTATATAATTAACAAACACTATTATTGTAATTCGACTAAGCACACTTCCTAATTCATGTGACATGAAGACTATGGTCTTGCAGATCAATACGTCGACGCCAAGTGGTCGGTGGCGCAACGACTTTGGCCGACCAACTTGAAATTCTCTAATCGAAGCTTTTGTATAAACTTAGCGGGATTTTTTGTCCTCACGAAATATAGCATGATCTGCCGATCGCGTGCAATAGTACAATTGCCAACCGTCAAGGTGTAAATTAAACTTATCTCAAGTAACTTAAAAGATAGTTAATTCATTATTTATGCCGAACGTAACCGGAAATTGGTCATTAAATGAGAAATGTGATTCATTGAAATATTTGTGAAGCTACGTCATATTATTCTTATGAATTCGACTTAATTCATTTTGTATCTCTCCTACCTATTGCTGCAAGAATCACAGTCGATAGTACGTGATTACATGTAATAATTCGATGGGCACGTGGATTTAACGCAGCTGCCGCTGACAATGCGATATCCGTAGTTTTTTTCGTTGGCAGATGTTGCGATTAAATTTGCACATTCAATGATTTTGCTTAAACTCTCCTTAGGCTTAATTTATTAATTTGTTATCACTTAACATTCGTTTTGATCGTTATCTTGTTTTAAATTTAAAATTTATTTGTAGATTGTACTAAAGTAAGTAACGGAATACCAGATAAACCGTGTCTTCCGTGACCGGATGAGCTCATAGGTAGGTCGCTGGTTGAGGGTTTGTCCCATTGCATAAGTCTTGTCGTCCAAACAACGTGCATGGACCGGTTTGTAAGAAACGTGTTAGGAGGTCCTTGTATTATTAAATGTTGCTCTAGTCTGCTGAACTCGCTGAGATATTTCTTATAATTACATCATAAAATAATTTTACTTTACATATTAACTCAGTGAACGCCGTCTATCTCGATAATCATAAACAAATCTATGATTTCAATGATGATTGTATATATTCTCTCTAATTTTATTAAGTCTACAAGTTTTACTTTCCTCACTAGACAACATATTATCCACTATGATTTTTAAATTATTTCTTATTGTCAATAACTGAATGCGTATATAATTAACATTAGATAAATTCAGAGTAATTTATTTAATTGATTTTTTGCTTATTAGATCGAACATTTCTGTTTTGTTCTTACCTGTTGTTGGAAAAGACCGGCGTCAATAAGCGCGGGATGAATAAAGAAGCCTTTAAGATTCACTAAATTCGTTTCTTTTTGAAAACGCACTATCACTGTAACCGTTGGAGCACTAGATAGTGTAGTTTCGAAGTAATCCACAGATGTAACGATGTGTCAGAACAAGTGAAATCGAATGATTAAACTCGGAGAGTATGTCGATAGGGCACCGCTGCAGTGCAGAGCCTTTGGTAGACTGGCGTGAGGCCGCTCGGTGCGGTATCGCGGATCGTAGATCGCTCAACTCGCGGCGAGCGGCGAAGCGACGCGACGATACCCCGCGCGCAGCGGTCGCCCTGCCACGGTCACCGTTCGGAACTCTCCCAAATAACCGTCGTTAATTTAAAACTTCCTTCCACGAAAATACGTATTTACAAAATTATATCATTTGAATACGTATATTAATGAATTATATGCTTTTCCTTAAAATCATTTCATTTAATATTGATCTTTTTAATCTAGTAAATTTTTCTTCAGTCTAAAAAATAATCAGCAATAATAATTAAAATAGTCATAACATAAATATAAACAGACTATTATTGATACATGTAACAGTCAGTTTATATTTCTAAATATAAATATATTATATAAAAAATAAGGAATATCATAAAAAGAAGTATAGGAAAACACAATCCATCCCTTATACTAAAGCGAAAAATAAAATAATTCGCTGATTTGTATCTTAGACACACAGATTAATTAACAATTTAATAACAACATATTTGTATATCATATGCAATATCGAGATTTAAATTAATTTTAAAATTTTAAGGTGCTGTTTATATTTGAATTTTATTACCTATAAGAATGAAGCGAGTATAGTGTTGAACCTATTTAAGTAATTTAAAAATATTTCTAAAAATTGAATTAGGTAGGTATAGTACATTTTTCTTTACTTGTTTCATTTGGTGACAATACTTTAAATGATAATAACGAATTTTCAAACATTCGGCATAATTTTTTTTTAATTATAAAAAACGATTAAGTTCTCAACTATAACTCTTATGTGTAAAAATAAGACGAGTAAAGAAAAATAGACTATATCTTTTTATTCTTATTTGGGTATACTTTATAAATAATTTAATTTCGTTTTACGTTTTAAAATATACCTAACCTAAGTTTTACTACATTTGAAACCTTTACGGTTGAATTTCCGGTTAAGTGTATTTTGTTACACGGTGATTCCAAGAGAAAAGCAAGGTGGTGGTTGAAAATTCGGGGTAGATGAATTAATTACGGGTAGCGGTAAGCTGACACCCGGCTGACTGCCCCGCCTTCCGCCACTAAATTAGCATGTGACGCGTATAACAATTAGAATGTCATATTTATTTAATTATTATTATTCATAAAGTTATAACGTTATTAGACTCGGTAGTGATTGTTTAATCTAAGGGTTTTATGTGTTAAATGTTTTACACATTTTGTTATCTATTGATGAATAAATTTATTAAAATTAAATGGATATTATAGATTATAATCTACTCTGTGAATTTATTATTAGTCCGAAAGGACGGTTACAAATAATTTATGAATGTTACTAATAGTTTTGTCAATCTATTGTACTTTAATCCGAACTTTATGATTTAGTACGTATTTTTGTTATTTCATCACGCTTATGTGAAAATATTTTGTTTGAATTCGGAATGGAGATAGCTTTATTTATAAGAATAGCGGGCTAACGAGCACGGGCACCTGGTGTTAAGCGATCACTGCCGATGGACGTTTGCAACACCAGAGGAGCTACAAAATTGTTACCAGTTTAAAAAGGTATAAGGGATGAAGTTAAATAGGAAATAAGTAAATAGAAAGAAAATGTAAAAAGAATGGAGAAGGAAGGTTTAATAATTAGGAGCGAGTTAGAAATAATAAAATATGCTATTTTGTGATCATTTTCTGTGAAAGTGTGGTATTGCCTCAGTCAAGCCAGCCCGCACACGATACGTATAGCCAGTGCGCTACGGCTAGATTGTACCACTAGGCTCGGCCACTATACTCACAAGATTATTTTTTATTTTGGGAGTGAAATCGCAGTCTGTAGCTAATATATCCCGAAACGAAACGATTTTCTTGAAGAAGTTTAAAGCCATGTGACAAAAAATCGTTTTAGTAAAGGTCCTTTGGTTTAGGAAATAGGAGCACTTTTAAGAAAATTATGAAAAATCACAACTTAAGTCAATTTTTTTAATGGCACGCCTGAATTTTTAATTTTTCTTAACTATTATTACTGCTTCTTGTAACTGATAACTTAGTAATTAAATCACTAAAGGTATTAGACTCCAATTCTTTCACGTAGGTGAGAGTTTTTGTTATTATACAACCATTATATTAGAAACACCATTATTAGATACAACAAATTAAACAAACTGGTTACTTATTATTGGGTATCTAAACATTATAATAAAGGACAAGAAAAATTGAGGTAGCCAAATCTAAATAAATTTTTCAAAATCATCATACCATTCTGGTTTATAATGTTTGGGATACATTAAACTACCTACTGAGGACCTAGACGAAGTTATTTATTGATTGACAAATTCGTTTGTAGGTATTATTTTTAATCATTCGATAATTGGATTACTCACTTAAATAAGTCAATTTATTCATTTTGGCTTATCTGAAAGTGAATTAGTCTGTTCGTTAATCGCTAGGTACCTATTGGTTTATAAAAGTCTATTAAAGTTATAACATCAATAAGTATTTACTTTCTTTGTAATTATTATTATATTATTTTTAACACAAATTAATCTCGATATTTATGTGTATATATACAAAAATGATAGGATTTTTATTGGAACCTTGTTTTTATCGTATTATATGTTCAGTTTTATAGTAAGTATACATCATCGAGATTCGTGAAAGTTTTGAGAATCTCATAAAACTATTATTGCATCTTTAGTTAATAATTGTACCATGCTAAATTTGAAAAAGGTACATCTAACACAAAAGCTACATTTTCTTTAACGTGTTGACAACTGTCTACCAGTCACTGTGTTACAATAGATTCAAATGTTTGAACCCGATTTGTTAAATTATATATGACGAGGCATCTGTGCTACTCAACGCTAGATGGCATTCTCACAAGGAATGTATTTAAAAATATAATTTTTTCTTATTAAATTAGAATATAAAATCAAAACCATAATAGGTTAGTATGATTTTAATGTCTATTCCTTAATTATACTAAATATATAATTTTAATTACAAAATATTAATTTTAAATAGCGACATCTATTATTATATTGCAAACATAAAATGGCGATAGGTTTTTTTTGAGATATATTTCGATGTCCATAGAGGGCGCCTTGTTTGTAACCAACATTGCCATTGGCTTGAATTATTTTTATGACATATCGAATATTCCAAACAAAATGTCATTACAATAGCGGTCGCCATTACATATCCCTTAGCAAATTTCGTATTCGTGAAAGAAATTGCTTGTGTCAAACAATTTCGCGCGGGATTTATGTTAATTTGAGTTTAGCAGTTAGTTATTTGCTACTCTTTTTTTAAAGGTAAGTTTTATAAATTTTAAAAGATTGCTAATATACATTTAAAAAACAAACAATCAATTTAACATTTTATTTATTGGATACATATTGTCTTTATTTATGTTTTCTTTCAGATGGCACCTCCTAGAAAGATAAGTAGGCGACAATTGGAAACATTGGTCGCTTATCTAGAAGAGCATAAAGATATATCAGGTGGCACGCCATTTACGCCGGCGGGCTATCACGCAGCTAAATTGGAGTGGATTATTATTGCAAAAAAGTTAAACGCAATCGAAAATGGTGCACAAAAGTCTCCTGAAGGATGGAAGAAGGTGCGCTTATATGATATAAAAGTTATAAACATAATAAAAAATTGTGAGTGAGGGTTGGCTTTAGCACACGGTTATGTAATTAGGGGGGTTGTTAGATGAAGAGGAGGGATATGGGGCTTATCCCCTATTCCTCAGTACTATTTGTACTACAAGGAGACTAACAGTTTTTGAGTAAAGTCAATTTTAACTTGTTTTGAGATTAGGTTGCAATTATGTATTTACCACATTAAAATGTTTAATTATGTTCTCCATTTATATACGAATTACGTAAAATTGTATTTACTGTTCTTAGGGTAAATTAAGAACAAAATCTTATTAGAACCATATCAACTAATTCGGACTCAACTTGGAATTGGTTGGTCCTATTCCTAAAATGATTCACTTGTCTGGAGGCATGAAGGAAGAGCCGCTTGCATTTTGTTGCTAAGACGGAGAGGCTACTCATCCCACCGAGCTGGAGACATTAAAAACCCTAGTTGCTATTAAAAAAACACTTATATTTTATCTAACCTAATCTTAAAAGTTCAGATCGATTTTCAAACCCAAAAACGATGATTTACTATGGAGTAAAAATGGTGTGTGATAATAGATGACTAGGGAAGTCTTTCCCAAAAACGTTTTTTTGATTTGAAATTGATGTTGGGAGATAGGGGAGAAGCCCCCCTTTCCCCTCCAACCCGTGTAATTTAACCGCCTGCTAAAGTTCAATATCATTATTAAGTCATGAATTTGAAATATTCTTTTTCTGCATAAATTGTGTAAATTAAATGCAATATATCATTTTATAGTATTGGTATGAATGGAGACACAAGTGTAGAAAAAAGGCAGCTAATATTCAAAATCAGATGAACTCTTCAGGTTGCCAGAAAGTAATGCTCAATGACATTGAAGTGAGAGCTTTGAATATTAATGGAAAAATGTGTCCGGACCCCGTCGTGCGCTCAACAAAAAAGCTAGAAATTTTCCTTTCAGAAGACTCTGACTCTGAACATCAATTAAAAATTGATGAAGATACAGAAGATGTGAAAATTCCTACTAAAACGCAATTAACAACAGGTAACTAACTAACTACTAACATTAAAAATAATTTATTACAGATAAAATAAATAGGTAAAATTGTATCATTATTATTTTAAAGATTTTCCTTTTGATATTGAAATTTTGAATGTTTACACATACAATACATAGGTATAAATTTTTTTGTATTAAAAATAAAAATATGTGGGGCCTAATGCAACTTTTTTGTAAGTGTAGAAAATTAAATATGAAAGAAAACAAATTAAAAAAAACTAATTGTGGATATAATTCACATGTATAATTTTTTTTTTTTTTCAGAAAAATTAAATCGCAGTGGTACTCCACCACCAGAGTGGGCAATAGACTTAGAAGACCGCAGGATAGCAGCGGAAGAACGAATAGCCAAGGCTCTTGAATCCATTGCGAGTATGATGCGGATGCAAGAAGACAGAAGAACCGTAATAGAAGAAAGAATAGCAGAATCACTGACAACTATCGCTGGGAACCTGCAAGAACTTAATTGTAGTGTAAATCAAAAGAATTTGCAGAATTTACAGCAAACAAACCTTGATCAAACAGAAACATCTTCAATGAAGGATGTTATATTTCTTTAGTACAAGAAAAAAGATTGAAAATTAATGCAAATGATAATGTGTATGGAAAAAACTAGGCAGATTTTTTATAGAAGTCATAACATTAAAGATTAATTAATCTGGTAAAGTTTCCATTTGGATGTGTGTATTAGATTTTTATTTTGATGGCATTATAAAATTTTGTATTTTTAGTTAGTTTAATTATTGTACATATATAATAGATTATGATTTTAGGTTCTTCTTCTTGCGTCTTTTTTCCTAGGCACTACAATTCTGTGGCTCTTGACCACTTCCACATTATATTGCCACTCGCTTCGATTATTTCCTTCCTCTTCCAGTTAGTAATCTTCCTTATGGGCCTCAGATCCTCAATACATACAATCAATCCACATCTTTCCACGCTTTGGGGCCTCTATTGTTGCAGCTTCCGGTTTGTCATGACTTTGAGTGTCCTATCTTCTGTCACCCTCACAATCTTTTTGGCCCATTTAAGTTGCTGTGATTTGTTGAATTTGACTAGTCTTAGGAGATCTTACATTTGGTGTATTTGATAATCAAGCTTATGATTCATTCTAGTACGAATCACACAGCTTTCACTCTTATAGGTCCAAAAATTTTCCTTGGCACCTCCTTTTCCTTCTGTTAAATATAGCAAATTTTTGTTGGTCCCCTACCGTGCATGCCCATATTTCACACAGTGACTGTTGGATGGGTGATTGTTTTATAGATAGACATTTTTGATTGTAGGTTGATAGTATCAAATAATCATAATAAAACTCATAATCCAATCATAATTTTAAAAGATAAGCATTTTTCTATACTTTAAAAAATCAGTATTATATCAGTAAATTACTGCTTTACCTTTTTTCTAGCGGAGCCCCCTGACACACTACCCAATTGTAGGACTAAATTTAATGTATCTTTACCAAAACCACAAAAATGGCCTTTAAAGACTTTGTCGATTCAGTGGAGACTTTATTATTTGAGTAATTATAGCATCAAATCAGTAAATCTTTGATAGCACCAGTAAAAAAATCGGTCTGAAAGATTTAAACTAATTTGCTTTGTAAAAATAAATTAATTTACTATTAAAAAAGATTTTTTTTAATCTAGGTATATAATGTATAATTTTGTTACCTTTTACTTGGATAATCACTGTCAAGTTATCAACTAAACTACAAAAAGTGCATACAATATTAATGTCTCCTGAATTTGGTATTTCATAAAAAAATCTGTGCTAATTGCATGTCTGGACTTTAAACTTCTGATTTCATTAGTTGAACTCATCCTGTGAGAGAGCTCCGCTAGACAGAAGGACGCCGGTTCACTTTGGTTTTATGATGAATTGTGTGTATTTTATAAATGTATACTGTAGTAGTGAGTAGACACAATTTTCTTTTTCACTACAACTATCATCCAAACAGCTAAAAATAGTTTTGTTTTATTATTACACATAAAAGAACTGAGGTATATAATGTATTCCTAAAACTGAAACAAATGTGTAGAATTATTAATAAAATAATAAATTTTTCAATAAATATATACTACGACAAAAAGTGTTTTCATTGTACATATAATTTTGACCTATAAAATCAGTAAAATTTAATGAAAATTACATCTTAAATTTTTTAAAAGCTAATAATACAAATTCTAAAAACCAATTTTAATACATAAACAGTACACGGATAAAATGATTTTATTCGGTATTGCTATTTATACTTACAAAATTCAAGAAAAAACAAACAGTACCGTTTAAAATACCCTCACATTAAAGTACCCATATGGATAAGAGAATCCTATAGACATAGCCACAGGCAACATCTGATCATGTTTTTCTTACAGGCATGGAGGCGCTAGAGACAAGTATCAACTATTGGGAAGATGCATTAGCTGCATTCTCAGTGGGCGCGCGTGGAGGCGTGTCTGGCACTCTCGCACTCACCTCGCCCGAGGAGGCTGAGTTCTGCAGGGAGATACAAGATCTCTTGCAAAATGCATATCTGTTGCAGGTACGTGAAAGAGTTTATTTCATCCGTCTCTTATTAGCAGTGGCTATATCTTCATATCATGCTTAAATTAAAATTGTCAAGCGTAAGTCCACTGTTGCTTATCGATCAGACCTCTGATCGCTCTTTTCGTGTTCTGTGCGGTTTTGTGTTCCGGATTACATCCTGGTGTTAAAGTTTTATGAGATAAGTTAATTTTATATATAAAAAAAAAAATAAAATAGATTTTTAAAAGGAGATAAATTTTAATAGGACGTTGTCTTTTTAATTACTTATACCATCTTTTTATTCGACTTAAAAAAAGTTGATTTAGGATTTCACCCGTATTATGTATGTACTTTTGTTGTTACCGATTTTATCAAAAAGTACTGATCTGAATTGGATTGGATTTTCGATATTTAGAAGCACATTTTTCAAGCAAGGTGTATAATGGTTTAGAATCGGATAAATATTTTCAGAGATATACAATTCCATTTATAGATACAACAACTCCGTTTGAAGGCAGTTCCTATTTTTCTACGAAAACAAATGTCTTATATAATCTTAACTGTTGCCTGTAGGAGAGGTGCGAGTTGCTGTTCCTGGACCAGCGGTCGGTTCTCTTCAGGTCGGAGAGCGGCGGGCCGGCGGGCGAGGGCTCGGGGGGGCGCCGCACGCGCCTGCTGTCCTCGCACACCGCGTCCGAGCACACGAGGAAGGAGCACCACTCCAGTGCCGAGTCGTTCGCCTCGGCTGAAGATCAGGTCAGTTGTATTCACGTCTACTATTGAAGAGTAATTTACTCAAAATACTACATTCTGTAGATTATGTAGTGTTAATAACTTAAACTGTCCTTTACATTGATGGAAATAGAAAGTAAACTTGTAGCTAAAGATAATAATTTGAAATGTCTTTTACCAAAATTATTTGCTGATTTTAATTTGAAATTATTATAATTGTTTAACAAAATCAGGTGGTTCGCTTTATTGTGTTTTTCATAAAACGTAATAACTTATTTAAGGTGGCAGACTTACGGGAATTTGACGATTTAGCGGAATCAGTAGCCGAAATAGAAAATTATGAATTATATCAAACGGCTGTTAAACAGCTAGAAGCTGGGATACCTTACAGGTGAGACGCTTTAATTTCAGGTAATAAATCTTTTTTTTTACAAATAAATTTTTAAGGACTGATTTATAATTTTTAATCGTTTCTATACTCATTTTCTCCTATTTTTTATTTTATCAATTGCTTTTCTTCTATTACGTCATACCTAATTAAATAGGGACACCAAGACCATAACCGCATGAATATTTTGAGTTTTCGACACAAGTTCGGAGCGGGCGTCTATCGGGATGGCCGCGCAGTGTAGTTGTTGTGCTCGCGGCAGGACGCTGCGCACGGAGGTGGTGGGGTGCGGGTCGGACGCAGAGTTCCTGTGCAAGCTGCAGTGCCTGCGCGCCGGCTTCGAGCGCGCGCTGCGCGACGACGGCGTGCGCGCGTGGCTCGTGGACGCCGGCCGCCAGGTGCTCACCGACCTGCTGCTCTTCGCGGACAAGGTGAGGCGCCCGCGCCGCAGTACTGTGCGAGCCACCCTTTCTGCTTGTGCATCGGTTCAAAGTTGCCGGAAAAATCAGCCATACTAAGTCCCATTTCAATGGGAATAAATAATTTAGTAATATAAGATTTGTACATTTTTCCAATCCATAAACAGTATTTAAGTAGTTGAAATCAATTCTCGAAGGTAAAAAAATAAATTAGTTAAATTGAGGAGTACCTAACTCTTTTTAACTACTATTAATTTTAATAAATATGTGTTTTAGGAACCAAAAGAATTTTTAGTCGCCTACGAAGAAATGGTCTCATGGACGAGCGATGTCGCTAATTGGTATACGATTGAAAACGAACTCAAGAGTAAGGGTGTTAAGGTGAGTGAAATAGTAAATTATTGTTAAATTGATAAAGCAATTACAAAGAATACAGTCCAGTCCTATTTTTGAAATTCGAACATAATTACTCCAAGCGGGGACCTTTGTAAAATGTGGGGATCGAGAATAAGGACAAAACTATACCTTACAACTTTTTGGATACTAGTTAAATAATAAACCATTGGTCTGGCGGTCTGTAACTTGACTATTTTTTATCACACATATTTGTTCACCTGGAACAGAGGAGCCTAGCTCTAGGCGAACGAATGAATAAAATATACTTTATTGTACACTAAAAATACAAAAATATATCACATGAGACAAATTACACAGTATACAATCGACCTTATGGCTAAAAGAGCAGTCTGTTCAAATACAGGTGGTGTCGTTCTACGACGTGGTGCTGGACTACATCCTGCTGGACGCGTTCGAGGACCTCGCGGCGCCGCCCGCCTCCGTGCTCGCCGTCGTGCGCAACCGCTGGCTGTCCGACGGGTTCAAGGAGAGCGTGAGTCCCGCGTCATAACTTTTGCTCTCAGACTTTCATAAAGGTTTACACAAGCTGTACGTCATTGCTTTACGCCTGAAAGAGGATACTGTCAGGGCCTTTATTTTTGACAGCCACTCTCGAGGGCAAAACATACAAATGTCAGGCCTTAGGCTTTTTTTACATGACGAAACTAGTGGTATGAAACTGACTATATAACCTTAATTTCACTAATCAATTTCACGTGTATACATCAACTTTTAAATATGTATATGTTATATATGTCATGTATTCGTTTATATGTCATGAATTAATGTTGATGTTTACGGGTCAAATAATTAATTTAATACCACAAATTTCCTAATGTAAATTAAGCCTTATAGTTTGGGTTCTTGAATGTATCTAGTAAGTTTATATAAATAATATATTTATTTAAAGGCATTTTCGTAATTTACCCTAAACAGAAGGTGGGCACGTACTGAGAATGTTATAAGACTAACTGATAGATTAGAGAGTTCCATAGATAATACAATAAAGATCCATAATTTCAACTATCACACGACATATTAAATATTTTATTTTTATTATTATAATAACTTTAAAACTTTTGTTAAGACATATTAATTATTTTTACAGGCTCTGACGACAGCCGTTTGGTCCGTGATAAAAGCAAAGAGACGATATCTGCAGTACCCGGACGGCTTCATGGCGCACTTTTACTCTATATCGGAGCACTTACTACCCGTGCTAGTCTGGGGTTTCCTCGGCCCTCGCGAGCGACTAAAGGTCGTTTGCGAAACGTTCCAAGCGGAAATAGTAGGGTTCATAACGGATTTATTCAGCTTCCAGAAGTGTAGATACACGACGGTGGAAGACCTGGCGGTGGACATCATGCAGCACGCGCGGACCAGAGCCGCCAACATCACGGACGCACTCGCTGAACGAAACTGAACGCTTAGGATAATAATATAAGAATTTGGAGATGATAAACCGGTAAAATAATTAGATTCGTGCACCACGGGGCCCGTACCATAGACAACCGACTGACTGAGGATGTCTGCCGTAATGATCCAGATTGTCGGCATACTTCAACCGGATACCTTTCATGGCTCAAAAAAATATATTTCGATAGTCCTATAAAAATAGGACAGACAAGCTAATTGCAGTTAGCACCTTTTTGGTACGGAACTCTAAAATGAAATATTTGCATAATTAGGCATTCTGTTAACGCTTAAGATCGAATGAATGAATTATATTCATCATTGCAGATAATCAAAAACATATGGTTGCTGACATTCTTAGCATCTTCCAATACTGCTGTGTTACGATTATTTAGGATTCTAAAATAAAAACAGTTTACAATTTAATAATGGGAGGCTTCATTAGAAGTGTTTGGTGAATAGTGTGTATATCACATATTTCGCAGCGACGTTTCTGGTATTTGCTTAAAAATAAGACAATAGATAGATTTATATTAATTGCAATAAAGTGACATTCCTGATGCAATTAATGAATAATGTTTAAGATTCCTTCATACCTATATAAACAAATTGCACGAATGACGTAATATGAATGTGACTCAATAATTTTTATTGCATTTATTTGTAAGATAAAGTGTCTGTCACCTTCTGTCGTTTATATCACGAATTATACTAATAATATTCGAATATCGTTAGTAAGGATACCTTTTAAAAGTAATAATTAGAATAATTGGGCGTTATAAAAGTAATAAAACTGCCAAAAATCACAAGTAACAATTCTGTGCCATGTGTAAAAAATATATAATCGCTAACAATGAAGAACAAATGATTATAATTGACATTTGTAAAATGTATAAATTGTCCATTAGATGTTTACGTAATCACAGATTTATCTAAATATCATAATTTCTCGAGGCGTTTACACGACTGGTGTATTTTCTGCACATAAAAATGTATTCGTACGCTCGAATACTCCCTTTCGTATAATCGAGAGCCCGAATCATTCGATCCAAATTGAAACTATAGGCTCGCATTAGGCGTGTCAAAGTACCAACGTATACTGAAAATACGCCCGTTGTGTAAGAGCCCTAATTAATGCCTAGCATATTCGGTGCCACTTGCTTTATAGTATAGTATAGTACACTCATCCCAACAGGCTGTGCGAACACAATTCTTCTCGAAGTATGACGGAATACAAATATTTGAAATCAGGCCTATATTGTTTTATGTAACAAGAAAATCACTATTTTTAAGTAAAAAAATACTTTTGAATCCCACGTTTGTCAAATGTGGAACAGCCTTTTGAGAATAGGCTGTGACAAACGAACATCGTGGTGATCCATAAGGGTTATTTTTTTAAGCAAAATACACCTCGAAATTAATAAAAGAAAAATTGTATCTAATGTTCTGCGTTCAACATTTTAATAATATAGCGAATAACTTGTACACAAGTAAATGATCAAATGTGATGTTCCAATCATCTTTCTTTGATAGGTACATATTCTACTAATATTATAAATCTGAAAGTTTGTAAGGATGTAAGTATAGATGTCTGTTCCATTTTCACTTTAAACTACTGCATTGAAAAATACATTAAGATGCTCGGGTAGCTGTTAGTCTATAAATCTAGTGTATCGATCTTGCATTTCTCTTTATATGTAACAGTTCGCACAGTCTCTATGCCTCTTGAGCTGTAAATTACTTTGAACGTAGTTGGGAATTGTTTGTAATATATGAATGTTCATTCTACTGAGCTACGGTAATACTTTTATGTTGTACAGCCTAGAATTGTTCTATTTTGTAAATATATTTATCAATACCATATAAGGTTTTATTTATTAATCACCAACAAAAAAAGAGCAATATTCAAATATATAATAATGACTTATCTATTGGGTGTAATATTAACACCCTATACAGGAAAAAGGCAAGGAATAAAACACCCGGTTATTAGAAAATTTAGTATATATCATAAATTTTCACAATATAGCCTTGCTTTTACTTTGGACGTTGAACAAAAAAATGTGTAAACAAATTAAATTTAACGATAATAATACCAATGAGCACCAAATGATTATTTTTCCCTCATGAATATCATTCATAAACGTGTATATGAAAAAAAAATATTGCATTTTGCTCTAATAATAAAGTGCATAATATCTACCCGTGTGTGCAGGATAGTAACATTAACGAGAAATTTTAAATTTACATTATATGTAATAATATATAAAAATATTTAACCCAAGTGGTTTATCGTATGTATAAATGTATACAATTGCCGAAAGGTTTAGTATATTAAGACAAAATATGTTTGTATAACTTTAAAATATCTCAATCAAAGCTAAAGAGTAATAATTTTATAACAGTCTTACAGTAACACGTAATAGATATTCTGTTATATTAAGGTTTTCAAGATACTCTATATAAATAAATAAAAAGAGGAAGCCTGACAACAACGTTAGTACAATATACTTTTTTATAATATAACAATAATTACTTATAATTTATTTGGTTTAGTGCACAGCGATTTAAAAATAAACTAATAATAATAACAACGTAAATAAAAAATTTACATCAGTTAATATATTTTTTTGTTATTTTTTTTAATAAACTCTAGTTTGCCAGGCTTCCTCGGAAACATAAAAGCTTAGACATAGTGAGAATCGACACCTTCCCCACAGGACTAGACACTAGATACAAATCTGAATATGAGTATACAAACACACAAAGAAATGCATGCATTCTTCTTAAAATAAATGGAATCACTCTGTGACATTCGAAACTAACTGTTCCTTTAGTCAATATATACAATAAAGTTAACTAACTCGGGACACTCAAATGGATCTCAGGAAAATTGCGATTTCTCGTCTAGACCGTTCTATTGGGGGTGTATAATATAAAAGAGAAACAAATATTAAGAATCTGTTAAGAGATCATTCGCGGCAGACTAAGCTATCTAAAATCTGTCTTTAAAAGGAATTTATATTCGAAAATATCTATCACAATTTTCATCAATTAGATCCACACTCAGTTTCGAGAGTATATATTCGTTAAAAATCACGGTATGACATACCGATATTAAATAAATAAATATTTTGGTGAGCTAATACTTTTAGTAGGTAATAAGTCCGCTAAATTAGTCACATTACGTACAAGCAAAAATAAAAAGGTCAATAGAGACGGACGGTTGAAGCGACAAGAAAATTCAGACCTAATAATACAAAATATAGACGTACTCGCGCAGAAAGCGTCTACTGCCGAGCCTCGAACGAGTACGTCAAACAGCTGCGCTAAGGAACTACGGGAGTGGAGATGCCGATCGCGCGGTGATGAGTCGCCCGTCAGTTTCGGTTGTATCGTGCTGGAGTGCTGTGAAGCTGTCGTGCGTGCGGGCGGGTGCGGGCGGGTGCGGGCGAGTGCGGGCGGGTGCGGGCGCGTGCGGGCGGCGCGTCACTCGGGCTCGGGCGAGTCGGGCGCGTCGAGGGCGACGGTGACGCCGCCGGCGGAGCGCACCTTCTTCAAGTAGCTGACGCTATCGAACTCCAGGCAACTCTGTAGACACCAATAACGCTGTTAGCGCTCCTCTTCCTTCCTCGCCGTTTTCTTATGTGTATACTTTTCAAATATCAAGTAATCTAGGTCGCTGTCGAGGTTTATTCGATGACAAAATTATTTTTAATTACTCAATGAATGCAACTTCCAGTAGCTTTAATGTATAAAAATTAAAAGTGAAACTTTTTATCCACAACTTTAAACATATGTACAATATGTATTCGTTACAATTGTCAATGTTGTATAAAAAGTATATCGATATAGATTTGTAGCTATCATTGAAATCACGTGGAATAAGTTCCTCTTTATAATTTATGTTTACTTTTGACAGATTGAATAAAATTAACATTTAATATAATTGTATAAATTTTAGAAACATCCAAAACACCAGAAAAATATAAAATATGTCAATGAAAGCATCACAATAAGTTAGTATTAGTGATAATAAGCGCAGGGTGCTGTTCATTTTATTAGTGGGATTGAAAGCGGAAATTAAGCAAAGACAGATTACGTTTCTCATATTTATTAAAAATCAGAAAATGACAATGAGAATAAACACTGGTAATTTTATTGCAACGCCAACACACGAACGTAAAACATAATATTCAAACGACAATCACCCGACGTCTCGGCCGCCTACCTGTACGGGGCGCCACACGTATATCCATTCTGTCGGAGCAGCGTGAACATTACAAACTCATATCAAGTAACACGTCATACAAACACACATAAAATATCTATCATAAAAACTTACTAATAATCAACAGAGAATATATAATATATATAATTCTAATCCTATAAAACATTAAATTAGTCCATAACAATCAGTCTTATTATTTGTAATACCAAACTTATTTCGAATTTTGATTAAATCAATTATTATTCGAGTTTGATCTGTTAGGAACATAAGATCATCAAAAACTAAATTATTGAGTCGGTGGGAGCGCATCGCTAGCGTCAGTCTTATCACAAACGTAGAACTTACGCTACTGAGATCGTACACTTCTATCGTCAACCTTACAAGTCAATTTATACTTAGCGTTAAATATTACTCTAATTGGCTCTGCCAACAAAATATACTATCGGAGACTATGCGTATCACGATGGTCACTGAGATTTCGTTATTTTCTAATCGTATATCTACTAGCGATAATTTAACATGTTTGAAAGCAGTGCAGTCGTGCAGTTAAAAAGCCATTGATGCAGTTCGTGCAGAGCGTCACGCTCGAATGCGAACGTCACGAATCGAAAGAAGACAGTTAATCATGGCTGCCGTAACGAGCCAGAAAACTATCAAATAATCGTAGAAAATTTTATCTAAAATATTCGTACTATTATCGTATTCGAAACGTGGATCGCTTTCGAGCGCGTAAATGTCGCACAAGCAAAGGAAAGCGTAGAGTGGAACAAAAGTTTAACTTGTGGTCCACGCTACGCGGCGGGTGAGGGTGGGGCGGTCTACCTCGCTGCACGGCAGTGTTGGTCTGAACTATGCGCATTACGCTGCGATGAATCAGGCACCAAGACAGTCGCTTAGACATTTCTTTCATTTTAATTATTAAATATGTACTATTTAATTTCTTTTTTAGCAGTTTTTCGCGCAATTCATTTCGGATACGTTTCTCAAATAGTTGAAAACATTAACTGTGAACCAGTGTATTTGTTCGACAATTCGTGAGAAATCAAGAAAAGATATAATAGAAAACTACGAATATTCAAACTATAACTAACTAAGAATATTCAATAAGTTCATAACAATGGCACATAACTTACAATCAATGTTTTGAGTCTTGTTTTTTCGACTGTATCTTGCGCGAGTTCGGACTCGCCTCGTATTCAGACCGACACTCTAAGTGACGCGGGGTATAACTAGTAGAAATAGCGGAAGATCAGGACGGATGTGTCGGTGTGTGGGAGGCGGGCGTGGGGGTGTCGGGCGCAGTAGCTAGTAGAAGTTGCGGCAGAGCAGCGCGGCGAGGTAGTTGGGGTGGTGCAGCGGCGGCCAGAGGCGGCAGGGGGCGGGGCGCGCGGGGCGGGCGGGGCGGCTGGGCGGCGCCAGCGTTACCTTGCGCGCCAGCTCGGGCGGGAAGGCGGCCAGGCCGGCGGGCGGCAGCTTGCTGAGCGGCGAGTCCGCGTACTGCACCAGCGTCTCGTACGAGTACGTCTGCCGCGCGCCACCTGCGACCACGGCACGCCAGCTGTACTCGTTACGTTCGGAATCGCCGCGGACTTTGTGGATTAGTCAGAGAACGATAAAGTGCAGGTTCAGGTTAAAATTTAGAAGGAAACTATATCGTAACGCACGATTTAGATAAATATGGCCGCATCCAATATCTCTTAACAGACCGACGTTTAAACTTTCTTGAGGTTAATCCTATATAAAAAAAAAATATAAATAAACTTAAAACGATATCCACGCCTTAATACAATAAGAAAATAGCGCAATATAATGAACGTTAATAGATTACTTTTTATTAGTATCAAGCTTAGTAGGATATGCAAATGGGGAGCAATTTGAAACCATATCGGAATAGCTATTTAAACTAGAAATCAGCGTAACAATTATTAGGTCCTACTGTAAAAGCATGGTCAAACGCAACCTTTTTCTCATAGGCTTAGAATATCATGCGAGAGCTTTAACTTTGCTTGAGATATATTATATCAATCACAAAAAGCATGGTTAGTCAACTATGTACGTTAAAAATATAATTTATAACATTTAATTGCGTTAACAAGTTTTTTATTATAAAATTGTTACCTATTATTGTAAAATATGTGTGAGAAATAATACATAAATATACATTTCATTATACACCAAGTATATAATACAATTACGAATAACATAAGTGAAATAAACTATTAATGCAAATGGGACGGCGAGGGAAAATTTTTAGGTGACGCAATGTTTCGATAATGGTATTGGCGTGGTGATAACGTGAAATAATGGTCCCTGCCAATGCAGACCTCAATAGGTCTAATAAACTGGAGTCAGTAATCGTACAGTGTAATGGTACTGCGGTATATATGACCTTATTGTAGGTATCTTGCGATTCTTGCGATTGTCTTGCGGTGTGATAATGTAAGTTGATGGTCGCGGTTTTGAAGTGTGATAGTGGGAGTTGATGGTCGTGTTATTGAAGTGTGATAATGTGAGTTGATAGTTTCGGTATTGAAGTACGGCAATGCGAGTTGACCGGTCGTAGTATTGAAGTGTGGCAATGTCAGTTGACTGTCGTGGTATTGAAGTGTAGCAATGCGAGTTGACGGTCGTGGTATTGAAGTGTGATAATGTGAGTTGACTGTCGTGGTATTGAAGTGTGGCAATGCGAGTTGACAGTCGAGGTATTGAAGTGTGGCAATGCGATTTGACGGTCGTGGTATTGAAGTGTGGCAATGCGAGCTGACGGTCGTGGTTTTAAAGTATAGCAATGCGAGTTGACTGTCGTGGTATTGAAGTGTGGCAATGTCAGTTGACTGTCGTGGTATTGAAGTGTGGCAATGTCAGTTGACTGTCGTGGTATTGAAGTGTGGCAATGCGAGTTGACGGTCGTGGTATTGAAGTGTAGCAATGTGAGTTGACGGTCCTGGTATTGAAGTGTGGCAATGTGAGTTGACTGTCGTGGTATTGAAGTGTGGCAATGTCAGTTGACTGTCGTGGTATTGAAGTGTGGCAATGTCAGTTGACTGTCGTGGTATTGAAGTGTGGCAATGTCAGTTGACTGTCGTGGTATTGAAGTGTGGCAATGCGAGTTGACGGTCGTGGTATTGAAGTGTGGGGCAATGTGAGTTGACGGTCGTGGTATTGAAGTGTGGCAATGCGAGTTGACGGTCGTGGTATTGAAGTGTGGGGCAATGTGAGTTGACGGTCGTGGTATTGAAGTGTGGCAATGCGAGTTGACGGTCGTGGTATTGAAGTGTGGCAATGTGAGTTGACGGTCCTGGTATTGAAGTGTGGCAATGTCAGTTGACTGTCGTGGTATTGAAGTGTGGCAATGTCAGTTGACTGTCGTGGTATTGAAGTGTGGCAATGTCAGTTGACTGTCGTGGTATTGAAGTGTGGCAATGCGAGTTGACGGTCGTGGTATTGAAGTGTGGGGCAATGTGAGTTGACGGTTGTGGTATTGAAGTGTGGCAATGCGAGTTGACGGTCGTGGTATTGAAGTGTGGCAATGCGAGTTGACGGTCGTCGTATTGAGGTGACATAGCGAATTGGCACGCGCATTGTATCGGTACGTGAGGTGGGTGGTGCGCGCTTACCTGCGCTCTTGTCGGTGGAGGCGGCGCGCGAGAAGCGCGGGCGGCGCGGCACGGCGTCGCCCTCCGGCGCTGCACACAAGCACGCTACTGCACTACGCCACTCCGCCAGCGACCACGGCCGTTCACGCGTTATGCAGAATCGACTATCGCAATTGTACCATCATCGCAATGTGCACCGCAGATGAACCGCGGGTTTAGAGTAGATGCGTGCGTGTGTGATTGAAAATTATTTCGAGAATTGAATTTATAAAATAAACTTTAATCCTGTGTATGTGTGATTATTACCTCATTTATATAATCGATAGGCACAATTAAATAAAATTTACATTCAAGACTCAAATTTGTGTCAGTTAGGTAGATATAAGTTTTGGAATGAATTTATGCTAGTAAAAACTATACGGATCTTGTAGTTAATTATATTTGATTTAACGCCAAAAACCGCTGAAGTACAAGACTTCTTACAAGGATGAAAACTAAACATTTATTCCATATACAAATTTACTTACAATAAAAACGCTATACTTTGTAATTATTTGTTTGTAATTTAGTGGACATACATTTGGCGATAGTCTATTCTGCAAAACTGGTGATTTATTGATACAGGCAGGTGAAATCATTAATAATGGCCGAATCAATGTAATTAATTTGGAAAAACACCGCCATGACCGTGGATCGAAATGGTCAGTGAGTTGATACTACACTTATAAATGATATAATATATAAATATAATAAATATATGGTCATAATAAAACGTTCTAATTTTTTATAATAGTCGCCATTTGATTTTTAGGATAATGATACAATGTTGTTACTGAAACAAAACCTAATGAAACTACATTTGTATTTAAAAACAAATAAGAACAGATGCAGCTACATACATATTATGTCACGCGGTTTTTAGTTTTCCTAACACCCATGCTATTGTAATCAGTGTCAAACAGTTAATATCCTTTCTACCATGATCTCCCATGCGATTATATAATTTATAAAATTATGGTTCCATGCCACTAGCTAATTCACTTTTCATATAATAGGCTTAGTAAAAAAAAACTTCATCTTCAACTTAGATATAATGCAGATATGTCAATTACTTTGTTATTTTATTATGAAATTTAATAAACTGACTAATATTCCAGAGCCCTAATAAGATTTTTACTCATTGTCGAGTAAAGCTTTGCTTACACTAGGTCAACTTGTCCAACGGTCATATAATTTCTCAGTCACCTGATTGTCACAGTGGGCTAAATTGCCTAATGAATCAGTAATCTTCGTTTGTTTTGCGTCAATTATATGTTTGAGGGATTTTCAAATTATCTACAGCTGAACAGTCGCCTTTGTGTAAGCAACGCTTGGACCGAGACGCTTTTGGCACATTGAAATCATCTACAAAAGTTGGGAGATGACCCAGTGTAACGCCGGATCCACGCGATAGCGACACGCTGGTGACATCATTGTCAAAGTGCAAGTTAGCAGCGACTTTAACAGCTGCCATTACACGTTGGTGCTACGGGAGCGACACCGCCTTGGTCACTGTCGTGAGGCCCCAGCATAAGCGAGCCACCGTCCGATATTACCGACAATTAAATTTTCCGATATAAACTACTTTATCACTTGGCTGTCAAATATTCATAGATGCGTTCAGAGATTTGTTCGTTTTATAGCTCTAGAATAAAGTCCAATATTTTTGATCTGTTTTGTTGGAGTACAAAACAGAAATATAAAAAGTTTTGTAGCCACATGTTACCCAACCGTACGAAGTTACCCGGGTCGTTAGAATAAGGCCATGATATCGCCGCGGTACCGTGCGCGTCGTCGTCGGGCGCGGGCGCGAACACGTCGTCGTCGGCGCCGTTGAGCGCGGCGTCGTCGCGCAGCAGCAGCGCGGCGGCGGGCCGCTGCGACAGCGTGAAGAAGTCGCCCGAGCCCAGCGCCATCGCCTCCAGCGCGCCCGCGCTCTCGAAGTACTCGTCCAGCACCAGCTTCGCCGTCTGCGCGCGGGACTCGTTATATGCATGCTTACTTTCTTATGGACGCTCATTAGCAATTGTGACAAGCCACTCGGACTTCATTTTAAGAAAGTGGCGTCTAAACATGGCATTTTTTAAATATATTAGGTAATTGCATATTGCAAATGTGAAATACATTGTAATATTCGAAAGAAGAAACTTTTTTCCGTATTTATTTCGTTTAGATGACTTGAACAATTATTGAGATAAGTATACATAAATATCTCCAAATTTGACAGTTTATGAGTTGACACATAATTGCTTTATACTATAGGTGGCGATTCGAATATTCTTTTGATATGTACAATCCATAAATACATCTATTTTTGAGCTGATTAAATGCTATCAAATATCATAAAAACTTATTATTAATTAGAAATTAAAAATTATATTTTTTATAATAAGTATTATTACACTACTAAGCATTATTAACTTGCCTTTTTTTAAGACTAATTTTAGTGTACTTAACAAAGCTATATTTTAAACAAATTATTCATAATTATTATCTTAATTCTTTTACATTTATAATGTTGAAAATATTTTTTTTATTTGGCTTTACATTGACTTACTGCTGCTTCTTTTAGGATTTTTTATGAATATAAATAGGGAAATCAATATCTACTATGAAATACCTTAACTAGATCCAAGTTGTTGCCCGTGATCTTGATGGAATGTTGCCCGAAAGTGACTGTATACTTATACTCTCCTAATGCAGCATCGTTTGTCGAGAAACTATGAAGTAAGGCTCTGGAATTGTTATGGGGAGACTTCTGCAACAGATGAAGGGTCATGTGTCAATCACATGTGCAATATAATATAAATGATTAGTGAATATGCGCTAGTAGGAAAAATCTGAAACTATGAGGGTTAGAGAAATTTTGAAGTTAAAGAAAACTGCATTCAAACATTTGCAGAAAAACTCTTAATGGCAAATTCTGGCAAATGGTAGTAAACATAGTAGTTTAAAAAAAATTGTTATTTTTGTAAAATTTCGTCCAATTTAGAAAAATCTTACCAGATTTAAGTAATTTTTCGATGTCGCAATTCCACAAAGGTGGTTTAGATAAAACGATAATTAGGAAAAACCTAAAGGAATAGCTGCAAAATCGAAAAAAATCAAAATAGTAATTTTAATTCACTGCGTAGACGACCCATAGTATGAACATAGTGAAGTAGAGTGTGGTAGAACAGTAATAGTAGTCTCTTGTCGGCTCTTCACATTCCGAACCAGCGGTAGCTTCACGTGGAACTGATATGGCAAACTTGTGAATCGACAACGGAAAGAGCCTATTCAAATGAAGCATAGTGCGAGTTGCGACAAACCTCTCGGGGGCGCTCGTCGGAGCCGGCGGAGTCGAGCGAGGCGCGCGAGGCGGCCAGCGCGCCGCCCTCCAGCGCGCCCTCCAGCCGCACGGGCGACGCGTTGCGCCGGATGGTGTCGCCGATCAGGTGCTTGGCGTGGCTGGGCGACGGCACAACGCTCTTAATCGACTTCCAACAGGAGGTTCTCAATTCGTTGGGGACTTTTTTATATACATTAAATTTAAATTCATCAATTATTCGAAAGAGGCTAGACTGATTTGGTTAATTCTTTTTTTTCCAGATTAGTCCCATTGAATTTTCATTAAAATCGGGTCAGTAGTTTAGTTTTAAAATCAATATGTTATTATCTCTCATTCTGTAATCATATTTACAGCATGAGAGCAGCCACAAATATGATGCCAACTTAAAAAAAGCTATAAGAGTAGGATAGGAATAACAAAAAAAAGAAGTGAACTACACTTTGTACCCTTCTTCTACACTTCCTATTCATATGTTAGTGAGTGAGTTTGGCTTCCCATTCTCACTCACTGTATGAAACGCTAATTACTTTACATTCATTTTCTATGTTTCTTTAAGAGTGTGCTACTCCCCGAATTGAATCAGCCAATTCCAATCAGCTGAACCACAATAATTTTCATTGTCAAAAGAAAGTGTCTCCCTAAAACTTACAATGTATTTCCATCTGCAATTTCGTGTTTTTATCAGTAGTATATTGTTTATACTTACTTAACATTCTCCTCGTTAGGTCCAGTGATCTGCACGAGACGCTCCTTAGCTCCAGGGCTCACTGGAAACACATAAACATAAGAATAATAACGATATTATTAATCATACATATGAATAGAGGAAGCTCTCAGCTAATATATGCTTTAGTAGGCAGGCAGGTTAATATAAACGACACCATAACCGATCATATCATCCAAGTGATAAGGAGTGGGTTAATAAATCATGGTTAATAATCATGATTGATTTGGGAGTGTTATTTAATGAAATTGGGTAATTATTAGGATCGTGTAAGAGTATGCAAAGTTGAGTATAGCCCGGCACACCATGCGCAAGCTTCGCCGCATTCGTGCGTTCATACCTCGCTGAAACGATATGATCGTATCACTTAGCTCCTCGATCATGTGCACCCGCCTGCCCTTGATACCCATCACTGCAACACCACAATACAACTTCAAACACCCGACTCACCTCTGTGTTACGTCTCGATGACTCAAACATGTTTTTCAACTCTTGTAATACAAATACATAGAAAATAATTGTCACAATTTATTCAAAGCACAATAATTATAACAAACATAAAAAAATAAAACTATATGACATATAGTGTATGTAATAATAAGCCATATTTTTTATAAAACGTAAATATTTACTTTTAAAGATAATTGAATAAAATTAAATCGGAACTATAATCATGCAAATAAATAATAAACTACCTTCAAAACATTATTTAACTGTAATCATGCAAATATTTACTTTAATTAATATATCTCGAATCATAATCATGCACAGTACTAAAACTCATCAGAGATGAATAACTGAAAAAAAAATTTTATAACTAACACATTCTAAACAACTTTTACATTTCTACAATTATTAAGACTTCGAAGACAGAAAAAAAGGATAAGAAATAGATAAGAGACCTTTTCCTGAGTCGGCGTTGCGTATGACGACCTCATCCTTGGAGTAATTTTTGCCAGGGATCTTAGTGGGCTTGGGGAACTTGCCCGAGGGCTTGATGAGCTCGCCGGGGCCGAGCAGCGCGGGCGGCTCGGCGGGCGCAGCCAGCGTGGGGGACGCCGCGCCGCCCGCGCCAGACCCCTCCATCGTCGGCACTAACAGCGGCTGCAGGGCAATAGGAAATGTTATTTGGTGGCATTGTGTATTATATATTTGTAATATATAATACAAAATTATATATTTATCATAAATAAATAAATATATATATGGACGCTGATAAGCAATACTGTGTCAAGCCACACGAACTTCATTTTGAGAAAATGGCATCTAAAGATATCAAACCTATTCTTAATAACTTTGTTTGAATAAGTATTTATCGATATTTTCTTTTCTTTTTTGATTAAAGCTGTAATGAATTAAAAGCAGGTTGATATATTTAATAGATTATCTAATAAAAATTTCATAAAAAAAATTTCAGTACTTATTTAGTTTATATGACTTTATTTTTTATTGAATAATGTTAAATAGGTGATGCCGTATCAAAATACATCAATATCTCCGAATTTCACATTTTGTGGGTTAACACATTATTGCATATCAGCATCCATATATGTTTTGTTATTATTTCTCATTAACACATGTAAGAAGAATAACAATGAATGAACATCATAGCAAAAATTGTAACATATTATGAAACCAACTTAAAGCCCAGCACACTGGAAAGTGTAGGTGTGAATCTTTTTGTCATAATTTTTACCACAAAGTTCAAAATTTAACAATTTAAAATAATTACATTGAATAATACACCAATTTGCATTGCATTTGCATTGAATGCAAGAATCATATAGGTATTTAAGTTTTTTGTTTTCTGTCATTGAAGTATTGTTAACATAAAATTTAGTACAATTTTTCGAGGATTAGATATAAATAAAAATAACAAAATATTCTTATAAAGAATTACCTCAGCATGTGTGCCACGATGTCTGTAGTATTGGCTCATGTAATCAGAACCTTGCCAATGCTTAGCGCGCAACTCTATTAGCTCAAGCAGATGAAGACGAGTTTTTTTGTCCAGCCGCTCATCCTGAGATCCATTGCGGAAAACAACGAAATATCTAAAAAATATATTTTTAGTATACAAGCAAGTTTGTATTTTAATATAGTTATAATTATTAGTTGAGTTATCACTTACCACCGTAAACATTTTAAATTATAAAATATTTGTAATTTTAACAAGTATCAAGGGTTCTCTGTACTTTGCTCAAAAAATACATAAGTACAAAAATTGTTTTCATTATTTATAGCCAACACAAAGTATAAATAAAGTCTTTAAGCTCTCTTCAATAAGTAGTTTTCAAAATGTGTGATTAATTAGCATTTATAGGTATAACTTACCTGTCAAGAAAATCTTTGTAGAGTGCTTCAAGCTGAGCACCATAAAGCTTAAGATTAGAATACATAGTGGCAACATTGCTTTGAAGCGCACGGTCGAAGTTCCCTTGCATCATTTGATATGCCACCGCCTCCGTCAAAACTATTAAGTCGTCAACTAGAAAATTAAAGAAATTAAATAGATTTATTAAGCTTAAAACAAATATACTTCAATTTCCAATTTAAAATTATTCATTATCTTTAAATGTGTGATAAAAATTCATGTCAAGTACAAAACAATTATATTTTCAACAGTTAAACTGTATAAATGTACATTATTATTTCATTGTTTTTTTTTCAGAATTTACTATAAGATGAATACTACTCTAATAGTACACCAATAAGATTCTTACCAGAATTAATTTTCACATCTAAAACAGAGTTACGGTTATGTGCGGAACTGGTCGTCGATTTCAAGGGTCTGGGCACTTCAAGTTTCTTTACCGTGCGGGTCATTTTCGTTAGGGTCGACATGGTGCTGTCCAAATATAAACACACGATTCATATCAAAACAATTCGTGCACAACCTACTACATTCAACTAAAAGCGTCTGCAACATTAACGTTGCACTGTGACGTGACTGACGATGATAGTTACATATTTGTTGAAGGAGTGTCATAATTTATTCATGATTAAACAATGGTACAGGAACAGTACAATTAGCGAAATTAACGACTCACTCATCCATGGCGACTGCTTTTCGATGTACACTACGACCACTATTAGAGCAAAACGCGTAAAAAGTGAAAGTGATGACAATGATCCTAGCGAATAAATTCGGAACAAACCCGATACGTGTTCATTACTCGTTATATTAGTTTATTTTCATGTAATACAAAGAAATAGTTGAAAAATTTTGACTATGAAGGAAATCAAATACTCTACTCGATGAAAAACATTTAGACAAAACAATTGAAAATCATGGAACACAATGAAATAAGAAATAAACAAGAAAACTCACCTGGCTACGCCATTAATTCGCAATAAAAATAAATTTAGTGTAGTGACAAGTCCTCTCTAAAAAGGTTTTACTATAAGAATATAATTATTGTTAGAAAAATAAATAAAAAACTATATACAAATATATTCAATCAAATACTAATTACCAAGTATAAATTGGTAATTATTTATTTTTTCCAAAATATATAAATACCGATAAAAAATTCTCGATAAAACCGATAAAAAAGTCTCGATCTCATACTCACTACCTATAAATGTTGCCATTTTTACTTTTTGCAAATAAAAATTAGATGTTTACAGTTACGTTATCTTTTTAGTCCTTTCGTTATATCATAATAAAATAATATAATATTGTCAATTTTTATTAGTAGCGTTATTAGTTTCCTCAATAGGCTCCAAAAAATCAATTATAAACCATAAATGCAACCAAATGTTAATGTCGACAACATACTGTCAGTGTCAATATTTGTCAAGTGTCATATCGGATTTTGCGAGAGGTAGTCGTGTTTTGGTTTTGAAATTTTTCTCTATGTAAAAATGAATAGGAAATACGAAAGTTTATTTTATCAAAAACTTTTAATTTAAACTGTTTGTATAGTGCTTAAGTGCTAAAGTAGTGTTTTGTAGTGTATTTTATTTGAAATGGTATTTGTATAGTGGACACTGTAGTTTAAGTAAGTTTAAAATAATATTTTAAAGAATAATAATTAAATGAGTTGTAAATAAAACATTACAAATTCATATAATATTTTCTTCTGCTTGCATCTAGCATGTGGATATATATAATGTTTTTATAGATCAAATGTTTTGATTTTTTTTTATTGAGTTATTTAATTTTTTTTTCAGATAATGCATAAATATTATATATCGGTGTTATTGGTGCGCTTGGTCCTGCCAGCGTCACTTCTACTTAGTAAGTTATTTACCTGTATTTTAATTTTTATTTATCCATTTTCTACCGTACTATTTATCTTTAAACATAACACTTAATAATATCCAATTTTTTATAGAGTTAACTTATTTGAAACATGTGAATATAATTATTTATAATTAATATATAATAAAATGAATGATATTGGAAATAGCTATTTAAACCAACACACATGGGATTCTGTTTGGAAACAGTTGATAAATCAAATATTTTCTGAGAACATTTGTCTTTTATAATAAACAATTAATAAAAAACAGCAATTAAGAAAATTAAATGTAATATTATATAATACTGAAGAGGTTTGTCACATTTTATGATTATATTAATCAATAATTATATTTACTATTATATTTTATAAACTAAACAATTTTATACTACAATTTGATATTTATTTTATTTTATATTGTCTAGTTAAATCTTAATAATAAATTTCATTTGAAATAAGCATAAAACCTATCTTAAAATATAATAACACACAAACTACGAAGAAAACTTGATTAAAGTTTGAATAAATTTTTTTTTGAATAAAAGTTTTCTCATTGTTTTTAATTATTTACAAAAAGGTAGAGAACATATAGGTTTTATTAAATCACAACCACCTGCTATTGGATTCATTGCCATTCAAATGATGATAATAGTATAACAAAACAATTGTATACTTTTATTTTAGTGACTTAAAATAATTGCAAGACTATAAAATTTCATTTAGAAAAGTATGGTTTTTAAATTAATTTTTTCAACTAACTATCCATGAATATTGTAAGGAATTACAATTATAGCAAGTGGTACAGTTTAAAAAATTATAACCCAACTATAGATTTAAGATTTGATTACTTAATATTAATAATAACAATGCAGCCATGCTAAACATAGATAGTATTGTCTCACTTTTGCTTGATTGTTAACAATATATGTATGTATTTACTTAGACTATATGTGTATATACATATTTGGAATGTGCTTGTCGAGAACTTTCTTTTGCTACCAAATATTGCATAATTACCTCAATTTAATTTTCACAATATCAAAAATTAGAAAATATCTGACCATATTAAATATACTTATGTAGTATGCGTCACCTAGACCAATATTACGAATCTACTGGTACCTCATTAACAAAAATCGGTTCAGTAATTTCACGACGTCGTAACGTACCACGGCGAGACGTTGCGTCGTTCTTTTTACGATGCACGTCGTAGATTTTTACGACGCGACACCGTAACATTTAAAGACGCTGGGCTATAACTGGGCCATGACGCCATGCCACATCGTGGTTATGTTTTAGGCTCAAAACAAATTTTGAAAAATGTGTGCGCACATTATGTGTAATGTAATGTATTTCTATGGTGCTACTATGATCTATCAAAATAAAGATGGTAAAAAAAAAACTATTTGTATCACTTGAAGGAATGGATGGCTAGTCCTTAATAAAAGAAATCAATACTAATATAATAATAGTATTGATTACTTTTATTAAGAGGTCAAAATTATTTGAAAGTTTGTAACTTTGAATGAAGGACTACTGGTCAGATTTCGAAAATAATTTTTCGTTGGATAGCCCGTTTATTGAGGAAGGTTATAGGCTATATTACATGACGCTAAGAATCATAGTAATGAATCAGTAACCATAAACGCGACGGACAGCTAGTATATATATATATTAAATAGTAAAAATCCTAAATAACATCTTATTTAAAACGTATCAGTTATTTATCGTACATTTAATTAGTATCGATTATTCATTAATTACTTGATTATTAATTCCACATTGTATACTTAAAAACTTTGATTTGTGTCATGTTCTCAAGGCGGCTAGTGATGTAATCCACCAAAACCGGCCGGTCGCCGGTGCCGGTGCCACTGGCGCGATCGTCGTTGAATGCTTAATATAATTTTTGATTGTATAATGACCTATTCTAGTAGGTAAAAAAAACTTAATCTCGTTTATTTATGACTTCTAGTCTTTTTTTTATTAGATTGTACTACGTATAGATTTTAAATTAAATTTTTAAATTGCTCCTATCAATATTCTGTTGTATGTATGTATTTATTTAGTTCATCATCACAAATGCTCGTTTAGTCATAAGGATGTTAAAAAAATGTCAATGCAAGGCGAAATCACAGCTTTTATTTGATTTAAGTTTTATAACGTCGCATTGCGGGATAGGAGTAATGTATCCTACGGCCGCGCCTCGCATTGGGCGCGTCCTCGCGGTTCGTTCTCTGACCTCTTGACCGAATTGTCATCCCTTGCTAGGGAAGCCCTCTGATTATTAAATTTCGATATTTGCATGACCAACACGCGGGGCGAAAATTGCACGGTTGTTTTATTGAGGACAATAAATCAAAGTTCCTTGCGTGTTAGAATTTTTTTAAAGCATTATTAGTCGAAGTATTTGAGGTTCCATTAACCTTCCTTAAAATGAATTATATATTCTAATTTTGAAACAAATGAAATTATTTTTTGGTACGAATGTGATATTTCATTTCTAATTCTTATATTCTTAATTCAGAAGTAGCTTGTCTTCTGTTTTATCCCTTATATATTTAGGTACATGTGATACAACTATGTATGTAACTGATATCATAACAGACTAGTTGTAAAATAGAAAGAATTCTTATTTTTTAACCTACATAATGAAGAACAGACGAATATAAGAAACCTCATTTATCGTTCTCGCATGAGTACCTCAAACGAAACATTTTGTTCTAAAGGGCAACTTTTCGCCTCTATTACCACACGGCATATAAATGAAATAAACCATAAAAACGTGTTTTATGTTACCTTTCCGTACATAAAGCCTTTTAGCTGCTAAATCTGTATACTTTAATATGATTTTTCGCAATAAAATACTTAAGAATGTAAGTAGGGAATTCATAGTTTAATTGTTTCTTTAAAATATAATAAATGATTTCAGGGAATAAAAATTTAGGATTTATCTATTTCTGGCCATTATTTTGTATTATGTTCAGTTTTCTAACACATTTTCTCTCCCAAAAATACTTTGTTTACTTGCCAGTAAGTATAGTAACAGGGATTGTAAGTTCGATGCTAAGCAAAGTTGTTTGTGCAACTAATGGACCGCGCCTGCACTGATACCGTTAAATGAACTTTCCGCCACAACCGACGACAATATATAACTACTGAAATGTTTCTAACTTTTCACTTATATTGGCTGTAGATGTATGAGATTTCACTATTAGAATGTAAGAGATTTCACTATTAGAATGTACTTTAATATTTGGGAAACACGTAATTTGGGCTTTAATTGTTTTTTATAGGCACCTAATTAGCTAAGTTCATGCGGTAATATAATACAAACAACAGTAATATTAGTAGTAAATATCACTTGATGATTAATGCAACCACATGGGTACTTCTCGTAGCGTATGCATGTACATGTTATACACACGTGTATATTTAGCAATTGTTCAATCACTGCTTATGTCAAAAGAAGTTAATTTTAGATTTAATTTTATCATCAAGAACATTTCGTTCAATAAAAAAATTGAAATGACAATGTTTTAATTGAACAATATAGATTAATGTGTTTTATATTATTATTATAACACATACAGTTCACCATGGTTAAATAATGACTATAAAACATGATGTACCTAGTTATTTTTTTGACACGAACTAGCTAATTGTTCCAGGAGTTCTGGTTAATTAATATTCGCATGTTAGCTTTTAAAGTAATGAAAAATAATGCTATCACGCAAAGCCCGATTCACACTCAACGTTTTATATTATCAACTTATACGATAATAAGTAAGGGAATTCGTGACACACCCAGGCAGTAATTCGCATATGAAACTACACGCACGCAGTCAGGGCTATTTTTATTGCAATTACCTTAATCGCTGAATTAAACAACATTTTGAATGTGGGTCAAACTGTCAATCTGTAAAAGTTTTTAAACTTGTAATAAAATAATGGTAGAACGTGTCTGTACTTTTTTAATTACTTGTAGTAAAGAAATTGATTATTTAAAATGGAAACCTAAAAAAATGGAATATAAACCTTTCTAAAATATTGACTGTTTGGTTTTGTTGACAAATTTTAACTTGGCGATAGATAACGAGATATCTTTGACTGAAAATTACATTTTGAGCAGTAAAAAAAGTATAGGTACTTACATACATATCTAAATCCACCCGAATTAAACTTCCACAGAGTTCCTTCTCTACAATATAGGTACTTTAAATGGTTATATTATGACTTGAAAACTAACAAATATTTTCGCATCATGATTCATAGGCTCTAATGAAAAAAACAGTGTTTCATTCAGATAATTATGTTTCACATAACGCGTTCTGTGTAAACGCTTAGTTATAACTTAGCGTGCATATGTTACAAGTTACTCAATCTTATCATAATTCATGTTGTATTTATTTGATAACATCATTCGTGTACACATTTAAATGTACACAAAAACTTATTAAAATTTTACTAGTATATTAATCCGTTAATAGATACAAAGACACTGTTAAATTACTCTAATATGTACAATGTACATACATATTATTATGTCCCCTTTGAGTGAATTTGGGGTTAAAATGTAACAGTTGTACATAGCCAATGTACCGTTTACGATTCGCTTGGAGGAATACTGTATGCATAGCGATGGAAATAGCGACGCGATATTAAGTAGCAGGCGGGCATATTTGGACGGCGAATACGTTGCCTTATCGGATGTCTGATTCACAAGGTCACGCCACAGTTCAACTGGTTAACTACCAACCTACATTTAGCGTGATCTCATCGTTATGTCGAATCTGTCGATACTAAGTACACCTTAACACGAGTTGTTTAATTGTTAATAATATTAATTAAAGTAACAAGTCGTAGCAAAAATAGCGTGGAATCGTTATATGTAAATCCACACCTAATGGTATGTGAATACTAATATTTGTTTAATGTAAAACGCGTTTGTATTTATTAGAGTGTTATTAATGAAGAGTCGATTGAATGAATTGTCGTAAAGGATATTTATTGAAATGAAAACAAGGATGTTTTGCTTATAAATAGATGAAGTTGTAAGCGTCTTATTTAGCTAGTTAATGAGCGTAACTACAAGTAAGATGATAATTCCCATGATTATTATTTACCAATTCAAGGTTTTTATAAAGCGTGTGTGCCTAATTTATTCTATGTTCGTATGACTCGTTAAAAGTTATAACAACCATTATTTCCACGAGGATTTTGATCTTTTTACAGATATGGAATTTTCATAATGTATTTTTGTTTGTCTGTCACTACCTCCTCGTTTGTATCATTATTATTTTAATCGTATATCGCGAAGAGCTTTCACCGTCATATCTACTTAGTTTATTTTTTTTTTAATATTTTTTCAAGGCAGTAGATACCTAAGTATTATATAGTTATTAAAATTTTCTTTTTCATTGTAATTACCTTAAACTAGGTGTTTACTAGCTTACACTTCCAACAAATGGATTATCCAACGCAAAAAAAAAATTTCAATTCGAGCCAGTACTTCCTAAGAGTAGCGCGTTAAACTAAACAAACAAACTCTTCAGCTTTATGATATACCTAAAGTATAAATATGAAGAATTTTATTTGCGCAAAATGCTATTTAATTAATTAAAATAATATTCTTTTAAAGTAATTTTTTATTCGTTTGGAAGACTTTATCGCAAAATATGTATATATGTAAAGTTTCATTTCATTTTAGTTCGTTTGCAAGTAATAAATTGTTTTGAGCAACTACTTGTTTATAACACAAAAGTATCGAATAAACGAGCTACGTGACAAAGCATCTGTGTTTGAAAACAATGTCTATGAAAGTTTTTTTTGGACTTTCGGCAGATATAAGGGTATGATGATATACCCTATTCCCTTAAGTGTTGCTTTTAAAGAGATAGATCGAGCTGTAAAGGTAATCTTAATGTCTATGAAACGTTTAACAAAATTCTAAAGATATTATTTAGAGGTATTCAAACATTTTTTAACTCTTTCCTGTGTTTCAAAACAGTTTCGTCAAAATGGGTATTAAGCTGTTAAGAATGTTAACCGTTAAACCCAAAAAACGATATTTGGAAATTTCAAAATGAAAATCGAAATATTTCAGCGTGATTTGGATCAATTTTGCCATCGTGTTGTTACCATTGATTACACATGGGTCCTTGATTTCGATTTTGATAACGTTCCTGGTCATCAATAGGAAGTTGCGCTGAACGCAATCCGCAGTGCAGATTTTTGTCTCCTTGACGACCCACTATATTCTCTGGACTTAGTCCCTCCCTATTTTCGCTTATTTCCAAAATTAAAATAACATATTTGTAGAACTAAATTGCACGATGATGACGCGGCCTGCCAGGGGAGATTTTCGAGAATCAGGAATGAGATTTTTTTTAAAGTAAGAAGCAAGTTACCTAACCTAACGTGTAAATGTAATACCTAAAAGGAAAAACTTAGAAAAATAAAAAAAATTTTCTTAATTTTCTATATTGACTCCAAGAAATTTTTGATTGGCCCTCGTATGTCGTTAAGTTTCAAATAGGAAAATACGTTGTTATATTTTCAAAACTTATTCATTGATTTAAAAATTTAATACAGTAAGTATTAATATTTTAATACTGTCCAACGCTATTTATATTAAAATAATGTGAAATCGCAATTGCAACATCATCTGAAGCTAAATTAAGAATCTAAACCTCTTTCATGACCTGTCGCGTCATACAGCATTTGAAGTATTTTGGGTATCGAGTTATTTGTTCGTTTTATGCAAAGTTTGCGCAGAATGTTATAATACTTCATATTATAATACTTGCAAATATTATTATATCACTTCAAACACTACTTAAATTATTGTACAAATCATTTTCGAAAGGAGAACAAAATAATTAATATGATTATTATTAATAATTAACAAGGTATTAGTAATTAATATTTTGAAATAAAATATAAGCACATTGGTGTAATTTTTTTTAACTTTTTATCTGAAACTTAATTTTTATTACAACTCGTTTTTATTTCGTTATTCGTTATTGTAATTTAATCGATATTAAGTTGGTCAGTGGATCGAACAGCCGGCCAACCAACAATAATATACAAATGGATGATACTGAGAAAACTATACTACGGAATGAGAGAAGTTTCCGGATTTATATTTATAAATAAATACTAATGAATTGAGTTGATTTTTGTTGCATATGTTAGAATTCATTATACCAATCGCTGAGGTATTAAATCGATTCTTCGTTCGTCTGTAATCTTATTTATTTAAAACAGTTTTCTTTGATAATGTTGAGAATGCAAATCTGTAGTTATTTGCAATATCGGGGTTATAATAAATGATGCATGTGCATTGTGTCTATATTAACACACGTTTGAGGAACCGAGTTCCGTCATTTGTGGTTCTGTGTCCCATCAGAAAAACGTCGAAAAGTATATAAATTGAAAACAAAATAAATTATACATTTTAAGAAATTGATAGCGTCAAAATTTATAGGTGTACTAAATATTTTATGTTATACCTAGAAGGCTAGACACGTTTCGTAGTTTAGTGCAATGGTACACAGCACCATGTGAACAAGATCGTGACGCTGAATCCGGGGCATTGCCCTGTTTACGATTTATCGCGGCTCGATTGACACCATTTTCATATGGCCCGGCGAGCTTTCAAACAAAAATACTAGTAACAGTCATCATACGGAATTCACCGTAAAAATATACATTTTTTATATTAATGTAAAATACAAACTATGAAACTTCTTCCTTATACAACAATAACTTAAAAACAAAACTAATTTCAAAATTTTGAAAATATTTATTTCGCTTTTTAGTTAACATGTATTTTTTAGTTTTCATTTTATAATTTTCAGTTACAAATAAATAGTAAGGATTACGAATGTAATAAGTAGTAAGAGAAAATGTATGATTTATCTCAGTCACAATAACCTAATGTCGATTACTTATATTACCTTTACAAAATAATGCTTTTCCCGATGCAGGGATGTTAATTATTCAGGAGTTCTCCTGGTGTTTCGCCATCAGTTTCACTTTAATTTAGTGACACTATGTGACGAGCATAAATGCAAAGCAATCATATTGAAATAATTGAGTCGCAACCCCTATAATATTTGAAAAGTTCTTTGATTTTCTTCAGGCATCAGATCTTGAGACTTGATCTGACAGCAATCGGCAGAGAATTCGGATAACAAACATAAAAAACGTGCATACAGTCAAACATAGTATCTCCTGCATTTCCCCACTTCCCCACTCCTCCTTGTCGAAAAAACATAGTATGTTGATCCGATCGCTACCAAACTTCTCAGGATCGCCCTCAGCCCGTTGGATAATTGATAATTCTTAATGATAATAGGTTGCCTAAAAGTTAAATAAACATCGCCATTTAGGAGTTCTCAGGGAGCATGAATACACAGATCGTTTTCTATATACCTATTATGAATAAAGTGTTAGGAGTTTTGTCATTACACATGTCTTTATTTCGTACCACATAATATTTTTATTCAATAAATGTGTTCATAACCATAAGTAAAATAACTTACAAAAAAAATTACTACCTGTCATAATATTTATAAATGCAGAATGTTTAAGTTAATGTTAACATTACTCAATAAAGCCAAAGTGCAATCCATTACATTATCGAAACATTTCCTTGAGTATAATAAATTTTCGAGTGGGATTTATGATACATTACAAAAACCGAAGCGGCGCTAAAATATTAGAACTGCCATAACACTGTTTTATTGGCTTCAAAGATATCACATAGAAACCAATCTTCTGTTGTCTGTCTATTTCTGTTTGTGCTGACGTAAACATGTTCGACCTACTTACATTTAAAGGTTTTGTACAATATACAGAAAAATTCTCAGGCGTCCGGAGTGTGAACATTTAGGTAAGGTTATGTTATTTTATGAAACAATAGAAAATACACATTATAATATTTTATGACGATGATTTCACCTTTAATTGGAGTCCACTTCCATATAACTTACAACTAGTCATAGAAGTTTCATTTTGACCATTAGCGATTTTAGTAGGGAAAAGTAAAAGTTAATTTCCCTTTGTAGCATTTGTTTTCAATTAATAGACGATAAAGTTTCGTCGTCAACCTCTATACTAGAGGAATTATAGCCTAAAATAATGGGCCATTTTTTATTCAGACAGGTCACACCGGTCAACCGATGAAGATTGGAATCTAAACATTGTAAAGGGCCTTTTTCTGCCCTTGTAGTTTTCTGAAAAAGTAGGTTTATAGGAAGTTACAGTAAAAACAAAATAGTAAATTAATATTTCTGTAATACTATATTTCAAATTTGCTAGCAACCCTGATTCTTTATACTTGCATTTTAATTCGTTCGATAATGACACGAGCTAAATATAATACCAGAACACGAGTGTAAGCTAAGTGTGTGTAGCTCTCCAGATGTGTTATATCTTTAGCGCCATTAGGTATTTGTTAATTTTTAGATGAACGATGTTTATATTCCAGAGTTTAACTGGAATAACGATAATCGATGTTAGTATGTGTACAATGTATACACTCATGATTTACATATTTATTACTCTTTTTTAGTGATGTGCCCGGTATTTGTATCCGTATCCGCGGATATACAAGGGAGAAAAAAGATCCGTATCCGTAAACTTTTAAGCGGATCTTATACGGATCATTTACCTTATTAATTTAAAAAAATAGATGAAATTTTATGTATACCTATGACCAGTTTCATACTTTATTAACAACAAAACAAAAGAAAGACCCACGCAATACTAATCGTAACACCTCTTGTCTATCACGCAGTGTCAATTGGCGTCAACTAACGTTTAAAATAGCAAAGTAAAGATAGTAATATTTTTTTAAATAAGACAGTTAAGATCCGTATCCGCATCCGCGGATCTTAAAACTTAACATCCGTTTTCGGATCTGTATCCGGAAAAACATATTTAACGATCCGGCACATCCACTCTTTTTAACCGATTTCGAAAAAGTGAGAGGAGAAAATGTTCGGTTGTGTGTATTTTTTACACAGTAACTCATATTAACAAGCTTATAAGTTTTGACAAAATTAATAAAGAATAATGTTACACTACATGTAATTATTTAGGTATATAATTACCTACTGAAAACGTTTTGAAGCAAAATATTTTTTTGATTGTACTAAAATACCTATTCTTTATAAATATAGACTGCTTGTCTGCGTGTAATATTAATGGGACCTATTAAATCGTATGAATATTGAAGTAGTCTTACGGTGGTAACCTCTAATTCAGGATCGTGAAATAAATTTAATGATACTAATTTATATTTTTAGTTATATTTATTTTATTTACTTTAACTAATTCTGCAAATAAAATTAAATAGTTATGTTTTTATAGAAAATATTATAAGAATGTTGTGTATTTTTTTTGTTATTTAAAAGAATAAGCTGATTATCGTACTTTCTACGGCAGAACCATGAATTTAATTTGTTAATTTTAAATAAAATACAACCGACAAAAAGTCAAATTCGGAGATATTGATGTATTGTAATAAAGCGACATAAAATTATCATTATTCAAAAAAAAAAATTCAAGCCATCTGAACTAAATAAGTACGCAAAAATGTTCCTTAATTTAATTTTCGAATATTGAAGTGTGGTCCATATTTTACAATCTAAAATAATGTCATGGATTGAAAACAACTTATGATCAAATAAAAGGTCTAATTATACCAATCCCAATCTGCTTTTAATACATTATACTTTTTATCAAAACAGAAAAGAAAATATGGGTATATACTTTTTCAAACAAATTTCTCATGAATAGATTTGACATGTTTAGACGCCATTTTCTCAAATTGAAGTACGTGAGGCTTGACATAGTATTGCTTATCATCGTTCAGTTATAACCGAAGAAAAACCCGTCATCTGCAGAAAACAACGGATTTGGTCCTTCGAATTCGGTACGCCAAAATATATTCGATCGACATATTATGCTTAGGCATACTTGTAAGTGTGTCATGTATTAGGCGAGAATTACACTTATAAGTTTTGCTTTATTTCCTAAAGATATAAATTGTTTGTCATTGCTTTACACCTAAAAGAATTTTCTGTCAGTGCCATCATTTTTGACAGAAAGAGCTTTTGTTAGGAGAACGTTCTACCAGGTTACATAGTTTTTTATCAATTTTTTTCAAGTGTAGTTCTTGCCTTACAATGAATCATTCTTCTTATGAATCAAATCCTTTAACAAGCCGCTCATAAGATAAGTATTGTAATGCAATTAAAACATCAAAGGCTGCTGAAATACGGTCAGTTAATTTCAGCAAATTATAACGCAGTCGTTTTAGGTAATAAAAGTGGAACGAAATATATACGTCGACACAACGATACCAAGTAAATGTTACTTTGCCATTTCTACACCAACGTCATGAATACACACCTAGGTTTATGCGGGTGTAATAGTTGAAATTTGTGTATACGATTGTAGCTAACTTTATTATTGTAACGACCTAAATACATACACATCGTGATCATTTTTTTAATATGTACTTATATTTTTTATTTTGTAATAAATACTTTAATATTAAAAATATATCATACTCGGATCGTCACGTGAGTCAAAAGAAAATAATAAAGAGCTGCGTCTTAAATGACTTCGACAACTAGTGATGTGATGATTCACATCTGTAAGGTTTAAGATAATCTTTATTTACAAACATGTTACAGGTAGCAATGTTCGTTGAAACACATTTCAAACATTAGCGAACAAAGTTACTCTTTGATTTGATTAATTTTCATATGTTACAGTCTAAACTTAATTTTCCGGATCCGTCATAACGTATCACCAAAATTCATCAGAGTTGGTTTAGTGGGTTAAACAGAATTATTTTCTCATTTATAAATTTCATTATAGACTAAACAGTATACAATACATATAAATAGGATAGATTAGTATGGATTTACGATTTTGCGATATTATATCTTTCACTACTTATCGACGTGTGTTTGTTACCTTACTTACCTACTAGATATAAAAATATCAAACAAGTGCATAGATTATCTTATCAAGGAAATATTTTATTTATCGATTTGCTTATGAAAATGCATTTTTTTTACAGGTATTGCACTGCGGCCTTTCGGACTTTCTCTTATATATTTACTATTGTACTTAATATCACCGTTCCCACAAGTACCAGATTCCAAAACATTCCGAGGTGAGCAAATAAGTTCGTTTACATTATTATATTTGTTTAATCGAATGGATTTTTAAAGCTTTAGTGTAATTTCGTAACAGCAGACCAGTCTAGAATAAAACAAACTTTCGTTCGTTTCTGTAAAAATAATCATAAAGTTTCTTGATGACGATGGCTGACAGACAGACGAACAGGCAGATTAAAAAAAAAAAGTTAAAATGTCAATTTTCAGACTTATTCGATTAATATAATTTGTGTTTTTAGTGTAAAAATTGAATTAAACTTTTTTTATTGTATTTCAGGGTGTCGAGGCAAATATCTGCAACTAAATCTAGTCGTGTCAGTGCTGCTTTTGCTAGTTCACGCAGCATGGCACAGTGTGCTGGCAGGTTTCGCGCCATACGGCTCCCTCCTCGAGGATTATCCGATCATTCAAACGATCGGATACAACCTTGGCCTTGTATCATATGCAGGAATAGATCCGCTAATGGCCGTTCATTATCTTGCACCTGAGGTAAGATATGGACGTTAGGGCTATCGTCTTCTTCATTCAACATCCTACTACTATTATAATTCAAGAAAATTTCGTGTATATTGATAGATGATGGATGTTTATTATTCATTCTCACAAAACAGAATCTCCTCCGTTTTTAAAATCGGTTAAAGGCTCTTGAACAGATTTAAATGTAAAAATAATTATATGTGAATGAATGTAATAAAGCTTTAAAGATTATACATTAAATTTACACATAAGCTGCAATATCTATACTAATATTATAAAGCTGAGGAGTTTATTTGTTTGTTTGAAGACGCTAATCTCAGGAACTGGTTCGAATTGAAAAATTATTTTTGTATTGGGTAGTTCATTTATCGAAGAAGGCTAAAGGCTATATGGATGCTGATAAGCAATAACGTGTAAACCCAATGAAAATTGGAGATATTGATTCATTTTCATACTTCATCATCCATTTAACAATATTCAATAAAAAAAAATAAAGTAATACAAACTAAATAAGTACGGAAAAAAGTTTCTTAATTAGTTGTTTCGAATTTCAAGGTCGTTCCATAGTTTGTAATTTATACAATAAACTCATACATTTAAAAACTTTTTATTACATAATATATTAAATATAACAACCTGGTTTTAATTAATTATAACTTTTATCAAAAAAGAAAATAAAATATGGATGAATACTTATTCAAACAAATGTATTAAGAATGGGTTTGGCATCTTTAGACGCCATTTTCTCAACATGAAGTTCGTGTGACACAGTATTGCTTATCAGCGCCCATATAACATCACACTATGACCAAAAGGGGTGGAGCATCGATGAAAAACGTAGCAAGTATGGAATAAATTTTAGTAGATTTTTTTCTCAAATTAACGCGGTCATATCCGCGGGGCACAGCTAGTATAATTATATAGAATAAGCTGGTGAAATTATAACACTAATAATTATTGTCAAGTGAGTTTAAATGCTGCCAGTATAACATTTGTAAATTTTGTTCTAGCTGGTAGTAATGGGCACGTCACTAATAGTTTACTTGATGGTGCGCACTCTTCTTATTGGATCTCCTAACGATGAAGTTGTTAGAAAAGACTCCAAGCACCAGCGTTTCCCCCTACTCACGAGCGCAGGTACATACATATTATCATTACTTTACTAATTATACTATATATATGTTCCTTAATTAAGAAGCATTTTTACTTAACAGTATATTATTTCCAGGAAAATATCTCGCACTTTTTCTGTTAATGTTCTCCGGCATAATGCGACCCAGTGTAACATCAGGTATATATTTCTTGGTGTTCATGGGAGCGGCAACAGCTTGGGCTGTAGGAAGGCCCCTAGAACGTGGATTTGCAGTAGTGAGCCGCTGCGTTATGGCTATTATGGGAGTTCATATAGCAGTGCTTCTTGTCTACCAGTGCACTTGGATCATAGATATTTTTCCACCCGAAACAGACATGGCTAGGTTCGTTTATTAAAAAGTTTGTATAATATTAGGCGAAACTGAATGTGTTTTTTGTTGATACACGAAGTCAGCATTTAATATTTTGCAAATCATTTTCACAATACTTTTGATACTTTTTCGTGGTATCAAGCTACGAAAGAAATATTTAACAATTTTTTTAACGTTACAGATATTTTGGTCTCACAAAACTGGTGATCCTTAACGAAACAGATTCTTCAACGTTTACGTATGAAGTTACCGATGATCACATGTGGGCTACGTTGGCTAGTCCCTTAGTGATACTCTTTTCATACTTTTTCCTCGCCATAGAAACGCGAGAACTCTTCAAACCGAAGGTGCGTACGCACGCAATGCAAATAATACCTGCACTTTTACGAATGAGGATACTTTGGTTAATATTGCCATTAACGATTAATATTATCATTAACTCCGACTAATAACAACATGCTTCTATTATAATATTCATAACGTCGGACTTGGCTGCTCTGATTTTTTACTAACGCCGTAGAGTTATGCCGGTATAGTGCTATTCAGTAGTTCGAAATTTCACTTGCGTTTTTATGACTTTTGCTAACGGGGCGGATAGGCGAAGAAAAAGAGTGCTTTAACCGGCCTCGAAGCGGGTAAACTGAATGGTTCTTTGGTGCGCGGCGTGTCCTTCCACCGCGGCAGCAGACACGCGCCGCGGGACAAGTGGAAGAGCGCCACGAAGAAAGTTCGCGTAAGCCGGCCCCAACGAATATGCACTGATCACACTTCACTTTCAGTACACGTTTGGCGTACTTTGTAGAAAATGTAGATAATTTGTACATAGTTATTATAGCGGAAGTGTTAAGGTAGTTACATAGATTTAGAGCGGTAGTTGGTACTATGGTGTAAATATTTGGTTTTTGCAGCGAGGATTGATTCAACGACATTCGTAATGTGTCTTCTGATCTATTACTTAATCTTTTATTCTTCATCATTACTAATGATAAAGAATTTGCATGAACGCTTGTGCTAATTCTAAAATAATATTTTTTGAATTTATCAGCATTTTGTGTATGCAATTTTTATTTTTGCAACCTGCTTCTTTTGTAGGTTGCATATTCATACATAAATTCCAAAGCACTTCGTGGGAACACCGGTGAGAATGACCCTGTAGGTATTAAATTTTATATGAATTTGTCTATATTTTGCTTGTATCAGAATTTTATGACTTTATCGGAACAATGTTGTGACGCAGACGTAATGTGAAAGACTTAAAACGCTTTTTCAGACACATGCATAGTTCAGCGATATTTTAACGTTGTCGTTTCATACCATCAATAACAATACATGTTGCACTATTATTCTGCTTTATATGTTTTTTCCATTTTTATGTTTTGAACCAAACCATTGTTAAGAAGTCTTGAATCATTATTTATTATAGATATTTATAAATATTAAAGGTAGTACAAACAATCCTAAAAAAATTAAATTCTTTACTTATGAAGTTTTTTTACAACACCTTATGACAAAAGAGAACTGAACAATAATAATACTGTAGTAATACAATAAGCGGGTCATTTTTAACTAAGTATAAATAAAGTGGCAGTAAAAATCAACATTTTGTTAGATTTACAATTACATTGTTGACCCATGTTTAAACAAATCAAATTGTTTAAATTTTTATTACTGTTCAAATATTAAAAAATATTGTAATATTGTACGTATATAAGACCATAAAATAGCTTCGGAACTTTAGCTTTTATATCATAGTTTAGTTATAATATACAACTGTTTTCAATTACCGTAGCTTCTTCGTAACATGAGTCCTAGCAAGCGTTGGTCGAGCGTCCGAGGCGGCTCAGTCACGCGTCAATTACATCAAGATTCTACCGGCTCTGTCGTTGTACCTGATGAAGGTAATTTACCTTTCAATATCAACACCAGTATACTTAATGTCCCTTTGCTATGCAAATGCCATTACTATTACGAAAAAAAATACTATAAGAGAAGAACGAGAATTGGCGGATACAGATATGTATTTGATTTATCGCGACATGCACAAGTATCATCGCGATGTTTATTTTCACCACTGACTACGAAATACAGAGCAATTGAAAACTTAAGACGTGCTAAAACATAAACTCGCGACCATAACTTCAAATTGATTATCTGCTGGGCTATTTGAGTTCCGTCTTTGCTAGAATTTTTAAAAAACGTATCATAGATTACCAAAAAATATACAAAATTATAGGGTATACAATATATTTTATAATGGTACTATATTTTTTTAAATCGATGAAATCATCTCAAGCTCATCAATCTCAGCGTTCCTTTATGTTTATATAAATTTCAGAATCTGTACAGGAAGTGGAAGAACCAACATTGATGGATGATCTTGTAGCTGCCGTTGTAGATTTCTTCCAAGTATTAATCAGGTAAGTTGTAGACTATGTGGCGCAACATTCTAAAAGAAAATCTAGCAATATAACCTGCCCTTGTAGTGTTAGAAAACATGAAGATGATTAGATGGTGGTATCCAATTTTTTTCCTTTATTTTCAGATCTTCTTACATAGCGACAACAATAACAATGATGGCGTGGAGTATAATGTTCCACTCCTGGTTGACGTTCGTGTTCCTCATGTGGGCGAACATAGTCTGGTTGTGTCAGGACCAGCGCTCCTTCATGTTGAAGACCAGTCCAGTGCTGGTGTGCTATGCTATGCTGCTACTCATAGCGCAGTACATATACGGCATGAACCTCACCGAGAGCGAGCTGCCTTCGAATATAACAGAAAGTGTCTTACTATTTTTTGCATGCCATTTTAAATATTTGTTCCTTACGTGTTTTCGTTTACAAATATCTTATGCGACTGGTCTGATATAAGTATAAGGTCTAAAAGAAATGTATGCGATACATGTTAAGTACCTATTTATTGATAAAAAATAAGGTTAGGTTGTGTCATTTCTTTTTCGACCTTCCTATTACATAAGATATTTGTATTTCCATATCTAGATGACAATTAATCGATATTTCTTAAAGCAATTTCGGTTTATAATCTGATTCTGATGATGTGATATGTGATAAATTTCTTCGAATTTGCCCGGGTATATACTAATTAAGAGTTGCGAATTTTATTTTTCAAACCGTATATTTCATTTTTCCATATATTTTTTCCCTCTTATATATCTTGTTCCGACTATTACAAACACAACAAAAAAGAAATATGCAGCCGTTCTAAAATGATGCTCGAACATACATACATTTGGCAATTAATATTTATTTCATATAGATTTCCGAACTGGTAGTTGAAATGTACCGCTCGTGTGTATAGGAGGTGAACCTGCGTCAGATCGGCTTGGGGCGAGCGGAGGGCGAGCCGTGCGTGCCGCTGCTCATCAAGTCGCTGTTCACGTGCATGTTCTGGGTGACGCTGCGCCAGCGCGTGCAGGAGCTGCGCCGGCGCAGACACTCCGCCGTCGTCGCAGATATGGCCGCGCCTTTACACCTTACTGTCTCTGCAGCTGCTAGTGGTTAGCTGTTTTTTTTTTTTGGTAATGAATGCTTTCTATTAGATGTCGCTGCAAGTTCAAAAAAAGTATGGAAGTTAATTTTCAACGAATATTTTATTAAGGTTTTTTTGGATAGTATTTGTAAAATGTATATTTATTTCTTTTGTGTTCTTATCATACAGGTTTGGTGAACGGTAAATAACATTAGTATCTTTTTTTTTGTATTTCACTGTTAATCTTATCACGTCATTATTTCAAAAATGTCACAATTCTTCGAAATTAACCCTCTTTATTTTTTTAAAAATTTATTGTTAACTTTGAATATAAAAATTTCCACCACATATTATTAAGTATTCTTCCAGCATATATCTCTAATTTATTTTTTATATTTTCATACATATTTTTATAAAATGTGGTTCACTGGCTAAAAAATTACAAAAAAATACTGTAAATAAAATTTATTTTTTTATTTTTACACACAGTATGTTATTTCAAAATAATCTAATTTATACTTCAAACATTTACCTGGTTTTAGACACTTCTTCACTTTACATTTCAGTATGGAGATATGAGTGGAAGAAGGTGATATGTCGTATTTCGATTTTTTATGCATGGATAAATGTGTTATGTGTATACAAACTATTTTAAACTAAAAAACAACCGCATTTGAGGCTTTACTAAGAAATTTACTACTCGATGAAGTTGTTATGTGTTATATCTTTTAATGTTTAAGCAAAACCTGTAGTTAAATTTTGAAATTAGAACTTTGCCACATATTTTATTACCTTCATCTATTCATGTGTTCATGTACAAGGCGTCGTAGGCCAAGAGCAAAATCGACTTTGAAGGTCCTTTCAGTATATTTCGATATTCCTTATAGTTTCGGATTTGGCCTACCATACCAAGTTAAAATATTCACCCTGTAAAGTGACAGAAACAGTAAAAATTGCTCATCTGTTTGACAGCTGCAGGCGTAGAAGCGTCTCGTGAAGAAGAGCGACGTTCACGCCTCCTTGTCGCGCTGGGCGAGTGGTTGCGAGCGGCGTGCGCTCGCTACTGGATCTACGTGGTCGTGATCATGCTTTTCGTGATCGGGATCACGGGCGATCGCATGACCATCTTTAGGATCATATATATGTTCCTTTTCCTCGTGTTTATACTCATGTTCCAGGTATATTAATTTTTATTATGAAAAATAAGTTTCGAGTAAATAAAATTTATGAATTGTCATTTCAAATTAAAAAAAAATGTTTGAAATAATACTAAAGCCAAACCATTATTAGATGATATTATATATATATATATATATATGTTGGTGTCTTCATTTTGTTAATTAAAATTTGTTACAGATAAGTTGGTACTGGTGGCGTCGTCTGATGTATGTGTTTTGGATAACGGTGATCATCTATTCAATGATAAATCTTATTTTAATATACATTTATCAATTTGATAATTTCTCCAAGACTATCGAAACTTATTTACTGATTAACGAGAGATTGTAAGTATTTTGTAATAAAGGTCTTTGATTTTCGCGACTTGAATTGGAAAGAAATACTAAGATATTATTTTTTTCAGGCAACACGATCTGGGCTTAGAACCATATCATCCAGCAGATTTATTTGTAAAACTGTTAACACCCACTCTATTTCTCATCATTACAATAATGCAGGTGCACTATTTCCATAAAGATTTCATGGCGTTGTCCGATCCTAAGACGAGGTAAACGAAAATTAATCCTTTATCTACTTATGTAAAATGTGAAAAATAAAAATGAAAAAAAAATTACATATTTAATAACTTTTTCAGAACAAATAGTATTGCTAAGGAAGTAGATTCTAGCAGGCCGAGTCAAGGCGGTGCTTCCACTATGAAGGATGATGTAAGTGTATTTTATTCCATAAAATAATATAAATATCTTTTTCCTCCGGTCGCACCTCTATAAAAATATTTTATGTATGATCTCTTATGAGTTATAAATTTAATTAAGAATTGATTTAGTAGTATAAGATATCATTTTCAGCTGCCGCCACTGCCTCTAGAAGGTCGGCCCACAACAGAGCCGCACTCTGACAGTGATACGGAAGCAGAACATTCTATGGGAACGTCTTCCTTCAATACTGCTGCTCGACGTTCGATGTACAGGTAATAACACCCATACAAAAGACAAAGTGTGAGTGTTAAAAATAAAGTTTTAAAAACATCACAACAGATGAAATGAATATGAGTGATAATGTGCTAAGTTTTAATTGTGGTAGAGCTTTGCTGTAGGGGACTGCTTACAGCTCATATACTGGCTGATTTGATCAGGCCAATGTCACATTCGCACCGAAAATTGGCATTTTTTATGAAGTAGCTAAGTTGCGTTTCCACAAGCAGTGCACTTGACATCAAGTGACCGATTTTCTCAGGTGGCCGAAATTTTTAACCCCGACTAAAAAAGAAGGGGTGTTATAAGTTTGACATGTGTATCTATGTGTCTGCCTGTGACATCATAGCTCCCTAACGGACCAATTTAGATGCGAGATTTTTGATTGAAAGGTTTTGTAATCGAGATTATTCTTAGCTATAATTTATTTTAAATTATAAAGTTCGGTACAGATGTTCCATTTTACACGGTTATACCAGAGTCTGCTTATTAATCCAGGTATTGACATGTTATTGATTTTAACACAGAGCGACTGCTATCTGACCTCCACAACCCCTGAGGGCAATGTAGTAACAATTAAGACTAGAATAATCTCAAATAGATATACAAAAAGACAGTGAAACTATCAGTGGCATGTAACCGTGGCGTCGCTAGGAAGTCGTCCCGCAGCCGCTCGTACGCGGCCACGTCGGAGCGCGCGTCCGCGCTCGCGGCGCTGCGAGCGCTGCTCGCGCGCAAGTGCGGCGCGCTGCGGCGGCGCCTCGGCGACTGGACGGACAAGGCGTTCATACTTCTCGACATACACCTCATCAAGATCGTGTTCCTGTCGCTCATGCTGCTCTGCGTTTTTAATGTGAGTTTACATGTTTATGTCTTATTTGTTGTTTGCTTTATTACCGAGGTTATGAATGATTGAGAAAGTATGAGAAATAATAATATTTCCGTTTAGTAGTAAAAAGTTATTATTTAGTTTTCTTATAATCCAGATTTTCAGAAATCCAGAAGGCACAACATTTTTTTAACCACAAAAATTACCACAAATTAACTACATACATGTTACGGTGGACTAGACTAGAGTATAACTTTGATAGAATTAATTATTTAACAGTACGGTATAAAAATTAAACCTATTTTTTTTCGCAGGTCTGTGCCATGCACGTTCCAATAATGATAATTATCTCACCGGCGTTATTACTGAGTGCTCGTAAACAACGCATATGCGTACTATTCATATCTACTTTAATCAGTGTTTATTTTATGGCGAAGATGGTTTATCAAATAGAATACATAAAACACTCATATTTTGACGTCAATTGTACCAGAGTAAGTTCTCTTTAAATTGTTGTTTTTACTGATATCGATAATGATAAAAAACACGTAGTTAAAAAACAAATCTCAATATTCAAATAGTCGAAATTTTGTTTTATTTTTATTTTTTTTCATTTATACATTAAATTAGGCAAGAATGAATTTCCTTTTAATATTCAAAAATATTGCAGATGGGTGAGAACGATACACTGAATACTACGACATATAATAACGCCGAGTGGGTCGGGTTCCGTAAGGCGACGTCGAAACGACCCCTTGTTGTGGTATTGAAGGGCTACATCGGCTTGATCGCCGTGTTTACCTTCTATTCTCTGGTTACTTATAGGCAACAAACATACAGGTATCATTATTAAAAGAAAATAACTAAAACTAACAGCTCAAAATGTTCATTAAAGTAACATTTTCTTATTCTTGATTTATCACTGTTATAATAGAAATTTGTATTTTTAGGAACATGGGACTTTTACCGAATAACAAGGAGAAGATAATGTTTCCAGACATATCCCGTAGTGATGCGGATAAAGACTTGATACATTGCTTTAAGTACTTGGTGAACTATGGATTTTACAAATTTGGTGTTGAGGTACCAATTTTTTTTTCAAATTACAATACCATTTTTCAAACTAATTTCTGAAGTATTTTTTTAAGTGTGGATAAAGTAATAAATTATTTCACAATATCAACTAATTATAAACATTTCAAACTATAGTACATTTTATATACATAAAAGATGATATACCGTTACTTAAAACAACCTTAGTACTGAAACTACTGTACTGTAATTGTAACACTGCAAAAATCAAAGGCCTTCTGTCCAGCTAGGAGAAGGTGAAGAGCTTGATCTGTTATGTTCTGACCACTTTACTGAAAAATATACAGCAAATGAGTAGTATAGTAGTAGTGCGTCCGACAAGTGAAAGGAGAGAAATTAAGATAGAGCCTAGCTTTACTTCGTTCCACGTGAGTGTTGTTGGTCTGAACTAAGCTCATAACACTGCGCAGAACACAAAATTAGGCACTAGGACAGTCGTTTAGATTTTTCTTTCATTTCAATTATTAAATGCTTCTTATATTGCACGTGTCAAATAATTTAATGCATTTTATATCGGATGTATTTCTCAAATAGTTGAAAACATTAATACCGAAAGAGTTTAATTAGTCGAAAATTTCTGGTTTTCGTTCCGGGGTGTGTTTATTTACTAAATAAGTTAATTAATATATAATAAGTTCTAAATGCTTTAACGGCCGAGAATATTCAATAAGTTTATAATAATATCATATACACTCAATGTTTTAATTTTTGTTTACTTTAGATAATTAGGTTGTCTACTTGACTGTACCATGCGTGAGTTCTGACTCGCCTCATATTCAGACCAACATAGTTATGTGAAACGAGGTATACTTCGTTTTCAATATAATTAAGTAAAGAGTCGCGGTGGTCGCAGATCTCGCTGATGTGCCTGATGGGCGTGATCGGCTCGCGCATGGACGTGTGCGCCGTGCTGTACGCGGGCTGGCTGCTGGCGCTGGCGGCGGCGGCGCGCGCGCGCCTGGCGCGCCTGTGGCCCGCCTTCACCGCCTGCGTCACGGTGCTCGTGCCGCTGCAGTACATGCTGGCCGTCGGCTTCGTGCCGCAGCTGTGTCTGGACTACCCCTGGAGCGGGAACGGGCAGGTGGGGAGGTCGTGTACAGGCGGTTCACGTGATGTCAAGTGATCACTGCTACTCATAAAGTATGCACAAAAATAAGATGTAGTGTAGCTTACTTAAAATAAATTTTGACGATAAATTCAACGCTTCTATTCGTTTTCTGCTTTCGTGTTCGTATTACATTACCGCTGAACTTAAAAAAAGCAACTTAGTTTTTGATTGATGTGAACATTATAAGCTAATGATATGAATATTTTCACAGCAAATGAAACATATTCGCACGTGGCTATTCTTGCCGTACAACGACGAGCCACCCCACGCAGTGAAGCTCATCTTCGATTACTTCCTACTGTTGTTTGCGGCGCGGCAGTTGAGGGTGTTCCGTGTGGAAAAAGCACACGGTGATTCCTATCCCGGCGGCTCCAATAGCGAGGACATCGCCAAGGACTGGGAAACGCCTAACTTTGTTAATCCCGTGCCGGACTTTTTGGGATATGTCGGGTAAGTGTACTCTTTTTTATGCAAAATTAATGGTACCAATAGAATATCATAAACTAGCACTCGCATAAACTGATTGTTGTAATTCACCCCTACTAGTGCTTTTTTTAATATTTATTGTTTAATAGTTCATCAAATTATCCACTTATTTTAAAAGATATAAGAAATATTATTTGTTTAAGTATATAAAGAAAAATATATAAATTAATGTCGCCGTTTTTTTGCAGTTCTTGGTTAGATGTTTTGAAAAGGATGGTATTTTTGGGCATGCTGTGGGTGACCCTCGCCATCATGTTCATGACGGGCACCAACCGCGTCAATCTGTTCTCAATGGGCTACTTAATCGGTTCGTTCATATTCCTGTGGCAAGGAACGGATTTCTACTTACGACCAAAGGAAGCAATATTGCAATGGTTAGTATTTAAAAGACTTCTATTACTTACTTGACATTAATTTTTTTTTAATGTTTAGAGGCTATTTTTAATTTGTTAAAATAACCGGACGATTTTATTTTTCTTGTACTTTTTCATTGGAATAAACTCGTAACTTCTTCATACATTGGTATAAATTAAGTGCTCCTGTTTTGAATACAAATTTGTTAATGAGAATCATGCATGATCGAGAAATCGAGCACCGAGAAATAATGAAAACTACTCAAGAGAATTCCGAAATTCTCTTGAGTACTTATCATTGTTTTTGAAGATACATTAGTATGTACATATTATAGCTTCATCTATTGTAAATAGAACGGGTTATAACATTGATAATTAAGTACGATTGTCACATTTTATGGTTTACCCCATGTCAAAACTAAGTTCATGTGCTGTGAAGCATGGCTATACATTGGGGACGATTTGACATTCTCCATCATCAACTTCACACATAGCCGGTAGAGAATCGACGACGAGACGATGGATGTGATGATGATGCAGGTGGTCGTGGCTGCTGCGCTACAACGTGTCGGTGGTGGTGGTGAAGGCGCTGCTGCAGATCCCGGGCTGCATGTTCAGCGGCGTGCTGCAGCGCCACGCGTGCTGGCTGGTGCAGCTGCTGGGCATCGGCTGCGTCGACAAGTTCGCCGGCGGGAACATCGCCAGGTTCCTCAAGATGCACTATGATAAGGTACCCGTGGTCCTATTTTGGTTGAAATAGTATGGTATAATACTTAATTTAGTTTTTCTTATATTTTTAATTTGTATATCTTGTGGGTGGTTTTTATTACCTTTGGATGATCATTGACAAGGGTATTTTCTCTGCAACAAAATAATGATTGCTACACAGTTAATATATAACTTAAATATTTTTCAGGATTCGGTGTGTTCTGTTCCTCAAGAAGATATTGGTTTGGCGTGGGATGGAGTTTGTTTTGCCTTTTTAATATTGCAAAGACGACTTTTCCATAGTTACTATTTCTACCGAGTTATTGATGAAAGCAAGGCGACAACTGTTCTCGCATCTAGGTACTTTAGTTATTCCTATCAATATACAGAATATACAGAAAGATGTATCAAAAATTTTAAGAGAATATTGATGTGTTTTAATCTATAATTGTTTCGATTTATAGAGGTGCGGAGTTAATTGAAGAGTTGCGACAAAAACAAATGAACATTCAAGAGGAACAGGAAATAAAAATATTGGAAAAGATCAAAGTTAAGATGGAAAGAATTAAAGCAAATCAGAAAAAAATCCAGGGAGTGATGTCAAAGGAGCCTGTGCATCACGATGCAGGTATTTTCCTCATATGTATATTATTTAAACATAATTTACAGATATCCATAGACATAGTATGAAGTACATATTTGATTATAATTGATAATTAATGTCTATCGTCTTTATGTTTTTACTGTATGTACTATATAATATTAAAAGTAATTAATTGAGTATAAGTGATATTAAGATATTTAAAAGTTAGTTAAGAGAAAGGTAGTATAAAATATGTATCAGTAGACGTAAGACGGTTTCTAAGCATCAGTCGCTTCCAATGCTATCGTAATAAAAGAAGAGGAGGACGAAGAGGACGAAGAAGAGGAGACGCAGCCCGGCGAGTCGGAGCAGGTGCCGCTTGTACGCGGAGACTCGTCGGAGTCGCGGCGCGGCTACCACACCCCCGCCTCCCCCTCGCCCCCCAGGTCCCCCGCGTCCCCTGCCTCGCCCTCGCCGCCCGCCTCCCCGCGCGGCTTCCACACGCCCCTCAGCGAGGCGTCTGCGCCCTCGTCCCCCGCGCGCCCCTCGCTGCCCGCGCCGCTGTCGCAAGGCGGCCCGCCGTCCCCGTCGTCGGCGCTGATGACGGTGTCGCTGGACGCGTACCTGGAGCCGCGGCGCATCTCGTTCGAGTCGCCGCCGTCGTCGGAGCTGCTGCCGCGCGCGCAGAGCCCCGAGGAGTCGTACCCGGTGTTCTCGCCGCCGCCCATCCGCCGGCGCCACACGGTCGCCAGCCCCAGCCTGCTGCAGCGCGCCTCCGTCGTGTCGCACTCCAGCCGCGCCGAGCCCAACTCGCATCACACCTGTAACTACGCAGGGGATTGTCCGGACTTTCGAGATAATAACACGACGCGACATGTTTTGTTGACTGATCTATTGATATATAAAACGAAAATGAAGTATTCTACGCGTACGTCGGTCGGTGTTATTATTTGGAAGTGATAAATCTTTTTTGATAAATCACTGTCTATGTACCTCAACTGTATATAATGTAAAGCAATGTTTTTTTAATGTATGTGTATTTTCTTTTTTAAACGATATTTTTATTTACATATAGGAAGTGGTACGCCAGCGCCAGTTACGCATAGGCATAAAGGTATAGTTGATATATAAGAGGGTGTCGGTCGATGATGATTAGTTTAATAAATTCATTTAAAAAATTCATTCTTCCGGTTTTTGACTTAACCAATTCCATTAAAAATTCCCGCATCAATGATTAAATTTAAAAAAAAAGTAATAACGTTTAAAGCCCGCTTTAGTGTTTAACTCTCGTCCCCGATTTAGTGAACACGCTGCCTAACAGTATGGAACGATAGTTTTTCTCTATATCGATCGCTAAACTGCAGCTGCTTACCCGTGGTGTGAGAATGGTGTTGAGTTGTGCCTTTCTTTGTAGCGCGCGCGAGGGCCCCGTATAAGCCGCCCGCCAGCCATCAGAAGGGTAAAGTTGCGCGACGAATTCTCGCCGAGCTAACCTTGTCTCTAATACTAACAGCTGTGGCTTTTCGATGCTCGTATTTAGGCATTATTTCGTCGGTGATTGTCTAGTGTCTTATTTTGTCATCCTGATATGTTGTTTGGCAGATTTGTAAAAATTGTAAATAGTATATTGGAACGTTTTTAAAAAGAAAAGTTTGCTTTTGCACGTTTTTGTTTTGCATTGTTTTGCATGGATCACTATCACTGTTTGTTTGCATGGGTTTGCGTTTACTCATTATGTTTTTATTATTATTATTATTTATTATATTGTTGCTCGCTACAAAAATATAATGATCTTTTATAGTGGTTTACTTTTTAAATTTATATACTATTTATTTATGTATCACAATGTATTAATTAAATTCTTAGCATGGAAAATGAAAATATTTGACATCACTCGTATGAGACAAAAATGTTGACTTCATAATTAGCGAGGTGTATTTTTATTATAACAAAATTATACATCAAGCAATTATTAAAAATTGCGTTCTTATAATAATATTTTACGATAGAGAAATAAAATATAGATAGTATTATTATATTTATAAAAGGCGTTGTTTGAAGTCAGTATTTTTATGATGCAGAATAATCTCACAATAAAATATCTAGAATAAATGGATGCTGATAAGCAATAATGTGTCAACCCTCAATATGTTTAATTCGGAGATATTGACGTAATATTAATTCTTATAATAATTCATGTATTTAACAATATTAAAAAAGTTCAAGTCATCTAAATTATATAAGGACGGGAAAATTTTTTTTTAGTTTAACGTTTCGAATGTTGAAGTATATTCCAGATTTTGTATTATGCAATAATCTCATATTTTTAAAAACCTATTATTAGATAAAACCGTTTATTATACCCATCTGCTTTTATTTCATTATAACGTTTATCAAAATAGAAACGAAAAAATTGATATATACTTCTTGAAACAAATCTATTAAAAGAGGTTTGATATCTTTAGACATTTTCTCAAAAGGAAGTCCGTGTGGCTTGACTCTGTATTACTTATCAGCGGCTAAATATAGAATTTTTTTGTAAACTTAAATATTAAAATAATGTAGCGACAACATAACTGCATGCTGTTTATGTTAAAGTTTTTTCTCTAAACGATTTATAATAACAACTTCATCTCTGTACAGCGGTGCGTTCCGGAGACTACTACATGTTTGATGAGTTTGACGACACCGATGTGCATTTGAAAGATGACGAGTCAAGCTCAGATGAAGACGCCCCTAAAACTATGGGTTTTGGAAAGGTAAGTGAAAATGCACAAAGTTTTGTTTATGGTGCATTTTTAATAAGAACTGTTGATGGGATGGATTTACTTAAATATTTGTTGTTTTGCACGGGAATATTGAATTGATATTATGTAATATGGATTTGGAATACGCAGTTTTAGAAGTATTTTGCACGATTAAAAGTATCTACATCGTGGAAGGTTATCTTAAAGTATGCACGTAATTGTATGATTTTTTTTTAACCATTAGTATGTCTCGTCTTCGTCATAATTATGTTTTGTTAATGACTTGTTCTTAAATCTTGCATAAATAAATGTATCAAAGTTTTGTATTGTTCGTATTTATAAATGTCGGGTAGCTTATGGTGACTAACAGGCTTTGCACATGGGTTATGACGTACACCTCGTTTCTCGATAGAGCGGTATCTTAATAATTGTTTTGTAGAAATATATAACTGACTTCAAACAGATTATTGTTGTATAAATAGACATATTATCCGAAGATATTCATCAGATCTTTATCCAAATGTCAGATTCTTATCTTTACATGATAAACAGTAAAACCTCATCAGAAAATATGCACTTCATAAAACCCAATCAAAATCGGTCCTGTAGTTTTTGAGAAAATCACGGACATACAAACTTACATACATACGGATCGAATAAAAAACCTCCTTTTTTGAAGTCAGTTAAAACTAAAAGTGAGAATGTAGACACGGTACAATGTCGCGAAAAAGTGATATCGAGAACCGCGGTGTACGTGTACGGGAGCGTGTGTGGCAGCTGGTGTCGACGGCCATCAAGACGGACCTGCGGCGCGCCGTGTCGCTGCGCCGCGCCTCCGCGCCCGCCGTGCGCACGCGCGCCTCCTCGCTCACCTTTCCCCTCTCCTACCCGCAACAGGTGACTATTGTGTACGGTATACAGTGGAAACGAAAGAATGTATAGTTTGATTCACGTATAATCTAAATGTCTGAATATCAGTCCGAGTCCCGGGTGGTACAGTCGAGTGAATAAGGCCAAAAATATATAATGTAAATGAGGTCTTTATTTATTTATTTAAAATTTTAAAAGAAATAGGTATTGAAATGTAATAAATATATCCTTAAATTAATGTGTTGTATCTATTGTCTACCATAAGGTAGATACATCGCTAGCCATCCCCACCACCTGATTTTTAAAAATTTTCTTCCATATCTATTATAAAAAAATTATAATTTTTTAAAATTATTTAAATTGAAATTTAAAATGACGTATCAAAAACCTATTCTTAATGTAACACTATTAATTTGACATTATTATATAATAACTATTTATTAATTTAAATTAAAGAAATGTCTACACGACTGTCCAGATACCTAATTTTGTGTTCTGCGCTATATACGCATAGTTCAGACCATTAGATTTAGTTTAATCAAGGTATATTTTGTATAATATTATATTAATTAGACTTTGATAAGCATTTACATATTGCATTCGATGGGAAAAAAAAAAACATTTAAAAAATCCGTGGCCTCGTAAGTCACTGTCGCCGAAGAAGAAATCGTAACCAACTATTTTATTACAAAAAAGCAAAGTTTAAAATGGTCTAATATTTGTAACAGTATAATATTAGGTCATGTTATCAAAGGTCTATTTTCAGGTTCACAGCCCACATTAATTGGTAAAGGCGTTTTTGTGCATGTTCGTGGCTTTGTTTATATGGGCTTTTGCACTGTTTTGTTAAAACTAAATGTTATTTATTTTATATTTATTTTATGTGTATTTTTCTATTATTAGAGCCAACAAAGACTTATAAATGTTATTGAGTTTTTTTAGTTGGTATCGTTTACCACTTGACAATATAATATAGACTGTCAATATACATTTCATCACGTTTATTTTTTGCTATTATTTTAGTTATGCCTATACTTATTTTATTATTAAAGGTTTCTTATGTAACGAAACTAATTTATATAAAATAGCTAAAGCTCCATCGCATACCACAGGGTCGGATGGCCTCACCCCGGTCGGAAGCCGTGCGGGAAGCAGACGTTGATGTGAAAATACCAGATCAGGAGCAGCCCGGACCTTCCTCAGAACTAGATGACTTTGCACCACCACCAGGTAATGTCAACTTTTAAGTTATGTAAATGTAACATTTTACGCTTATTGTAAACTTTGCCATCACATAGAGGCGCAATTTGTAAAATAATCTATTTTTCTAAAAATATTTTTGAAAACTTTCATAGTTTTCCCAAATCAAATAATAATATCAAAACGCAATATATTAGACATGCTTAAAACATATTGTTCATTTGTTTTTACATTTACCTAACTTCTGAAGACTATAGAAGATTTCTTTTTTTTTGGCCGGTTTTTTAGACAGATTGTTAATTAACGCACTTACATACAACTTTTTAAAATTAATCTCTAACTCAATCAGCGGTTAATAAAAGTCTGTAGTTTGAGAAAAATTTTAATAGTATATAATATTTCTTACAGGATCAGAGACATTTATCGACAAAATCAAGGGCTTTTTAGACACAGCCGGAGCTTTCATATCCAGTATTCTTGTATCCTTGACACGTCATTTAATGAAATACTCGCGGGATTATAGATATGTGTCGCGGACTCTATCTGTTGAGAAGAAAAGACTTAAGGTATGGTTATTAGCTCTATTATAATAAACTAGTTTCGTCTTACATAAAAAAGAACTTTAAAATATCAAGCTTTATTATTGCAGTATTATCAGTTTGTTGAAAGTTACCTCAAACATCATCATCTATGCAATAAAACTGACCGTTTTAAATATGAGAAATAGGGTAATTTTCCCAAACGTAACTGAATCAATTGGTTGAAAACTAACGTATTTAATGAGATATAGCTTAAAAATATAAAGTTGGTGCTATGCTACATACATTTTCAAGTTAATTTTTATCAATTTTCATCAGGAAAAGGACGGATTTGGTATCGGCTTAAGAGAGGGTTCACAGATGATCTGGGAACCATTACCTGAAACTCTATTGCATCAGTGAGTATAATTATACTAGTCTAGTCATCATTTTGTTAATTAAAAACTACTATTATAGTACAATATGCCTTCTATTTCAAGCTTTTAAGTACTGGGTTGGTCGGCGGCTTTTCATCATGCAATCATTTGGACAAAAATTATATTGATCTTTCGTTTTTAGAGTATATATATTTAATGTAGATTGTCCAAGTAAAGTATAGTTGCTAATCCCTTTTGTATTTCATTAGAAAGTTGGTAGTGACTAGTATACTTTTTCGCATGCTGCCTTTACTAATAGAGAATTGGAAAAATGCAACAACAATCTCCTTCAGCCTCCCGAGGACGTGGGGTAGGTACTACTTATGTACTAGAAGAAGACCTGCACTTATATTAGAATAACATTGTAGTTTCCTAGAAATGAGTAGTCGTAAGTAGAAAATGAGTTCAGATTTCTTACCACCTTAACTTTACATTTGGTGGAAGATTATGTTAAACTTTTCTAACTTAAGCTGAAAGTAGAGTAACATATGCACCGATCAGTAGATATTTACACTAGTAATGCTACTAAAACTAGATATAGTCATCAATTGTATTTTTTTGGTCAAAACGTTTACAAAAATATATAGGAAATAGGCGTAAACCTAATTCGGAATGGGGGTTCAAAATTGATGTGATGGGGGTGTTTCCAGCCGTAAGTTAAGCGAATTAAGCGTCCCGGAGATTCGTATCTTGGCGGCCAGCGTGGAGGGCGGGCTGGACGTCGCCTCCAGCGCCTCCGACGACACCTCCGAACACGAGAGCGCCTTTAGCTTACAGTCCACCGAAAGGTTCCGTGCTTGCTGATAGATCCTCAACTGTATCGGCAGAATTTTTAAAAATGATATCAATATCAAAGTCTAAACTTCTGTTGTCTATTATTTAGCAGATCTGTTAAACTCAAAGTCCGATGGTCCATTATTATTAAAATTAATAAGGGACCAATGAAATTCAAACTAGTTAGAATGCTTCCACAATTATGTTATTAAAATAAGAAAAAATCGTTTTCTGCTATAACTTTATCGCGATATTTTGAACAGATACAGTAGAGGTTCTAAAGCAAACATTTTGTCGTCGCTTCTATTATGGGCTTTTGCTAATACTAATTGTTTTACATTTGTCGATATTGCACGGCGTTTTTTTTCCATTTGAAGGTACAAATTCGTAAGTATTATTAATTGAATGTTACGAAAATATTTTTCTATTATAACCTGTATATTAAATAATAATCAGAACTTATGTTCGACTGTTTTAATGTTGTACAAATTTTACTTCTTTTTTACTTAAAAAAAAATCTTTTTTCCTATCATTGGCTACTTAATATAATTTTCTTATCTTTTCTGTTAAAAGCATCTGCAAAATATCAATGGAACTTGGTAACACGAATCTGAATAACGTTTTTTATCTATGTAATGTTACAGTAAGGACGTGACGATGCTGGAAGAGCAAGACGACTCAATGTTCAAGCAAGAAAAATCGCCGGTCGTACATCTTGTATATGCTTTGTGGTACGCGGTGCTGGCGCATACTGATATTGTGTGTTATATCATGGTGTTCATTAATCAGGTATTAATATAAACTAATAGTTAGTTACAATGTAATAAAATATATACACAATGTTTCGAAATTACGATTGTATGTCACTTAAATTTTTTTAAGTAAAAGATATTTTTAGTACAATAACGTCACAATTATCGTGAGTGAGTATTGCATAATGCCTTTTTCCATTAAAGGGTACAGATGGTGTGGTACCGTAGAGTTTATGGGAAGAAGTGCTGGTCGTCATAGTTTGTCTATGTTTACATCTTGTTTACTTAAAATATGTTATTTTTTCTAGATCCAGTCTGCAACAATTCTTTCGATTCCATTGCCTCTTATGGTATTCTTATGGGGAACTTTGACAATTCCACGACCAACTAAAACCTTTTGGGTTACACTCATTGCGTACACTGAAGTAAGGCGTTTTCTTTATCCACTTAACATCAGTTTTATTTCTACTAAAGACTTCGATGATTAAAAATGTGTATTTATTTTAGGTTATAGTTCTAATAAAAAGCATGTTCCAATTTGAAATTTTGCCCTGGAATCGAAAAGCCATACCAGCTAACATGCCGTTCACTGCACCGAGAATAATCGGGATAGAGAGGAAATTCAATTATGCCCTCTATGATCTATTGCTTCTGCTGATTATCTTTTTACACAGGTATATACATCGTCTCCACCCTGACCTAATCGCTTAATAATGTATTGTATTGTATAAATAATTATTTTTTACCATCGTAATATTTGGTGTTTTTACGGTCAAATACCCAAACGTCACTCAATTTTAGGTAGCCCTTAATTCTCCTACTACTACTAGTCTCTTTTAGATTAACAATTCTACTACAGACATGATTAATAGAGATAGCGCGGGATTTAACGGCAACTTAAAATTCTTCTTGGCTTTTGAAAATTTTGCCTACACTTTAATGAATGCTTAAAGGGATAGTCTAATTAAAGCAACTATTACTACACTATAATCTTATTTAGGTTCATGTTAAAATCACTGGGATTGTGGAAAGAATCTACGCCCGAAGTAGAACTGAAAGAGGACATGGAGTATCCATTAAGCTCTTCTGATATCCAGTTGCTGGTGGAAGGCCATGGCACCGAAGTGGGACGCAAGTATCTAGAAATGCACGAAAGACCAAGCCCGTGAGTATCATGATATATTGTTATTAACTAAATTTAAATACCTTTTAGTGATGACAATTATGGATTTTCCATTTATTGTGTTTCGTTTATTGGAGTTAAGTAATCGAAACAACGATTTTAAAATTACTATAAATGTTAATTTGTGTACATAATTTTGCGTGATATATTTTTTACTCGAATCGGCGTTATTCATGCAGTTTGCTTATAATACAGTTCGAATCGATTGTTCGCTCTGTACATTCATAGCCGCCATGGGCGCTGTCATGTGAGCTCGTAAATATATACTACACGGACAGACAGTCGTGCGCGGGCGCCGCCGCTCCCAGCGCGCCCCGCCCTCGGCCCGCGCCCCGCGCCCCGCCCTCCCCCCGCACCCGCCGCGCCCGCACCTCTCGCACGTCTCACACGCCTCGCCCGATTCGTCCGCTCCTTCTCTCCTTGGCCTTCCCAGTAAAACTAACTTTACTTACCGTAGTATCGTATTTTTCATTAGAACTATAGAAGTAATAAAATAAAATGCGCAATAACAAATGGAGTAACTATTAATACACCTTACAGTAATTTTACGTCATCCTCACATGTAGATTTAAAAAGAAAAATAAATGTTATATGGACGATAAAATATTAAAAAATAACTGTCGTGATTTGTGTATGAGTGGCCATTTTAGAATACGTGTTTCAGTTGTAGTTTGGAAGAATATCTAAGGACGGTATCATTAATAGATTGTAGTAGTTGATATTGAAGTAATGATTGATTATTACAGATTTTGTAATTTTAATTATCTATGATTTATCTAGAATATTTGTACATTTTTGTAATCTATATTTTGATGTATCATTTTATAATAAAACCAGGCCACTAGACGCCGAAACGAATGATACCTCTAAAATTCCAAAGAAGACAATAGAACTAGAAGAACCAAAGCAAGAGGAAGAACACGATGACGACCAAGAGCCTGGACCTTCTAGAGCCTTAGACGACGATCATTATAAGTAATTAATTTTTTTACATTTTTAATTATGGCTGAGTAAAGAGTTACTTATAGCTCAGACCTGACAAGTTAAAATTTATACAGACCTACAAAAATCTGCCCAAAGAACCTTTTATTTGTAATTATTGTATTATAACGATAACAAATTTGCAATGCCAAAGTACAGTGAGAAGAAACACAAGGACATACATCAAGACTTTAAAAATAAATATATTAATATTAATAAATACCCACTGCACTTGTAATGATAATTAATAATAAAGATTGTTAAGACTATATTATGTTTGAAATTCATTTTCATATAATATGTTTTAAATATATTTTTATTTTTAGAGTAAATGACGATCAAGAACCAATTATAGCAGTCGCGACGACATTAGAAGATACTTACGGTCACTATCCTCAAGTCATTGTGCTATCGTAAGTATTACATAAAACTCAGAAATATAATGCCATCTTTATTTTTAAAAAGTAATCCGCTATTCTTAAGGATTACTAGTAGAATTTGAAATATTCCGAAAAAGGTCAGAGGCTATAAAACTTCATAGAAATGGATCAGGGACCATACCCTACCAATCTAGGAAGTGTATCGAGGCATGTGGTTGAAACCGTGCATAGTAAAAAAAGGAAAGTAACAGCCTGTAAACATCCCATTGATGAGCAAAGGCCTCCTCTCCTATTAAGGTACTCCTATAGAGTTTAAACTACCACTCTGCTCCACTGCGGGTTGGCGGATATACATGTCTCAGAATTTCTTCCGGCACATGCAGGTTTACTCACGATGTTTTCCTTCACTGCCTAGCTCGAGATGAATTTAAATACTAATTTAGCACTTGAAAAATCAGCGGTGCTAGCCGGGGTTTGAACCCACGATCATCAGTTGAGATGACGTGTTCTAACCACTAGAACATCTCGGCTCTGCACCGTGCATACTTAGTAAATAACATATAATGTTTCATTATTGGCCCCGGTTCTATCGCGTGTGTAACCCGCAGCGTGAAGCGCTACCTGCGGCCCACGCGGCAGTTCTTCCAGCGCATGCTGGCGCCGGGCGCGCGCGTCACGGCCGACATCTACGCCTACATGTTCCTCTGCGACTTCTTCAACTTCCTCGTCGTCATATTCGGCTTCGCAGCTTTCGGAGTGAGTGTCATTTTTATTTTGTGGTTCAACTTTTTTTTTTAATATAAAAAAGGGGGCAAACGAGCAAATAGTACTACCTGATGTTAAGTGGTTACTATCGCCCATGGACGTCTGCAACACCAGCGGCGTTGCGGGTGCATTGCCGGCCTTTGACGGAAAAGTGGCTATACACTCGACGCTTCAATTAAGTGAATTTCTATTAGTCATAAAAAAATTATTCATGGTTTTCCTTTATATGAACATAAGGTGAAGCAACAGAAATTTCATTAAGGAAACAGTAGACAGATGCATAGTTTTCAGTACTTTTACATAATAATTAAAGGAAGCTGAAAGAAAAGAATATTATCGGGGTTAATTATGGTGAGCTACCGCTATCGCAACGCGATACATTTTTACGAAAATGAAATAAATCAACTGTCGAAATGTATCTCGTTGTAATAGCGATAGCTCCGCGTAATAACCCTCCTCATTATGATGTCTACAGACACACCAAGGAGACGGTGGCGTTCAAGCCTACCTCGAGGAGAACAAAGTACCAATCCCGTTTTTGGTCATGTTGATTCTTCAATTCGGACTGATTGTGATCGACCGAGCTCTCTACCTGCGCAAGTTCATGCTTGGCAAGATTCTATTTCAATACGCACTCATCATTGGCGTACACATTTGGATGTTCTTCGTGCTACCGTTCATCACTGAAAGGTTAAATTTTTTTCGAACTAATTAACTTGATAACTGTAGTACTAAGTATGGTTCAAGAATCTATACTTCGAATTGAAGTAAATCTATTTTCTAATTTTATTTATTCATGTCCTAAAATTTTCACTAAGATACGATAGATATTGTCAAGATTATTTTTCAACGTCAAATGTTGTTAGTTGCTTCATATATAATATTATCTCTCTCTATCTATAGAACATTCAACGCGCTGCTGCCGCCGCCGATGTGGTACATGGTGAAGTGCATCTACCTGCTGCTGTCGGCCTATCAGATCCGCTGCGGGTATCCGCGCCGCATCATCGGCAACTTCCTCTGCAAGTCCTACCACTTCCTCAACATGGTTTGCTTTAGAGGGTGAGTCTGGAATTGTAAATTACTTCTATGTTGTTCTTCATAACATTTTTCACAAATTCAAACATATGGATAAATTTTCAGTGATATACTGTTATCTTCTGAAATATTTTCATTGTTATATTGTCACCTTCCGAAATGTCATCATAGTATCGCCAACTATTGTTTTTTCTTTGCTAATTAGCTAGTTCTTCGTAAAGCGATTGCCATTTGACTCTAAAAGATCAGACAATAGCAAAAAAATTAGTAAGATTGTGTTTTTCGACAAATATTCAAATCTAAATATATTAAATAACACTGTACATAAAATAACTAAACATGATATTATCACGATACAAACAAAATCGACTAAAGTTTATAATTGTTTCTAGGTTTATGGCTGTGCCATTCTTATTTGAATTACGCACACTAATGGACTGGATCTGGACGGACACGTCTATGACGCTTATGGACTGGCTCAAGATGGAAGATATATTCGCTAGCGTTTTCTTGTTGAAGGTAGGTTTATTTTGTACGATATAACAGTAGTAAAACCCCCGAGTATTCTGTAGCAGAGGACGGATTTGTCCTCTAGTTCAATATCATTGGGATTTTACTTTCACATTATCTTCAATTTGAACACAAACACTTTGAACTCTTTTTACTACGAAAAGACAACTTGCATAGCATAAGTAAGAGTACCTTAAAAATTTGTCAAAATATTTTATTTAAACGTTTGATAATAGCTCGAAATTTTGATTTTCTATATTTCTATATATAATTAAAGTTTGGATCAAAAGAAAAATGAGCTCTTTTAAAAAAGTTCTTCCATAGATTATAAAACCTAGTAAGGGTAGTAAGTACGATAATGCGTGTAATGTGGCGTCGCAGTGCTCGCGCTACGTGGAGGACGAGTTCCCGCAGCCGCGCGGCGCCAAGAAGTCGGCCACGTCCAAGTACCTGCTGGGCGGCGGCGTGCTCGCCTTCGTCATCGCCATCATCTGGTTCCCGCTCGTCTTCTTCGCCTTCGGGAACTCTGTAAGGATTGTGTATATATTCTCTTCCATCTAAATCATTTCTTGGGCCGTATGACATAGGAGTCAAAACCAGCTATAGGTGCACTAGAGGCCAGTGGCCAGGGAGAGAGAGTTTGTGAGAGATTCTTTTAAGATTTATAATTAAAATTTATTATACTCTACTAAATTATTTCTTTATTTTTAATACTGCATTTTTACTATTCAATTTACATAGATAATGATTTAGGTAAAGGGGCGGCATTTTTCACTGTGCCCCGAGGGGGCACTTAGGGTAAATCCAGCCCTAGCCAGGACTATACCACTATCACACATGTTTGACAGCAACTCATTCTCTAGTAAAAAGTTTACTTATAAGTTTTAATATTATTGAAGATAATATTTGTTTCTTGCCAACTTTTATCCCTCTTGAATTTTCTTGTTCAAGTAAGTGACTTTTATTGATAGTAAAAGTGCAGGAAAATTAAAAATTGTCATCTACCTGAAATTTTGTGTTATTCTATTGTTGAAAAATATGAACTAAGTGATATAAAAAATAAATGTTAATCTTTACATACTTATAATTATATTGATTCATTCACTGAATACTGTTGCTATTTTAATAAAAAATGTTGTGCAGCTTAATTGTAGGTTTTAAATTAAAATTGAGACGTTTGATTAAATGTTTTTAAGGTTGGACAACCGAACCCTCCGACAGATGTAACTGTGAAAATTCGGATTGGACCATTTCTACCAGTCTACCAGATGTCAGCTCAATCGCATAATATACATAGGTGAGTTGATTTTATATTAACTTTTAAAAAGGACTATATTGATCTTACATTAGTAGACTCATTTTTATTTTATCTTTATACTAGCTGAACCTAGCATGCGTTGCAAGAACCATCGTGAGCGTCCTCAAGACATCCTACAAAAGGTTCATCACAATCGGATCAATGGTTTCGAAACGCACAGAAGACAAAGATACAATAATTTTTTATTTATATAGACTCAGACTTATCTTGTTCTGTCTATACTTCACGATTATTTGGCTGATAACAATAACGTGTCAATCCAAAAATAAAGTCAATTTCGGACAAATTGATGCTCTTTATTAATGCGTCATGTATTTATAAATATTTATAAATATAAATATTTATGACGCATTAATAAAGCGTAAAGCATCGCATAATTCATAAATATTTCAAGTCGGATAAACTAAATACATACGGAAAAAAGATTCTTAATTTAATATTTCGAATAATAAAGTGTTCCATATTTTGTAATATGTAATAAGTTTATATTTTTGATAAATCTATTACAACATCAAACTACTTTTAATTCATTATATATTTTACTAAAGTACTGAAGAATATATTTCTTCAATCATTTATTAAGAATAGGTTTAACATCTTTAGGTATCACTTTCTCCAAATAAAATCCCCGTGGCTAATGAGGGGAGTATAAACTTGCTCATATGAATTACTCAAAATGTAAATATGTGTCTGTTTTCATCTATACTCTAATTAAGACTATAAACTATTAAACCGATTTTGAAGAAATTGTTACTAAAACTACAAAAACTATTAAAATTAATAAAACACTAGTTTTTAACACATTTTAAAATCCGGCCTTAAAAAGGGGTGTTATAAGTTTGACGTGTATATCTATGTGTCTGTCTGTGGCATCGTATATTCTTTCTTCATTAAGTCATGTGTATGATGTCACAAGTCTTGGGTCGGCATGCCCATCGTGCCCACAACGGTGGAGCCGCGCTTGTGTGGCTTAAGATAGTATAGCTTATCAGCGTCCATATGTGACCCCTCAGCTTCACGGAGCAGGACTACACGCAGCTGAGCAACCAGTACGCGCGCGACCGCACGGCGCAGACCTTCCTGTCCAACTACATGTACAACGACGTGGCCGTCGTCACCATCAACCCCAACTCCACCATGACGTGGGAGATCTCGCCGCCGGAGCTCGCCAGGCTCGAAAGAGAGGCTGTCTCTAGTTAGTATCTTTTTCTTATTTTTTCGTTTTAAAACATTAATGTCTGGTCTAGAAGTAGTTATGTCAATAGGATTCGATAACTTAATGTCCATGTACTAAGTCGTAATGTTGAGTGCTGATTCAAAATTTGAACTTATTTTACAGATTTGGTAAAGAGATCTCAATAAAATATTAGTGACATTCATAGAAAACAGCAATCTGAACTACAAAAATTGACTGCACTGTATAATTTTAGACAATAGTCTATATATTGGTCAATTTTTGAAGTGCTAATCAGTATAAACTAAAATTGTTTATCAACATAATAAACATTTTTCTGGAATATATATAATACAGATGGCTTAATTTGTCTTATTACAGATGCGTCGCTTGCTGTTAAATTCACGTATGTGATCACCCATCCGAGTAACAACGCGCAGAACCCGCCCACCATAGACAACGACCGCGAGGTGCCGCTCCACGCGTACATCGACGGGAAACCGAACCCGGAGAGAGAAACGCTACTGAAACTGCTGGCGAACACCGCTTCGCCTGACACTTGGTACATATATCTTTGGCTTTTTGGCTTAGAATGTTTGCCTTTCCTCCAATGGAATAAACAAAACTAAAAAAAACATTACAAGAATTGAGAAAACACCCGTAACCAAATACAAAAACTAATAAATATATATAAATTATTATATTTCATTTTAGTTTAATTTTTATTTTCACTTAAAATTAACCCGATACTCCTAATTGATTTGAAGTAATTACCTACGCCTATATGGTAGTATTATATTATGTGTTATATAATGGTACATTCGTCCTACAGGTTAAACGTGAAGATGCTCTTCCCGAAATTTGTAAAGGTCTTCAATAAAGGCACGTCGAAGCCTGCGTACCAGTTGATGCCCCCTATTTCGGGAACAGGTCAGTATTAGTCAATATCGAAGTGATTTAGTGTAGTGATGTAATAAATAGACGAGTCTAGTTGTCTTTCTTATGGATAACATTTTTGTGCCAAAATTTCTTCTTTATTTTGTTAAAACTATTCTTAATATTGTGAGTCGTTACGTCATAATTTTTCTGTGAGGAGAGGTTGACGCAGTGGTCACTTCGACTAAATCAAGAACTGACAGTTGCGGGTTTAATCCCCGCTTATGACAAACGACTGTATAGGACACACCGATATTTGTCGTGGTATGGATGTTTGTGCTTACGTTCTGTGTGTGTGTGTTTCCGAACCTCCAACACAGGATCCTATGTTGTTAAAAGGGATTGTTAAGTGAAACTGGTATTTACTTATTAACCGACTTCCAAAAAGAAGAGGATTTTTAAATTGTCAAATAAGTATGTCATCTAGTAAACGAAATTACGTATTTTGGTTTTGAAATCGATATCTTTCTTTTCAATCTTTTATTATGATTTTACCGTGGCATTTCCAGAGCCGGACAACGCGCGCTACTTCCGCGACGTGCAGCTGCGGCTGGAGCGCGAGGGCGACGCCGTGTACTGGCGCGTGCGCGAGGCCTGCCAGCCGCACGTGAGTACTTCTTCTTATTTCGAAGTTCGGTAATCATTAAGGCAACTTGGACACTTGTGTGAGCACACCACATCTCTATAACCTCTCAAACTTTTTACCTGACTGTGGTAAAGCCAAAAGAAGGTTATGATTTTGTTTCCTAACAAACCCAGCGGTGCCATCATTGCCCTAGATTGTCTCGGGTCGCTCATGCATGCTTACATCGCGATAACTTCTATATCTATATTGATAGAGCTGATTTAAGAGGGTAGTCAGAAAGAATAACTTTAAGTAAAAGATATTACTGAGAATTTTGAAGAAGAATTTTTTTTTTTTTTGGGTATCTTGGCAACTAGGCATTTTCTTATTATGTTTTTTTTAAACTATTCTTGTTTGTCAACTGATTTTATTCTTGTGGTGTTGTGTTTTTGCCTCTTTCTAATTTAAATTCATTAATTGTAAGTCTTTTATACACTGTTATTGCAAGAGATATTTATTTTAAAAGGAAATGCATTTATTTTTATAGTGTAGAAAAATATACCGCCTTTGTATGTGTTGATGTAATTACTACTGGTGAATCTTAGATAAATCAATGTAGTTAAAGTCATATAAAATTTAAAAATTGTATCTATAGGATTTTCTCGCGGCGATCCCGATGAATAACTGCGACATGCTCGTTATGTACACGTTCAACGACAAGCTCTTCCCGGAGACTCTCAACTTTATATCAGGAGGCGGGTCAGTATGATTAATGTGTAACATTCTCCTTTATGTTGCATTTTAAATGTATTGAAAATCGAGCACAATGTAAATTAAATATATTACCTGTTTTAATTTGCACATATTTATATATACATACACATAAAATAAAAAAAAAATCAAAAGTAATATAACATCATAAAGAGCCAAAGCTCATGTAATCACATATCATCGGGGATACTACAAAACCGCGTATCTAGCTTTTCCTATAAAGTCGAAATTTAAACCAAATATTAAATTACATTATTGATAAGAATTATTTGTATTTTCAATTATGCAGTGTGACCAACGATATATCAAAAATATTTATGTTAAGCATTAATTTTACGAATATTGACTATATTATTTTATTTATGTTAAATAATATATTTTTTATTTATAGCTACTTAGCTAATTCTTTATCAATAATGAAATTAAATATTTGATTCAAATATGGAGCTTATTGCAAAGGTAGCCTAGTTAGTAAAATAGAAATAATTAATAGTTCAATTTTCCCGCCCGCAGTATAATCGGCCTGTACACGACGTTCGTGTTCCTGGCGTCGCGCGTGCTGCGCGGCTTCTTCTCGGGCATCTACACCAAGATCATGTTCGACGACCTGCCCAACGTCGACCGCGTGCTGCAGCTCTGCCTCGACATCTATCTGGTACGACCTATGTCGTTAGCTCCTTTATTGGACGCTGATGAACAATACTATGTAAACCACACGAAAACATAATAACATGTAAAAAAAATCTATAAGTTAAAACTGAATTATTATTCAGTACATTCTAAGCAATATTTTAAGCTAATAAATGCCCTTTCATCTTATTCCTTGTATCTTCAAGCAATATTTTAAGCTAATAAATGCCCTTTCATCTTATTCTTTGTATATTGTTGGTGGATACTAGTAGAACTAAAGTTAAAATAATTATAATTCCGTTTTAAATTCATTAAATATGTCATACTTAAATTTCAGGTCCGAGAAGCTTTGGAGCTGTCTCTTGAAGAAGACTTATTCGCGAAATTGGTGTTCTTGTATCGATCACCGGAAACCATGATAAAATGGAGTCGACCGAAGGAAGAAGAAAATCAAGAACAAAGAGCATTACCCGCTCCGAATTGATCTATGTTGAGGTTTTAATTTATGTGTACTAGACACAAACAAATATCACCAATCTTACGAAAATGATAATCGATTTATAAAAAATAATACAAATTAAGTTAATCATTTTGCATTAGTATCAGTGTCGTATTTCCAATACGACTATTTTAAATCAAAGGTAAAGAAGTCAATAAATGATACGTAATGTCTCAGTTTGATTTTGGTGTTATTGTATTGTAACATGTGGATACTATAAACGTCCATACTATGTAAGCGGCAAGTTTAAGAATTTTTCTAAACCTTAGTAGTAGCGGTGACACAATTAATAGTTATAAAATCAATCGTATAGAAGTATATATCTATATATTAAATAAGCTGTTAAAAGTATAACACATTATTTATGTAAATTTATTATATGAAACAGTCCATGAAATTGATGTAATTTTGCAGTGTTATTGTTTGAGAAGCAACTGAATAAATTTAATTTAGGATATAAAATATATTGTACAGTAGGCGAAGGTAATTATAAAACTTAAGCGTAAATGCGGTGCTTGAATATTGGGAAGTATGCATAAAATTAAACGTGCGAAAAATTATGAGAGACAAATAAGACCTACATAACCCTCCATGTTACCTGAGCACATCTTTATATATTGCAATAATCACGAAAAGCTTAATTCTAAAAGTATTTCATTTAAGTAGGCTATAGGCACTTTTTGTCAATAATTGTCTGGTTTTGTAAAAGTACTATCGATTCTGATCGGGTTTTTATTATATACCATTCCTTGTGCTTCCCATTACGTATAGAACAATTATTAGAACCTAGTGCGATCTTAGAACGACATACCCATTTATATAGGTATATTTATAGAAGCCCGTATAATAAAAGAATGTGACTTCAGTAAGTTATATACCTACTCTCATGGTTTAATATTAAGATTATATATTTTGTACCTGCACATGGTTATTGATTAGTACTTAATAAACTATCATGAATACAAAACATCGTGTCTACGCTCTCTAAACGCTAAATAGTAATTTATACTGCAATATATTTTACCTAGTGTTTTCCTAGTCTCATAATACTAACTACTAATTTTGGTTTAGTACAGTATGTTGTAGTTTTTCTATAAATTATAATTATAGCTCGGACATAGCGCAATAAAATTTAGTTCTACTTAATAATATTTTCCGATTTATATGTTCTATGTAATATAAACATCTCATCAACATATTTTTATCATTGTCTACGAAATGTTATGTTAAATTGTACTATTTAAATAAACTTATATTTTTAAGCAGAGTTGTTTAAAGAGAACTATAAAATACCTGTATATTGTTAAAATATATCCTTTGTTACTTTTATGTGAACATTTTATTACTCAAAATAAATGCAATACAAACTGTTTTCGTACTAAGTAACTTTTACCTCAATCGTATTGAATGCATTTTTGATATTATAATTTATTAAATTATTGAGTATGAATATTATGTGTACATTTTGTAACGTGATTGTTATATTTACGCTGCATTTACTTAATGTTGTCGTTTGTGATACGAAATAAAAGTCATATAAATATTATTTGAATATATTTATTTTATAAAGTAAATAATTAAATACCTAACTACATTTAACTAATAACCATAAGTCTCGGAGCAATATTCATAGACATGAGTTCTTGGAACAACAACTTGGCAGCATATGGTAGTCGGACTTGTGATATCTGGGTCTTGTTTTTACAACCTTTGCATTCAAAAGTATTATTTCGTAGGTTTGCTATCGCTATAAGTCCGCAGAAATTGCACACATGTATGCGATACGGATCCGACACCTCAAACAGACGTTCCCTTAAGAACTGCGCAGCGCCATGAGCAATCTGACAATCACGTTCCATTTCCCCAAAACGCAAGCCTCCGTCGCGGGCTCTTCCTTCCATAGGTTGTCTGACTAAAATTTGCACTGGACCTCTTGCCCTTGAATGAATTTTATCGTCCACCATATGTTTAAGTCGTTGATAATAAGTAGGGCCCAAGAATACTTGAGCGTTAATCTTTCGACCAGTATGACCGTTATACATTACTTCGTTGCCACGTAAATGATATCCATACTCCTGAAGTAAAGATGAAATCTTTTGTACATTGACGGCATCGTTAAATGGCGTGGCGTCACCGATTTCTCCTTTGTTTGATGATACTTTTCCTTGAATACATTCAATCAAGTGACCAATTGTCATACGAGACGGGATAGCATGTGGATTGATTATAATATCAGGAGTAAGTCCTTCACAAGTAAATGGCATATCCTCTTGCCTATACTGAATTCCGCAAGTTCCTTTTTGTCCGTGACGAGATGCAAATTTGTCGCCTATTTGGGGTATACGTACCGATCGTACACGAATTTTACAAAATTTATAACCTTCACTGTTAAGGGTAAGCATGACTTGATCAACGATACCAGTTTCACTATTACGCAAAAATGTTGAGGCATCTCGCTTACTATAGCGTTTGGATGTACCCTCAAGTTCATCGTCATTCTCTGGCAAGGTTATAGTTTTGCCAATAACGACATCATCTCCTGATACTCTTATACCGGGAGCAATTATTCCATCATCATCTAATTTGTCATATAGTGCATTTCTCATGCCTTGGCAAGTTTGTCTGGTTGGTTTTTCAAATTGTTCTTCTTGATCTCCAATTCTCTTGGATTCTGAATCCTTGTATGAGCGGTAGAACACAGACCTAAAGAAACCTCTTTCTACAGTAGATGCATTTAAGATGACACTGTCCTCTTGATTATAACCAGTGTAACATAAAATAGCGACAATTGAGTTAATTCCGGCAGGTAGTTCTCTAAAACGTAGATACTCCATAGATCTTGTTGTAACTAAAGGTTTGTGTGGGTAATAGAGCACATGAGCGAGTGTGTCCATTCTAACGTGGAAATTGGTAATGTAGACTCCCATAGCTTGCTTACCCATAGCGCTTTGATAAGTATTTCTGGGACTCTGATTATGATCAGGAAATGGAATAATAGAGGCACAGACACCTAATATCATGGCTGGGTGAATTTCACAGTGGGTATATGTTGAACAATATGCATATTCCTTGGGTTCTGATAGAACATCAGGGAACATAGCAATCATCACTGTTTCTTCTTCTAAAGTATCAATATACTCTACAACACCACTTGCCACCAAATTTTGCCATCCATAATTATTATAATCTCTATCCTTTAATTGATCAATGTGTTTTCTCTTCAATAGCAAAGCTCCGTTTTCCACAATTAAAAGAGGTCGACAAATTCTTCCAGCATCTGTATAAATTCTTATTTCTCTGTCTCTAATATCTCGAATCATACTTACTTCTGAGACAATGATGTCCATTTGACGTCTTAGCTTACGTAATGTGGCCATGAGTTGCTCAGGATCTCTGTGAATACCTACCCAACAACCATTGACAAATATTTTGGTTGCATCTGCTATGGCTGATGGGGCTATTTCCTCTAAGTTTTCCATAGACCATTCTTCTAAGAACTCTAATATTGGAGAAGGTTGACTTCCAACTGAAATGTAAGCCATTAGAGCCAAATTTTTTACCAAGCCTACAGCAGCTCCTTCGGGTGTTTCTGCAGGACAAATCATTCCCCATAAAGTATTATGTAATTGACGGGGCTTTGCTAATTTACCATCACGACCTATTGGTGAATTTATTCTACGCAAATGTGATAAAGTTGAAGCAAATGTTAATCTGTTTAGTACTTGTGACACGCCAGCTCTTGCTTGATGAGCTTTCTTTTGATCACCCCAGTTACCTGTTGCCAAGGAATACCTTAAGCCATCAGTTATAATTTTTGTTTTGATGGCAAGTTCAAGGTTGAAATCTTTTCCTTTGTCTATAAATTTCTGTGCATACATTCTTACTTCTTTCAATAAATTTTTGAAAAGACCTCTAAATAGAAAAGCCAATAAAGGGCCAGCCAGGTCAAGTCGTTTGTTTCCATAATGATCTCTGTCATCAAGTTCACGTCGTCCTAAAGCAGCTAGTAGTAACCTGTGGACCATATAGCCTAGAAAATAAGCTTTTTTAGTTTCACAGAAATCTGAAACTCCAACATGTGGTAACATTTCTTTTTGTAAAATTTCCCTAGCATATTTGATACGCCTTTCCTTAGTGACTCCAGGGCGAGCTCCTCTAGCACCAATAAAGCTCAGAGCGACATTCTGTTCTTGAATAACAAAAGCCTCATCTAATGAAGGTTTAACCATTTCCATCATTTCTGGATCATCAAAATCATATATGATATGTTCCAATATGTCTCTATCAGCAACAAAACCAAGAGCTCTGAATACAATCATGATCGGTATTTCTTGCTTTATGTATGGTACAATTGCAACAATTCTTTGACCTATGGCTGATTTTTTCATATTTTGTCCACCTCTTGCCATCATGTTGACCCACAAAGTCGAGGTAGGTCTAGAACTATGTTCAAGGCACGAGCGAATCTCAGTTTTATATGCAAATTTACCACCCTGCATACTAAACACGTAAACAGTATTGGTGGCCATTTTCTCTTGGGCAATTAAAACCTTTTCAGAGCCATTGATTATAAAATAGCCACCGGGATCTAGTGGACATTCATTCAATTCAGACAAGTCACGATCAGTTAAATTGCTTAACAAACAGTAGGTGGATCTAAGCATAATAGGAATTTTTCCAATAAATGTTTTTTGATGTTGAGTTTCAATAGGGTCTTCATGTTCTTTAACAATAGTTTTCGTGATGTCGACGTACAAAGGCGCAGAATAAGTCAAATTTCTCAGGCGTGCTTCGTTAGGCATCATAGGAGATGGAGCACCATCTTTTTCCCAATGAGTTGGTTTGGAAAGATAAATTTGGTCAAATTTTAGATGATACTTTGGAGGAATTTCAATTTCACCAGAAGAATGCTGAGCTTCGGCCTGAAGTTCTATAGGAGGTGAATCTTCGACTATTCGCTGTACGGACATTTGAATAAACTCGTCAAAACTATCTAGCTGCTGTCGAACCAAACCTTTTTCATCGAAATAAGCGTTAATTACTATCCAACACGCTTCTTGCCACAGCTCAGATGTAATTTCTTCAACATCTTCCTCTTCGTAATGTTCGTCCTCTGCTTCATACATTTTGGAAGTTGTATTTAAATTGACTATTATTTTTTATCTAGATGATATAGGTCATTATTTACTCAAATGATCTTAGTAAATAAATGGTTTTAAATGTTTACGATGCTAATAATTATTTCAATCAGTGATTTATTATATTATAATGCACGTAGCATCCTTCAACGTACGTATAACCAAATTAATGACATTATTAAATTAAGAAATATAGATTAAATAAATAATAGAGTTAAAGAAAAAGTGAAGGGATGTTCTTTAAAAATCGATAAGTCTATAATAAGATTTTTTACAGTTTACACAAATCGCCGCCGCCGTACCGCGGCGCCACTAAAGCGTCGTACATACTGTATTATGAATAAAAAGAGATATAATACTTATAAAACAACTACATAGGTCATGCTGCGGTCGCATGCCGCGTCGGTGGTATTTCTATTTCCTTGTTATATTGTAAACAATTGTATATGTCGCATTCAATCAACCGTTTAATTGACAACGTAGCAATTTACTATATATTTTCATTCAACTAGCGGCCTGTAAGATATACCCATAAGAAATCGGGGTGGCTCGCTAGTCTAGAATAAAATAACTTTAAAAAGATACCATAATTATTAAAAATAGGTAAAATGGATCCGGGGTTTACTTTGCATAAACAAAATTCACTCTTTATTGTATTGACACATGTAGATATAGATTTGTACCTACAATATATAAGCGATCTATGAGGTTAACCATTTAACACCAATTTTCTTTTAAATTAAACACGTCGCTATGAATCTCTTTTATATTTTTTTATTTTTTTCATAACTTATTTGTGCATTACCAACTATAAAACCAGTTTTAGTATTTTTTGTTTGTTTAACCAAATTAATCTTAAGAACGGCTGAACTAATTTATAATAATTTTATTCGCAACAAGAGGACTTATGTGGTGTAATATTTGTATATAGGATAAGTTCTACTTTTTTATCGTTGTATTATTTATTAAAAAATTGGTAAAGAAGTAATAGCTTGTTAATGTCCCACGGCTGGGCAAGTCCACTAAAAGAAGGTTTAGAAACTTACTGCCTTACTACAAAAGATTTAAACAGACGTTAAACGCGTGTTTAAAAAATCCGTACTACAAATCGCCGTCTAAGCACGGTTTTGAGTTAAACGTGCTTTAGATATAGATTAACATACGTTTAAGTTAGTTTAATAGATATCTAAAACCTATTTCAGCTGTCAAATGTAACGTATAATGTTTTGTCAATAAGTTTTTTTATGAGTTTATTCGCTGTTAAGCAATTAAATAATATTTTAAGCAATTGTTTAATTTTTAAACACTGTTTAGCTAGACACGTGTTGAACATGGTTTTAATGCGTCTTTTGTAGTATGACAGTTAATGTCGTCACGCTATTCTACTATGAGTCGGTGGCTATACATATGTCAAAATATCTCCTGGCACATGCAGGTTAATTGTCCCCGACGGGCACAAGATTAAACACAAATTTATATCATCATCGATTGAAACATAAAGTATACATATTAAAGTGGTCACCTCTTGTACGTAGGCACATACGTACATTCAGTTTTATGGAAAACACGTGTTTCCTTGTGTGGGTAGAAATTGCATTTGCCATATTGCTTGCTGAATATCGCGTCAGTCACGCTACGCTGAAAGTTGTCAAGACGTAACGTGTTTTCACATCGCGGTAATTGTATTTTTTTATTGCTGTTAATGGTCGTATTGTACGATTTTTATTGATTTTTCCAATATATTGCCAATAATTCATGATAACTGCTGCTGCTGCAGGGGCTGCTTATTACTCGAGTCCAGCTATTGGCAAGTTACCGATTTTTACACAGAGCGATTGCCATCGGACCTCCGCAACCCCTGAGGGCAAACCAATAACCATTTAGACTAGAATAATCTCCCAACTAAGAATAACGATTAGCAGGTGATTGTGGTAACAATTAAGACCGACAGCTCCACATGTTCTCCAAAGCACGGCAATGAGACCCACAAGGACGAACACCCAGACCTAGGAACAAATATTTATACAAATACAAATATCCGCTCCGAGCGGTGATCGAACCCACAGCCGTCGGCGTTAGAGGCACATTCCATAATAATAGGTACATTCACTACACCAAAAAGTTTATTTTCAGTTTTAATAACTCATATTACTAATAATAAGCGTAGGCCACATTCGGACAGTACTACAAGGGCCACATTCGTACGCGTCCGATTATATAATTTCAATGTTGTTTATGATTTTTATAAAATAAATAAATTACTTGCTACGATTGGATTTACGCATATATAAGCTTATTATTTATATCAGTCAAAAACTTTTATTTTATTGCAGTTTTTTAGTTTACTAGGTTTTGGTAATCATTGGTTTGCTACTGATCGAATGAACGTTAATATTTTTCTTTATAAAATATTTTACTTCTTAATAAATAAATAAATTTTCTTTATTTTAATACCTAAAACTTAAAATAAATTTAAATGTTTCATTGTAGAAATATTGAACAATAAAACTCGTTTTCGCGCAGTCAAGAAGCACGTGAAGATTCCGTTAATTCAGCAGTTAATTAAGTAGAATTCAGAAGGTTAATTTATACAAAAAAAAATACAACATTAAAACATCAACATTGAAAAGTCGAGTGAAGAAATTTAGAGATGAGGTTAATACATATAGCCCCTTTAAAATTATTTCATAAGGCTGGTTTTTTTCTTTACGAAAGAAATGGGGCGTTTAATTTAGATTTAAATGACTCGATTGATAAATTAATCGATATATAAGCGACATTGCCAGTACAGCCACACGTTGTTTTACCTAATACTCAATCACAGTCAAATAGGGTACATGCATGTGATTCAAATATTTTTTTAAATAAACTTTATTTATTTAGAATCCTTCCTACATCAATATTTTTTTTATTATAATTTATTTCTGAGGAAGAAATTATTTCCTAAAAACTGTAAAAAAGTTGTGGGTAATTTTAATATATGAAACGTGACGCTATTGGTCAGAGCGGATGTCGTAGACTTTGACGTCACATCAATCTCATAAGAGCATACTTGACAGGTGGAGTGTTTGTGATTTATTTAGTTTTATGCCACAAATCAAAGAATTGAATAGAATAAATCACATGTTTTGTAAGAAATAACACGGAAAATCGTTTAAAAAATAAAAAATACTGTAAAATTGTAGCACAACACAATACTTCTTTAACCTAACTTCTAACCATATTTGGACGCTGATATGCAATACTGTGTCAAGCCACACGGACTTCATTTTGAGAAAATGGCGTCGAAAGATATCAAACCTATTCTTAAAAAATATAATTGAAGTTTATACCCATCTTTTCTTTCATTTCTTGATAAATGCTATATTGAATTAAAATCAGATTGGTATATTTAATATATAATCTAATAATAAATAAATAAATAAATAAATAAGTTTTTCAAATATTTGAGATTATTGTATAAATTGCAAAATATGGAACGCACTTGGAAATCGAAGCAGTTAATTAAGAGACTTTTTTCCACACTTATTTAGTTTATATGACTTGATTTTTTGTTAATAACGTTAAATAGGTGCTGCAGGATACTGCATGAGAATATATCATTATCTTCAAATTTGTTTTTTTTGGGTTGACACATTATTGCTTATCAGCATCCATTTGTTTGTTGTCATTGATTTTGACGTCACACCAATCGTGCTAAAATTGTAAGCGTTTGAAATGCCCGCGTTGGTTGCCTATTTTTATCTTTTATTTAAAATACTTTTAGATACTTTTTTGGCGTGAAATTTTTTTACTATTATATACCGATATTAAGTATCGAATAAAAATATTTAAAAAAAATCATATTCCCTATTGTACAACTAGAATGCTTCGACTAAAATTTTTAAATATTTTACCTTTTGGAACTAATTGAAATAACTTCAATGTGTTAATTAAAAAAATTATAATAACTTCTAAAGGAACAACATTTAGCTTAACAATTTAATTATAAAGTTTACTGTCTAAGACTTTATATTCACTAAATATAAAGAAATATCAATCAAATATCAATACATAATTAAAATATATATATAATTAAAAATATTTTTTTTAATTAGCCTTGTATGAACTAATTGAAATAACTTATTCAGTGGAGTACGAACGTACCCCACCTGTTGTACAAAAGTACCCCATATGTGAGGTTTTATCTTTTAATATAATAGTTTTAGACGTTTTAGAAAACAACAAAAACAAGTAAATGACAAAAACATACGAAGGATGATGACTTTGCCTTATATTATATACACTTGTATATAGTAAAGGTTTTATTGTATCAAATTGTATTTTATTTGTCGAAAGGGTCAACCCACCTAATTGCAAATACAGGTGCTACAGTATTTAGAACTTTAATAGTTGTGTCCGTAAAAGAAAATAAGATTCAAGCTCTAACAATATGACTTAGGTGCATAACTCAGTATAGAAGTGAGATAAACTGTGTTCATAATGTTCAACAGTTTTGATAAAGTCAAGTTGATTTTAAAGCGATGCGTGAGTTGCTTCCAATTTATTTTAATGCTTAAATACAAGTGCTTTCAATTTATTTTAATGAAATGTAAAATTTTGTAACTTACACTGCTCTAGGACGGGTGAATATGTAATTTAATGTCAGCTTAATAAATTTTTGTATTATTTTGGAAAAAATATGTTAAATATTAACTTTTTTGGTTATAAGTAAATTACATTAATATTGTTTAGTACAAAATTAAGTCAATTTTTAATGGGACTCAATCGTCCATGTGCCCCATTTGAGATGCTACAAACCTATTTGGTTTTCGTTTATACCAGGAGTCAACTGGGCATGTGTTGGCTACTTTAGCGACGTTAGCAAAACTACTAGAACTACTTATTAAAAAAGTAAAAAAACTGAGCTAAACTTTTTTTTTAATTTCTTGTTTATAAATGGTAAACCTATACATATACCTATACGAGCCTACAAAATCCTTCGTTTCCTTGGAAACTCCTTGTTGTAACTCCGGAAACTCCAACAATAATTGGATGCTTGAGATGCACAAAAAGTGAAATTCGATGTAAAATTGCGATGTAAAATTTCGATGTAAATTTGAGGTGTAAAATTGAGATGTGAAATTGAAATGTGAAATTGAGATGTGAAATTGAGATGTGAAATTGAGATTTGAAATTGAGATGTGAGATTGAGATGTGAAATTGAGATGTGAAATTGATATGTGAAATTGAGATGTTAAATTGAGATGTGAAATTGAGATGTAAAACTGGGATATAAAATTGAGATGTAAAACTTAGCAATTACAAATATGATAAAAATGACATATCTAGGCGATATTGAACTCTTTAAAAATTTGGTCTAAAAATGCAAATTACTACACGAGCGTACTGGTTGTGTAACAAGTCTTGTAGTGTGATAATAGCAATAAAATAGAACATAAATATATGGAGTGATTTAGATAGCTCATTATATAAGATACATAATTACTAACCGTTTCACGTCGCTTCTCCGGACTTTTATGTCGTAAAAATGTGTTCTTTTTAAAAATTTCTAATTATTTTTACTTGTGATTATAATAACTAACCTTAGCCATTATGATGGTAAATAAAATTTAAAAATATGATAAGAAAATAAAAGTCATATAAATGTCAATCGGAATACATTTATTAAATAAAATATTCTAAGCTACTACTACAAAAAATATTCAAATTTTTCATCAGTATCTTTTATGAAATTATAATATTATGTCATCATTACTTATAACAAAATAAAAGCAATAATATTATTAGTATTCTTAACTAACAACCATAAGTCTCGGAGCAATATTCATAGACATGAGTTCTTGGAACAACAACTTGGCAGCATATGGTAGTCGGACTTGTGATATCTGGGTCTTGTTTTTACAACCTTTGCATTCAAAAGTATTATTTCGTAGGTTTGCTATCGCTATAAGTCCGCAGAAATTGCACACATGTATGCGATAGGGATCCGACACCTCAAACAGACGTTCCCTTAAGAACTGCGCAGCGCCATGAGCAATCTGACAATCACGTTCCATTTCCCCAAAACGCAAGCCTCCGTCGCGGGCTCTTCCTTCCATAGGTTGTCTGACTAAAATTTGCACGGGACCTCTTGCCCTTGAATGAATTTTATCGTCCACCATATGTTTAAGTCGTTGATAATAAGTAGGGCCCAAGAATACTTGAGCGTTAATCTTTCGACCAGTATGACCGTTATACATTACTTCGTTGCCACGTAAATGATATCCATACTCCTGAAGTAAAGATGAAATCTTTTGTACATTGACGGCATCGTTAAATGGCGTGGCGTCACCGATTTCTCCTTTGTTTGATGATACTTTTCCTTGAATACATTCAATCAAGTGACCAATTGTCATACGAGACGGGATAGCATGTGGATTGATTATAATATCAGGAGTAAGTCCTTCACAAGTAAATGGCATATCCTCTTGCCTATACTGAATTCCGCAAGTTCCTTTTTGTCCGTGACGAGATGCAAATTTGTCGCCTATTTGGGGTATACGTACCGATCGTACACGAATTTTACAAAATTTATAACCTTCACTGTTAAGCGTAAGCATGACTTGATCAACGATACCAGTTTCACTATTACGCAAAAATGTTGACGCATCTCGTTTACTATAACGTTTGGTTGTACCCTCAAGTTCATCGTCATTCTCTGGCAATGTTATAGTTTTACCAATAACGACATCGTCTCCTGATACTCTTATACCAGGAGCAATTATTCCATCATCATCTAATTTGTCATATAGTGCATTTCTCATGCCTTGGCAAGTTTGTCTGGTTGGTTTTTCAAATTGTTCTTCTTGATCTCCAATTCTCTTAGATTCTGAATCCTTGTATGAACGGTAAAACACAGACCTAAAGAAACCTCTTTCTACAGCTGATGCATTTAAGATGACACTGTCCTCTTGATTATAACCAGTGTAACATAAAATAGCGACAATTGAGTTAATTCCGGCAGGGAGTTCTCTAAAACGTAGATACTCCATAGATCTTGTTGTAACTAAAGGTTTGTGTGGGTAATAGAGCACATGAGCTAGTGTGTCCATTCTAACATGGAAATTGGTAATGTAGACTCCCATAGCTTGCTTACCCATAGCGCTTTGATAAGTATTTCTGGGACTCTGATTATGATCAGGAAATGGAATAATAGAGGCACAAACACCTAATATCATGGCTGGGTGAATTTCACAGTGGGTATATGTTGTACAATATGCATATTCCTTGACTTGTGCCAGATCATCAGGGCTCATAGCAATCATTACCGTTTCTTCTTCTAAAGTATCAATGTACTCTACGACACCACTTGCCACCAGGTTTTGCCATCCGTAATTGTTGTAATCTCTTTCCTTTAATTGATCAATATGTTTCTTCTTTAATAGCAAAGCTCCATTTTCCACAATTAAAAGAGGTCGACAAATTCTACCAGCATCTGTATAAATTCTTATTTCTCTGTCTCTAATATCTCGAATCATACTTACTTCTGAGACAATGATGTCCATTTGACGTCTTAGCTTACGTAATGTGGCCATGAGTTGCTCAGGATCTCTGTGAATACCTACCCAACAACCATTGACAAATATTTTGGTTGCATCTGCTATGGCTGATGGGGCTATTTCTTCTAAGTTTTCCATAGACCATTCTTCTAAAAACTCTAATATCGGAGAAGGTTGACTACCAACTGAAATGTACGCCATCAGAGCCAAATTTTTTACCAAGCCTACAGCAGCTCCTTCGGGTGTTTCTGCAGGACAAATCATTCCCCATAAAGTATTATGTAATTGACGAGGTTTTGCTAATTTACCATCACGACCTATTGGTGAGTTTACACGTCGCAAATGTGATAAAGTTGAAGCAAATGTTAATCTGTTTAGTACTTGTGACACGCCAGCTCTTGCTTGATGAGCTTTCTTTTGATCACCCCAGTTACCTGTTGCCAAGGAATATCTTAAGCCATCAGTTATAATTTTTGTTTTGATGGCAAGTTCAAGGTTGAAATCTTTTCCTTTGTCTATAAATTTCTGTGCATACATTCTTACTTCTTTCAACAAATTTTTGAAAAGACCTCTAAATAGAAAAGCCAATAAAGGGCCAGCAAGGTCAAGTCGTTTGTTTCCATAATGATCTCTGTCATCAAGTTCACGTCGTCCTAAAGCAGCTAGAAGTAACCTGTGGACCATATAGCCTAGAAAATAAGCTTTTTTAGTTTCACAGAAATCTGAAACTCCAACATGTGGTAACATTTCTTTTTGTAAAATTTCCCTAGCATATTTGATGCGTCTTTCTTTAGTGACTCCAGGGCGAGCTCCTCTAGCACCAATAAAGCTCAGAGCGACATTCTGTTCTTGAATAACAAAAGCCTCATCTAATGAAGGTTTAACCATTTCCATCATTTCTGGATCATCAAAATCATATATGATATGTTCCAATATGTCTCTATCAGCAACAAAACCAAGAGCTCTGAATACAATCATGATCGGTATTTCTTGCTTTATGTATGGTACAATTGCAACAATTCTTTGACCTATGGCTGATTTTTTAATACTTTGTCCACCTCTTGCCATCATGTTGACCCACAAAGTCGAGGTAGGTCTAGAACTATGTTCAAGACATGAACGAATCTCAGTTTTATATGCATATTTACCACCTTGCATACTAAAGACGTATACAGTATTGGTGGCCATTTTTTCTTGAGCTATTAATACTTTTTCAGAGCCATTGATAATGAAATAGCCACCGGGATCTAATGGACATTCATTTAATTCAGTTAAATCACGATCAGTTAAATTGCTCAGCAAACAGTAGGTGGACCTAAGCATAATAGGAATTTTTCCAATAAATGTTTTTTGATGTTGAGTTTCAATAGGGTCTTCATGTTCTTTAACAATAGTTTTTGTGATGTCGACGTACAAAGGAGCAGAATAAGTCAAATTTCTCAGGCGTGCTTCGTTAGGCATCATAGGAGATGGAGCACCATCTTTTTCCCAATGAGTTGGTTTAGAAAGATAAATTTGGTCAAATTTTAGATGATATTTTGGAGGAGTTTCAATTTCACCAGAAGAATGCTGAGCTTCGGCCTGAAGTTCTATAGGAGGTGAATCTTCGACTATTCGCTGTACGGACATTTGAATAAACTCGTCAAAACTATCTAGCTGCTGTCGAACCAAACCTTTTTCATCGAAATAAGCGTTAATTACTATCCAACAAGCCTCTTGCCACAACTCAGATGATATTTCTTCAACTTCTTCTTCTTCATACTGGTCATCCTCCGTGTCGTACATGTTAAAAGTTATATAGAATTTATTTGTTTATACTATATAATAGAAATTTCTTGTTTTATTTTAATTATTTACGCGAAATTTAGTTCATGTGGTCTCATTTAGAATATTCGGTATAACTATTTAAGTAACTTTTTTTTGATGAAATGCGCTACAGCAAAACACAAACATGAGATAAAACATTCAGAACTGTTTATATAAATACAGAGTAAAAATTATGATTTTTATGGCATAGATAATATTGTAAAAGCTGAAAGGGATGTAATTAAGAAGCCGATTAACCGATAAAATTTATTACAAACTTTTTATTCAAATTTTAAAATATTTGGAAATCATGTCTAATGTTTCTTCCATATTTTGTTTATTATCTAGTATCTTAGCGATATAATAGTATTTTATTATAAATATAATACTAAACTTTAATAAAAACTTGGTTTTTAAAAAAAAATATTGGGCGAGTATTTCACTTTTAAGTTTTGCGTTTCAACTTACATAAAGATTTATATAAGTTGTTTATCATTGCTTTACATCTGAAAAGACTGAAGTTTCTGTTAGTGCCTTATTTTGGACATTCACAATTTTCTTAACTATTTATGACGTTTTTGTTTTTATATAAGTTTAAGAGATTTTTTGATTTCTCTCCTGAAAGAAATGAATAAAAAATCTGGCAGTACAATAAAACAATGCAAGTTACCTTTAATAATTTTTATATCAAACAACATGTGACAGCGGCATAACAATATGTGTTGGAAAATGCAAATATATACACTGAACATTTTTTTGCCTATAAAATATTTTAGTTTCTAGTTCTAGTAGAGGTATAATACTATTTTTATAACAATTTGAAAGATATTAAAACGTTTCATTTAATTATAATATTGATACTATAAATAGTGTGTCAATTTTATTATCGATGGTTCTCCTTCTTTAACATATTATTTTTGGCAAATTAGGATGGCACATCACTAATTTTGTTTTTTGGCTTTTTTCATGATGTTTTGTTGAAGATTACATTATATCACAATTATGAATCATTTATGTTTTTTGTGTATTATCCAAATTGGTCAATAATATTTTTATAGTTTTGTTAAATTATGGATCCTTCAAGAAGAAGTAACTCTGAAGATCAACGGTGTATTCTAGGTTTGCAAGATTTGAAAATATCCAACAAAGACGAAAATGATACTGAGCAAGCGCACAGTGCTTCAACGTCTAATACTAGTACTCAGCAAGCAAAGGCTAGACCCGTTGGCGCGATAGAGAGTTTTACTTTAGACAACGCTTCGGCTAATCGTCAAGATTATAGTTTTTACGAACGTTCAAATGTAATAGCATCTTCAAAGTTCGCTACCCCTAAACGAGTAGAAACCATCGCATCAATCAATAAACGTGATATAAACACGACAGCACTCCCAGCCAGCCCAACACGATCTATAGATTCAATTTCGCAAAGATCACTTAGTTATCAAACGGAGGATTTATATGAGATACCAGGGAATAATAATGCTCAATATCCACCACCCGTATACGAAAATATAGATTACTACGGAGAGCAGCAGCTGGCTCAGCCACCTTACTACCATCAACTTTATCAAAATCCACCCTTGGCATCTGAAGGATATTATAATACACGTTATAGTAAAGCTCAGCCCCAAGTGCCTGTTAATAACAAAGTTAAATCTAATCCATTGGTTTACGAAAACATGCTGTGTCCGGAAAATGACAAGAAAAATGATTATAAACTACAAGCTAATCAGGATCAACAATTCATTCAACAGGGCTCAGTACCAGGGCCCCAGGTGCCTAACACCACACTGAATAGAAATAGCTCACTAAAGTTGCTAAGTGATAAAAACAAAGCTGATAAAGTCCCACCCCCACCACCGTACATTCCATCAGCTGATAACTCTACTAGTGATTATACTGTCATGAAATCAGCTCCACCTAAATATACTGATGTCAGTTCCCTTTTGAAAAATAATAATTCTGTAAGTTTTGATGACAAAGTTGTTACTATTCCTTCAACTGCAATTTATGCTTCTATTGCACCAAGTGCTCAAAGACCCAAGGCAAATATTGCTACTGAGGTTCAGGGACCAGTATCTGCACCAAAATATTTTCATCCTAAACCACCAATTGGAAATGGATTAGCAAAAGCGAAACCACCACCAATAAATGGAAACTATGGCACTAGCCCAAAACCAATTCCTAACCGAATGCAAATAGTTGAGGACACTAATGGCTCTGACTATGTTTGTATGACAGGAGGATCACCTGCAGCAACCGTTGCTGCAGCTAGTAAAGACAATGTGTCATTGGCCTCAGAAACTATTAGTTCTCGTAATATGGTATCTGGACTGACTTTGTGTTCACCAGCTCAGTCACCTGCCCCTAGCCCTACTCCAAGCTCAGTTTCTCAGGTGTCAGGTGGTTCTCGGGGCTCTGGTGGACGTGGGAAGAGCCTGCTTCCATACAGTATAACTCCTCCTCGACCACCAGGTCCAAGTGAAGCTCAGCGCAAAATAGAAGAACTTACAAGGCAACTTGAAGAAGAAATGGAAAGACAGGATGAAGAAGGGGAATATTTTGGTAAATACAATTATTAAATATTTCTACTCAATATTATTTTCATTATCAATTACGATTCTGTTATTATTGTTTGAATTCAAGGTATATGTCATACGTGTGGTGCCGGCGTAACAGGTGCAGGCCAGGCGTGCCAAGCTATGGGTAATCTTTACCATACTAATTGTTTCATCTGCTGCTCATGTGGAAGGGCACTAAGAGGGAAAGCATTTTACAATGTCCATGGCAAAGTGTATTGTGAAGAAGATTATTTGGTTGGTTGGCTTTGTTTTATAAAATAATGCTATATTTGTTTACATTGTGATTAAAGTTTAATATTTAAATTTTTCTTTATTTCAGTATTCTGGATTTCAACAAACAGCTGAAAAATGTGCGATATGTGGACATCTTATAATGGAAATGGTAAGTTGATGCATTCAATATAAGTTCAATAAACTCAGATAAAGTTCAAATACAGGTATATATAAAAATAGTAACATTGTTTATCTATAAATGTTATTGATTACACAAAGCTGTATTTCCTTATCAGGGAAAAGTATTCAAATGTTCATCAAGCTGGTAGTTTATATAACCTTACAGATATATCATAATGACACTATATTATACTATGTATAAACATGAAAGTTATACCAAGAATAATTTTTTTTTCATTATGTAATGTTACTGTTGCTTTCTGATTCTGATTATACTGTTTTTTATTATAATTTATTATTTTGACTAATTCATTTATGTTTTAACTAAAGATTTTACAAGCTATGGGAAAGTCATACCACCCGGGATGTTTCCGGTGCTGCATTTGTAACGAGTGTCTTGATGGAGTTCCCTTTACAGTGGATGTTGACAATAAGATCTATTGTGTTAATGACTACCATCGTATGTTCGCACCTAAATGTGCAAGTTGTGGTAAAGGTTAGTAAGACAACTTTAATTGAATAATTTAAAAAAAAAAACAAGTTTTTATTATAATTTTAAAAAAACATATTGGTCAATTGTAATCTATAAAGTTAAAAAGATTTTAATTGTTTAAATATTACTAATATCAAAATCTATAGTCCAATTTATATTATTTTGTTTGTGCATTATTGAGCTATCAATAAAAAAAAATTTTATAGTAAGATATGACCCACAGGAACACAAGAGGTAATTAAACGTTTTGGTACATATGTATGTCCACAAATTTAATGCTAATATTAACAAAACTTGATGTGCGTTGTACATGTCGAAGGTGTTAAAATATAGGTTCTTAATGAAGGCCTCAGAGACCAAATACTGAGGTATAAAACCAGATTATTGTTTAATACTTACAATATTTTCTCTAAATGAAGGTATAACACCAGTCGAAGGAACAGATGAAACAGTTCGAGTCGTCTCAATGGATCGCGATTTCCATGTCGACTGCTACATGTGCTGCTTCTGTGGAATGCAACTTACCGATGAGCCAGACAAACGTTGTTATCCACTAGCCGGTAACTATGACTTTTTGTTAACAAATCAATCTAATCAAATCTTAAAATGAAGTTTTCATATTATGACTAAAGTTATGCAATTTACAAATATAAATGTTTTGCTTATAACATTTCATAAGATCTTAATGAGAACAAAATTACCCATTTTCAAAAGTGATTTTTAGGGGTTTTCTATTAAGTTTTTAGTGTGGAGTAGTTTTAAGGTGAAATAAAATATAAAAAATTGTCTTAATACTATAGACATCAACAGTTTAGCTATATGAATAATTTGTTATACTCAGGAAAATTAATGTGTCGCGTATGCCACTTGTCTGCCATCGGAGCCTCCACGGGTCCCGGCATGCCGCCAGCGCCACATCTTTCGCCGGCCTCTTATCAATACATGGGGTAAACATCATCACATATATTGGGCTTTTATTTAGGCAACTATCAAAGGAAGATGATATCTATGTGAATGTCTTAAGTATTATTTGATTTTTTCATTTTGATTATTAATGAAACTCCCATGTTAAGTTTGTAATGCATTTCAAACTGTAGTCCATAGGTAGAAGTTGCAAATTATATTTAAATTCTTTTATTATTCAAACAAGGGTGTTGTAATCGGAATAAAAATCGAATCAATTGAAATTTATATGAGGAAATGTAGTGAGTAACTGCAACATGATTCCACATTATGTGATATAAAGTGATTGCCATAGTGTTTCAAGTATTTCTTTATTCAATTATGGCGTATTTCGTGGATTGTCTTTTTATGTAAATCAATAGAGATATTGGATATGCTCAACAATTTATAATTCAATTTGTGGTAGAACAAAATATAAATAAAGGATTTTTCTGATTCAAAGCCGTGAAGTATATAGCTTTAAAGTAGGATTCTATGTGACAGCTTGATAGTAGATTAAGTGGAGTTGGGATTACTGTTGTTATAGGGTGGGTAGGAATGAATGATTGTGAAAATGGAAGTGAGTAGCTTGTATTAAATTAATTAGATTTAAATGATTGCATGTTGATTGATAGATAGGGTTGATGAAATCATAAAGAGCCAGAAAAGATTAATGTTTTGTGATAAAAATAGTGCATATTGCAACTTGAATTTAGATAAATAAAAATTATCATAACTTTACTAAGGGCTCAAATTGGTGAAATTTTGCATAATACGAAAAATTTACACAGAAACAAGTTTATTTCATTAAATGTACATTTTACTTATTAAATGGAATAAAATCAGGTGATACAATTTCTATTGATTTATATATATTTCTTTGATGCATTTATTAATGATATTCGATGTGACAGCACATCTGGCTTTATGAATAATTATCTATCTTCTTATAACATTTATAGTTTTAAATATAAAAAATAGAAGAAGTAATAGCACCATTATAAACATTCCAGAAATGTGCTGTCCTGTTGTGTAGGTACTTAATTATAAAAACTTAGTTTGTTTATATCTGTACATTTTGATAATTAAAATGTTTTCATCATAATTCCTTTCATTAATTAAGATAATTTTGTTAAATAATACTTTTGTATTTATATATTTTTTAACAATAAATAATTAACTGTACAATAAGATTTTTTTACTTCCTCGTCTAAGACAACTATTAATGTAAAAGGTAAACTTATATAAATAACAAATACTAGCAAGGGATTTAAAAGTAAAAAAAATCAATTTTAAACAATATTTTATCATATTCTACATTTTCTTTACTTTGTTTTTGATATTGCGCATTTCTGTTTTGTATCTTCTCATTTCATCCATTACTTGTGTGCCTTTTTCCTTCAGCTGAGTCTGATAGTGTTGCTTGCTCTCGTTGAATCTGTCTTGGATATTATCTTTTTTCTCCTGAAACATCACTTTAATTTGTTCCCTTGAAGGTACAGGTTTTATCCAACCAATGGCTGTCAATCTTTTTATAGCAACGGTGGTTCCACCTGTAAAATAGAAATTGTTGAAACTCATAATAAACACATGCTATCATATAAATACTAAATAAAATAAGAATAATCAATAATATGTTTATATAACTTTTTGATGTTAAAAATCTGTACACATTACTTCAATGTTGACAAGCTTGTCAATTGTCTTGTTGGCCTCATTACTGTTGCATGTCGTACTTACTTGCTAGCTCGTTAGAAGGCAACATTGTACAAATTTGATTGCATTCTAAGTGCTAAAATCTATGAACTTATAACATATATCGCTGGTTTGCAAGAATATCATAGTAATTCAAAATTCTAACAAATAGAACTAAGTATGTCAAAAGACCATAAATCTTTAATGTTTTATCATGAAAATGGTTGTGATGAATTTTCTTTAAATGAATAAAGTTTAAACATCAAGGGATCGTTTAAATTTTGCAGCTATGCACCAACACATTAATAAAGACATTTAAAAACCCCATTCCCAAAAATTCATCATTTTTAGTTGCATCGATATTCTTAAAAAGCATTGATATATAATAATATAATATTGAGAATAATAAAATAAATTTATTACCAACAGTGACAGCATATCTTAAGGGTGTCACTAGCTTGTATAAGGCCAGAGCAAGTGCAAAGTATCCCGCGCTTGATTCTTTCAGAGGTGATAACAATTTTTCACTAATACCAATTGATTCTAACAAACTAATAACATCAACACCACTGAAATTTAAAAATTAAGAATAAAATTTTAATTGAAATTTAAATCAAACTTAAAATTTATATGCTTTAAATAAAAACAAATATATGTAATTGATGAGATTGAACAGATTCATTAATGATACAATATATTTTACATTTCTTATTTTAAGACAATTTATAAAAAAATTACTCAATCATAAATAATTCAATTTATAAATTAATAATATAAGTATATTAATACATAATACTATCAATTAATAACAATTGATTTAAAGTATTTATTTATTTATAGGTAGACTGTATAATTTTTTTACTCCACCTAAGTATACTTTTCTAATACTGTTTTAATTTTAAACAAACTTTTGCATATTGTCACACTACATACAAAGTTTCATCCACTTTTAATCTCATTAAAGAATTTTCAAATAGAGATATTTATTTATTTAATATCAAATAAGGAAATAGAGTTACTAAAACAGGATTTTTAGTGTTAACACACATTACAAGGTTTTCAGTGCTCAAGCAGGGTCCATCTGTTAATATTTAATTTCATTAAGTAGATTAACACATCAAAGTTATAAGTGACTTTTGATTATGTATTACTATACTATATATATTATAATAAGTCTTTAGTTCTTTCTAGTTTAAAGAGGAAAATCTAAAGAAAATTAATATTGGAAATTGGGTATTTTTATTGCATCAGATACACATTAAATTTTATAACTATAAAAATATATAAATTAATTTGATAAATATGAATTTATGGATATTGTGTCGTAATTAACAAAAATGTTTAAAATAAAAATTGAAACTGACCTCCTTACACAGTAGTAAAAGCCACCAAACCAAATAGCTGATGTTGTCATGTGCACAGGTAGCAGGACATACCAATAGTCTTTATACATTTGTTTAAATCTTTGTATAATACCTACTTTCTTTTCTGGTTCTTGCGGTGGCTGACTTGCATTGCTACCGCTTGTTGTGGTACAAGTTCTTAAAGGTTTATATAGGGACCTTAGCTGATTTTCCGTAAGTAACGATCTTTCTTTAACGTTATTTTGATAACGTACTCCATTGCATAAGTATCTAATAGGATGATTTTTATTAAAATTCCATTTTACCGGTTTGGTTATGTTTTGGAGACAAACGTTACTTCTGTATAAAACTCTAAAAGTCAGTGCCATTTTGAAGTAAAATAATTTTCGATAACAGAAAAATATCAAATGTCACACATTTTTATAAATATTGCGACTTATTACTTTTGCACATTAAAATTATGACTGATGTAAGAACGACTGACGTTTGACAATTTCATGAAAATAAACCATTCTGTCAGACATGTGTCATAAACCCTATTTAGTATTCTAGACTAGAGTTGTGACATGTAACCACAGATATAAAAAATATAATGTCTATTGAAAATATAATGTTTTGTACACATTTTAGAAAGTTAAATCACAGGACGCGCCTTGTATCCTCAACTAATCTAATATACAACACGTTTTTAAAACTTCTCACAAAATGGGTATACAAATATTTAAAGTCGTTTTTATTTTGTAAAAATACCAATCTGTGCAGTTAGCCATTGTAAGAAGAGCTCAAAGAAATCTAATCCTCAAAAGCATGGAGCATATTTCATATGTAACTGTTTTTCACATAATTAATTCATTAATTCCATTAAAACTAATATAAAATATTATCATGTCTGAGAATATTCAATAAGTTTATAACAATATCATATATATAATGCTTTAAGTTTTGTTAACTCTACTGACTGTACCATGCGCGCGGTCGGACTCACCTATGTATTCAGACCAATGCACTTACGTGGATTGAGGTAGGGGGATTTTGCTTAAGATGATATACTTTTTCGTTTAAGACAAGTATTTTAAACAAAATAAATTATGTGACGACGTTTGTAAGATGTTTTCACCACTAAACAAAATCGTGATCAAATTTTTTTATGAATCAAGGTTACGAAAACTACTTCCCAACCCGAGCAATTTCGTGTAATGTAGTGATTATAATATACTGAAACATTAAACATACTGAAACATTTAATATTCGTGTGATTTTTTAATGTTTACTTGTAACAGCTTCAGCCTTTGTTAACTGTGAATTCATGTATTCTTGCTTGATGTGTACACAAATATTAGGGTTTAACTAATTTTCGAACTTTGTAATTCATTATTTAGATATTTCATATCAGTTATTACCTGTCTTGTGTGCCATATGTAACACTTAAATAAATAAATTAATTAAATACTCTTTGGCATTCCGCCACACTGAACTTCAATATTAGCGACACCCGAATACTATCTGAAACGTCACGAAATTACCATTACTGCGATTATTTAACTTAGTCTTGTATGTGTGTCATTTTATCAATGTTAAACACAATTTAGGTGAATTGAACCTATATACGTAATTAAGTTATGGGCGTAAAACTATCAAATTTAAATATAACACAGTGCTCATGTTAGTGTCCACAGAAGTAAATATTTTTTTATGTCGGTGTGCTTAAATGTAAGATCCAGATATGTTTTGAATAATGTTGATTTTGTTTATAGGGTCAATAAAAAAAAAATGAAAAAGATTCTATTTATATTTATTAAACTTATTAAGTGTTAACATATAAATGAAATTAATGATAAAAAGTACTTTTAAAACTTGTTACGTATTTTGTAAATATCACAGAGTTACTCGGATATATGCATAATCTTACAGGTAATGTTGTTGTCTTGTTTAATACGTACGTATTTATAACTTTTGTTTTATTTACAATAACAGTATAACTTAAGTAAATAATTTTGTATACAGTGACTTTGGTCACCGTAAAGATTAAGACGACTGATAGTGCCTACAATCGACCATTTGTGACCATCATGCCTGAGTGTGGCTTCAAATAAACCGTCACCTGGTGTTGTTCTTATTGCTACCATGTATTCACGCAACTTGATTTTATCAGTTGAAATGATGTCTAATACTTTAATTTCTAACAATTTAGATAATTTTAAAATAGCACACTGCCTATAGCGTTCTAATAGCTTATTCAATTGTTGAATTAAAATTTTAGCGATGTCCAAAGATTTTCCGTCTTTAACTGGCAATTGTCGACCTCTATGGCAACTACACCAATGATCATTAATGTGCGCTGAAGCACAGGTTCTATTTGCTGATATGGGTAGAAATAAACTAATACCTTTGCTTTCTGTACTAAATTGTTTTTTTCTAACGTTTATGTTGCTATTCTCAATTGTTTCTAGGTCTAAAAGGTCAAACAAGGTAGCATGTAAATCGTAGGGTGTGGTTAGGCGGCGACTATTTACGCTTAAATTTTTGAATGCGTTTTTATATTTTTTGCGAAAATCAGGAGGTGTTAAAATATATACGAATGGTAAACGTTCTTCTAACCAACCTTGATAAGTTGACCTTAGATTTCCCCATCTCATTCCATGATCGCTGACTAAAAAGATAATAGTGTTATTCAAGTAATTATTGTAGTCTAATCTGTTTAAAAAGTTGGCATAGTCTTTGTCGATTACCATAGGGTAGTTAACGAAGTCATGGCTTATTGTTACTTCCCAAAAAAATCCAAAAAATCGATCCGATTTTAGAGTTAAAGTTAGATTTTCGATATAATCAAGCAACACAGTATAGAAATATTTCTCATTCATACATAACTTTGAATTCTTATCTTTATTAACTCCAACATTTTTTTCGGCTTCATTGATAAAGGTATGTATATAGTAATCAGTTGGTGTTTTTATAAATCCAGCTTTTTGATAGTTGAAAGTTCCTAAGCTCGAACTATCTTCGCCAAAAGCCGTATAGTAGCCAATTTCTTTGAACCATTCCCAAATGAAAGGACAGTTATCAAAAGTTGATTTTTCTTTTGGAATACACGTTGTTTTTAATTCTTGATCTGATATTCCCATTAGCATAGGTACTAAATTAGGGAATGTATTGTCTCCAACTTTGTTGTAACCTAATAATTCAATAGCTCCTTTTCTCTTCAATAATTCTAAAGTTAAAGGCATTGTTCTATGGAAGTTAAGTCTTGACACTGCATCAATGCCCATTACAATTACGTTATAGGCTGTTTTATTGTATAAAACTTTTTCGGAGTCATAAAAATCTTTTTGAACGATATCTTTTTTTAACGCAAATAAAAAATATTGTTGATATATTACAGTATCAAAAACATTACAATTGACTCGAACAAATTCGTCAGTTGCTACAATAATATTAGAAAAATATTTGCACTTACTATATTTAACCCGATCATCGACTCTAGATGATGTGATATCATCAACTGATAAGGGGCGATAAAAAGACTTATAGCAGCAATTCAAAATGGTGTCGTTTTTTATATTATAATACTTTCTAGCATCATCCGCCACCCATATATGCGTTCTATTATTAGCGAGTAATGAAAGTTTGGATCCTGGACAAGGTTTCAATTTCTCTGGATATTTTACAAATTGCTTCACTTCCTCACCGAACGGCTGCAACGGAGGAATGATGCATCCTTTTGTCTTTATCGTGTAGGTTATTTCAAACTCTTTTTCAATTTCTTTTTTATAGTTCCAAGATGATATGATAAATTCACTGTGAAAATATACAATATCTGATATATTTGTAATTGTTACGATAAGGAAACTTCCGCCGAAAATACAGGCAAAAAGAAATAGACAGCGAAAACGTATCGGTATGAAAGCTTTTTTGGTCCCGGAGCCTGCCAAAACGTGTAACATACTGAAAAGATGGAAATATTTTCGTTATTTTTGTATCATTAATAAAATATACTCACCTCAAAACAGTTTAGTTTTCTATGGTTTATTATTGAATAAACTGTTTAGGTATGCGTTATGGAAAAATTGTAATAAATACGTCTTTTGTTTTAGGTTGACCGTAGTTAAAGGAGTCGTATTGTCGTAATGTTACGGCAAGAGAATAAAAAGAGGGTGTTCTCAAAATCTTTCAATATTGTAGTTTTATAAGATTAAAAAAAAACCTACTATTTGGATAATATATCCAGTTATTTTGATTTTAAAACCAAACTGTTAAACCGATTTTCAAGAAAATTCTATGGAGCCAGTGGTTCTGGGGGTGTTCACCGTTTCAAACAAAGAATTAACCGAATCGGTCAAGCCGTTTTCGAGTAAACGGTAATCATACATTTAAAAAGTCCCCAACGAACTGAAAATCTCTTCCTTTTTAGGAAATCAATTCTCATAATGTAACCTTCGATAAGTGAAAGATTTTCAGAAATTCTTTCAGTGTTTTAAAAGTCATGTGGTGAACACACATAAAAAAAAAATTGAATGTCTATTTCGGGAAGTCGGGTAAAAAGGTTAAACATCGAAAAGAATCTCAAGCTGCTTTTTTTGGTAGTAGGTACACGATTTTTGCTGAATGTTAATAATTGTCAGTTTGTATATAAGTAGTAGAAGAAGTAACAAAATAAGAAAAAAAAATAATTATCAGGTTTTAAATGCAGTTTTTGTTAACAACAAAATCGGTGACATGGTTCCTTTCAAGCAGTATTTCAGTTATAGTTTCAGCATTCCCTTACTGACCCATCGGAAAGTATCACTCTGTATAGTCCAACATATATTGTATGTATTTAGGACGAGAAGTCGTCGGCGTGGGTACCAAAGTTAAAGCAGTGTAAATCTTAATAAAAGATTGAACTTCATTTAATTTATAAGTAATGAATAATTCAATCCATGTTTTGGTTACTGAGTTGACCTTAAATGACCGTGAAATAGTTTCATAAGTTGTAGGTACATGTAATATGGGTACATTATTACGAAAATATTATTTGAAAAGAAGGTCGAATAATCCTTTATGCTTGAATGAAAACATCTTACACAAATGTCCTTTCACGCTGTTTCGAATTATTACCAAAAGTTTTGTGCAAAAAATAACAATAGATGATATATTTTAAGTTAATATAAGTTATTATAGCAATAAAATTAAAATAAATAATAATAATTTAAATCATTAGTAAAATATTAACATATTTTATTATTGATTTTAAGTACTTATACCTCTATTAATTGATAGACTTGTTAGTTTTAAAAGTTTTAATCTGTAAAACAAAATAATGTAGGTATAATAATATTTTTGAGACTAAGATTTTTTGTTATTATAATAAAGTAAACATTCCATGCAATAAGTGAGTACTTAATACGGGTTATTTTGTAACATTAAAATTAGGGTCCACGTCATTAGAACTTGTACACATGCAAACAAAATACCGATACTAGAAGCAAATGTAAAAATATTATTTTTTGAGACATCATTTTTTTTTCGTAGTCTAAATTTTGTTTACTTTTGTACAAGTTATAATGAAATTATGTAATATATAAATATTATTGTGATATGTCCGCTATATTATTCTACACAACCACGATATAAGACTAAAATCTATATTATTTAATAATATTTATAATATACGTCTATGTTAAACTATGTACTATTCATCCTTACAATGTCGTTGAAGCTATTGTCGTTTATAGTAAAAGACTACAAAATTAACTGGCTATTCATATTGATAGCAGATAACCGTAAATATATGGTAACGATATGTATATACGAAACCACGGACTCAGCCATTACAATTATTCTATTTTTAATAAAAAATAAATAGTTGTATACTTAAATACATTAATAGATATAGATAAGAAAATTAAATATTCTCTAAAATATATCAAAGTTCTACAAGAGATTTAGACAAACATTTGTTGTATATAATTATCCTTATTATTTTAAGTGTAAGTAATAAAAACAATAATGAGCATGATGTTTGATGTTAAATTATGATTATTTTATGCCTATACATTTTCACATATCTCTGTCAACAAATCGATAGAATTATATTAATCGCTGTAAAAAATTATATACAATTCAAAACTAAATATAGAAGAAGAAATAATTTTGTTCTAAAATGACATTTAATATCTAAAAACAAATCTATACAAACAAATAACAGTAGGCCGAATTTATTTTGAGCAATCTTTTTCAGAAAAAATTGCGCTGGATGGTCAATTACGCCCTTATTGTATCACAGAATTTTACGTTCCTAAAGTTATTTCAATTCTTCTCTCAGAATTATTGGCAATAACAATATAACTTTAGTTGGTAGTGGTGTATGCAGTGACCCTGATCACCGTATATATTAAGGCGGCTGACGGTGCCTGCTAGCGACCATTCACGGGAGTCACGACGTAGAGTCGCTTCGAAAACTCCGTTACCAGGAGCTGTACGTACTACAATTAAGAATTCCCGCCATCCTATTTCTTTTTCATTCGGTGTACCAGCAATCATTTCGGTGACTTCTACTAACTCTACGAGAGAGAGGTGAGCGCATTGTGGGTGTCCGCGAAGCAACATGTTCAAGTGGGACATTAAATTACTAGCAGCTTCATACGCTTCGATGCTATTAATTGATATTTTTTGTCCTTTATGACATGTGCACCAGTGGTCGTCTATTCCCGCTATCTTGCATGTGCGATTGCTTGGAATTGGAAGAAATAAACTAATTCCTCTTTCTTGGGAATATGACGTTGTAGTTCGTAAGTTAATATTATAATTTTTTATTGTTTCCACATCGACAAGATCTACTAACGTAGCATAAACATCAAAGGGAGTGGTGAGACGATGGCTATTAATTTTCATATTTTCATATGCTAGAGAAAAATTTGTACGAAATGAATTAGGAAGAAGTATGTGCATGAGAGGCAAACGCTCTTCTAATCTACCTTGTTTGGTAAATCGTATATCACCCCACCTTATACCATGATCACTTAGAATTATCAAAACTGTGTCCTCCAAATAGCCAGTATAATCGAGTTTTTTCAAAAAAGTTTCATAATTGTCATCCATCGCCATAGGATAATTTAAGTAATCATGACTCATTGTCACTTCCCAAAAGAAACCAAATAATTTGGAAGACTTTAGGCTTAATGTTAAGTTTTCAATATAATCTAAAAGAATCTTATAAAAGTATTTATTACCCATACATATGTATGAATTAAAATCTCTATTGTTGCCGGTATAACGTTCCGCTTCGTGCATAAAAGTATGCAGATAATAATCGGTAGGAGTTCTGCTAAATCCAAATTTTTCAAAATTGAAAGTTCCTAGATTGGCAGTATCTTCACCGAGGGCAGTATAATAGCCAGCGTCTTTATACAGATCCCAAATAAAAGGACAATTATCAAATGTAGCTCTAGTGTTAGGCCAACAAGTTTTTTTTAGATCAGTGTCCTTCATTCCAAGCAGTATAGGAGTCAAATTAGGAAACGTGTTATCGCCAACTTTGTTGTAACCATATAATTCAATAGCACCTTTCTTTTTTAAATATGCTAATGTCTTAGGCATTGTTCTGTAAAAGTTTAACCGTGAAATTGCATCGATGCCCATAATTATGACATTAAAAGCGGTTTGATTCTGTGGCGTTTCTGAAAATTCGTCCTTGAATGATACGAATGGTTTTTTGGGTGTGAAAAGGAAAAATTGCTCGTAAATATTGGTTTCTCTAAAACTACAGGTGACTCTTACGAATTCATTCATAACTTCTATATGATCTGAAAATTCAACACATGTTTTATATTTAACTCTATCGTCTACATCCATAGAATATATATCAACAATCGCTAAAGGCCTATAAAATGACCTATAACAACAGCTAATGTTAGGAGAGTGAAGTGGCACATCATAGTATAGTAAATTATCTCTATTTATCCAAATATGCGTATCGTTATTATCGAGTAACGAAGAATTAGATTGGTGACATGGCTTTATATTTTTGGGGCGTTCGATAAACTTTTTGATATCTTCAGCAAATGGATTCAAACCGGGGATAGTGCAGCCATCGGTTTTTATCGTAAATGAGTCTTCAGGATTAATTAAATCGTATCTGTGCGTTTTCCACGTAGAACTTATTACTTCGTTGTTAATAAAGGATATATCAATTCCATTGTTGATTAAAAGAAATAGGAAGCTGCAGCAAAATATTGTCACAAGTAAGAACACATAGCGCAACCGGAGCGGTATTAATTGTGTTTTTCCCACGACTGTTTTCATCGGTAGCGCCATTCTGAAAAAATTATAAAAATATGTTCACTTCAGCTAAAATAAGTGACGAAAACACATTTAAAACTTTATTTACAAAAAAATAAATTTATTTTTGGCTTGAATTTTTAGACTGGTGCCCTTATAAAATCTATTTCTATTTAGATTTTTATGCGTTATCGATAAACGTTAATTTATCAATATTATTTAATTATAATTATCACTATATTAAAACTATGTTCACTTTATCTAAAGTGCAACTTAAACTTACCTAAATGTAATTACATTTCTTTGCTCAAAACACAATTTATGTAACGTGGCAGTTTCGACTCTGAAGCCGAAGAGAATTTGCACTGTGATCCATAATAACTGTTTTTAAATTAATTTTCAAGCACGAGATTTATTTGTATATTTAATAATAAAATGCACAAGAAAATATATTTTGTGGTTCATAACTGTATAGCTTATGATTACGTGACGAGCACTGAGTGAACAGGGAGGGTTGGGATCGGAGGCTGCGAGGAGCATGCGCATTACTTTTTACGTGGATTATTAAATAAGATGACTTTATACTTGTGGGGATAAAAATAATGTTAAAACAACCTCTCTATTCGCCTAATTAAACGTTTCGTTAATCGTTTTCATCTTTATACTGAAGTCTAATTTTTTATACAAATCGAAGAAAAACTAAAGAGCCTTAAAATTTGATTTCGAATTTAAGTATTCATTCATTCGTTTTAATTACGGGTTGTCGTAATGTATCGTTTATAGTAGGTAGGTATATAAAAAATGTAACAAACCGAACTTTATTCGTACCCAAAAATTACTTCCTAAAATTGGAGGCAGTTTTCACAGATGCGTTAAAACCTAATTGCCTGTTTTATCTCAAAACACTGCCTAGAAGCCGATTTATTTATATAATACATACGTTTTAAGTCGAAGACGAAGTCGCGAACAACAGTGTTATATATGTTACTAGCTGACCCGGCAAACGTTGTTTTGCCACGATTGATCAGTTTTCGACCGGAGAGGAAAAATGATTAAATTACTAAAATGGCTATTAAAAAATAAGGGTTGATCGTAGAAGGGTGAAAATTGAGGATTGTATGTATTTTTGTATGTTGTATCATAAAAAAAGAGAAATTAAAAATTTTGTCTAAAAAATAAAAATAAAAATTTAGGGGTGGACTACCCCTAACATTTAGGGGGATGAAAAATAGATGTTGGCCGATCCTCATAGATACCGGATAAGCACAAAAAATTTCATCAAAATCGGTCAAGCCGTTTCGGAGGAGTATGGCAACGAAAACTGTGACACGAGAATTTTATATATTAGATAAATGTTAAAATAAAATATTAAATTATTATGAACATTATGACAAAATATTGTAGAAACTAATAATAATATATATTTATATATTAGCGCTTTATTATTATATTCTTTATTGCACTAAGTAATTATTATCAATAATCCTAAGGGGGTGAGTGATGAGGTCAAACAGCGGGCTCATCATTAATAAATCAACATAGAAAAGTATTAAATTAATCTTTTAAGCAAAAAGTAATCTTTTAAGCGTTAACTTTTCGATAGTTTGTTCCACAATATGGAAACCCGAACTGAAAAGGATTGAAGTCAGAATTAGGTGTTACTCCTAGACACATCAAGCATCGAGGTGACGCAAAACGCCTTGAGCGACTAAGAGTGGAGAGAGGAGCATTATTGAGGAGGAAGAGGGTTATTTAGGATATTAAAGAGAACCAAAAGAACGTGTGTATATCAGCGAATCGGATAGTGATGTGAGAAATGTGGTCATATTTACGCAGTCCGAAAATAGAAGGAATGGCAAGTTTTTGCAAGCGCTCTAACTTATTTAATATATTAACATCGTTATGTTGTAATATAAGTATATCTAGTCGATAAACGAGATATCTGCAAAAATTTGTAAGGAAATCAGAAAGTTATGTGCGGTAAACCTCAAAGAATTACATTTTCTTTCTGTATGTGTAATGTAAGAGTAATATTTTCGTAACGATTAAATTTTAAGATCAATTAGATCAATCAAGAGATGCTTATTGTGAGATGTTGTTACTATAAAAAATGTAATGTTAGTTTTTTAATTAAGAAATAAACATAGTAAATGGAATCCTGCATTGTAATCTCGAGATCGATTTAAAAGAAACTATTTTACCTACTATTTGAAAGATATTCTCATATATGTATTGTCTAATTGTTGCAAAAATTGTCTACTCTCAAAAATATTGTATTTTTGTAAAAACTTTAAAAATGAAAATATGATGTTTATAAATTAAAAACACGGCGTAAGTACAATAATATAGCAAAGAAAATACATAAAAAGTTAATCATTTTATTAAAAGTTTTATACCATTAATTTTGTTTATTTATAAGTTGTAAATTATATAATTATTATATAATTATATAATTATTTTACATTTGATGGCAAAAATGATGGCAAACTGACCTTAATTTGAATGCAATCCACAGTCTACATTCACAGGGGCGTTGCAACAAAGCAAGCCAAAACACTTTGCAATGTATGGCCAATTGGCAATTTGTTATCAAACACCAATAACTGTTTTGGCTGTTAATTGCTTTTTATCGATGTTAATTGTTTAAACTGCGTTCACACATGAAAGCTGTAAATTTGCACACAAATGGTATTATACCAATAACATTATATTGGTACTGAAAAATGTAGAGTATTAAAATTTCTATTTTTTTTTCATAAATTTGCAATGTAGATATGCGTATGCTGCGAATTACATGACAAGTTCAGAAACTGTCCTCTATGTATATAAGAAAATAATACTTAATAAATACATTTTAAGGATCCATAACTATTTCTATTACTATACCTTCGGTGTGCGTCTGTACGTTAGTCGGTCTGTCTGTCAGCGATAGGCAATATCTCATGAACTGTAATAGGTAGAGACTTAAATTTTTTACGGAATGTGTATTTTCATTATTGCTGAAATAACAAAAAATAATCTTTCGTGTGTGAGTACGCTATCGTATTTTGCATATTGTTATAGCGCCGACATCGTTTCTTTACATACGTAAAAACACAGTATTTAAAAAGTAAATAATGTTAAATCTTGTATGATGGTAAGAAAACCTTCATGAGCAGGTCCGACTCGCCCTTGACCCTGTTATTTTAATCTTTTATACATCACTAATTGAATAAATCGTATTATAAGATGATATTGTAAAATTGTCATGTATGTGACCACATATATAACTGACAAGCTTGTTAGTCTGTATAAACATGTTCAGTCAGAAACTGAGGTAATGAGGCTGTAAAATATCTCGTTATGAATAACAGAAGCGGAGCAGTAATCATAATCATAATAAATTTAACAAAAGCTAACATTTAATTCGGGTGGAACTGCAAGGCACTATATGTATATTGATTTTACAATATTTCTGGAAGTATATAATAGTAATATATTATATATAATACTAATAATACTGTTATTACTAAAAATATAGAGTTACCAGAAAAAATACATGACAATTTTCTTTATCTGTATTAAGTGCGACACGACCTCTATACAATAAAGATCACTGAATAGATTTTAATAAAACTCAGTAAAGCGATAATTATTACACGAGTAACAGAGAAAACTAGGGGACAACTTAACATACCTAGAAAATAATTGTATCCTGGAAAACACTTATGTTTTTTTTAAGATACGTAAAAAGGATGATATTTTTGTTGTTGTCGAAAAAGTATACTTCGAACATGGTATGCTTATGCTACATACAACACAACACATTCGGAAAATGTCCATTATGTGTGAATATAAGAAAATAAAATAAGCTACTCAATCATTTAAAAAAACATTATTGTTAGGGAATAATGTACTCGTATGATTAATAAAAATAGTGTTTGGGATCGATATTATTTTGGGGAGTGCTACCTTAACATCGAAGGCACCCCTGTCCATGTAGGGCTTGCATGATTTAAATTTATTAACATTGCCACAACCGAGGGGAATCGTATTCAAATACGCATGCGTAGATTGCTATCCGCTGACAGACCCTGAGGTTATTCTCCTGTAAACTTACAAGTTGACTTCCTACTCACAAGTTTTACGTTAAACAAGTTTTATCCATTATTTGGCCAATAAAAGATATGAATGAGGACCACGTCGTTCACACTCGAGGTAAGAATGTTCTACTTTTTCATTAAATGCTAAGGTATCTTGTTCAGAAAATCGATAATTTAATAACACAACCCTAACCTATACGACATTTTAATGCTTCCGTGTCCAAATTGAGACAAAATATAATGTTGTGTAAAGTTAATTACTAGAAATAGTTTAGTTGTTCTTTTTTATTTAGCCTTTTGTGTGAATCTTTTTTTCTTTGCCTTAAGGTAAATAGTATTTGTGATCTTAAGGTGTGTGATAAGGTATTAGGAAAAAATTAACAGATAAAATATATTATTTTTCAGGTTTTGGTCCTTCTCTTTCTAACTCTGATTCCCTGGCCGGGACCCTCAGTCTTCAAGATAACCTGTTCACGTGACAACTCCAAAATCGTAAGAAAAGTCATACAAAACAAGTGGCTACCGGTTTTGGAAAGATTTCAGGTATTTAAAAATCGAACATTCCTCGATATTTTATACACTTTGACTTTCAATATAGGTCATTACTATAAAAGAAAAAAAAAACAATAATGTTTAATTGATTTAAAAGTCTCGAATACTTTCACGCAATTAAGCAATGTTAATTTGTTATACATGTTTTAAATGGAATTTATATTACATTACATAGTGTTTTTACCATTTATAACAATATTTCTTTCAATTGAGTGACCTAACATTCCATAGTATATTAAGTTGAATAAGCATAAAACCATTTTTATTTGAAGTTTCCGGAAAGACTGAAAGTAATTGTGTACTTACTAAGAACAATTCTTCAAACGTGCAGTTGTGTTTATGAATTTTCAAAATAAAAATGACTAAGACATTAATTTCTAGGTAAAACTGCCATTAGAATGTCCATTTCACCCGGCGCGCGACATTTTCGCGCCGCAACATGCAGCCAAATTGCAGCACCGCTCTTCTCAGTGGACCTGCGCCTTTTGCGGGAAATCCTTCTACGAAGAACGACACCTCGACACGCACTTCGACCAGCGACACAAGAACCAGATTAACAAAGTATAATATTTAAGTTTTACCTTCTTAACGTGAGCTTATTATTTATACATGATGTCCCTTATGGTTTTATTTGTTTTTACGCCGCTATGCTCTTATTACACCTATCTAAAAAAACGGACTTTCTAAGACAAAGAATTTTTCAAATCGAATTAGTATGTACATCCAAAGATTAGTGCGTTAAAAAAAAATTCAGATCATTTTACTTCTAAACTATTATACTTATACCGCTTATTGATGTTATCACTCACCTCCATAGGTTGACTGGAAGAGATCTCTTTTAGAGATAAGCCCACCTTTGCCTATATATTTACGTAATTAATGTATTTCACTAATTTATTGTGAAAATAAAGAATATATATATATATATATATATATATATATATATATATATATATATATATATATATATATATATATATATATATATATATATGTATACTTCTATTTAATCTTTGAAACTAATCTGATAAGATTTTTTTTTGTTAAACAGACCGTTTATTGTGGAAGGTTAGACTCGAAGCGGAGCAGAAACTATAAATGCCAGTACAAAGGACCATTGAATACTGATTATCCAGAGTTGAAAAGAAGGTTATTTAAGTAATATAGTTTTTATTTTTGTGTTTTTTTCTTCAGGCGGAAGACGCAGTATGTCTGGCAGACTACTGCGACATAATGCGCTGCCAGGTGCTGGTCGCGCACGGCCTGCTGAGCGGCGGCAGCGGGCCGAGTACCGACATCGAGTTATGGCAGGACGCGGAGGCAGCTCGAAAGGCTCTCGCGCCGGCTGCCACTAGGAGTGTGGCGCGGGTTCCGACGAGACGGCGCCATCGAACAAGAACCCCACCGCCAGCGCCTGTTGCGGACTGTCCTAAGACTGACGCCGAAAACGAAGAAGCTGGTTACTATAACATAAACATTTCATAATTATCATCCACGCATTTATATATGGATAAATTACGCCACATACCTTAAATAAGTAGCGAACTTGATGATATTGTCATTAAAATTCAAAATATACTTTATTCAAGTAGGCTTATAAAGCGCTTTTAAATCGTTAATTTACAAATAAGTATAATTATATCTAAACTTGCACTTGCTCATTAAAAGTAAAATTAAAGCTAGTTTTAAATACATTCGGCAATGAAAAATCAACACATTAATTTTTTTTGGTATTATTAACTAAATTGTTTGAAATAGATCAATTCTCAACTAGAGAGAGTACATTGTTTACGTCATCATACTTACTCTTTTTCTTGTCCTCCTTTAATATCAATGTTAGCAAAAACACAATATCACAAATACCTTTTACATGATAAACCCAGTCACTGATATAATATATCATATTAAGAATATAAATTGGCCCAATATTGATCCTTGCGGAACGCCCATTTGGAGAACAGATGAATATAGGAAGATAAAATTTATTCCAGATGTTGAAGAGAAAAAAAACGAAGAGAATGATGGCGATAACAATCAGACGGCTGAACTGTGTGACGCTGACACAGTTGAATCGTCTCTACCTCCTGACAGCCGGCAGAGAAGGCTCGCAGACTTGCAAGCTGAACGGGCGGCTTGTGACCCCGCTCATTTACAGGGCCTTAAGGTAACATGTGGGATTTAAAGTTTAAATACACTCAATACTAAAATATATCATTTAAATACATCTCTTATTTAGGTTTACAACCAGGTAGCTAATTTCAGCTACCATCTTTTGCTCGTATATTTATATTCCTAGCGAATATATTACTATGTTATATATTTGTTTGCTTCGAGTATCAAAAATTATAATGGAAAAACGAGCGAGGGAAACTATGCGTGATATAAAAATGCAATTTCGTTGTCAGAGAAGTTTGTTGAAATGATTTACTTACCAGAGTTAGTTCCAAAATTTCTGATTGTTATATGTACTGATTCTTGTTATTTAAGGTGCGCTGTGAAAAAGTAGTTCATTCCTGTATCGCGACGCTTCTGTTACACCTGACGCAGCATCAATTTACTGAACTGGAAGGTTAACATTTTTTTATTATTAATTTCAAGTTGGGGCTGGGGCAAAAAGGACTTAGTTCCTTAAGGAACAATTTTTATGTTTACAGTCCATTTAGTCCAGGCGGTCAAGAAAAAAAATGACGCTTATATGACATTATCTTTAGCACGTTTTGTATTATGCAACCACATCCTTCAGCGCTTCAGAATGCTGGGTTCCGAGGTCAAATTCTCCTGTTTCGTTATTTTTGATGTGATATTTCGAGTTTATTACAAAACTGTAACATTATAGCGATGATGGTCTATCTGTCCGTAACGGGTTACCTGTGGCTATGAGTTTAAGATCGTCGGGATGTTTAAAACAATAATTAATATACGCGGTTAATTTTAAATAGTTACATTAATTTTAAAAAATTTAATTTTATGGCGATTTAGAGGTACCTGTTTATTTGCTCGATTTTTGTACAAAAAGAAAAATAAATTAACATATTAAATAAAGGAGTTTTTAACAAAGAATGAATGATGTAAAATCAAACTAAAGAGGAGATGCAGCGCGCGGTGTGCTGGTACCTTAGCTGCGACCGCTACTGGGAGGACACGGCGCCCGCCGCGCGCGCCTTCCCTTGGCCGCTGCTGCTCGCGCTGGCGACCGGCCTGGCGCTGGCGCTGTGCATGTGCTACTACATCATATGGATTGTGTTCGAGTGAGTACTAGTGACCTGACGGATGATATCGTTTATCCAACCCAAAATATCCACTCTAAGGGGAATATTCACAGGCTGTCACTATATGAGAATTATTTTATCACTAAAATTAAAGAAATGCCTAAAACATTGTCCTGGTGCCTAATTTTGTGTTCTGCGCAGCGTCATGCGCAACACACTTAGGTGAGCTGAGGTATATCAGTCATACAACACGTTAACCACGCATGTGTACAATACACATTGTCCCGCCTAGTTCCGAGGAGGGCAGCGTGGCGGGCAGCGGGTCGGTGTCGATGACGACGCACTCGTCGCCCGCTCGCGAGCGCCTCGCGCCCGAGGACGGCTCGGAGGACGACCACGACGACCACTACATCTACGTGACCTACCCGCCCGACCTCAAGCGACGCCTGCTCGAGAGGTACCGCAACCGACTCACGCTCATACTACTCACGCCCTTCATTAGACAGACGCGCGTCGATTGAAATTTAACACTAAATAACAGCTCGTTAAATATCGTTTATGAATTGAATAATATTTTTTAACGCGTAAATTATAAAAAATCTCAGAATTAATATATAATCAGACATTTCATTCTTCAATATCAACACCTTCGATATATTATGTAGATATATTAAAATATTATACACAATACTATTTGTCTACGTATATCGCGGTATAAGGCTAGATGAACGTATCTACAAAAAAAAATAAGAAAATCGTTTTTAGATAAAATTGTTCACAGTGGGGTTCTTTATGAAATGTCAAAGCAAAGTACAATATTTCAATAATTTATAAAATTCTATAGAACCAGAACAACGAATTATGAGTACTACTAAATTAGAAAAAGTAGATACGTTCATTTGATTCTTATACCGCGATATACAATGAGCATTACAAACGCATTTACATACGTATAACCTAATTCTTTTTTTTTTTTTGTTGCTAAAACATCCTTTTAATTAGTTATTTTATAATTTTTACTACATAATTGTTATAAATTAAGCGTAGCTGATTACATACATTATTTACTATACAATTATTTCTTATATTGTAATGATAGATGTGTGTTTAAAATTTGTAAGTAACTAGAAAACCTAATTTTTTCTAGATAAACGTAGTGAAAATCTACGTTTGAAATTGCAATTAATTTATTAATATAATCGTTTTGTTTTTTTTTAGCTGCTACAATAGAACAACCCGACTTTGAGACAATTCATCCCCTTGGGTCGTGCATGATTTCTAGAGTAACGTATAATTAGAAGCAACTACGACAGTCTGAAATAGCCAAATCTGCTGTCAGTGTTTATAATCTGTACCTTATGTCAATGAATACTTAACTAAATAATACATACAATTGGGTCTTTAAGAATGACTGTGAAAGAACATTTGTCTTTTAATAAAAACTTTCTAATGCCCTAAGTATTATTTTAATGAATATCTTAATGCCCTAAAGGCAGAGCGATAACTCGTCAAATATTATGAAACTTTGATAAAGGGTACAGAGAGGTTGTTTATGAATACGAAAAAGCACTTACTATTAAATAGATTATTTAAATAATTAGATGTAAAAATCTAGTTGAATAATTCCTTTTAAAATTTGAATATTTTATTTATTTAGCTCCTTTATATAAAATAGAAGTAGATTGCTTAATACATCGGTGCCTATTTTTATATTTAGTTATAAGTGATTTGTTTCATAGTTAATGTAAGCGTTTCTGTAAAAAAATTACTTTGTGTATACAAGTTGTTCATTACCAAATACATAATATTTGAATTGAGTTTTGTATGTTTTTCATACTAATATTTAGAAGTAGTTTATGAATTATATAAACTGCTTTTTATTTTGCAAAGACGCGTTATTTTTCGTATTTGGAGCATGTGAGTTGGAACTCATAATAAAATAGTTTTTATATTTTACCATAAGTTTTTCACACTAGTTACCAAACAACAATACAATATTTACGATACAGATAATGCAAAAATTGTATTATTTATAATATCTATCGAAAATTAAAAGAATTATATCGTCGCTCTATATTTGATACCTTGTAACTAACAATTTTGGTAAAAAAGGATTTTCTCAGTGAAAACGGTACTTATATAATTTACTTTTATAATAGTAACATTTTAACAATAATAAAAGTCTAAATCATTTTAAAATGTAAACATATTTATAACAGGTGGCTTTAAAATAAGTTTTTTCTCTCCTGTAAAGTTCGGCAATTTGCATGTACAAGCTATCACATCTAGTCAGACGATACCGAGTTCGTTTAAAATTAAAATAACGAATGTCAAAATAAATTTTCAGAATAAAGATTTTGTAGATAAGCGTTATTAAAAAATCTTGCAAAAAATATCAAATAATTCGCTAATTCTCGCAGTTTTGGTTTTTGTATACATTAAAATTTAGTAGATACTGAAATATAATTTACTAAAAGCACGAAATTTTGACGGAATAGATACACATTTAATAACTCCATTATAATATGACTTAGGTAGTTATTGCATCGGTACCTGTGCTAAACAATGCGTCATATTATTTTAAAACTTTTCACATTTTTACTCATGTAAAATAGCATATTAACAATTTCTTCAATCTTTGAAGTAGTCTAAAAACTTGCATTAAAAGAAGGTTAAAAACTGAAAGTATTAATTATGGGTCTTACTCTATTATACCCATTTTATTATTTTATAATACCCATAGTATTAACTATGGGTCTTAGTTTTTTATGCCCATTTCAATATTAAAAATGTAAGAGTATAAAGCAGATCTTATCGATAATATTTTAGAAGACACAAAAAGAGAGAGAATAAAACTTTTTAGAAAAGTAGGTAGAAAAAGCATTTCAATATAATTTTTACTAAAACAAGTAAGTGTTAAATAATACTTTTTTCAAAAATCCGTTTCCAAAGAAATTGAATGACTAATTTTTGTTGTATTAACTACTGACTAGTTGCATGGGTTTTTTTATACGTATTCAATTGAATTTGATGTAAGTACGGTTTATATGAAGCGCACAATTGGGACTTCTAATCGGTTTAAGCTTTATTCTAAAATAATGTATTGCAAATTGCTAAATATGAGCGCACTTGTAGGTATATTATTCTACTATTCATTGGAAAGAGAACTAAACTTTTTCGAATAAAATAACATTGTTGCCAGATTTAAATTTGGTAATATTATGATTTTTCTTTGTCATACAGGCAAGTGTGTAGAAACAACACGTAGAACCCTAATGAAATATTGTGATCTATAAAATATTGTTATTTGTATAAGTTTGACTATAAAATGTATCGTTATCTACAAAACGACCATGGTAAAATATGTTCAAATATATTGTTCATTTGCTTAAATAGCATGTTGAAATAGGTTGTTAGAAAACCTAAAAAGTACCTGGGGCTGCCAATAATTCAATTGTATGTGAAAACATTCGGTTTTTAAATTTCCGGTTCTCAAAATATCTGCTTACTTAAGCATTAAAACTGTATATTTCTTTTTTTCCTTAAATCTTATTTACTTTTGTATAACTGAACAATTAAATGTTAAATCTAGTAACATTATACCAATAAATTTTTGAAACGCTGTTTTGGTGTCTTTTTAATATTGGCAGCCTAAAGAATAAGAGATAGAAATTATTCAATAAAAGTAGCAATAATCTAGGAATTCCATCTAAAATGCTTTATTAGTGTGTATTTATATAATTATGTATGTACGCATTACATGCAAAATTATTATGTATCTATTTTTTATGTATCGTAATGGAACGAAACGAACGATCGAACTATATTTAATGATTACAACAAAAAGCCAAAGTTGGGGTCCGTTTCTTGGTCGACATGCCTGCTCAAGGTATAACTTTATAGTAACTGAATGGGGACTGGAAGTATTTTTTATTTTTAATATTATCCATGGCTTACGAAACCAACAAGATAAATAGTGGATCAGGTAATTAAGGTTAAAAGCGATTTTTCGAAAATGCTTCAATGAGACTGAAGTAACTCATTTAGGTTAATGTTATATTAAAGTCGCTGCTTGCAAAAACAATTTTTAGATTAATTTTTGCTTTAAATATAACCGACTTCAAGAAAATTGTGCCTTCATTAAAATGTTTATTTTTTGCTACGATTATGTTAATCTTAAATAATTTGCTTACTCCGTTATCTAGGTCAAAAAGTTTTTAATTGGATCTTGACAAAAAATTGGGACCACCCTCGAAGTATTTCTTTTAAGGATACAAATGGTAGAATATATTGTACCTTGATCAGTAACTGTAAGCACACAAAATATAGCATAAACCCCAAGTTCCGAAAAATATTGCATATTATAAAACTTATTCGAAAAAATGTAATCAAGTTAATAGCTTATTCAATGAAAAACTTTCGTTACACAATCGGTGTACACTTTGTAACATATCCAATTGAGATGTTACCTTTTTTGGAGTCGGTTATAAATTTGTATATTTTAAGGAAATATACTTAAAAATTATAGTGGAAGCTTTTACGTTAATATATTAAAATTTGGTTTTATGAAATGTTTTAATGTATTATTTGTAAGGGCGAATTAAATGTTTTTTTTGTCCATTTTTGCTAGAACAGCGACGTAATATAATTTAGTTTGTACTTTTTAAAACTCACGACCTACGATGATATTCTTGTGCACTCTTGATTTTGTTTATTTAAGAAAATTGTGATTTAAGGAAAATTTGTTAAATAAAGCTCTGTAAAACGTTTGATTGTATTCATTTATTTCTTACTATAGGTATAAAAAGCGGCAGTCTTTATACTTAAAGTATTTTTTTATGATAAGCCATAAAAATCATTAATATATTTTTATCAAGCCCAATATCGCTGTATAGTTTTTATTTTACTGATTGTTCTCCGTATCTCAAACATATTTCGTTCCTTTCCACGTCGAGTTGCCTTCAATAACACATTTGCAGCCGCATCCGGCTGGGCATGTATCGTGTTGGGCGAACCTGTAAAAATATATGTTTAAATATGTGTCAGTGATGTGCCAGATCGTTAAATATGAATATCCGCGAATACGAATCCGAATACGGATATTTTGTGTCAAGTTCCTATTTACCACTAACTTAACCTTGTTACTTGAAACGATAATTGACGCCACTTGACACTGCGTGATATGCAAAACATGTTACGAATTGAACATGAACGAAGTCTTTCTTTTGTTTTGTTCGTAATTGAGTATAACATTGGGCATAAATGTATATAAAATGTTATCTATTTATTGAAAATTAATAACGTAAAAGATCCACTAAAAAGTAATGGATACGGATTTCTTTTCAGACGGACAGTCTGTTCCGGTTAATCTTTTGAACGACCTAGCCGATTTTGACGGGACATTCACTTGCAGATAGCTAATGTTGTAAGGCGTAACTAAGGCTATTTTTTTTATTAATTTTATTAAATTTATCGCAGACGAAGTCGCGAGCATCAGCTAGTAAACAATATGCTTAAAGTAAATAAATTAGAGATATCGCTAACGGCTCACCAGGCGAGCATGTGTTGCGCGTGCGCCGCGTGTGCGCACAGCGCGCAGGCCACGGCCAGGCCGCGCACGCCGCGCCCGCACACGGAGCAGCGCAGCGCCAGTCGCCGGCACGCGCCGCACGCCGCGCTGCGCACCGTGCGCCCGCAGCGCGCGCACTCCCACGCCGCGGAGCCCACGCTCGCCGCCGCGCCGCGCCCGCGCACCAGCTTCATAACCTGATGGCCGCACTCAGCGATTATTTTAACTCTGATAACACTAATACTTTGTCAACCCACACGGTCTTTATTTTAAGAAAATGGTGTGCCATAAACCAAAGAATTTAATTGAATTGAGGATATATGGTAAATACTTTTTCTGTGTATTGAGGATTCAAGTCATCGTGAGAGACCAGGGCAGTAATTCACGAGCACACTATCGACGTGAAATAACTATAAATGTAGCTGTCTTTCGTATGATGAGTGAAGGAGTCGGAAGCGTAATCCATACTCCCATCCCTTTCCTTACTTCCTCTTCCCTTTCATTCCTATGTTTTAAGTTAGCAGCGTATTCGTGATTCCTCTGGTGTTGCAAATGTTTATGAGCGGTGACGATAACTTAAAATCAGGTCACACCTGCTGGTTAGCCAGCTGTTTTTTATAAAGAAAAAAAAGTAAAAATAATTCATACTCAACCGAGCAGTCTGAACCTTATCTCGCCTAAAATACTGATGGGGCATATGTAGTATATAATAATCTGAACATGGTCTAGTTCTCTTATAGACTCATTGAAGACTCAGGTAAGATTAAATGTATTATAGCGGGACACGTTGTAACTATATCATAATAAAAATAAAAATACATACTTAGAAAATAAAATTTAAACGTAAATAAACCTCTTTTTTTTCTTTTAAGGGTTAACTTTTTAAAATCAACGTTGGTACAAGTCATCTCGCGACCTTGAAATCTAGAATCAGTCTCTTATAATATAAATGTTGTATGGTATAGCTAATATCTTTTTACGTTATCATTTAAAGGTTAACCTTAAATAAGAACAAATATAATATCATTAGAGTAACTTTAATAACGTTTTATTTGTTCATATATTTGAAACAAACCTATAATCTAATCAGTTTCTGTCAGAAGAGAGGAAGATAAAAGAAATAGAAAGATAGAGAGGAAAATGACAAGCTAAATATAGAGCAGACGTGTCTATCATACTATAATAGTGTTACTTAAATTTCCATTTTGTATTTTTAACTAGCTTCCGCCCGCGACTTCGTCCGCGTGTAATAGTTACTTTGGGCTAATAATGCATTATTTTAGAACAAAGGTTATCATAAAAAAGGTTATAGTGAGCTAACCTTAAAAGATAGACATATACTAACGCGGACTTTTTTTTAGAACTTTTAAAGGGGAACAATTCTGTCATACATGATTTTTGCGAAACTTTAACCGTTTACATAGGAAAATATCCCCGATTTTGAAACATTCTTCATTGGTGCTCCGCTCCTTTTGGTCTTAGCGTAATAATATATAGCCTATAGTCTTCCTCGATAAAGGGCTATCTAACACTGAAAGAATTTTTCCAATCGGACCAGTAGTTTCTGACATTAGCGCGTTCAAGCAAACAATCAAACAAACAAACCCTTCAGCTTTATAATATTAGTATAGATATCACTATTTCCCCATTAACCATATAAATAAATATATTTATTACCTCAGTTCTCTTGTATATAAGTTGCCACCGATGCAGTATATCGGCGTAAGCTCGTTTGAAGCAGTGGTAGAGGTGGACTGTTGCTTCGTCGATGACACAAGATGACGAGGGTTCAGACTTAGTTGCGACTGAATATTCTGTATTTAAATTTTCTGCTTCTGAACACGAATTACTTCGAAGGATTATCGGTAAAGTCCATCCATCGGCGCTTATCTCGCTATATTGATTTATGGTGCTATAAGGGGAGGTACTGTTACCCTGAGAAAGAAGTTATTATTAGGAAATTCTTGAAATTCTTGTTTAGAAAGCACTTTTCAAATAATCATCTTTAAATTCTCTTAAGAACCGGAAGTCTTTACTTTTTAATGTTTAATGGAAGTAAAGAATGGTGTTCAATTAAGTTTTGGGTAAATATACTCACACAACTAGACGTGCTAATGATTGATTGAGAGCTAGAGTTGTTAGCGTCGTTAAAGACTGAGAAGGCACAAGTTAACATAGCCGCCATTTGTAGATCTGACGATTTGGCATAATGTGATATTCTGCAACAAAAAATACTATGAAATAACCATCTTGGACCTGATCAAATTTGAGTCACCATTACTACGTTTCTAGGCATTGAAAACCAAATGTTATAAAAATTTGAAGATATTTAACGTGAAAGGTTTTAGGATTTCAATATTAATATATCTAACAACAGGAGCGTACAGAGTAATGCAATCAAACAAATTTAGAAAATTAATTTTATACTGCAGCAGAGTTGATGCCTAGCCCATAATCTCCTTGCTGGAAACGAGGTATAGTCTGTTTTTTCTTTACTTGACTTACTTGGTAACAATGCACGGAATTATAATTGTTCATTATAAAAATGATTCAATTCAATCATTCGATCGATAATTTCTCATCTCTGTCTCTTATGCATGGTTAGAACTACTCCACATTTGTTTGCCAGATCATTAAAGACAAGACAAGTAAATAAAAATAGACTGTACACTTCTTACTTTTTATAAGATAGTAAAATAACAATTTGTAAATGATTTACTGCTGGACAAAGGCCTCCTCTCCTAAAGAGAAGGTGGAAAGCTCAATCCACCACGCTGCTCCACTGCGGGTTGGTGAATATACGTGTATCAGAATTTCTACCGGCACATGCATGTTTTCCTTCGCCACCGAGCCTAAGGTGAATTTAAAAACAAATTTAGCACTTAAAATCTTTGCGGCGTCTGGATATGAACCTAGGATCAAAGGGTGAGATCTACGTGTTCTAACCCCTAGGCCATCTCGGCTTTCTATAAGATAGTTGTATATATATCGACTCACAAAGCTTGTACGAGATTGCAGCAGAGTGGATGTCCGGCCCAGCCCATACTTTCTTCGCTGGACATAAGGTGCTCTGTTGGCCGCGCAGCTAGCGACTTGGCAGCCAACGCGGCCAGGCCCCACGCGTGGGACAACTCCCCCTCCCCTTCCTCTGAAGCCGCTTTTGCGTTCCTTTCGCACATATCTAATAATCAAAAATACATTTTTAACCAACTTCAACAAAGGAGGAAGTTTTCAATTCGACTGTTTTTATGTACTTATATCTGTTCATATCTTCACTAGCTGAGAAATTTTGTTTCCTATGGTATATACTGATAAGACAATATGATCCTATATAAAATTTACCAACATCGGTTTATTAATTATTTAAAGAAATATTTAAAAAAAATCTATAATCTAACCAAAATCGGTTTTTATCTTTTACATGTAATTAAGGCAGACGAGGTATATTATTATTACTTATATTAAACATTCTACGTACCAACAGGATCATCTGTATTGATAACATATTTTTCAGCAAGTGTCCTGCTTAATGGGAAGAGGTTGCTAGCGGCGTACAAAACCACTCGCGGTGACGTGCATACTGATATACTTCCTCGACTGCGCATACTGCCAGCCCTTCGACTCTGCGCCTTCTGAAATTTGTTATAGCTTCTCAGATAGTTATTACTAAAATAATTTGATCACTACATAATTGCATTAGAATCATAACCATACCCATCGATCCTGAAAGTAAAATGTAGTAATAGAATTCGATGCGTGTCTGTGGTGTAATTGTGGAAAACCAGACGCGTTTGTAGGAGAAGGCGTTGTAGTCGCGTGCGGTGACACAGATGTATAACCAGTTCCAAATAACCCTGGCGTTAACGATAATGATGACATGGACCTGGGAGTGCCAGTTTCATGTTTCAATGACAGACGCCTCGCATTCGGTGGTCTGTTGAAAACCACTAGAGTGCTGACTCCGCACCATTTAGCACCACATGTTCTGGGAAAAGGTATACAAGAATCGCCTGCGTTTTCACTCTCCGATTGGCTTCTCTGACTTGATTTCATTGAATCTGAATCATCACTAGATTTAACTGGAATCTAATAGCATATACAATTAATTAATTAAAAATCAATAATTACTTTATGACAAGGTTTAATAATTAAACTTAAAAAAGGAATAAATAATAATTACCAAAGTAATTAATAAAATAAATAAATACCTCATCAATAGATGTCGCTAATGTTTTAAGGCAGTATAACAAACATCTATGGCCTTCCTTCTTTTTTCTATATGCTGTTCTATTAATAGCTTGTAAAATCTTAATAGTAGTTGCACTATCTACATTAGTTCCTGATAACCAAGAAAACTTGGGTATAGTTTGTTCAGTAACATTTCTAGGGAAGGTCACTTGTAAGTTGGCAGTGTAACAGTTGCGCTCAGAATGTATTTGACAAGTCCTGGTTTCGATGTTCATATCTGTAACTTCTATATTAGCCATCTCTCTTATTGATTCAAACTCTTCATCTATTGAGGTAGTTGTTTTATGTATTATTTTATTCTGAAAATGAAGTTATAAAATATTTTTTTTATATCAAAATATATTTAAGTAAATTGATGAAATGATTTTATTTATAATTCATACCATTTGTATTTCCTGTCCCTTTTCACTAACTGACAAATCATTCATTGAACTGCTTACAGTAGATGCATAGCTAACTGCTGAAAAAAAAAAGCTTATTATTTACGAATATAAAAACATTTTTAAGTTTAGAAAAAAAAAACTTACAATCACTATTATTATCGTCATATTCCGTATCATCTGGTAAATAATGCAGGCACATTTTAAGTAATGACGGATGCATTGTCCACAGTCTTAGAGTCTGATCCCGTCCCCATGTAACAAGCTGATAATTAGAAGGTAAAGTATTTGGCCTCCACACCATAGTTTGCACCGTATCCGTGTGGCCAACCAATCTGTGGGTAAGAGAGCCACCTATCCAAATTCCTATGACCCCTGCCTGTTCCACTCTAGGCAGTCCTCCCCATCCAACACCAATTGTTAGGAGACCACTGCCAAATGGGGTGTAAATGGCTCTCCACACAGGGAAATTTGTCATTATAACATTTTCTGGTCGTCTTGCATTGTTAATATCAAAGTATTTAATGCTACCATCATGGCTAGACGTTACGAGTTGGTACTCATGGTGAGGACTCCAGTCGACCCCATGAATTTTGCAAAGGTGAGCAGATATGTAATGCAATGGTGTGGAACTTTTTCGATAATCCCATATTTTTATGTCACCGTCATGGGCTGTGGCTACTAAATGAGATGCTACTTTATTCCATTGCACTTGAGATGCACCAGCTGTAAAAATATGACATTATAGTTAGAAGATTTTTAATTAACAAAAAAGTAAAAGTATTTAAAAAAAGTTTAATTTAATATGGTTGATTTTTACATTTAATATTTTTATACAAAAATAAGTAGAGTATATATATATAAAAATATAAATAAAACAAATTAAAACTTACCTACAGCACTCAATGAGACAATGGGTTTTCTTGTGTCTCTTAAATCCCAAAGATAAGTGAATGTGTCTATTGAGCAAGTAGCAATTAGGTTGTGATCTTGTCTGTGAAAGTGTGTGTCGCTGACGACCCGAGTGTGCCCACGAAGAGAACATATACACGTTAGGTCATTTCCCGCGCGCCACTCATACACATCCACATGCTGATTGCTCTATTTTACACAAATAATAACATCTATTAATAATTATGCAAAAAAATAAATATAATTAAATATTGTTATCTTACCGCTATAGCACACAGTTTTTGCCCAGGATAAGTCTGGCACCACTCAGCACCGGCGGCGTCGTATTTACTATGGCGTGGATATTTCTTTACAATATCTCCCCCATCGTCTTCCAGACTAATGGATTTAATAGCTAGCCACCTGCGTCCAGCCAATAAGACATTATTACCAGAGTAATCAACAGACATCGCTGTTGCTTGTAATTCTCTGTACTCCCATTTCATGATCTCTGAACTCCAGTGCACTGACATTTTAAATTGTAATTGAAAAACCTACATAACAAAAAGTAATTAAATTAAATTTGATTTGTTGCGCAGTTAATTGTAGTAACAATAAACAATAAATAAAGTGAAAAGCAAATAGAAACAATTTAGACAAGATTCTGTCATGACATTGACATTTTATTTGACAGTCAGCTGATTGGGGATATATGACAGAATTGGCATGAATGTGTAAGTTATTTGGATGAAGCCGTAAATAGATATGCCTTATTTAAAATTTGAGTGGTATCTATTATTTTCAACTAAATATTAAATATCTTTATGAGATTGAGATTCCCATAATTTTTGTTAATTTGTAAGATTGTATTTTCAAAAAAATCACGTCACTGGAGTCCTTATACAATAATTAATAAAATAGGCTATAAACTTTACTGGTATTTTAGTTGGATACAAAACGTAAATAGTACAAAGCAATTTTTTAGCATATGTTTATGTTTTTTTGTCTCATACAAGGCATTATTGTAACATATTTGTTAACGTGGTATAGATATGGCAATAAACTAATTATTTTAATCAAAAATAGCACTTATTAATGGATTAAATTTCAATTATAGTAATTTGAATTTTATTCACGTCTGTGACGATGGGTGTTTGTTTGTGTTCTATAATCGTTGATTAGATAGTTTCTTTATCATATATTTGCGCTCAATCGGCGTAAGGTTTATGGGCTGTCAAGTGACTGTATAGTCTGTGACATTTGTAACAGTGATACTCTGTGACATTATTACTATTGGGATCCGGTTTCCAGCGCTCGCTCTCTGCTACGTGACTCCGATGCGCGCACACTATAAACAACAACAGTTCCTGAAAATCATCGTGTTTACCAACAACAAAACAGTTTGAACAGTTTTTTATTTAAAACAGTAGCCATACTTGACATGCTTTTTTTAGGGCAGCTTTCTATTTCGAAATAATAAAGGATAAAATAATTAACTTAGTTTTATTCCGAAGCGCAAATCTGTCTATAAGCGTTCCGTCAATAATTTTTCTATATATTTCAAAGTAAGTAATAAAAATAGTCGCATATCAAAAATATAAAGCTAAATTCATATTGTGGTATGAAAACTGACAAACATTAAACGTAATTATTTTGGCATTTATATAGGTATTACACCGTATAAAAATATATATTTAAATAGGCATAAATTTACATAACATTAGATGAGATGAGACTGTGAATGTGTCCCAATGCGAATTGTCCACCCAGTGGTCGATGAAAGTGTATCCGGTGATCTGATGCTAGCTGTACTGACGTTTCTATTATTTACTACACCTTAGCCAAGTTACCAACCCTTTAGTATTAACCTTTGTAAGTATAATGTAAAATTAATTTTGAAAATCATTCTATAATTCGAGAAAATTCATCTTATTTATTTAATTTTATACTTAATATTTCGCATATGCAAATACGACAGCAACACAACCACAATCGTGACGTCAGCAAACTTTTGAACCTGAATTATTATAAATCGTTATTTTATTACAGCCTATTAATTTTATTTAATGTAATCAAGATCAACGGAAATTACCAGTTGAACGCACTTTGACAGGTCCGACGGTCTTCGATTGCTGATTGGACTACAAATTTTATTGTAGTAGAGCCTAATTCTATGTAGTTCATTGACTGTGCTCGCTGTGCTGCGTATGTATTTAAGCCGATGTGACAGTGTTTCTTGTTGCTGAAAGCTGCTTCATTATTTTACTTTACATTCAATTTTGGGTTCTGGGGGATATAGAAATGGTTGTCAGAAAACCGCAAATTCTACAGTCAGGTAGCGCGATCATTAGTAATAGGGACAGGAGAAGTATGTAAATTATTTACATACGTACGCTACCTATTTTCAGGTTCACTTTATAAATTCCGTAAGCATTTTAGTTTGGTAATTCTGTGCGCAATAAATTCTGTAAAACCCATCTTTCGTGGTGCGAACAAATTCAATCTCTTCTCATTGCGTTTTTCATACATTACATTTCCAGTGTGATACCGTTTCTGATCTTTTATTTTAAATATTGAATATTCATCAGATTTTACTAGGATAAACGTGTCTCTTTTTATACCTTCACAGAAAAAAAGTCGGCAGTTGTCAAATTCGATGATCTGAAAAGTCAATCAATTTCAAAACTTCTCGAACCGTTATATACCGCAACCTAAGACTGGTTTGCATATTAATAAAACACGTTGCTTAAGCGAATAAGGCTCCAAAATAGATTTGCCTACAAAAAAAATATTAAAAAGCGGTCAAGTACGAGTCGGTCTTGAACACGAAGGATTCCGTACCGTCATACAAGATAGATAAAGCATATGCGCTTTTGAAATATTTTTGTTTGTTTTAAACGTAGTATTTTATAGTTAACTTTGTATAGTTAACTTTGTGAAAATTTCAACTTACTACCTATTAGCATTTTATCTTATGAACTTATATCACTTCGTTGACAGATAGACAGAAGAACGGACAGACAGACAAATGGACTGATAACGGAGACTTGTAATAGGGTTGGTATTATTCGGATACGGAATAATAATTACCAAAGATCTTCTGCCAAATTTGTTGTCGAAACAAATATGCAACTAAAAATATATACATGTTAAATTGCTAGATATACGGGTGTGTTATCGAAAATACTGTAAATATTTTCTTGATGAATGATATGTCATCGTTGAAACAGGTATAGATATACAGCTGAAGACTAATATGTAACGAGCTATCCTAGAGTTAGATCTAATGTTATTTTGCTTGCCGTCTCGATTACGCTATAGTGGCAACGATACAATACGAATGATATGTCGGTACATGTTTGAAATAGCATATAATAACCAAAATGATAACTTTCAAATAAAAAATTGTGGAAGTATATAACTAATTAATAAATCCTTCAAGGCATGTCCTTATGTAAAAATGTTAGTTACTTCATTTATTCTAATAAAATTAATAAGTAATTTCGTCTAATATAAAAACAACCCGGTTATTTTTAACATGTTTCCGGTCATCGTTAAATTTACATCATACTATTCAACTAATTTCTAATGCATATGCATAATGCCTTACAAATTAATACTATGATGCACAGAAATATTTACTTTTAGTTTTAAATGCCAAAAAGAAATAAAAGTGTAGAGTTTGCATTACTTAACGTAAACAAACAAAATTTTAATCTAGTCTTCAATAATGAAGTACTTACTTAATTAATGGTACAGTATTTGTGAGCATAACTCTAGATTCTAAGCTACAGTGAAAGCCTCATTTGTCATACCTTGCAGAAAGATCAGATCATGATCAGCTCCGCAGCTTATGCTGTAAGAAAAATAAGATATTTAACTGATGTTGTGATATTTACGTTTTATTGTATTTTGCTTCGGAATTTGGGGCAGTGCAACAGACATTGAAACCATATTCATTTTGCAAAAAAGAGCTATTCGATTTTGATTCGAAGAGCTATTAACAAAATTATTGAATAATTTACCTGTAATAATAAAATAATCCAAACTCAAAAGAATTTTAAATAAAATTTATTTGATAATACATTATATATTGTTAATGAAATATTTACTAGTATATGATATAAATATGTATTGTATATTATATAAATATTTATTATATATTATCTGTAAGTCTATTTACAACTACTGCACCACTACTCAATTTCCATAAGAAAATTTCTCCTTTACTGGAAGAAATGGCTAAGTAGCTATAAGACTGCTATAAACTATTTAAAGCTTATTTTTTTAAAGACTTGTATGTACTATATTTTGTGATGTCTAATAAAGTATAGAATAAAAATAAATAAATATTCGAGTTATTTATAAATCTGGAGTTCGAGACTGGGGGTGTACTTAAGAAAAAAGAAATTCTTACGGTAGCGGTACAATATACTTTTACATTGTTTAAAATAATGTTTGCTTTTCTAAGAATAGTGACATATATTGTATAAAAAATAGAAGCAAAAATAAACTTTTAACACCTAGTTTTCGTCTCCATAAAGCTAGTATATCGTTTTTGGGGCTTGGTATTCGCGTCTATAATAAAATTCCGCAACCAGTTTTACATTCTTTAATATATAAAGCATATTATATTATACAAGATTATTTTAATAAATAGGCGTGAATTTAATGTGCGTTGATTTTCTAACAGGATATCAAAAGTAAACTTTAATAAATTTCTATTATGTATGAACGATTTTAAAATAGTACGTATCGAGCTTGTTGCTGGTTCCTCTCTAAGGAAAAATCTAAAACAATTGTAATATGACAATTCTAAAGTGCTTTGGGAAGCCTATTTGAAAAAATACTTTATTATTTTATTGTATAGGAAATTCACGTATTGAGAAATGGCGACGGCAGTTATGTCTTTGGTTTTGAGCTGCTGGAGGCACCACCTAGGGGAGCGGGGAGACAACGGCTTTCGCTAGCAACGAGCGGAGCTTTGCACGGGAAGGGCTGCAAACCGCATGCGCAAGCGATCCTGCGGCTTTTCCATTTCTCGTGCTAAGTAAGGCCATCTCAGTGGTTTTAGTGGGTATTAATCACCACATAACCCGATTTCACCCCAGGAATCTCAAAAATAAGGCTAGCTAGCGTTGATCAGCGCAAGATGGTGAGGTATAGCACGAGATCGTGATGTACATTCGACATTTTAATTCTCGCCTATTTCATCCACTCCTCACTTGATAATGTGAAATTACCCTTAGACCATATTAAATATTAATGAAGCCGATTCAGTCAAGTTTTGTAAATTGAATGCTAATTGACTGACTCAAAACGATTTCTGGTTTTTAAGATATATTTCGAGGAATATGAAAAATGCTATAACGGCCATATGCTAATTTTATATTACTAGGCTCATTACGTTAAGTATCACTAAATGGTGCTCGGTGCTATATCGTTTGTGCTATATAAAATAATCCCTAATCCCTTATAAAAGTGTTATTGGAAGTGACTTTTTTATTTCATATTGTTTAATAAGTATGAAAGTATATTTGTGCTTGTTTTTAATAATATACAAAGACACAGTATAATAAAAATATTTAAAATACTAAAACAATTCACAGTAATTACATTGAAGTGCATACTATTTGAAGAGAACGCGTAAGTACGCGATATACGCGGCGCTTACGACTTTTTGGGCGCGAGCTTTTATCGAAGAGCAAGGTAATTTGAATACGCTGTGTTAACTTATTAAAGCTTACCTACATTTATTTAAAAGCGAATAGAATGGAGTGTAAATATTGCTCATGCTTATTGAAAGTAGAAGAATCTATTAAATGTACAGCTTGCTTAAATATATATCATCATGGCTGCGTGGGAATTTCGCTTGCGGACTTTAAAAAGATTCTACCAATGAATAAAGCTAAATGGAAGTGTCCAAGTTGTAAACAGACCAAAAAAAATAATAATATAAGTCCCATTACGCCAAATGTTGCCAACGAAACCAATTTATATCTTGCACAGCCCTATTCGGACTTAAATACTAAATCTATAATAGACCACTTTGATGAACGTTTCACTCATTTAAATTCATCTATAGAATCATTTAAAAGTTTTATAACCAACGAGTTTAAAAAAGTTACCGATACTGTAAACGAATGGACAAAAAAAATTAAGCTCGTTGAATCATCAATTGATATGGTCATGGATCAAGTTAATAATTTTGAGAAAGAAATTACAAAAATGCATCACATTGAATTGGAGTTGAAGGATTTAAAGAATTCTATGAAAGATTTAAAAGACAGCCATTACAAGAATGAACAATGGGTTCGGCGTTCAAATATCCAAATTAGTGGAGTTCCTCAAAAGAAAGGCGAAAACCTTGTTCAGTTAATAAAAGTGCTCGCTGATAAGTGCAATTTCCCTTTGAACCCGCTTACTGACATAGACTTTGTCGCAAGAGTAGCAACTAAGAATGATTCCAATGACATCAGGCCTAAACCAATTATTTTAAAAATGCAAGCTCGTTACAAAAAAGACGATTTTTTGTCATTGCTTCGGAAATTAAAAAATATAAGAGCTTGCGATATAGGATTTTCAGGTATGCAAAATCAAATTTACGTTAATGATCACCTTTCTACTCGTAATAAAAGTTTATTCAATGAGGCAAAGCGAAAGTCAAGGGAAAAGGGTTATTTGTTTTGTTGGGTACGTAACTGCACGATTATGGTTAGACGCACAGAAAGCTCGCCGGTCCTGCACATCACTTCTGAAGACTGTTTAAAAAAAATTGTATAAGTGCGAAACTGTTTTATTTAGTACATAAGTTTCAAGTGATGATTTTTATATTGTTATTATTTTTTCATAGATTTACTTTTTTGGTTAAGGTTCTTTTTCACGACTTTTTTATTAGTTATTATTTTATTGTTAGAGTTGTATATTCTTTTATAATTTTCTTCGTTTTGTCTGAGCAGCGTTTATTGAGAGAATCATTTATTTATAACTTATTAGAAAATAAAACTGTGACAGAATTTTTAATACAGATATTATATAATATTTACAAATGTTATTTGTCTTTTAAGCATTCAATATGTTCTTAAATATTTTTTATCAAAACGTCCGAGGCTTACGGACTAAAACAAATGAATTCTATAGAAACGTGCTAAATTGCGATTATGACATTATTTGCCTAACAGAAACTTGGCTTTTACCTGGAATCTTTGACAGTGAATTATTTGATACTCGATATAATGTTTATCGTAACGACCGTGATTACGAGCAGTTACAAATGACAAAGGGAGGAGGTACTCTGATAGCGGTCCGTCGAGAAATTGACGTTGATGTGCAAAATATTCAATTGTCTAATCTTTCTAGTGCTGAAGTAACTTATATTAAAATTATTACTAAACACGGTATTATTAAGAAGATTCTGCATCTTTTTTGTTGTTACTTTCCACAGAATAATTGTCAAATGGATTTACAGTTTAATATTTTTGAATTTATATCTGATTTGATTATAGAAAATTCACAAGATGATATCATTATTACAGGCGATTTTAATATACGAGATGCTGTTTGGTCGTTAAGTAATAATAATTCAATGTATATTTTAAATCCTTCAGAATGTGTCCTTGTACATCAAGTATTTGTTTTTATGAATTTTACTGGATTACAACAATTTAATTATATTCTCAACTCAAATAACAGGCTCTTGGACTTAGTATTTTCTAATCTGAATTGTAACATATCTCGTGTGGATCCTTTATCAGAACCTGAAGATGAACATCATCCTTCCCTTTGTATAGAAGTTGATATGAATACCATTGAGCGAAATTTAAATCCTGCTATTCGTGTTGTACGTCGCTTTCACAGCGCAGATTATGATAAAATTAATTTAGAATTAGCAAAAGTTAACTGGCAGCATGAATTTGAAAACAAAGATATTAGTCAAGCAGTTGATACGTTCTATCTTATCGTAAATCACATTATAGAGACATTTGTTCCGTCTAAGTGTATAACTGAAAGCAATAAATATCCACGCTGGTTTACGCGACCCTTGATAAAATTAATTAATAAAAAATTAAAATTCCACAAAAAATGGAAAATTTATGGTCAACAAAGCGATTATAACAAGTTCTCTGAATTGCGGCTACTATCAAAAAACCTAGAAGGAACGTGTTATAATGAGTATTTGGAAAGAGCTGAGTATAATATTCGTTTTAGCTCAAAACAATTTTGGTCCTTTATAAAGGCTAAGAAAGGTCATACATCAATACCTAATGTAATGTATTTGAACTCTCTGGTTGGATACAGTGGACACGATATAGCAAATATGTTTAATTCTTATTTTCATTCAGTTTTTGAGGTTAATAGTGGAAATCAAATTATAGATCAATATGATAGTAATATTAATCAGACTATCATCAGCTCTATCGAGATTGTTGACGGAAAAATAGAACGTTATTTATCGAACATAGATACATCCAAGGGTTATGGTCCAGATGGAATACATCCCATTTTCTTAAAAAACTGCAGTAAAGTGTTATGTGTTCCTTTAACAATGCTTTTCAAAAAATCATTAGACAACGGATTATTACCAACTATTTGGAAAAAATCTTTAATTACGCCGATTTATAAGTCTGGGAATAAAAATGATATAAAAAACTATCGTGGTATTTCTAAACTGTCGATTATCCCAAAAATTTTTGAAAAGGTTGTCTGTGATACAATATTTCCATTATTAAGGCCTCTACTTACCTGTAACCAACATGGTTTTATTAATAAACGGTCCACTGAGTCCAATCTGTGTGAGTTCTTGCACACAGTATTGAGTGCTATGGAAGCTGGTTTCCAGGTAGATGTCGTATATACTGATTACTCGAAAGCGTTTGATAAGATATCGCACAAATTGTTATTACAAAAACTTAATAACATCGGTATACATGGCGATCTGCTACGTTGGCTTACATCTTATCTCCGCGAAAGATCTCAAGCCGTTGCTGTTAAAGGATATACGTCTAGTTTTATTCCTATAACATCCGGTGTACCACAGGGCTCTCACCTTGGCCCTTTATTGTTTAACATCTTTATTAACGATGTAACTAATTGTTTCGAAAATTCTCAAGTTTTATTATATGCTGATGATACCAAAATTTTTAAGATAATAAAAAATAATCAAGACTGTTTTCATTTACAAGAGGATTTAAATAAATTAGGACGATATTGTATTGCTAATAATTTGCAGCTTAATGTTGATAAGTGTTGTGTAATTACATTTTCGAGAAAAAAAGAACAAATCATTCGTGATTATTCTATATTTAATACTAAATTGAAAAGGGTAACCGAGGTGAGAGACCTTGGGGTACAACTAGACAACAAACTCATATTCGATAAGCATATTGAGAAAATAGTAATGAAGTCGTATAAAATGCTTGGATTTATCTTTCGGCAAGGAGCAGATTTTAAAAATAATTACACCTTTGTAATTTTGTACAATGCTTTCGTTAGATCACATTTAGAGTATGCGTCAACTGTCTGGAATCCACAATATGTAAAATATGTCAACTTAATTGAAAATATACAAAACAAATTTATAAGAAGGTTACGATATAAATTTACTTATCCTGATTCTGTCTTTTTGACACTTGAAAAACGTAGAGAACAAAGAGACCAAATGTTTCTTTACAAAATATTAAATAATTTAATTGATTCTCCATATCTGCTCGGTAAAATTTTATTTAAATGCCCTCGTTTTAGTGCTCGCTCTCACGATACTTTTTCAATTCCTATTTGTAAAGCCAAATATTTCAAAAACTCTTTTATTGTAAGATCTTGTGATAGTTATAATAGAAAATACAACCACATTGATTTGTTTAAGAATAGTTTAAGTAAATATTATAATCTTGTAAGAAAAACTAATTAGTAATTAACCATAGGAATAAAATGTTAAAATTTCACATAGTCATAAATAGTTATACTTATTTTATGTAACATCAAAATTAGTCCACTTCCCTGTTAAAACAGTAGTGGAAACTTAACTGGCATAAGTGTTATAATATTCTTATTATATTTAGTTGTAATATATGATATGCTGTATGTTTCCCTAATAAATAAAATAAAAAAAATAAAAATAAAAAAAAATTACAGAAATAAAATTGATATAAAAGCTTTTATCGAAAATATAATTGAAGACGTGATTATAGGTTTGTTAGCAAAATGTTTTTAATTCTTTAATTTTACAAATGGCTGTACATATTAAAACGATGATCTCTCTTCACAGAAATAACATGTTTACTCCTTAAACATATAACTGAAAGCAATGATAAGTACATCTTCCAAGGTGGTCCTATTGTAGTCAGGTCAGGATCTGATGATGGGATCCTGGAGAAATCGAGGGAACTCTTCAAATGTTATAGACACACCTATACTGATTTAGGTGTTTTTGTTAGTAACTCTTGCATTTGCTCTCTGATAGCCACATTTTATGAAGTGGAGCTAAGGATGAAGACCACAGATGGCTACCGGAACTACTCAATAACGAGTATTTCACCGGTTGCAATCCGATTACTTCAATATGATTGCTGACCAATTTATAGTCGTCATAATACATATGGTAAAGTGGAACTGACAATGCGATACCAGGAGAACTCCTCAATCATTAACAGCCCTTTATCGGGAAAAGCAATACTTTGCATTTGATAATTATGATAAGCAGTAAAATTTAAGCTATTATTACTTAATATACTTGTAACTGAAAGGTGTAAAATAAAAACTTTAAAACAAAAAAAAAAACAAATCGACTTCGAAACCGAAACAAGTTACTCAAAAATAAATATTTTGTACAACTTTTTGAAGTCGGTGCCAAGTAAAACCTTTCGAATTATAATAATTATATATTTTGTATTTTTTTCCTCTTGTCAGATAATTACGAATATTAAGATGAATTTTATGAAAATCCTCATTACTTATTGATCCGTAATAATTAACCGTAGTTTGAATAATGGTAATAACAGCAAAGCTATCGTTTCCCTGAAACGTAATAGGTAATTAAAAATTTTCAACATGATTTTGCTAGTGGTTTTATTCATCGGATCACAACAAATAACATTTTTTACTCTTTAACTACGGTGTTTGCTTAAAAATATTTTTCTTATTCTATTTTTTTTCTATTTTGTTTTCGACACACAATTTAATATTTACTTTTCATTTTTTTATTTATTACGTACCTGGATTAAAATCTTTAGTTAAATTATTTTTACATCATATTTTTTACACGTTTTCGTTCTCTACTTTCACTTACTAAATAGTTTTCATTTTAATTTCTTATTTCATGTCTAGGAAACGGACTTTGTATTTATTTAAAATAATGTGTATTCATTTTATAAACCACAACTTTTTATTTTAAAAAATTACATTATTTAAAAGTTGTTTTACTTGGAGAAATAAAAGTAACAAACGACTTTTCATTGACATTTTTATTTGCAAGAAAGAACACTTAAAATATAGGAACTTTATAATATAATACATACATGGACACAGAAAAAAAAAAAAAAACAAAAATTACAAACTAATGTACATAATACTGTAGAACAATTTTTTTTATTTTAAACGATTCTAAATAAATGCAAAGTAATGTATGTAATTGTACCAGATACTGGCAAATCTTCACAGAGACACTTATCTTACAACAAAATGGCCTCCGTTGACAATACTACCTATATACTAAATAATTTATTTACTTGTTGATGTGAAAGTTTAAACGATAAGAGCGATAACTTAACCTAGCAACAATTAAATATAGTTTTAAATTATTGCTCGCATTTTCAATGTAATATTTGAATAATGTAGCGTATAAAATAAAAATTTAAGTAAATTGTAGTCAATTATTCGGGTATATCGCTCAGACGAATCCCTCCCGGTCGTCGATACATGCGTTCATGCATGGGAAGCTCTCCGACTAAAAAGCGCTCTAATGCTTTGGTGGCCATGCTAGAGTGCCCGGAGCTTCTGAAGGCCGTGCTTGCGTCCCGCCCGGCGTACTCTAACATTATGTCGTCTCCACCAGGATGCTGAGGAATAAAAATAATATTAATAAGCTACAATTAATTAGATATACAATCTGGTTAGGTATACTAATAAAAATTCTATATAAAAAAACTGGTTTGATACAAATTTAGAAACTTATAAAAATAGCTTTTCCAGTTTAAAGCCGTTTAAAATTATAAATTTTATTACAAGTAAAGTCAATAATAAATGTCAAGGAAATGTTAATGTACCTCATCAAGGAATTCCGTGATATCATAGACTCTATCGTATATGACAACCCAACAATCTTTACGTGTATCATGTAATGAAACTTCAGCCAGATTAATAATGCGGTCTTTAGCTTCAGGAGTCCCGGGTACAATACGCGTTGACCACTTGGCTGCTGGGTCCACAGACCATGGGCTTACGAAGCGTAGAGCGGCCATCGTCAACGCCATTAAGTCTAAGTCACTCGTATCTTGTTTCACAGGCAGAGGTGATGCCAGACTTATATCAGGGGGAGATTGCACGGTCGCCATTTCCGATAATTTTTAACGTCGCTTCCTTTCAATGTCTCAAAAGGTTGATATCTTCCGAGTGAGTTCTATCAAATGTAGAAGGCCAAAAACTGTAAAGAAAAAAATAAACCTTGTTACTAATTAATTTATTCGCTTATCTCTAACAAGATAATAAAACATTAGCATATCTTAGTGTTATTTCATTTCAAGAAATATAAGACCTATAAAGTTAACAAAAAAATACATTAACATTTCAGACAAGATACATTAACATTTTAAGGCTAAACATTTGACTGTGGTATCGTGTGGTATCATATCACGTGATACTTATTTCTATTTATAACTGTAAAGCTGCGATGCTAATGAAAAATTGAGGCTGGCCTCAAACTGCCGGAATGTTTCTCTAAGGATTATTTATTATATTGTTAATTTTATTAAGATTCTGATTTTTTTAAACGTTTGTCAGATTTTGAATTTATCCAAAATGTTAATTCAGAGAGATATTCCCATTGATAGAGGCTAGCCTAAGCTGTAAAGCACTTAAACTGTAATTGCTGCTGCTAACATGTGATTAGTATAACATAAGTAGGGATTTCAGGTTTTCAAAAATTAAGTATAAAATCACCTACATTTTGCTGTAGCTTAAATACTAAACTTTATTAAGCAAAAGAACTTTTATCGCAAACAATTGACGTAAATGATTCAATGAAAAGATAATTTGGCCATAAGTGATTGACCCTTGCGCTCTACCTAATATCTAGTGTTATCATTATTTTAATACAGAAGATATTCGGAATTTTCGATTCGCATATAAGACAATAAAATTAATATTTACCCTTGAAACCAATAATTTAAATTTTATAGATAAGTTTGGTATCTAAGAAGATGACATTAATCTCGCCATACTATTATTATAATTATAATATATAAACAAAAATATTTACCCTCACGTCAGTCCGCAAGATCCAGAGAGCTCGTGTTATCTTTGTTGGTGCTCGAAACGCGGGGAATGACTATCACACCAATTGTCACTGTACCACCACTCTTCGTATTTAAGGTAAGAAGTCACTGAATCAGGTAAATGCATGAGATCGTAGATCATTGCCACAATCTAATATGGACTGGTCATTTATCGGTTGTTGTACTGTGAATGAGGTGACGGCGCTGTGGACGGTGGTTTTATAGTCGCCGGGGCACGCGCCACGGTCTGATGTAACCGCTAGCTTATCTTGCGAGCGCCCGTGCGGCCGCGCTGCCAAAACGCGACGCTTCAAGAATATCACGTGTAGTTAAAGCTTCCTTTTGATACGCTTTTTCGTTAAGATGGAAGGATTTTCTTCAATTTACTACATTCAAGTTTAAAAAGGGGTAGCCATATTAACTGAAAATCCTTTTAGCTTATTTTATATTTTTATTTTAGGATCAGATATAAGACAAAACATTTAACATTATTTAACGATTATTTTACAAATGCCAGCCACATAAGGTTATAATATTTTACTATTTCTTCTGTTTTTCTTTCTGCTTTTTAAAATATTCTTACAATCGTAAGCTATTTTTTATATTTTAATGAAACATCAAACAGCTTTTCAAGGAAAAATCTTAACTTGTGTTAATAATAAATGTAATTTACATACGATTTTTTGAATTGGTCTATATAATAGGAGAAATTAAAATTGTTTTTATTATTAAAAAAAACCGCAAACATTTTATTTATGCCATAAAGTTTCCTACTTATTTTCAATTAAAACATTTCACAAAGTAAACGATGGTCATATTATCTTAAATGTTAATTTAAAATAATTGTATAGAAGCGAAACTGTTTTGTTGTTGCGATCATATCAATTACGCGATGGTCGCACGAGCTTTGATGACGTAGGCGAGGGCGGTGAATAAACCCAACGATCCGCCGCTGATAAGAGAGGCATATATTTACGATTTATTTGAGAAAACTATTTTGATTGTATTATCTTACCGAAACAACACATTATTAGAATTGTTTTGGATGAAAAGGCAGTCTAATAGTTGCAGGTCTAATACCAACAAAATTCACCCTTTTAGGGGTAAAATTAAAAAAAGGCATATGTTTTTGTATATCTAAACAGAAGCAAAATTTTACGTTAATTTCCTTGAAAAATGACGGACTTTCATATATATAAATTTTCAAAAAAAAAAAATTTTTATTTGGAGATTTTCCTGTGAATATCCACAGGAATATCTCCAAAGAAAGTAATGTATATTTTATGTATCTATGTTCTTTTTACAGTAATAATTTTATACAGTAAAGGTTGTAGATTGAGTTAATTTTAGTTTAGCCAAACCAAAAATTTATCCAATGAAGCTTGGTACAGTGTAAATTGAAAATTGTATGGATATACCACAAAAATTAGGCATTAATTTTAGAACTACTCGAATTGTTAAAATTATTTTATTTTCTTAACAAAACCGGACATTATGAATGTTTGTTGTTCAAAATTTTTGTTTTTATAATTATAATTTTGAGTAACATAATGATGAAAGATGTTTAATATTTTCAAATATAGGCGACGACTTGTGTTGACATAAGCCTGCGTCGCTTTTAGTGGATATAAAAAATCTTGAGCATGATGTAACCTTTCGATGACATTACCTGCGCCCAAACGTCTGTTTCAGCATAAAAATGAATATAACTAGCACGTATATCTTGCATTTTTACAAATGATTACGACGATTTATATATATGTATATATAACGTTGAAATAAAATAAGGATTAATAAATTGATAATAAATAATTGACCGGGTCAAAAGTATTTTATATTCCTATGTAATAAATAATATGGATAAGCTATATCCATTTCAAAATTTCATTCGACTCTGATGCCTAATTTTCGAAAACTATCGCTATCGAGATATGCACGATTTTTACAGTTATTTTCTGATTTTTGTCTTCAAAGGGCTCCTTTGACTGTCTAATGTGGTATGCATTGATACCAATAACTTTCTGTTGAGACTCGACAGAATGTAAAAAGTAATAAACATACCTACACACTCACTTGTAACCTTAATACACACTTATTAAAGGCTTGGCTTGTTGATATTAGATTTAAAAACATTATTTTATAATTTTGTATACGATAGACAACATTAGACATGAAAGTCGTACTCTCACCTTTCATTTGATAAACACAACCGGCTGTTGCTGGCGATTTGTTGTACTTACTTATCACTAAATTAGAAACAGAGGTGAATATAAACCGTTTATGCTAATGATAAAGCAGTATCTGAAATAACCAGTAAATTATGCAAAGAGCAATTAGATTATTATTGAGTTTAGTTTGCAGTATTTCAAAACAAGCCCATCGAAGTCATAAATCTTAACGCAATGTTATTCGATATGAATGCATTCATATTATTATCAAAATATTATGTATCGGTTGCTACGTCAAATTTGTTTATGACAAAATGGGAAAAATATATGAAACGTCAACAATTGTATACATTATTGTATTTTTTATTGACGTCATTAGATTTCAATTGTATTTTCGTCATTAATAGATATCAAAACAATTATTCCGCATAATTTAGATGGTTAGGAATTTTATAATACAGAGATATGTAAATGGATGCTTAAGAATATATAATAAGGTTATAAGGAAAAATTCAAAATAAGAAACTAGTATGTAAATAATTATTAGAATCTAGAAGGTAGTTTTTTACTCGAAAACTCATTTTTGTTCTTTTCTAGTAATTATTTACAATATAGAAAATTTTTGAATGTACTAATTTTGAGTAATACTAATTCGATTTGAAAAACTTTTTGCGTCATACAGCCTATTTATAGAGGAAGGTTATAAGCCACAAAAATCGTATTATGGCCAACGGAAGCGGAATAGTAATACTTAAATACTTATTTTCAAGCAAGTGTCCGTTCTGTTCAACAAGTCATAATCTTTTAGGCCCACAATTGACAAACTCAAAGACGGAAATCGCTATGTGTGCTAAACAATATGAAAGTAAATTATGAAACATATATCTATTAGTATAACTTATAATGCTAGGGATGTAGACAGAGTTGGAATATTTGTTGTTTTGGAAATGTTTTTTAGCGATGTCATAAAGCTTATCACCCCATAGTTATAAGAAGAGAGTCTTATTAGCCAACCAAAATTACAAGTGTTTAGGTCATTTCGATTTTTAAGTTATAGGGCGGGGAATGTGGGAGAGGGTGGAGTGGCTCAAAAGTGACCGGAGTTGATTCGAGCAAATAAAAAATATGCCGGTATGTCATGTCGTTTTCGAAACTTGGTTGACTCATTTCCGTATGTCTATATAAGTTAATATGTTTCATAAAAATGACCCTTTTTGCGAGACAAGGTACCGGTAGAGCAGATAGAAAAACATTTTCGCTTGTTTTTTTGTCATATGAGTAATAGTAGTACTTAGTATGTCGAGATGATATACAGATTCAGCTTATTGGCTGGTCAAAGTCTGTCACATGATTGGATAACATTTAATTAATTATTTATTTGATAAAAATATTAAGAAGCAATGATTATTATTTTTTTCAATGCTAAGATTATGATTTACGTACTTTTTAAGCAGAGAATATAATGAATTTAACAACTGGTTCGTTTTAAAAAAGGTCAAACGGAAAATTTTACTGTTTTTTTTTTTTAATTGGTAAATGTTGTATATTTTCCAAGCACAATTCATTTATAATACTTGGTTCCTACGTATATTAGATAGTTCATTTCTTAACGATAAAAAATTAAAAAAAAAAAAAAGAATATGCCACCGTCTAAAATATATGTTTTTTTTAAATAATATTTCAATATTATAATAGACTCGTGTCTAAAAATGTCTACATCTTATCATTTTAATTAAGACTTATTCATTAATCGATTAGCCTCGTAATTGCTAGCTTCTTATTACTGGTTTAAACTAGTCACTGTCATCAAGAAAAATTCAGATAAATAGTTAATTAATTCGTTTCATTTTAAATGACTAGGTAAAAAGAATCTTAAATTGCATCACATGTACATATACATATTAAGAAGTTGTACATTTCAACAAACTTAAAATGTGTTTTTTTTTCTAAACGTTAAGATTCATGACTATGAAGAGCAATTCTTTACTTTATTAATTAGCAAATAAAAATATATAGATTAATTAAAAAAACATATAGGGCTAGCCGAGAAAAGCCGAGTATATCAAAGATAATAATGTTGTAAAAAACTGCATTGGACCCGTGCGAGGCCGGGGCGGATCGGTAGTGATAGATAATTTAATTTTATTATGTTGATAAACGGGGTTGATCATATATAAAATATTTATAATAAGATAAATAAACTTTAAACTGTATAAAATGTTACTTTATTTCTATTAAATTTGTCCTTGTCACCGATACAAAACAAACATTGAAAACAGATAGGAGTTATATGACAGATTTTGCCTTTTATCATATAATATTGAACAGTGATATTTAAATTGCTATAATTATCAATGTAGACTATTAACCCTTGTAATCAAACTAGAGACCCGTTCTATATTGTGAGAATTAACTAATACGTAATATACAAAAAATAAAGATCCGACTGCACCAAAATATTATATTATATTATTGGTAATTTAGCACCCTATTATCACTCTAAAAATCAAGAGGAATTTAATAACACCTTATATAGTTAAGTCAACAAATTTAAATTTGTGTTAATTAATTGATAAAGTTCCTAAAAATATGCGAAACTTATTGGATTTGGAATGACGTGCTAAAACGTATTTCAATAATTTTACAGCACATATTGCGATTGTTAAATAAATAAATTGGTAAAAATATAAAATGTACCTACATCAAAAATTTAAACTTGATTTTATTATAATACATAATGTCAAAATGATATTTACATTTACTATATATATGTATGTTATTTAATATTCAATGAGTAACAAACTCGTTTATTATTTTTTAAATTTCAATAAAAATTCTATTTTGTTGGTGTAATTTCTTATTTTTATTACTAAAATTTGAATATTTCACAAATATTTTTCTCACTTTACATATAATACACGTGAATATCTAGTCACATTTTATGACTATTTTACTCATTGACATATTATAAAATGACATAGTATAATTATTATATTAATTGTACAGAAAACTGTATGAATGTAAGTTAAGATTATCTAGTTAAAACTGCTTTTAATTGGTTAAGGTCGCATATTGTGCTATTGAATACACATATAGGATGTTCGAATGACCTTTCTTAATTTAATGTATCACTTTATCAATATTTTACAATAACAGACCAAGAAATATACATTAACGAAATTTCAAACCAAGAACTTGTTAATAATCTAAAATGAAATTTGCAAGCGCTTGTTATGGTTTTCACCGAAAGTAATACTTTTTGGAATTGTTAAATGTACTTATGATGAACGAAATAAATGAAACATTTATTCAATTTATCTACACTAAGCGCTTAAACCAGGAATAACATGTCCAACAACAAGCTTAGCTACTAAAAAATTGTGCAGGTAAAACGACGACGTAGAAATAATTATATAATAATAAAAATCAACTTCTTCATTACATTTGTCAAATGTTTATATGATATATTTATACAAAACACCTCATAATAATGATAGCGTGTGATCAAAATTAAATTGTAACGATGAATCTCGCTTTAACAAAATATAAGGTCAAATTGTTTACTTATCGTTACCCAGGTCGTGGCACTTCTAGTTAAACCGCTTTTTACTTCACCAAGCATACAATGTGTAAGACGCATTCGTTCCCTTTACAACTCATGATATACATATGTATAGTAGGTATCAATGAAACACTGTTGATACTAAATTATAAGATCGCTTATAGGCTTGTGATTATTTAAATTCTTATTTCCGGTTTATTCTAAAAAATATTTAGGTGCAAATATGAGTTTGTATAATGTAACGAAGTTTGCAAAAGTTAGTAATTAAATTAAAATTTTGTTTCCTTTTACTGTTTTTTCTTTTACAATTTTTGTTTGATAACATTTTATTTTTGTCATGTTTTACTTTTTTTTATTTAAGTTTTGTAATAACTAATTAACTGTAAATCTTTTCTTCACTATTATTGCATGAGGTATTCACCTTAATAGGCATCTAGCTTCATAGTGTAGGAAAATATACAGGTTTTGTATGTGTTGATGTAATTACTACTGGTGAATCTTAAATAAATAAATCATAATTATTAAAATCTGATCATGTCTTTTGTCGTAAATATTGTGCACGTTTTGAAATAATTTACCATTGCAATTTTACGTAAATATCTATATTTATAAATATCTATATTTACGCAAAATTGCATTGGTAAATTATCTAAATTAAATCAATAAAAAAAATCACTCGCACTAACATTTATTTGATAAACTACTAACAAGCACATACTTTTTGTTTAATGTTAAAGTTTGTGGAAAATTTAATGAACTACAGTCGAATTTTGACCGCTAGGTGACCACTAATTTAAATAGTTTAGTCTAGATAATTTTGTCACATAAGTGTTACATTAAAATGTTCGGAATTTCTACTAAGAATGCTTTGTTTTCTTTATAAAATATGCGTGCGTTTTCCATATATGATATGCATGTTATTTCAATACTTGATTATTACAGTCGATGAGCTGTGAAATTTTGAAAGTTATATATCAGATACAATCCAGTTTTTAAATAAGCATGTTTTTATACAGGTATAGGATGTAAGGTGATTGACACATCTTTGCAATTTTTTCTGTAATATATACAGGTTTAAATGCTAATTTATATGGTATGTTTTTTGTGTAGCTAACATTGAAAATGGATGGAGGAATGTTTTTTTTTAAATTCTTTCATTGCCTTATTAATAAATATACATTAATAAATTATATTATAGATTTTAAAATTTTAAATATACAAATAGAGATATGATACACTTATTGAACCCATTATCTTATTTTTCAATTTAAAATTCCCCATTTCCAAAGCCAGTTTTAATAAAAACATACCTATGTATAATTTGCAAAAAATTTCGTTTATAGTTTCCCTTAAAACGACGTTTTTAATTTAATGCAATAAAAACGATTACATCTACTAGTAAATATTTAAAGTTATTTACATCTACTACTTATGTATAGCACAAATGAAATATATTTTATATGCAATGTTCGATTAAAATTATTAAAAATATATATAACCATAAAACTTGTCTTGTTGCATGTTCACGTGGACAATTTCATACACCCCCTGTTGGATGATTTTATACTAGGACTGTAACCGGGCAGGTAGAAAAACAGTATTGTTTTTTAATGATAACAGCCTAAGCACTCTGCCATCTTTTGGTCGACAAAATTAAAGTACTACATAGTGTGTAATTCCTTATTATAATAATGAGCGCTCATTTATACTTCTTAATACTAATTATGAGTAATGTAGCGGTCGATAGAAAGTTGGCAGTGTGCGGCTGCAGTAAAGATACATGTAATGTTCTTTTATAATAAGATACATGTAAATTATTATAAAAAATATTTTTTATTTCTCATCATATAAAATTTTGTCCAAGCCAATTCATTAAAACAAGGATTAAATTCATTGTATATTAATTAAAGTAAGGTTAAAATGCAAAATCAGTGACCCAAGCATTGCAACTGACGTTATTAATAGGAGCGTGTGAACTGTGAATTAGAAACTAGGCTGATGCAACCTATAGCGTGTATCGCGTAGTAGGCACCTGTGTTGCGCGTGCGCCGCTGCCCGCTGAACAAGGTGCACGCTAACATAGCGTGGCTTCGCGGGGGCTCCATTCATTGATGCTTTCGTACAGCTCTATAGATGATATCCAGTCGGAAACTGTTGCGTCAGACGGAAGATTGTAAACATTACATTTTTTTTAGTTGGTTTTTGTGTCATGATTGTAAACATCACCAGTGTGTTTAATGAAAATTGACAACTGTTGTTTTTTGTACACCATGCTTTTTTTTCTTTATATTGGTTATGTAGAGATCAACTTATAAGTTGTAATGAAGATGGATTACCATTTATCAAATATTAAACAAATTATAAAAATTCCCAAAATGTACAATGTACATTTCGGGAATTTTTAACCGTTACAATGAGTCATATCAATTGCATTGCAATTGATGGTGATTAAAATTACGTAAGTATTCATAGTTGATCGTTTGAGCACTGAAATAACTTGGCGTTAAGTTTTTTTTTCATTACGTAGGTACGTTCGTTTAGGTATGTAACTTATATTTATTTTTAATGATCGTAAGTAAAAGTTGCACTTAAGATCCCTATAGAATATAAAAAAAAAAACATTATTAAATGAAGTATAACTAAAATTTAAAAAAAAAAAACGTTAATTAATAAAATATTTTAGAATTCCTAAATTTAAAATAATATCTAAAGTAGTTTTAAAATTAACTCGATACATAATTTATTCCATCAAAAATAATAGTAATAAATAAAAATAATAATGATTTTTCCAAATATGATGAGATAAATAAAAAAATGTTATTGGAAAAATATATGGAGAATTATTTTTTATATGTCGAGCAATGTTATTTTAAAACGTTCAAATGTTATGTAATCTACATATGTGCTGATGACATTATCTAGTTCTAAAATCACTTCATGTTCATGTGGTTCATTTTGTTCAAGGTTCAAGTATGTATGTTTGTAACTGAATATATAATTTGGTAACATTTATTTTTAATGAAACATTAATTTTCCTCGACATTCTGTATTTTTAAGAGCGATTCTTTTTTTTACAAAAAGGAGTAAATAGCACGTAAAAGGTTATACTTGTCACCGGCTTCAAAATGTTGTAGAAAATATTTATTTTTTTCCATTTTAGTTTAATTGTACCTATTAAATTCGTTTTTGAAGTCAGTTCATTCTTATTTAAAAAATGTTACTGTTCATGTGTGACTTTATATATTTTAAACTTTCCCGATTAATACTATTCATATTTGATAACTAATGGTAGTAATACCTTTTTATTGCCCGACGTTTCGACGAAGTTGCATTCGTTGTGGTCACGAGCTGACGTCATTAGTTATCGCGACAAGCCCCGTTATATTAAATATGAATGTGTGACTTTGTTTAAAATCTTCCGATCGCTTATGTGAACAAATTCGACGAATAATAATAATAATATAAAGTTTAACTTTTAAAAATATTTTTTACGTTTTATACTATTAAGGTATACTCTATAGCAGGGGGTCAACAAACGGCGGACCGCGGTTCGAGTACGGACCGCCAGCTTATTTTGTGCGGATTTGAAACAGTTGAACATATAGCAGAAACTTAACTTTCTTTGATTCCGTTTCTAATAAAATTAACTAAACATAAGTTACAAGAGTAAACATCTTAAAAATGTAATGACAATAGCTTGCATCGGTTTTAGATTTCAGACGTTATTTAGATAATCGAGGGTATTAACGCGCAAGGATGTGTAGGTGGCTCAGTACCTTATCTGCTGTAAAAAAGTAGCAACGGACTGCAACGATCATAACATTAAAAAAAACAGACCCTGAATGAAACTAATTGACGATACCAGCTCTATAGCAAAGTTATTCGTGTTTTTATATTTAATCTGTCCGTATTTTTACACAAGTTTTTTCTTGGTAACCTGCGTCTTATTATCATATCCATATTTAGAACCAGTAACCAGTCTCGTAACCGCAACTTTTTTTAAGCATAGAGCGATAACTAAAGTATAATCATTTTAAACTGAACCGAACTTTGCAAACACTAAGTTAAAATGAATATAATTTTGAGTTAACAGCAGGTTTTGAGTTACGGTGAGCTACCGCTTTCTTACCTACAATTATAATTAACTCACTTTCAAAAAAGGAAAAGGTTCTAAATTCGTCGGGGACTTTTTTATGTGTGTTCGAATTGGTAAATTCTTATTTGTTTCAAAGGATATATTTTTCTGATAGAATTTTCGTCAAAATCGGTTTAGTAGTTTGGTTTTAAAATAACTGGTATAAGTAAGTCATTCAAATAAACGAATTACGTATTTTGTTTTTGGAAGTCGGTTCCCTTTTTTTTAAAAAGTCTTGTGACAATTGATTTCTAATTTTTTAACCGTGGATACCGATATAACGTGGAGGTGCTATGTGAGGAGTATATTTTTTTTCCACCAATTTTTCTGACAATTGTGGACCGGTTTTGGTCCCATTGATGATGTGGAATAATCGAAAAACTCGAAAACTCTTTAAATATTATAGGCACTTAATATACCGATTTAAGTATTTTTTATAGTAACTCGTGCATTTGCTCGGAAAGCAGCAGTTAGTGAAGTGACAATGATGGTGAAGACATCAGATGGCCATCAGAACAACTCAGTAACAAGTATTTCACAGGTCGCGATACGATTACTTCGATATAATTGCTAAGCAATTTATTTGTATTAAATTTGTTTTCAAAGTCCGTATTCTAATAACCTTCTACATTGCCGTTTAATGTATTATATTTAATGTATATACAATACTTTAAAAGATAGAAAAGTTTTTGTAACGCCATTTTACAAAAGAATTTAAATTTATAACTATTAATATCTATTAAGGACTTGTTGGTAATCTCTTCAATGAAAAATGATATTGTTAGTTCACAATTGGTCACAATATTCGCTATGAAACTTGCATTACATAAATCATAAAATAAATACTAAAATAAAATATAACTATTTTTTTATAATTAGCTGGCGGCCATGGACATTTGCACCAGAGAAACAAACAAACGCGTTGCAGCTTAAATAGCATGATCCCTTTCATAGGAAGCAAGGAAAGGAATACGAGAGAGAGAGAGAGAGAGAGAGAGAGAGAGAGAGAGAGAGAATTAGTATTCCTGCTCTTTCATTCACCGTAACGCATCTATATTAGCTACTTCATGCTGATTTTCTGTGATAATGTGGTACTGCCCTAGTTAGCCTGTATACGACTCAGCCTGCATAGAAGCTGTAGTAATTAAGTACAGCTAGGCTCTTACTGTAATACCAAATATTTAACACTAAATTATAGCAAAGTAGAGCATTTCAAAGTTTATGTACTTTGTGCTTATAATTATAAAATTGAAACGGGGGTAGGCCTCCAGTATTGGGATAAATTGGTAGTGATAACACAAACACACTACATTTTGAGAGTTAGGCTAAGTTCACGTGTAACGCGCGTTAACGCACATTAACATGCGATCAAGTTTAAAAAGAGATCAGACGACTAGCGCGTTCCGAGTGCTCGTTAGGCTGAAAACAATATATAGGTAAAAAAACAAAGTCACAAAAACGTTCGCCTGTGTCTAGAATTTTTTGTAATAAACTTTACGCGCGTCAGCGCCCGTTAACGAGTGTTTATGTGAACGCTTGTAAGAAAATACTAGAACCTCTACACGCACGAATTGAAAATGCGCGTCAAAATTTTGCTATGTGGATATAGCTTTAAAGGAGGCATTTAAGTAAAAAATCAGAATTTTGATACCCGGCAGATTATGTTTAATTAAATATGATGCTTAATTGTTTATAATTTTCACGGTTACTTGATTAACACTTAATTGATTAAGAGACTTTTTAACGTTCAACCATTTAAGCGAGAGAAATTTTTTAAAAGGAACTGTGTTATCGATTACCTTAGATGGAATCCTACTTTAAAAAAAATAAGTCTTTCTTTTTTTTACGTCTTATTGCTGAAATTAATGGCTGTGAAGAATTAATCTTTGTATTACACCCTAGAGATAATTACTTGTTAGAGGCGCATCAGGCATTAATGACCGACGATGAATTGAATCACATTATGAATCAATAATATATTAATAATTTTTTAATTGGTAAATGTATATAAATATATTGTACTGCGTGTACTTAGAATTATATTCATTTTAATTCATTATTGTATATATGCTTTTTGCTATCCTATAAAGCAGCTTATTTTAACTTACATTGTGTTATAATTAAAGCGACGATACGTACATTTTGAAAGGAAAAAAGGCTTTCGATAATATTGAGGTAGTCTCATTATGTATATATTTTCTTTATAAAAATAAGTATCATTGTTATTTCAAACAAGATATGAGAACTGACGTCAAGCATATGTTTTGTAATTGCTTTAAAAATATTTATGATATCGATAATAAATAAATAAACTATTGCATACGATATTAAATTTATCAAATAGAATAAGATCTGTAAAATTAAAAATGTATAAAAATGATGAGTAGTGGATTAATCCTGATCGTGGAACACTTTCATACATATTAAGTGGTCTATAAATGAATTCGTGCACTGTGGTATAAGTCGGTGAAATTTCCAGTAGAAAATTTGCTTTGGCCAAGACATACATAGTTATGTAGGTAGATGACGAATTTGATTACAAAAGAGAAAAGTCAATTCAGTTTGACAGGACACAATGTCGGACGACAAATTGGTTCCTATACAATTGTACCTAACTTTAAAAACTTAGGCTTACTTAAATTAGTTTTTTGATAAAATTTGATTGAAACCTATTAATCTACATGTATTAGGTTTTTTTAGCTTAGGTTGATGTTAGTACCTTTGATTATAATATATTGTCTAGATCCCTCATCATACAATGGTTGTCATTTTTAGGGTTCCGTAGTAAAAAACGGAACCCTTATAGTTTCGCCATGTCCGTCTGTCTGTCTGTCTGTCTGTCTGTCCGCGGCTTTGCTCCGAAACCCTTAATACCAGAAAGCTGTAATTCGGTATGAGTATACATATGAATTACGCCGAGAAAGTCGTATAGTAAAATCTTAAAAATATTTTTTTTTCGGGGTGTCTTCTCTATGTGTTAAGAGAGACCAAAAATTTTTTTTCTCATTTATCCCATGTTGTGGGGTATCGTTAGATAGGTCTTTTTAAATTGTTATAGGTGTGGAAAAACCATTTTTCCGAACGACGAACTGTTTCCGAAATATTAAGCTTTGAAGTGTCGATTTTTCTTAGAGTCAAGTGTCCCCCCCCCTCTACCCACTAAACTGCTGCGTCTAAAAATATGAAAAAATTCACGATAGTGGTACATATAATGAATTTAAAAGGAAAATTATCACGGCTATGTGGGTTCTTATGGTTATCGAGTTATAGACGATCAAAGTAAAAATAAATATTTCACTTTTTAAAGCATCACATTATGTAAATATTAATAACTTTAAATTAATAAATGAATTTAAATTAATAAATAAATAAATATTTAATAAGTTTAAATTAAAATAAAATATAAAATAAGGTATAAAACAATGTCTCAATAAAACATGTCGCGAGCGATTCTGAATCGCGCTTATGAAGTTTTCAACCAAATCTCCATAGATTTCATAGGCGCTAATCAGGAAGGAAAATTATCGGCGCTAAGTATATTTTACAAGTGTTAGAATAATAAATAATCGACGAACATATAAAGTTCAAAATCGTTGGTATAATTCACATTCAAATATTCATTTTACATTAAAAAATATTTTAGTCTCGAAATATAAAGAGAAATTAAAAATAATTTTATAATAATAAAAGGTTTAAAATTGTAAGTACGTATATTGTATAAACTGACTTAAAAAAAGAAATTCCCAGTTTGTCGTAAACTTTTTTACGAAAATAGGTACTCGAAGATTGCTTGACCGATCTCGACAATTCTGACAACTACGGAACCCTACATTGTGCGTGGCCCGACACGCACTTTGCTGATTTATTATATATCGTTTTGGCAACCTGACATCAGCGCTATTTATGTTTGCGTGGGTTGTCATGTTATAACATTTAACCACTAAAATAGGAAAAAGCATGCAAGTTAAATGATGTATGGACAGTTTTGAGTATTGTGTTGTTTATTAATATCTTTGATATATTTTAGCAGCTGTATTATCTAAATATATTTACGACTTAAATTTGTTTTGAAACTGTGGCTTAAGCGAAATATTTTATGGGTTCAGATAAAAACACGACGTTAAGCAAACTTAATGAATTTAATTTAATACTAATTAATGTAATATAAAAAACAACAACAGATATTATTGCTAAACTAAATAGCTCAATTAAAGAATTGACGGGGTGACGGCTTTACGATTAAAGTATAAAGTTTGACCCTTTTTATCTTACACTAATAGCGTAATTAAGCGTCTATAAACGCTTTAATTTAATTAATAGTATATTTGATATATTGAACTTTTCATTTTAATATTTAAACTTGAAATATTTATTTTATTACATAGGCAGCAGTCCTAACCAATGGAAATGTAATGCGACTATATTGGCAATACAGACTAGAAAAAAGTCGACAAAAAAAAAATGATAATTATAAAAATGCAATACTTATTCCTGTAATGTACGCTATTATTTAATACTTTTCATCTGAATATTTTCTGCAAAATGTGTAAAGTTGTACGAGACGCCATTTTTAATATTTTAGGCGGGAGTGAAAATTCGTCTTTACTAGATGGCGCGGAATATGTTCTGATAGCGACCTTTTTGCGAAAATTAAAAAATGGCGGAATAGGTTATATAACCATAGACAATATATAATTAAAGGCTATATATTTAATTGGAAGTCCCATTGAATTTCTGATTATCACATCTGCCTTGAGCCTTTAACGAGCTGTTGAGGTTTAATTATTATATTACTAGGAAAAGTAAGTAAATAGCCCTGTATTTGCTATCGCGTAGTCTGGTAAAAAGCAAAAACGAAATATACACGAGTATTTTATAACACTAAATAACTCTAAATTTAATACCAATTTATTTCAGTTTAAATTTCAGTTTTCATGATCTGCGATGTCGTTTGTTGATTTTAACGATCCACGTCTTAGATTTTTACGACACGTCGTCATAGCATTGCAAGATATCGTAACGAGCCACCCGTTAATGTGTTTCGTCCATGAGTCTCTTTCTAATTAGATTTCTATCAAGTAAACTTTATTTCTTGCAGGTAACTGTTTTTCGAAGACTATGTCTTGTGCATGATTGAAAATCAGTGTAAGACTGTATGAATGTACCTCGTATACGTTCAATTTCAATCACTTAAATCATCTATTGTTATCGAATTATTATTTCATTTTGAGAATTTAAAAAGGACCTTCTAAATTGCAAAAAAAGAACAAACTAGAACAAAATACTGAACATGATACAACAAATTGTTTTGGCCATTATTTTTTGAATGTATGCATCTCTCCCTTACATTTTGAGAACACTTTATGTATATTTATGACTCTGTGTTTCAGCAAATTACTTAATTGCAGTTAAATGGAAACTCATAAAGAGATAAATGTTGAATATTTAAAAGTATTTAGTTTCAAATGGGTTTTAAAATATGCTTTCAAAAAAAAAAACGTATAAAGACCTAACAATTTATGTTTTCTAAAAATATATATGAAATAATCTAAGTTATTTACACAATTAATGAGATATACGTGTAGTTGTAGGAGACGATATCAATATAACAATATTTTTTAAGATTTTAGTCGTTAAGTCATGCTATCTTTTTTAATTGTAAATAATAAGTCGATATCATTACTTAAAGATAACATTCTACTAAATATTCCGTTTAACCTTTACAATATCAACTTAACGTGTATTTGTATTGTCACTTTTTCTTGTATTTTAAAAATATGTAATGATTACTGGCTTTCAATATTTGCCAGCACGACAAGAAACATGACTATAAGGCGCTTCCTTTTCAGAATGTAACTACATATGTGTTGTAAGTATTCGATTTTAAGGATTACGTTATAAATAGCTGTGTCCGCGGTTTCAACCGCGTTAATTTAAGGAAAAATACTATTTATATAATATCACCTTCTCTACTTGAATTGGATATTTAATTACTTTAAATTTTGTTTTAACGTTACCTCTTTTATTCATAATTAAAATAAATAAAATTAAAAAAATAAAAGCTAGTTATATACTTATAATACTAGCTTCCTGTGAGTGAAAGTCTCGTCAAAATCGGTCCAGCCATTTCAGAGACATAAAAAAAAATTAAAAATTCTGTTTTCGTTGTAAGTATCGCAGGTATATACTTTCGTATGTATTTAGTTAAAAGCTGTTAATATAATATTACAAGAAGACTCAATTTAGTTTTTTGCATACGTGTTTCCTAGGAATGTAACCCGTCAGATTATGGGCGTAATATTATTAACGTAAAAAAGTCTGTAAGATTAAAAATGCTTACTAGGAAACCATGTCTTGGCCTATAATGTAAGGCCGTAACACAGAATGTCTCTCTGAATTTATATTATGAATTTAAAAAAAAAACATGATATTGCATACTTTAAATATAAATAAACGATTTTCAACTTAATGTGCTAAAAATTGTATTATCACTTACTGACCTAATGCTGAACTGCTATATTATAGGCGAATGTTCTCGACATTCGCCATGTCAGAGTGCGCTTTATGTTTTTCACGCATATTAGAGGACGAATGTGGGGTTTTTTATATCTTCAAAACATCCCAATAGGCCAACGCCTGGATGGATTTTAATCAATGAGGTGTGTATCTACTACTAATGGTTACATGTTAGGTCTTGTTTTTATTAAATCAAAATGGCGGATTCAAAAATTTAAGCAGTCGTGTTTTGTTTATCTTTCCCTTCAATACACCTTGTTTTTGTATGTTATTTCAGTTTATTTGTAAAGCAGTGTTAGATTATTCGCTCTTATTTATGGAGTTGAAGATTCGTAGATAACTGCTTAATTATATAACATAATTTTACCACGTTTGGGCAATTTGTCTTAGCAGTAACTGCTTTGATGTTGTAATCAGACAATGTTTTGTCGAAACTAACATTTAGCAAACTAAACTACGCGTCGGAGGTACGAAGCAGAGAGCGAGGAACCGGATTTAATGCTAGAGAGTCACAATAATACTAATATCACAGACTATATAGTCACTTGATAGTCTATAAACAGTGGCGAAATTTAACAAGTTAGTCAATTTGATTTAAAGGTGAAACATGTACCTACTAGTAGAATTTAGTTAAAAGCTAACATTTTGTTGTACAATTATTTTAAAATAACAGTAGTTATTTTGTAGCTATTACTTATATTCTATGAATAAAATTTTGTTTATTGAATTTTATTTTACTTTTTGTATTGTAACTTCTGCATAAATATAATTTTATAACATCTTGTATATTATAACTTATAGTATTTAAAAGTATTACTCTTTTTAATGAAAATACGTTTTGCGCGCTAACACTAGACACCAACACAAAGAAATTATGTTTTGTATTTTTTAAATATAAGAGAAGATAAAATACGGGTAGTAACAACTCATTTAAATATGTATTAAGTGTAAATATATATAACGTTTGTAATTCAGGAGTGAACAGTAGTATCTGGGTAACCTATTCGCTTGGTTGTTGTCTAGATATAAATAGTGGAACTATTTTTATATTTATAATACTAAAATCATTTTCGAAGGAAACTAGTAAATAAGTATGATGATGAGTAGTAAAAACTTACGCATGTATAATTTTTTGAAAAGGTAGAATAACAATTAAAAACTTTGAGCTTAACGAAGCAGAAATGACAATGGCTAAGAGGTCAGGGTCGAGTTCATATTTTCATGAGTATTTTTCCATTTCAAATTTCATTACTATTTTTTAGCATACCGCAGAAAACAGTATTTGCTATTTTATATTGACAGGCGGTTATGCGAAAAAGTAGGTAATGTATAAGAAAATATTATTTCTGCCCTTATATAAAGGACATGTGTAGGTCTGAAAACTAAAAACCAGTTTTAATATATATTATTCAAATCGAATATATTTTATCCTTAATACCACAGTGAATTTTTAGTATAATTAACAAAAGTTATCTATAAATTACTCTGGCTGTGATTTTAATATAAAATATGTTTGTATAATGTCTTTGACATATTTAACAAACTTTTAGTGTAACAATATAGTTAGAAGCTGTGAATGATCTATACGTCCCCTGAATACAACATCCCTGATAATTTTTCTTTGATAATTGTATTTTTATTAGTGATTTTATTAGTCGAAAGGTCAATAAAACTCGTAAATTGAGTACATTATCTAGATAACAATATATTTTAGTTGTCAACTGCAAACTTAACAACAGACTACAACATAGATGATATAACAGAATAATAGCACGAAGTACATGTAGAGTGTAGACAGAACATGTATCAATAACGCCCAATTTCCAAATATAAGGACTTAATATTTTAGTATATTGGCCATTGATAAAAGATTTTTCTATGAAAACAAAAAAGGCGCCACTTGTATGCGGTCTAAATAAAACACGATGAAAAATGCATAGACAAAGGCCTTTTTTATGTGAAGCTCAATTTATCATATAGCACTAAGAGCTGTTTGATATATGCTTCACGTTTCAGAATGTAGGTTTTTTCAAATCGTTCTCCATCTCCTAACATGAGACCAATTTAAACTTGTACTAAAAGATACACTGGATTTGAACCCGTCGTTTTCAGTTGAGATCGATTTGTTTCTTTCACTAAGCAATCTCGACTATTAAAATGCGTAATAAGAAAAAAATCATGTTTTTAATTTTTAAAGTTTGTGTACTATGAAAAATTAATTTTTTTTCTATAATTATTTTTCGTTATGAAAATCTTTATTTTATTTAGGAGAAATTGTGCCTTATTAATACTCGTCCTTTAAAATATTGTTTATTTTTTAACATATCAAATACTAGCTAAGGTTTTATATAATGTTATTTTTAAACCACCGTCGCGTCGAGCTGAGGACAAAATAATAAAAACAAAATGGACGGCATAGAACGATTACATAGGAATATTATTTAGCAAAGAAGAAGTGATGTTAGATATTTATTTTTAAAGGATAATGCGATTGATCAGTTCATCTATCTAAATAATATTAAACATTGAATTTTTATGATCAAATATTACATTTCACAAGAAATATAAAATAGGTTTTTTAAAAATTGATAATTTATATCTACGATAATAATTCTTATATAAATTGCTTGATTTTTCTTTTATTACAATATATGAATTGACATTTACAAATTTTAAATTATTATAATTTTGTTCGAAACATAAAAAAATAATTATTTAAAAAAATATGAATACAAAACGAAAACTAAAAGAAAAACATGAAACAACGTTTTGTAACTGAAAAATTATATTCTTAGTGGCTTTTATAATATAGATCTGTGTATAATTTACTTATATATTATTTATAAATATTTAGTAACCGCATGAATATATATAAAATTGTTTTATATTGAAACGATATAATATTAAATGTCGATCTGTTTGTTGAAACGTTATGAAGAGATTTATCAAATTCTAACTTTTAAGCGTATGTGGAGTAAGCGTTAGTAAAGGCGCGTACATATTAATGAAAATAGATCTTTGAAGGAATTTTTACTGATATTTTGAATCATAATGAGATCCCTTCCTAAGAGCACCGTATTTTCACTAATGTGTTCGCACCATTATCAGTAACGTAACAAAATGTATGTTGGTATCTGCCGTTATTTTCACACTGTACAGAAATAATTGAGGGTCTGTACGCTTTGGCACTAACTTCATGAGATATAATCATATCTTTTTACAATACATTCAAACTTTATATTTACACCTTACGGTTAGACATGTCTTTATATTTACAAGGTTAAATGCTTTTAGATAAAACAATTTGAAGAGGTTACGTTATATAAATTTACAAGATTTAGATACAGTGGGATTGTTATTAACGATACAATATCTACAGAGCAGCTGTACAGAGTCAAAGCTTTAGCTAACACATTGATATCTATACACAGACAATATATGGAATTCGCGTATAACATCCAAGTAAATATATAATATAGAAAATTTTTAATTTATCCACTGTTATAAATGTTTTTTAAATAATTTCGTTTTAGCTAAGTTATATAAGAGACAAAAACATAATATTTCAACGAATTAAACATTCTTTAAATTGCTGTAAATTATTAAATAAGTCCTTTATTTACTGTGTTTAATTGTTTAAATAATTATAAAAGCTTTTTTAAATAATTAATTCAAATATGTTTAAAGTAAATACCACTAAAAAATTTATAACAGTGGATCAATTAAGAATTTTCTCTCTTGTACAATTTTCTCTTTAATATTAATAATAATGTCAAAATTCTATAAACAATTTTTGAATGAGTCTTCATTAATTGCGAGCTACTGTAATATAAAGCCAATTCGTTGAACTAACATCTAACATAAAAATTGATTATACTGCACACATTCACTTATGATCTACGTAATCAGTTTATAAAGAGTGGGCTAAAATCCCTCTCCGCCATAAATCCCTTAACTCACCGCTTAACTACCAATGGAATGACATGTTTGGCGCACTTTCCGTACAAATACGCTAAGCAAACTGAACTAGATGAAAAACAATTCATATATGATACTGAGAAAGTAATTAATAAATCTGATTTGGTGTACTTTTTAGTTTAAAATATAAACTAGTGAAAAGCAATATCTAAGATCCCAAATATTATTTCGAAAAGGGTATAAGCGAATAAGAAGAACTAGGAGAAAGTACAGCTTGCTTAGGAGTGCGCCGCGTGCTGCAAGCTCTGCTCTACTGATGACAAGATGACGGCCCCTACGGCGTTCCTCTACTAGTACCTGTACCGTCGGTACAACGACCTGGGATGAGATGATCTTTGCTTTGCTCTGAACTGACTGCAACGTTGATGGCACATGGATGACGCAAGTGAACCGATGACATTTGACATGCAATGTACGCGCCGAAGCTCTAAACGAACTAGTGAACACTACAACTTGAGACGACCCGAGGACCGGATGTTGAAAGTTTAGTTTCGTAGCACCAATGCCAATCTATTTTATATTAGCACATCTATGTTAACTCCGTTCTTTAAAATTCTAGTTCTATTTAATTATCTGCGGATTGTACCAAACGTGCCTAATTGCGGTATTTAATTGTGACTTATTCAAATGTGATTTTGATTTAATGTAATAAATTACAATAGTTAAAAGTATGAGATCCCTTATAAAATTCAGTCACAGACTACCGGTAAAATTGGTAATACTACTTTCTAGAAAAGAATTTCAAAAAATTTCGTTACTATCCGTAAAATCCCGGTGGCAAAAGTGGGACGTTTTATTACAAGACCCGTTAAATTTTTGGGCAGTATACTTGTTGAGTAATTTTTCAAGTTTCTGCATAATTTGTCAAGAATTTTTTATTATAAAATTTATTCGCCTCCCTTGTGCCATTAATTTTGTATAGCCTACTTTTAAAATAGATACCTGCGTTTTTCTCATTTCAGTCCGTTGCAACGTCAGGATAGGAATAGGTGATTTTTATTAACATACATCATCTATCTATTTGACGTAATATCCTTTGTAGAGCGAATGTTTTTAAATCGACCATTTCGCTAATCGCTTGACACTCTCGCACGCGGCTCTCGATATAATCAATGTAACGACGAGAGTGTCCAAAAGGAATTGAAGATTCCGGCGAGTAGCGTTCAGTGTCATTAAGACATTCAGAAGAGCATGTGGCAGCGCAGGTTGGAGTTGGCTATTCCGTGGTGTGCGCGGTGAGGTCGACCTCCGGCATCGCGGTGCCCAGCGCGGCTGGAGGGTCGCTGGCGGGGAGGGAGAGTAGATGTTAGGCCTCCAAAAAAATAAGGGCCGTCGGCTTTGGTTCCAGGTTCGACTTCTTTGCTTCAATTACTAAAAACTCAATTTCCTGCAATAAATAAAATATAATTTAACACATTAATTATGGTTTAAATGTCGAATTTAAGCTAAACATATTTATATATCTAATTGACTTATATTGTATATATTATGTCTGACCGGTTTGTCTCTTTGCGCGAAGGATTCAGCAATCAGTCGAGCAACCTCCTGATGTTGCATTCCTTCTACTCGATGCCCATCTACTGCCAGAATTAACTGTCCCACTTCCAACCCTCCAGCTTCATACGCTGAACCATGCTCCTAGAATATTAAAAAGAAAATACGAACATTATATAAATACACAAAATATCCTGAGATGAAAAACTTTCTGTATAGTTGGAGAATTTAGAAATATTTAGAGACAGAAATATGACGTAGTATATCGTAAGTTAGATTAGGTTCTTAAGGTAGTTCTAAGCTTTTTGTCACTTACAAGATTCGTATTATGAACAAAACAAAATATTTGTAAATAAAAAAGACATGGGTATCTATTAGCCCTATATCTATATAATGGATGTCGTCACTTATAATATGTAATAGTTGCAAAATCTTACATGTATGTTGATTATTCTGGGCAACGGATGCTTAGTATTGGCGCCACCTTCGATCGCGATGCCAAGGATAGGTTTGGTCTTCTTCACAGAGATGTGGAGGTTTCCATGATGGTCTGGTACGACTCTCGCCGCTCTGCCTTCGTCGATCGGCGCTTCCCCATGTTGCAGGCGCTGCATAGACTGGTGCCTGCGGATCCCACCTCGATCCTCAAGTAAAGCACCACCTTCTTCTTTCATGTCGAAGCTACGTGACAACTTGTGGGCCAATTCCTGTCGATATGACTTACTTAAAACGTTCTTAATCGAAATTTCGATTGGTGGTTTAGCTTTCCATATTAATTTATCGATTATTCTTAATTTTAACTTTATCTTAATTTAATTTTTATACTTATTTTTGTATATCACAACCATACTAATATCATAACGCTACACTAAAATCAGCAAAATTTTATCAGCCTCTAATAACAACTGAGTGCTCTAATTGAGGACATGTGTAGCTGGGCGGCAGAGGGCAGTAGCTCGCGACAGCTTGACTAATACACAACGTGACTCACTTGTACAACCTTGTGCCTCTCAGTTACTCAAATGTCAGTGATCTGTACGTCAAATGTATCGAGAAGCTGTAAGTGAGATGTGAGCTGGAGGCTTGGAAACATGCGTTTCGATCACTCGGTGGCGTGGTACAAAGGTTTATTTTACAAGTGTATGTCTTATGAAAAATCTTTAACCCAATTGGCGTACCTAGTCAGCGATTCCAGATATGAAAATTATACAGCAACTGAGATAGTACAAACAAAAATACAAAGCAATACGATATCATAAATAATAAGTGGTCAAAGTTCAAACCGAAAACCTAAGATCGTTTTACCACCATGCACTAAAGAAAAGTTATGCATAATAAACGTTTTCAATCAAACGTGTTTGCAAAGGCCTTTTAATGAAATTAAAGGTTTACGTGTACAATTACTTTCTATATAAAATTGCTACTTATTTACCGCAAAAACTATTTGTTTTTTTTTACTAATTTCTTCATGCAACGTTACTCATTCAAGACACTGTAAGGCTACTGTCTAATGAAAGAACCGAATCAAAAGATGTGCGTCACTACATTGAACGTTAATGAAACAGAATTAAAGATTTAATAAAAAAAATAATAACAAAATAAACACCGAGATGAAGTGCAACGATAAAAAAAGTGAAAACATAAATTCAGTTTCTAACACCAAGCATCGTTCCGTTTATAAAGCGAAAATTTTGAATAGAAGAACTCGATTTTTTAATATCGTGCAAAAGAAAGTTTTCAATGTGCTAGGACAGTTTGCCGATTGCTTCGTCGGCGGGAGGCCGGGCCACTTACTAGAGGTCGTCCCCAGTACCATGATTTTACTTTCTGCGTCCAGCCACCGAGTGATGAGCGCAGTCCCTCGAGATAGCCGCACTGAAACATCACACTCACTCAGCGCCGGGAGCTCTCTCCGACGAGCAGACCTCGAGCGCGCCGCTCACGTGTTTACATTATACTCAAGACACAGAAATATCACCCCGGTGCTAACTATCCACGATTTAACAAATTCTATATACTACAGGTCACTTCCTAATAAAATGCAGGATTAATAAGGGAAACTAACAAATCTTATCTAAATTGTTGGTAATGTTTTGTATGAGTATACCTGTACCATTGATGATAAAGTTTTACTTAAATTAGCACTCAGATACAACCCAATGACATCGCACACTCAGCAAATTCTACTTCTAAAGATATCATAAGTATAGACAAATTGCTGGCCAAGCTTTAAATAGAATTTAAATTTATAATACGTTATTAAAACTATTGAATTGAAAATAATACTAAATGATAAAATACGGCAAAATCGCTTATTTGTATTACAATACGTACCTGATCCTATTTTTTAGTTCACAAGGTTGCATGAAACAAAAGCAAATAAAATTACATTTTTTGCTATTGGAAAAACAAGTAACAAAATTGTCATTGCTTCACCGTGAAGTGAGATTTGCTAACTTTCAAGTCATGCAACAATTTAAAGCATTGTTGGGTTGTCATTCGACTTTTCGCCGATGCTTGCCGTCTGTCTCGCTTGTGTTAATCTTCAACACAATGATGCCACATTTCGAGAATTTACTTCCTTGTAAAAGCGTGTGACACAAACACGACTTAGTAAATAATGAGGAATAGCCTATACGTCTGCTGGAAAACGATTTTAAAATAGAAAATTGCGCACGCAAGACGTTTGATATAGTATATTTTTACGGATAATCAACAGCAATATTTTTTGCGTGAACATAATTGCGAGGATTGCTGACATGACGAGATAGTTATTTCATCCAATATCAGATTATCTCGGTCCTGCAGCCGACACGGCGCGCCTCGTTAGTCTCTTCTATAAACAACGTGATGCTATCGGGGAACACGCGCCCGTTCGAGATACGCCGCCACGCCGCTCGCTATTGCCAGGTGTAACTCCTATTTATTCCCACAGAATAGTCTCTAGTCATCTCTGCACGAAAGCATGTTCGTGCTGGTTATAATTTATTATTCAATACTACTGAAGGTAGTTTTATAATAATTTAATGTTATTTAAATTTATTATATTTCGTTGTAACAATAGATATAACATTTTACGATGATATCAAAATCATCAATTAAGTTGACATCGGGTATGTTATACTGCGAAACCGTTTAATTAAAATATTCTGTTTTTAAGGTAAATTTTTACCCAAGTACCTAAATGTTAACTTTACTCTGTTTGCTAAAAAATGACCTAATTAAAATTTACGTATTTTCCATTTTTCGTACGATACGTATAGATGTGTGTTATGTTAATTACGTCAATCCGTTATTATATATTATTTTAATTGGCGACTGCCTGTATCGGCCACTTCTGTCCTAGTTCCCAGGGTCCTTTCGAAGTTCAAGTTGCGCTTAACGAGATACTTCGCGAACTCGAAGTGTAACGGTAATCCGCAATAATAACACGAGGATATTTATTTACTTTCATATTGATGAATTAAGTTACTTATTTTCGTGGTGCGTACAAAAAATTAAGCTAAAAATTATAAGGCAGAAAATAAGTTAAGATAAAAATTACAATTTCGGTCACGTAAGAGTTTTTTTTAAGTGTCTCCATCACACTGAGCGTCGAGAATTGAGAAATTTCATTTTTTTTTAAAGTTTTATTGTTATTACTTAGTTTTCACTTCTATTAGCAGTTTCCATGGATATCTATTATATATTGTTTTAAGGAAACCGTTTCTTCCTGAATCCAGATTCAGATCCAGACCATGAAATGAAATTTCTTTAAATCCATTTATAGTCCCATAATTTATATTTTTAATATATTTACTTCATACATAAAACGTTGAATTTTGTAAAACTTTTTATCTTTAACGTAATTTTTCACTTAAGTAAAATATCATTAAAATATTACTCTATTAAAATATCATTGCCACATTAATGTTTTACAAAAAAAAAAAAAAAACTATATAAAATCTCCAACTTTATCATAAATTCATAACTTGTTAAACCGTTACTTGCCAGATAACCTCGAACGTGAGTTGACTATGTTCAAATAACGTTATCTGCCACAATGCGTAGTCAATTATAAATGATATTACTGCATTTATCTCCTCCGAAATATCTAATAGTTTGCGAAAAAACTGTGCAATATATTATGAACTCTTAGTCTAGTATATAATAATAGCTAGCAAAAAATTTTTATTGATTTAGTTTTAACAGACAATTGAATTTTTCAACGTTATTTTTAAAAAGTCGATACCTCCCACGTAAGTTATTGTAAGCCACAAAATTGCCGTTAGCGTTTTTACTGAATACTACACGAATTTGCATTGCTTAATGCATTCAAAGTGAAAAAATACCAAAAATCTTTTTTTTTTCAAGGAAAGTTACAACAAAATACGCCTGAAAAAAGGCGTATTTTGTTGTAACTTTCAAACTAAAACGGATTAAAAGTGCTCTACTGTAAAATTGTAATTTTGGGGTTACAACAATTTACGTGGGAGGTATCGAAGTTTATCAACTATTTCTACCCGACCCGACTAAAATTTTATTTCAAAATTCTGAATTTAAATAACCTTTTATTAATCTTATGAAATCAAAAAATCTAAAACGAATAACAAGAACAAGGAAGAAGTTTTACATTAAATAAAAAATATGACAAATTCAAACAAATTAAGGGCATTGCCTCTTAAAAAGTAATTTAATAATTTGATTATTAGTAAATGTATTATTTTTAGTGTGGTGATTGGTGACTAAACCTAGGCAAAAGGAGCAATGAAGAGCGGCTCTATTTAATTTACTTATATTAATCATAAGATAAATTTAATACGCGTTGAGTCATAAAACAAAATGTTCGTTGTTTCGAGGAATTATTCCGTATATTTAACATGTATACACAAATGTAATAATTGCCTTATAGGCATATAAAACATAATTAAATTACTTTCCTCTATACAAATAAGAGATAGCCGAGATGGCCTGGATGGATAGTGGTTAGAACACGTCGATCTTTACCGATGATCGCGGGTTCGAACCTCGGCTAGCATCGCTCATTTTTCAAGTGCTAAATTTGTGTTTAAATTCATCTCGAGCTCGGCGGTGAAGGGAAACATCGTGAGGAAACCTGCATGTATCGGGAGAAATTCTGATACATGTATGTATATCCGCAAATCCGCAGTGGAGCAGCGTGGTGGATTAAGCTCTAAACCTTCTCCTTAATAGGAGAAGAGGCCTTTGCCCAGCCGTCGGATTTTTACAGGCTGTTACTTTACTACTACTTTATACAAAAAAAAACGCCAAATGTACTTAATAGGAAAATAAATATAAAGCCGTGTAATAGCTGAATAAGGAAAATGAAATGCTATTTAGAATGAAAGAAACTGAAATATTGTGTTTCATTTGCATTTTTAACCGATTAAAAAAGAGGAAGTTCCTATGTTAAACACATCATAGCGTGTATGTTATTCAATATTTATTTTCCAATTTATCGACAGTCAGTTTCAAATCCGGATAATTGTAAGTTTTTATTGTCGTTACTGTAATTTTTAAAATTTCATTTTATTTATAAGTATGACACCCAATGATATTTTGAAACTATTGATATGTTATAAGTTCATAGATATTGGTACCCAGTTTATAATACCGATCAGTTTGATCGACGTAGTCTAGGAACCAGCTAAATGTAACTAAATATGACAGATTAGAGTAACCAAATGGCCAACAAGTCAATTGACGAGCTTGTCAAAGTTGGCAATGAGTATACAGAATACAGATTTTCAAAGTCAGATAGTTTGAACGAATAAAATATAATTTTTGACATTATTTATAGCTAAGAATTACAGTAACTATAGTGTATTATTGATTATTATTACGTGGCTATTGATTTATAAAAAAATCACCCAGCATTTTTCCCGGTTATACCAGGGTCTGCTTTCTATTCTAGTTCAGATATTGACGAGTTACGGAATTTTACACACAGTGATAGCCATCTGACCTCTGCAACCTCTGAAGGCAAGCCAGTAACCATTTAGACTAGAATAATTTCCCTAATATGATAACGATCATTATCAGGTGATTGTGATAACAACCAGGACCGACAGCTTTACGTGCTCTCCGAGGCGTGGTGGAGAGACCCACAAGGGCAAACACCCAGACCTAGGAACAAATATTTATACAAATATTAATATCTGTCCCTAACAGAGATCGAACCCGCAACGTCGGTGTTAGAGGTACATTCAGGTACAAAATATTAATAAATAAAGAACATTTTGAATAAATGTTTGATATTGTTATACTACGAGTATGATGTGTGATATATAGGAGACTCATAGACAGCTGTCATCGAAATTGTTATACCGATTAAATAGATAACATCCGTATTTCCGATGGTATTGATAATGAAGATAGAGCAATACTTTGTACAGTTGTATCTTTGTTTAGTTAGCTATTTATATAATAGCTAAGTATTAAGTAGTGGTATGAATAAATAGTTAGTTCATTCGTGACTTTGTTTGCGTAGATTATTTTTTCTTTGAGAAATTATTTGCCTTTATCCACTTTAAATTTTGTGATAAAAAGGATAGATAGTATAAAATAGCTTATGCACTTGTCCAAGGTACAATGGTTATCTATATAAAAATTCTTAAAAAATAGGCTAAGGCGTGAAAAGTTAATAAACGAAAAGACGGACATATAGAGTTAATTTCACATATCTATATAATACTAGTATGGAGTATGGATAGTATAACGAATTACTCAATAGTACAAGGTTGTATTTAAAATTTTAATAAAGTTTAATTAAGGCGTGTTAATTTTTAGCTATACATATGTTGTTATTAAATGTTTACAAATGAGTTGAAAAAAATTAAACTCAAAGGATTTGAGACGCATCAGAGTATTCATTAAATTCCATATGTCTGGTTTATCCAGTTTTAGAAAGATGTAACCGTGGGAACATTCGAACAGTTTTAGCAAATATAAAAATTTACGGTTAGTTAGTTCTTAGTAATCATAACTATATGGCTCGTTGAAAGCAAAACTCATAAGTGTAATTCTCGAATTACACTTATGAGGTTTGTTCTCAGACTTTCATAAAGATTTATTTAAGTTTTTTGTTATTGCTTTACACCTGAAACAATTTACAGTCAGTATCTTATTTCTGACACACACACACACACACAGCTTTCGTAAGATTACCTAGGTAACTATTACAAGTTAAGGTTGTCTTATATCAATTGCGAGAGCAATATTTACATTAATTTTAATTTAAGTGATAATAAATAATAATATAATTTCAAATTAAGTATAAATTTCGCATAAAGAAAAATCAAACGCGTGACAGATTCTCGTTTCGGATTGATTTGTGAAAAAAATCTGTGAAATATACTATATATATCCTATATATATAGTCTAATACTAAATATATTCATATATTTTGAAAATAATATATTTCGTTACAACTCACTTATCCTTATCTTTAAAAACGTTAATTGAAATACAGCAATATATATTTTATATATTTTTGAAACAAAATAGTGTTTACGTGTATATTTACTTTTAATTTTAAATAGTTAAGTAGATATAGTATTTATATATAAAGTTCAATCATTCGGGTAGGTCCTCATTTATTAAGTGTGTAGATGTCCATTTATACGTCTAGTCGTAGTTACGCAATTCAATCTATATTGATCAATGATACATCAATCAATTAATATTGATCAATTGATTCGTCTTAATGGGGAATTTTATGCGTTTTAATGTGCACGTTAAAAAAATATTTTGTGCAGTCGTTTTTAGGGTTCCGTACCTTAAAAGGAAAAACGGAACCCTTATAGGATCACTTTGTTGTCCGTCTGTCTGTCTGTCTGTCTGTCTGTCTGTCTGTCTGTCTGTCTGTCTGTCTGTCAGTCTGTCTGTCTGTCGGGATGTCAACCCTTTTTTCTCAGAAATGCATAGACGTATCATGTTGAAATTAATATCATATACTCAAGTCTACGATGACATGCGGCCGTGAAAATATTAAAGTTCTAAGTCAACGCAATCAAAAGATAATGGAAAATATGTCGTATATTTTGACCATTTTAGCGTTTTCGCAAGGGAATCAAAACCTATAGGGTACTTCCCATTGACCTAGCACGATGAAATTTGGCAAGAAGTAAGATCTTATGGTACAAATAAAGGAAAAAATCTGAAAACTGTAAATTTTTGTATGTATGTTTGTCTGTTTGTAAGTTGGTCTTTCAACCTTTTTCTCAGAAATGCGTGAAGGTAACAAATTTTTATCAACGTCAAGTACTCAGAGTTGTAATTACTAAGAGTTGTGAAAAAATCAAACTTCTAAGTTAACGCAATCAAAAGATATGGTCATTTATATCACATATTTTAAGTATGATAGCGTTTTTAACGTTTTCGCAAGGGAATCAAAACCTGTAGGGTACTTCCCATTGACCAAGCATTATGAAATTTGGCCAGGAGCAAGGTCCTTTAGTATACATAAAGGAAAAAATCCGAAAACTGTAAATTTCTGTTCGTGTGTCTGTCAGTCTGTACGTCTGTCTTTCAAACTTTTTCTCAGGAACGCGTAAATGTATCAAGTTGTAAATTGATCAAGCGGAAAATATATTAATCTTAGAATTAGAATTATATGTACTTGTAACAAATTAACATAGAAGTTGACCATGGTCAAAAAACAATTTTAGAAACACTGAGAAGAAATTTGTATCAATATGAAAACATTAAAAAGCAGCAAACCTTTATAAACAACGCAATGCAATCTATATATCGCAGCTAACAAAATGATAGCGCGATGCAGCGTACAGCTAATGCCATCTATTACAACATTATGACATTAACTGTGATATAATTCTGCTCGATTAATAAACATTTTTATTTTAGTTATTATTTAAACGCGCCAAAAATTATAAAATAAACTTTTCATTTAAAAGTTTTATCGTCGATTTATAAAGTCATTACGTAATTAACATTCAATATAAGAGCTTAGCTACGCGATTTGATTTAAGTACTCGTATTGACTTAGTACGAAAATTTTAAAATTAAATTCAAACAGATCGAGTTATTTAATTTACTTATTTATCTACACATATAAGTCTTCTGGTTATTAGTAATATAATTAGTTATTTATAAATAAACAATTAGTTTTGTTCGAATTAAGGACTAATTATTTTCGTCTTGGCAACACTAATATATATTTCGATATTTTGATTGATAATGTAAATCTAAATATTTTACGAACGTAGTGCAGGGGTAGTGGAGTGTAGTAGAATATAAATAAAAATAAAACGAGAATAAAATATACTATAATTATGTTGTTAATGTCAAAGTCAACAAGTTAGTTCATTGAAATTGTCAAGAGATGGCGCTAGGTGTATCCTTAATCGCGCTATAACTTTTTTTTTGAAAGTATAAGGTGTATTAGTACTTAAAATAAAATTTTGTGTTTCCATGGATTGCATCCATGATCGTGTTTTAAATTAAAGTGCTCCTAAGTAGTTTCAAAATAGTTTTTGGGACGTGATCCATATTTACATAATATTTGATTATATTTAAGCGTCTTCTAAAAAGGAGTGTTTTCAATTCGATCTTGTATTTAATTTTTTTTTTATATTTATTCGCCGATTACGCCGCCATTTGGGTACCGATTTTCAAAATTTTTTTTTTGTTTGAAAAGGTATACTTCCAAGGTGGTCCCATTGTCTTCAGGTCAGGATCAGATGATGGGATCCTGGAGAAATTGAGGGAACTCCTCAAATATTATAGGCAAGCGTATACCGATTTAGGTATTTTTGATAGTAACTTATGTTGGAACTGATGATGAAGACCACAAATGGCGTAGATGGGTTAGTCTTATATAGATTTCTATAAGTTTGTACGGAACCCTCGGTGCGCGAGTCCTACTCGCACTTGACCAGTTATTTTTTTATTTATTAAGCCTTGTTTATTTTAATTACTGTAGGTCAGTTACACTTGCAAAAATATGGATAATAGAAGCCAGGGTGGCTTCTATTATCCATATTTTTATCCACGTAAAATATTATGAAAAAAAAAACTGTTCTTCTGCAGTATTATCTTATATTTTAAAATTAAAAGGCTGTTACAAATACAGTTTTTTTATTGTACAAAGTAAATGAGAATTACTTGTTTAACATCGGAACCCTAAAAGTCGTTGTATTCTATTTAAATCTTTGCTTCTCATCAAATAATACCGTAACACCGAAATATGTTGAAATATAACGGTCTAGAGATGAAATGAAAGACAAGCACTGATGCATGATACTATAATACATTATTTAACTTAGCATTTGGTCCTGTGTCATAATCATTTTTATTCAGTCTTATTTACTGAGCAACTATTTTTGAGAAAAAAAAATGTGTTGGTTTGGATAGTTTATTTTAATTTTATACTTATATAATTATGTTAATGTTAAAGTTAATTCAGTACATGTTTCTTGATACGTTCGTTTTTTATGTGTACTAAGTTGCCTATTTGGTTTAAACTTAAATTATAAATAATATATGTTGCTAGGAACAATTGAACAACAAAAAACATGATAATCATATTTAGTAAACTCACTATTAAATAAAACCTTGGCGGATATATAAAATAATTTACTATTTTATTATGATATACATATACAGGTACCAGCTTTTGAAGCTAAGCCGATGATTTCCCCTGCGTAAACAAAAGGCCGATGAAACATACTTTATACATTAGAATAACATATATATAACCACTTTTTACCAATGTAGTAAAGAATTTCATTCAATCAACGTAGGTAAACGTGGACGAAGCCGTAAGCGAAAACTAGTTAGATTTAAAGTTAACGGCGTATATCGAGTAGTCTGGTAGGTAGTACAGTAATTTTTTTGTTTTTCGATTTGTTGTTATCGATAACCTTTTTCTACGCTTTACCATCCATAGTAAGTTTTTTAGGTAATTACAAAACTTGTCTGACTGCATCGACGATCCTGTCTAACAATAAGTTATACATGTACGCACTTGAACAAAGTTGCACATCAAAAGTTAACAATTTAATTTTTAGGCACTTTGTATGTGCTCAAAAATTGGCAATTCTTGTTACTTATATCAATCTTTTGAGATATTTCGTAATGTATCTAACAGCACGCCGGACATAGGCTGAGTCAGAGCTTTGCGAAATGCCTAGCGATATAACTAGGCACTATTACAACCGATAATCTGATACAGTGACACGTTAATATTCAGTAATTGAGATCGCAACTGTTTACATAACCACTTTCACACTTGAAGCGTCCACGACGTAAAAACAACTCTGATAGCATAGTTAGTAGCACTCATTTGAGGCGTACTTAAATTAAGAAAATGTAAAGAAAATATTTATTATAAAAATATTGTTAGATATACATATGTATGTATATCTATCAATGTTTTTCTGATGCGTATTGATATTGATTAACATCAATTTGATAGTCTCTAAAATGTATGAGTAACAAAAAACTGAATACGGAATATTATATTTCCTAGATGCACAAAAAATTAAAAAATGTTTTAGGTTTTTGTATTACGAGTTTGTGAGACTTAGAAAACTGCTATGTTCATATCTAAAGACAGTTAATTTATAATAATTAATTAAGGAAATGCCCTAGACCAAAAGTACTGTGTATCATCAGTATTTTTGCTATAGGACAATAGGGCTGGTATCAGTCAATAGAAATAACTATATTTCGAACTTCAAAGGACATCGAAATATGGTTCAGTGTGTAAGTGGGTGGTGATATTCATCTACAATAAATACAGTCAACACACAGTCAACGCATGGGCAGCCAGTTGAGACTCGAGAGACTGTCGTACAAACTCGATTCGCACAGCTAGCCCTAGCCTTGTTCCGTTGTCGAGTGCTGGCGACCAGTCGCACACCGGTCGCCGAACGATACGCACGTCATTATTGATTAAAAATACTTCTTCAATTTGTTTACAAATAAAAGTCAGTGTGAGCAGTAAGGAGGATAGTCGTGACAGGTGAGTTAATCTTTTATTGAGGTTAAGGTTTTGATTGTCTACCTGATCCATTGCGCTTTTGTGGTAGGATGTAAACAATGCCAATGCTTTCAACTTTTGTTTTGATGCATGCTACCTGGAACCACGCTAAATTAAACGTGTTTTTTTAAATTTTCAATGGTTTACATTTAACTTTTAGTTAGACTGACATACTTTATGGGATAGTTTTAGTTTTAATTGAACTATCATATAGTATAACCCGTATTCAGTCTGTATTGAGTAACGATATTGCGATATATTAGTGTGTTAACGAGATCCCATCACTGACGACAACGAGCTTAGCTTGTTGGCCGGTTCTTTTTGGGCCATGGACAAAAAAATTTCTTCGTTGCCGCAAACGATTTAATTAAAATCGTTTTTATTTGCGTTTTTAATGCATTTAAATAAACATATTAATATTGATAAATCAGAATTTATTATACTAATTTATTTTTATCAGGCAAAATCGAATGCGACGAAGGTTTTTGCTCTAAAATCCATATAATATAAGAAATTAACATTCTTTTAACACAATTTTATACATTAACATTTAAGATAAAAAACCGAATGCAATAAACTTTTGTGTTTAATAAAAACTAAACTAAACTTTTCTAATACCGCCAAATTATTGTATAATTATTCTATTTGCCTATTTTTACGCTTGGTTGTACTAAAAGTCTAGGTCAAATGGACACAACTGTGCCGTCTTATACATAATACAATTTATTGTTGTTTTGATGAAGCAATTTTGCAAATTGCAAATAATAGGACAAAAACAATGAAAATTATCTATTTCCGACATCTTCGATTTGTTTTTATTACGAAAATAAGTTATTCTCTATCATTTTTATTGTCATTCGTGCAAATATAAATAAATGCTAATGATATAATCGAACGTGATATTGTCACTGACGCTGTTATCACATTTAGTCAGTACAAGACTACAAGTACATTCAATTAATCGTTAATACCTGCTGTGTTCCATAGCGCATTAGTGTTAACGACGAGACCATGATCTGGGACAATGGTTGTCCCACGGTTATCGAGGCTAATGTTACATGGTAAATTATTCCTTATGTGGGTTCTAAACGACCGCCAACCTTCTGGCCCTTTTGGTAAAGTGCCGTTTCTTGACCATATTTGTTATTAGTGCTGCCATTTTATTTTACATACTCGCTATCACAAATTGTCACACATCTCACAAATCGTCTATGATAAGCCTACATCTGACTTGACAAGTTCGTATATTTAATCATTCATCCAAAGACACTCTCTCAAAAATTGTCGGCATTCTGGGTGCCAAAATCTTAGCTAATTCTATAGTTGTATTATTATGCAAATAGACCTATATTTTAGTACAATAACGCTTTTAATTAATAAATAAATAAACTCATCACACTCAGCGGCCCCCATTATCCCATGGCCTTGTTTCGGGGTTGCGGTAACGAACAACACGAATTGAAACATCAAGACAATGACAAACATCCGTGTGGCCAATACAGACGTTTGCCGTGAGCGGGATCGAACCCGCGATCGATAGCGCTTCAGTCAGTTGCAGTGACTACTGCGTCAAAGTGTCTGTCGAAATTGTCGGAGTGCTTCACATTTTGGTAGCCATAATGTTCCTCATCGCTTTTTTATTATAGATAGATTTATAACTTAGAAAGAAGTCAGTTTTATACATATGTATGTAATAGTAAGTATCGAATTGGTAATAAAGGGCGAGTTCCCGCAATTAAGATTCGAAGTACGATGATTCACACGCGCATAGTTTTTTAATGTTGTTATATTTTTATTTAACGATTTTTTAATGATATTTTTTTTCTATTGTTAGTTATAGTTTATGTCCTTAGTAATAATTTAATGAAGTCGAAAATAAACAATTAACTATTGTATTATATTCTAATTTCGTGATAATAAATTGTCCCCATTTTCTGCGTGAGTTATGTACCGACACTATAAAAAAAGTATTTTTTCCTAAATTCCAATAATAAATCTTTCGAAACATATTGCATGCACAAATAGAACTTTATTACAATTTTAATTGTAATAATGTCAATTGCGTTAATTTTATAGTATTACGTATTTTCCGGTAATAACATATTTAGCAAGATTATAATTTTAACACGTTTTACGAGATAATAGGAATCATATATCGTAGATACACATAATCAGTAAATAAATATATATTTACTATATTTTTGTATTGCTTTATTTTACAACTCCCATTGTGATCGCTATTATTTTAAACTAGCCAGTTTTAAACGAGAAAACTTTTTGATACGAATATTTACACATTGACATAATTTTACAATACATAAAAATATATAATTACACATAAAAATATTAACCATTTTGGATAAATCAGTTTTATAATTATACGAAGTTTTTGTAGAACAAATGAGACAAACTAGTATCTAGAATATATTGACTGATCTCAGGTAGTCTCAGCGATAAATTAATACAAATAACTACACCATAAAACTGTGACGCAACGTTCATTTAGCTGTAAAATACTTAAAATTTTAATATTCCGTTTTAATATTCTCAAAGTGTTTCATGCCATAATGAGATAGGCACAGAGGAAAAGGAAACCGATAATTACGAAGCGATGAATCAAAGAGAGATTCCGTGTAGAATCAATTTGTGAAAGAGTTTCTTTCGGTCGATCTTTTAATTAGCGTTGTAACATGAATCTCGGGACGGGTTAAGGCCGTTGTACACCGGAGGCTAAGCTGACCGCGATATGTGACACTCGTGCGTGCGATACTCAATGTAACACGAGATTCGAGAATTAATTCGCAGATGTAACACATCCGAAAGGTCAATTGTGAATGTTCCGTTTCCTATTTTAAGGTCCTTTCCGTTTCGATTTTGTTCTGCGAAACTAAATAAGCTTTTTGAGGTTGTTTCTGAAAAGAAGTAGGTCATTGTAGGGCTTTGTGGTTTGTGTAAATTTAGTAGTTACAAAAACTTACAATACTTGTTTCCTACACAATACACTTTTTGTACATCACATAGCTTGTGCCGAAACATTTCGTAATTAAAATGTTAAAAAAAACTCAATTTTAATTTTTGTAATAAAAATTTTACTCGCGCTTAAACACTAATAATATTTTACTACAGAAGGTACATCTATCTTTGTTGCAATCTGTACGTGTGTGTTTCTCCTGCGTGTAATAAACACGTATATAGTTAAAATGTTTATGTGAATGATCGGCTTTAGATCGCACACGACGCCTGTAATCCCGCTACTCAAACAGTACGTTCACTCGGGCGGTTATATGTATATTTATGCTATTCTGTGTCCACAATGCGATGATTTCTAAACCAATACGACTAACATTACGGGATCTTATATCAGATTTCACTTGAAAAACATCGACTTTAGGCAAATCGAGTAAAAGTATCTAGCAGATATTAGTCATAAAATACATTTTAGATTTATATTCTATGGTATAAAAAAATTATGTATATTTATATATGTTTTGATTTTTTACATTTGTGAAAATGTTTTTTAAATGTAAATATAAATAGCTTTATTAATTTATAAATACATTTAATTTCGTTGAAATTTAATAAATTAGTATTTTGCGGCTGTATAACATTTGTGCAGTGAACGTTTATTATCTGTTGAAGTAGAAAATATTGAAAAAATGAAAGTGGAACAACTGAGGCGGGAAAATTGTGAAGTCAGGAAATATCAGGTTAAGTTGAAGGCACATTACATACAGTATTACATGGTATAGTCAGGTTGCCTTCCTGATATTATTGTTGGAAGTAAGGGCAGCCGTAATGAGAGTGAAATTATATGTTGCTTTTAGGTTTGAAGCATTGTTTTATAAAATATTATCATTATTTTGTGCACATTTGTTTCAACCAATGCTTAAAGTATAACCTAAAAGCAACATGTAATTGCAGTCTAACTACGGATACCTTTACTATTAACAATAATATCAGGAAGGCGACCTATGCATGTTCCACATAACACATTCTATGACGAAGAGAAGACACTATTTTGAGAAAATAAAATATTATGATAATTTCTCCGTTGTATTATCAAAATAATGTATCTTCTTATTTAATTTTAAAATTAATACATAGGTACTATCGATGTGCTCGATTTGTTTTAATATAGTGCTGTCACCGTCGGTGATTGCTAACTAAAGATAATAATTTTCTTTCAACGTTTTCCTACGCTATACTTTCAAACGTATAGAGAAATATGTAGATATAATTTTATTTAAGAGTTCTTACTTAATTGTAGTGCCTTTTATGTACAAAAAGAGCAAGCTTCAAACAAAAAATGTTCAAAGGAAGATCAACTTGATTCCAAAAGGCCGTTACGATATCCTTCTTGATATTGAAAAAGAAAACATTTTCATTGTTCTCATCCCATACATTGTTGCCTGATAAATAACAAAACTTATAAAAGTTCTGAGTTTGTTTTTGGATTATAATGAAACAATTCTAAAATGAATTAAATTAGTTGTTGTTTTGAATGATCAATTTTTTCAAGCGAAACTATATTATTATTCTTTTATTGTACACCACACAATATTAATAAGTAAAATACATTAGTGAATAGGTGGTGTATGACATACATATGTATAAATAGACTATAATTAAAATTAAATCTAGGTTTTATTCTAATTCTACGTTCCTAAAACAGGAACCTGGAAATGGTCGAAGTGGGAGCAGTAGGCAGCGTGGCCCGCGGGTAAAGTGGAGCGTTCATTATCACCGCCAGCGCAATTATCGCGACAAGTGCCCGCTTGGCGTTATTTTGCTCGAGCACCGCTGCTTGCACTGCTAAGTGCTTCTATATAAATTGCGCCACATTATCATTCTCTTACCAGCTCATGCCACGTTTAGACATTCGAACGGAGTAATCGGCATGAGATTCGCTGAATAACTGCAGCGATCGAAAACAATTGACAATTTACGCAAGATTCACCTTTATTGAATTAACGTGTATTCAAATACACCTGTCATATTTAAACTAACATATTGCTTGATTGTCATTGTTTGAATGACAGACGAATATTCTTATCGAGTGGCGAACGCACGCGAATAAGTTGTTTACATATTCATACTTCAGCTTATTCGCTTTTATTCGCAATACTAAACGAGCCATATTGTTACTATCGTTTCATAACGTTCAGGCAAACTTATGTGCTTCTATTTTCTTTATATTCCATTGTCGAAGTGAAAGTAGATTTTATCGAGAACACTGTGGAGTTTCCGATAAAATCTACTATAGTTATCTTATTTTGCACTTAAATTGTTCTTTTTACCAGCTGTTTCTTCCAGCCTTGTCTGTGTGTAATTAGCTTTGTCATGCTCCAATGGCCTTTAGCTCTCCTAAACAGGTGAGAGTTCTATGAAAATCGATATTTTTTAAAGTTTTTTTTTAACCTTAAAAAGTATGATAAAAATATAATTTACATCCGTCCGATTATATTGTTTATCTGATTAGATTCTGATTTAATTTTAGCGTCAATCCGAAAAATACAAAGACATAAAAATTCATAACGAGACTACCCATTTTTATTTATTATAATTTTACATATGATAAAAATATAAATTTTAAAATTAAATAAACTAAATATATAAATAAAGGATACGGATGCATGGAAATGACAACCCTGAAGGAATCGTTTCTTTAAGTGCTTAAATCTTATGTACGATTTGAGAAGTCCATACGTAACACAATAAATCCAATAATTTAAAAGCAATATTTATAAATGAAGCTACATTCAATCGTAAAGTTGGTGTATAAGGGACTGTTAGCACGGTGACCCCGGAACTAAGTGAGGCCCTGGGAACGTCAATCGGGCATTTATTAGGTCTGCGCGTGAGTCTGTAGACTACGAGCCGGTGGTCATCCGACTATTATTTATGGCCCGATGTTTGACGGAAACATTGATGATTTTCTCTCTAATAGCTATTCGAAGTTGCTATTATTGAAAACAAAGCCAATAAATGAATTTATATTTTTCTATTGCTTGATGTGAAATTGGTTTGTAATTTTTTCCCATGAGAAAATGTTTTCGAATTTATTAATATTTTTCTAAAACTAATGACGCAATAAATTACCTACTACTTATTATATATACGTATTTTAAAAGTTACAGATATTGTTTGTTTGTTCTAATAAGTTAAAATTAAAATATCTTTTACGTTTGATACCCTGTTTACGAACTATAAACGACCAAAACGCACACACATTACAATGTCGCGTCGTGGCACGTTACGAAGCCGTGAAACGTTACGCCGCGTTATAAAAACATAAGACCTGCATCATTACAGTCATAACGCGATATAACGTGTTCGTACCACGAAGCGACGTCGCATGTTGGTTATGTTTTTTGGCTTAAACGTCAACCAATCTTGCTAGTATCAAAATTTAATGCGGAGAAACCACAAGGCACAGCTGGTATCTTTAACAGTCTATCGTGTTAATTCGTAATAGTTCGTAGAGCAATTATTATAATTCCTTCTTGAAAGAAATCTCCTTTCGTGTTACAATTAAAATATGAGTTCTTTGCACTACATTGCCATTTTATTTTCTCTTTTCATATTTACGATTTTTACTTGACAGTGGCTGTTATTAAAATTATACATTATTAAAAAACGTTTGATGTACTGCTTTGCGTCACTAGTATGATATATTGTGTGAAACGCTATATTTAACGATCGCTAATTATTCTTAGTTTTCTAACTGGAAATCTTTACGCGGTTTTGCGTCATAAATACTTATTATGAAACGACGGCTTGTTAAGGATGTCAAAACTTTTAATTGATTTATCAAGATGATAAATGTTATCTTTCTAAGAACTTTTTAGTAATATTTATTTATTAATAGTACTTAGAAGTAACTTACTTAAAACTGCTTTAAAAACAAAATAGTACTTAAAAATAATGCCAATATTCCGATTGTTACTGTTATTATAATATTTTGATGCTCATAAGCAATAGTGTGTCAACCCACAAAAATTCAAATTCTGAGATATCGATGTAATCTGATAATGAGATAAATATTTAACATTATTACAAAAAAATATCAAGTCATATAAACTAAATAAGTACGGAAAAAGGTGTCTCAATTTAATGTTTAGAAAATTGCAGTGTGTTACATTTTTTCCGATATGGAATAATCTGAAATGCTTATTATTAGATAAAATTTTGTGTATACCAATCTGCTTTTAATTTATTTGTACCTGCTACATGCCTTTTTTATATTATACCTTGTGTCAAAATAGAAGAGAAAAAATTGCTATATGTATGTATGTCTTCAAACAAATTGATTAAGAATAGGTTTGACATTTTTAGACGCCATTTTGTCAAAATGAAGTCTGTGTGTCTAAACATATTATTGCTTATCATTAACATAAACATAGAAAATTATGCAACAGATTTGTTTAAATATTTAAATGAATGAAAAATTTAATGAAAAATTGAATTAAAAATGTTCTCCCTCTGAAACGAGTTACCTAAACTACTATATGTCTCGTTTAATTTAGTTATCTATAATTTTGAAGAAAAAAAGAAATAACTGTTCTCTTATCATCATGTGACATTAAAGTCTAAATAAACAGCAAAGGTCTCAAGCGCTAAATATTTTTGTAATTTCTCAAAAATGTCAAATTTTCAATTCATTATTGCATGCAATATCTAACATTAACTGGATGCTGATAAGCAATACTGTGTCAAGCCACACGGACTTCATTTTGAGAAAATGGCGTCCCAAGATGTCAAAACCATTCTTAATAAATATGTTTGAAGAGGTAAATATCCGTCTTTTCTTTTCTTTTTTGATAAAAGGTATAATTAATTAAAAGCAGATCGATATATTTATTATATTATCTAATAAAAAGGTCTTCAAATATTTGAGATTATTGTATAAATTGCAAAATATAGAACGCACTTGGAAATCGAGACAAGTAATTAAGTAACTTTTTTCCGAACATATTTAGTTTATATGACTTGATTTCTTTAAATAATGTTAAATAGGTGACGTGGTATCAAAATACATCAATATCTCCGAATTTGACTTTTTGTGGGTTGACACGTTATTGCTTATCAGCATCCAACTGATAACGCGTTTTTTTAAATCCTACCGTTAGTTGTTAAGTTTATCGCATTCAAACAAACAAACAAGCTCTTTAGCTTTATATATACATATTAGTGCAGATCAAGATTCGTAACAATAGGGGACATCCAGTAATGACGCCTGTTATTGAAGTCAGTAGCATAAAAATTGCTAAGTGAAAGTTGAAAGGAGCTTTAATTGGAAGGAACTTGTACTGTCACGTATCGCGGGCCATTAGAAAGGCCTCGTTTACAACGCCGTAGGACTGTCTTATTGTTATGGGCCTGGTGTAAGTACTCTGGTAGGAGCATTTACATATAAACTTGTAAGATTACTTACCGTAACGTATACGGGTCTACATTATATATATATATATGTATGTGTAACTACGTATAATATAATGTTTGTATAATATAATGTTGTGACAGAAGCCCTTGATTAAGAGGAGAAGTAGAGTAATTCCTTTATTTTCTAAGATAGAAGAGATCTTACCCAATATGTACACGTTCAAAATACGACGACAGATGACAAAGGCTTGATAATAGGTTTTACATAAGATTACGCAATTTTTTTAACTACTTTTTTATTTTTTTTTTCGTCTTCCCGAAAAATATTTCTTGGAAAACGATACAATCAAGAAATTCACTGTTCCGCCATGAAACAATCGTGTCTGCTTATGACCTATTTGAAAAAGATTTATTAACTTTGTTATCGATGTAACCGAAAATAGACTTTTTATACGAGGGTAACATATTAAATTATAACGATTTTCTGTTGCTGTATGTATAGCCTAAATACGGATACGGAAAGTGAATAATTAACCTAGCACGAGTATCATGTCGGAAATTCTATCGAACGATAAGAAATTGTAATGAGTGTTGATATAACAGTTATGTTTTAGAATGTTTTGCAATTTTTTTTTGGAAATTAACATATACATGGCTCATAAGCAATTCTGTGTCAAGCCACACGGACTTCATATTGAGAATATGGTGTCAAAAGATGTCAAACCTATTCTTAATCAATTTGTTTAACGAAATCTATATTCATCTACTCTTCTCTAATTCTAATATAATTAATTAAAAGCCGATTGGTATAATGAAAAGTTTTATCTAATACGTGAGATTATTTTATATTGCAAAGTATGGTACACACTTCAATATTCGAAACATTAAATTAAGAAACTTTTTTCCGCACTGATTTAAATTTGATCTGATTTAAAAAGATGACTTTTAAAAATTGTTGAATGTTATTTAATACGTGACACGTTATCAGAATACTTCAATATCTCCATTTAGACTTTTTGTGGGTTGACACATTATTGCTTATCAGCATCCATGTATATTTAGGTAACTTTATATTTGGTAACTTAGTATGGCGTAGTTTTTTAGTAGATATAAAATTTCTCTATAAGTCGTAGATAAAATTTATTAGTATGTCCGTTTAGTTCGAATTTCTTAGAATGGTGGTAACGGTCATTTAATGGCCACTTTATGATGAATAACGTCACTCAAACGTTCCCCGTGAACATAATACGGCCAAGTTTCTAGAAAGTGTTTCCACTCAAAGTAAAGTAATATTTTTTTGTTTCCGTCGTAATATTACATCCACTATGCAACATCACTATGCCACCATCCTAGTAAAGTGCTGGGGCAAGATAAATAATTTAATACTTTTAACCAACTGCGTTCCTAGTATTTATTTTCCTTCGGAGATTACTACAAGCGCTTACAATAACTGTTACAACTAAAACCAGTAATGTGTAACAAGAAAAGACAACTACATCCATTGTAAACGCACACACCTGTCAGATATTTACGTTTAGAAACATATACAAGAAATATATAAATAAATGGCTAATGGGCAGAATTAGTGAGTAATTTCTTACTTAATGAAAGGCTACGGAGGCACTGCATTAGACGTAATTACGCTTCATAGGTTGAAGAGTGCAAGTCATGGGTTAAATCAGATAGCAATTTATAATTTGTATTGCATGTATTTTATTAGGATAATGGTTTTAATAAGCTATCTACTTATCTGTGAATATCTAATAAAGAAATTGAAAAAAAAAATATCCTCAATTCAATTCAATTTTTTGGTTAATGTGTTTTAGTTGTGTGAATTAGACACATGTGAAAAAAAAGATCCTTTTGAGTAATTGTCGAAATTAAGCGCTATCAAAGTATGTAAAGTAATATTTCGACAGTTTAGGTGGTTTAACTAAACCTCCGCTGTCACGTGACCCAATAAGTCTGATGATTTTTATATGATATCAACCCACGTGGTTTGATATCATATGAAAATCGACACTCAAAATTAATTAGACTGACTTGATTACCCATTCGATTATTAATAAATAATCAATATACTAAAAAGCCTTTTATTATATACATAGTCAATTGCTCGCTTTTTACGTACGCCAAAAACACATCGTTTTATAAACAAAGTTCTTTATTTATAAGTAAATTTTTAGAAAACTTTATATTTTGTGTTATAATTTATTAGTGTATTATAAAATCAACTATATTTTCATTAAGGTACTACGGTGCTGCCAACTAAACCAAATGTATTGTAATATTTCTGAATTATACTATGTATAAATCATTTATTGTTATAATGAAGAATTCCTATTATGTTTGACTAAAAAAGGTTATTTCGCGGTAATTAATTGGTTGTGAGAAAAAAAGAAAGCTTCAGACTTTGAGGTAAGATAACATTGTTAGGTACATCAATGATAGGATCATTTTCTTTTATAATTTTAGCGTTTCTCATATTTAACCAACCGATAACACGAAGACGGCTTAACCGATTAGGATATTGCTTTCTTTATTTGAAAGGATTATTCCATATAATTTTAATCAAAATTGTGTCAATGATTTAGTTTTAACATCAAAATAATAGAATTAAGTATGTCTGCGAAATTAACGAAGTATTGTATTTTACGTTTGAAGTCTTTTCCCTGTTTAAAAATGTTAACCGACTTCAAAAAGAAAGGTTAACAACTCAACCCTAGTGCATAACATTATTTATATATCTTTTAATCTTTGCCAATGTGAGTTTGGTAAGTTACACCTTTAGGGTTTGTCTCATTTGAAGATCATTTTGAAATGGAAAACTACCAAGCTGAATTCTTCAACGGACGTCAACAAATTACTAGATATTAATTCAATCGTTACACGGAAAACACTTTTTACCGGAACTTATAACAAAACGAAGTACATATAATTTTTTTTAATCTTATATTAACATTAATTAGTAATACTCTTTGCATGTAACAAAGAATAAATTATCAATATCTATTTACGGTTGCGAACACACGAAACATTATGATTAATAGATTGTAGCAACATGGTTTGATAAAGATGATTATCGTGACAATATTATTATCAAGTTGAAATAGGGACGCAACAGATACAACAATGGCTGTTTTCAATTCAAAACAATTGTTATCTAATTAAATGCAAATCATTGCTGATTGTATTGTAATAAAGAACTGAAACACTAGGTCAATTTTCATTATTGCAGTATGGAACTAGAACGAACAAGTTATTTACCTAGTAATAAACGCTGATCCCTCAATCTTTGCCTGTGTAGCATAATTATTTTAAATAACCTCTTTTTTTTCTTTGGGAACTGATATCTATATTATATATGTAGTTATACATTTGTATCTCCTGTTTTACTCCTTTAATTTTTATTTTCAGGCGAAAAGTAGACTTTAGGTACTATCCTCCAGAATCCAATCTTTATATATACCAGATACCATCAATAATTAGTATGGTTTAGGCGTGAAAAGGTAACAAACAAACAAACAAACAGACAATTATAATACCTTCACATTTATAAAAAAAAGAACAGCACTTCCATAGTATACTCGCATAGAAATCTAGTGATTTTTTCGTAAATATGCTAAGACGTCTTTTATCTCACTATAGTGATTCGAGTAGGAGATGTAATAATAAAGACAAATAAATTGAAACCACGTGGGTGAAACTACGAATATTGGTATTGAATAAAAATGTTTAAATATACAGTATTACACACTCATGACTAAATAACAAGTACTTTACTCATAAACAAAGACGTACAATGTAAAAATACTTTCTATTATTAACATTTTCCCATTACTATAATCGGAAGCGCTTGCGCAGCACGCGACGTCGACTTCCGGCACGTCTTGCTCCTCTCATGCGAGGGAATACCAGATTTTCTTATTATAATTTCATTAATTTAAATATTTCAATCATTAATTCGTTGTGTATGCAAAAATTTTATTTCTATTCGATCTTGTACTTAGCTCACACGAACGTTGCGTGGAGGTTGAAGATACAGACTTCACCTCCAGAAAGTCTTTCATTTATTGTATTTTAAACCACGAATTTTATTGTAAATTAAACGACGAAGTTTGAACTATCATGTCAAATTTCATAGTAACTTTAGAATCAATAAACAATCGTCAGTCTCACATAGAAGATTTGGTATACCTACTAAGTTATATTGTTACTCTTTTGTTTTTCTTACAGACTAACTCTACATAAAAATTAAAAATTTCATAGCGGATTTAACTGTATTATACTAAACAGTTACAGTAAATTAATTAACATCAATCAAAAACATCATCAACTGTGTATTAAAATCTAATCATTTTTATGTTACTTAATTAAAGACATCTGTTGTTTAATCGTTTAATTAATTATTGCTGGTTATAATTACAAAATCTCGTCTTAATAATTAGATTAATCATAATAAAACCTATTTACATGACAAAATGTGATTGTTGCCGTCAGGAGGTTGTGTCGGCTCTGAGGCCGACCCTGAGTCACGCTCGTTAATACTCGTAAGTAAACCAGTACGTATAATGTACTCTCCCACAGACAACCCGCTTTCACGATTACGACATTATCACCGAATGCGAACTATCTTGGCTCCTTGACTCTTTATCCTTTTATATTACAATTAAAATGAAACAGGATTTACAGTTTTCTAACAATCATGTGTTGCAATCTTAAATCTTTATTAATACGTTATGTTCCTAGTAAATAAAGTTTAAAAATTAGACAAGTCTTGTGAATTAATGAGATATATATGTACCTAAACACAATTATGAACAAAATACTTTTAAAACTTAAGAGCACACAAGAGCAAGAAATTATTTATACCTACATTTAAGCGTTTTTATTAAATATTATTTATTTCGCTGTATTTAAAATTTATAAATTCTACTAGCTGTCACTTGCGGTTTCACTAGCGTTTATGGTTATTGCTTCGCTTTTATGAGTCGTAGCGTGATGTAATATAGCCTATAGCCCTCCTCAATAAATAAACTATCTGACACAATACAAAGATATTTTATTAATTCAAACCAGTTGTTCCTGAGATTAGCGCATTGAAACAAACATACAAATAAACTCTTCAGCTTTATAATATTAGTACAGATATTTTAAATAACGAAACATCTAGAATTATTACATTTCAATTACATGACAAGTTCCAATGTTTTTGTACAATACCGAACAAACTAACCACAAAAACTTGTTCGTTCTCATCGCACGACCAATTAAAATATAACTGTTTTTTGTTTTACATTTTCGATGTAAGGTTCGCTATAAATTATTCCTAGAGACGAATAATAAATGTATACATATAATTTATTTAAAAAAAAATCAAAAAATTAAATTTGTATACATAAGTACTTGAATTTTATTGAAATTTTACTTTAAAAAAATCACGATTCTTTATTACTAAATTGTAACAGAACTTAGTTATGATATGCTTAAATAAAGCAAATCACGTACAAATCACATGATCTCCGCCGTTTACAAGTCCGGAAATAAAACAATGAACCCGGGCCATTGTAAGAAGTATAATAATACCCATTCATTTTAACAGCCCTATAAAAACTAGCAGTTTTATATCATGCTATTAACTTCACATTGAACTTTTTGCGAATGCGCCAATCCATATTTCATATTCTTCATTTTTTTATAACAAAAATCTATCTTTATATTCAACTAGATCATTAATGTATTATGTAATCTACCCGTGACTCTCCCCGCGTGGGTTTCATTTAGGTTTTAATTAGATATATACATTTATTTTATAAAACTAGCAGGCAGTATACCTAATGTTAAGTGGTCACCGCCACGAATGGATATTTTCAGGAGAGAAGTCACAAATGCATTGCCAATTTAAAAAAGAAAATAGAATGAAAGGGAATACGAAGAAAGGAAAGGATTGGGGGTGGGGTTTAAGCTTCCGGCTCTCTCAATCACCGTATAAAAATCAGATATATTAGTTACTTTAAGCAGATTTTCTGTTAGAGTGCGATACTGCCCCGGTCAAGCCAGCCATTTACCCGCTATAGTCATTAAGCTAGTATATACCCAGTAGAATATAATTATAATACTCATATAATATTTAACTTATATTCTTGTCGAATAGTATAGATTTCTATTAGTGAAAAAATTTTGAAAATCGGACTATTAATTACAATTAATACAAATAAACAAACGATCAAATAAACATTTACGTCTTTATAATATTTATCGTGTAATTGATGGGCAATTATAAGAACAGATATTTGTTTGAGAAATATCAGTGTCGATTTCGTAAATTGCGATTTTCGAAAGCGACAAATGAAATAAAGTCGGCACATTTAGCCACACTTTCGCCGGTGAAAGTCAATCGTGCATTAAACATCTTTGTTTTAGCTCGTGATGCCAGAACAGTTATAAATTACCTATTACTAATCTGTTACTGATATGAGATAGGGATACTTAGTTTAGATTTACAATAATCGCATTACTGTACGAAAAACGTGAGACGATCATTCATAGTGAAGCGTCTTTATAAAAAATTGTTTAATATTTTTTTTATTTACAACCATCATTACTTGAAATACGAAGAGCATCAAAATTTAAAAAAGTATTTTAGAACAAAGAATCATATTTTAAGCAGGGCAATATCCCTTGGCTTGTAAATTGCGAAAGACAATTCGCTATTGAATTAATTTTGTGTTTTGCTCAACCTAAATAAAGCGACAAGATCTGCAGAAACAATAGCACTGACAATAGGAGTTGGCAAACAAACCATGTTTCATTGTGGTAACCAATTGGCTACATTGACATTGGCACCCACGCTCGCTGCGCAGGCGCCTTCGTAACAGTATACGTTAAAGCCAAATTGTAATCTGGGTTTCACAATTTTAGCTGACCATCATCCCATCTTACTCAATACTACTTAGTCTAAAATGAAGCCTCTTGCGATTACAAACGTAATAAGATTGGTACGATATAACTATAAATCCGAATGCAATAATGTAATGTACAAATCCATTTATATAAATTTTAAGACGAATGTTACAAAACACGTATTAAATTTGAAGGAATGTCTATTTAAAATAGCACCGTGTTTAATATTTCATTATAACAGACTTTAATAGATTATAATTTATCTTTACAGGTACTTCCTGAATCCTCTCGCTAAATCCGTTTTTTAATAGCAAAGATGGAGAGCTGGCTAGATGATGTCAAGCGAGTTAGAATACCGCGACCGAAGTTCGAACGCAAGTATCCGGTCGAACCTCCGAAAGATTACTTAGAAGATTGCGGCGACTTCAGTGGTAAAGGTCGACGTCATCATGAGAACAAAGATCTAGCAAAAGCCACGGAAGAGTTGAGGAGAACGCTCCAAGAAAAACTATGACCGACGAACCCCAGTACCTTAATTTAACTTTTGCATACTAATTTATACCAGTGGTATACAACCCTCGTAACGCTCTTGTTTAAAGTTATCTAGTGGATAACTTTAAACAAGAGCGTTACGAGGGTTGTTTCGTTTGATAAAAAGATAATAATCGGCAATTGATTTATGGGGATGAAAGGTGGTAATGTTTTTTTAGTAAACGGATTTCGTTTAAATAAAAAATAATGAGATGAGATGTTTGTATTTGATAATGAAAATTATTGTGGATAAAACCAGTACCTTCATATTGTTTCTCGGTTAAAAAAATCATACGTAAAACCCGTTATTATCTTAATAATGATATTTTATAATAATAATGAATTAAATCTATGTAAAAAACAAAAGAATCGACGTTTTACATAATTATAAAAACAAACATATTTAACAAATTCTTATAAGTATTTACTTGACGATCCGTAACGCTCGAAAATATTTTAATACGTTTTGACACGGTAAATTTACCATTAAGTATTGTTAGAATAGATAAGGACTAATAAGTATTATAACTAAATAAGTTTTAAAAGGTTTAAAAATATATATGTATTCTCTTTGTCATAGGAAAAATTTTGTAAATCCAATTTAAAAACTTTATAATAATGTACGGCAGGAAAAAATACTTTTATATACATAATTAAAATACTATTTTCATTTTAAATTACTGACTGGAATCAAAAGTTATGTAGTTTGTAAGACTGATAAAAAATAATTTACATTAAGGCTAGTTTTATAAAGAACTTACAGTAAACTGAATGTTTGAAATATCTTGTTTGTATCTATCCCTTATCAACCTTTACCTGTTATCCTTTCATACCGTGATCCCCTTTTCAGATTATTTGATCAAAAACTGAACATAATATGAATAACATAAAGAGATATTTATATGTTAGATATTATATACAAATATAAAAAATATGTTTTAGTAAAAGTATTTGAATTTTGAATTGAATCATTTTTTATAATAAAAAATTGTCAGGAAAAATACTGTTCGAAAAATCGTGATTATCGTTGCGGGTATTGTTACCAAATAGGACAAGTAAAGAAAAATAGACTATAGAGTCCAACTGATATGACATCTACTGGAATCTAATTGGATGCTGATAAGCAATAATGTGTTAACCCGCAAAAAATCGAACTCGAAGATATTGATGTGTTCTGATAATACTTTATGTGTTTAACATTATTTAAAAATCAATCAAGTCATCTTAACTAAATAAACACGGAAAAAAGTTTCTTAATTTAATGTTTCAAATATTAAAGTGTGCTATATATTATGCAATATGCAATTATCATCAATATCCAATATAATTGGAAAAAAAAATTAGATAAAACTTTTTATCAATAGCAAGCATAAATGCTGTTATTTCAATATATCTTTTATCAAAATAGAAAAGAGAAGATATAGTTTTTGATAGATATTGTTTACAAGTTTGTTTTAGATATTGTTTACAAACAAACAAATTTGTTAAGAATAGGTTTGAAATTATTAGACGCCATTTTCTCTAAATGAAATATCTCTATGGCTTGACATAGTATTGCTTATCAGCGTCCAATTATATCACGGGCGTAGCTTTAGTTTTCATATGGGAGGGGTTCGTGTAAAGAAAAAAAGTCGAAGGTAGAGGTTGTTCAAAATATACAAAGGTAAACTAGTTTTTATCCGGGCATTGCGCAAAAAGATTCATTCTAAATGCCAATCTCTGTTATTTAGAAATTATAAACCATTGCCATTCGTTCAATGTACATACTACCTAAATATAAGTAAGTCGTATATTAAGTGGGGGAGGGGGGGGGGGGGGGGTGTTCGGACCCCTTAGCCATCCTATGAATTGTACTATGCGTATAACGTTTCCGGAGTGCAAACAATAAGTAACACCCTGCGAAAATCCCATGTCTCGCCATGAGGCCTCTTATGTATTTATTTATTTATTTGTTAGATCACCAACAAAATACACACAGTAACATTACAAACACATGCATATACAATAAATATAAGTGTTATCTTAATTATAGGCGATAACAACATGACAATGTTAAAGATGAGCAACAACTAAGAATGTATTGGATTACAACAAATTGATGCAATACAGGTACAAATTTGCTCCAAATTAGTTTTGGACTTGTGTTCTGAAAACATCATTATTAAGGATAAGGTTGAGACCTTAATCCCTCACGCTGGTCCAATGCTGGTTACCGACATGTTTCAAGATTTTTCCCTACATATGCAAGTTTCCTCACGATTTTTTCCGTTGTCGCTGAGCATAAGATGAATTTAAATACTAATTTTGTACTTAAAAACCAATCAGTGCTAATCGGAGTTTGAACACGCGATCGTGACCAAGCCATATCGCATAACGTTTTCCATGTTTCTATCATTAACATTAAAACTCACCAATAAGTAATAAAAATAATTAATTGACAAATAGAGGACATAAAATCACTTAACTTACTTAATCTTTGCCTGTTATAGACACTAGTACATCCGATAGATGTTGTTTTGTAAATTCTCTAGGAACTTACTCAAAATACACACGCAGAAAATTGTATCAAAATCAATTCAACGATATAATCAAGAAGAAATATACGATTATATATATTCAGATAAACAATAAACAAAGTAAATCCTTTGTTTAAAACGGACACAACAACTTAACGTTTCAGTAACCATTTTTGGTTAGGTTAAAAATACAAGTATGAATCATGACAAATAAGATTATATGCCTTTTTATCGAAGGTTGCACAAACTATTAGTTTACCAAAAAGTGAACGGTGGCTTGTCCAATATTGCTAACATTTGGGACAATAATAACAAACCAAGCAAATTTTTTTAATTATAAATTTTTGGAGAACACCTGGTTTGTAATAATATTTTGCTAATTTATTTTTAAACATAATTGGTAATGTTTTCCTAAATATATTAAAAGTTAAATTTAGACCTGATTAAATCACGACTTAATTAAAACTTTACTTTGAAGTAGAAAATATTAAAAGTAAGTTCAGAGGAAGCGGAAAAACTTTTATACACCAGTTTAACGTTGTCAATTAATATTAAGTGATCTTTTTCACTTCCATATTAAGATAAAACGATCACGAAATATTAGGAATTATTTAAAGAATACAAGTCTCATTCTCGCGTTGTCGGCCTTAAATTTCTGTTAAGATCTTAACGGCCATTGCGACCTTAGGCAGGCTATTTTACGGATTTTTCTTTAAATCGAACAAATTCTCTAGACTATTGTCCAAACAACCAAACGAAATTTCCAGGTATTCAATTTTCTTTCAATTAGTCTAATACACATATTTATAACTCTACTACCTTTGATTTACGTGTAATTAGAAAAAAAGCTACAAATGGATATAAGAGATGAATTAGGTAACAGTCATTTATAGAAACTCTAGAAATGAGAGTGAATATTAGACAGCTGGCTCAACGCCAACGTATTCATATATACGCTCGAGCGTATAGGTGACATTCATACTCGGTAATTTATGAGCCTAATGTCGTTTGTCTTAAGAACTACTAGAGAGAATCGCAAGAGACAACATTAAAAAATAAATTAATGTTGATACGGACCGAGTGCAATCTTAGAAATTGTATTTTTAAGATTTTAAGAAGTGTCATCTTGCTTGCAAACCGGAATATCATGTTATAATCATAACATATTTTTGTTTACCGTTGTTTACGACACTTTCTAAGTAATACCGATAAAATTTTATTACGTGACATGAGTCACCACCATCACCATGTAACTTGAAATTATTATGAATATTAATTAGTTAATAATAATCATCTCTCCATCATATTATTATTAAATTATTGTTGTAATATGTAATGTAAATATACATGTAAGTATGTACGTATGTAAATAATCTGTACTGGTAAATATATTAAAAAACAAAAAAAACATTTAATACACAACATAGGATTAACAGCCGAGAATGTTTAACGAACAAGTATCGTACATACGTACTATCTAAGTAATCAAATTTTACATAATATTTATTGCTCTTATCTGGTAGGTACTTACAGTATCGTCGTAGTGCTGTGTGTGTAGGGCTGTTGTGCTGCCCTCCCTCGAATTACATGGTGATGAATGTCGTCTAGAACGTCCACCCTCCTCCTCGAACTCCTGGGACATTATCAACAATGTGAAAATAGAAAAAAAGTTTAAATTATTCTTCATTAAAAAGTAAACAATTTAATGTGCAAACACATGACATCAGATACACGTAACATGCAGGAAAGAAAATTAATAAGCACTCAAGGATAAGAGGGCAACACAGAAGGTTACAATTATGGCTACAAACTTAGATGTGACTGTCTTGAGTAGGTTGGTTATAACTGTTCATTAGCACAACGATAGATTATAAAGATATGAAGCAGGGTGTGGAACAGCGAGAGACCGCGACCAAACTGAAGGGTGAGGGATGATCAAGAGTCTCGACGATTCAATTGATTTTCGCTGCTATTTTTGCATGGCATAGTTTAGAATTAACCATTCAGCTATTCAAAAATAAGTACTAAAAAACTGTTGTCACAAAAACACTTTATTTAAATGCTGCTTTTATTTGTAATGGTCGAAACAGGCATATAATTTTCTTTTTTCTTTTAAACCAAGCAAAAGCTTTATTCGACTCTCTTAATTTATATCTTTATATTCATTACCGTAAAGAGCTTAAAAATAATAACGGGCGCCTCTTAAAGATTTTTTTCATTGAAATGAGGCTCTCGTAGTCGATATTAAGTGCTTATCGAATTATTGATGATTTCACGATATAAGAATAGAATTTTTTTCCATTAATATAATTTTGTTATTTTTAACGAATCACGTTTTTAAAGGTCGAATATTTTTTTTCTATCGTTTAACTTAAATCTTAGTCTATTGTTATTAACTCGCTCGTCCGAGAAGTTTGTTAACAAGCAATTAACAACGACTCCAATAAATAAATAAGTTTTAGTAGCTCTACGAAAATACAACAAAAGCTATAAAATAACTAATAAAAGATCAATACTATTTCCTACTGTGATGACTCATGTAATAAATGATAACGCATGTATAATTTGGATATAATTGTAAATTATACAAATATAATTATGGAAGTTAATATAACATTTATAACTTAACAGATCGTAGTCAAGGGTCAGGCCGTGCATAGTAATTTGAGACATTGGTCACATTTATGCTTACTATTCATACACAAACATGAATGGAACTTGACTAAAGTGTGTATACGTTTAAATGATATTTACATAGATCTATGTATCTATTACCCTTAGCTTAGTTACACTGCAAAGTCAGCGTTCAAACTGATTACACTTTAAAACATGTTTCCACATAACAATAATATGAAATTTCTACCGTTACTAATAAAATTTTATATTATACATTTAAATTATTTCAGAAATAAATATAAGTTTTTAATTCGTCATCATAAAATTTTATTTCACATGGTTTGTATACATTGTTTCGTTTATTGTTTGAATTGTTAAATATTTTAAACGCCAAATTATTACAATATAAATAAGTATGTACCGATGTATGATCGCTTATTTATATTGTAATAATTTCTAGTAATTATGACCAACGCGTTGGTCCTTCGTTCGGCTCGAAGGATCAAAATATTACCTTACATGTTCATAACAGAAAAAACAGGCAGTGAAACTAAAAGAAGCATCCTTTTCTTTAATAACTGTCACCGACAATTACACCAACTATATTATATAAATATAGATATGAACAATATATGAGGCGTTGCCTAACAACCTGCTAGCAACAGAGTATGCGAGAATATCTTTAGGCCAACAAGTCAATTGACAAATTTGACAAAGTTGGAAATAAAAGTTTCTCACTTCAGTTAGTATTAATGTAACCCGTCTATAGTTAATAAATATCACCGGTCACCGATAACAGAAGACACTTTTGTTTTTGTTCAAATGTACACAGAAAGTTACATAGAAAGCAAATATAATTCCTAATAAGATTATTGAAAGTATTGATAATAAATTGAAAATAATGTTCTGAATATTTATTACACATTTTAATAGATAAATCATTTAATTTGTTATAGCAAAAGCTTTCAAAGTTAATCTTAACTGACTTACAAGAGGAGGATATTCTCAATTAGATTAAATGTTCTTTGTATTTTTAAGTTACATGAAACCTTCAACGATTGTGAACTGATATTATTTTCTATATAAAATGGTTCTTATTTGATCAAAAGTCGATAATCCAAGCTAGAGAGTGGAGGAATCCGTCAATGGGCCTTATCAAATCACTTGCAATTAATGCAGTCGTGATAGAAGGTTTTCATCTCAACAGACCGACAGCTAAATGATTTTATTTAAGTCAGTTACATGTTTTTTTTTCTTTAAAAACACACATCACTTATTTTTAAAAACTGCATAATTGCGCTTCTATTATGAGCAGGCGCTTGGTAAATTCATTAAGAATTGATAGAATATGATCATAGTTCCCTATGACAACTTTTGCTTACCGTAAGAATCATTTATATTATATCATCTTTACATCTATTTTTAATGTTTAGAAAAGTTTGTGGCATAATAGAGTTCAGACGACGAAAATAATACGAATATTTATATTATATATATGTATCAAGCAGGAAAATAGTATCTGAACTAAATTAACTATCGTTATTAGCAGCGAAAGATAATGCAAATAGAACAATAAAACGATACTCAAGTAGTAATGAGACAGCTTACTTGAGAACAATAACAACAGTCATATTCATAACAATACACTCGTACAATTTCCGAACTACGCGGGAAATAATTTTTCTACTTGTGCCTCTATTAAAAAATCTTTTCTTGAGTAGATGCGTGAAATAGCAAGGTATACCTTTGCCATAGCATGTATGTCCAGTGGTATGTAGTCGCGGAAGGCGACGCGACGCCGGCGTCGCGACATGCCGTCCGACCGGTCGTCCGGCGTGCCGAGAACTGACGTTTTCAGCACCCCATAACCCTAACTTACGCGCATACAAAAAATTCCCGCGCACATGCCATAATTTTACAATTGACTTGTGAAGAATATAGGCACATTTTCCGAGACCATTAATGTCTGGTAACAATTCTTCGAGGGAAATTATTATCTATGATTCAGAAAATTCAATATCTGCTTTGAAAATTGGATCAGATGGCGCAAATCGAGGTGAACCATTTACACTAATTTCATCCAATTTTGTTTCTGTTATTGGAAGGGTGCAATAAATATGAAAGATTACATTTGCATTTTTTAACAGAAAAATAGCTATAAAATTATAATTAAAGACTGAATGGCTCTACTCTTTCGCTGAGCTTTGCACTTATGAAATAAGCGTGTTTTACTGAGTTTACAAAATGCAACGCCATACGCTAATTTTAGGATCGAGAACACATTTTTTAAAACTTAATTTTCAAACGTTTTTACCTTTTTACCTTCTATTGGCCCAAACTAAAAATAGGTAAACATTAGTATAATTAATGATATCATTACTTTCGACGTAAACTCAATAAAAAAAAATAGCTGCCGTAAAAAGGACATCGCCCAGAACGTACAATATTAATAAACACGATCATTTTTGTTGACCAAAATATAGTATTTTACTCTGATTTATTTACATATATACACTTGGTTTAATAACATAAATATGTAGAAAACAAACAAGTGATACATTTTTCTAAGTATATTATGTATAAATTGGGATTTCCCATAATTAATATCATGAGACTGATTATATGACCATTTGAGTAGCCTTTTTCGTAGGGGCGAGCGAAAATAGAATATGACAATAACAACGAATAATCGTGCTCACAACCATTAATTTTCCAACAAACAAACAAGAATAGAATCATGGAAACGCAAATATCCATTATCTAATGGAATAAAAAAATAAATGAAGAGTGAAAACCTTCAAAACCGTACGTACTCAAAGTTCAAGTTGTCTTATCATTAACGTCGTCAAGCCACACTACTAACAAGAAAAATAGCATGGAATCAAAAGAAGTAAAAGCAAGAGGTAAGCTCAGCAAATACTAGTGTAAAGTAATTTCATTAAGAGAATCTTTTGTTCCGAAGAAAAAAGGTAATGGGCTATTACTTTAACAAGGGCATTCCGCCAGGTTCGTTACCCTTTAAATAAGGGAGTAAGCCCACTTATCTTAATGACATATCAAGGTTCACGTGGCAGAGCTTGAATGCTTGACGTCACTCAAAAAGTTTAAGTCACAATTAAAAGAATATAATTACGAGTAATTTGAACCGCGTGCTGTATTATAATGAAAAAAATTTAAACTTAAACTTTAAATCGCGTATATAAATTATTATTTTTATTACTTGTCACCGATCGTGTTCCATATTTAAAATTTTAAATCGGTTTAAAATAGTTTTATTTCAATGTGTAGTAAACGCGCGAAAATCTAATAAAAAGTCGTATATTTTATTTTAGATATTGTAAGTTATTATTGTTCGTTAATTAATTACAAAGATTATAATTATTTTGTGTTAGCGGCAAATTTTCAAATAGAGGGTAGAACAACAAAAAAAAATAAGCGTGTATAACTTATTTGTGTGATTTAATCATTATGTGTTATCACTTACGGAATGTTTTCTTACAATTTTACTGTTAGAAATGTTATAAGAATTTTAATACAATCGTGTTTACCTTTAAGTAAAATTAAAAACTTAAGTGCGTGTTCCATTTTAATGATGATCAAAAAAAGACTGAACGCAACGATGTGTAATAATTTAGTGTACTTGAATCCAACCCTATTTTACATTCCACACTTTTATGAAGAATCACTTGAAACAACTTATTACGGCTTACATTGTAGGTAGGTACTTCACTTTTTTTTAATTATGCATAAATAAGGATTTCTAAATATGTACTACTTTAAAATTCACGTCAAATTAAATTATTTTGAACTAAATATAAAATTATTTTTATAAACGGAGCAGGCAAACGATCTTTTCTGTTTACTTGATGTAAAGTGATCAGTGCCTATGAACATTTTCAGGACCAGAGGAGCCAAAAATACGATAAAGATAAGAAAACTAGATATAGGGGAATAATATGTAAGGATTTGGGGCTGTAGGTTCTCCTCTCCGGTCCGACTCGCTCACTCACCGTACGAGAATTTACTTTGAAAGTTTGCTTCCGCCCCAGTCGAATCAGTTTGTGTACGAATTGAAGTCCGTAAAGTACAAGCCAGGCTCAACGACAATAAAGATATAACAATAATACAGCAATTAATATACTTGACATGACAACATTTCGTATTTAGATATATGAGTACATTCGTATTTATAAATAGCGTCATCCGTAAAACAATTCAAGTTTTCCAAGTACTATATAGTGTGTATATTTGTTGTCTGTTTTTTTTAAAGTAATCTTTCATTTTTAATTGAATTTTTATTCAATATATTTTTCAAATATACTGCATATAGTCAATTATTATAGGCTTTGCCCTGAGGAACAGCTGGTTGTTTGACTATTTCTATATATATAAAAAATATTTGCGGCATGTGTAATTGGGTATTTGTGCTTACCTATGTGTAATTAATAATATACCTATGTATATAAAAATAAGGCGTTGGCATATCGTATATTATATCATAAATCACATAATTCTATGTACCTATAACACAAGGCGAATGCATGCCATATTATTAGAAAAAAAAATTAAAATGACGCGTTTTTAAGTCAACGTACAAAGCATAAAAGTTTCTTAATAGCTTTTATTATACGCATTTTTACGGGATTGTTCTTATATAAAATAATTGTAGATGGAATTATAAATATTAGTAATTGATATATGTAGGTATGTATATGAGTTCTGTCTGAACACTAAAACGATAAAATTTATCGTTAATGGTCATTGGTATTATTTTTTTTAATATCGTTCTCCAGTTATTTAGGTATGATAATTTAATTATATCAATTCACACCTCGCCGAAATTAAAATATTCGTTCTAGTGATTTAGTTACAACTGAGCACAGAAGACACTTTGTGGTAAAAATCGTACACTTCATATAAAAAATATATAAATATACAAGAATTGTATTCTCGTGGGCTTTCAAAAGTACTTTTAAAATATCAAAATAATCATGACTTTGTTTTAGATCAGCCTGCATTTTCAAATTTGAATTTATGATTTTCTTTATTATATATATCATTTCACTATATATATGTACATACATAAAGTGTACATTAAGTTCGTTAAAGTAAAGTTGCTGATTTCTTAATATTAATAATTAAACAATCGAATAATTAACAATGAAGCGAAAAGGAAAGAATAATACTTATATATAATACTTTGTACTCAAATATATTACACAATGCATTTTTACATTCGATTTTTATAAACAAAAACAGTTTTACTTTGTGTTTTAATATCTCAAAAACATAAAATATAAAAAGAATTGATAAAAATAGTATGTATTGGGCTCGTCCGGGATTTGAACCCGGGACCTCTCGCACCCGAAGCGAGAATCATACCCCTAGACCAACGAGCCGATGCTTCATGTATCAAAAATAAGGATCAAATACATCGACTATCTGTCACTGTTTTATGAAGTGGGTATTTTACGAACATCATAGCCGCAATGATTATACTAGCGTAACTATATCTTGTTCGCCATGAAAAACTATTAATTTTTTTTAATCCATTAAAATATATGAAGTTTCTGAGCAATAAAATATTTTTATAAATAGATGCCTTCTATATCTAGTCTATACTAATAGCCAAGAAAGTAAGAAAAGAAAATATTCATTGGCCGCTATTACCGATTCAGACTGTTATCAATAGTGCCAATATAGAAATATTAAAATGTCTACGAAGTAAATGTGAAAATTTTGCCAGATTTACCCTTTTAGTCTCTGTGCAAATGGAAATAACGGCCATAATCGCAAGTTCAGTGAAGTACTACATCTAGCCGTTATAAACTCATGCAAGAAACGTGAATCACAGAAATTCAGTGGTTGTGCCGAGGTGCCACTCATCTACATACAAGTACGTACTTAAAAACTTAGACCGAGAAAATTTTCAGGTGCAAAGAGAACCAATTACTATTAATGGACGTGACGAAATAATCACCGCAAACGTCGTAGCGTTTGCGTGACAATAATTTTCAAGGTTATATTCCTATATAACTTAAAAAACTATTAAAAATTAAGGCATTTCGTATATAATAAAAATGTTGGCGCGTATTCGCAAGTGACACCCAGGACACTTAGACAAGGCATAGAGAAGTGAATGTGTCACAAGTAGAATATTAGTAAGTGAAGGTAATTCTGGCAAAATCACCTCGGGCGGAGGGTCCAGCTCGTCGTCCGGCGGCGGCGGGTCCCCGGCGCGCCACGCACGCCCGCTCCTGCCCCACACAACATGGCGTCACACACCTTACCTCCAGCGCGTACGAACTATGTACCTTGTACTATATGAAAATAAACAACAAGCACCCGTTCGAACATCTCTAGCACTATCAGCCTTTCATTTAGGGTTAATTATTTCATCGCGTTGCACGAGTCCTATCATTCGAGACACAACAATCTATGTATGAAAGCAATGTTATGATTTACAATGAACCGTATTGAAGCGTCAGAAAGATAGAACAATGTGACCGTAATCGTTGTTGAATTGTTTTATTTAATCGCCGATTAACTTTACGGGCAGTTAATTCAAAAGAACCCTTACGGATGCAGGATAACCGTATAAAACCGCTGGTGACAATAAATGCGAACGTTTATACGGCGTTAAAGCAATCGATTCTTGCGCTGAATACAAGTAAAGCATTGGCATTAAGCCAATAGCGACTTGGTCCATGAAGCTTGACAGACAGTTGTCGATGAAGGCTATTTTTCTCTCGGGAATATATTCATCATCGCGATATAAGAGGTATTGTTGTCTTAATGAAAGAATAGATATAATTTTTAACGGAAATGTTTTTATGTACTACGAATCCGAGCTGTACCTAGTATTTTAGCGTGCCTAAATATGTGCGGTCACCTGTAAGCTTGGTCGTGGGGTGGTAGACCCAAACCGGAGTCTTCGGAGGGCGAGCGGTGGTCGACCACCAGAGGTACTTCGGCCGGCACCTCCTACAACAACAATCTCTTTCTACCTCACCCTAAATATCTTCATTCAGTATTTCTTTCTGCTTGTGTTATCCAGTAAATCACCGTTAGGTTAAACATATTAATACAAATGCAAAGTCTTTAAAAATAGTGTATTTTAACCGTTAAATGTAGAGCCTTTCGGTATGTGATATTCGATGATAATGAATCTATGTACTGATTCTACACATTTGATTCGAAACCTTTGTCGTCTATGTTTACGCAAAGCTACAACAACAGTATAACACAATTACACATCAATGTACGATTTATATGCAACAAAATTTTAAATATCTAATATTATAAGGCTTAACGCGACACCTGGAACGCGATACGATGTAAAAGTCAAATTTAATTTATAGTTTAATCACTTACTAATTATTGGGGAATAATTTATGCCTTAATTTGTAATGATTTTAAAACATCTAAAATGGATCTATCATTAAATCCTAAAAATAGCAATAAAATATAATTATAATTAATTTATATTTACTTTAATGTGTTTTTAAATAAAGAGACAGGCTTAATGTTTTAATATTTGTGCCAAAAGTGATTTATTGACTTTATCGGCAGATATTTTAAGTATATTCCATTGGTCTAAAATAAAAATTACGAAAATAGAATTTGTAAAGAGAATTAAATATTAATCGCATCATAATAGTGACGTCATCACATCGTATCGCGTAACACATGGACATGCAACACATACATACAAACAACATGTATGTAAAGGCACTTACCGGATCATGAAGTTCGTGCATTGTGGAGGAAGGTAGCATGTGTCTCTCATTCCCTCGCTGAGAACAATCAGGAAGATATAAGTATTTCTTAGACCGTTATCTACTCAATATGAGTAAATACGCTTCACTTTACTGTTAAAAAAATGCCTATTAGAAAATCACCCCATTTTGTTTAAATCGTAATAGTCAATATTTGAGTAACGTCATACAACGCTATATAGCATCCGTTAAATGACTGTCACCGCCACCCTAGCAAACCAAAGCTTAAGCAGTAATGTCCATAATACACTCGTCAGTGTCAATAGGTGACAGTACGTCAGGTGTTAATATAACAAACGAATTAAAATTCCCTTCCCTTTAAAATTTTTATTGTTGTCATTTTTTTTATTAGTAATTATTTAAGTTTAATAACACTTAAAAAATAGAAACCGACTTCAAAAGAAAAATATGCAATTTCGTTTACTTGACACATTTCAAACAAAATTACTGAACCGATTCCCATTAAATTTCTTCTTATTGAAAGCATATCCTTTCAAACAAAATTTTCAAAATCGGTTAAGAAATGACGGAATTATGAGGTAACTAACATAAATTAACCATTCCTGAAGTCGGTTGAAAAAGTTTACCCAAATTAGTGGTTTAATCCTTTATATGAATTGTTAATTTAATAGGTTAATTATATACATAAGTAGTATTGTATATAAGTTCGGCCCATAAGTATGTTACAATAATTATTAATTACCTGAGATAAAGTAACTTAAAACGTAATCACTGTGGAAGACACACAAAAACAACTTTGACAAGAGTAATGAATAACCTTTGTTAACTAAGATGAAAAAGAAAATACCAAGGAAAAGATTTGTACACGTACAAAGGACCTAATATACCATGTGATTAGGCCTCAATGCTCTACGAGTAGAGGCCGATTAAGCACTGCTTGACAAGTTTCATTATGCTCTATACTCTATTACAGTAGTAGATTCGTCGACCTTATGGACTATAAATGTAATAACGGAAAGGGACAGGATATTTACTGAACTGGACTATTTATTATTGAGTATATACAAAGGTTTGTTTGTATTTTATCGCTTACTAGTTTTTGTTCGTGGCTGCCGTTAAGTTTAAAATAATACGCATATTGTATACGTAAAATGCAGCCTTTTATAATTTAAAATAATGTAACTGTCAAATAATACCATAATTTTTTATGTAGGTTTAGTATTTCCGGAGTTTTTTTTTCGCACGTACAAAATTCGCTCTCTCTATTATATTAGTATAGATATCGAAAAATTATTGATAAATTTTGGTGGAGTTTTTAAGATATTGTATATATATGTATAAATGTTTATAATCCATGTATGACTTTGCCTAATCATATTAAGTTGATGTTGTTTTAGAATAAACAAATAAAAATTTATATTTAGTACTTTGTGATTAATTTTAAGAAGACTAACTATAATATAGTCTATTTAAATATCAAAGAGCAAAGCACTAATTGCATTCTGGAGCCAAACAGACTGATAAGAACAATATGACTTAATAAACACGAGACGTTTAACTGAGATCCCGTATTTCAGTTGTTTAAACCTATAATTTGATTTTATGACTTCACTTCGAGACTGAAAATGTAATAATACTGTTTAATTAAATGAAAACACCAGTACTTTATCAGAAAATCGATATTTTAAGGCTGTAACCGTGTTTTAATTTTATGAAATTAAATATACCCTACATTGGAGATTGTAGATTTTTGCTCGTGATAAAAAGTTTTATAGCCTTGATTAATCTTTCTACTTTAATTGATTATATCTATTGTTTTGAAAACTTTTTTTTTAATTAATAGTTAATTTGTCATCCAAATCTGTATTTAAAAAACTGCCTAGGAATTATTACTTAGAATTCAATATTAAATGTTTATGAAATAATTATGTACAATATGTGTATTATAATCAATGCTAAGTAATAAAAACATTAAGTTTGATTACGGAAACCTATGGTTTAAAACAAACATTGTAATTACATTTTTTTTTTTCATCTGGATATATAAAATCATAGATATACCTTTAAATGATGATCCGCTCCATCCTCCGGCCGCCTGTACACGAGCTCGTCAAACCGCGGCCGGTCCTCCGGAAGCAGGAACTCACGGATTTCCGTCAAGAGGGAATACTGAATACGATGAAAAACATTTTAGTGTAACCCAATACAGTATATAGTCTGCAGACTAAATATTAATTTCATAATTAATGAGCTAATATAACAATATTATAAAAATGTTGACGAAAATTAGTTTTCATAATGTCAAACAAGTTCCAGCGAAAGGCGATAAACGCTTCCCGGATTTTTTTTTATTATATGTACTTATATTAAGTAAACGTATATGATTAAGTTTGCACGCAATTTATGGTTTAAATGGAGTCATTTTCTTATAACAGGTCTATATTAGATTATTTGATTTTACAATTGACAAAATTACTTTTAAGATAAAGTGAATCTTCTAAGATACGTAAGATATAAACACAATTATTGTGTCTATTTGAGCTGTATGCAATCCTGTAAGTAAAATTAATACGAATGTGACAGGCCAGAGGATCTATATACATATGTATAACTATGTTAAATAGAGTGCACCCTACTCTTGCCTATGTTTAAACATATACACAAACACAACTTCCTCGAAATTACAAACTTTTCGGCGATAAAAGACAATTTTTTCATGTTCAATGATCTACGATTTTCTCATTCTACGTTAATATAGACTGAAACATACTGGCGACTGTGACTTATAGATTACAGTCGCGACTGATGGATAAAATTTATGCCATTGGCTAACATAGGCATGTGCAAACTGTCAGCAATAAGTTGCGAACGTGACTGTCGCCCGGACGTCAAACGATAATTTGGCGCCTCCGAGTTCCGAGAGCGACATACATCATTCGACCGATGCACAGATTATTAAATCACGTCCATCATTCTCGACTGTGAATTGTATCCGATATTATATTTCAGACTTTACCTTTTCTCTGAACATTGGGCGAAATAAAAAGAACTATTGACAATTTCCAACACACACCGTGAGAATTTGTGAGAACGAACACATGACTCTGACTCATGACTCATAAACCGTTTCGCCTACTTTGAGTATTGTTCAGCGCATTATTTAAATCCTTCTTTCGAGAAATATCTACTTGTATCCAATTGAATGACAATTTACTTTTAATCTAGCACAGAGGAAATGCCTCATTAATACCTATTAAGGAGGCAATTCAAATGTATTTAAAAGAATACACAAGAAACCTTGAAATGAGCGCATAGTGTTATGAATTTTAATAATATATAGATACCTATTTAAATCTAAAAATAAATTATCGAGCATTTATCTCGCAAAAATTTAAAAATAATTCAAGAGATTTGAATAAGTATTTTGTTGAAAAAATTGGTTTTGGTTTTTGAAAAAATTTATAGTATATAGTATGTATATAGTAGTTTGTTTACAAAATTAACCGGGTCATCTATTCGATAAATAGGGTAAAAATGAAATAAGTTTTTGACATCATACTGATATTATTAATGTAGGTATATTGTAAATGTTTTAAGCGTTCAGCCCACAAAATGGCGACCACTTAGGACAACGTTGCCTATAAACCAAAAACGTGTATAGATTTTTAGTGTCAATAAATATATACGTAATATATAGGAAAAAATATCATAGAGGTATTCTGACTAAACTGAAAAATAAACGTGAATTGTAAGGGTGCGAAGCTGCTATTCTATATATAACAAGCGGCTCCTCGCGGTGTCACTTGCGCTTAACATAGGACTTTCATACAAACTCCCGACTCCTTAGGGGTCGAATTTAGCAAATTTCGTTTTAACTACGTCCTACAAAGAACCCCGAAAATTTGAAACTTCTAGCACTTGTAATTTCTGAGATTTCGTGATGAATGAGTTACCTTTCGCTTTTATATATATAGACTATAGACTATTAACCGTATTCGGACTACGTCTATAAATGAAGTGTAAATGGTTAATTAATAAAAAAAAAAGGTTTTTGTTTAATCATCTTCATTCATCATACGTATGACGCAGATATGTAAGAAATTCATCAAGATTGGTTCATACTATATTGGAGTACCGAGAAGGGTTAATAGGCAAACTTTAAAATTTTTAACGATATAATTGTTTGATTTAGTATTTTAGTACAACGACTATTAAATAAACAGTACAACATGTATTTTGCTCGTATTACATTAAAGATTTTCTTTAGTTAGTTTGTTGTTTCAGATTGTTTGATCCAAAATGATTGATTATTGTTCGGTAATAGGATATTGTTTATCTAAAACATAAAACCTATAAATGAAAATTCTGGTTTTGTTATATGATACTGTTTATCATTTATGATTTTAGCGAGTAAATATAATTATTATAAAATAAATTTAAATTATGTTAAGTCGTTAAAATTATTCGTTCTGTATTTGAAATTCAGAAATAATACAAACAGATGACAGATTATGCCAAAGCCAGATGAAAATACAAAAAAAAAATAGAAATTGAAAATGACATTACCGAAGACTAAGAGTATATTAATTCAAGTTACTTTTATCAAAGTTTAATGCCTATTAAGTTTTTATCGCCATTATATTATATGCTTATTACGTAATTAATACCAGTGGCAGTCCGTGTTGATCAATTAAATAATTTCCTTTTGCTAAGTCGATTTTAATCTTTTGTAATGTTTTAATACTCAAAAAAATTATCCCAAATCCACGAAATATTTTTCTATCATTAAAAACTCACCTTTTGTGGCGTATCGAGCAGGTCTCTTAGCACTGTTAAGAAGGCATCAGGAGTGAGACGCCTCGCCGCATATTCCTCCATATAGTAAGCCAGCGCCGGTATGTCGCTTTGTGGGAGTAAGGACTTGGCCTTCTGCTCCACAGCGGTCGCCGCTGCCCCTCTTCGTTTTCCCCAGCCGCTTATTCTAAAAAAAACATATCAAGTTTAAAAATGATCAGTTCGGTATTGGTTATTATATTAATTGAAAACTTTTCAATTTTTTATTTATCTACCCCAATGAGCGACAAGATATCCTATCGGAACTAAACGTATTTTTCATATATTCTTATAGCTTATATCCATATATCTTAAAGCTTCAAATATATTAATCTTCACCGAGAGAGAGAGAAAACACAACTTTTCTCTAAGAAAAAATTATCAAAAAAATTTCCTTAATATTCACCTACTGTAGACACCTAAAATGTATAATAGTTCTAAGTCCATCGTTTCAAACAACACAATGTATATCAATCAATGTTAACTGTAATTAAATCTTTTACATTACAATTTTAAATTAAAAAAAAAATCTCATCATAGTAAATCCATTCATCCACGTTAACGATATTAAAATAACGACGTTGACAAAAAAGGGTAATTAACTAGTCAATTAAATATACAATTATTTTTATAACGAAGAAGATATGGAGGAGAATCATTTACTCTAAATATCCACTAGATGTAATGAGTAACAATAATATTAACATGCTGTATCTGTTAATAGATTCTATCTGTACGGCACCTACAGACACCGAAGACGCTTGACGTGATCACACTACCATTAACAACGCTTACCTTACGCGTTACGGCCTATTCAAAATACAATTCTCTGTGGTAATATCTAAGTACAGACTTGCAATAGATAATCGAAATGATGATAATGACTAACAAAACTAGATGAAAAAGGAAATAAATTTAATGCAACGTATTTTTTTCCAAGCTTGTAATACAATATTTTAGTTCATCATCATGTATTCAAACATACTTTGTGTGTTCTACATTTGAAATGAAACATAATAGTCTTCATATCTTCTTCCTCTTTTAGAAATATTCCATCGAAACTTTGGCATTAGAACCATCTTTCATAACACAATAATAAATAATCGGCCCCAACTTGGAACATCTCATAAAACAACTGATATACGAGGTAGTATAACAGCCCACAAATATTAAAACATTCATAACCATTCTGAAGAAAAACATCTAAACATCTTGTACAGATATTTCGTAAATATAAATTGAGCATTAAGAAACGATTTTTACTAAAACATCTTCTAGTAACAGTGTGAAAATATAATAATAATTAAAATTACAAAACAGAGGCCAAATTTTAATTTTCCGCGACGGATAGTACCAAAAAATGCGATTTTGTATAAGTACTCGTAGATAAAAATATAGAATTATTATGAATCTCTGCTTATCTGTATCTGGCACTTGACATTCGTGTTATATTCACATGAACTTATACTCGGGCCTCAGAATATCGGAATCGATATCAAATATACAATATCGAATAAATTGAAACTCCCAACTTTTCCTCAATACGTTTATATTTACCTCGGGGCGGCCTCCCTCTCTCCGTACGCAGTGCACGCGTGGGGCACTTTTCCAACATCCCGTACCAATAGAGACATACGCTTGTGGTACTTGAGCTGAGCGACCGCCTCGTCGTGGGTCACGTTCACAAACGATTGCCCGTTCACTTCCAATATTTGATCGCCAACCTGGTAAGGATAATAAAAGACGTTTTATAGTGATTAAAAACGTGATTTGTGTTCCCTAGAATAGTAAAATATCGCCTCTGGTAAAATATCGTGACTAAATTTCAGAAGATAAAATATAAAGACTGTAAAACATACTTCAATAAGTCAATGTTTAAAAAAAAACAATTTTAACGGTCTTTTTATCGAAGCACACTTTAGTGTGAGACGTTAATAATTATGTAATTTTAGAATCTTGTTAGAGTGAACACTTTATCTGGAAACGCAGACATAAATTGTAAATTCTACAAACGAAATAAGGTTAATTCTTTAATGAAAACTGTTTCGTAACAGAGAACTAGTTCCTGAACATTGTTATCCGTTATCTGGTATCACGAGAGCATTAAATCTTTCAGATACGAAAAATCCAAACAAAATTCCAACCACGTCGTTGTAAAATATTGAAAGAAATAATAGAACTCGAGCGTGTTGTGGCCGATGGAGCGTTTCCGAACTCTAACACTATAAATCTTCCGAACATCGCCTTTACCTATAAAATATCGCCGATATCCTTCCCGAAACTACACAGATATAAGTTTTAGTTAGGTTTACGTTCTAATGTGTAATAAAAGTTTAATTTCAATATTTTGGTGTAATAAATAAAACCTAAACCTTTAAATTAAAAATATTAGGCACATTTGATAATAAAATTATAACACTATTTTAACTTTCATCTATTCTCTAGAATCTGCATTTTGAAAAGGTCAAAATAAATTGTTACAAAGTCAACGCTACAGTGCCATGGCATCATGCAAATACTATTAAATCAATTTAAAGTAATTTGTAAATATGTTTGTTTTCAGAACTTTTAAAGTATATTTGAGACAATTTTGAGACAACATAAAGCAAATTTTCTATTTATTTTCTTGAAAAAAAAAATTACAGACCATTCAAATCTAATTTGAACCAATCGTAAAGTATAAAAATAAAACATTCAATGGCAATTTTGTTATTTACGTCCATCTGGTGCTGTTCTCTTAAAAGTAAAGTCGTAAATATGCTACTGTTCGGTAAAGTTTTCTCATTTTCATTACAAGGAATATTCAGAAACAAGAATTTTGGAAGTAGGTTGTAAATTCGTATTAGGCCTTGAGAAAGTTATTTTGAAGATTCGTTACGAAATATACGGGATGAAAATGAATAAGGAGCATTGACCTACTGTGAAAGACACATAAATCACTTACATTGTTTATATTATATACAGATGGTATATAGAAAATAATGTTTTAACTAATGGCACCGCGTAAAAACCGATTTAAAACTACTAAGTTTTATGAAAAAAGTTTAAAATTAACTTTATGGTATAAAGTAAAGAAGAAAAACATTCTTACCCGGCATATGTTGAAAGAAATTATGAAATATGTATGTATATAGAATAATTAGTGCAGTAGCATAGCAGATTAAGCTCGACTTAACTATACGTCTCTGTCCAGAAGTGTGATATTTACAGACTGTTGCTTACCAACTTCGCTGTAATAATCCATTATCTTTAATCATTATTAGTCACACACACGACTAAATTGCTATTTACCGTCACATCGGCGTGATCTATCCTTGTGGCTGCAAGGAAAATTATAGAGGTTTCTTGTGACCTACGCTGACCTACTTTTGCACTAGGGATAAAGGAAACCCGATGCCTTACAAACGAGCTATTACTTGCTTATGAAGTTTATGAGAAGTTGCTTTGTTCGTTTATAAAATATGCAAATAAAACTCTCCTGTGGTATTAACTTTCAAGTTTAAAATATAGTTTTTCGTAGTTGTTTATTTTTCAAAACTTAACGTACGAAAAATGAAATATTTTCTCATATAACTTTTTATTTTTCTTAATTGTACCTTTTGTTTATGCGGCTGTAACTACTACTACTAATAGTTTTATAATTAGTAAAGTTTTGCGTACATTTTAATCATAAAAGTACTCAAAGTAAATTTTCTATTTACTTTTTTAAAAAAAAAGGGGTAATAAAATTACAGTCATTCAAAAATTTATCTTTTACTAAGTTCGTATACAAACATTCATATAAAATATTATTTTAAACCTACCTTTTATATTTTAGACCCATTTCACTTCGACTCATTGCAGACAATTAGGCTCAACGACTAATCGAAACCGACCATTACATCATTTCAATCACTAGACTTTGAATATACTCTTTTCGTGTACAATTGGAAAAAGAAAGCTATTTATTTTGAGCAACATAAAGATTTTAACTTTCCGTAATTTTATTTTCAATAAATAAAATTGTATATATTATTCTACAAAACATATAGAGGTTGCTATATATAATAAAACACTAGGACAAGAGTAGTATTGTTTGCAAGAACCTGAAGACATTTAATGTTGAGGGCACTGACTGTACCTACTTCACATTAACAATGCGAAACGCAGAATTTAAGTCATGACCCTTGTGTTTTTTATATTGGGTCACTCAACGTTACCCGAACAAGTGTTATTTATTGTTAAACTCTTGGACACGTAAATAGTAACCGAAATCAGTATAAAAACAAAAACATATAAGTACACTTTATATATGTATGTGTAAGAATTGTGTTATGTTTTGTATGAGTATGGATATTAATACGTATAAAAATAAATAAATTATTTTGTCATAGAAACTACTTTATCTAATCTATACTAATATTATAAGGCGGAAGAGTTTGTTTATTTGTTTGTTTGACTGTTTGTTTGAACGCGCATATCTCAGAAACTACTGGTCCGATTTGAAAAATTCTTTCAGTGTTATATAGCCCATTTATCGTGGAAGGTTATAGTCTATATATTATTACGCTAAGACCAAAAAGAGCGGAGCACCAATGAAGAATGTTTCAAAATCGGGGGATATTTTCATATTGAGAGTTTACGCTGCGTAAGCTGCGTAAACGGTTAAAATTTCACAAAAATCATGTATGACAGAATTGTTCCCCTTTAAAAGTTATAAAAAAAAGTCCGCGACAGCATACATCTATTTATTAAGGTTAGCTCACTATAACCTTTTTTATGCTAACCAATTTTTTTCTAAAATAATTCATTATTTGCCAAGGTGTTTTTATAAATATGATATAAATCCTTATCCAAATAAAAACATTATTCAAAACAAGTATTTAATTTAAAATAAAACTGTCTTTTACATCATTCGATTTAAATGAGTCTCTTAGGAAATATTGTAATTTTAAAATAGCATCTCAGCAAAATAATGATCGAGTACTGCGCGCACAATGTGCAAAGTACTTACTCACTTATACATACACATAAACTAAGTCGCAAGTTAAAGTCAGCGTTAACCCAAAGTAACTATTTCACGCGGACGAAGTCGCGGGCGGAAGCTAGTAATAGCATAAAGGTATAGATATAGCTTAAATCCAAATACGAAACACTGACAGGTAACGAACATTTATTTGTTGACATAAATGTGTGGCAGTTGTGATAAAACTAAAATATGATTTTAAAAATTTGTTCTAAATTTTAAAATAATAACGATACATAAGCAGTAAAAATAAATAAAAATACTGAAAAAAGCCCAATTTAGGTTATGAAATTAATGGTAAGTAACTAAATAACGTTAATTTCGCGTATAAACATCAAGTTTTACAATACAAAAATTTGTAAAATTGTCGGTGACATTAATATGAAGAGTATTTATACTTATTTCATAATGTAAATTAAGATTAAAATATTAACATACCATCAGCCCCGCTCGGTCAGCGACGGAGTCTTTGTCCACCCCTGTGATGTAGATGCCGAGGTTGTACTCCAACCCGCCCCGGATCATCAGTCCCAGCGACTGTCCGGGCTCGATGCATAAATCCACCTGTATAAAAAAAAAACATTTAATTTAATAATATAATAAACATTTTTTTGCCTTTTTTATTATTTTTTATATGATACTTTATATTATAATTAATATAATAAATTGAAATACCATTAAGGCTTTTTGTCCTAACTTCTATAACAACCAAAACATTTTAAATATCAGCTAATAAAATTTAAATACAAATATTTAGTATTATAGATACAATGTTTTAAATAACATGGAATGTTAAAACGATCCACACTCTTTCTAATTCACACTCAAACGTGTACAAACCACCATAAATAGACCGCAAACCGACGGCCTCATTTTTCACATAAAATTTGAACAAATTTTAACTCATTTGAATCCACCTACAGAATGTTTTAAGTGTACTAGTAAATTAAACCGAGTGCAAACCAGGACCGATTTAAGCTGTACTACTAGTAGTAAGGGTTAGAAAAGGCTACGGGTCCAGCATCTTAAGGGGGGGGGCCTTAAGATACAACTGTATGTGAAAAGAATATCAACTATAATAGATGTTTGAATTCAATATAATAAATAAGATTAGACATTTATAAGTAGTAAGAGACAGAGGAAACAAAAAAATGTTAGTGTTTCAAGCCCTGGTGTTTCGAATATTAATATTTATTTTATATCCTAAACTTTAAATCAAATTTATTTCAATTTAGCAAAATCAAATGACCCTTCATTCAACGTATTTGACTAAAATTTTGAACCGTGTGAATTTATTTTAACCCACAAGCGTGTCCTAAAACATTCTGTAGGTGAATTCAAATTAGTTAACTATGTTTCGTATCGATCAAAAGCGAGCCAGTGCGTTGTATCACAGCCACAAACGAAGCTTCTAACCACTGGACCGCAATTAGCTGACCCCTACGTTCCATATACATGCAAAGCAACCTCGACTCAACCTATACCTTTATTTTGATGAATGATGACAATATCTAATATTCTCGTAGACCTGACAAAACTAGCCCTTTAACAAATTTATAACGATACCTTTTAAGTCTCCGATCTTTATAAGCTCGGATGTGTTATAAGGTTTATATATTAGTGGTCACCCTCGACCTCGTCTGTGTATTAGCAGCATCAGTATTAAGTAAACTTGTTCTTATAAATATAGCTTTTTGCGTATGTATTAGTCTGATGTATAAGCTATAATCTATATATATATATATATATATATATTATCACCTGTCCTGGGTCACCGCTGGGGCGAACTTGAAATTTTGGCAGTAGGTGACTTTTAGGTTGCATGCATCCACTAAGAAAGGGTTATTTGATTATTCACCCCTAAGAGGGTGAAAAGTAATAAAAACTTTTGTATGCAAAATCATATTCCGTGATCGTATTAATTTAAAACTTAATATATATACATACTTCTGGGTGCTAGTAATGACATATAAAATAGAAAACGGGATACTATTATTCCACACTGGGGTGTAAGGGGGTAGTAAAGTTTGTATGGAGAAAATATTTTTTTTGGTCGATTATCCTTAAATTCAGCACAAACATTACTTAAGGAAAATAATTAAATATATGTATCCCAAAATTTTAAAATCACCCCTCAAATGACGCTAGGGGGTAATAAATGTTGGAACGGTCACAATTTCGCTGATAGATTTTTCCACTAAAGAGGAACCTACGCTCATCGACGATTACAAAGTTTCGCATTTATAATGGTAATACGATATTTTAAGGACTATAGGAGTTTTTTACGTTTTATTTTTACGCAAAACATAATCTATATCCTTTTCTAAGATGCAATCTATCTCTATACAAAAATCAAAATCAAAATTGGTGTAGCGGCAGAAAGAAGAAAAAAGTTACTTCAACATTTACTATAATATATATTAGTATAGATATTTCACATTGCTCCATAGCGTCTTAGTTTTATAGCTTTATTTAATAGAATACAAGTAAAACATAAACTGTCATACTACAAAAGACGCATTAATACCATGTTGAAACGTGTCTAGCTAAACAGTGTTTAAAAATTAAACATTGCTTAAAATATATTCTAAATTGCTTTAACGTCTGTTTAATTATTTTGTAGTAAAGCAGAAAAAGTTTTCTTTTATATGTAACCTGATGCGAAATGAAGCATAAGTCTATTGCGTAATGGCGCGCACATGACAAAGTAATCCTTTCAGCCACAATTGCTTGAACTCATTCTATTTCACGACTCAAAATATTCGCGTAGGCTTTTCGTTTAAATCATGTATTTCCGAAGAAAATAGTTTTAAGTTTTGTAATTAACAATTGCAAGTGGTATTTCGGTAAGGTATCTTCCAATAGTATAAAACAAAAGCCATGTTATGCATGTATACTTAGAATAAGCATACAGACCGTTTTATACTTTTTTTTAATTAAAAAAGGGGGGCAAACGAGCAAATAGAACCACCTGATGTTAAGTGGTTACTATCCCCCGGACAACTGTAAACCGAGTGCGTTGCCGGCCCTTAACGGAGAGGTGTCTATACACTTGAAAGTTGTAATTTTGTTATTATTTTATTCCTGATTTCAATTAAGCGACAATTGAGTTAAGCTTCTCTACTACACATTCGTGATATACATCGTTTTCTAAACAATTATACATGTACGAATATTGATTTTTTAACTTACAGCGTAAGTATTTTATTGAGGTTCACTGAAATAGTCTTAATTAATAGGTCAGCCGGTCAGGGGCTTTTCAGTTTTCATTTTGTTTTGTAATAAATTCTGTCCACAACAACATATACTCAATGGATAACTTTCAAAAAGAAACTGTGGTGTAAACAAACAATTTATTATAAGGAAGTCATCCTGATAATAATATAGACTATATGATAAACAGTAAAGAACATTGCAATAATCACGTATTGTGAGGGATGCATAAGGCCCTAATCAGCTTCAGGGAGTTGTGACCTAGATGCCACCTAATGGAGCATTAAAGACACTTCTTTGAGCCCTTCAAATACATCTATGCAGTTTTTTACATAATTCAAACATCTTGCAAGACTAAAATATGTTTCAAATGTACATATTTATACTACAAAAACCTCTACGGCATTTCACTTATGTAAATACTTGTAATGAATATATTATTTTCTGTATAAAAAAATTAATACAAGCCAAGGGTTGAAGATTAATTAAGATTTAAAGTTATTGGTAACTTTCTACAATAAGCTGACTATAAAACAATTTAACATCGGACTGTAAATTTTTCAGTTTAGCGCATTTAAACAAGCAAAGTCGTTAGCTTTATGCCTTTGTAAAGATTTAACTACAGTATATAAATAAAAAATATACTCAACTCAACAATTGTTTCTCAGATTTCATTTGTTGCATCTCCACATGGATAAATTGCCATTCACTTTACTTTGTGACACTCAAGTCGAAAAGATTAGACGCAAAGGAGGAATTTATATTAAATCCGTGCCTTCAGTCTCACAAAGTTTAGTAGAAACGGTTTACACTCATATAAATTGTGTGTTTAACGATACATGAATACACGTCATTTGGCCTTTGTTGTTTGTATGTACCGTCCTATTATTTATTTGTAAAAGGATGACTTAGAAACTTAATAAAATAATACTTATTTAAGGACCACGCGTCACGTGTCGTATAATAAGTTAAATATTTCTCAAAGCATGTACATACATATATATGGCATTAATAACTACTAATGCTATACTTCTCTATCGAACTTATTAAAAATATTTAATTCATAGTATAATAAATAAACTTAAAATTAAAAAATAATCCTAAATAAAGTAGTGTAAAAAATTAAATCGCCAAAAAATATTCCAAATTTTTAGCGATATTCAGAAAGGCTGTTTGTTGTCTTTGTTAAAAATGGTGGTCGAAGTCATAAAAAAGTAATCTAAGATTGAAATTTCTATTTTAAAGCTTTTTGAATAAGAAAAAACTTCTAACAAGTCTCGCGCAATCCTAATGAATACTAACTACCCCTTTAAAAATTGCAAAAAATGTGGAAAATTTTTTTGCTCCTTTAATTTTTTCCATTGGTTATAATTTTAGAAATTAAAAAAGAAAGTTATCTCCGGGCTAAGGCGAAGTATGTCGGGGTGTTCTACTTTAGTTCATTAAATTTTTACGTTACATATTTGATTTTATTTATTTATAACACATATTCGATACATTTAAATTTTATATCTATCCCAAATGCCGCTTCCCCGGACGCGCGAAATGTCAAAAAAATATCTTCACCTTTTGTATATAGAATTATATTATATTATATTAATATATATTATTAATAATACTCACCCTTCGTATAGAGCGATCTTTGCTCGCGGACCGCAGAGGTCGCTGTGCCGGCGGGGACGCTGGTCTCCCGTACCGATCCATCCACGAACACGACGCCCGGCCAACCAGCGCGCCCGCCGTCCGGACCACCATCGTCAGTTGCCGACATGACTTTAACATCTGTAAAACAGACACGACGCTATAAAAAAGTCTTATATATAATCTTCTTTTTATCGTTATTTCTAAGCCTCCGTCCGGCTGTCCGTCTATTCGTCTGGCAGCGGATTGTATTTCATGGACCGTAATAGGTAATGAGTTGAAATTTTCACAGTGCGTATATTGCTATTGACTTATACATATATTTACATATTGTTTCACGTTGCTTGTTCTTTTACAAACACATTTTAAAAGTACTCGCGCTTGACCGGTTTTACTTTAATTGAAAGTATAAAACTTGCGCCCGGTTCTACCCGCATTGTAATACGTTTGTCCAAGTGGTTGACGTTTATACATCTCCGCTCACAACAATCGTAGCGTGATACTTAATAGCCTATTGACTTACTTAAAAAGTAGGCTATCTAGAGCGATAATAATTTTTTTAACTCTGACTAAAAAGTAGTTCTTGGGATTAGCGCAAACAAACAATCGTAAAAACAAATCTATAAAATATTAGTATAGATAAGCGATTTCAATCGAAATGTTAAGAAATTTAATATAATAAAAGTAAAAGTTATAAAAAAACTCTCTTAAAACATTATTGTCATTTAGTTATAATGTTAATATTACAGCTCTTAAAAGAATATTTAAGCATTTTGCTAAAAATTAATTGAGATACTTAATCTGTGATTAAAATGAACCTAAATACTTTAATTACGAAGATCCTATTTACTAATTATAGGGTTTACTGGAGGCCGGTCGGATACGACCCTCTAATCAGCTGCCACAAACAACATAGCTTTGTATTGCTTTATAAAGGGCAAGCTAAGCAGTATCATTAAGACACAGGGGACATTACAAATTAGATCTCATGGCTGGCAGCGAATTATTAATGTTCCAAGAAATTTATTATTAAAGTTAAAACGACGTTAGAGCCTCTTTGTCTAGATTTAGTAGCAGTTATGTACGCCCTCTCTCGCTCTCTAATATTGATTACGCGAAGTTGTTCCTGCTAATACATGTAGGCACTTACCGCGTTTCAACTAATAATACAATTGAAGACATGAGTGGATAGAGATGATATTTTGCAAAGTTCTATTTGAGTTATAATTGAGCTCAAAGTTTTGCTTAAACATACAAAACGTATTAAATGCGTTTATCCAAATATAGAGTATTTCTTAAATAAGCACGAATATAATAATTTTAGGGATTACAACTATATTATACAGAAACGTGTTTACATACATGAATCACCGAGAAATCCGACATGCCACATATCCCTTCATTATTATAAATATATACAATATATTGTTTTATATAGATTCTTATGGATTTGACATTATTACTCTATCACGTCCCAACTACTTAAGTGATCATATCATTATGAAATTTTGCATATACGTTGTTAGGAATACAGAAAAGGACATAGGGTACCTTTTATCTAAAAAAGTAAGTACTGTTCCCGGGAAATAGACAAAATAGTCTTCACATGATCTAGTAGTTCATAAATTTCTGTGAAGCCATAGTAATTGATAAACATGGTTAATGCCTGTCATGAAGGTCATAAAGCGCTATCTAAGCATCTTTAAGAAGGCTATTTATCATTCCCTTATTAACTTGTCGCTTTGTCTGCCTTGTTACTATTAGGTAATAAACTAGCCAAGACAGACCTTAGGCTGCAATACATTATCTTATGTTGTAAGAAGATATGATATTTTATACTGTTACTTATAAATAAATTTCAGGACTGACCATTGAACTTGGCACCCATTTAGATCTCACTTCTTTTGTCGTTGAAGCCAACAACCTAGCCATTTATCATAATATTGAACTTGCCTCTCATTTCACATGTATGTTTTTGATTGGATGTGTTTTTTTTTTACAAAGACATCCCCCACTGTCGTTATTTATCATGCGACATCATTTATATTGTTTTTATTTAATATCCTTTGTGTTTTCTTACAATTTATTTTTCTTTGCATGCATTATTAACACTTATAGATTTTGACAGGCAGAACTTTGGACGACGTTGCCTAGCAACCAGCTAACGTACTACTACTATTAAACATGACGGCCGACAGCTACGTCGTATTATAATTTAATACGACCTTATCAAAATTGGAAATGAGTACAGATTAACTAATTCATTGAACGTAGCATATACAGTTATATAACATCATTGTTCACGACACTAATTTCTAATGTAAAATTGGCTTTAGTTAGAGAGGATAAAACTCGGTTATATTCATGCATGAAATTAATTAAATTACTCGTAAGTACATACAAGTATAATAAATGTTTATGTATCGTAAGGTTATTAATGATTTTGGAGTCACGTTAAATTAATTTTATGACACCGACCTGCTAAAATTATGCGACAGGTTCACTGCGAATACATAAATTGTTTACTTAAACTGTTTATTTTACTTAAAATTTCACCTTCTATGATATTACATTTATTAAAGACTAGTCGCTTTTTGCAACTTTAGCCCCGTAATTCAATAAAATAGTTGTAATTTTCTTTAAGAAATGATAAGTTCTCCGCCTATAACGTTATTACCTTATTTCACCGATTTCAAGTTTTGTTTGCAAAACAAAATGTAACCGTCTTCAAGGTTCAATCTATATCTATACCAAAATTTATCTACATTTGTTCAACTATTTAGCAGTAAAAAATATAAATAAATAGACAGACAGACAGAGTTAGTTTGACATGCACTCGTATAATATTAGTCTGCCAATATTTAACAAAAAATAAATGTACAAAAAACAAATAATGCCAAATTTTACTTGTTGGTCGCCCAGCGGTCGGAATTTGACCGTAGTTCATTATGTTTTCAACCGATTTCAAGATTGACCACAGACTTCAACAATAAACAAAAGAGTGTAAATTATTTATTGTATGTCAAATAGATGGTAGTGTGAGTAATGTTTTTTATTGATTTAATGTATTTGTGCTAAATTTCATATTCCTTCATCATATTATTAATAATGAGTATCAATTTTCCAAAATACGTTCCTTGAATCTTTAAATGCTTATAACTTCTAAATTAATAAAGGTAACTGAATAAATTATACCTCACAAGATTCTGTATTAAATAGGTAAGTTTTTGTGATACGTGGTCACTTTCCTATGATTATTTTCCGTAGCACTCATTTGAAAATCATCAACTTTTCATTGAAAACACAAAACTCGGTCTATTTGTTATTGTATTTATTGATACACGTTCGCTAGCCAAAAAATAGCAGTACTCCAGGATAGACAAGTTATTTGCCAAGGTTTCTAAAAAAAAATAAGTCTGTAACCTTCACAGTTTTTTTTAATTAACGTTTTTGTGGAACTCTATGCAAAATTTTGAAAAAATCGATATAACTTTTAAACTACAAAAAATCGGATTACAACTTTTGGGGTCAGAAGATAGCAAATGACCTCCCCTTCACCCCTGTTCAATTTGATCCACACTTTCTGGGACATCCTGTATATAGATGCTATTATTTGACAGACACGTTGACGCAGTGGTCACTGCAACTGACTGTAGCGCTAACGAGTTCGATCCCCGCTCACGGCAAATGTCTGTATTGGCCATATGGATGTTTGTCGTGGTCTTAGTGTTGTGTATGTTTCCGGACCCCCGACACAAGATCACAAGATCTTAATGGGGGCCGTTGAGTGTGATGCGTTTATTTATATTTATTTATTATTTATTAATTTCATTGACTGCATGATTACCCGCCTTAATAAATAAAAAATTGCATAGAATTTCAAAATTTTATATGTAGAAAGTTAACAATAAATAAACTACATTTATTTTACGCACAACAGTGAGCCAAAATGGGTCGCTCTCTTGATTAACGAAACGCAGACAATGCGCCATATTCAAACTTTTTTCAACAACAGCATTTGCAATTGCATTTTCACATTTTTATATAAAATTCATACCTGGAATTCACATTAAGCATCTTTATACTTATGATCATAAAACTAAAAAGTATTCCTTTCATACGGCGACCCTTCTATGCAATTACGTCCATTCGAGGTTTCTAAGCGATCCCTTTGTGAAAGGTAAATTTAAAAAAAAATTCAGTCGCATTTGTGAGGTAAAATTCGCTCCGCTCGCTTGATTAATGACGAGCAGACAATGTATCATTGTTTTTATGCTTTCTCTATGAACGCGTACAATGGTATTGTATATCTAAAAAGAGTTTCCAACTTTATCTTTTGTTTAGAAAACTGCCTTCATATACATAACTATAAAAATAGTTTATTTACTGTATATCCCTGTATTCTTGATCGTATTAAGACATTTTATTAATGAAACTGTAGTTTTAATGTATAATATAGAACTTTCTTTTTTACCCGAATGCGAGACGCATGGGAAGGTAATGTCTTTATTTATGTATGTATGTGGGTTTGTATCTTTGTGACACTATTTAGTGCAAACGCGTGGGCCTATTTTCAAAATATGAAAAAATATTTTCTATGACACGAATGTCATCTATATCTATACTTACAATAAATCTGTAGAGAGGTCAATTCTGTACATAAAATATATTTTCAAAATAACTATCAGGGGGTGATTAGTGATCGATACTGATGCCAAAAATGCAATCAGTAAAATTTTTGTCTGTCTGTCTGTCTGTCTGTCTGTATGTATGTTCCTTATAGAAACAAAAACTACTCGACGGATTTTAACGAAACTTAGTACAATTATTCTTCATACTCCTGGGCAGGTTATAGTATACTTTTCATCACGTTACAATCAATAGGAGCAGAGTAATAAAGGAAAAACGGGAGACGTTACTCCAATTTTTAAGCTTCCGTCGCGTATGCAGCCTTAATGGTTAAAGTTACATAGAAATCATGTATGACGGAAATATTTTACATAAAATTTCCTAAAAAATATCCCGCAACAGCATATGTCTATCTTTTATGGTTGACTCACAATAACACGTGTAACTCCTGATAACTCACTCATCCCTAATTTAAAAAAGTTAACCATATTTAATAAAAAAAATCATAGAAATCAAGTATTGTGGAATGACATATTATATTTCCCTATTAAATTACGATGGTTAATCTGTCTGTCACATCAAAACCACTGAACCCTGTCGAAAGACATATGCTACTTTTTTTCGAAAAACGACGAAAACGCGGACGAAGTCGCAGGCAAAAGCTAGTAGAAAGTATAATAATTTGAAAAAAAGAAAATACCCGATTTGAGACGCTATAATGTGAAAAAGAACAATATTAAAAACATTGAATTGTGTTAAGTGGGGTATCGTTGAATAGGTATTTCAAAATTATTTTCAATTTTTTTTTTACTTCATTCTTCAATCAGAATTTCCGATTCGATTAAAAGTTGTTTAGTAACGATTCTCTATGACCTTGTTACGCCGGGTTATTGATTTTTCAATTAATTTATTGTTATTTTATACAGCTATTCTTTTAATTTATTACCGTCGTTACAATTTAGAGAATGTTAAAATAATGTTACTTAAACAACGAACCATTTTATTTCGAACATAAATAAAGAAACCTCGCTAAACAAAAAAAAAAACATATGTATTCAGATTAGTCACCAAAACAACAAAGAACTTGCTTTTTAAAGTACGATATTTGTAAACACATCCTCTGCAACTGTGAGATATTACATCACAGCAGGAGGTGGCACTTTAAACGACACTTTAAGAAGACTATACTAAGTTTTTTTTAAAGATATTCGTCTTTGAGAAGAGCTTTACATATTCTTAAAGCTAAGTTAATCTGAAAAAAATAAAACGTAACATGATACAATTATTGCAAAAATAAAAGAATAAAATAATTCTACATTTATTTTTTATTTTCTAAATAATCTTAAAACGTTTTATATATAAAATCTCGACTCGTAACATATTTAAGAAAGAAAAGTAAAAATTTTAGGCAGAAAATTGCCAAACAACAAAATATCGTCCTGCACACCAAATATAAAATAGAAATAATAAGTACAAGGCGAAAATTGTATTATTTTCCGAATCATTTCAGATATTTACAGTCTCGATTTCCTTACTATCTAAAAGAAGAGGATTACACTTGTGAGTTTTACTCTCGAAAACGATACAAAAAACGTTGTAACCAGTTAGCAGTAGAATAATAAGTCATTACGAAAGCTGTGTTCGTCAAAAGAGCTATGATTGTAAATACTTTATGATGTAAAACAATGATAAATAACTTGTTAATCTTAATGAAAGTGTGAGAACAAAACTTTTAAGTGTAATTCTCGCCTTAAAGAGAGTTTAGAGAGACTCGCATTTATTTCGGCGCCTATAAACGAAAACGCGCGAATTCTTGATTTTATACTCTTGAAAGCACAGTTCACTCTCGTATTACGCGCACACAAAAGCTAAGTAATACGTCCAGTGTATAAGCGCCCTTAAAGATATTTGAATGTCGGCGCCACTTTTTACGATAATATGAAAGTCCAAATTAGAGCGCGATTTTGCGAACATTAAGAAAAATGAATGAATTTATCATCATAAAAATTACCTAAATTTTCTGCTAAGTTGAGCCTAGTTAATGTTTTGTATAATGTTATGACCCTTTTTTGAGTGATTTGTAGCGATTCCTAAAGTTTAATTAGAGAAAAGTCGGCAAGACGCTCAAACTCTTCAAAACTGTTAAGTATGGCACGATATCTGTGTATAAATTGGATGCTGATAAGCAATAATGTGTCAACCCACAAAGTTAAATTTGGAGATATTGATGTATTCTGACAATGCGTCGCGTATTTAACATTATTAAAAAAACTCAAGTCATCTAAACTAAATAAGTATGAAAAAATGTTTCTTAATTTTATGTTTTGAATATTCAAGTGTGTTCCATATTTTGCAATATACAATAATCTTATATATTTGAAAAACTTTTTATTAGATAAAACTCTTCATTACATCAATCAGCTTTTTATTCATTATTTTTTTTATCGAAAAAGAAAAGGAAAAGATTAGATATATTCTTCTTTAACGAAATTTGTTATAAATAGGTTTGACATCTTTAAACGCCATTTTGTCAAAATGAAGTCCGTGTGACACATAGTATTATATAGTATAGAGGCTAATTAAAACTGTAATAAATGATGAAACACTTATTAATCTTTTAATTTAGTTTATAGTTAACGAGTTACTTATTACTATTGGTTTCTTTAAGGATTATATACAATCTTAGTTCTGTCAACGTTAAATCGCGTAAATCAGTCTATATTGTCGGGAACAGCGGAAGGAAAGGCCTAACGTCCGACCCTTATAATATTACCGTCTTATAGAAGTGCTCACATATCCCCAAATTGGCTATAATAAAATGTACGAAATGACTCGTAAATTCTGAAATATGAACAAATAAAGTAAACTTTATATAACATTTTGTTTTATTACCTTAGGCATATAAAGCGATGCTGAGAAATAATTCGGAGTGAACGAGTTTCTATGAAATGCGAAAAAGAGTTTTATTGCAAAGTATTTATTACTCAATAATGTATATTTTATATCAACCTACTTTACGATTTTAGTCCATAATTAATTGACTTTAATAAATAAAGTTAATTATATGCTCTATGTCAAATACAAATATTTTTAAAAATATTTAGGTCTACGAAAGTAATAGTTTTCTAAGTATCATCTTGTGAAAGTTGATTATAAATAAAAATAGTAGTCCTGTTCCATTGAAATACTACAAACCAATTACAAATGTAGGAAAAATCCGTAGAGAATATTCTAGAAAATAGTTCTAACACGCGACGTCCTTTTATTGAGTTATCTCCGCTTTCAGCAACGTATAAGTTATTGAAGCGTAAAATGAAAGAGTAGGCGGCTTCGTACGAACTTTTGCCGCATCGCCCGAGAAGAACAAAACTATCCCTCTTGATTGGCGTTACAAACATTTCTCGTTAATCAAACTAGATTCATGTGTATACAAAGTTTCCTATTGCTTTTTATTGCTACGAAGCATACTAACTTCTTGTTGTTCTTATATTAAATTATATTTTTCCTGTACCTTATTAATTTACAATTTTCAAATCACGGTAAAAACTAGATTTTATATCTATAATAATATACAATGGGATTACATATTTATAAATAATAGATCTAGGTATTACTCTACATATATTACATATATAGATATCTGAGCTCTTAAACAAACAAGCATATATATACTTATTAACAAACAAGTATACGCTTTATCAAAATAAATATCAATTAACTAAATATACAGATAAATCAAGCAAAAATGGTAGGCAATAAAAGATTTGTTCCAATGGTTAACCTTGAGGCATAGTGCCAAAAATTTCCCCTCTGAATAGCAAGGCTAATTCTTAGGGAAAAAATTGCCAACCCCGCGATTACCAGACACCAAAGAGACGCATTGAAAGGTCTTTAAATATTTGAGCTTCGTTACCCAAGGTCCGAATATTTCAAAAGAGAATGACTAAAACACACGGACATTAAACCCAATATCTTTTTGGATTCTGCTGATCTACAAATGTTGCTTGAACATTAAACATTGTTACTGTTCACAAAAATAGAAATTCTTACCTAGCAACAATCTGTAATACCATTCCACATTTAGATATTAAAATGACGTAGGTCAATTACCTTTTATTTACTCAAGATATTATTAATCTGTATATTATATTTGAATTTTGATCATTGTAGACAACTAAGACATAAAAAAAAAAACTTTTACATTTAGTTAGATGACTTATTCGAGTTATTTTGAGGTAAAAAATAAACTACGGTATCGATTTTGCATAAATATAATTTTTAAAATCGATAACAAATGACGGCAACGGAAATTCTGGAGTAACTAACTTTAAAAACAAAAAATAAAATCAGGTTTAAAACCATAGTGAAACTGTTTTTAAATTAATTAATCTTTATATTCTTGATAGAGTAAAAAACAAAGTCACTCACTCCTGTTTGTATACTTAAGTATTTGAAACTACACAACAGATTTGAATACGATCTTTATTAATAAACAGAGTTTTTCAAGAAGAAGGTTTGTATAATCATTGCATATAGTATAAATATACACTTTTAAAAAATATTGTCCTTGTGTCTAAATTTGAACACAGCACACGGAAACCGGTGGAGGAATTTTAATGGAAGCCAGCATGAAAATAGCTTATTTATTAGGTCAACATAAACCTATATTCGCGAAAATGTGCTTTACCATTTAAAAGTCATTTTCAATTATTTATATTTCATTGTAGGTATCAAAAATATAGAAATATAAAAAAAATACATGAAAAATTGACAAAGTATATTTAAAAACCTAAAAATGATCACATTATTGTTGACTATATAAACGAAATCATCAATCGCTTATTACTGTATCTAAGCTCATAGGTATTTATTTATAATGTAATATATTATGAAAAATCATGTCTGTTCACTTGTTTGTGTTTCATACGCTGACATAGCGTTAATCCGATAGTGATATAACTTCGTCAAATTATTGCACTTGCGAAAAGGATATAGACACAGTAAAATGAATTCCGATAGATGGCGCGCATGGCGTACCGATCGGCCAGAAAAAATAGTTTTAAACGGTCGATCTGAATAACAAAATCTACATTAACCCAAGCAAAGCCAGCTAATAAAGCACTAGGACATAGGCTGTTACCGATCTATTATATTTGTGTACAAAAATACCAAATATTGTGCAGCATATAATAGCTAACATTGGTTTAATTATTGCAAGTACTAAATAAACAAAGTATTTTTTTATACTAACACTAATATTAATAAAATATATTTGTTTAACTGTATATCCTAGCACAGAGGTGAACGTACATATGAAAGAAAAACATAATAGAGAACCGTCGAAGCTTGTTAGCCTTAACTGAGCTCAGTCACGAAATAATTACAATGGCGGTAACATTTGGCTTTGTTTAATACCAGCACCTTACAATTAAAGCTATATTAGCTGAAACGATTCGACAAAACTAACATTTAACGTTTCTAATTTCACAACCTCGCCCGAGATGAATATATTGTGGTCACATTTGAGAAATCAGAAAGATTTTTTATTTTCAACTATAAAAGAATTTAACTTGAATTTTAATCCTTTTTGGCAAAACGCTGTAAAGTTTTATACTTTAAGAAATTAATAAAATTTATTAGATATTAACAACTACAATCTTGTTGGTGACTTTTACGTGTTTGATTATTATAATTATTTTACTAAAACGCATTTATGGTTACTGCTTCGCTTCTATGAGTGGTGGAGAGTGATGTAATATAGCCTATAACTTTCCTCGATAAACGGGCTAACTGACGCAAAATCGGTCTAGAATTTTCAGAGCTATTTCAATGTAAATAAACAAATAGTCATCTTTCCTCCTTATAATATTGGTGTGTATAATAAGAAATTGACAATAAATTTTAACGAATAGTCTTATTCATAATGCGTTAAGACGAAAATTCAAAATATAAATTATGTACAGATATATTAAAGCAGTCTTCGCATGAAATATTTTAATTTTAGCTCGCGAGCAGGCAATTTATCGGAATGAAACGTCATTTCCGTGCCCGGATGTCATTTCCGACCCGCGGTATTTTACGTCTTTAGAATGTCAATTTCCTTGACAAAATTATAGTAATCTACGACAAGAAGGAACAAACTCATACAGAAACAAACTATTCTTCTTGGTATTGGTTTTTCGAATATTAACACGTTTTTATATGTATTTGAACCTTATTTTCGCTTAGTAAACTTAAGTGGTGCACAAACAATAGATTACTTAGAAAGTGTTCTAAGAGTTTTCAAAATTAGATTTATTATGGATTTCGACGTGCTTTTAGAAATAAATTTCGACTTAACTACCTTATATATTTACCGGTCGGTCATATTGAAAAAATGGCGGCTGAAATTGATTACTTATTTTAAGATAAAAACAGTTTGGTAATAAATAGAGCTAGAGAAAAATGTTTATAATATTTTTTTAATCTTTTCTATTTGTATAAAGAATAATTTTTACGTGCGAGCGCCATAGTGACGATGTATATATGTAATCTATTACATATATTAGAGTAAGTGGCGAATTTTTTTATCGTGATATTTCTAGTATAATTAGACTAGCTACTAAAAATGCGCCACAACAATGCACTATAACAATATTTAGCTTATTGTTCTCAGTTTCGTTTTTTCTTATGAACAAAGCATTGTCGGTTTCAAATCAATGTTCTTGAACAAATATACAGATTGTTTGGCAGCAAGTACCCCATATCGGACGGACAAATAGATAAATCGATCTCAATTTCGCAAGCAAATAGCCTTTTATCCAAAACCTCGTGATCTTCGAGATAACATTCTTTTTGTTATCAAACATTCCAGATTTTCCTTTTCAAACCTGTATAACTTTATTATACGAGTACAAGATCAATTTTCTCTTATGTACTGTACGATATGGATAATCCAAATATAGTCAAATGAATTTTTTAGTCTTACTATTTTATTGTAACCTAGCTGATGATTTGTTTTAGACCTTTTGGTTTGATTTCCTATTAAAGCGTGTATTTCGTTTTTTCTTCCTGTTTTCATTTAAAGAACAGAAATTAATTTCTTTTAGAGAACAGATTTTTTCTTTCCTTACACTGAAACTTTCATCCCTTGTGTCATCCCATACATGTTTCATTTTCGCGCCACAAAGGAGTTTTTTTCTCTAAGCTCCAATATACTTCTATACCAAAATTCATAAAAATTAGTTCAGCTAAGCAGCCTAGGCCTAGAAAACGTCACAATCAAACGACAGATAAAAATAATTTAAATATGTTATAAGGTTTACATTCGTATAAATTTTTGCTTAAAATGTCATTGAAAAAATGTAACGTACATTATGTATATTTCACGGGTAAAACTGTCAATTACAAAAAGTTTTCATAATTATAAAGATAGCATTCAGAATCGGCTTAGCGCGCGCCTTCATGCTAAGTGGAGTCATTTGGCCTTGTCTCAGAAAAACATGCCAACGGCAACAGGTTTTAAATAATATCCTATATTTATACTACCATTAAGTGCTTTTACTGTAAATATTTTACTAAACCTCTTATTTGAGAAAGTCTGTACATAAATAAATTCTGTAGAATATCCTGCACACGTACAAATGTTACGGCATATAAAACTAACCAAGTGTGGCTCACAATTACACAGTAAGAGTTCCGTACCATCACCTATACGCTATACAAATAAATAAAATTGAAGTTCGTCTGTAATTTAAAGTAACAGCTTTTAACTAAATTCACGTGAAAGTTTATATGCTACTTACCTTAAAAAAAAATTTCTAAATTTTTTGTCTGCCTGTCTGTTTGTTGTGGCTAATCTATGAAACGGCAAGATCGATTTTGACGGAACTTTTACTCACATATAGCTAATTCTATGATGAGTAATTATTTTAATGAATAAATAATAAAAATATGGTTACTCGAAAACCAAATTCAAACCAATGAAATAGTGAACAATATCCCATTCAAGTAGACAAGGCAACCTTATATATATATATATATATATATATATATATATATATATATATATATACATATATATATATATATATATACACAGACGAGGTCGAGGGTGACCACTAATATATAAACCTTATAACACATCCGAGCCTATAAAGATCGGAGACTTAAAAGTTATCGTTATAAATTTGTTAAAGGGCTAGTTTTGTCAGGTCTACGAGAATATTAGATATTGTCATCATTCATCAAAATAAAGGTATAGGTTGAGTCGAGGTTGCTTTGCATGTATATGGAACGTAAAACCCAAACCACTGAGCGGATTGTGCTAAAAGGCAGAAAGGGAAAATATTTGTTAAGATAATACTGAAACTGTTGAAACCGCCGGGCAATAACTTTATAAAAGAAACAAGATTCGCTAGGACAATACAACTCACATGACACAGTATTGTTATTTGATGTTATGGCGGCAATAGATGTTCGGCACATGTTCTGTTAAAATTTCAACGCTCTACCACTACATCTACGGCTCATGAAAGATAGCCCCCTAATATATTGACAGACATACAACGGCTTAGTAAGAAATAAAATGTTAAAGGCTAGCTGATGTCCGCGACTTCGTCTGCGAAAAAATAATAAAGAAAATTTCCAAAAAAGGAGGCTATGTTACTCCTTGTTAGTTTATATCAAAATATGTATTTATATAAAACCTCTGTTACAATATTGTCTTGTACTTATAATATAAGAAAAATATAAGAAATACAGTAGATACTTCAATTTATTAGTATGGTTTCGTATATTCCGTTATACATTTAGAGTAACAGCCAGACAGACAGAAGTATTGAAAACCCTCATTATTTTAATCTCATTTGAATATAGGATATAACAAAAAAATAAAAAGGAAACTTTAAACAGATATTGTAGAATAATAATAAAGTCTACATAATTTTCTTATTTACTTTTTCTTCACTTTTTTGCCTTTCCTTTTAAGTATTTTGTATTATTTATGTCTATTTATCTTGGTTAAGACAATCTAATCACTGACACGTAACTAAAGTCCGTAAGTAAGTAAAAACAGTAGTTGAAAGGCATTGTAGCTACTTCAAAGCCTTTTATATAGATTATATATTTATTAAGAGAAAATATGTATAATACATATATAAGGCAAACGTTACTGATTGAGTGATCTGTAAATATAGCCCAAACCACTGAGCGGATTGTGCTAAAAGGCAGAAAGGGAAAATATTTGTTAAGATAATAAAGAAAAAAATATTTTTCAAAATTCAGCCTCTTAAGACATAAAACGCGGGTCCAAAGTTTGTATGCGGAAATCAGACTTAACCCAAGTTAAAGAAGAAAGAAGCCACGAGTAAAAACTAGTTAAAATATTGCTATCGTGTTAATATTTCTTTATCGAAGCAGTGAGGTTGTAAGGTAAGGGATTTTATAGTTTTCGTGTCAAAATTCAATTGGAAGATCGTGCCATGTCCTATTATTTGGTATGGGCTATGGGTACATTATCAGTATAAAATATTAAGCACGTCACAAATAGGAACGAAGTATAAATAGCTGGGTTAAGGTCAAAAGTCAAACAAGAGAGAGAATTTGTATTGGGTATTCAAATCCACGAATTTAATGCCAAATCGCACGCGAAACAATTCTGTTCGACTCTACGGATCTTAATTGGATCTTAGGGATCTTAAACGTTTTATTGTCTTTGTTCAGCTTTATGTTAAATTAATATTCATCATTGTAAAGATAATATAATAGAAAGTTTTAATAAAATTGTAATTCGTAATTAAAAAGTTTTGAAAGATATCATTTAATATATATACAAATTTATATAAATATGTATATACTTTTGATATACATAATATTTTAATACAAAGGTTTTTGAAGGCATTCCATTTAAGTTTAACATATTCATACATAAAAATAATCCGTAATTAACTCCAATTAACACCAATAGATGAAACTTTTAAAAAAGATATTAAATACACTTTCACAAATGTGTCGCATAATAAACTAAATGAATACTCACTTTAAGCGCGTCCTCGTGAGATATTCCGGAGAAAGGAGTCCCATTGACTTGCAAGATGGAGTCCCCGGGGCGAAGGCCCGCCCGCTCCGCCACCGAGCCCTCCTCCACCCTAGATATGTACACACCCACACCTGTGGAACACGGTTTGCTATTAAAAAGATATAATTTATCGATAATGTCAAAACACAAACCTCAATAAAACTATAAGAACTTTACTTCTAATAAAATCTCTTTACGTAGGTAAGAATACAATACTAATATTATTTCAGTTTTATTGCAATCGTAAAGGTAATATAAATTTTCATTTTGTAACCTTTCTAGGGTATGATATTTCAAAGTTACTCCGTTAGTGTTCATGTTACATACATGAATTATATAAAGAAGTTTCGTGCAGAATCTCATGTTTCTAGACCCAACGGTTTAAAGTAAGCGATGTCTTTTAATCGGAGTTGGAATAACTAGATTATTAACCAACTGCTATTACGTAAGAATGCATGGAATATACAAAATAAAAAGAACTTCAAATTATTTACCTATGTTGAAAGATAATGTTTGAATTAATTTTTATTTCAATGTTAATATAAAATTAAAGTCTACAGTATCTAATACAGAGAAGGAACAATCATCTCATATTATATATTATAGAATATTTTTATATTATAACGTAATAATATAAATATCAATCGATAAATACTGAGGTGGGTAACTAACTGTAGCCCACAGACTGTCACAGGTCGTACACGGGCTGGCTGTAGAGTCAGTATTTACCTCTCACACAGGATCGACGTAAAGTAACTAATATAGATACGTTTCGTACAGTAGGTGAGAAAGCCAGAAGCCTAACCAACTCCCCCATTCTTTTCTTCACTTTATCCCTTAAAACTTTTTAAGTCGGCAACGCAGTCCATGTGGCGGTGATCACGAGATGACAATAAGGTCAAGGAGGTGCTCGGAATGATAGGGTATGGGGTTGGATCCTTAAATAGAGGCATTACTATAATACAAAAGGCGAAAAATTAGTGTATAAGACCTGACAAAGACAATAAAGATTCACGTCCTTAGAGATCGTAAGCTAGATTCTAAGGTTATAAGCTTCTTATCACTTTTAAGAATTGTACTTTGAATTGAAGAAAAAAAGAATTGAAATTAAAAAAGGCATAAATATCTAATAGCTCATGGATGTCGTTATTTTTAATTAAAAAAAAAACACTTTAATCGCCTGCTCATTTGCCAGACATTTTTTAAAATTATATAAATAATAATACAATTGAAAATAAAATAAACCATATTAATATATAAAGAAAAAAAAACAAAAAGAATGTACTAAAAATACCGCCCAATGGGATAAAAAGTTTAATATTCTTTAAGGTTTCATTACAAGATAAAAGGCATTCCGTACGCTCAAAAGAAAGTCAGTGCCGAGATATTGAAACCTTTCGAGCGTCGTAATTCCTACTTAACTCAGTACAGGCAGATAGAGATTTGTGTCGCGAAGTCGTAGATCACTGATTACAAACTCTGTTGACCGTCCCGGTCCTATTTATATAGCTCTTATGTGAACGCGAATCGATAATCGAAGCTCAGTTACGTAGCACCCACGCAAATCTGGTATTGACGTTTTACAGCTCACCTTAAATCCGTTGAGCTATTGTTATCGCACTTATCGTAATAAACGTAGCAAGAACGATGAATGGAGAGAAGTTAAGAAAAAGAAAAAAATATAAAGATTATATACTTGAGATTTATAATTTGTATACTATGCTTAAATTTGAATTTCCTGAATTTTCTAAACTAACCTTTTTTTACCTTGAATATTAAAATTTATAAATGCATTTCTTTTTTAGAAAGATATATTTTATATTATTTAAATACAATATAAAATATTTATTTTTATAACCATGTTAAGTTTATTTGCTTGGCATTACAAAAGAAGAATTCCTTTCAACATTTTTTTTATTTTGATCTCTTCGATCTTAGCCTGCGCTTACGATATTTTAAATTAAAAATATCTTGTATTGATATGCATTATTAAATTAACTTTTAATATAAAGATACATATGTATTTGGTATAAATAAACTGCATTTATTCTATTCATTATAATTATATCGTAGTATTATTCTATCTTTTAATGAGCTTGAAACCATATAATATAAATATACAATGTAAAATTTTATAAGGTATTATTCACCACGTACATTGCTACGAATTATATGAATAAAGACAGATGCTCTTTATTCATATAATCTGCGACGTCAACCAAGTGGGTTCCGGTTTGCATAGCGAGATAAAATAAACATATGTAAATCTGTTTTTTAAAACACTAAGTCTTATCAAAATCGAACCGGAGTCTTTACACGACGCTTGAACAAACAAACGAACAATAATATTGTTATAATACAAGTAATACAGAAAAATAACTGTTTGGAAAGTTGAGCTTCTTTTTACGATGCAAATTTGTTATTTTGTTACCTTAAATGCCTGTGCAGGTGAGGAACAATTCTCGTGGTTATTGTTTGTTGAGGATCGTATAATGCACATGAGGGACTAACGGGCACACGAGATACCGAATACACAACGTCTCAGCTAGTTTTATATTGTTCGGTGAATGAAGTCCTCCACGGACAAAAGTTGAACATATGCGCAGACCATAAATGGTAAGAATATACTGTTCAGGGTTACCTGCTTCCTTCCCTCCCTTGACGCAGATGCCGAAGCCATGCGAGTCTGCAGGGTCGCGGCTCATGGTGACGGTGCGCGTGGAGGGCTCCACCGGCGGCGGCGCCGCTCCGCCCGACGAGTACGGCCGCTCCCTATCCCGCTCGCCGCGATATATGGCCTATGAACAAAAATATAATCAACTATGAACCCATTTGATAACTTTTAATATATTTTATTACGTTTATAAAAATGAAGAGTGTATTCGTTCATTTGTTTGAACGGGATAATCTTAGTTACATAGTTCATAGGATATCTGACATCATTATAGTACGACTTATAGAAATGGAGAAATAATTGTAAAAATGTATCGCGTGTAAAAAAACTTTAATGGCAATAAAACTGCTTTGCAAATATTAATAACTTTATACCTACTACACAATACAAATTAAACTAACACTAATTAATAAATATTTTAATATTCCCATACTATAGTGAATGTTAAAAAATATACTCGTAAATAAGTGTAATAAACATATGTCGTGGAAATGCAAGTTGCACTCTATTTTAAAATTGAGCCAAGATTTTTCAAGTATGTGCACAGTTGTACAATTGCAACCAGAACGTGTTCCCGTTTGTTTGTAAAGTCCCAGTTGCAACAGTTCTGAATCTCTTTTCCAACGGAAATCGCAAACAATATCGTGAAGTGAAAATTGCGATCTGGCACCGACGCAACGTCTGAATGGAATACAGGGAGTGCGACAGTATTTAGGTCCATTTATTTCATAATCTTACCGCTTGTACTTCAAGTTATGCTAATTTCTCACTTCTACAATTATAACCGCGAAAAAAACTATAATATACATAATTTATTGATTATGTAAAAAAACATGTATTAAAATAATTACAACAAGCTAAAGTATTATAACATATTTATTAGTCTGGATGTATCAAAAACAAAATGCATCATTTACTATAGTTTCTGGTCGTTCATCATAATGACCAAAAATAAATTTTAAAAACTGTTTAAAGGTTATGAAGTTTTTCAGAATACTGAACTCAACTTAATACCCAAGCTATCGCCTATATTATTTTTTTTAAATCGATTCATATGTTTAATTGTGAAAATTTGACAGACAGACAAGAAAAATACTTTCGTATTTATAATACAAAGTATGAAGGATTAAATAACAAATAGCAACTGACTCCTTATTTATACGAGAAATAATTAATTTCTCTTCCACGTAAATGAAACAAATTAACCTATTCAGTAAATAGATGGGAAACGATTCGTTAAGACAATGATTTGTTTGATACGATTAATTAATTTGTACATAGATCTTGGAGGCCATAATTGTATATTATAGAAATTAAATATTTATGTTACTTAACAGACTTCGTAAAAAGAAGAGATTCTATGCGTTACTTTCTTTCTTTCTAAGTTTCTTTTTTGTTACTTGAAACTTGTAACTATTCAGTTCATACATAAAATATGATTTTCATAGAAATTTATGTTATTATACACAATTATGTTTTTCGATGTCCAATTTTGGTAATAACTTTTTTATTTACCTAAAAATTAAAATGAAAGTTTTCAACAAATTCCCGTATTTGTCTCTAAACGACTTGTAATATTTTGGAACATACAAACTAATTTAATTCCATGATTTTCTGGCTCACTACCAGCAATAACGTATTATACTTTATGACTTATGTAATTGGATTTTTCTTTATGTTTTAGAATCCTGTATTAAAGTAATATACCTTACGAATATTTTTAAGTAAAAGAAAAATGTTTATATTACTATAACTTAGACAATACATATATTATCTTATTCTTTCGTATATTTGGGATAATATTCAAGATTTATTGTAAACAAAAATTATTTGAATGTACGCCTATTTTACAACACAACTATATTATAGAGCGATTCCTTTCGATCAACAAGTGAACTTTCGGAGTTATCTTCATCAATCACTGAGAAGTTAGTCGAGCAGACAGCTCACACGAACACCATAGCAGGCGTCGATCGCGTCACAAAATGACTAACTTTTTAATTGAACAATCTTTACCGTTAATTAAATACTCTTGCTAAATTACGAACTCAGAACAAAACAATTGTTTAATTATCTTTAGCCATAATTAAAGCTGGAAACCATGTCCGTTTATTTGTTTAAACGATCTTCTATTAAGGTTTTCGTAAATGGGGAATTACTTTGAAAATATAAAAAAATACTCGTATGATTAATATTTGTGAGGTATTAATCAAAAAGGTCTTTTTTATAAGCTGTGTTTTGTTTTACTCGTCGCGTTGTCTGTATGCTCGTAATCAAAACTTGCAAGCTAAATTAGACCCACATCCCATTTCAGCATTAGTATTAAAATATATATTTAACTTAAATTTAAATATAAACTTATCTACATTTTTTAGTATAAGCATTTCAAATATTATGGGTACGCATATAGAACGTTTTGAGGAAATATTGATTGAGACTCCATCGGAAACATTTATTGTGTCATTTAATATGATTTAATGACTAAAGTAAAATATGTTGAAACAAGTTTTACTTTCTTATTCATAACTAAATGCTTTTTAATATTATTTACAATTCCTTGAATAGAGTATGACTGTTATTATTTAGAATAATAAAACGTTACATGTGCCATACTTTTAAAATTGTTTTTAATTGTTACATAATAAACATTAAATTATTACTCTAAAGACTTATAATTCTAGAGAATACGTGTCCTAAATATTTATTACCTCATAATTTTCGTTAGAATCCAATTTGATAACGAAACAGGGCGCACCACTACACTAAACCGCTCAATACTTAGGCACATCACGCACTTTTATTTCCTTTAAATTTTCATCGCTGTTATACTTTAATTTAATTCAAGAATCGACTCAAAAATATGTTTCGAAAAAAGTCTATTTCGTCCTCTTACAATACTGCCTTATTTTAATGAAATTTTGGTTAAAAGCGGCTGCGGATATTAAACAAAAAGGTATAGTATTGAAGTTTAGAGCGAAAAACTAGAAAATTCGAAACAGAATAACACGACATATACGCCCAAGAAGACCAAAATAACGGGATCTGTGGCGAATAATAATGGGCACTTTATTCCACAGTAGTTCGTCGTCAACTGACAATAAAAGTTTTTTTTAGCTTGGCCATGGCACGACAAGCCTGTGGACACGCCCCCACCGTCACATACACATACGACCATTTTTATTTACCCTCCAAACAACTGAGCTATAAAACATGCTACGCTTTTGTTACGGTTATATGATAATATCACGATTATTTTTTTGCGATCAGGTCCATATTATCTTCCTAAACGTTGGCCGCGCGGTCATGAATAACTTAGTGATATCGACTGCAAGCCGCTCGCCTCAAATTATTTACACATGACAGCTCTCACTGACACTACGCTTTACAATTCATCTATTTTTAGAAATCCATTACGCTGATGACCCAGGAATAGCACTCATTTGTAGATAATAATTAGTGTACCTTATGTGAAGTTTGTATTTAAATACAATCATATGAAATATTATGAAAAGAAGGTGATATGGCGCTAATTAGAAATGTTTTGTATATACAAATAATTTTAAACCTTAAAACAATCACATTTGAAGTTATTTAAGAAATATAAAATTTTTGCATAAAATTATTTAATGCGTTTTTTATGGTTAAGTAAAACTGTGAACTCAATATTCTCGAAATTAGAATTTTGCGACATACTAGCCAGGTAATCGTGAGATTTCCTATCGACGAAATATTTCAAGTGGTTAAAAGCCTTAGTGGATGAATTCACAAAAAATATCCTTAAAGCACGTAGTCATTCTACAAGGAACTGCTAAATCAAATATAATTCTTGACCGAAAATTTTACTGCGGTAGACTCTAGTTGCTCACTGACTTCACCTCGTATATAAGCTAATTTTACCGGAGCAGTATCTTACTTTTACAGAAAATCACCGTGAATTAACTTATAGAGCTGCCTTTGGTAGGATACGTGAAAGGAGAGCCAGAAAAATTATTTCTCATTATTTTTAACAACGCATTTATACTACTTTGCAAACATTCATAGACAGTACTGATTATTTAATAAGCTCGTTTGTCCGATATAAAAATCATCATATTAAAGTCTAATGAACCTGATGAATCGAAATAAACTTAGAATATATGTATCATGACACTTACATGATGCGTGGTACTGCTGGGACTGCTGGCAGGCGAGTGCCTCCTCGCCGGCAGCGGCGCTGGTAGTGGTGCTGGTAGAGGCGCCGGTGGGTGCGACGGAGGCAATGCTTTGCCCAACGCCGCAGCCCCTCCTTGACCAAACAGCCGGAGTACTTGCTCCGGTGATATTGGCCTCTTCTTGCCATTTGCACTCAGGTGATTCGTACTGTTACGTAGACTGGTAGCTCCTATTTAGAAACAAAATATTTGATTTTTATTTTAAATATTATAAGATACTAGAGAACCCGACTGACATTTTCTTTTAGAATGCCACCTACCGGGTACAATTCTATGTCTCCGGGTAATCTAAATCATATGGAGACACACTCAAATACACACAAAAATTTCATAAATATCAATCTAGTCATTTAGGATGAGTTCAGTGATATACTTCTTCTGTGTGAAATATGAAATATATATTCGTAGCCGTAGTTGAGAATGTAGTGGATTAAGCTTCTATTATTTTCCATAATGAGATAAAAAGCCGTACCAAACTAGGGGACAATTACAAGTTCTCACTATTACTGTTACTGCAGTTTAAATATCCTATTTGTGAATATTGGCAAGGCTGGTGCGTGGAACTTTGACAATTAGCTACCAAACAGACTACGTTGTTATGTATTCCCTTTGTGGTTGTATTTAAATTAACTTGCATAGAATATATCGTAGCAAAATAAACTCTGTATAACTATGGTGATAAATTATATCACATTCATTTTTTTTATCGATTTTATGTTTAAGGTGATTTATGTTCTAATAAATAACGCAATCTCGTTTAAGATAAATTACAATTGAAATGTATTTCTACAAAAAAATCAAAGAAAAAAGTATAGAAGGTACTCATGTCGTTTTGAAAGACTTTTTGTATTCTTCTTTACAACGACGTTATAATAAAAATTTGTTGTCCCAAATAAAAGATTCTTAACGTTTATTACATATGTATAAGACACGGAATTTGGAGCTAAGGATAGTAGGAAAACATAAAGAGCGAATTGAGTATGGTTATATTTTTTACGTTCGAGGGTTTTATTTTCCTTCAAACGTACATATATATAGATATAGAGAGGTATATTCTTAGACGCGATATCATACGAGTATGTGTGATACCAATTCTTACATTATCCTAAATAAAGTACCAGGACACTTTAAATATTCATCTGTTTAAGTAACACATAAAATTACATTCAAAAAGCGGCCCTTAAGTCATGGTTACTCTGCATGAATAAAAATATCAGCAGATTAATTTTTAATATAAATATTTTTGCTTTGACATATTAACCTGCACTGTTAGCTATATTTGTTGATCCAAGATACGGTGTTCGCGAGAGCTTGCCTGGGTAGTGATGCTGCGAATAGGGCGCGTGGTGGCCGTGCGAGGAAGCCGGCCGTTCTACTATGGTATAAGAGGTGCCGGGCGGCGAGTAGTACACGCCGCCGCGCGCCCGCGCCCGCGCGTCCTCCGCCTCGTAGCTGGTGTGACGATTATCCTGCAACCACTGGTTGTATCCAACATACTTTATATACAACTAACTATATACAACAACTTTTAGCCACTTCAGTTGACGGTTGTTGTTGAGGAACCGCTTCTACGAGTCGTAGTCTAGTCGTAGACGTCTTTCTCAACAATGCGGTTATCTAATAACGGTAAAAGAATTTTTCGCATCAAAAGAGGAAGGGGGCTTCTAAATTTGTGGAAACCCTTCCCTTTATCTAAAAAATCATGATTGATTTATACTTATAATGGTATATTTTTGTTGACTATAGATCTTGTAAATTAGAATGACAGCTATGTTGGCGCAGTGGTCACTGCAACTGACTAAAGCGCTAACGGTCGCGGGTTCGATCCCCGCTCACGACAAACGTTTGTATTGGCCAAACGGATGTTTGTCATAATCTGGGTGCTTGTGTCTGTGTTGTGTGTGTTTTCGGACCTCCCACACAAGTCCATGAGTTCTTAATGGGGGCCTTTGAGTATGATGCATTTATTATTGTTAGATGTTTTTCTATAAAGGAAAATATAGTGACTGTCTTTAAATAGTAAAATATCTTCAAATAGTAGCACTATTACGTAACTTAACCGTAACCAAAACAAAGCAAGTGTTTTACTTTAACGTAACTTTTGTTCCGCAATATATGTATGGCGTAACGCCAAGTAGCTGCAGGTTGCACGATAACAGCAGTTCATTGACTTCCGCCGTGCAGCCCTGGCCGTAACCCAACGACATGCAAGGACTAGCGTCTTATCTGCGAAACAATCGTGTATTTCAACCTATGTTGCAGTTAAGTTACCTGCTGCGAACGCGAGTGCCTCGCGAGGTGGTGCGCGGGCGGGTGCTGGGGGGTGGCGGAGCGCCAGCCGTAGCCCTGCGCGTAGGGCGGCGGCCAGCGCGCGCCGAACTCCGCCAGCTCGGAGCCCTCGCCCTCCCCCGACCTCATGCCGGGGGTCACCGATCACTCTACGAAACAAAAACCATTATTAATAGATTTGTCCAAAAAATGTCATTTAAATAAATTAAAACCTTTATAAATGTTGATAATTCATAGCTAATATTCAACTTCGTGTTTACCAATATAAAGTAGAAATAGCACAAACCAACGTGATTGCTATGACACAGATTGTAATGAAGAAGTGGGTGCAAGAAAAAGCAATTTGCGCGCTCGTAGCACCTGGGCGCGGTCCAATTTACGAGTTCGTAGACTTTCGACCGTGCATATTTGAATTTATAGACAAAAGTTTCAACTGAATATCAAAGCGAAAAACTTTATTCAATATCAATATAGAAACATGGACTCTCTCTTATTCTTAATCAAAAAATCACGTTGGAAAATAAACCTTAAAAATTGCCGAAAATAACTCACAAAGGTATTGTTATTCAACATTTTGGTTAACAGATTTATCGTTTACGAGCTTATGCCTACGGCTTTTTGCCGTTGATTTAGATTCAACGATACTAAAATTTATTTCTCTTCTAATTTAGGCTTTAGTGTTGTAGAGAGCCATAATATTTTAAGGTGAACTATAGTCTACATTATTCCCTATAACGTTATATTAATAAGAAAATCAGTCAAAATTGTTCGGAATGATTAATGATACTTTTCCATTTCGTAAAGTGCAAATAAACATACGAATTCGCAGAATTATTTTAAAAATCATAAAAAGATAATATATTTTATGTTTATAAATATTAAGAATGACGATGCATTACGGTACGGTACGGGATAATTACGGTAAACTTTCGTTATCAGAAAACGCTACATTCAATTTAGATTTTTGTACTAAAACGTTTACCTGACTACGGCGACACCAAAAGGAAGTGTTATAATTATGACAGCCTATGTATGTATATTTGTATGTTCCACCGTAGCGCCTTAATTTTTAATGAATGAGATGTAAATAATAATGGCCCTGGTCACAAAGGCTATAAAGCCTATCTATATAGATTTTGTCAAAATTTTATATGACGGAATTTATTTACGTAGTCGGGTTATAGTTGGTTTTTTAATGTCTACGGTCTGCACTGCTCTGAGAGACTCATCGTGAAGTTGTTTGAGTTCAAAAGTAAATAAATTAAGGAGTTTATTTAACAAATTCAACATTTAAGTAAGTTTAAAACGTAATCCTTACTAATATAATGCGAAAGTAACTCTGTCTGAGTGTTACGCAATCACGCCGAAACTGCAAAACCGATTTAAATGAAATTTGGATGGACTTAACAGAACTAGTCTAGATCTTGAGAAAGGACATAGGCTACTTTTAATCCCGAAAAGATACACGGTCCCTGTGGGAATGCGATATAAACGGGAACGCGGTAGAACCTAATTTCACGCGGACGGAGTCGCGGGCGGAATGCTAGTATAAAATATATTCATACAAGTTTTAAAAATATAACATTTTATTTAATCATATCAGACTATTAACTTAAATACTTTCGTTAATTTAATTATCTGTTTCATCATAATTTACTAAAAATAAAATTAAAATACAATAATAGCTGAGACGGCGTACTGGTTAGAACACGTCGATCTCAACAGATGATCGCGAGAATAAAACTCCGACTAGCACCGCTGATTTTTCAAGTGCTAAATTAGTGTTTAAATTCATCTCGTGCTCGGTGGTGAAGAAATACATCGTGAGGAAACCTGCACGTGCTGGGAGAAATTCTGACACATGTACGTATATGGAGCAGCGTGATGGATTAAGCTCTAAACCTTCTCCTTAATAGGAGAGGGGGCCTTTTGTCCAGCAGTGGGATATTTACAGGCTGTTACAAGTAAACTTTACTTTTAAAATAAAGTAGGTATGTAATTACTAAATGTAGTCGTACAAGTACTAAATTTTGAACTCGTTAGGGTCTCAAGAATTACAAAGTTTACATTGAACAAGTTCGTGCTGCCTACAACGGGTATCGCACGTTCGCTTCCGCTCGTTTGCTAATGAGTTCAAGTTCCAAGGTACTTCAAGTTTACAGACTTTCCTTGACATGCTAACAAAGAACAATGCGTCTATACATACTTTTCACGCTATTATTAATTACGAGTTAACTAATTTATACTAATACTAATAGTTATAAAGCTGAAGACTTTATTTGAACTCATTAAATTAATTATCAGCAATAATTTCAGGATTTACCAAAAGGGTAATTTATCGAAGACGGAAGGCTATATAACATCAATGATTCATAGGAGCAGATTAGTAACTAAAGTGCAGGAGAAACCGCGCGTCATACATATAACAAAAGTATATGAGATTCATCCCAATAGTTTGTGTTGATTAAAAGTTTGTGCAAAAAATAATTAATCTTACACCTTGGGGTAGAGTTTCTAGGGTTGCCAACCATACTTTCTTATAACGTTGCTTAATTTATTACTGACTAGCTGTGTCCCACAATTTTACCCGCGTAACTCGAAGGAAAGACCTACTTTAATAAGTATACGCGGCGCACGCAAAGGAAACCCTCAAAAGGAATATTTTTCCCGGTTTTGCAACATTTTTCATTGCTGCTCCGCTCCTATTGGTCATAGCGTGATGTTATATAGCCTATAACCTTGCTCGATAAATGAACTATCCAACACAAAAATAATAATTCTATTTGTAACAGTAGTTCTTACGTTTAGCGTACTCAAACAAACAAACTTTTTAGCTTTAACATACTAGCACGTATATATACTAGTATGGATACTTGTATTAACTAGTATAAAAGTCTATACTTCTATTAAATAGAGGTACTTCTTACTTTTGCAGAATAATAAAGTAAAGTAAAATGAAGTAACACCCTTTAAATGTCCCACGGCTGGGCCAAAGGCTTCCTCTCCTATTAAGAAAAAGGTATAGAGCTTAATCCACCTGGGCTCCGCTGGGCTCCACAGCTGGTTTGCGGATATGCATGTGTCAAAATTTCTCCCGACACGTGCAGATTTCCTCACGATATTTTCCTTCACTGCCGAGCACGAGATGAATTTAAACACTTGGAAACATAGCGGTGCCAGCCGGGGTTTGATCCCGCGATCATCGGTTGAGATCGACGTGCTCAAATCAATAGAAAATCGCGGCAGAATAATAAAATATACGAATATAATACTTTATTTAATTGTATGTTTTTAATGTAATTCTTTAAATTGCTTTCAATTAAAGCGATCGTCATCATTTATAAGTAATTAAGGTTTGACGGCAAAATATCCGTGCTGTGTTCGACACTTCCTGTTTCAGGTTTGCGGTCACTCCGGGGCGGGCTTGCTTGTTTCCGTTACGCCATTAAAGGAATCTACTGGCTCTTCGCTAAGAAATGTTCCAACGCTTAACGTATGTGAGGAATATAGTATTTCCACCAGTATTACTAATACATACCGATTTTATAGAGGACGTTTACAATCTATATGTAAAAGTGACTATAACTTTTCACTGAAAGAGTTTAAGCAAAAATATTTTAAAATCTTGTAAGTAGTTAATTCTCTCCAACGTCGAGAATATTTTTAATATTAATACGTAATTACTTAACGTTTCACTCAAAACACTCAAGATAATGCTTGGAAAGCAATATTTAATGCTGAAACGAGTCTATGAGAAGATATTAATGAGATAAGCGGTCGAGAACAATTTCTCAAGTGTATTTCTGACTCACTTCGTATCATTTGTGATGTATATAATTGGTACCGGTGACTTCGTTTGTGTAATATAATTATTTTGAATTATATATATTGTATATTTCTTGAATTCGGTTTTATTATCGCGAGACACCAGAAAAAGTCGCATATATCCTTTTTCAATATCCAATCTGTATCTATACTCAAATCGAACAAAATTAGTTCAGCAAATTTAGTTATCAAAAAGTCGCAACAAATCGGAAAAGTAACATTCGAATTTATATTATTAGTATAGATTTACTATTCATTCATACTATCTATCTCCTATGCCTCTAATACCCTTTCAAACTGATTGAGCTCATTTAAAAGCCGTAGTGCTAAGGCAATTTCTAAGAAACAGTACTATATTCAAGGCAGTATCATAAGTCATTATTGTTTAATAAACAAAGTGTGTTATACGTATTTTATTCTCTATCGTGTTAATTATATGGGTACTTACTTATGGGTTAAAAAATTATAGGAATATATTAAAACTCTGTAATCATTATTATGCAAAATTTCATTATAAAAATGTACGTTAAAAATTGCAACGTTCATATTTTTAAAGGAATGGGAGAATTGAATTCGTTTAAGTGTTTTTAGTGCATTTAATAAAAAATGTAATTGCGAACACAGCATTTACTTTTATATTATTATAAAATTTAAAAGCATTTTTAATACTTTATCGCATTCACCAATCTGCAGTGAGCTGCGGAGTCCTTAATAAGAGGAACTCCTTAACATGTCATCATCAGGTTTTTCTGGTTGGTTCATGTTATTATCGAACTCTTTGTCTCAAGACTTGATGTCATCCACACACCTTGGTGTATCCAATTTGCAGGCTAAACGGTTCTTTTTCCCGCGTATATGTAAACGTATCACACTCAAAACGTATCACACTCAACGGCCCGCATTAAGATCTTGTGACCTTGTGTCGGGGGTCCGGATACATACATAACACTAACACAAACACTCAAACCACGACAAACATCCGTATGGCCAATACAAACATTTGCTGTGAGCGGGGATCAGACCCGCGATCTTTAGCGCTACAGTCAGTTGCAGTGACCACTGCGCCAACGTGTCTGTAGGCGGTAAAGTAATCTTCCTCCTAAGGTTTTTCCTGAAAGCTATAATTTAGGGGTTTCCAAGAGTCGATTACAATCCTTTTCATAAAGGCCGGCATCGCACCATTTCCTCCTCTGCAATGTTGTCTTTAAGCGGCAGTAACTACAAAACATCAGGTGGAAATTTCTGCTCTTTCGTCCTGCTTGTCTTTTTATTAAACAGGGAGAGGTAAATGATAGGATATTTAGAGACGATAACATGTTTTAATTTATGAAACATATATTTTAATGCAATTAAATTCTTTGGTTAATGGCTTTTAGTTGTGCCAATTAGACACCTGTTATTTCGCCAATGTCACGTGGAATGGAGAAGACGGAATGAATATTGATCGCTGAGGTCAAGAATCCTATATTTTGATTAATTATGGTTGAACTTGTTATCGATAAAAAAACGAAAACAATTTTTGAAACAGAGTACCTTCCTTTTCAACCAACTTCAGAAAGGACGAGGTTTTCAATTCGTAGCATATGTTGTTTTTTAATGTTTCTTACCTCTGAAACATTTCTTAACCGATATTGAAAATTCTTGAAATAAATGAACTATTTTACGAAAGGTTTTTTTGAAGAAGTAAAATTTATGACATTGCGTTGAAAAAATTATACAGATCTAAAGATCATCTACAAATTTTGTCTTATGCATGATAAAGTTATATTCAGACACTTATCTGCTTCTAACGTTGTCATAAAACTTCTCAATATACTTCTGTGGCAACATCGTTGGCAGTGACAGTACATATTGCACTGGTACTTTCCTTTCCTACATTTGACCTCTAGCAGTAGCGGACGTCCAAATTATTGTCCTTCCTTTATATTTTCTGAAAAGCGCAAATAGCAGCGGCAGTGACACGAATGTGCAATGTTTACATACTCGCGCCATTTCCAAAACTTCGTTTCGAAACAGAGATAAATGTGAGCCTGGCATGACATCCGCATGAAAACCCCGAAGGGACGCGCCGGGTAACGCGAGTAGGAACGGCAGTAGAAGTTACTCCTTTATATGTATAATTGTGTTTTGTGCTTCCATGTTCACTGCTGCGAAAATGGACTAAATGTAAACCCGGCTTTACGAATAAGTTATTGACAAAACATTGTTAATCTACGCCAGGCCAAACAGCCGCACTGCGGTCATTGTTGCTTTATACAAGCATAATATCGAAAATTAATCGATTATATACATTAAATCGTTACTAATATTGAACTAATAATATATAATAATTGTTCGGTTTAGGAACAAATATTGTGGTTTTATATGCATGCTTTATTGAAGAATTGCAATATCATACGAGAAGGTATATTTTATGAGCCGAAAGTATCACCATAAATGATAATTTATATGGAGATTTCTTAACCCATTTTTTTTCTTTTCCGTACGTTTTATCGAACATTTTCTTTTATACAAACCTTCTTCTGACAATAACAAACAAAACAAAAAATAGCCAAATAGATGCTGTCATGATGAAATGAAGTGCTTATACAGTGGGCAATTTGGATTTTTATTTTTATTGATGTTTTGTTTGTCGCATCCACCAATACGCAGTAAGGCAGCGTGGTAAATAATAAAAGTTCGAATTCCTTTTTAAATTTTCAACCGACCGAAAAAGGAGGAGGTTCTCGAGTCATAGTGTATGTTTGTTTTTAATGTATGTTACCTCAAAAATCCGTCATTTCTTAACCGATTTTGAAAATTATATTTTATTTAAAAGGGTATACCTACCTGCTTTCCAATTGGTCCTACAGAATTTTTATCAAAAGTGCTTTAGAAATTTAATTTTACTGGTATGAATGTGTCAACCGCATAAAATAAATTGCGTATTTTGAACTCGGTTGCTTTTTTTCAAGTCGTAATAATAAAATAACCATTATTTGATTGCAGTGAAATACTTCATTCGTCTCCTGAAAGTTTTGTATAGATGTGTAAGGATATTTGCCAAGTACGTAAGATATTTATTGATGATAATATATCATGTTGATAAGCTTGGAACGGACGTATGCCTGGCATGTAGCCAATCTACTCCGGTTGTCGGCCAACTCGCATCCTTGCTTCAAAACTTAAGACTTCTGACGTCAAGACCTGGCTTTTAGGTGTTACTCAAAGAAAGATTTTAAAAATGACAATGAGGAAAGAAGTTAATCTTCCGGCTCACTCGCTAACGAAACGCGACTATATTAATAGATAGGTCATGTCTATTCTCTCTTAGAGTACAATACTGCCCTCTCTCTCCCTCCTGTCAAGCAAGCCAATACGAGCTGCACTAATTTGAAACCTTCGCACCCGCATTCGCTAGTCTGCAAAATATTTTTCAAATGCATTGATATCGGTCTCCGTATTTTAAAAATATCAATGTGCTAAATTTAATAAAAATCGATTCTACCTTTCTGTCTTTAAGCCAGACAAAGTCACATCCCTTCTATATTTATAATATTACAATTTACAGAAAGATAGCCATTCGTTTGAGAAATTTAATCTTCCATGAATAAAAAGTAAATGTTATTAATGTATAAACAATGGCAACCTTTATCTATATGGGTTAATATTGTTTTAATGTACAACATAAATTCATGTGTCATTATTTAATGTTATTTCAAAGATCATTAATTGAAAATGTTTTAAAACTGAACAATAAGTATATCCAGTTTTCACTTTTCTTAAGCAACAAAGCTACTGAACTCATTTATCATCAGCTTGTTCGCTGGCTTTTGTCGCATATGCTTTTAAAAGAAAAATAAAAGTCTATTAATTATACATGAACAATACAAAGCGTCATGCGACAGTTAGAGTAAAATCTAACGGGAAATGTACCTAAATATTCTTATTTATCGAATATAGACAGCGACTTTATTCATATGAACTTTTAACGTGGAATTTTTCATTTCCCCGGAGACCCTTTCGATACATTTGCATTTACTGTTAAAAATTGTATTTCAGGCTCTTTGTAGGTAGGAGATAAAATGTGACACTTTATTACAAAATAACTCCCAGGATAAATAAAGAGATTCAAATAAAAAATTCAAAATATTTTTTATGTATTTAAAAGTAATAATATATATGTGCTATGCGTGTCTGTGTTTTTGACTGTGTACTTCGTAACTGAGGAGAATCAAATAAAATCTAAGTTTTCTCGTATTTAGCACATAATATCTTGAGTCGTTATATGGATTTTTCTGTCTACTCTCCACGTAAATATCTCAAAGATTTAAATAAATATAAGCTATAACAGACAGATAAAATAATAAAAACCGAATGCCTAAAATGTTATAAATAACATACCCTATCATCATCCTACAATTTAAATGAATTTAAATTTGTATGTATTTCTGACCTCCGACACAGGAACATGAGACCCTAAAGGGCCCCCTTTAAGTCTACATTACCCACACGAAGCCGCGAGCAAAAGCATGTAAATTATAATATTGTCATACAAACACACATACATAAAAATATTTGTAATTAAATAATAACTTAATAATAGTTTACAGCGCCGCTTTTCCGCTCAGATGACGGCGCACTTTGTGAATGCCAATTCCGAAAGCATCACGTCACGTTCATCCAATAACACGACAGCTCTGACACGGTGAAAATGTTATTATCAAAATTCCGAAACATCCGCAGCATCGTACTATGGTATCCCTATTGTATTACACGGTTAATCTATGTTAATGTTTCAAAATAGTAAATCTATTTCGTACGTTTGTAAGATTAAGAATTATAAAATTATATGTAGTATGTAATCTCTGAAACTATTGATCCAATTTGAGAAATTATTTTTGCTTTTAATAGTTTGTTTATTCAGGAAGGTTATAGGCTATATTACACCACGCTACGACTTATAGGAGCGAAGCAGTAACCATAAACACGAGGGAATCCGTGAGGGGCAGCTAGTGTATAACATAATTACTATATACCTATTGCATTTATATTACTCATGTATATTGATTGACGTTGAACTGTTAAATACATATAAGATCATTATAATAAACGAAATAATATAGGCAGTAACACAGTACAGTGAGTGAAACAGGCTAATCCCCCTTAACAAGAAATAGGACGTAAGGAAAGAAACGGGGTTCTTTCCTTACGTCCTATTTCTTTTGTCCCCTCATTCCTTTTTAAACTGGCAAATCATTTGTGGCTCCACTGCTGCAAATGTCCCTGGCAATGGCCATCACTTAACATCAGTCCCTCTTGCTCGTTTGCCAGCTATTTGCCTACACATATAATTAGAATAAAATATTAATTTAAAAAATTTTAAATCAATTAACACATAACACATTATACACATTTAAAACAATATTCAAATCCTTAACAATACGCATCTATCCACTACAAACATTACAATCACTATAAAATATAAAAATGACATTTAAAGAAGTATCGCCACTAACGAAGCATTTTAATCATAACGTGAAACTTGTGACGTCACAGGAGCCCCAAGGGGTAGGGGTTCAAGGGCGGGAAAGTAGGCCAGTAGGGCATGGGCAGAGCTGGGCTACACGGTACTACGTAGCGACGCTACGATTATTATGTCCTAAGCATTTTTGTTACGAGGCGTCTAGCGATATAAGACGCCGTCAGCTACTTGAAGCTTTTTTAACTATATTTTTAGCCTAATCTAGTTTCGAGTTGTTTACAAAAGTTAATGAATACAATATAAAGAATTCATTGACACCGTTACATTTCTAGGTGTATAGTCTTTGTCATAATATTTTCGACGCCGACTATTTTTGCAACGTTATTTTATAAATCATTTCATAACTATTATTTATTGTATTTTACACAGTAGATAAATAGATAAAGCCTTTATTCTCTATACATAAGCATCACATATCATAATTAAAAAAATACAATTATACATATAAATACTAACTACTCGAATTTTAAAATTATTTTTGTGTCAGATAGTATATTTATTGTGGAAAGCTATTGGCTATATAACATCACGCTACGACTCATAGGGGCAAAACAGGAACCATAAACGCGAACTGCAAAGGACAGCTAATTATGTATAAATTGAGTTATTATACAGCATTTCGATAGAAAAGACTTTATATTTATGTATATATTATCGCTTATTGTGTTGTTGTCATAAAACCTAAAAATTATCGATTCTCGACTGATTTGGTTGTTTTTTTTTTTGTTGTGTTCGTAGGTCATAACGATGTTTTTATAAAAGAATTATTTTAGAAAACGTTGAAAATATGAATGGTGTTTTTTGTATGAAATTTTTAATTAAAATGTAACGTTCAGTTGGACTTTACTAAGTGCTCTTCTTATTTCCTTCATTTATTAATTTATCCGTGCCAAGCTGGATCGATTCGCTTGTACAATTAGTGATGTGCCGAAACGTTAAATGTGTATATACGCGGATACGGATACGGATCTTAACTTTCTTACTAAAAACTTATTACTAACTTAACTTTGTTACTTGAAACAATAGTTGACACCACTTGAAACTTTACGTGATAGGCAAAACATGTTACCATTTGCATCGCGTGGGTTTTTCTTTTGTTTCATTGATAATTAAGTATGACACTGGGCATAAGTATACATAAAATTTCATCTTTTTATTGAAAATTAATAAGATAAAAGATCCGTAAAAATTACGCCAAAAAGTAAGGGATACAGATACAGATCGTTTTTCTCCCTGGAATATCCGCGGATACGGATAACCGGCACATCACTAAGTACAATACATTAGAAAGATATAATACGTGCATTTTAATCCACAAAGGGTAGCTTCACTTGCGACAAGCGCCTTTCATGTTTTAAGCGCCTTATTTGTATCTCTCCGCGGTGAAAATAAGATCGTAACAAAATCTTAGAGATCAGTACAAATTCTACGATATCCATCATATGACGTGGTTAGTTCTAAATCTTGCTCCTTAACAAACCTTTGCCTAACAATGGAAAAAAAAATTACGATAAGTTACATACTTATATAATTAGAAATCAATGGCCGAATATGTTTGTATTCAATTTTTTTTTAATTTTAAAATAAAACCTATAACGATAGACGCGACATTACAAAATTCCCATTTAAAAAAAAGTATTCAGAGCATCGCCTCGCGTCATGATTGTAAAAAAAAAATAATTAAAAAAAAATAAAAGAGATCTATAGTTTCTGTAATTTATTTACATTAGCAAAATCATGCGATAATTCGAACAGCTTGTTTGTGAAATAATCACTGAAGTATGAATAATGAAGGTGGGTGAATTACTCGGTCCACTGCTCATCATCCGAATCTCTTCCGCGCGACTGGCTTCGTTCCTCAACAAACGACATCAAAGAACTGGTGTGCCCTTTATGTAATCATTACACTATTTTAAGGGTTTCATAGGATTTCGTAAAGTGAATCAGGGTACCTAGGTATTTTTACATATATTTTATATACGTACATTGTAGAATAATACGTAAACCCTTTTCCATTAAAATAGTTATAATAATTTAGTATTTCGTTGTTTTGAATACATGAAATAATGTGTAATTATTCTAAAGTATTAATAAACCGCCGATTGTATTTTGTGGAACAAACTTGTATGATTTTTTGTGTAATATCTAGTGTACAATAAAGTATGTTTCATTCATTCATTCATTCATTCATTCATTCATTCATAAAAGTAAGAATGATAGTGCATTTTAAAATCAATGATTAATTGAGTATCATAATATTGGCTATTTAACTTTATGAGATAAATTTACCTATGTAAATAAAAAATATTTAACTTCAAGACCTTAGTGTAATGGAGTAAAAACAACATTTCATTTACAAAACTACAATATCATGTATTCACATGTATGTGTATTAACATTTACTATTTATTAATCAAATTCATAAACGTAACTTATGGGAAATAATTCTCACTCAGCCATGCTGCATAACATGACCGCAAAATAATATTTAAATAATAAATATAATTTTTGTAAATATATTTAGAAATGCAATTAATAAGGAAAAAATAAATAATATAATTTATAACACTATACATAATTATTGCATTCGAATAAAACAGAAACTTTTTACGAAAATACCCATATGAGTTTTAAATATTAAATATTAAAAATAATTCTTTTTTTTTTCTCCAAAATAAAGAAACCTGAAAAACAATACTTTTCCAGGTAAAAAGTTATTTCAACAAAATATGTACAGTAGTATTTCCTATTATATAGTAGTTAACGAAATGGGAAAGTAGACTCGATTCTTGTAATATAATTAAACCAAGCGCAATCGAAGTAATCTAATAACCATCCATTTACAATCGACGGTCTTTCCGAATGGACAATTGTTAAAAAAAAGTTGTCGAATTTTTATCTTGCAGTAATAATTCAATTTACATAGTCGTTTTACGTCAATTACGAGAGAAATTACACCTACTACTGGCACGACTATTAGCAATTAGAAATGTTTTTTGAAAACTCATCCCCTAAGGGAGACAGAAAGTTTGTGTAATATAGAACATCATGATTGAAGTTCAATATATGAAATTAGGTTTTTTGAGCTGTTGCCAATGGGAAATCTTATCTGGTACATGTCTAGACATGTTATAAATTGTAAAATTAGAAGTAGTTCCGATAATAACTGGAAACGAGATATACGATTTTGTGAACCAATGCTCAGACAGTAAACGATGATCATAAATAATTCCTTGGCTTAACAATACATATTAATGTAGTTGACTTTATAATTGTAGATCTAAATCGACATTATAGATATGATAATATTTTGAAATCAAACAATAGAACCTCTTCGAAGGCGAAGGCATTCCTGCTATTCATAATATTATTCAAACTATAGTAATAATTATTCTATAGATACAAAAATAATTATCTTTTAGCTTTTCTAAGAAATATAATTTAATAAATACTTATTATACGTACTTATATGTATGTTATAGATTAAAATAGATTTATACTAACAAAATAAATGAAACAAGTGTTTAATAAAAATAAATTTAAGCAATAAGTTTCTGTGTATTTTTAATCTTTAAAAATTAACTTACAAAATTTAAATTACCAAACCTGAATGGTTAAGAGTAAGTTACGTAATAAGTTATCAATACTTTATGGGTCGAAACCGCACAAGACCACACGGCATAGTTACGAGCATATAAAGGTCCCAGTAGTAATGCTCAGCGCCGCCGTAACTTACTTTAATATTAGGCGGAAACATTCCAGGTATATACCAATTTTGTACATCTGATACAACCGGAACTAAACTTAATGAAGTAGTCGTATATCTTCCGTCCATAGAAAAGCTATTTCCTTTTATATATAAAAGCATGTATTTAAAAAAGTTACGTAGCAAGAACTTACGACGCCGACGATCCCATAATTTCCAGACTTTTTTTGTCAAAAAGAAAAGTATCTTTTAAACTTATTGTCAGTATTTTGTTTTAATAATTACATTTTATTTTAGGGTTTAAAAGGACGTTAATTTTTATTTAAATCGAGATTTAAATTAACAAACAGTATTTTTGATACTAATCGTTATCTAACATTCAGTACGCTCGTAGACGAATATCTACAAAGTTGGAAAAATAATAGAAAATTAACTTTATAAAATGTAGTAAAATTAACCCACAAATAGTTTAAATATAATAAAGTACTAAATCCATCCTTATTCTTTTATAAAAACTTCAAAATGGATTGATATTAAATAAATTTATTATTAAATAAATTCTCGTCTTTATTGGAGTAAAAAGTCAATTTCATAATCCTATGTAGCCGCTCTTTGATTGACTTCTACTAAATCATAATGGTAAAATAACTGCCAGTAATGCAATTTGCTTTAAGTAAATCATACTACAATTGAAAAGAAAAAACTTAAACATGCATATCGCGAACTAACTTTAACTTCGCGTGATAGAAACGCCTTATACACAATGTTTTTTCCGATAGTTCTATTACTGGACTTAAGCCAATGCTTAGAAAACGCTTTATATTTCTTTGAAACGTTTATACTGTATAAAGAAAAACTTTAATTTAAGTAAAAAAAATATAAAATATTTAATATATAATTAAATATTTTAAATTCTTCTTATTCATTTTTATTTTGCAAGTTGCCATACCATGCCTTATACAATAATTTATGTTATATAAATGAAGTCCTTTATTCTTGTTTCTGGACCCACAATTTATGGCTATGGCTTTCAGTAAGTTGTTAAAGTTTTATCAAGTTGAAAATTATTCCACTAAAATTTAAATGAATCCATCAAAACTGTTGGCTATTGGAAATCGTTGCCAAAAACTAAAATGAGTAGTAATCCCGTCTACCTTGCATTATTTTTTAAAACAAATTCAATATACAATTCGTCGAATATTGATTACTGAAATTATCTTTATGGACAAGTCTAATATTTAGTAAAAATGTTTTAATTTTTTGAATAATTTTCATTTTGGTAGGTAATCAATTTTTCTTATAATAAAGTATAAGATTTGTAATGACTTATTTTAGCATTTCGTATTTTTTTAAGTTGGGAGCGACTACCAGGCTTTCCTCTTGACCTTCAGTTACACAGTAGTTCACAACTTCACAGTCGTACGCGAAACCATACAATTCAATAATACTTAATACATTAAGTGGATACATTTCACTCTAAGGAGATATAATTCCACTAATTCTACTTAGTCTATATAATTTTCTATTATTTTTAATCCAAATATTAAATCTATACACAATCTACATATATTAGCATAAAAAATATAAAATTTATACAGACTAAATGTTATTTTATCGTCCCGTGCCCAAAAGGTTCTAAACCTAATAATAGTAAGTAAAAAATTAGAAATTGCCATGCTTTATACGTAATTCTCGTTTTAAGTTACTAGCTCTGATAGAATAATGAAAATATTTTATACACCTAAGCTTCATTCTTGGTACGGTAATAGAAAAATCTAAAGTAAGCAACAAATAATAAAAGCCGACCAAACGTAAGCCGGGTATAAGAGAAACGGAATCATATGCTTGATTTCTACCAGTTTATTTGAAAACTTTATTTCATTTTCTATATTTTAAATTAAAATGCATATTTAGATTTTATAAAACATCAAAAGTCATCGAAATGGTATAACCTATTAAAGTTAACATTACAAAAGTTTCGCCGTAAAAGATTTCACTTTGCGTTTTATAGCTTTGTTTACGACGTCTCTTTCCCGTTCAGAAGCCTAATTTCTATTCGCGGTGACTACCCTATTTCGACACAGCCGTAAAATATACATAAATTCGTTCAAAAACGCTCTTACACTTTACTGCTTATTTAAAGACTATTATTCCATATTTATTGACTTTTTAGGAATTATTTTCACTTTAACAAATCTTAAAAGTTTAAGAATATAAATTAAAAACAAAAGTTAGTTATGTAAACTGAATGATGGCATATTCCTACGGTTAGAGTTAATGTACATTTTTTTTATAACGGACAACTGTTTTATAGTGCTAACCCTAGATAACAATACTTCTTTTTCTGAATCCAACGTACGCCTATGTCCTTTTCTGTCCCCCCGACATCGCTTATGCAAAATTTCATTGTGATCAGTTACGTTCGTAATGTGTGAAAGCGTATCAAGCAAACTATCTGCCATTTTTAATATAATATTAGTTACAAAAGTGTGAAAATTCCTTTTAATCAATATTTTTCACAAACATTTTTAAACTATCACAACAAATAAAAACTTTGTTATTCTTTATTTGTTCTCGGAGAAATTAATTCATGGATAATATTTAGGTACACATTATAATGTATTCGAGGATTCGGATCATTCACAGATAATAATTGGAAAATGTGAAATAAAAATTAATAAAAGGGACTGTTAAGTTTAATATTTGACACTTTTTTAATTCATATTCATTCATAAATAAGAGTTATTCTCCAAAAAACGGGAATACCTGTGTATCGAACGACTGGATTCTTATGAACATTGCGTGTTTCTAACTCTAATGTCAGGCGATTTCACCCCACGTTACACAATTTACTGTTATGGACTTCGTTAAACTACTATTTATTATTCATTAAAAATCAGGCAAACCGAGCAACGTAATTTAGTTTACATATTTGTTGCTTATTTACAAAAGTTGAGGTTTAAACTTCTTTTTATGAAAATTTCTTATGAAAGGTTCTTTCTTTTAATGAAAATATAATAAGAATAATATTAAATAAAATATAATAAAAATTAAATTATACTATTCTAAAAAATAACGTTCAATTGTATGTATTATTTGAAGGAATACATAAACGCGAAAACGGTTCGTTTTTCTAACATATAAATGGAGCTTTTTTGAATAAATTAGTAACGATATAAGTGATAAAAAAAAAAAACAAAAAAATGTATTTATTTTCCAAGCATCACGCAAGAACATTTTAATGTAAAATACGAATGACCCAGATTAAAAATGCGTTAATTTTTATCGCAAACATTTTATACGTAAAGCTATATTAGAAAACCGTTTAGTTATAATATTTTAAAACAAACATCAACAATTCATTTATTCTTTTAGGGGTTTTAAATTGAATTAATGTGTAACCTAAATTGTATCTAGGCTTTATGATTATTCATGCGAAATTTTATTAAAATGACTACAGAAGCTTTATAAAAATCAGTGGTTTTTGTAATTAGTTATACATCATATGTATGTACATATATTATAACATACTTACTAAGTGCCGGTTTTCTTGAACATTTTACATACATACATATTATTATGATGCACTATATTTAATTTTGTTGAAATATAAAAAAAATGTTATAGATATTGAATTTTAAACAAAATTATTAAAGTCGCGTCCATTCATTTTAACATTTCTCATTTTAAAACACTTTTCAGTAGGTATTTAGTGATCGCTTTTACGACTCGACGAGTCAATAAACATGGCCATAAGAAACAGTTTTATTTTAATATTAAATTTTAGGAAATGCCTTTAAAATATATTCATTTGTTGCAGGTTTAAATTTCAATGTAAGACACAGTCACGCATCTTGATGTTTAATATATTGATATAACGTAAATAATTTTGGTGAAAAACAGGTTCATTTAAATCAAAATCAAAATTAAACTTTTGAATGCAATCTTCAGAAACATACGTGTATAGCCTGTTTATAGACTACGGACACATAATGCTATGTATAATCCTTGAAAAATAACTTTACCCAAAAATCATAGATTGTTAATTCATATTACTTAATCATTTACTATATATAAAAGCTACGATAGACAATAACGTACGATCCGATACTCGATGATCAATGTCTTTAAACACGTAAGGTTATTTTACTAATTACTTTCCTAAAAGTACTATCATAAGATTAGTATTCTATCGTTTCTTATGTTTCAGTGGGTGTGCCATAATCAGATTGCGGCACTCGTAGAGCTTCGTCGTAGACATCGGCCGCTCCCACCAACTAGCTGGTATTACTACGTAACTAAACATATTACATATGAATGAACTGCAGAACGATGTGTAAAGTTAACCTTTAAGCTAATTAGTTAATGTATAAATCATCTTTAAATAATCACGAAGTCGTTATGTGACTTAACTAATGAAAACAACGGACCCCATAGATATAAACGTCAAATAAAGTCAATAACACGGTAAATATGACATAAACTCACCTCACTATTTCATTTTGCGCGCTGTACGATAACGCGGCATAGCTCCAACGGGAGAGGACACAAAGACTTTGTTATTCACATATCGTTCCTGAGGCAAGGCTCACGTGGTGGCACTGCACACGCAACCGGCACTGAATGCGAGAGGTCGGAGCAGGGCGGCGGATCGCGCGCGTGTTGTTGTTGTGAGGGAGAGCCTCCGGACAGTGGCGCGGCGAGGGCGCGAGGGCGATGGTGCGACGCGACTGCGCGGACTCGCCGCTGGCGCTCGATACGACGGCCATGAAAATTTCAGCCGAGCCGCTGTCAACCGGTGGCGGCACGCAGGTGCGCGTCACGCGCTCGTCTGCCTAAAAGCTTACCACATTACCATTTACAGTTTTTGTATTGGTTTATTATTTTACTACGTCTCTAACAATGTAGGCCAATTGTACTTTAAAAGTTTCATTTTCTATTTTCAGTAAATAAATTATTTGCCATAGTAACAGATCTTCTAATAAATAATTAAAAATTCGGTATTGTAAAGGTCGGGTCACACAGAAAGGGTTGGAATACATTACACAAAGTTATCTGGGTGGTCAACCTGTATGAATTTTATATAAGCATAATTGCACGACATGACTTGGTAGGTTTATGTAGGTACACATACTGAAACTATGAATTATTTTTATTGATTTTTGTTTTTTAATCCTGATACATAGGAACAGAGAGGTCTATGTACATATTACATACTTACTAAAGTATACAAAACCATAAACCTTAGGCGACCATTACATAATATGTAAGTTTTACCGAGAGTTATTCGTATCTTGGAACGGTATATATTTTAAGTTTAGCTTAAATATAAATACGAAACACTGTATGGCGAGAATTACATATGTAAGTTTCACTCTCGAGAACGATATAAAACAACTGTAACGCGGTAACAAATAAATTATAAGTAGTAATGAAGCTAAGAATGTCAAAAATAAGGCACTGACAGTAAATTCTTTCAGCTGTAAAGCAATGAGAAATAACTTTCCTACGTAACATTGGTGAAATGATGCGTGCTCATATGGCACAACTAAAAGCCATTAAATCTAAGAATTGAATTGATTTGAGAAATAACTTAAGTTAATGTTTATGATAGTCTGAGAGCAAAACTTATAAGTGTAATTGTCGCCTTATATATTTTGCTATATGGATTCATAGTAAATAATTTTAATGGAATTAGCGAGCAAACAAGCAGGCGGTTCACCTTATGTAAATGTAAAGTGATCATGATCACTTGCACCAGACTTACAGTAACAAAACGCAGCTGGCTACATTATGCCGACTTTTTGTATAAGTGTTATTTCCCTACTCATATCTCGTCAATTTTTGTGCCTAGGGTACAATTAGTTTTATATAAAAATAGAATTTTTCCACTTTCTTTGTATTTATGCGAAAATTTAACTGATAAGGAACAATTTACTTTGTAACTATCTTTTATATTTGACTAACGACTCGCCCCAGCTTCACACAGATACAATGTAGTTATTTACGACATTACATTATAAATCTTTGAAATTCTTGGCTTTTCTCTGCTATAATGTGAATGTATAATTTATATACAAGACTTCCTCTTGAATCACTCTGTTTATTGATGAAAACCGCACCAAAATCCATTGCGTAACTTAAAAGATCTAAGCGTATAGACGGCGGGAAGCGACCGTGATTTATGTAAGTCGATGTGTGATTTTATGTAGCGAATAATAGTTTAATCATAATTTATGGTCTTAATAACGTCTATAAGCATTAAATTAAATGATATAATAAATAATAAAAATTATATACATATATATAAAAAAAAAACAAGAAAGAAGCCTCAGAATTCCCGAGTGTAGTATGTTGCTAGTGTGGAGGACGAAAGGACCCTAATCCGAAGTTATATGTATAATGACAAAATATTGCCATTACTTATGTTATTGCATTATTTCAGAAATGTATAGAAAAATAGATTTTTCGAATTCGAATAAAACCAAGGATAAAGGTCCTCCAAGTTTTTTACTATAATAACAAATGCTTAGACGGACAAGTTCTACTAAGATGTACCATTAATTTTCTTGGCACTTTCACATTTGGACCAAAATGACTGATGTCCTTTAGAGATATTTTTTGGATAGCATCCAAAGGACGCGAACTGGATCCTATTACTAAACTTACTTCATCTAAGTGAACTTTCTTTTGTATATTGTAAAAGAAGCTAGCTAATAAACGAGCAAGTCGAATACATAATGTTGAGTGATCACCGCCGCCCATGAACATTTGCAATACCAGAAGAGCCACAAATGCGTTGCCAGCTTAAAAAGGAATAAGGGAGGAAAGGGAATAGGAAGTAAAGAATGTGGGAGAGGATAAGGCCTCTGACTCTCTCACTCGCCCTATGAAAAGCAGCTATATTAGCATTTCACAACGATCTTCTGTGAGAGTAAGCTACTGCACTAGCCAAGACAGACCTTAGGCTACAATACATTATATTATAGATATGATATGTTATACTGTTACTTATAAATAAATTTCAGGACTGACCATTGAACTTCACACCCATTTAGTTCTCACGTCTTTTGTCGTTGAAGTCAACAACCAAGACATATATCATATTATTAAACTTGGCTCTCATTTCATATCATCCATATCCACGTAACGCCGTGGGTCCTTTTAAAAGGTCAAATTAACACTAAAAGTAGACTTTATAAATATAAAACAATTGAATAAATTATTGTATTTTCCTACGTTTACGGGGTATAATTTTCTTCTCTTCGGGTGTTATTTTCTACATTGAAATAAAACTATTTTAAACGGATTTAAATCGCGTATATTAATTATTTTTATCATCCCGACGTTTCGAGCACTTTGCAGCGTTCGTGGTCACGGTTAGACTAAGGTGACATTTGAATTTCAATAAAATTCTTCAAAGTCTTCAAAGTCTGCAGTTTGTGAACATGCCTTGGATAAACCTAACCATTTTATCCGATTTGATAAACCACAGATCCTCGCTAGAGAACACAGATTCATTCCTAGAATGATACGCGAGGCTATTAAAATTCAAAAACATCCGAACTTCAATAGAGAAGATGGTTGGAGACTTTCGAACACCTGGGATCCACTTATTAAAAATTTAAAATCCCAAGTCCAACAGACTGCCAGACCAAAAGATACAGTTAGTGTCTTCTGCGTGCAACCGGAACGTTATTCAAGATACCATCTAAGAAACCGTTGGCAGTAGTTGTAAATAATATTTTCTAAAATCTCAAACAGACTAATGTCACCTTAGTCTACCCGTGACCACGAATCCTGCAAAGTGCTCGAAACGTCGGGATGATAAAAATAATTAATATGGGCGATTTAAATCCGTTTAAAATAGTTTTATTTCAATGAATAATAAATGCGAAAATCTAAGACAACGATATTTTCTACATTTTCTTGCACCTTTGAAATATTTGAGTGAATTGCCCATTCGGTTTTCGGTGCCTAAATGAATGAAAAAAAATTGGGTGGTAGGTAGGTATTAAACTCGTTTAAGATTGACGTTAAGTTAAAAAAATAAAAAGCCGGTAAAATGGATATGAGTTGTGTTGTATGGTGGGCGAAAAGCTGACAACCTATCACCGCTAAACACATGTTCCAACTTGCTTACCTACCCTCACAGTACTTGTCGAATGTGGCATCACGTGGTTCTTCTATGATCACTTAGTGCTCTGCCTACCCCGATAGGGCATGGTTACATGTTATGTTATGTGTTAAGTAAATCCACATACCTACCTATGAGTTTATATTACTTACTGATTCTTACATCTATAGTAGTTACAGTACAGGCACTAATTAGGTATTTATAGTATAATAATAATAATTTATTTATTTAAAGGTACAAAAACCCACTTTACAAAATTACTCCGAAATTAAATAAATTTTGGGAATACATCAGTCTTACTATAATATAAAATAATATGTTTTACTTTCGACAGTTGTTACTACTTCCTGTTAGCCTCCTGGTGCACCGAAAGCCAAAATTTAAAAATCAAACAGTCATGATACCCTGCAAACGTGTTCAAAATCTCATTCTTTGATTTTCTTAGGCGCTTCCAAAATGCTGCTATTCTCGATCTAATGATCGCATAGAAATCGGGTATTCCAGCTTTTGCAACATGCACATTTGTGATGCACTGCAGTACCTATACAACTTCATCAGGATACGATAGGCATCATTGTATTGTACCCTAATATTATTCATAGCACGTCTTGTAAAACTGACTCACAGTTGCAATGTATAAAAACATAAACAATATGTTCTAAATAATGTCGCCATCACATCATGACTGCATTTTGCAAACCTCCGAGAGAGCATGTTGCATCTGATAGCTAGGGCACGACGTTCGCTTTCTATGTCTTCGTCATCAACAAGAGCCTCAGTTAGAATATGTCCTAGATATTTAAATTGCTCAAGTGTCTCAACTTGAATCCCATCAAGATATGCATCTGGAATTGACTTCGTACCCCTACCCGAACGGAAAACCATCGTAACTGTCTTCTTGACATTGTATTTCAAGCCATGCTCTGCAACATAACTTTCGTAGACTGATAACAGTGTCCGAAGGACCCTGATTTAAGTGTTCATAATAGAATCTAATTATTTAAAAATTACCAGTTTTTTATTTATTCCTTTGTATTCATCTAATTACCCATCTGCATACCAAATTTTAACTCTTTAGGTCATCTGGAACTGAGTTAGAGTTTTGATCTATATTTCAGTCAGTCAGTGAACGATAAAAATGAGGATTTTTGGACATTAATATCTAAATAGCCGTTTGAGATAAGCTTATGAAATTTAGAATGAATATGTATGTTGCAAGCCTCAATATATGAGCCAATTATTATAATTTGATACGTTTATGTGAAATAATTTTTGATTTATAAGGGGGTCAAAAGTGGCTCCAAATCGTTCGTGTAACACACGGTGCGACTCGCCAGTTCTGTTTCTTGAACTTTTTTTTTTGTTTTCGTAGGGGAAATCTTCGAAAAGATACCCGATTCCTGGGAGGAGATCGGGTTATATGGCGATTTATACTCACTAAAACCCCTGCGATGGCCTTTCTCAACACGGAAATGGAGAGGCCTTGGGATCGCTTGCGCATGCCCATCTGCTGCCCCTCTCGTGCGACGCTCCGCTCGTGGCTGGCGGAGCTCGTCTCAGGAGGGCAAAGTCTGGTCTTGCCCTCCCCGCACCCCTCGCTGGTGCATACGGCAGTTCGAGGCCATCCCGGCAGCCATCCTCCTCAGGGCCGTATGAAAACGTATGCGTGGGACCCCCATCTCACGCACTCACGGCCCGAGGGCGCGCCCTATTTATTCTGCCCCGGGCACTGGTGGGACTAGGATGCCGGAAGGACGACGCATCGGTCCTCCTCGTCGGGCGGGATCGGCCCTCTCCCGGGCCCGCCCTGCTATCTCCTTCTGGACCATGACGGTCTCACAGAAGAAGACTACGGCCTCCCACGCCGATTCCCTGCGGATTTTTCTTGAACTTGGCTTGACACGCTACCGCGTGTCTAGACCTCCCAGAGTTTGATCCTTATAAGTGACAATATCAGGGGGTGCAATTACATAGAATTTGTTTTTTTTTAATTACCAATGTGTTCTGTCCCTTACTATGAAAAATAGTTTTTCAAAAACTATTGATACTGTTTTAGTTGTCATCAATTCAGCCTCAAGATACCCTATTGTTTCATATTTAGCCTACGAAAACCTCGATAGAAAAGCACTGTTTGACAATCGAAATTTCAAACACTGGCACAAAGCACTTTTCTTCAATATTTATCGTGAAAGCCGCGGAAGAGCTAACCTACCTGAGTTAGTATCTACTGATATGGATTGATTCCTGGCTTGGAAAAAATATAAAAAAAAAAACTAATGATGCAGTTTTAGTTTTTATCAAAATCGGCACTAAGACTCCTTTGAATATTTTTCTACTCCTTATAGTTTTGAATGTGCAGTTAAAAAGTTCTTTCTGAATATTAAATTATTTTTATTACTATTATATTTAATAATGTACTATACATTTCTCTATTGGATTTGGATATTGTTCACTTTTGTATTTATTAATTAAAATAAATATTAAAGAATCTCAAATAAAAGTAGCCTAAGTTACTTCTTATAATATTACTAATCTGCGAGTGAAAGTCCCTTCGAAATCGCTTTAGTCGTTTTAGAGATTATTACAAACAAACAGACATACAGACAAAAATTTTTAAATTGATTTCTTAATGTAAGTATCGTTAGTAATTTTCATGTGCATTTAGTGAAAAGCTGTTAATTTGGTATTACTAACAGATACTTCAATTTTATTTATTTGTATAAATGGACGCTAATAAGCAATACTGTGTCAAGCCACATGGACTTTATTTTAAGAATATGGCGTCTAAAGACGTCAAAAATATTCTTAATACATTTGTTTGAAGAAGTATATGTCCATAGTTTCCATGCTATTTCGATAAAAGGTAGAGTGAATTAAAAAAAGATTGGTAAATTAAAAACTTTGATATAATAATAAGTTTTCAAATATATGAAATTATTATATAAATTGCAAAATATGGAACGCACTAGAAATTTGAAGTTTTAAATTAAGAAACATATTACAATACTTATTTAGTTTAGATGGCTTGATTTTTTCAACAATGTTAAATAGGTGACGCATTATAAGAATACATAAATATCTCCGAATTTGACTTTACGTCGATTAACACATTAGTGCTTATCAGCTTCCAAATATAATAACATTTATTATTGCTTGATTAATTTAGCTGAAGAGCAAGCACATTGATCCTTGATACAAGGGTTTGTAGAAGTATCTCTGTCTGTTAAACCTCCACGACTAAACTGCAGAACAATTTTGATACATTTTAGTTTAAAGATAGGTGGTCTATTGAAAAAGAATATAAGATTCTCGAAGTACTTACTTTGCCCAGGCGAAGTCGCAGGAATTACGTTTGCGACAGACAGAAGGTTGAAAAAAAACCGAAATTACTTTAAGACTAACTTTAATTACTAATTAATTAATTACAAATTAACCCTATGAATGATGATTCCAATTCGAAGTGTGAATATAGAATGATCATTCTTACAAAATTAATTATTAAAATTAGCTATGCGACATCATTTCGTAACTGCTGCATTGACACTTATTATAATTAATATAAATTAGTGGAGTTGCAACGTCGGCGATCTCCATATATATGCACTATGTAATTCCTCCCCCCTTAGAACGGCGACTATTTTAGCACGTTTAGTGAAAATGTTGCCGGAATATTCTCCTGGTTGCCAGATGTTTGTGGGATCTCAGGCATAGGTTGCTGCTCCTTTTTCGTATTGACTCTGGGATTCCATAGGTAACGTCGGATCGCTACGATAATTCCGAGTACGGCTGCACTCAATAATATAGTATAGAACGGGATTGTAGTGTGGTATAAGGTGTCTCCTTGTATTTCGTCAATTTGAATAGGGTTGTGGATCATAAGTTTTTCCTGGATGTTGTGTAGTCCTTGGAGATCAATAGACTTGAGATTTATGTGAGTAGCTTTAGTTGCCTGTATTTTCATTAATTTGAGAGGTTGTCCTTTGATCTTGTTATAATCGTTAGCAATAGTGAATTGTTCCGATTTCAATCGACATCCAACTGGAATCGTGGCCAGATAACTTCCTTGTAGTAAAGTGTAATCGTTCTGGTTACAAATTAGTTGCGCTTTCGTTTGTTGAGGAAAGGAGAGGACGTAGTGCTGATCATCAAGTTTCTCCAGTGCTTCTTTATTTAAGGTAACTGTGGTGAACTCACAGGATTCCTGTATAATCTGGTTGGTGATCAATGCCTGAATGCAATCTGATTTGGTGCGGATCTGATGATGAATTCCTTGCTCACAGAGGTACCAGTTTTTTAACTTCGGGCATTCAGCCTCCATGTACACAAACGACATCTCAATTGTTGCCAGGAAGGGAAAGGGTGGGATAAGAGCCTGGTTATATTTATTCGGTACTACTGATAATCTATATAAATCATAAGGTGTTTTAGAGAAAATTGGAAATTTGAATATAAAAACTATCTGTTTATTCGCAAAATATGATCCTGGTTTAATAATGTTATAATATTCCCTAAGTTCTAAATCTAGTATTTGCTCTTCCGAGTAAATTGATTTTAGTTTTAAAACCATAGATTCTAATACCTCTATATCTATCATAGAATAGTGTGTACTAGAAGCATGAATAAACGCTAAACTATTTTCTATTCTTAGTAATTCTAAAGATAAATCTTCTATGTTTTCACTAATTAATTCTAAAAGTTGAGCAAAATTTGCGTATCTTGTTAAACTGTCCTCACTAATTGCTTTATTCTGTAATAATAAGTCTAGGGTACTATTTATTCTATTCTGGTTATCTACTATCTGTCTAATAACGTTTCCATGTTTTAACATCCACTCTTTGCTCAGACTGATGTGACTGTTAAATTCAGATGATAGTTTTATTTGATTATTTTCTAATACTCTAATTGCCTCATTATATTTCAACGCATCATCGTGATCTAAATTACCGGTTAGACTTTTTATCATAGAACCCAACCCGTCTACAAGACCTCTTTTTATTCTATTAGGCTCTAAAGAATGTAATTGTTTTAAAACATTGCCAATCTTATTAGCAAGATAGTTAATTTGAATTTCGAATAGTTTGTATGTTTCATTGGTCATTCTATTTCGATAGTCAAGCAGTTCAGTCTCTAATGAATGAATGTTATTTTCAATATCATCCAATTGTACATACTGTATGAATGTATGATAGTGTGCGGTTATTTTCATGGGTCCGAGTTTGAAAGGTAGTAGTCCTGGTCCGTCATTAAGGCTCTCAAGTTTTATCTCTTGAAGTTGTGTCATTGGGAGAATCGCTATTAGAAGAGTCCTGTAACAAGTTTGCGGTTTTAGGAACTCGTTTAAGTCGAGATTTCGCTATGGGACCACGTTTCTTAGAGGTATAAATATGGATTGGTAAGTCAGCTAACACCGTGTCATGTGTGTATCTTGGGGCGGTCTTTTGTCGACTAGCAAGAGGGTTTTTTATAAAAACTGGTTGTTGAGGAGCATATTCCTTTTCAGGTTCACGATTCTTATTCCTTTTCTCTATCAATGCTGTACGATTTTCTAGTGATGATGAGTTAATAATATCATATACTTGTTTCATTTTATCTCTATGGACTTGGATGTATTGTTGTAGAAGTTGTTGTGTTATGTCTATGTCTGTACAGTCCCTAGGGTCAAAATGTCCAGTCAGTAAATCAAAGGGGCGACATCTTGTAAAACTATGTATGGAACTGTTGTAAGCTATTATAGCATAGGGTACAAGATTGACTATTGGTTCGTCTTTATGTTTTAACTTGAGAAGTCTTAGGTGTTCTAAAAGGGTTGAATGAAATCTTTCTATACTTCCATTATCATTAGGGGAATGAGCTAATATTCGGTGGTGGTTAATTTTATGAAGTCGGGAAAATTCCATAAACAATTGGTTAGTGAATTCAGTCCCATTATCAGTAATTATCGTCATAGGTATACCATGGTGAGAACTGTATTGTAATAAAGCTTGTAATATACTTAAAGCTGTACCGTCGCGAATATGATAAGCCTGGCCATATTTAGTAAAAACATCAATGAAAGTAATGTATTTTTCACTTTGGACTGTGAACAAATCCATATGAACAATTTCGAATGGCTTTGTGGCAGGTGGAACTACATTGAACTGTGGTCTAAGTGGGTTTCTGTCATACTTTGCTTGGCCACAAATGGTACATTCGTTAATAAATTTGGTTATGTGCTCTTTCATTTTTGGCCAATAATACTTGCGAGACAAAGCTAAGTAGCATTCGTTGATTCCACGATGATTAGTTTTACCATCGTGATAATGGCGAATGATTTCTTGTTGACGCAAATACTCCTTAACATTTTCTAATTCTGTTTTAGCTAAAACAAGGTTTAAGGAGGAACTTTTAAATTTATCTTGTAGGATTGGGATAATAGAATACATAGCTAAAGGAGGATTTATTAAAAGGGCTGTTTTAATTTTAGGGGTGACATACTCTTTTACAGCATTTATCACATCTTCTTCTAAATTTGACTCAGATAATTGGATACTTATACGTGTATGAGTGTCAAAAGGTTTAGTAACTACAGGTCGTTTTTTAATGTCAGTCACAAGGTTAAAATAGATCTGCCGGTTAAATTTATTAAGGGGTTCGTCAGTTATCGGGATTTCTAAAATTGGGTTTTCGCGACTTGTGTGAGCTGTTTCGGTAGAAGAGTTAGCTGGGGCAAGAATAGTTTCCGATGGGTTACCGAGTAGAGAGTTAAGTTCGTCAATTTCTTCGATTAATGATAATGCTTCTTTTGTATGGATTTCTATTCGGGAAAGAGCGTCTGCATTTGAATTTGATTTTCCTTTTTTATATATTACGGTATAGTCATACTCGCTAAGTCTTAATCGCCAATGCGTAAGTCGGGAATTTGGTTCCTTCATGTTCATTAACCATTGTAAGGGTTTGTGGTCAGTAAAAATTTTGAATTTTCGTCCAAATAAGTAAGGTCTAAAATATTTTGTAGCCCAAACTATAGCGAGAAGTTCCTTTTCTATTGTACTATAGTTCATTTCGCTTTCATTTAGAGTCCTAGATGCATAACAGATCGGTTTGTCTGAGTTTGAAGGGCCTTGTGATAGAACTGCTCCAATGGCAACATTAGAGGCGTCAGTTGTCAGGTTAAATTCTTTTGTAAAATCGGGGTATTGTAGGATGGGGTCATTCGTCAGTAAAGTCTTACATTTCTCAAAACTATTTATGTAATCAGAGTCATGAACAATCTTTTTTCCTTTCTTAAGACATTGAGTGAGTGGTTTAGTTATACGCGCGAAGTCAGGGATGAATTTTCGGTAATAACCGAGAAGGCCAAGAAATTGTTTAATTTCTTTAGGTGTTTTCGGAATTGGATATTTTTTTATAGCGGAAATTTTATCGGGATTTGGCTTTATGCCGTCTTTACTTATAATGTGCCCGAGATAAGCAGTTTCAAGCTTTAAGAATTCAGACTTATCCATTTGAACTTTGAAATTAGACTCTCGAAGTCTCTGAAAAACTTTTTCTAAATTAACCATATGCTCCTGAAGGGATGTACTGAAAATTATTATATCGTCTAAATAAACTAAGCAAATTTCATTCTGGAGGCCTCTGAGTACGTTATCCATTACACGTTGAAAAGTGGAAGGGGCTTTTTTTAATCCCATAGGCATGCGAAGAAATTCGAAGTGCCCATGCTCAACATTAAACGCGGTTTTAGATATATCCTGGGGATCCATTTCGACTTGGTAGAATCCACTAGCTAAGTCAAGGGTCGTAAAATACTGACATTTCCCTAGTTTGTCAAGGACATCGTTTATATTCGGAATGGGATATTTGTCGTCTATTGTCTTCTCGTTAAGTTTACGAAAGTCAACTACTAAACGCCATTTTTGTTTTCCGGAGGCATCGACCTTTTTTGGTACTACCCATATAGGTGAACTCCAAGCAGAATCCGAAGGTCGAATGATGCCCTGGTCTAACATTTTTTCTATCTGTGTTTTAACTTCTTTACGGTGTATAAATGGGTACCGATAATTCTTACTATGTACGGGTACTTCGTCGGTAGTTCTAATCCGATGTTTAATTTTATTTGTGAATGTTAACCTTTCACCTTCAATATAAAATACGTCAGAGTAACGTGAACAAAGAGTTATAAGGTTAGCTTTTTCCTCTGGGTTTAGGTGGTCTGTACGTAAACGTGAAATTACGTCCTGTGTGCGAGGCTTTAATTGTTGAGTACTTGTGCACTCAGCGTTAAATAAATCCGCGTGAGCTGGACGATCGAGCGACAGTATTATGTCATTCGGTGTCGGGTTCTCTATTTCTAAATAGCAACGATTATTTTTAACGGAGGTAATGCATTCGTGAATAATACAATTACAGAATACTTGTTCATTAATAAAAGCATCACCTTCTCTAATGTCGACGGGAACACGGATAATTTTAGAAGTTCCCGCGGGAATAATATCTTCATACAAATTAACATTACACGAGTTATACATTCGAATAGGATTTGAAGCATTTTTTGTAAATAGTTTTCCTTCTTTTAAATCAATACGGGCTTCCCAATTGTTTAACAAATCTAATCCTATTAATCCGTCAAAGAAATCATGAAAACGGTAAACGAATAATTTGATACTATTGACATCGTTAAATTCCGCGAAACAAGGTAAAGTAATAGAATAATCGTTTCTACATGTCGCGTGTATGTTGGTTACTTCGAAAGGATCGAAATTCAACGGATAATGAGAGAAGTATTTTTCAACAATTTCGGGACTAATAAAAGATTTGTTGGCACCGGTGTCTATTAATAATTTTAATGGAGGATTAGCTATTTGTATATATGGAAGTTGTCTTTGGGACTGTATATTTAGCTCTATCCTGGTTTTTGTGATGTCGACTCCTTGTGAAAATCCTGTTGGTCTTGGTCAGCTTGTGGTTGAGAGTCAAAATAATTATTGTCAGAAGTCATATTTGAATTATTTAAGTCATAAGTAAATCCGGGCGGAAACTCAGTTTCGTAATAGTCGGTGTTGTAATTGTAATCCGGCTCGTGCCAGTAATTGTAATACGAGTCGTCATATGTAGCACATTCATTAATGTTCATTTCATTTGATTTAAAATAATTCGATGGCGTTGAATTATTATTTAAGGGCAAGAGTTTAGGTGTGAAGCGTTGAACGCCACTCATAGGGTGAGGACCTTGAGATGGATTGTTTCGGGGTGGTAATCTAAAAACGTTACTGCGAGGGTTATAATTAGGAGGGGGTGCAGCAAACATCCGTTGTGTGTTAGTTGGCATGCGTGGTTGATGTTGTCCGGGTGCAGGGAATTTAAAAGGTTGCGGTGGGGGTCCCATAGGGCGCTGGCTTACTGGAGCTGGCCAATTGGGTATAGGGATGTTATGTGGTCTTGCAGGAGTAAATGCTACCGCTGGTAATGTAGGGGTTAGTTTAGGAGTTGCCTGAACTTTAGGGGAATCACGCTGTTGCAAATACATGACATTTAGCTCCTCTTGAACGAATTCAAGAGCTTTCTCTATAGTGTCTGGGCGCATACATCGTATACGGGATCCTAGAGGTTCTTTTAATCCTCGTACATATGCCTGCATTGTAACCTTTTTGTATAAGTCTCTTTTTGCTTGGACTGTAGTTGGTATGGTCTCATGTAAAGTCACGTATGTCATTAGAGTGCTAAATAAAGTTTGGCAATGATTGTAAAATTCTTGTGGTGTCCGATTACCTTGCGTAGCTATAGAAAGGTCATTGTATAGAGCGGTTTCATCACGCTGATCGGAGAAATTATTAATGAGGGCTGTTCTAATCCCTAGCCAACTTTCAGGTATGCCGTTAGAATTGATGGTACATGCCGCGGTCCCTGTTATTTTATTTAAAATTCCGTTAATTAGGCAAAGGTTTGAAAATTCACTACTGGGGTTACTACTGAGATACTGAGCAGCTAACGAATCGCATATTTTTATGAACCGGGTGAGGATGTTCGGGTTTCCGTCGAACTCCGGGACAAGGCGAAGAGCTTTAAAAATCTCGTCAGGGTTGTACGTCTGTGTCATTGTTAACTTTAAATTTTCTAATTCTAAATTACCTACGATATCTCTATTACTATCAGCTAATTGTCTGCGGGCCTGGCGCGATTCAGGCTCCCGCGAACTAGAGGCTCTGGGATGATAAATCTTGAAGTTAAAGATTTAAAGGAGCAACACGAGAACGATTCAAGTGTACTTACAAATACATTTCTGGTCTTCCTCCGTGAATCGATTGTTGGATTCTTCTTCTGGTCTGCAGCAGGTCCGTAGATCCAGGATATCCGGAACGGTGCTTGATAGCTACCCGAGTGACTCTCGACGTGATTATCGATGTCAGATATGGTCTTGAAGTCTCTCGCGAATATCCTACCGACTGCGCCAATTACGTTTGCGACAGACAGAAGGTTGAAAAAAAACCGAAATTACTTTAAGACTAACTTTAATTACTAATTAATTAATTACAAATTAACCCTATGAATGATGATTCCAATTCGAAGTGTGAATATAGAATGATCATTCTTACAAAATTAATTATTAAAATTAGCTATGCGACATCATTTCGTAACTGCTGCATTGACACTTATTATAATTAATATAAATTAGTGGAGTTGCAACGTCGGCGATCTCCATATATATGCACTATGTAATTCAGGCACCAGCTGAAGTTCAAATAAACAAACAAACTTTTCAACTTCATATATAAATATATGGTTATGATTTTCCTTTAAAAACGTTCAGTAGTACTGTAGTTTAATAAAATAAAAACTTATAAATAACTTTAAGAAACCGAATTATTTCGGTAACCATAAGTTTTAGTTACATTCATGATCCAAGGAGCACCAATTCGTTCAGCCAATTTTCCTTCATCAAATTGATCTATGCTTGTAAATCATATATAGGTTTTAGATTTTGATTGTAGTTATAAACATTTTTATAAATGGCTGTCTCACTGCTTTAAAGCAACACAATCTAGCTATTCTTCCCACAGGGCATTAACGCTCATAAGGTCTATAACATTAAGGAAAAAGCAAAACGAATCTCTGTAACTTCTGGTGGATTAAAAAATTATTTTCACTAACATTCGAAAAGACATGACCTATATATGCCTAGATCCATTATATAATATATTATGGGCAAATTAATTTGAACATAATTACATACATTAATGATACCATTCTTCAAAGAAATGATCAAAATTAAAAGTGAAAATTTTAAATTAGAACATGATGTGACGCCAAAATGCGAGTGAGTACAACCGTTGAATCCAGACATAGTGTTGAAAAATAAAATTTATATCAATAAATTGATTCAACTTTTTAAGTATTGTCCAAATTTTTGATTCATCGTCATCAAGTTTCATCAAACGTGTTCAAGTCAAAATGTTAGTCACCGAGATAACAGGTAACATTCTACTAACTTTCTACTGCTCACATGGAAAAAATAAACAAACAGGAAAGGCGAAAGGGATGCTTTAAAGTTATTTATTTTATTTCTTATTGTATTGTTCCCATTCATTCCATTTTGTTATTTCTTAAGTTGACCAGCATTTTGACATTGCGTATAAATAAATCGTTCCAAGTAATACTAATTTTTTTCAGATATAGTTGAAACCGTGATTTACACGGCGGGTGCCGCAATTACTATCTAGTGAATAATAATCGAGAAATAAAAAAATCTTTTTAAATTATTATAATTATTTTATTACACAAAATATATAATCATATTACACGGAATGTGGGACACTGGTGACGACTACAACATTACACTGAGAGTATAATTATTTACAAAAGCACTATTTGAAACTTTAGTGCAAAAGAGGCATAACTGAAAAAAATGGAAATAAAAATGTATAAAATACTTTTTCCTATAGATATAATATGTTTATCACTTCCATTCAAGAAGTTTTTAATAAATATTGTTATTTTTTTACATAATAATAGCTGGCAAACGAGCATGCTAGATACCGATAATGTTAAGTGATCACCGACGCCCGTCGTTGTCACTTTATAAAGGAATGAGAGATGACGTAAGGAAAGGAATGTGGGTGGGGATTAGGATTACGGCAGCTAAATTAGCATTTATACGCCAAACTTTTGTGAGAGTGAGGTAAGCCCCGGTTGAACTGGCCCTTATGTTAGCTGTAGTTAGCATGCTACAGATCTATCTCAATAACTTAGAACAGTTTCAGTTAAGCCAATGTTGCACTAATAGTTTGGTCTATTATATTTTATTTTCAGACAACTGCGGGTAACATGAACACTTTTTATTCTACTAGAGTATTATAGTACCAGTAATAATTGCCCCAAAATTGAAAGATATATAAAGTATAAACAATAATTATTATAGGCACGTTGTATAATTCAAATGCGGTTTAAGTAGAGTTTACGTTTCAGACGCAATACGTATACAAATAATTTAGCCGGTATATTAGTCTTTTATTCAATTTTAATAAAAATTACTTATCCTATTTGTTTTCCTTTTTTCATCGAAATTCTTTTAATATCAATATTATGAGTAGAAAAACGTTAAACGGTTAAGTATCATCCGAAATTCGGTTTAAAAAGTGTTAAATTTTAAAGCTTCTAAATTTATCATATTAAAGGGAGACAGCACCTGCTATTAGATATATGATATCGCCTTTGGCTTATTATTTTTACTAGAATATTCTTAGTTTACGAGATTCTTAGTTATAGATACAAAATCGATATATACAAATACAGGTAAATCACATTAAATTTAGTTAATAACATAACGCTTAACTTAAAGGTGGCATTGAGAGCATGGTATTTACAGTTAGGTACTTTCGGTTACAATAACTACAATTATTCGAATATGCTCCTCGTAAAGTTTACTACGAACACACATACGCACAGAACACACACAATGTTCTGTATACGATTAACATATTATTTAAATTAATATGAGGCACGGGTATTTAACACTAATTAATGAAGGGATGAAAATGATATTTGTACAAGTAGTCTTTCGAGTCCATTAGTAAAGAAACTTCGTCCACCACATTTTGTTCACTTTTTATTGATTTTTCGGTCGTATCAATAGTCAGCTGCCTTATTATTTTTCTATGTGAAAGGGCAGCAAAATATTGAAGGGATGTTGAGATATGATCAAGTTCGTTTATTTTTTGTTTTTCCATTAACGATCGCTTCTTCTTGTTGGCTCTTACGCGGTCGTAAGATGAAGTTTAAATTGTATGCCGTATTAACAGCATAATATACGTTCGCGTTAGCTGGCAGCACCATTTCTGGAGAGAAAATAATTTATCTATTAAAATATGTCGCTAAAATATCAAACAACTTCAATTAAATTAGAATTTTTTCAATATAGAAATCAAATGGAAACTGCAACAACATTTTCCATTTAATGATTTGATTAATGTATAAATTTAGTGAAAATTAAAATATAAAAAAAATATTTAAGACACATAGGTAGATAATCAATGACGTAATTGATAATTAATTATCACATACCTTTATCAGGCAAAACTTGAGCCAGGGTGTATCCATCGGGATCACCATCGAGATTAAGTTTGAGCATGGCGTTTCTGATCACCTGCGGCGTTCGTTCATTATTACTCAGCATTATCGATTTATATAACACCACACCTTCAGTCTCCACGCAATCGGACTCATATGTCACTCGAATTATGTAGAAATCTGGTCCACTCCGCGCGTTCGGGTGAGCTGGACTCGTCCCAGCCACTTTGCCATTTGCAGGTTTTTGTCCACTATTTGCACTCGATAAAGAAACGTCCAATGAAGGTATCGATGATGAAGATGAACCGTGCGACAATCTGGTCGGTGATATTCTACGCTCTAAGCTATCTCTTTTCCAGGCGATGCCTACGCCGTCCGTCTCGCAATAAAACTGCGAACTATTGCTGGAACTAGTACTAGCTATAGAATCGTTTTTCCTGTGTCCGTGGTTATTGTTATCGTTTATTTTTTTCGGGCGCCTCTCTTTCGGTGGATTCGTCGGCGGCTCGATTTGACACGAGAGTTGATACGCCTCCCTATCATCAAGAACAATCACCGAATCGAACCATCTATCAAACATTGGGTCTGTCGGTAAATGATAAGCATTAGCGGCTCCTTGTAATAATTTAATCTGCGCAAGAACTTCGAATTCTTTTCTTCTTTTATCAAAATTTATTAAGCCGTCGGCTACAGTATCGGGAATAGCTGTATCGATCATCGTCAGATCAGTTAGAAACGTACCCAAATATGGAATCGTCCCATTACTGACACCTGGCGATCCGCGTTCGTGTAACAATTTTTGCAATTGTCTATCGTTTTCTCCGACCGTATCCGCAAATTTCGCGGTCCCCTCCCTCATCAAAAGTTCGCGTTGGGCCCACCTGTTATTGTCCTCGCTGAATATCCTCGCTAGTTCCTCGAACAATTCCGCTTTCTCTTTAGATAGCAAAGCCCACGTCTTCCTCAATCTATACACGGGGTTGCTCTGCAATCCCGAAATTATGGCTTTCAAGGACGAAAAATTCTTCAGCACCCTCAACTCCCTCGCGATATCCAGCCACGCGGCGAGGATGTCCGACCTGTCGACGGGCCGCAGGTTGGGTTCGACGAGCACGGTGGAGATGACGCGGAAGGAGACCGCGTTGAACTGGTTGACGGTGGCGAGCACGGTGGCGGCGTCGTGCGAGCGGTCCTTGTCGCGGCGCGACCACACGGCGCCGAGGCACTGGTGCGGCACGAGCTTCTTGAACAGCTCCATGTCCATGCGCGTGAGCTGCTCCGCGAAGTGGCGGTGCGGCACGTGCGGCAGGCGGTAGGCGCTGGTGTGGTGCGCCGCCACGCGCATGCCGGGCGCCAGGCACACGCCGCCCGCCGCGCCGCCGTTGCGCTCCGCACTGAACAGCGCTAGCTTCTGCAACACCTGCCGACACAGAGCCGATGCGTTCAATTCGAAGAAAGGGCGACACGTTCTATGTATTTCTATTCTGCTGTGAGTCTTATGGTTTGGAGTTGGTTCTACCGAAAAAGTAACATAACAAACAAATTTAAATATTTTGGTAGAAATTTAATATACGTATATTATATTATAGCTGTACTATATTTAGCTTAATATCATATCAAATTAAAATATACTTTATTTAAGGCTTTTACAAGCACTTTTGAACCGTCAATACAGAAACAGAAAAATATTAAATCGTTGAATTTACCATCGGTTCGGAATGTAGATTCTACCGAGAACAACCGGCAAGAAACTCGATAGTTACTCTTTGAAAATGTTTTACAATACATACATTTAAGAGTAACAAATATATTAAATACCCTGTGGGAATCCAGCTTATACAAAATCCAAGCAACTTTATCATCTACATAATGATCTTTCATTCTTTCATTCTTTTTCAATACATCCTTAAGTTTGATTACTTATGAACTTGTAACACATTCTGCGAGATTTTCTTATAGAAACGAATACCTTTCACCAAGAAGGTAACACTGACATAAATCTTTTAATTCATTAAAAAAATACAACTATTAAGAATTCATCTGATAAAATAGAAGAATAAGCAACCTTCGAGTGTAGCTCTGAGCCAGGCAGGTGAAGCTGTGTGAAGGCGAGAAGCTGCTGCAGTGCGGGGTGGTGCGGGGGTTGGCGAAAGTCCTCCGGATAGGTGTCCAGCCAGACGTGGAGACATGCCACCAGAGTCCTACAACACACCGAGCGATATTTACATGACCAAAAGGGAGAAGAAATTAACTGCTGGTTACAGTTCTAGACTTATATCTTTTATCCATTTGTATAACCCAAAATAACTGCGATTATTCTTGGTAATACAAATTTGTTTTAATATACTTATTCAACTAATTATAATTAATAGATTTATTTATTTATAGATAAAAACAGAGTGTAGCGTAAGCATTTCACAGAAAGTGCACTTATACTAGTAAGAGTAGGTATACCAACTTTCTATGTTGTTGAGAAGTGTCTATCGCTGCGGGGAGAACGTCTTCCATCGCCAGCTCTTCATACCGTCGCAGTAACAGATCCAGCACTTGACTGCATTCCGCAAATGAACTGCAAAATAATACAAAATTATTTAAAAAAAGGTAGGTATACTGAAATTAAAAGCTATCTCCATTGTGCAATGTACTGTCTAATTTTGTTGCTCTATAATTGTCTCCGTTGTCAAATACGGGGCCTAGGCTTTAGATAAAATAAGTATTATATCAAGAGTTTATTAGAGTTATGTTAAGAGTTAGTATTATATCAAGAAACTCATATCCTAATAACATCCAGCTGAAGCAATGTTTTCTGAAGGGTGCGAGTTTAAATCCCTCTTTTCAAATCTCACTACAATATTATTACAAATGCGAAAGTTTATTGGGATTAATTATAGAAAACTGCAGTATAGATTTTAAGAAAACTTTCCATCAATATAGCTTAACATCAGAATAACACATTTTATTACCAGGCTACTTTTTATCATTGTCTATCTATATACTTTTTATCATCACTTATTTATACGAAGGTTTGAAAAGTTATGAACTTATACACCTATAAAATTATTTTTGCGATATTTTATTATACTTACATAGATGCAAATATACTATCCTGAAAACGTCCTATTTATTGTATGACGTTATAATATTTTCGCATATTTAATTTTTTTTTTTCTTTATTTTATTATTCTGCCAAAGCACTTTAGTGGAGGTGCAAAATATTATTAGGTTAGCCATTAGTCTTGTTGTTAAGGAACCGTGAATATAACTGGCTTTGTCAGTTCAAAACATCCCGTTGGGAATCTCGAGCTCCGAGTTTGTAAATTGCTAATTAAATTCTGATTTGATCCAATAATTTGCGCTTTGACTGATAAAAAAATACATATTTATAATAATTTTAACGAATTATGATACCTAATGCTTACCGCAGAACTTATATGACCAATGATTATTCTGCGAACTATATACCACATAATTAATAATAATTTACATTACTTCATTATGTGTTTGATTACACGTCAATTGATGAAATAAAGTTACCTATTTAATTATTTTGCATTATTTAATTTACACTTAGGCAAGTAACAATATTTTATAACCAAAAACTTAAAGGCAGGTCACCCGGCCTGGAATGCCGGTGAGTGTTAACTCCAATTGCACTATGCCGCAATTTTTATTGCAATATTCATAAAAAATTAATTATATCTTAATTTACCGGTATGTGGCAAGGAAGACGTTGACATACGTGGATTCCAGCTCGCCATCGTCCGTGGCCAGCGCTTCGACGAGGCGCTCGACGGTACCCGCCTTAACGAAGCGCACGCGCACTGTTTCCCATTCCAAGTGAGAGATTTCGTCATCAGATTCCTGAAATAAAATAGTCACCATTTATAACAAAAATTAACACATTATTTTTCAATATTATTTGAATTAGTAATATAGGTATGTATATCAAAACACCCGATGTAGAATGCCAGAGAACGAAGGTTCGAATCTCGACGCTCGCTGCAATTTTGATATTAAAATATAAAAATCGCAATAACCTTGCAAATTATACAGTTAGATTTTTTTACTTTCTTAACTTTGTTCAACCTATTACTTCATATATGTTACACAAGTTTAAAAGCATTTTTTTTTATTTAGTAAACTTTGTTATGAGATGTAATAACAGATTATGTCTTAATTGATACCATTCAATTGAACTCATCAAACAATCGTTCGAACTTCAAAGGCTTCACGCTCGATCGAAAAGGGGAATAGGAAATTACGTCAATACCAGAAAGTTGCGCTTAAAAAGACAAAAGAAATGGTGTTTACAGATTTGAAAAGCGAATATCCCTCGGAAATTCTAAATTAAAGGCCTGCGCCGAAGAGGAACAATGTTCGAGATACTCTTTTGTTCGGCAAAATGTAGAAGTATAGAGCTGAATTGCATAGCGCACACGAAAAACCAAAATACCGCGTTAAAAGTCACTTAAACAGTTTTACACTGTGACGTACAATAGCCTTTCGGACGATATTAATTCCTCATCTGCGCAGGCCATAAAGCTTCTAGAACACCTATTGATTTAAAATACTAGTTTTGGCGATAAGAAAATCGCATTAGTCGTAAATACGTTTAGCAGTAGTAATACTTCATAGTCATGAATAACAATGTTATCAAATTCCACTGATTCATCAGAATATTCCAGCCCATTACTCATAAATATTTTTACAATAATCATAATGTTCTTACCCTATTTTAAGTTGCAAACCATTTGTATCGTAAAATACTTATACGAGTTAAACAATGAATAACGTCAGTATTTAAAATCTGCATTACTTGTTAATAAGTTTATTTGCACCAATACAGCATATCATATCGCTGCTTTTCAAGAATATTGATGCAACTAAAAATGATGAATTTTAGGGACTGGGGTTTTTAAATTTTTTTATTAATGTGTTGGTGCATAGCTGCAAAATTTAAACGATCCTTGATGTTACAACTTTCTTGATTTAAAGAAAATTCATAATCGCAACTATTTTCATGATAAAACATCAAAGATTTATGGTCTTTTGACATACTTAGTTCTATTTGTTGGAATTTTGAGTTACTACGATATTCTTGCAAACCAGCGATGTGTTATGTGCTTTCTTTGTATACAAGGTAATAAATCACGAACAATAATAAAACCATCTTTACAATTAATTCTAATGTATTTATTTATTTTCTTTACTGTATTTTTTTCCTGTGTATGTGCAATAAAGAATTAGGTAAACGTCAATAATTTCATATATTGAGAGTGGTACATAAAAGTGAGTGAAGTTTTGGGTAGTCATCCCAACCATCGAACAAGTAAGTATGTGGTTTATCAAAAAATAAAACATATTTTTATCACATAAATGTAGTTATATAAATAAATTGTAACTGCTCGTAATTTATTTGTAATACAACAATATTTACTAACAACACGAACTATGTTACATTTTTATAAAAAAAATTTAAGAATTGTAAAGTTATGTCGGCATTTACGAGTCTAATTAAGAAAAGAATAATAAGTGGATCTATAATTAACAAACCTACTACAAAAAATCCTTAAGAGGAAGATTTGAATGCAAAAACTGACTAGTTAAGCAACGGACGCGAATGCTCAAAATGTTTTCTGAATCTGCACCGGATCCTACTTTTTAAAAGTACTTTTGAATCGTCAAGTTACAGATCAATGTTTTCGGGGCAGCTAGTCCTACTATTTCACTTTTATAAATGTAAAAGTTTGTGAGGTTTTTTATGAAAGGGTGTATGTTTGTTGCTCTTCTATGCAATAACTAATAAAAAAGTTTTGGTGTAACTTGACAGTAATATAGCTAACTTGGTTCACAGTATCAGAGTAACTTATCAACAAACTCTGCCAACAAAGCTGCGGTAGGAAGCTAGTCAGTTATAATAGAATAATCAGCGAAATATTTCAACTACTCACACTAGAAGCTGAGCGCGTCGGTCGATGGTATCGCACCTTCTTGAGATACACCGTGTATATCGCACCATCCACTCGTTCTTCGCCCCACAACCGCCATGTCGGCTGCTGGAACACACCATCAGTTGATCAATACGACAATACAATACGATAACGATAACGATTTATTTCTATTCGATTACAATTTTTAGATGTTAAATATATATTTTTAAATATATCTTAAATATATCTGCATTTTAACCGACAAAAAAAAAGAGTTTCAGTAAAATTGTTTCAGTTTGTCGAAGATTTTGTTTTATGTGTATTCTCCGATTACTTGAGGACGTTTTGACCGATTTTGTTAATTATTGTTTGTTTGTAAGGGTATACTTTCAGGTTAATCCCATAGAACTTTGATCAATATACCTGAAGTAAATATGTCATTCAAGTTATCGAAAATACTATTTTGCTTTTGTAGTAGGTTCCTCTTTTAATCCTTGTGCGTGGTATGAAGTTGATTTATAAATGGAATAATGTGTTTTGTGTCCTAATATTTATACGCCACACTAATTTGTTGTTTATAGTTTTGTTATCAGTTCGCTCTACCCGGTAAATATTTCAGTTTCAATCCGGAGGCATTTTGATTAATCTCTGTTCCACGTTTCGTAAGGAACTATTTTTAGCGCATTCAAAGAACGTTTTCCATGTTTGCTGATAAGCTCATGAATTATTAAAACATTCGAAAAATACATTATTTACTCCGTGGTTTTTAACGTGTCTATTCTGTATATATTTAAAGAAATGTCTACAACATTAAACCTACAATAATATTCTTACGTATCTTACCTAAGGTGTTAACAAATAAATCGCACGCTTTTAGTAATGTATTAGTATCAATTATATGAAGTATGAACAGATGCAATTCTTACATAATCGTCATCAATGCCACTAGAGAACAACACGGGCTCGGCCTTACTGACGCCGCATATTCTCCACATGGCCCATGTCGCGACGTCACGCGAGACGTCACCCCGCTCAGCTGAGCGCGGCCATCGCGCTCACTTTCACTATCACACAACACGGCACAATGTAGATGCTCATGCAAATATGTTTCTAATTGGATCAAACACTCGCGAAAGAGGCACGAGCGTGCGTGACGCGGTGAAATCGCGCCGCGCGGCACACTTGCCGGAGCTACCGGGCACGGATTGTTTCCTTCGACTGATTCTACGATAAACGCATTTTAAACCACTTAAATTATATAAATTAAAAACTCCCACTAAATAACGTTTAAGATAAACTACAATTTTCGTAAAACAACGTGTTGTCACTGAATTATGATGTCATGAATCGCAAATTAATAGTGACGCGACGAAGATCAGACAAAGCCACAAACTCATATTCCATTACAATTCATGTTCATATTCTTAACACGGCAGCACATAATTTTTTTATTTATTTTTAAAATGGAATGTTTAAACGAATAACCACGGAACGTAAGACAAGCAAAAGCGACGGCGCAGACGCAAATGACTGCTCTCTCGCAGAGAGATCGCGTGAAAAACTTCGATAGAGCACATGAATGACGCTCGTACCTGCTAATATCATGTCATAATACAAGAAAACTGCGTTTGTGTGTCGTATTGAATCATCATTTAATCAAAATGATGTATGTGTAGAACTGTAAATAAGCACTAATCAAAAATAAAATACCTACATACAGTTCCAAAGAGCGTCTTTAAATTATTTTATTTTTATTTGTTATTGTTTTTGTCGATTTGTGATACATAGTGTTAAGTATAGACACAAAAATTGTTATGCTTAAGAAATGTTTAAATAAATCGTGATTCCAATTGTGCGGAAACTTGGTACACACAAATACATACATATATAGTCCGACCGCCGCAAGAACTTGCATAACTATCGATACAACAGTAACAAATGAACGGTCTTCATTGATATACAATTACACTGAATGTTATTGTAATTACGATATTACCGAATCAACAACATTTATAAGGCAATGCGGTATGAAAATGTATGAGCAACGATGAATTTCTAAATTATAAGCCATTAATCGTTTGCTGAGGTGTTATAACAATTAGTAGCTGCTTTAGTAATGTGATGTAGTAATTAACATGAGGCGATTAACATCTGCCGTAAATAGAATAGGTTAAGAGCATTACTACGTTATAAACATTAATCTAGTATACCTTGTGTAGTTAAAATATGAAGAATATAATTTACCCTGTACCCTGAATTTCTGACCCGGTACATTTGTCGAAACAAACGGAAACAGGTCGAGTATGAAATGAGGCCGCAAACCGTAACTGTAGAGCGTCTCTTCGCGCGCCAGTTAATTTCCTTCCTTTGGTATCAACGGATACATGTTTATACCACTGCTACACAGGATAGGAATAAAATATGTGTAATATAAATAAAAATAAAAAATTTAACGTCAATATTTTATCGTATGTTGGAAAATCCGTGGCTAAAATACAAAATAACGTTAAAAACCTAATGCATATATGTAACGATAGCATTTATTATTATTAATGAACAAAAATATTAAATTTCTTGGTAATATTTTATAAATAAATTATAATGTTATCCGTGTAACTGCCATCTGATAAGGTATTAATTACATCTAATAATTAAAATGCGCTGTCAACTACGAGGCCTTGGCGCTATGATTACAATCATACACTGGCTCACTCACCGTTTACACTGAAACAAGTATACAAAGTTTTGTCATCATTGTACCCAAATACGATACTGAACTTGACTATTAGTAAGAAACGTATAAAATTAAATATTATTTGATGTTGAGAAAAATAATTATTAATAATCATCGATAAAAATGCGCGTAAGTTCCTTGCACTGTCTGGTGATACACTGTGAAACAAAGCTTTCTCGAATGAAATTATTGGTTGAAACTAAATACCTATGTGGCTCGAAGTAACAATTAACGTTCACTCGATTGAGATCGAGAAGCAATTAGTGAACAAATCTATCGGCACACTATTCTACATCTGCATCGTGTAACGGAACTGTGTTAGGAGTAAACAAATGTTTTTTATTGGTGTAACATTTACCCAGATAAATAAATTATTAATGAAACTTAATTTGCAAAAGATTAGGTATATGAATAACACAATAAACGCATCACATTCAATGGCCCTCATTAAAATCTCATGGACTTGTGTCGGGGGTCCGGAAAAACATACAACACTAATACAAACACCCAGACCACGTCAAACGTTTTCCGTGAACAGGTATTGAACCCGCCACCGAAAGCGGTTCAGTCAATAGCAGTGACCACTGCACCAACGTGTCTGTCAAAATAATTAATTGATAAAAAAGAACAAACTGTGATTGTAATAAAACTATTTCAAACTTTTCAGCAGCCGTGGCCCGCGAGCCCGAAATGACTATCTACGAAACTTTGAAACGTAGAGATGATGAAAATAATTAATAATAATAAACAACCATTTCAATTCGATTTCTATAATTTAGGTCAATATACATAATTATAGTGACGGCGAAAATCTAAGAATATATATAATACAAATTACTATTTTTATCAATAATAAGTAATTAAGAATTAGTATTAATAAATAGTTGATTTATTTCGGTTCAACATCATATTTCAGATTTGAATCAAAATGCGAAAAGGGGGTGACAATTTATCAAATAATATGCATAAAGGCAGATAAAATTATATGATATTGTTGCATATGTGTATATGGGGCCATTATATTTCTTATAAATACCTAGTGCCAACAGATAATAAACTAGTGCATAACCAACCCTTGTTTCATTCGCTTCATACTGACAGTTTATGATCAAAAGCCGATAAAATACCAAATGGAGCGACCGCCATTACTTTTTTCCAAAAGCGCGGGAAACTCGTCGCCACTGTCAGTATGAAACGAATCAAACAAAACCCTTGGTTATGCATTAGTTTATTATCTGTTGGCACTAGGTATTTATAAGAAATATAATGGCCCCATATACACATATGCAACAGATATAAAAATATTTTGTCAACGTGCCAGCAGCCGCGGTGACGCCTGCGAGCGACCTAATGCAAACATTTATATAAATGAGGCAAATAACAAGCCCAGTAACAAGGTACATGAAATATGAACAGATAAGAGGTTATGGAAATAGAAAAGGACCAAGAAAATAACACCTACCCCTTTAAATGATATATCTTATTCTTGATAATACCGTTATTCGGAAACGATACTTAAGTATACTACTTAAAACAAAATTGATGTAAGTTAAAGGGATAGGTAATTAAAAGAAAATTTATACGCGACTATCAGTGCTTCTACTTGTAACAACGTTGTCACAATTACTATAATGATAACAAATTTTCCTGTATTTTTACTGTATCTTTATTGTTAATTAATTTAAATAAAACAAACACCAAATAAAAAAAAGTCATTAAAATTCATGGCACTTGGACTTGAGTAATCACAAATTAATATTAATCAGTCAATAAAAATAGCGCAAAAAATAATTTACGACCTAGCCTTTTAACTTTCTAAAATATTTTAAAACTAGTTTTTTCACTCTAAAAGTTATTTCCGAGAATAAACTTACAAACAAAATTTTTCTTATTCACCTCAATTCTTATTCTACATATGTATCAGCAGTCAACAAAGTATTATGCCCGACTAAAAACTCTAAAATAAAGAAATATCTTGTCTACATTATTCATGAATTCTTATATTCATATATATTAATTCTTTCTAACTATTTAACTAAGTGTTCTACCAAAGCTAAGGTCTAAAACGAAACCCTTAACGCAGTTAAACTAAACTTAAGTTAGGCATAATATTTTCAAAGATATATTGTTTTTATAAATAATTAGATAAATATTTAAAAAAAAAAAATAAAAAAAAGTTTAAAAACTAAAATTCAACTACTGACAAAATGACACTCAAAAGTATACAACAAGATAGTATTCTCATCTGAATTTCATCTGTTAGGTAGGCTGGTATTACTAGGTACTAATGATCTGGAGTATGCGCATTACGCTGCGCAAAACACAACATTCGGTAACAGGGCAGTCGTTTAGACATTTTTTAAATTAAAACTTTTAAATAGTTCTTATATAATAAGGTATGTAACATTCAATATATAATATAATAATATAAGTCTTTTAAATTATAATTTAAATTTAAATATTAATCCATTTTTAAAAATTTATAAACGAATACGTAACAATGAAATGTTTTGAAGTTAAGTATAAGGGACAGCTAGAGATGTCTCTATCGTAAACTTAAGAGAAATTTATTAATTTAAGAATGGTATATAATGGGAGGTAAGTCTTATGTACATTAACTGCTTTACTACATAAGATTAAATAAAACCATGTTCAACACTTGTCTAGCTAAACAGTGTTTAAAAATTAAACATTGCTTAAAATTTTGTCAAAATTGCTACACTGCATGTAAAATTATTAAGAAATAAAATATCACACGTTATATTTTACAGCTAAAATAAGCATATGTTAAAAACGAAATTGTCTTTAGACGCGGATTTGTAGTACAGGATTTTATAGACACGCGTTTAACTTATGTTTAAATATTTTGTAGTAAGGCAGTAAGTGTTTTAAGTCTTGTATACTCTACTGTACTATGCACGAGTTTAGACTCGTCTTATATCTGAAGGAAATTTAGACTTACATCATAAAACTATACCTAATAACATTAATCTAAGAAAATATAAAGAATATCTGCCTTACAACAAAAAAATTAAACAGACGTTAAACGCGTGTTTAAAAAAATCCATACTACAAATCCGCGTCTTTAACAGTTTTGAGTTAAACATGCTTTAGATATAGATTAACATACGTTTAAGTGAGTTTAATACATGTTTAGAACCTATTTTAGCTTTCAAATGTAACGTATGTAAATGTAACATTTTATCAACAAGTTTTTTATAAGTTTATTGGCTGTTAAGCAATTTATATAGTATTTTAAGCAATGTTTAATTTTTAAACACTGTTTAGCTAGACACGCGTTCAACATGGTTTTAATGCGTCTTTTGTAGTATGACAGGATATGTTTAGCTGAGCCATGATTTTAGAAATTATGACGCGCAAAGCCGGAAGTTACAACTTATTTATCAGTGATTCTGAAATTAGTCCAGGTGGAGCTTAGGAGCCACGGAAGACTCGACAGGGGTCTATTTAGATATGAAAAATAAAAGAGGGAACAAGTTGTAAATAGAGTATATGAACATTTTTCAGGTTTAGATAGTCAAAATTATCTATCAGGGTAGTTATATAAATACTACTCATAGAAAGTCAGAGAGCATTTAAACATTCCATTCATCAATCGAAAAACCTTTTCTTATTTGATCTCTATGTTGTTTAGTTAAATAGACATACTCGTACTAGTAATTTTTTAGTTTTTGCGGATTTTAACACCGCCTTAATAGAGCATGATTTTGAAATTCTTTCAGACAGGTTTTTATGTATCTACATTAAGGAAAATTCATATTTAGTGTAAACTTAATCGGTTAAGGAAATACTTTGTCTTCATAAGAACTTCAGCACTTTTGATCTCTAATTTAGTATAATGCGGACTATCAAAACCTTCCATCGATACCTCCTTTGTAAAATTATGATAAGTAGTTTAGAAGTTATGAGAAAATCGAAGAACAGACATACATATGTACATATATTATATAAACATATCGATCAAAATCATACGCCTCCTCATGGCTTCGCCGTAGTCGGTTAATAAACTACATACTTCGTTTAACATAAACTGGAGTTAATTACTAGTTATTTTAATTAGCTTGGTTGATAATTTGGCGTGCAAAATAAACGCTGAACTAATTTATTTCATAATGAATGAATACAAGGTCAACTTCATTTGAAACAAACCAACTGACAACTATCAGCTCCAATTCTACCGGTAAATGAGACTACAATGAGTGATACGGAAATATCGTCCTATAGCGACAGACGTTGATAGACATTAAATGCAGACAATTAAGTCTAGCGGACTGCATTCAGCATATACTACTCGTACTAGAAAAGAAACTCTTTTTCAAATGCATATTATAAATGCGAAAATAACTGTCTGTCTGTCCGTTCCGTCTGCCTGTTTTTGTTTGTTACGTTTTCACGTTTAAAGGGCGAAGTTAATTTTGATGACTTTTGGTATAGAGATAAATTGAACCTTGAAGAAAAAGGCTTAGTCACGAAAATAAAACGCAAAAGAGGTGAAATAAGGGATCAAAGTTTGATGTCTTGGTTGTATTGTTTTTAATAAATTTACAAAAAATAAATAAAATGTAATGTTATAATTGTACAGATTAAGCAATTACTGTGAATTGAATAATCCTGAAAGTTGAAACGAGTGTAACTCTTATATAATTTCGAACGTTTCATTTAAAGTTCCGTTTAAAGCGACGTATAAATCTATTTTCGTATTATCTCATTTATTTTAAACTGTTCATATTAATTTATTTATACTAATTGAAAGTTAAATCCTACAAACGGAATTAGGTCTCTTGACTATACAAGGAAATTATTTTAGTAACTTAAATTTTTTAGTTTACAAAAAAGCATTTAAAGTAAAGAATATTTAGTGGAAAATTTCTGCAAGAGGCACTAGTATCGATCTGCAATGAAAGCGCTTCTATAAAAAGCAGATTCTACGAAAGACTCCTTCCGCCCATAACACCCCATGCCTCCCTTTGCAATTGCTTTGAATATCCACATAATACACATGTATAGTCTATGAACGAATCAACGTCGTATAGTGAGGTCATAACTACTTGTATTTATTGACTGGGTCGTTTCCAATTCTAAAAAGCTAGAAATTCATTTAATAATTTCTTGATTGTTTTTAAAAATATGTACTTATAAGGAAAAAAAAAACATTTTTTTTTAATAAGCAGTGAACAATCCTATGAATACTTATTTAATTACAGACAATGTTGCTACTATAAATCAAATTATAGGAGGTATTTTTATATACCTACCAGTGATTATGCGTGCATGATTTGCATGAGAAACTATACCTAATATTGACTCAATAATAATAATGCCTAATAATGCTCTAATGTCGCAATAAATTAACAATAATACAAATTTAAAAGTTGATGAGGAGTTGTGTATCCTGCTAATTTCAGATGGTGCTGCAGGATCAGGTCAAGGTTACGCAATTATGTATATTTTAATATAATTCATAATGTAATAAATTTTAAGTAGGTAGGACTACTAGAAATTGCTCAGATCCTTTAACAATTAAAAATAATCTAATTACAAACGTCTGAACGTCAATACCAAACCATAAACTGACATCATCAAACATGCCACGGGATTTTAATTTTATCAACAAAATATAAACAATGGTTAAACGTTTGTTGAATAATATTTTATAGTTATTTTTATTCGATTATATAAGCAATTGAAGTGTGTTTAAATTGATGATATTTACTTAATTAGTAAAGCAGAGCTAAATAAAATTATATTAAATTTAGCTTTAGTATATTTTATAATTAACACACACAGTACATTTGGTTGTTTTACCTCGAAAGTTTTCCGGGAGTTTTGAAATTGGTGATCTTAACTCTGATGATTCTGATTATTAACCGACTTCAAAAAGGAATAGGTTTGATGTTCGGCTACATGTATTTTTTATGTTTGTTTACCAATTTTTCCGCCGATTATGGGCCGATTTAATATTTTTTTGGTCCAATCGTCAGCATGTGTCTCTGATGCTGGAATCCTGGAGAAGGTTCGAGGGACCTCTTTAAATATAACATATACCTACACATACTAGATATTTTTGATAGTAACTAATGCATTTGCTCTCGGAAGGCTTTCCGTTTACATTCTTGAAGTGGAATTGGTGATGAAGACCACGGAACAATACAATAACAAGTATTTCATGATTCAACTACTTCAATAATTTTGGTAAGGAAATTAAACTATTATATAATTAAACTATTATATATATATTAGTATATGCTCGTCCCAATGCATATAGTAAACTGGAGCGAATGCTGCAACATTGGGAGAACTCCTCAACAATTGATAGCCCTGCATCGGGAACAACAATATTTTATAAATGGTAATAAGTAGTTATCATTAGGCTATTGCAATTTAGGTAAATCACAAACTGTCTCTTACTGCCTTACTATATTCGTAACTTAAAAGTGTAAAATAAAATAAAAGCAAAAAATAAATATTTTCTACAAACTTTTAAAGTCATTGCCAGTAAATAGTCGAAAAATACTTTACTTGGTGCCGAATTCGAAAGTTTTACTTGGCGTCTTTTTAGCTTACTTGTTTCGTTTTTGAAGTTGGTTTATTTTTTTTAGTGTTTTTGACATGCTCTTTCGAAATTTCTTCTTTGCCACTTCGTATATTTTCCAAATGCGCTGCCATATTGGGAAGAACTTGCTAAATCTATAACACAAGCAATTTTCTAAACTCCCAGAAAATTTACCAGGTAACCTCTTCTGATTGAGCATCAAATGACTGTACTACAATATAAATTATTCGTATTAGACGAATAGAACGAAAACATCAACGTGAAAAGACTTAAATTCAAATTCTCAATTTTATTTTTCAAATGCAAGCTTCAAATGCAATTCTGTTTTTGGCTACACGCCAACATCGATTCTCAATAAAAATACATCATTGTTCACCAAAATACATTAAACTTATATTTAAGTAATATTTTAATTTTATTTATTCACACCACGATTTTGATTTATTAACGTAGTTTATTATTAAAATAAAATAAATTAAAGAAAATTTTCCATAATGAGTTGTTTCAAAAACTTTAATTCTATTAAAATCGTAATTTTTATTATTTGAATATACACATGAAAATGTAAGCGCTTATGTATATTATTATACTTACACAAAAAAAAATTATATAGTCTTTATTGCTACGAATTACGAATAAATGTAGGGTATTTTATAAAAAAAAATATTTACAAAATTCAAAAACTTTTGAAAGTGAATATAAATGTACTCGCAACTTCATTGTGTCCGGTTTCCGACGATTTGCGCCTAACAAGAATTTCCGCAATGAAAGCAAAATGAATCGATTCGACACAGATTGCATAATACATAATTGCTTAAAGAAAACCATAGTAAAACATAGAAAACTCCTTGTCATAACATTAAAATTATTACTTTTATTATTATTATAGAACGGTAACCAATGTTCATTTGTTTTTCTTTCTTTTCAAACGTCTTCCAAAAATTCGTTCTCAATTATTTTTTTGTACTAACTACCGTAATTATGTGTAAGAATAGCTCATAAAAGTTGCACTTATCTATTAGCACTATGAATTTATATTTAATCTTAAAACACTATGTTTTAGTAAATCTAAAATACCGATATTTCGATACCATACGATCGAGACACAGCGTCGGATTTCTATAATAGGCTAACTAGGCTGTAAACTGTGACGCCAAATTTTTTAAAACGATAAATTTCAAATTTACCATAAATACCTTTTATTTTAATTTATATTATCATTGCAAATATTTAGTATAATCTTGATGAATGCACACATGATATTACTTCTCCTTCTGTAGGAATAACTTTAATATTTCTTGTTTTAATATCTATTCGTTTTGTGAGATAAGGTGGTGATTTAATTAAAAAAGCCTATAGATGCCACATTTGTTGTCTTCGGAAGCCATAGCAAATGATAGACTGCTGCTGGAGTACACTACAAGCGGTGAGCGTGACCGACGCGCTCGGTTGCCACCGACAAGCCCTGCGAGTTTGCGACGACACTAGCTAACATGACCCGAACTTTTGTGTGTTTAAATGAAAATTACGCTATATAGTATAAGTTAACGTGAAATAATAAAAAGTTATTTCATTAAAATATTAATATAATTGATCTGTATTGCAACTACAGTATTAATTATTTATTTTAAATAAAGAAATTAACGTAAATTTCGGCAAAAAATTAACAAAACTTATATAAAAAAAGCTCAATTAAGAATATCAATAAAAGCTCGATTTACACATATTCTGAGCTTTTTACTTCTAGTAGATATCTTATTTTGGTCTAAATACTGATTCTATTTAAGCACCAATAAGCTTGATACCGTCTGTCTCCTCACTTGATAAGATTATATAATAAAAACATGACAAAAATCTTAATATGTGTATACATATATCTTATGTATATTTAAATTGTTATGTTTATAAAAGAACCGCCTCAAAAATGTAAGGTATATTTGGTAAAATATAAAAAACAGCAATTAGTGGAAGTAGTAAAAACTCGAGACAGAAACAATGAAATCAGCTGAGCTGAGACTGGACGGGCGGGTCGTCGCCCCCGACACCTAGCAATCGATAGCACTGAGAGCGTCGTCCCGGTTATAGGGTTACCATGTTCCTAGTAACGAAATCAAATTATACACTTTTTATTATTTTTAAATTATGCATATTTTTATAAAAAAAAATATATAAAATATTATGTATATTTTCAAGAGAAAAAGAAACAGAGAGATATTTAAATAAATCTACACTTTAGGATAATTACAGTACAAATCACACACGCGTGAAATAATTATGTTAAATATTATTGAAAAAAAAACTAGATTTTTTAAACTGTACAAAACTATTATAATTTTTATCTAAATCATGATTAATTTAAGGAAAAACTGTAGTCTCATTGAGACTTAAAATCAATTTTAAAACAAATTTTAATCTTAAAACAATAATTTGATTAAGAATTCGTAGTAACAGTATAACGAGTTTGGTAACTTAGTAACACTTTATTAATTCCGATAACTTGAAATACATGTCCAATATAGAAAAGTTTTTCCAAGTATCGCGATATATAAGAGTATGTACGTATGTGGTGTAATTAACAAGAAACCACCTTGTTTCACGGATGACACGATGCGGTGAATCATGACACACTCTTTAAGAACAACAAAATTAGTTTTATACCTACTTCATTGTGTTAAAATCCTTTGATAACAGGAAAAATGATTTTAATTCTTTTAACATAACACATTTATCTTTACGTTTTAATAAGATATATCAATGAATATATTTATATATACTTACATATATTGATAACTAGTTTTCACTCGCGTTTATGGTTACTGACTTTCTCCTATGCGTAGCATGATATAATATGGCCTATAGCCTTCCTTAGTAAAATATCAAATGAATTTTTCAAACCGGATTAGTAGTTTCACAGACTACCCTCTCCATACAAAACATACAAACTCATAAATATACAAATAAATTTTATGTCTTTATAATATTAGTATAGATACATTTTTAAACGTCAAAGCAAAATTTTAACTGACTACTGTAATCCTGAACATTGTCACAAGTACAAACGTATACCGTCCTGCTTAATGATGATTAATGTAACTCAAGGCCTACAGCAGTATTGACTTTCCTTGCAAACATGCTTATAATATACATATACATTACATATCCTCATTAATTCATAGCGGTTTGATATACATTAAACATGACGTTTATAGACGATGCGTAAAAATTTAATTGTAGGAAAAACGCTTTTGAACGTTTCCATTAAAGTCAACGACAAGGCGGAGTGCATAACATAACTATCGTCATATACACTTTATATACGTAAAGTATGTATATATGTGTAGTACGGCCCTTAAGCACGGCTTGCATAGAGCCGCTGCGTTTCGACCTATCTCACTTAACCGCCCCCCGCCAATTCGCTGAATTGAATTACGCAGAGACTCATCAGAGTGTGATTGAAGCAGGAGATTTGAGATGGATAGAGATACTTTTATTGTATACAATACATATAAAACTAAAAATATTTTAGTAACGGTGAAAAAAAAATATTAAAATATATATATAGTAATGTGTTAGTTACAAAAATATTATCGTACAAGTTATATATTTTTAAGGTTTGAAAATTAAAAGTATTGATCAGAAACCTATTTGCCGTCAATAAATAATTGAGTTTAAAAGGAATTACTGAATTTCATGCCGGCTCTTTATATTTTTTAAATTTAAAATAAATAAAATATCTATATATCTTTGTATATAATATAAATGGAAAGTGTTTTCTATGACGCTAATAAAAACATACTTTATTTTGCCAAACCTTATAACATACGCGGAACTGCCCTGGATTTCATAAAATACATTCCTAAACGTACAGACAAACAAGCGTACACATAACATAAGCCTTGACCTGCATTGCTAACGAAGCCTTTAAGAGATACCTCTAAAGCAATTTATACAACATATATACATAAAGGATGTGTAGAAGACACATGTTTTTAGTATTAAATGGTTAAAACGGAGAACTGGCATTTGGCTGGCATAGTTAAACTTGTTATGACCAAATACTCATTTTAAGTTTTACATAAATATATCAAATATTTAAATGTAATACGTGGAAAGTAAACAAACATTATTTTGCAACAACCTTTTAAAAATCTGAAGTATATTTGGATGCTGATAAGCAATAATGTGTCAACCCACAAAAAGTGAAATTTTGAGATATTCATGAAAAATTAAGTCAAATAAACTAAATAAGTACGGAAAAAAGTTTCATAATTAATAGTTTCGAATTTCAAGTGCGTATCATATTTAGCAATTTATACAATAATCTCAAATATTTGAAAAACTTTTTATAAGATAATATATTAAATATATCAATTTGCTTTTAATTAATTATAACTTTTATCAAACAACAAAATAAAAGATGGTTATATACTACTTTAAACAAATTTATTTAGAATAGGTTTGAGATCTTTAGACGCCATTTTCTCAAAATGAAGTCCGTGTGGCTTGACATAGTATTGTTTATCAGCGTCCATTTATTAGTAAACTGAGTTTAATAAAATAATATGAAATGTAAAGCGTGTTTGTCTAGAGTCTAGACTCAAGATGAGTTATTTCTAAAGTATTTGCCCATTGAAAATATTTTAAATTATATAATCATATGACAATATGGAATGAGTACATTGTAAAAATCTCAGAAATCAATAGTTACTGTGATGTAAATACCACTATTCATAAACTTCATACTCGGTAGGTATATTAATTAATAAACGTAGTATTTAAATTTAGTATCTACTAAGTAATATTAGAAATATTTTCTAAGGCTTCAGCCAAAAACTTCTAATCCGATTGACATCTAGAACTATCACCTTATTATAATACATATAAAGTTTCAAGACAGACTTATGCTATGTATGTTTGTATGTAAATGAATTTAGTATAAGTTTAGGGCAAATAACTTTTTGACAAAGTAACAAATCTGGAAAAGTTACACAAAAACTTTTTATTCCATTATGGTTTTATAAATTTTATTTCTCATAAAAACTTTTCAAACTTATGATTTTTTTTTATATAAAAATTCACTTAGGACCTTATGTCATACAATATTGACTCAAGAACGTCTATTAAGATCTATAGATTTAATTATATTGAAAGAAAATAAAGAAATGTTTTAACAAGTAAAATCACTAAGATTATTACATTTGTGCATTAAAGATGTAGGGGCGCTAATATTAAATTTTACGAATATTATATAATCTATTTAATAATAATAAATTTCACGATTGAATTTTAAATACACACATTATTCCAGCCATGATACATACTGTTACTTTGTTCTCGTTTCAGTTTTATTCTAACACAGAGTTGTTAAATCTATCGGTGACCAACAGAAGCAAACGCAGTTATACACATACATACAAACTGTATCATATGTGCATACATTGGAATGAATAATAAAATCGATCGTTTGTTTGTTTGTAATGCTAATACTGGTGTGATACGATTCGTCATCGGTTTTATGTGTTCGCAGAGTGAAACAGTAATTTCCGTTATTCATATTCACATAATTATAAACCCAAAAATTTTAAGTATAAACATTATGATGTCAATGAAATACATGTTTCTTATCGAATTGCAATATAAAAAATATTTATATTCAATTTAAATGTCAGATTAAACGTCATAAAAACTAAATCGAAATCAGTAATTAGTTATTATATTATAGTCTATTTTTCTTTGCTTGTCTTATTTACCACACATAAGAGTTAGAGTTGAGAAATTATCTATAAAATGATTGAACAATCATTTTTTATAATGAAAAATTATAAGTACAAATGGACGCTGATATGCAATACTGTGTCAAGCCACACGAACTTCATTTTGAGAAAATGGCGTCTAAAGATGTCAAACCTATTCTTAATAACTTTGTTTGTATAAGTATTTATCCATATTTTCTTTTCTTTTTTGATTAAAGCTGTAATAAATTAAAGGCAGGTTGATATATTTAATATATTATCTAATAAAAAGTTTTTAAAAATATAAAATTATTGCATAAATTACAAAATAAGGAACGACCTGGAATTTCGGAACAATTAATTAAGATTTTTTTTTCGGTACTTATTTAGTTTATATGGCTTTATTTTTTATTGAATAATGTTAAATAGGTGATGCCGTATTAAAATACAGCAACATCTCCGAATTTCACTTTTTGTGGCTTGACACATTATTGCATATCAGGATCCCAATAATGTTCGAAAATTCGTAATTATCGTTAGAAGTGTTTTTACCAAATGAAACAAGTAAAGAAAAATAGACTATATATACGTAAATAACCAAAGCATATACATGCAATGAAATGTACGTATTCCACGACATATCCACTCATTATAAATTAGTCCATGAAACATGTACAATTGCATATACCTAATTATTTATCCACAAAATCAAGTTATTTAAATTATCAAAAAGAACACAAAGGATAATATGTATTTAAAGCTCCTTTGTTTTTAATAAAAGAATAAACTCAAATCTATTAAACGCGTTGTATGATTCACCATAAATTCTTCCAATGCATGATAGAGGATCGCAACTAACCTTGACGTACCACCGTGTTTGCGATTTGCGATTTTTGGTGCGGCGGCGCTCTACGCTGCGTTGATCGCGTTGGTGCGCTGGCGATCGCAGCGCGTGGCACTTGGCCGCCAGGGCTTTGGTGCGCTCCGCCAGCGAGTGCCGAAACTCACCCCCGGCGCACCCCCGCACCAGCATGTCTCAACTTGCCGTTACCACACCACTAGACGTCCCCCGATTAGTGTCACACATGACTTGCTTTTGATATTATACGTCCATTCTATATTATAATTTTATTTTATATTTTGTTAATGCCAAGATATTAATAGTATACCTACAAAATAAAATACACTTTTATTTCGTTTCCTAATGTCATAATTATGAATATAACAAAAAATATGAGATATTTGGATTTTCCGTCATTAAAAGTGCTCACCACTTGAAATATATTTCACATAAAATAAATTAAGAGTTGTTGTTAACGTTAGGTATTTCTATAGTCTAAAATATAATAGATCATCTATACTAATTATATAAAGAGGAAAGATTTGTATTTTTGTATTGTTGTAATGAATAAACTCAAAAACTACCGATTTCAAAAATTCTTTCACCCTTGAAAAGCTACATTCACGCTGAGTAACATAGTCTAGATTTAATGCAAAAAATATATAAATAATACAACAAAAATAACATAAATGAAAGTTAAAAATATTTCAAGAACTTTGTCCACCCGTGCGAAGACGGGCGGGCCGCTAGTAATATAATATACGCGCTATGCAGGAATCTAAAATACCTAAAACTGAACTAAAATACTTATTTTAATAAATTGAATCAACCGGTTCTCTAAAGATAGCACGTTCAAATTGATATTCAGTTAAGAGGCAAGGCCTAGGTCGGTCACAACAGATAACGCTGGAAATGCCATGGTTTTATTTATAAAACGATATTTGTACGTCATACTTGATAACGCCCACAACTCCTCAGCTATTTAACTTCGCATTCACTTTAGTATATTATCTTCATATTCACAGATAAATTATTTTCACTTGAATTATTGCAAATGATTAGAAATTACCAAACTATTCTTAATAACATCCTGCTATTTCAATATAAAATGAATTTTCGGCTAAATTTTACTGATTACCAAAAACAAGATCTGAGTCTTGTGTTTTTTTTTAATAAATTTGTCATAAAAAATCACCAGAAACAACAAATAATGTAATTCTACGTATAATAATTTTATGTACATATACGAGTATATGCTTGTGAGATAACGATGCCATTCTTATCGGCAAGAGATGCTTAAATTTTTTAACAAACAAAAAATCTGATATATTTTAAAGTTAACGTTTTTTAAATTGTTACAATAAGATAATATATGGAGTCCAATCCGTCATAAAATACAGAGAGATTGCATTTAAAATGACTATAATATTAATAAAACAAAGATGAAATTTTATTACACGACGATTTTAGTTGCAGCACTAAGTATCTATTCTTATTAAATATAACTATTATAGTATATATTGGTTTCCTATCTTAGTTAGCGATTTATGTAAGATGCTGTAACAAGATACTATTAGGCAAATAACATTGCGCCAGATTTCTTTAATATATATCATAATACATTAATAACATTAATTGTAAATAAAAACATTACGAAACTTCTAACGTATATTTCAAATTCAATTGCACAAAATGTAGACACGAAGGACCAATAACTTATGATCTTTTTATAGGTGAAGGAACTCCGGAAAATAATATTGAATGACTTACCACGTGACCAATCAATGTGAACCATTCTAAATCTTATCTTGTGTCTTACTTTCAAATATCAACGCATAATATTATTTGAATAGCATGTGTACGTTATATCAAGACTTAAATGCATTTTGGAAAACATATCCAAATATTGTCAACTGGGTCGGTAACTAAATAGGAAATTGGGTAATTGAGGAAGGGAGCGGCCAGCAAGTAAGAGTTACTTTGCTTCTTATAAAGGTATACCGATCTACTGATATTTCACAATTTCCTACACACTACTTTGATAACATGTCCACATTTTATCAAAACTACTATGCGGATAGCGAATCCTTGTCTCCTTACTATTTTGCAGTTCTGCTGCTTAACATAATTAAAACACAATATGTCTCTTCGACTATCTAACATACCAACTTATTTATCGCTCAAATTAACTTACCCAATACTTAGTATCATCTCTACTTATTTGGTTACTTAGTATCATTCGTTCATCTTTTACTTAAAAACTATTTTGAAATAATGACATTTATTTGTTATCAAAATTGCAGGCTAGCATTAAATATATTGTTAAATAAAAATGCATTACATACGATAAATAATTATATACAAAGTAGGTGAAACATTCGAAGTTAAAATTAACATGACCAATTTTAAGCAGATAAGGGCGCACCTGGTGTGACAGATGCATATTTAACTGTCCAAAAAAACGGTTAAACAACTTTGAATCGTACTGTGTTACGAGAAAGTCGAATTACGATTAATGCGCCTGCACAGGTGGTACCAACCGTTTGTCAGGTGTGATTTTTTATATGTCTACCTGTACGTTGTTGCATCGTCCAAAATTCCTGTTCATTTTTAAGAAATTAAGCAAAAAATAACGACTAAAACGGGACTGCGTCTCATTAATATCAAGTTAAGTTAAAACCTAACAAAATATGATAATACCTCATAATAAACCATTTTTTCATTTGTCTATGATATCCAATACATGTATTTGTAAAGCTATTATCCCGATCTCGTAAGAGTAAGAAGGATTTTCACAGCGTCTTATCTCGTTTGAAGTAAATAGTTTAAATTTTTTGCACTTTATCTTAACACTACGTAAATCATTACATTTTCCTCAAGTAGGATATTTATGCATAGGTCGAAAAATAATCTCATAATGAGTATATCAGTCTATTTGAGTATATTTAATAAGGTGAAGTTATATGTATATATTTAGGAGAGTTTTATATACATATTTAGAAAATTAATCGATCAGTCTGTACCTAATGTACATTTAACGACTTGAAAAACTAATTAAGATTGAGAAACCGGTAAAACAAATATAGTGATAATTTGCATATTTAGCTTCTGATTTACAACAAGACATACCCTTGGCATTAACAACATACTTTGATAATTTAACCCTAATCACAAAATGTTATTACCGTGTAAATTACTGTACGTCGTACCGGCACTTAAAGTACAAGATAAAACACTATCACTGAAAATTTAACAATGCACTTGAACAAACACAAGAAAACTTTGATTTTCGCCTTTAAAATGTTCACTTTAATTTGTTAAGTTTATGTTTTTTAATACACCGCGCTTTATTTTTAAAAGAGCGAGTGAACTCTAACGCAGTCCGTTCTCAACGCCCAGCGCGCGACGTCTGACTCTGAGCCTCGAGACTCGGCGTACTCTGTCGTACATGGCACAAAACGACAAGGATTATACGCATGTGCGAGACGAGGCTTTTTCGAATCATCACAATGATGTCATATCACTTATTCTGTACGTACTATGTTGTGATAAATATTTGTGGTATTGTGACGTAATATTGTGACGTAGAAACTCATACGTTTTAAGTCAAAGTGAACATAGTCTCTACCACACCTACTGATCAATACCACAAAACTTCCTATTTTATTAAATAGCGAATTAAATATAAATGTATTGCGTTTTTAGTATTTGTTTCGAGTCCTCAATAAAAGTGATAAGAATCACAATGATAAAATGACATCATTTCCTTAAAACCATTTCTTTCCTTTGAACTCTACCTCAGCCTCTTAAATACAATATGACTATATTTAAGAAAAGGCAAACAACAGTGACGTATTCTTATAAACTAGCGAAGTAGAATTAAATTAATTGTAAAGTTTCTCGCGAAATCATTATTTTCTTTAATTTTATATTTTATTAAGTAAATAAATACTTTATAAAGTGAAATAACTGCTAATTATTACATAACAATCGAATTTTATGGTATAGGTGAAATGTATATATATATACCTATATATTCTCGTAACACAGTACGATTCAAAATTGTTACTTATATAATATAAACACATGTTCGGCGATATAAGACGAATTTTTGTTTACACGTCAAATACTCTACATAGGTTTCCAATTTATTTTTAACCAACATCGAAAAAGGAGTTAAACAGTTAATATTATTATCTTACAAGGACTGACAATGTAAAAATAAGTTTATAAATAGTCATTAAACCTTGTTAATAAAAAAATTATTATTATTATGAAAAAATCAAGATTAAGTTTAAAAAATATATATAATATAATTTAACGATAATATATGGAGATATTTATTGTGTTTCAAAACATTTTGCTTTTAAAATTATTAACGATCATTTCAATCTATCATACACATTCAATGTTTTAAGTTTTATTTATTCGACGGTATCGCACTGTCGAAAGTATAGCACAGTATCATTCAATAGCGCGAATTAATATCGAATATCACCTGGTATTCAGACTTATAGACTTATGTACGTGAATCAACCTATAACTACAATTTTAAAATGTTACAACTGCATAGTGCATACACGTTCTAAAATGTCATTTAGATTTAAATTCAAATACTAAAATTGGATTTTTTATTTTAGTTGAGAATCAATAATAGTTAAATAAAGGAAATTATTCCGTTTTTTACAAAACTAAATTAAATATTTATTAAACCTTAACTAGTCAATTATTCAAAACAAAACTTTTTGAAAAAGGAACCAACTTCAAAAGCAAAATAACTTATGCAATTTACTCGGATGGATCTTATTTAATCTCAAACTATACCCCTTCAAACATAAAAATAATCAACCAAATCAGTCAAGCCCTCTTCGAGTAATCGGGGAAAATACCTAAAAAAAAAGTCCTCAATCAACTGAGCCTCCTTTTTGAAGTCGATTAAATCAATGATTAAAAATAAATGTATGGGTAATTTTAAAATAAAAACGATCCTGAATACAGGTGGATGCAATCGTCGAGTTCAAACCCTTAAATTTTTTGTTTTCCTTGGACATTAAAACAAAGTTATCAAAAAGGTTTGATGATAAGTTTAGAATGCGAAGTGAGTTTATTATCAAACACTATCCTTTTATATACTTTATAAAATATGAATGCGTAAGCAAATGTTGGTTAATAATGGCAATATCTACATGTTTACTTATTATGTTGTTTAATAATCGTATTTACCCTAAAACTGCTCTATTGCTATGACAATTGCCAGATTACGTCGTAATAATATCTATTTTATACTTTTACATACTTTAGTCGTTCAAGGCAAAAATATCATATGGACGTAATATTATCTGGAGAATAAAACATACCATATTCATTTATTGGAACAGAATGTACGAATTTTTAATAACAATCGAGATTTATTACCGAGATGTTTTAGATTTATATAGTCTTCTCGTTATCATTCAGACATCCACGAGATTAAAAACGTCATAAATACGATAAAATGTGCGCATATAAACGTTTTATATGAATATTTTTATTTTTGTTCATACCTAATAGGAAAAAATAAGTCTGTAGCTTGAATATACCCTAAGATATAAAACCGTATCAATATAGTCGCAATGACAATCATTAGTCCGGAGACTTTTATGTCGAAAGCTGGATAAATATTAATTGAATGCTGAAAAGCAATAATGTGTCAACCCACAAAATGTTAAATTTGGAGATAAATATATATTCTGATAATACATCATGTATTTAACATTATTAATAAACCTTTAAAGTCACTTAAACTAAATAAGTACGAAAAAATGTTTCTTAATTTAAGGTTTCAAATTTCAAGTGCATTCCATATTTTGCAATCTATACGATAATCTCATATATTTAAAAACTTATTTGTAAATAAAACTTTTAATTATACCAGTCTGTGCTGAAATTCAAAACGACTTTTATCAAAACAGAAAGGAAAAGTAAAACATTTTCTCAAAATGAAGTACGTGTGGCTTGACATAGTATTGCTTATCAGCGTCCAATTATCAGTAAAATGTAATAATATAATACCTACGTATTATATACACGAGCGCTCATATTTGCCCACGTTATTTTTTTAATATTTTTGAACATAAAGAAAAATTATTACAAATATTTGTACTCATTAACATTATCATATATGTACATTATCCAATATTAAACTATAAAACTTAAATTTACATTTGTACATTTGTAATTTGTAGCAATTAAAAAAAATATTTGCGCCATTTCATATCAGCGCGTTACAGCGATGTGAATTGAACCAAGTTTAATGTAATATTCACAAGATTAAGACATTACTTCTAATCTTTATTGTTTAAAATAAACTTTAAGTAATAAACAAAAATCAAAATTGTAATAAAAATTCTTTAATATGTAAGAAAATCGGTAGGTCATTATAGTCTTTTAATTTATTTAATATTTTGCTTAGTTTATGCCAGAGATTTTATCAAAATGAAAAAACTAAATACTTATCACTTGAAACGCGATTAGTGATTATTAGTTTTCATAAATTATAGAAAAGTAGCCAGAAAATAAGCAATATTTTAAAGATAAGACAACGAACAGTAGACTAGAACGAGTAAAGTTTGACCGAGACTGATAGCTTAAAAAAAACTTTCTGGATATCCAAGTAAGACCATATAAACTGAATGTACAGATAATTATATAAATTTGCTACGGTTTTTTATAAAGGGAGCAAAAAAAATAGTTACCGAAAAATTCTAAACTTTAAACATTTCAAAAATATAAATAACTTATAAAGTTTTTTTTTTTATTTGAAGCGACTGTTTCCGAGATGGCACTTATTAAAATAAATGCTTAAAAAGAAACGTCACAATTCTTAAAATATCATAACGTTTTTTATTCTCAAGCAGATAACAATAAAACGAAAAATATGTTATTTAAATATCCAAGAAGCACGAAAATGTAAACTTTATTAATGTAAATGTTTTCAGCAGACTTCAAACAAGGAAGATATTTTCAATTCGTAGCGTATTTCAAACAACAAAGGAAAAAGTTCTATGATGGGCTGTATGTATTTTTTTAATATTTGTTCTCCGATTTCTCCGCCGATTGAGAACCCACTTTGAATACCACTGCTTAGCCGAATAAGTTGCTATACACTGATCCGACCAGCTGGTGGACCCGTGAACGTCACTTATAAATGTAAACGTACCCGTGTCCAAGCCTAGCTTCCCAACATCAACACATGACCATTGTTGTTCATTACAGATATTTAAAAGTTCATTGTAAAACAACTTACCCGGATCAGCATTGAAATCGCCTAGAATGAATACAGATTCAATTTCATGCTCATCAACAACAACACTAATAGCACTCATACATTCAATAAATTCTTCCAGATAATCTGCGGAATTAGTCGGCATATAAACACTTAACACTAGCATCGATCTGTCGCATGACGTAAATTTAATTGCACAAATACGAGGATTATTACATTTTATTAAAACAATATTTTTGCGTAACCTCAGCCTGATGCTGCACCATCGTCTTAGATCAGCCGCTTTCCCAACTCGTCCGGCCAGCTCGTCTCGGCCGTTTAACGTTAGGGTTCGATAAAATGACCTCAATGAAGAGGTTGTCAAAATCAAATCAATAGAAAAATGTGTAAAACGAGTACAGTTCCATTTTAATATCCTGGTAGAAAATCAGCATGCAATAGTTCCACGCCTTGTTATTAATTAATCTTAGAAAGTGGCAAAAAGGAAAATTGATATAATTGACTTTATGGCTACCACTAAAGAAGTTTGAATGAAATAGACGGAATAGTCCCCCATCTATTCCATTTAAACTTTCTACAGAAGAATGTTGTATTACACAACTACGATACTCGTAGCATAAGAGTATAATTATTTTATATAATCACCATTACGGTGAAAATTATACCAACACTACAAATATGGTGTACGCTAAAGCCGTTTATTACAACATTTCCTTTAAGCCTCTGAATCTCAATCTCTAATTTCCTACGGATTTGCCACACTACTCCATTAAGATTTACCAAAGTATCACTAAAAATTAGGAAGCACATACTTTAGCGACTAATTTTAATAGCGTTATACCGATCATTCTAATAAACAAGTTTAAAATACAAAATATTGATGTATCTGTTTTAAATGAGGATGGTTATTAAATGTATTGGAACATTTTACACGATGCCACATAGTTTTATTTTAAGTAAAAGTGTAAAACGATTTATTAAATTAACCAATTGGCAAAAAAACATGTTAGCCGGAAATACTACTCTCAAATTCCCAATCGAAGCCAAACTTCCTTCTTTAGAAACATTAAATATTAGTTTTCATTCCTTATAAAATCTATTATTGACTTAAAAAAACTTTCAAACTTCATTTAAGTCAACCTCACAATCTATCTACTTTCATGAAAGCTCCACATTGCAATTTAGCCGGAACTAAAAAGGAGTCAAGAAGTGTTAAGAATAAATTTTGCTCAGGTTTTCATAAAAATTTACATAAGTTATTTCTCATTACTTTAGTCCTGAAGGAATTTACTGTCAGTGCCTTATTTTTTACATTCACATCATTTTTTTATTACTTTTTGATTTTCGTGATAGCGCGCCTTAAAAAAATATGAAATTGTTATTAAATTTTACTAATTGGAAATAATTAGTTCCTATTAAGCCCATCTTGCCTTATCCTAGAGAAAATACGACAATCTCAAAGAATGACCGGGAGATGAAAATAGCAAGAACTTGTGAGTTTTTAAGAACTAAAACGGTGCAGGAAATTTTCATAAGGACAACCTATATGTATGCAATCTGAAATAAAGCACATTGGATTAAGCATCATCTCCTCTTTCTTAATAGAAGATAATTTCTTTGCGATAATTTTCTGTGAGATATTTACAAACTGTTTATACAGTCTATGAACTATACTGTTTCATATGTTAATAATTCTTAACGAGAATATTATTTAACTACTAACAAGGCGCTGTTGTTGATCGGCTACCGTGAAGCAACACGCAAGTCCCACGAACGCTTTCAACACTGATATTCTCGGAATAACTTAAAAATGTTGCAATTCAATCGCAATACTGTGTTTTGTTAACAACTATTTTACTGTAATGTTAATAGTAGTAAGTAGTAGATAATGCTGAGTAAGTATTAATAGTAATCACTTCTCCATTGTTAATTTATAATACTTTTTTGTTTTCATTATTTTCTTTATTGTATTCGTTAAGGAATATTTATTGAAATAAATATAATAATAAACAAAAAATTAATTAAAAGAGGTACATATGTATAAATACGATATATGTCTTGAAAAATGCTCTGATGACTTACAAGAATTTTGGGGCAAATGTTCAACAACATAGACGTGTTTTTCAAGAAAAATTCGATACGAAAAGAAGCCAGAAAAATTCTTGGCGTTCTCGTAGCTCGATCATCGACCAGTATATTTGTATATATGTATAATATTTTGTTTAAGAGTAGTAATTGGTACATTTTTTTAATTATTTTGAAAAATATTAAGTTTGAGTAAAAACTAAAATAACTCTTCTTTAGGGTTCCGTACCCGAAGATACAAACAGAACCTATTACTAAGCCTCCGTTGACCGTATGTCCGTATGTCAGCAGGCTGTATATCATGATCAGTAATACGTATATCTGCTAGAACAACAAATAAATAAAAACCGGTTAAATGTGAAGCGTATTTGCACACGAGTGTTATTATTATACCAATATTATAAAGAGGTAAAATTTGTTTGTAAATTTGTATGATTGTAACTTTATATATAGAAGATAATCTCTGAAACTACTTTTCCTATTTGAAAAATCCTTTTTGCGTTAGAAAGCCTATTTTTTGAGGGAGGTTATAGCCTATATTACATCACGCTACGGCTCACAGGAGCGAAACAGTAACCATAAACGCGAGTAAAACCGCGAGGGGCAGCTAGTATTATATATAGTTATAGCATCTCATTTGAAAACGGTAATAGGTAGATGGTTGAAATGTTCATAGAATATGTATTCCTACTGCCGCTATTACAACAAATAAAAAAAAACCGATCAAGTAAGAGTCTGATTCGTACACGATAGGTTATTTATATATTTTTAATATTGTTATATTATAAATAATGAGCCGAGACGGCCTGGTGGTTAGAACGCGTGAATCTTAACCGGTGATCATGGGTTCGGCTAGCACGAGTTGAAGTGCCAAAATTGTATCTAAATTCATGTCGAGGTCGGCGATGAAAAGAATCATCGTGCGAAAACCTGCATGTGCCGGGAGTAATTCTGACACATGTATATCCGCCAACATTCACTGAAGCAGCGTGGTGGATTTAAATCTAAACCTTCTCCTTAATAGGAGAAGGTATAGAGTTAAATCCACCACATTTACCTAAGAGGGGGACATTTACAGACTATTTCTTTGCTTATAAATATTTTTATAGAGCCTATTATTTCTTTTACATGTGGAAATAATTAAAAATACAATGTTATATCTTGCACAATGGTACAGAATCATTTGTGTGCGTGTCCGACTCGCACTTGACCGGTTTTGTTATTTCTGTCTGTAAACCCATTTGGGTTTGGGTACCATTATTTTAATTTTGGAAATATTAATCTAGAATAAATCCTTTAATAACTTACAACGTACGTAATTAATTTTTCAAATGGGTACTCCCGAGTTTTTTTTTTAGTGTTATTGTTTTAGCATTTGTATTTTTGTAGTTTTTATAAAAAAATATAAATCGTTACATAAAATTAATATTTATTGTTAATAAAAAAAACGAAATTTCCTTTAAAAAAAAAACAAATTTTAAAATGCCATATCAATTTCCAAGCAATTCTTTTGATGATAAATTTAAGGTATTTTTGTAAAAAATATTGCGGGATCTCATTTTGAATGCATGCAGCTTTTTTCTTAAAATTATAGATATGCTTTAGGTAACCTTGAATTCGTTGTTGTTCATGAATACATAGACGACGTTTACACTCAACAATATCATCATTATAAATAGCTTAAACTGAAAACGCCTTCAACTTTATAAATTTGCTAATAGTGACTCAACACTCGACATAGACAGTCGAGTATCAATGTTGTAAAATTGTTTTCTATTTGGTCAAAGGATAAAAAGTGTAATATATACAAAAATCACAAGGAAGTGTTTTAAAAATGATATTACCAAGCTCTCCGCATCTTGGCTCATCTTTTTCTACGCATGGTTCCCGTGGAGGACTTGCGCCCTGGTGGCGCTGCTGCAGACCAGGTAATTAAATCCAGTGTTCCATTGCACGTCACCACAATACGCCACATTCCATCACTGCATCCGTGTTCAACATATGATCGGTCCGGCCGGTCCCTATGACGTCACACGCTTTCTCGAGCTACAAGGTTGTACTGCATTTGTACCACAACAATTCTCGCAAATTCTAAAGTCGCGCACTTATCGACCAACTTAGATCTTCTTCGCTTTGTAAACCGATTCGATTCACCAAATCGTACTAAGTTGTGCTCTCGTGTAAAGGAAATGCGATCGTGTGACGCAGGTAATGACTTTCGCGCACGAACTGAGTGAAGCACGTCCGCTTCGTGGCACCGCCGCCGTCGCGCGTGCACCACGTAACGGCACAGAGGCCCCCGCCGCGTCGCCCCCGTATCCCCAGACCTCCGAACCAGCCCTGTCTCACGGCTCAACATTGCCTGTCCAGTTGCGCTCGCGACTTAATACAATGCACGTAAAAACAATGAACTAAACATACGTATGCGCTGCTTACTTTGCTTTAATTTCTTTTATAATCAGTTTCACTGCGCAACATAATATAACACTTCAAGTAGTGAAAAGACAACTCTTCTATTTTAATTTACAATTTAGAATTATTTTCAACAACCCACGGCTCTACAAAACCCTAAATCACGATACAAGCTTTATTACAGTCTTACATTTGTAAATCTATATGATAAAATATATAGTTGGTCAAAAAAATGTACTGGAACTAGTTCCAACTAGATTTATCATTTAGGAAAACTAGGCCGTTATCGATGAGAGATTTATTTATATATATATATATATATATATATATATATATATATATATATATATATATATATATATATATATATATATATATATATATATATGTAAAAGAGGGCAAAGGAGCAAACTTGATGTTAATTGTTTCCCATCGCCCATGGACATCTGCAACACCAGGGGCGTTGCGGATGCGTTGCCGATCTTAAATTTCTCAATTTACAACTAATGAACGAGGCACCATAGACAAAATACAGTAATATTAACTTTTATGATATATTTTAAACTTTCGCGATTTATACTATTCATATTTAATATAACGGTCACGAGCTGACTCAGTCAGCTGAACACGACGAATGAAACTTCGTCGAAACGTCGGGCAATAAAAAGGTATTACGACTATAAGTTATCGCGATAAGACCTGTTATATTAAATATGAATTTTATGATATATTCCTAATAGGTAGTTATTTATTTTTTCAAATTAATATTCACAATAATAATACGGTGAAATTTGATTTAGCCACCTCCCGGTCTATTTGCAATCAAGTATTAGTCGGAGAATCATATTCCCCCGAAACCCAACTTTTAAAAAGGTTTAGGTATATCCAATATATTGAAATAAAACAAATTCGAGAGAGTAAAAATTGTTTGAGGGAGTATACAAACTCGAATGTGAGTGTGGTTTATCTTACATAGGCCACACAAAGAGAAGCATCGGTACTAGGGTCAAGGAACACATAGGAGATGTCAAAAATAGGCGTTCTTCAAAGTCTGTAGTTTGTGAACATGCCTTGGATAAACCTAACCATTTTATCCGATTTGATAAACCACAGATCCTCGCTAGAGAACACAGATTCATTCCTAGAATGATACGCGAGGCTTTTGAAATTCAAAAACATCCGAACTTCAATAGAGAAGATGGTTGGAGACTTTCGAACACCTGGGATCCACTTATTAAAAATTTAAAATCCCAAGTCCAACAGACTGCCAGACCAAAAGATACAGTAAGTGCCTTCTGCGTGCAACCGGAACGTTATTCAAGATACCATCTAAGAAACCGTTGGCGGTAGTTGTAAATAATATTTTCTAAAATCTCAAATAGACAAATGTCACTTTAGTCTACCCGTGACCACGAACGCTGCAAAGTGCTCGAGACGTCGGGATGATAAAAATAAATAATATACGCGATTTAAATCCGTTTAAAAAGTTTTATTTTAATGAATAATAATCGCGAAAATCTAAGACAACGATAAGACAACGATCCAATAGATGATTCCGTTAAAATATATTTTTATGCATCAAATTACACGATAATGATTTATATGTCCGGATTTTGAATTTTTACGTTTACGTATCTAAATTCGAATTCAAAATATACTTTATTTACATAGGCTTCTTAAAGCACTTTCGAATCGTCAAATATCCGAATAAATTAAAATTTTGCACAACAATTAAAAACCAATAAAAATAAAATCGTTTATGCCTACTTATTAATAGAAATAATTTTACAATAAACAAAGTTTTTAAATGTTGTTTTAGTCAACAGAAAGCTTCAAACTACTACAGATAATCTAAACATTTTACCACAATACAACGCAACGCAATGCGATATTCAGGAGCAAAAATTCGAGATTTTTGCTCGAATTTGTAAGCCTATAGTTTTACGCCTTTAGTATGAATGAAGTTGATCTGTATATATTTTCCTAAAAAAAACAACGAAATGTATAAGATTCATTTAAAATTTAATTTTCTATAGTATTTTTGACAAGTTCGTAGAAAGTAGTTTTTTTTTATAATTATAGCAGACAAACGAACAAGTAACAATTGCAACAGTAACAACACCTAATATTAAGTGATCACTGCTAACTAAGATCATTTACATCAAAAGAACCACTAATGTGTTGTCAGCTTAAAAAGGAATAAAGGTTGAAGGAGAATAGGAAGAAAAAGAAGAATGGAGATGGAGGGGATGAAGCTTCCAAGTCTCACTGTACAAAACACAGCTACATTTTACTTTAAGCAGATTTTTTGTGAGAGTGTTGTATCGCTTCGATCAAGCCAGTACGTAAATGAGTTATTCTCAGTAAGCTACAGCTAGATTCTACCACAAGAAATGTATGTTTAATAACAATTATGTAGGTACTTTATACGCCTACATTATACGTTGTCAAAGATAACCCCCCCCCCCCCCCCCCCCGGTGACGCTCTCAAGGCCAGTAGGGCCAACAGCAATACACAATTCAGAAAAAAAAGAAAGATAACTTTTTGACATTGTTATTTAGAAGCAACCAAGGAGTATTAATAACGATTAATTTATTGTAAGCCTAGACCATTAAGAATTTGGACGCGTTACGTGCTCAATTCTACGAACAAAACTTTCAGCAAATTTGACGGGGGGCGAGGTAGTCAAAAAATCATTGATATTACTGCACATAATTATTTTAGAACATTACGAACACAAGCAAAACGAAAACATTAACACTAGTAAATAATATACACACTAAACTGTCAAGTACATTATGCATACAAGAATTGTATACTACAAACATAAAAACGTTAGCTTTTGTTTAATAGGAATGAGATCATTTTTATTTCTCCAAATATGTTATCGATTTAGATACTACATAAGATAAATTAATACAAGAATTTATCGATATTTCTGGGATTTGTCGGGAAACTTTTACATAATAAAATAATAATCTTATTTTGGTAAGAAATATTTATTAAAAAGTATCTAAGAGTGTCGAAGAATAACTACGTATGTATAAATTATAAAATAGAAAATTATAAAATAGAAAATTACAAAATAGAGAAACCTGTACATTTTTAATTATTTTTTTATTACTATTTCACATGACAAAAATTACAAAATAAAAAATGTACAAGTCACGGTCGCATAGAATGGTGTTATGATGGCAAGAAAACTAATAGTTTTTTCCCTTTGACAAAATCACTGACAATCATGTACGCTAATCGGCAGTACCGGCGCCAGAGTTGTAATAAAACCCGACATGATATTATGACCAAAATCTCTATGGCTGAGGAATTAAGTTGCTGTATGGATTCCTATTATTTAGATTCCATTTTTGGCTAATACGTTAGTTTATTTCGATCCTTTGTTCAAATAAGAACACGTGGCAAGGATCTAAAAAAATGAAACAAGGCTTTAGTTTTTTTACAAGCGACTTAGAAACTAAAAGAGAATGGATTTTAAAGTTTTTCAATTACAAGAACCGGAATTATTTTCTTTACTAATAAAAAAAATTAAAATATTGTTTATAAAAAACTCATTTTTAATTTTTATCGATACCAATTTGCATTCAACATTATGACATCCAGAACAAAAGAATACTGTCGATACATTTGTGAAAAATTAACATTTAAATAATTTTTTACTTTGTTAGTTAAATAATAAAGTCTAAAATTGCGAAAAACGGCAGCGACATAAGAAATGAAATTGCATGAAAATATCACATCGATCCGATTATTTTTTATTCGAACAATCTATTTGTCATGTTCAAAAACATTATTTAAAATAATATTTTATGGTGATTTTAATAGAAATAGTAAATTATGTCAAAAATAATTGCGTATGAAATGTGAATCCCTACTTATGAATATTAGATGTGTTTGACTTCTTCTTGCTAACGACACAGACTGGCATTATTTACGGAGCTTCGTACACAATGAAAACGATTTTGATATAGTTGAAAATCGATTTCTCAATAGTTTTTATAAACGCGTTATCATTTCACTATAAGATATGCTGAAGGGAAATGTCGTGTAAGACGTCGGCAAATGCTTAATGGTCTAAGCATAAAAAATAAATCTGTTTTTTTCTTATGAACCAAAGCAAAATGTGCTAAGTCTGAATATATATTTTTTGTGATTATTAATTTTGGGTCATTAATATATATCGACATAAATGAGAATACGAATACATTGAAATTAAAAGTGATCTACGTATTCGTTTTAAAAATTCCCAAAAATATACAAACAATTAAGCTGTAGCTACAATTAGTAAAATTACTATATAAGAACATAGAAACAATGAAATATTTATAAATATTAAAAAAATAAAAATGTGTATATGATAAATCTCAAAGTTTATAAATTTCAATTTATTGCAATGATGAAAATATTAAAAAAATGACAACGGTATAAGTTAAGTAGGTAATTTAAGAATGTATAAAAAATCTTACTTTACTTTACACTTATGATTGATAAATATTTATTGTTGTCTATTATTATCAATGCTATTATTTTGATGCTCAAATAAGACTATCTAAATTTATTTTTGAATTTTTTTTATTACAATTTACACATATAACAGACTTGAGACAAATTTGAATATCTTAAAACTATACATATTTGTAAATGGAAGCTTTGCCTTCTTTGCAATATTATTACTATTGAGAACAAAAAAGTATAACAAATTAATACAATATATTTTTCTTTAATTCTGAACACTTGGAGGTATTTTAGTGTTTTTTTTATTTAAAAAAATTAAGTATCATTAAAACAGAACAGAAAATAAGAAGTTATTATCAATAGCATAATATCTTGATATCATATTATTAAATTTACACAATTGGTGTTATAAGTTCATTAAATATATGTAATTATACTTGTCTGTCCACAATATAATATCAATTTCCAATTTTCGAATCATTTATTATAAAGAAATTTAGTAAAATGTCTTATAAATATGATGTATCTATTTTATTCACATATAAGTTGTATAATAAATTTATCAAGTATAAACGCAATTCATACAATCAGCATCTTATTCAACTATTTTTTTAACAACAATCTGACATCTTAGTTCATTAACTTTCACCTTTAACAGCCTTGTATATTAAGATATTGTAAACATTTTTAACTTCATCGTACTTAATGAGATATAAGGTTTAAATCTAAATGTCCTAATGCAGAAGACATAAATTTATCCATACTTCCATACTAATATTATAAATGCGAACGTTATTCTGTCTGTCTGTCTCTCTGTCTGTTTGTAACGTTTTCATACAATTTTGATGAACTTTGGCGTATAGATAGATCGGATAGGAAAGACATTTATCAGCTATGGCTACATTTATTGTGAAAAAAAAACCTAAATAGGGAATAAAAATTTTAGATGTTTGTTTGCATATCACACATAAACTAGTGCATGAAATTCGATGCAGTTTTCAGTTATATTAATGTTTTTACAATTTGGATGGACTCAGTTTTCTATTAGCATTTTCTATACTATTCCAGTAAAAAACAAACAGTCATAACTAAAAATTACTCTTATTGTAAAGTAACTGGCTGATGTCCGTACAGAGTTGACATTTATTTAAGAATTACTTTATGGGGAGATAAAAGCTGTTGCTCAAGCCAATTATTTATAAACTTTTTGTCTGTCTCTCTAAAGTTGTACGCACAGTACGCAGTCTACACTTATCACTTTAGGGCTATAAGACAAGCTAACATTTTGCCCGCAGCTTACCCTGCATTTATTTTAGGATTTTATTGGCATGAGAGAAAACTGGTAATAGTAAATACCAAGTGCTGATATACACTTTTTTGGTAAACATTTATAAATATTTTAAAAATAAATATTAAATTTTCTCTTAATTATATTCAGTCATTACCTATTATTCTTATATTATATTATTCTTATTTGGTGAAGTGGTATGGGATCTTAAAATTAGCTTCTGATTGAGAAAGCTATATGAATCATTCACAGTTGTTTAACAGTTCCTGAGATATTGGAGAATAACTCATATTAACAAGAACTATACATGTTCAACAAAATCTCCCTATTTTTTTTGGAGTTAGTTAATGGTTGAAATAAATTAAGTATACACCAGCAATTATTGGATAGTATTTTACCAATTTTCTGTATAGCGTCTATTTAACCTCAAAATAGATGCGGTTGTAGCTGCGGGCAAAGTGCTACTAGCGTCTTGTTATAATCCTTAAATGTTATTTATCTGTAGTGGGTGAAGTTTTTGCTGTAGGTATATATATTTGTTTCCCATTTGAATCCCAAGTTGATTTGCACTTCTTCAAAACAAATGCTAAATAGATTGCTGAAAAAAAAAAGTATTTTAATACAGTGGAAATTAATATTTAATAGGTTATAATTTTGTTAATAAAACTTTCAATGTTACATTTACAGAAGGATAATTCTATACTTGTTATTAGACTTAGTATTAATAAAAACTTACTAGCAACTTCCCATTCACACTGGCTCATTGTGCCAAGGTTGTCAGTTTTGTCAGTCATCTTATCATAATAATCTTTTGCATGTTCATAGTCCTTTTCATCGCCAATTAATTTTCTATTTGGTGTTGCAGGATAAGTTTCAAAACATTTAATCTTTTGCAATAAATCTCTATATTTCCCAGAAAAATCTTTAAAAAAATCCATAAATCCAGCCTTGTATACTAATTCTAAGCCATATTCCTTAGCTAACTTAACAAATAACTCGAAATTTACTAAAAACTCTGGACAATCAACTACACCTTCTAGGTGAAAATCATACTTCCCACCAAATAGTGGGTACCCATTATCAGGATTAAATAGTAATTTTATATTAAAAATTCTATTTCCAAAAGATCCATTGTTTGATTTTCTTGTCCGAGTAATAATTTCATATGCATCTGGTATAGTTCCAAAGAAATATCCGTCTGGTTTAAGACATTCAGATATATTAGAGAGCATGCGACGGGCTTGCCCTAAGCTTTCAAAGCTGTAATGTAGACCAAATTGACAACTTGCAAGATCAAATTTGATAGATGGATCTTTGTACTTATCTCTTAGTGTGTCTTTAGTACAATCAGCAGCTATAAATTCTGCAGAAAACAACCGTCTCGAACGGCCACGTAGATCTTCATATCGCGTCTTACATTGTTGAATGGAGACTTCCGCAATATCAGCGAAAATAACGTGCTCCACGCGTGCTTTTTGCCACTTACTCAAATCACCACCCTTACCACAGCATATATCTAATACTCTTAATGGTCTACCATAATCTTTTTCACGTATTTTATCCGTATACTCTTGTATAAGTACGCTCTTTACCCAATTATTAAAATTTCTTAAATAAAATATTGGTGAATTAAACCTTTCTTTCAAGCCTTTCTCTTCGAGATGATTGTAATGAGCGGCAACTACATTGGAATGAGATCGCAATTTTGTTGATGGTTCGTCTTCATCATTTCCACTTGCACGACGTTTTAGGTTTTTATGGTGTCCTTCTTTTGTTTTATGTTCATCGCTACTATTTTCATGATTTTCTGACGATACATCGTTCATATTTATTTTCTTTAAATTTTATTGTTGCTTTAATTTCTAGAGTAAAAAAAAACAATCTTTTTAATTTTACAATTAATATTATTCGCTATAGTGGGCAAAGTAAGTTTCTCAAAAAAGCTAAAAAAAAAAACAAAATTAAATAAATTAATTACGTTTACTTATTTTACGAAATACTCGATTACGATGACATTTGGAATTTTTAATTAACACAGTGCCTCGTTGAGACTTTCAAAGAAGTTTGCCAGGCTCAATATAAAAATACTTTAATAAAAACTGTATCTATATTAAATAAAATTTTTAAAATGTACGTACATGTTTACGTAAAGTTATTAAAATCACTTAAAGTTGTTACAAAAAAAATGTACATAATAATAGAAATGTACATTAAACTAAAACTAAACTAATACCTAAAAACTTGCCGAGATGAACTGAAGTTTGTAACTAATGAGAACATTGAACTACTTCACCTGAAGTTGTCGCCGTTTGCGAACGACGCATGCGCATTCGGTACATCGCGGCACTTAGAAAAATTGCGTTCGGTCGACCGGCCCCAATCCTCATGTAATCTCAGACGTGTCTCGAACAAACCGCGTTATACGTAGGCAAAATGAGCGTTGAAAATCCAGCAAGTGATAATGATTGCGATTCTGTAAGTATTCAGATAAACTAGATTTTATTGATAGTTTTCTTGTATTTTATTGTTTTACTTTAATAACGTGCCTGTCATTCTGTTTACTGGTGATCCTGCATACTACAAAGCAAAAATTTTCTAAGTCCCAATATGGCGTCTGCTATAGTTCTCGCATAAGAAAGAAGCTAAGCGTCGCTTACTAGTGATTTTTTTACTTTTAGCGTGTAATACCTCTTTTTGTTATAGAATATACAGTTATTCATTTGTCTAAATTTCTAAGTTTCATGAAAATATACGTAATAAGTAAATCACGTTGTAATATTCACAGGGAAAGGTAAATGGAAATAAAAGTGAACACGTGAACGGCATCCACAACGGATACAGCAGCTCCGAAAAACACAAGAGCAGTCACAAGTCATCAAGTAAAGACAAGCATCGTGACAAAGATCGAGACCGGGACCACAAGAGCTCTTCCAAACATAGTAGCAGTTCGAACAGGTTATTCAATTCTAGAAATTTCTTTTAAAAATTATATTCACCTAAAACGTCTTTAGATACGATTACGCTTTTTGTACATACACATATAGATCGGTAGTTCTTAACCTAGCCATCAATATACTTTTGACATTATAATCACATTCAATGTTCAAAAATTCATTCAATTATTCAATTCCATAACTTTCATAAACACATTTGTGGACTTAATTTTAAGCAATAATATTGTTAATCTTTAATAGAGACAAAGATAAGGACAGACACTCGAGTAGCAAAAACCACAGCAGCTCTCATAAGTCGTCTAGTAAAGACAAGGAGCGTGATAGAGATCATAAAGATCGCGATAAACAGAAAGAGAAGGATAGATCGGAGAAGGACAAGGAACGCAGTGACAAGGACAAGGATAGACACCGGAGCGACAAGGACAGACATAGAGACAAAGATAGGAGCGACAGAGACAAACACAAATCAAGCGATGGTGAAAAGAAGTCGTCCTCTTCAAAGGAGAATTCGTCTTCATCAAAAGAAAAAGAGCATAAGTCAAAGGATAGGGATAAAGAAAAGGATCGTCACAAAAGTGATAAAGACAGACACCGTAGTGATAAAGATAAACACTCCAGTTCTAAAGACAAACATAGGTAAAATTATTTTTTATGCTTTTTTTGTAACTATCAGACAATTAATATTATCATAAATCCTAATGAATCTTGATAATTTTCACTGAAGTATCATTGTGTAGTAATAGTATGATTACTTAGTCATTGTTATGCCTATATTGTTTCAATTAGAATAGATTTAATTTGTAATAATTAATATACAAATAATTTATCATTAGTTTGAAAATATGACCATATTTTTTACTAAATGCCATTTTGAGAATGTGATAGAAATATAATTTTTCATAATATTTTGTTACAGCAGCTCCAGTAAAAGCTCCAGTAAAGAAAAAAATAGTGAAAAACATGAAAAAATTAAAATTGAGCCTGATTCTGATGAGTATTCCACAAAACAGGGGCCTAGTTTGGAGGTAATCTACCTATGTAAATAAAGTCACATATGATCTATCTATAAATCAGTATTTCTTTTTTTTTAATACTATTACTACAGTTTCTTTCATTTCAATATTGATTCTGATAATGTAGTTAAAATATTTAACACATGGTTCTTGACACCTTATGTATTTTATCATGAGTTAAATCTTGTTTTAATAAAGTCTTAATGCTTTTATTATTGTTGTTTACAAACTATAAATAATTACAGTACCATATGCAACCTTACAGATAGAAGTGGAAGTGAAGCAAGAAATAAAAGAAGAAATAGATGATGGATATGGAGGTGCTAACACGACTGTTTCGTCATGTGACTACTCAATGTCACAGTTCAAAGACGAACCCCTTTCTGAACTGCCACCTGAAGAAGAAAGCGCCTCTGAAGGAGAAGAAGATGTTCCTCTGGTAATATATAACATATATTTAAACAGGGGTACATATAATATATCTAAGTATTATAATAAAAATATGAATTCTATTTGTCCTGTAGTTGGAACGTATGGCACCTAAAAAGCGACCTGCTAGTGAAAGTGAGGAAGAAACACCATTGCTACAACGCAAGAAATCAAAAAAGAAGGTTAAGAAAGGTAATAACAGAAATATATAGTTAGCTGATTAGTTAGTTCCTACAATTTAATCTGCATAAAAAATTTCATTCCTTATTTCCAGCACATTTTACATCTGAGACACACAGTATTCTTTTCCAAAGTCCAAACAATATTTATAACAAAACTCATCAAAGCGGTATAGCAATTTAGGCGTGAAAATATATATGAATTGCTATCCTTAGTAATAGCATGGATTTTATTTAAGTTATAAACTGTTGGTTTTGGCCCTCTCTTTAAACACAATATGTTAATAAAATTTGTTCTTATTTTTAAGAAATGTATGATGATGATGAAGATGAAGAAGAAGCGCCAACTAAGAAGAAAAAGAAAGCAGAGAAGCGGAAAGCCAATAAGAGTGCAAAGACTGAAGTAGATGACACCTCCAGTCCTACAAAACGGAAGAAAAAAGATGAAGATGAACAAGAAGTTTGGAAGTGGTTAGTAGAATACCACTTATCAAAGTTTATAAAAAATATTTTTAAAAAAAAATCAACAAATAGAATTTCTGTGTATTTTCAATATTAATGTTTACAAAAAAAAAAAAAAAAAACAAAATTATATTGAATTCAGAATTTGAGACAAAAAAATACTCAATCTTTTTTTACTCTAGCAACATTATGGTGGGTTTCTAAAAATAGCGTCTAGATGGCGCTTTAAAAATTTCTACCATTGGTAGCAACCTGACGTGATACATGACATAACATTGAGGTTATGTTTGGCTAAATATAACATGATTGTCTTTATAGGTGTACATTTCACTAAATATAAGTCAATTCTAAAAGTAACTTCTGAGAATTTTCGATTAATAAGAAAATTAAGATGCTTTCGCAAAAAGTAATTTAGTTTCATTAAAAAACTAACCTTGTTACAAATTTAGATATGAATGAAAAGTAAATTAAATTTTATGTCTTTTAGGTGGGAAGAATCTAAAAAAGAAGATGGTACTAAATGGCATTTCCTCGAACACAAAGGACCTCTCTTCGCGCCGCCATATGAGCCACTGCCTGAAACTGTGAAATTCCGTTATGATGGTAAAGTAGTGAAACTTTCCCAAGACAGTGAAGAAGTTGCTGGATTTTATGCTCGTATGTTAGATCACGATTACACTACTAAACCTACATTTAATAACAACTTTTTTGGTGATTGGCGTAAAGTGATGACCCACGAAGAAACAAAACTTATAAAAGATCTCTCAAAATGTGATTTTAAAGAAATGCAAGCCTATTTCCAAAGTGTCTCTGAAAAGAATAAAAATCGAACAAAAGAAGAAAAGGCAGCACTTAAAGCAAAAAATGAGGAAATACAAAAAGAATATGGTTTCTGTATAATAGATGGGCATAAAGAAAAAATCGGTAACTTCAGAATAGAACCACCTGGGTTATTCAGAGGAAGAGGAGAGCATCCAAAAATGGGAATGTTAAAGAGACGTGTGATGCCTGAAGATGTTCTTATTAATTGTTCTAAAGATAGCAAAATACCTAAAGCACCCGCAGGGCACAAATGGAAAGAGGTCAGGCATGATAATACTGTCACTTGGTTAGCGTCTTGGACAGAAAATGTTCAAGGTCAAGCTAAATATGTCATGTTGAATCCTAGTTCAAAATTAAAGGGAGAAAAGGATTGGCAAAAATATGAAACTGCTAGATGCCTACATAAAAGTATTGACAAAATAAGAGATACATATCGGGCAGATTGGAAGGCGAAGGAAATGCGTGTCCGTCAACGTGCTGTGGCTCTTTATTTCATTGATCGCTTGGCACTGAGAGCAGGTAATGAAAAGGATGATGATCAAGCAGACACAGTGGGTTGTTGTTCACTCCGCGTGGAACACATTGAGTTACACAAAGAAAAAGATGGGAAAGAATATGTTGTAGTTTTTGATTTTCTGGGTAAAGATTCCATTAGATATTATAATGAGGTACCAGTAGAAAAAAGGGTGTTTAAGAATCTCGAAATTTTCATGGATAACAAAAAAGGCAGTGACGATCTATTTGATAGATTAAACACTCAAACATTGAATGAACATTTAAAAGATTTGATGCCTGGATTGACTGCAAAAGTCTTCCGTACATACAATGCGTCCATAACATTACAAAAACAGTTAGAAGAGTTAACAGATCCCGATGCTTCAATACCAGAAAAAATATTAGCATATAATAGAGCAAATAGGGCAGTTGCTATACTTTGTAACCATCAACGTGCAGTTCCAAAAGGTAATGTTTAGTTAGCATCTTATTAAATAATTTTCAGACTATTTGCACTCTACTTGTACAGATTTGTATCAAACCTAAGTGTAATTAGTACAAGATTTTACATATAATGTACATCCAAAATAGTTTTTATTCAATAAATATTAAAGATTCTGATGTACTTATATTAAACTAAGATGTTCCTTTATTATAACTTTGAAAACATATTTTTCATTGTTGTTACGTAACTTGCAGGTCATTCAAAATCCATGGAAGCATTAAAAGAGAAAATTCAAGCCAAACGGGACCAAGTAGATGAAGCAGAGGCAGATTACCGAGATGCCGCCAAAGCTGCTAAAAGAGGCTCAGTTAAAGAAAAGTTAGCCTGTGATAAAAAGAAAAAGGCCCTTGAACGTCTCAAAGAGCAATTAAAGAAATTAGAACTTCAAGAAACTGATCGTGATGAAAACAAAACTATTGCTCTAGGCACCTCTAAGCTCAACTATCTTGACCCACGAATTTCAGTATCATGGTATGTTGAACACTCTTATATATTTTTCATATAACTTAGCCTTGTTGTTCTTAAACATTAAATTTTAACACAAACACATTTGTTTGTTGTGTAAATTATTTTAAAATGTAACAAATAAACTAGAAAAGCAGTTTCGTATTTATAATATTAGCATAGATTATTTTTAATTAAATTTACCCTTGCAGGTGTAAAAAACATGGTGTACCTATTGAGAAGATTTACAACAAAACCCAACGTGATAAATTTCGGTGGGCGATCGACATGGCCGGGCCGGACTACGTTTTCTAAGTTTAGTTTTAGCCTTAGCTATACTTTATGTATTTTATATATATGTACTATTTCATACCTGCAAACGTTCCACATTATACATCCATTTGTTAATACTTATCACTATTTATTTTTATGAAATTTTGACCAAGATTAAAATTTGTGTTTATTTTATAAATTGATAATCTTATGGACAAAAAAAGAAATCTGTTCCTCAAATTTTAGGATCATAATTAGAAGTCTGATTCTAATTTATTTTAGTTTAAATTTCAAGTTTGCTTATCTTAATGATTTTTATATTAGTTAAGTTAGTGTTAGTTAAAACTTTAGTATGTCTAAGATTGTACAAATTTTGCAATCGATTTGCGTAAGTTACGGCACATTTTATTAAACTGAAGTTTAGTCGTAATTTGAAAGAATCCATTATTTAGACTTTACAATATAAGCTAGATTTACACTAATAGTATGAATCTTATTTTTACTTTTATGTTACAAAAATGACAGTGCTGAGTAAGTTTAAGATAAAATAGTCATTTTGGTAATTCAGTATCAATTTAATTTGTATATAATAAATAGTGTGGCTGTTCATCAGAACCAGTGGCCGTTGTATAACTCTGTGGAGCAGTTCAGTGGTTACTGAATGTGAACTTCAAGCATCTGAAATGCTATTATTTCAGGCTCACACAATTTAGGATAATGTAAATTTATATTGTATTTTTGTGCACAATGTGCAGTAGCAAATGTTGTAAATTAAGATAATGTTATTTTATTTTTATAAACATAGGACAACCGAAAATTATGGCATATACGAAGCCGTCAGTGTTACGAAGGTACAATGTAGGTAAAATTTGTAATATTACAGTGATGTGTGCGTCTTGTAAATAGTAAATTTTTACCATGTCATATTGTGAAATGAGATTATCCCAAATAAAACATTGACACTAGTGTTTTTTGTATTTTTTTTTAATATAAAATGACTAATCATTAACAAAAAAGTTTACGTTTTCCAAACCCTCTGGCATATAACAGATACCAGAATTATCTCGATGCTTTGTATTGTATCCTTTACCATAACCTGAAAAATAAAATTTAAAATTCCTCTGAAATTAATAAGTCAGTCCCTTAGAAAAAATTAGAAAAATGTAATTATCCAAAATGATTGATAATCATCGTACTATTTAAAAACCGATTAAATACTTAATTTAATACTTTTGTATGGTAATAACCTGCAAGTTATATTTCTGTGCAAAGGCCTACTCTCCTATTAGGCGAGAATTATGTTTGTAAATTTTACTCTCGTAATTGATATGAAAGAAATCTATATCTTGGTAACCTTACGTAAACAAAAATCAGGCACTGACAGTAAACTCTTTCAGATGTAAAGCATAAACAAACAACTTGTAAATCTTTATGAAAGTCTGAAAGCACAAGTCGGAAGTGTGATTCTCGCTTTTGGAAGGGGCTTAATCAACGCTAGTCCAAAGCAGATTTGCTGATTAAATACTTCATTACTTTACAGTCACTAAATTAAAAATCTTACCCAAGTCTCTCATAAGTTTAGTCGGCGCGTTACGCAAATGCAACGGTACAGGTGGCAGAGGGCCGTTCGCCTCGGTCAAGGATCTCTGTACTCTCTGCATGGCGTGGTATACCTCGCGGCTCTTTTCCGCTCGGGCCAGCCTCACCGCGCACTGAGCCAGCAGTACATCGCTCTCGGGCATACCTATGTGCTGGCAACCTTGAAGGCATGCTACCGCTTCCACGAGCGCGTTTGGATCACCTAAGCCTAAAAATATATTCTATGTAGTACTTTTTACTTGTAATTTGCGTTTGCATAGTTTGCGTGTTTTTAGAGACTTAACAGCGGTATTATTTTATATATTTTATTTTAATATTCAAGCTGAAGTACATTACTTTTATAACTGTTTAATAAATAAAACTTAATACTAAAATTATCGGAATTAAAACTACATATATCAGTGATAATGGTGGCGGAAATGACTAAGTGTTGACATTTATTCATTTATGGAAGGTGAGGTGAAATTGGGCCCACAAGCTACTTATATTTCAATTAATTTTGCAAATTAAAGATATATATAACATACATTAAATATTTTATGTTTTGTTCGATTGATTGTACCATGCGCAAATTTGGACCCGCCTCACATTCATAGATTATCGTCATATAAAAGCGCTATGCTACTAACTCCAAAATGACTATTTTTCAGGATAGAGTAAAAACTTCCTTAAAATTTGTTGTTTTATATTTTACTATAAAAATATACAAAGCGATTAAAATTATATATTAAGAAATTATATTTTTTCAAAATATATCAAAAATGTGGAATTATCAATTTTTTTATTAACGAATTTGTGAAGTTATTATGCCATTTTGGGAATTAGCAAGTTCCTATCATTTCAGAGAATTATTAGAAAAAACAAAGTTATTTTTTAAAATTATTTATTTACTGCTTATACCTTAAATAAATAAATAATAACAGGACGTTAAAAATAATTAATTTTAAAATGGTATAGTGCCTTAAAAATTAAAATAATCGCGTGGTAAAATAATTTTTTATATATTGTGTTAGGAAACAATATAATTTGTCAAATTAATTTATTCTTATTTTCTATATGTATTAAAATTAAATCCTCATCAAAAAAACATCAATAGATTGATATCACAATTTTAAACCATTTTTGGGCTGTATAAATTCTTTCGTTGGCCTTTTGGCATATTTCGCGCCAAACGGCACAACGCGGTGTAATACCTTTGCCTTTTCCCTCTAAGGAAAGAAAAAAGCGAAAAAAAAAACGGCACAACGAAGGCGGGATGAAGCGTGGAAGAACGGCGGGAAATAATCCAAGTGGTTTGATTGAATGGTATAAATATTGATAGAGAGGATAAAGGTTATAGTCACTGCTTGTTTCTATAGAATATATATATGATTAAGCTATGGAGTAAACTTTGCGTCATATGTAAATTGAAATATGCCTACTTCTGATGTGTGGAATTTTAAAATAAACCTGTTGTTCTCAACATTCTAGAAAACATCGTTTTATTTATTTCAAATTAATAAGAATCCAACAATTGAAGGTTTTGATATTTTTCGATGGACAATGGGGTATGGACAATTTCTAATTCATGAAATCGTTTTTTGGGCCTATGGATCTTTCTTTGAGATAGGTCTCTGCCAATTTTCGGAATAAAGCAACATGTAAAAAAATATTGCAACAAATATTATATTTTAAGTCTCGTATGTCCAATAACTTTTGCATCTCCAATACTACGGACTGGACGAATACTTCGATACATCAGATTGATATTAACCTTTTTTCGATCAGATTCAATATACTTAATAAAATCTGTAGAGGATTGTTTTATTTCTAAATCGCCGTTCGATTAGCGAGTGCATCCAGTCTACCACTACCTGGGTATAACCGTGTCCGTGTGTAAAAGTATTTTTGTAGAAATATATTAATTTTTTTTTGTCAAATAAGATAGGGTATTTCGAAATCGTTACCGACCTGTTTTAATAACCACAGCCATATGAATATAAATGATTATATTAACTCTTTCTGACAAATTTGGTATAAAAAATATAGCCATCGCCCGTTTTTAATTTTGTAACCTAGTTTAATAGTACATAGTATTCACATTTGTTTTAGGATACAACAAGATGTTTTGTAGATCTATTGCCAAAACCAGCTCATTATCGTTTAATTTGTTTTTTATGTTACCTTTTCTAGCTTTATTCTATATATGTGGAAATGAAATTCATTTTTGCTGATATTTCCGACCTTGTACAAAGCACATTTAATTTATTTTGGTTGGTGTAAAGATAAATTCCGATAAATCATTTCTTTAAAGAAAGTAGTTTTTGACAATAGTTCTAATATATTACGTAAATGACACCAAGCAGTAACGTAAGACTGATACACGTTAAAAGATTTATTAAGTCGAAGTCGAAGTATTGTTTGACTCGCTGCCAATCATGGAGTTTGCATGATTGGCGGCGAGTCAAACATTCTTTCATAATCGTGACGAATGCTATATGGATTCATAATTGAACATAGACATAGTTTTACAAACCCGTAATTCATAATCATTTTGATCTTGCAAATAATAAAACAGCATCTACAGTGTTGTGGACGTACGCTTTTTTTTCTCCACGATTAAATTTTTTTTCAATATGTTCCAAAAATATCCATCTTTTGCTCTTCAAATAACTTCATAGGACCCCTTTTATTTTCATTTTTCCAAAATATTTCGATCCATCTCCTCTTATTTTATTATGTCAAGCTGTAAACCAGTTTCTTGTGTCTATTTGTTAATTTTATTTTCCTCGTTTTTATCTTAACGGGTAATACAAATTCCATATCATCGCTTTGCTTTAATTATTCTTTGACTCTTAGTTATTATATTATATTCAATTAACGACATCATAAAAAAGTTAAAACCTTTAAAAAAAAACGGGAGCATCAAAACGGCGAGTAATAGTAGAATTGTCAATTTTGCGCGCGTAAATCTAAAAAAAAAAAGAGTTGTCGAATATTCAATGCGGCCTGTTTTTCTAAACGATCTTCGATAGAAATTTTATTTATAATAACGTTTATTTGTTGTTTTTTAATATATATTTTGAGAGTCTCTCCAAAATTTCATATAAGATCAATTTTAATTTCAATAATTGTTATTAATTTAAAAACTTTAAATAGTATACCGTACTTAGTAAATATGATCAAGTATCTGTTTAAATAAAATAATTTTAATTGTTTCATAAAAATCTCAAGAACAACGTTTAGACATTAGTAACAAAATACCGTTAGGTATATGGAATTGGCCAATTTTCTTGTTGCACATTTTTTTATAAACTATATATTGTATCTAGAAATTTTATTTTAAAATCCATCTATTCGTTATATTTATCTCTATCCAGCAGTATATGTATAAAACTCATTTTTGCCAAATCGGAGTTAGCAGCTTTGCGCTTAAACAATATATAGCGCTTATATAGCTTATACAAAGTATGTGTCACTATTTATTCGAAAAGATTTGGTCTACCGAGAAGGACGACTGGTGTTGGTGTAGTGGAACTGAGTGTCCTTCTAACGCCATCAGTTGCGGTTTTGATCCCCGGTCGCAGCAGATATTTGTATATATATTTGTACCGTGCTTCGGAGAGCACGGAAAGCTGTCGGTTCCAGTTGTTATCACAATCACCTGATAATGATTATAACCCTTAGTAGGGAAACTATTCTAGTCTAAATGGTTACTGGATTGCCCTCAGAGGTTGCGGAGATCAGATGGCAGTCATTCTGAATAAAAGTCTGTAAATTGTCAATATCTGGACTAGAATAATAAACAGACCCTGGTTTAAGCGGGAGAATACTAGTGTATATCGTTTCACGTATGTTGGTCTAAACTATGTGCAATACGTTGCGCAAAACACAAAATTCGGCACCAGGACAGTCGTTTAGTCATTTCTTTAATTTTAATTATAAAATTCTTCTTATAGTCCGGGTTCCCTGGCCTATTTTTTCACTTGATTAGTAACAAGCTAATTTTCCGAGCGTAGGACCGGGATAACGTACCATGCAATTTGTAGGACAATATAACTGTTAAATTATATAAATATTAACTAAGTAAAAAAAAAATCAGCTGGTTAGCAATCATTTTTGATGACCTTGTTTTCGATACATGTTGGAAGGAGGGGGACATTTTGATGAAACCATACATTTTGTAGGACAAAATTTTTTTCGAATAATTTAGATAATTATCATTAGATTTTACAAAAAAAATCCAGTTACTAATAAATTTTTGAGAATCATCAAGTCAACATCTTTTATTCCTGCTACCCCTGTTACCTATCACAATCGAGAATTTTCGCACAGGAAAAAGTTGGGCGTCTCATTGAAACGAAGCTACTCACGGAAAATTAGCTTGTTACTAATCAAGTGAAAAAATAGGCCAGGGAACCCGGACTATTATATAATTGTATACGTCAAATTAATATGTTTAAATAATTAATTAATAGCAGTTTTTAGTGCAATTTGTATCGGATGTATTTCTCAAATACTTGAAAACATTAATACTGAACGAGTATATTCGAAAATTCGCGATTTTCGTTCCCGGATGTATTTATTTATTAAAAAAAGTCAAATTAAAATATAATAAATTATAAATATCTTTTGACGACTGAGAATATTCAATAAACAACAATATCATATATATTCAATATTTCAAGTCTTATTTACTCGACTGTACCATGAGCGAGTTCGGACTCGCCTCGTGTTCAGACCAACAGGCTTACGTGAAACGAGATAAAGAAGACGACAATGCCGCATGGAGGCAGACACTGGGTGGTCGCACTGACCGATGTCTTCGGCCGCGGCGCGCACGAGGCGGCGCGCGATGAACAGCGGGTCCTCGCCGGCGTGCAGCGCGCGCGTGGTCCAGTACAACGCCGCGTTGTCGTCGCTCGCACGGATCGACTTGTGGATCGCCGACACCACGTTATAGTGCTCCTCGCCTTGTCTGTCGTAGAGGATGTGCGATCGCTGTCAACCGGAAACGGTTATTATTTATTATAATTCAGTACAGAAACTCAATGTATGCTTATATTATATAGTTTGTATTATAATTTTTAATATATACAATAGTCACAAAAAGTAAGGTACATAAAAAAATATACTAAATTCGTAAGTGATTTTCAACAGACGATAGCTTTGAGGAAAATGGTCATACGGAAAATTAAAAAAAACAAATTTTAGCGCCAAACCTCCAGTTTTTGAATGTCAATTTGAAAATTTCCAAGTGTGCCAGTTTACTCGAAGTTATCGCCATTATCTACAAATTTAGGATTTTTTTTTATATTATTTAATTTTTGTGACTAGTATAACATTAATATTAAAAATACATATGTATAATTTAGTCTTTTTTAAAGCACCATGTATTTTATGTGATTATATTTAAAACGACAAAATAAAAGTTTTTCTACTTAAAATGTAAGATTATATATAATTAGAATAGTATCATTTTTGTTTTTAAGTATAAGTATTGATTATTTATTTTTCTTGTTAATAGTGTGGCTAATTTATTTTAATAACAACCTTAATTCCTCGTTTTAAATCCTCCAAACTTATAAACTTTCTTTTAGTAGTTGTGGAGGATGGAGGAGCTGCTTTGAGTACAAGTTCTAATGCGCCGAGTGCAATCCGCGCATCGCCGTCGCAAATTTCAGCAAGCCAGCGAATTGATTTTCTTTCTATTATGCATCTAAAATAATATATTTTCTTTTTTTATGGATGTCATACTTAAAATTTTATTTAACTTAATATATTAAGATAATAAGGAGAGCAAATTTTATATGTGAAGTATCTTCTCAAAAGAACAAAGTCTATATAATTATTTTATTTATATCTTGTACAGTTTGTAAGATATTACTTATTTCTCAAGACATGAATCCTACAGGCTCTACCTCTTTTTTGTTATTACTTTGCTTTACTTACTTGTCTTCGATAGCTTCTTCATTAAACTTATCATCTACATTATCAACGATCACAGCTAAATCATTCCTTAATACAGCTCGTTCTAATATCTGCCATACATCATCCACTGACAATTTACTGAGAACTATAACTTTGCATCGACTTAGTAGCGCATTATTTAAACTGAATGATGGGTTCTCTGTAGTGGCACCAATGAGTATAATTGTACCATTTTCAACATGTGGCAGAAATGTATCTTGTTGCAATTTATTAAATCTGTAACACACCCACATATTTTTTAATTTTAATAATTAAAAAATCACTTAATAATTAATTACAATAAAATAATACATTTGCACACCTATGTATTTCATCCATAAACAAAACAGTTTGTCTTTTGAATTGTGCTTCATTTTTAGCAACTTTAACTACTTCCTTGACATCATTGATTCCAGACATAGTTGCAGATAATTTGACAAACCTCAAATTATTTTCCTCCACACATATTTTAGCAATAACATTAGCTATGGATGTCTACAATATAATTAAATGCAATCAAAAACGTGTTAAGATTATTAAGAGTATTTAGAATATGTTATTTTTTTTTTTGCTAATATTTGTATCATAAAAACACTTTAATTTTACTCTAATAATAATAAAATGACATTTAATTTTAAAATCAAAGTATATCAATAACCTTTCCACATCTAGGTGGTCCCCATAGTATCATGTTAGGTATTATTTTCTTTAGAAGCATAGAGTGCAACATTGAGCCTACTCCAAATGACTCTGTTTGCCCAACAATATCACAGAGACTACTAGGCCTCATTGCCTCAGCTAAAGGAATTTGTCTTGGATTGTTTGATGATGATGATTTTGTTTGCTCTTTAGTGGTGACTAGATTTTTTGATTGTGTGGGGGATATCTGCAAGTCCTAAAAAGTTATGCCAAAAAAGTAAAATATAACTAAATATTCAAATGCGTGTAACAAAAAAAATTTGTCTATTAAAATTTTTTTAACTATTTTTACTTTCTTACTAGTTTAAAATATTATCATTTTAAATGGAATTTGCAATCTGTATTAGAAATAGTTCCCGCCTTCTTTACCTTTGTTTTTGAACTACTGCTAGGAAATATTTTGGCCCTTTTTATCTGGGTATTTTCTTCCAAGTGAGATCCACCTCTCTTCGATTCCTTCTGTTCTGATAAGGTATTAAGAAAAATACATTTATTTACATGTTTTTCTATGTTATCTTCTTCATATAATCTATCGCAAACAGGACAAGAAACAAATTTAACACTTTCACGTTTTTTATCCATATTTCTAAATATTTTATTTTATGAAACTACTTAAAAATATAATGCATATGAATTTCTGATGTTACTGCTTTAAGTTAAAATAGAAACATATACGATAAAACGTAGTGATTATATACTCTTTGATATACGACAGCGACATTAAATTTGAAATAATATGTAAACAAAGACTCTATCATCAAGGTCGCCGTAAATTGTACCCTAACGGATGTGAACTCGTTACAGTTTAAAAAATGTAACAGAATGGAAGCACTATAATGGCTACTTTATTATTGTCTTATTTTTTATTAGCCATTCCTTAGAAAAATTGGAAATTAGGTTTAAAATAAGATAAGACTTTGATACTTGAGATCTAAACTATCGAGAAAGTAATTCTGTTCAATGATTTAGTTAGTTTATACTACAAAATCACAGACTTGCTATTAATATATGAATAAATGGTCCCACTTTTTTCACATCTGTGACGATATAGCATTTGTTTAAATAGTTATTTTCTTAATATAAACAGTAGCAATTCTAACTTGCTTTTTCCTTTAAAATAACTTTTTAGCTCGAAATAATAAACGTTAAAATTCCGTTAATTAACATATTTTTTTCCAATAAGCATTTCGTAATTTGGTTTTCGATGTATACGAGTTTGCAAATCAAGTATTGAAATTAGTATTTTTATTTGAATTAGACATAAATGTTGTTAAATTATGTTGTTTCTCATTAAATCTTATTGCGAATAAATAACTTATACGTGTCTAAAATTAAAATATTCACGTTTATTTATTCTACGTCTGTGATAAAGTTGTATGATGTCACACACTTAAAAAATAAGACGACTTCATATTGTGGTAGACAAACTCATATTATGAAAAGAATATATTTTTTAACACGTACATAGGTACTATAAGGTATGTGGTAGTTTATATCAAAATATGTATTACATATAAAACCTCTGTTACAATATTGTTGTGTACTTATTAAGAAATGAAGTGTCACTTCGTTTATGTCTGTTGAAGACGTAGTTTTATTATAGATTACGGGCACAGGCAAATATTAATTTTCTTGCGTTATAATTTGAAAAGTTTAAGTAATTTTTCGTTTCGCAGTATAAGAAAATATATTTCGGGTGTAACCATGCCTTCGAACTATGTTGTGAGTGTACCTAAGTTAAAAGGTTGTGAAAACTCTTCGGAGTGGGCTTTCCCTGCGGAGAATTTTTATTATAGTATGAAACAGTTTAATGGGATAATTTACATTATTTGTATTACAAGCCATTTAAATCATGAAACGAATTTACTTTCTTTATAATCATAGATCTCAAATTTTAATCAATTGGTACCTCTTGAAATATGTAAATCAAATAAATGATAAGCACTTATTGGATTTCGTAGTTTTTTCTTATTTCTACTTTTAGACTTTAAATTTTACTTTTCTAATAATATGCAAAAAATTAATAAAACAATAATATTTGCTTCCGTAGTGAAATAGCCATAATAATACGTCCAGGCCCGCGCCAAACCTAGTCGGCGCCGTCGTGCGGCTGTCTGATATACCTTTTTTACCCGACTGCGCGACGCAAGGGAAGTTTTGTGGTTATCAGTCTATGTATGTATGTATCAAGTGGAATATCGTTGAATACATACACATGTTTTACAACCATAAGAAAGAGTTACACTGGTTTTTCTTAAAGTATTTTTTTCATATGGAATATTTCTTTAAGGATCGGTTAGGCCGGGCGCCTTTCGGACTCGGCGTCGTCGTGCGCCGCACGACTTTGCACGTATGGACGGTGCGGGCCTAAGTACGTCTAATCTGAAGTCTTTTACAAGTTCACATGCTGAAGAGTACACGCTACGTGAACATCAATGAATTACCAATTATCAGACAAGGCGGTATGGTTTATGCCTTTGCCTGCTTGAGTCCACAGAGCGAATGAAAAAAAAATGAATTACTGATTCACTTACTTGTCTTTAAACGGAAGAAATGACTTTATGCCTTACAATTTAATTGAATATGAATAAAAATTACAAAAGACTTGTCTGTACGGTGTAATACATTTGCCTTTTCCCTCTAAGGAAAGAAAAAAGCAAAAAAAAAATCACTTATTTGTCAATGTCACTTTTTGAAAGTAGGCAAAAAGTATACAAAAGTACAGTTAAAACTTAGAAAGTGCCATGAAAGTTGCAATTAAATTCTTAAGGAATTAGTTCGAATGTTTTGCTTATTACATAGAAGTCATATATTAGCAAAGGCATAAATTAATGATCTGAAATGTTAATAAGTGTATATTGAAAATGGATTTTAAAAAATCTAAAAGTTGTAAGACATCTAAAAACTTGAATAAGGTCACCGAACTTTCTGAATCAGATAAATGTTATTTAGATAAATCTCTAACAACATCTGAGAGAGAAGTAGTAAGTAATTAAGAAATAAGTAAAAATGACAAGTTTTACATATATAAATATAAACTATTCAAGTTAATTCTCTAATTGAAGGGTGATGGCGCACCAGCTGAAAACGAAATAGAAACCATGAAAACAAAAAAAGTTGAAAATATAGAAGATGATAAATCAATTAAAAGTGTTTATTTTCGAGTAGAAATAGATGTGGTTTTCATAGGATTGTTGCTATTGGCTTTATGCACAAGGCTTTACAATTTAGAGGAGCCAAAATATATTGTGTTTGTATATAATTTTATTATATTAAACTAATAACACTACATACATATAATGCTACTATTATGAATACGAAAGTTTGTGATGTTTGTTCCTACTACTACTGAATAATTGATGGAATTAAACATTAATATAGCATTCATATTAAATTAACACATATGCTACTATACGTAAATTGGCTAATATATATTAATTTTAAGTAAGTAAAAAAAATCCTGCTCATACACAGACATCATCTCAAGTGGCTAGTAGTATTTTATACAAAAATATTAGTTATATTTTATCAATAATTTGTTATATTTTTATATTATATTATTACTATTTTGACATAGGTTAGGTTTTATTGTGAATTTAATTTTTTATAATTTTTAGATTTGATGAACTGCACTATGGGAGATATGTGTCATTATACACTAAAGGGATTTTCTTTTTTGATGCTCATCCTCCACTAGGTAAACAAATGCTTTACTTGGCGGGGCATATGGCTGGTTACGATGGTAACTTTACATTTGATAGAATTGGCTCACCATACACTGAGTCAGTACCTGTCAAGGCACTGCGTATAGTCCCTGCTATTTGTGGCAGCCTACTTGTACCTTTATCTTATCAACTAATGCTTGAAATATCAACATATCAATTAACTGCTGTGCTTGCAGCAGCATTAGTTTTATTTGGTAAGTTAATATTCAATTTTATGTTACAATTAAAAACTGTTTAATTCAACTAGTGTATACAATTTATCTCTTTCAATTGTTCTTTTTCCAGAGAACTGTTTTCTAGCTCAATCGAGATTTATGTTGCTAGAAAGCATACAAATATTATTTAGCTTATGGGGCATATTATGTATAATTAAGAGTACTCGTAAAAATGATGCTACTTCAGTTATATGGCTGTGTTTTGGTGCTCTTGCTCTAGGATGTTGTTTTTCGTAAGTGATTAGTATAGTGAGTGTATATTTTACTTAGTAAAATAAAATTCTTTTCAATTAATTTCTTTCATTTTTACAGGATAAAATATTCAGGGCTCTACACCTACTACTTGGCAATATTTTTAATTGGACGTCAAATATGGGGACGTATAGACCAAGCAGAATCAGCATTCAAACTATGTTTATCGGCTTTGTGGAGAATATTTATTCTCATTTCTATTCCTTTCGTGGTGTATGTTAGTGTATTCTATGCTCACCTGTCAATGCTAACTAAGGCTGGACCACATGACAGTGTCATGACAAGTGCTTTCCAGGCATCGCTAAAGGGAGGTCTAGCAAGTATTACTAAAGGACAACCACTTCATGTTTCTCATGGCTCTCAAATAACACTTAGGTAATAATTATTATAAGTACAGTTTATATAATTATTTGCAAGCTTGACATTTTTACTCATGTAAAAGTAATTTTCTCTGCTGGTTTGTTAAAATTTTATAGTTAAACCACCAAATTAATTTTATTGAACTTTGATATAAAAGGATTCCAGTGAAGGATATAGGGTACTTTTTGATACATTAATAAAACCTTAAGTAGGTGAAATAGTTGATAAAAATTTATATGAAGAACCCATCATTTCTCACATGAATACACTAATTCATAATTATTATTCTATGCAAAGTAATTTCTCATTCATTCAACTCATTATTATAAAGCATTTATTTTAAAGGCACTCTCATGGTCGTACTTGTTGGCTGCACTCACATGCGCATGTGTACCCTGTCCGCTACACTGATGATCGAGGTTCATCCCACCAGCAACAAGTTACCTGCTACAGCTTTAAAGACGTCAATAACTGGTGGATCGTGAAACGGCCAGAGCAGCACTCACTTGCAGTGTCTAACCCGCCAGATGTGATACGACACGGTGATGTGGTACAGCTATTACATGGTATAACGAGTCGAGCTTTAAATTCACACGATGTCGCCGCCCCCGTCTCCCCACAGTCGCAGGTAGGTAAAAAAAAATTTTGAATTTTAACTAAAATGCGGTTTTGTTGATTTTATTATATTTTTTTTCTCCCTAGCAATTTTTTGGATAGTAATACCTAATGTAACTCTTTTACCTCTTCGTTCTTAAAACTAAAATTTTAAAATACGTTTCAGGAAGTATCTTGTTACATCGACTACAATGTATCGATGCCGGCTCAGAATCTCTGGCGTGTAGAGATCGTGAACCGAGAAAGTGAGGAGGCAACTTGGGACAGTATTCGATCTTTAGTGCGTCTGATACACGTTGATTCGAGTTCCGCCCTACGGTACAGTGGTCGTCAGCTACCCTCATGGGGCTTCCACCAGCACGAGGTGGTCGCTGACAAGGTTGTCACCCACCAGGATACGATCTGGAATGTCGAGGAACATCGTTATACTAAAGGTAAAATTTGTCGCTGAACCGTCGATACCCGTCTCTAACCATCGATATTATTTAAAAAATTCTATAAAAGTGTTTTTTTTTTCAACAATATATTCATAATTATAAATAAATTAATTAAATTCTCTGATCTGATCTGATTGAACTTAGAGATTTGATTGAAATAAATTAATTTATTTTGTTTATTTCAATCAAATCTCTAAGTTCAATCAGATCTTTGGATCTGCTCAAAACCAACCCTAAACATAACGAACCTCTTCAAATCTTTGTAATACAACTGTGAATTTTCTCTCTCTAAATAAGTTTCTTACTTTTTGGTCATCACTTCTCTTCTTCTTTGGAACACTAGAATTTTATTCAAAACTAGTTGTGTTAATTTTTTTTTAATAAAAGCCAAAGTAAGTTTCCTAGTAGCCTCAGTTACTCCTTATAACCTTAGTTTCCTTTGAGAGTCCCGACAAAATCAGTCCAGCCGTTTTAGAGATTAGCCGGAACAAACAGACAGACAGACAAAAATTTTAAATATTGTTTTTAATGTAAGTACCATATATACTTCCATATGTATTTAGTTAAAAACTGAAAAGTGGATATAACAAACAGATACTTCAATTTTATTTATTTGTATAGACTATAAAACTTTAATAAAAAAAGCCAAACATAAACATGACTAAATAAATACTACATTTTTTTAGCTGAAGATAGACGGGAGCGGGAACGTGAACTCGTTAGTGCCGAGATGATCCCAACAGCTGTCACTCAGCTGTCATTCTGGGACAAGTTCGTCGAGCTGCAGTTCAAGATGGTGGCTCATTCTGCCGACGCGCCGCAGGGGCACATGTTCGCGAGCGAGCCGGCTGAGTGGCCGCTGCTTGTGCGCTCAATAGCTTACTGGCTGTCACCGAATTCGAATGTAAGAAGAATTGCCACCCGTGCTATATTATAAAATCCTAGCAGCCCCTCGCGCTTTAAATAGGACTTTCATACAAACTTATAAACCCCGTTTTACCCTTTTAGGGGTCGAACTTTGCAAAACCCTGTCTTAGTGCCCCTTAGCCCCTACATCATTCCTTTTTTTTCTGTGGGCTTTTTTCATATATAATATTCACCATGTGGTTGTTTCTAAGCTTCTATTTGTAAAACAGAATGACTGGAATCAATGCCATTACCGATTGTAAAGATGCTGCGAAGCTGTTTAAAAGTAATAATTATTTGTTAAAAGTCACGAAAAGTAAATAAAAATATGTTTTTACGCGAAGTGATTAAGTAAAAAAAATTGTACTTGTAATAACAAACGTAATTATATATTTTAAACTTTCGCGATTTATACTATTCATATTTAATAAAACGGGTCTTATCGCGATAACTAATGGTAGTAATACCTTTTTATTGCCCGACGTTTCTACGAAGTTACATTCGTCGTGGTCACGAGCTGACTGGTGTACCGACTGGCGCACCCTCCGGCGGCGAGTGCGCGAGTTTTCTTCGCCTAACCTAGGGTATTACATATTGGGTAGGTGTTACTACCATTAGTTATCGCGATAAGACCCGTTATATTAAATATGAATAACTAATGTAATTTATTTAGACAACCCTAAAGTGTAATGTTCAATTTTACACACTCTTTAGATCAACCCTGGTTATTTTTTATGCGAATTATGGTTATAGTATATGACGTAACTAAGGTAGCTTTTGCTCATATTCATGAAAATAATTATCATCGATTGCATGGTTGAGGTGTGAATGCGTAATAAACAAACAAACAAATACAATGACATTTTTTGGCATATTTGCTTGGATTTTCCAGTAAAAAAATTAATTAAATATAAAGAATAATTTAATAAAAAATATTTTGAAATTGAAACATACAATAAAATTTAATAACTTCTATTAATAATTGAACATAAAAAATATATTTTAAGATTTTCCTTTTTTTCAGGCTCAAGTTCATCTTATCGGTAACTTAGTTACTTGGTATGCAGGAACATTATCGGTTTTAATATATGGTGCCTTACTTGCTATATACGCAATCCGTCAGCGACGAGCACATGTTGACCTGCCCCCAAATGCTGCAAGAAAGTTCTATGATGCTGGCTGTGTACTTTTCTTAGGATATTGGCTGCATTACTTACCATACTTTTTTATGGATAGAACATTATTCCTTCACCATTATTTACCTGCATATATCTATAAAATTCTTCTTTTAGCTTATGTCATAGATCACATCTATTACATTTTATCTTCCCGTGAAAAAATAAAGCCCTTTACTCATGTATTTATACTCTGTATCACAATATGGCTAGCTTATGTAATCATAACATACAAAAAGTTCAGTGTTTTAAGCTACGGCAACACTGATTTGACTGAATCTGATCTTTTAAATCTTAGGTGGAAAGATACTTGGGACTTTATTCTGCATAAGAAAAATTGAGTTTTATTTTTTATTTTATTAGTTTTAATTGTATTACAATATTGATTTATAAGATGTTCCAGTTATAGAAGAAGTAATATATATAAATATTTAATTACTTTATGTTTTTTTATATATTTATACTCTATTATATGAACAAAACTTTAATGACAATGTAGAATTTAATGCCTCTATGTTCTAATTATGTTCATTTTAAAAATTGCTTTAATCAAGTCATTATATTGTAGGCAAGGGATTATAAATATAACTATAGGGCAACAATTCCATGATGCCATTCCTAGCTAGTTTTGTTAGGTTAGAAAAAAAATAGTTTTTTATACATATTTACTCATTAAATGATCTTAACTAATTTTATATTAATGATGTCTAAGTTGTATATTAAATGGAATGAAACAACCATTTTAAAATTAGACTGATGCAATAATTCCGTCCAGGTACATGCAATAATATATGCACATTGAGTATTTAAGTATTGTAAATAAACTATTTTTCTAAAATATTCTTTTTATTTCAATTTCTACCCATCATCATAGAGTGATTTCAATTAGTCTTAATTTAAAATCATGACTCATAAAATTATTTTTAAAATTATTTATTTAAAATGCAAGTTTTATAAAGAGATTAACGACGACTGGGAGAAGGTTCTACTTCCATCGGTTGTACTGGACGAACTGACACAGATTCTACTTCCAGTGGAATGACACGCTGTTTCAGTACAGCTGTAGTACCCAAGGCATATCTGTATGACCCTTGTTTCTTGCCCTGAAATAATAATAATTAAATTAAATTTTATTTATCAATTAACTGAATGTATAAAGTAATTAGTATTTTAAAGACATGAAAGTAAATGTGTACCTTGACATTGGCTTCCTCGTAAGTTCTTAAATACTGAGCGGGTCCACTGGTGCGAATGACACACAGATCAACATTAGAGCCTGAGCCAAGATCATTGAAGATACCAGCTGCTATTGCGTCCCTTACAAGTTTCTTGCCCTCCTCTTCACTCATATTTGGCTTCCAGTTAGCCTCAAAAACAGCCATTGCTGCTAATGAGCCAGAACCTGGAACAAATTTGTTTTAGATATTAATTCTAATTTTTTTTTTAAGAAAAAGAGACTTATTCATTGTAAAATATAAAAATATTTGATTAATTACCCATAGTAGCATAAGGCAGTTTATCAACAGACCCATGAGGGTAAATACAGTAAATGTGAGGTCCCGTGCGGTCAACACCTCCTAGTACAAGGGCGGCACCAATGTGACCTTGGTAGCGGAATAACATTCGCTTTAGCAATGTGGCGGCAGTCTCGACGGGTACAGTTCTTCCCGTATGAAGACGTTGTAATTCCAGTTGAGATGCTACAGACTGGGTAGTCATTTCAGTATCAGCGGCAGTACCTGCTCCGCAGCAGTACATGTTCCCAGCCAAATAATGAATCTTTTCACAGTTTTTATCAGAAACTACTGTATTTTCAGTTGCTCTTGTATCTGCTCCTAAAATTACACCATCTGCGTATATAATACCCACAATAGTTGTACCGGTCTTAGTAGCTTTTGGAGCAGGAAATCCTTTGTTTGCAAGGAAAGCATTTCTGAAATAAAAAAGATTTAATAAAGCATTGTTATGATGAGCATTACTAACAATCGTAAATATCGAAAGTAAGATTCGATTGATTACCTTTGGCAGTTTTCAAAAGAAAAACCGGGTGCTGGAACTTCGGGTACAAGTACAGAAGCCATTTTCCAATGTTTTTTTTATTTAATTCCAGTAAGAAATGGTACTTAAAAAAATAAATTCTACTTAATGGAACCAAGTGAGTTTACAGAATTGCAAATGACGGATAAGACGACATTCATAAACTCTAATGACAATGACATTTATATTATAGAATAGTATCGTATACTTTTCTGATTTTTAGAAACAAAACAATCATTCATCAACGAAATCATCAAAAGATTACTGATTTTCATATTTAATAAAAATAAATTGTTAAATAATGTTAAATAGGAAAAAAAACAATCTTTAAATTTATATTTATTCATAGTAGTTTATATCATAATCACACTTTGGTTTGATCATATCACAAAATAGTTCATAAAAATATGAATTTGATAGCTGACAACATTAAACTAGTACGAGGCCTGATTCTATTGGCCGTTATTGAATGAAAATTGAATATATTAATTTGATTCTTAATCCAATGTAGTAACGTTTAAAATATCTTCAATAGAAATAACAAATTTGGCTTAAGTCGTTTCCGTATAATGCTAACCAATAGGAGCGGGACGAATTGTCTGTGGCGTTGTCAAAAGGTATTTGTCAAAAGATGAAAATGTATTGTAGATTTGATGCCTCATTTTGCTCGTGAAACTTGTTTTATCTTTTAAAATAGTTCCTAGATAGACTTATTCGAAATGTTAATCAATACTGCTTATGTGTGCTTTATATATTTTTTATCATCAATTATTTTAATTAGTGCCGGTCGAGATTTTTACCAAATACTCGGTGTGTCACGTTCAGCGAACACCAATGAAATTAAAAAAGCTTACAGAAAATTAGCAAAGGCTTTGCATCCAGATAAAAATCAAGATGACCCAGAAGCTTCACAGAAGTTTCAAGACCTTGGAGCAGCCTACGAGGCGTTATCAGACCCCGAAAAGAGAGAAATGTATGACAGATGTGGGGAGGAATGCCTTCAAAAGGACGGTATGATGAACAATAACGATCCTTTCGCGAGTTTCTTTGGAGACTTTGGTTTTCACTTCGGTGGCGAGCAACAACATCAAGAAACTCCGAGAGGTGCTGATGTCGTAATGGAACTTACAGTTTCATTGGAAGAACTTTACAATGGAAACTTTATTGAAGTGAGATAATTAGTAATTGCATCTTATTTTAATAATGTTCTTCTCATCTGTTCCATTCATATAAATTTCGTTTTTTTTTTTTTTATTCTTAAAAAAATAACTTTCTAAAAAAACCCATGGTATGAATTTTCTCTTTATGAAATATTTAGAAAAATGTATATTATTATTATTTTAGTTTTACTAATCATTTGAATAAATAATTAATTTGAATAAGATTGACAATACATAGAAAAATTATTTTCTTATAATTCTTACTTTATGCAACAATGTGTCTAATTTTACCATAATTAAATTAAAATGCCATAAAAAAAAAAACTAAAATTTTAAAATATGTATTTCACAAATATAAACTGGAATTCAACAGATAACCCGTAACAAGCCTGTCATAAAGCCAGCATCAGGTACAAGGAAATGTAACTGTCGGCAAGAGATGGTGACCCGAAACCTCGGACCTGGGCGTTTCCAAATGATGCAACAAACTGTCTGTGATGAATGCCCCAATGTAAAACTAGTCAATGAAGAAAGACTTCTAGAAATAGAGGTAGAAAAATATTTTTTATTTCTTAAATTAATTTTTATTAACTTTTAATAATAAATTTCATCACTTAAGCTTTATCTTATCTGTGTTATTAAATTACTGATAAAAATGTTTTATTATTACAAATATAATCCACCGACAATTTTAAATTGTGACAAGTTACTCATTGGACAAATATAATATATAAATTTCATGGAATAAATCAATTAAGTAGATAAAATTATTATTTTTGTTATAAAAATGTTTCAAAATATTTATTTGATGGTTCATAGGTTGAAGTTGGTGCTCCAGATAACCACAAATCAAAATTGAGAGGTGAGGGTGAGCCACATATGGATGGAGACCCTGGTGATCTGATTTTCATATTCAAAACAGAGAAACACCCACAGTTCACACGTCGCGGTGATGATCTGTACACAAATGTTACAATATCTTTACAGGTAACTTTTTAAACTAAACATCTTTATTTAAATATTCCTTAAATTTTAGAAAAACTTAACATTTTTGATTATTTATTTTTTTTAGGACGCTTTAGTTGGGTTCTCTCTAGAAATAACACATTTAGATGGACACAAAGTCACCATTTCACGGGACAAAGTGACATGGGCTGGAGCACGTGTACGTAAGAAGGGCGAGGGTATGCCCAACTTTGAAAACAACAACCTCCATGGAAACCTGTATGTCACATTCGACATTGATTTCCCAAAGAAAGACTTTAGTGATGAAGAGAAAGAAGGTAATTCTTTTTTTTTCCTAAATTTATGTTGCTTTTGAACAGATTTTGAACAGTGTATTTTATTGTTCTACTTTTTGATAGCTGTAAAGAAAATTACAGAATATTTCACATATTTAATTGTATTATTACACTTTTTAATATGTAGGATCATATACACATTGATAGTAATATTATTCCTATTTAATTCTCAGCAAGCTCATATATGAAGAAGTTTATAAAAAGATAATTTATGTATACTATATAAACATATATTTGCAAAATAGTAATTACTAAATAATACTGGAAAAAGTGAATACTATTTTGCTTTAAAGTATAAATTTTACAATAACAATTTTAAATACATTTTTATTTTACAGCTCTGAAGAAAATCTTGCAACAGAAACCTAACAATAAAGTATACAATGGACTTTAGGGTTTTACTGCCATTATAATTTATTAAGTAGTGAAATGTGTGTGTCAGTATGAACAAAAGTTTATGTGAAGACATAGTTTGTGCCGCTTGGGGAATGTGCAGTTTTATAAAATAAAACATTTAATTTAACTTGATTGCCTTTTATTTCAATAATAAAATATTACAAATTTTTTGAATTTATAACAATAAAAAGTAATTTGTATAGTAACTTATTACTTTCTGTCTTTTAATTGAATATAGAAAATACAATATTTAAAGAATCCCTAAAAAAATTCAATAAAAATAAGCTTTTTAATAATCACAAAAGCTATCACAATATTTGAGAAATTTATCAATACAATAATAATAAGAATTCATAACTATCATTTTAAATATTTATAATTATTTTGACAAAATCAGTAACAATCACTGACTACAGAGAAAAATTTTATCTTAGATATATTATGTTTTCATTTCTGTTACTGGTTTAATAAACAACAGGATATTTCATAAATAAGATTAACGATTAGGGTTGTGCGATTTTTCGAAATGTTGAATTATTCGTACTGAGTTAACCTTTACGACCGTAAATTAATAAACGATTAATAGATGACATTATTCTGTCCCAGATTTCGAATCACTTCTAGTTTTTTACAGAAATATATTTTTTTTAAGAAACATTCTCCTATTTTAAATCTTTTTGATCATTTTTCATAAAAATACCTTTCGAAAATTACTAAACAATTGTAATTTCTTTTTTTGGTTTCTATAGAGAAACATAGGCTGTGCAGAAGTATATAAATTAGGTACAATTGGAAAGTTGAGCTCGAATCTGGCAACAGGCCTCAAAAAAGGTTGTGGGCCAGCCGAAAATCGATCGACTGCGAGTAGGACTATGAACTCGCTCATATTAATCACTCAACGCGTAAATATATATCTATAAAAGAATTAAACGCGTGTATTGTAATTTACATTCAGGATTGTGGGTTAAAAATATCATTGAATTTTTGATAAAACTGGGTTTGAATCTCGTGTGTGTCACGAGTCTTGGTGTCGTGGGTGCGAGCGCCTAGGCCACGAGGCAGGCGTCGTGGTCGGTCTGCGCGGCGGAGGCGGGCGCGGCGGCGGCCTGCAGCACGGAGTTGACGACGGCGCGCGCCAGGTAGCCCAGCGACACGCCCGGCGCCGCCGCGCTCAGCGCGCCCGCCGCCGCGCCGCTGTCCTGCGGGGGCGCGCTCGTTACTGACCGGACCACGTGCTATGACTTACGATTGCACGTTGTCATACTTTTGGCTCATTTTTAACTTCGATTTAGCAAATTATTACAATGTTTCTTTTTAATTTTAATTTGATTCTTTAATTTTTTTCTGGTTTGTTAAAATTGTAATAGGTTTAACTTTGTAACTCCATGACACTATGTAAAAGTGGAAACTTTGTTAGCTTGTGTAATAGAATCACGCTGTGTTGTTTATGCTATTTGTTTCCCAACAATAAATAAAATAAAAATAAATTATATATGGATACTGATAAACAATTATGTGTCAACCCACAAAAAGTTAAATTCAGAGATACTGATATATTCTGATATTGCGTCATGTAATTAACATTATTTAAAAACTTTTAAAGTTATATAAACTATACAAGTAAGGAAAAAAGCCCCTTGATTTAATGTAACGTTTTGAATATTATTGTGTAACAATGTTTTGAAATATATTAGAAAACCTAATTAGATAAAATTTTTGATTACACTAATCTGCTTTTAATTTATTATAAAGTTTAACAAAATAGAAATGAAAAGATGGATATATACTGCTCCAAACAAATGTATTAAGAATAGGTAATCTGTGTGGTGTGGTGTATCTTTAGACGCCATTTTCTCAAAATGAAGTTCGTGTGAGAAATTAGCGTTCATATATCAATAAACAATACAATTAAGCAGAAATCAAGATACACTGAATTAAAATAAAAATCTTAGTTAAGTCAATCAATACTGAATCAACTTTTCCTTTACAACAATTAAAGTTTTGAAGCTATTGTACTCCTTAGTAAAATCTTGGCTATAGTGGGTGACATTACTTCAGATTTCAACCTTGATCTGACGCGTTCCCGCGCTTGTCACCTAATTTTTATAGTTGATTTTAAACACATTTTTAGACGAAACACAAATTATTTAGTTTTTAATTAACCCCCGACAATAAAAAGAACTGTTATAAATAATTGTGTGTTTGTCTTCGGCATCGTAGCTACGAATAGATCAATTTTGATGCATTTTTTCATTGAAATCTGATGTTATTGAGATGGTTTTTAACAATAATTTATGAAAATCCGTTAAGATTTTCCAAGGTTATCAGAAAAGTTCTATATCGAGAATTAAATAAGTAACGGCCTGTGAGCCTTTTTGCCTATTAAGGAGAAAGTTTAGAGCTTAATTCACCACGCTGCTATACTGAGGGTTAGCGGATATACATGTATCAGAATTTGCATGTTTCCTTACGATGTTTTCATTCACCAATATCGTGAATGGTGTTAGAACAACATAGTTTCGTAACCATGACCTGAACATAATCTGGAATCAGCAGAATACACAACTCCTCACCAACTTATCCTGTTAGGGCTCGTTGAAATGGTCTCAAGAATAGATTGTTCGGTTTTTTTTTAATTTAAACTTAAATATATACATAGTTTGGCGGGAGCGCACCTTGGCGTAGGTGAGGTCGGCGTCGTCCAGCAGGCGGTCGAGGTGCAGCGCGTGCAGCAGGTACAGCTCGGGGTTGCGGCGCAGGATGGTGGCCAGCACGCACAGCAGCTCCACGCACAGCTGGCGGCGCTCGGCCGACGGCACGCGCACCAGCGCCTCCTCCACCAGCAGCGCGAACGACAGCTCCGAGCGCGACATGTTCACCAGCGTCGGCTGCGCGGGGATCGCGTGCCCCTGCGGGAGGCTCGCTCAGAACTCGCTCAGCTGGCGCTAGGGCAGGGGGCTACCACAGCGCCGGGGCTTAATTGCGTTAGCGTTGATGGATCAGAAACTTTCAATTAATTAATAATACATAAGTACTAATCAATAAATGTTTTTGTTTTCTTTTAAACAACGTAAGTTCTTAATAAATATTATTTCTCTAAATGTTAATTAACACTAAAAAAATTAAATTAAAAAATTTAATTCACTTTTGATGGCACCTGTACCATTCAATCTTCCAAAGCTTATATTGTTACTACACATATAGTCTAGAAATTTATTAGTGAACATAATTGTACATCTGTACAAACTTGTATTTACCTCCACGATGATTCCATTAGGCGTTCGCAGTAAGATATCCCACACTTGCATGTAGAAATGTTTCGGCACCCGGCATAAACAGCCTTCCAACCTCCTTCGTTGTAAAGGCGTCAATCTGGAAACACGAATATTCATAAATACGTACATACGTAGTTTAAAATCCATGTAATAAAATTGTTTTTCAATTGCTCTCATGCTCATCGATGAAGGAAAATGTCGTGGAAAGACCTGCATGCGTATAGTGAAATTCTAGAACATATATATCTTACAATCTCCAGCGTGAAGGATCAGCAGAGAAAGGAAGAAGGTTTTGTCCAGTCGTAGGACATTTTCTGACTGTTATGTCACATAATAATCAAATCAAATGAAATTGTACTTTATTCAAATAGGCTTTTACAAGCACTTTTGAATCGTCAATATAGAAAAAATAAAAAAATAAATATAATCGATGAATTTACTACTGGTTCGAAATGTAGATTCCGAGACGAACCGGCAAGAAACTCGATTGTTACCCTTTTAAAATGTTTTACAATACATTCATTTAAAAGTTACAAATGTATTAAATACCCTGTGTAAGTCCAGCTTATTCTAAATCTGAGTGTTATTATCATTTATATAATATTGTACAGAATACTATGCTTTCGCTATAAAATACTTTCTAATATATACTTTTAATTTATTATTCGGAAACTGTAACAGTAAAAGTCAAAGTTACCCCTTCTCTTCGGCCCAGTCGGACACGGTGAGCACCTTTTGTAGCAACGTGCGCAGTTTGTACGGGGAGAGGCTCTCGAGCGTGGCGTCCGTCCGCTTCTCCTCCGGGAACAGCTCCAAGTAGATCCGTATCGCCTCCAACACCCAGCCCACGCGGATCTTGAGGATTCCACGGAACATATCCGGATTGGTTCCGATTAAGCGGCCACAGTAGAGTACTATTTCCTGCAAATACAATTGTACTAAATGTAAAAAAAAAAACATAATTATAAAGTAGGTACCTATGTCAAAAATAAATTATAATAATTCAAGACTATTATTCAAGAGTAACTAATGAGTTTCCCGCCGATTCATCTCAGTAGAGTCCACAACCCGACCCGGTGGCAGATTACATGGCACTAACATGACAAACTTGTATACACGAACCGAAAATTACGAATTTTCGAATAATTACACTCGCTCTGTATTAATGAATTCAACCATTGAAGAAGTACATACGATATAAATTGTACTAAAATGCTTGCTTGTACTAAAAATTAATATACAATCTAAACATATTTATTTGATATATACAATTCTATAAGCATTTAATAATTAAAATTAAAGAAATGTCTAACCGATTGTACTGGTGCCTAATTTAGTGTTCTACGCAGCGTCATGCGCATATTTCAGACCAACGACACTTACGTGAAACGAGGTATAAATTAATTCGAAAGAACTCCTAAAAATAAATTTGACTAAAGTATATTTTGAGTTTGAGTAAGCTAAATAGTGCCACTCCCACCTGCTGTAGTACAGCGCCGATGATGTCGTACGGCTGTATAGTCGAATACATGACGGACTGGATCTCGCCGGGCGTCATGGGCTTGTCGAACACTGTCTCTTTGTGCCCGATTACACCGACAGTTAACTGTAAGATTTTAGGGAAAAATAGAAATTAAGTTGTATGAAATTGTATTATATTAACATTGTCTTATATTTTGGAAGATATTAGAGAAAACTTAGAGTATATTTTTAACTATAAAAATATTTTCTGAGAATATTTTTCAGTAGATAATAAATAAATGAATTTTAGAAAAAGTTATTCAGAAATGTGAAATTATAAGCTGAAACTGAAAGTGTATTGTGTGTATAAGAAAAAGTGAAATCTAAAATATATGAGATAAAGTTCGACGCGTATAGCATCTACCACAAGTGTACCTGCTTGCCGCTGACGAGCACGGTGGTGATGAAGGGGCTGATGGAGTCCACGGTGTGGTTGAGCAGCGACGAGCAGTAGCGCACGGCGCGCCAGTGCCGCAGCACGCCCGCGCTGCCGTACAGCGCCTTCAGCGCCTCCAGCGCGGCCGTGCCGTTCACCTGCGCCCAGCGCACCAATGAGACACCATGAAAATGTAGTAAAGGGTTTACATTGAGTGTCTTCCATGGCGGAAGGCGGTCAGGTCGCTCAGCTCCTCGCAGTAGGTCTGAACAGAAAGCGAGTCCGCACTCGTGCATGATACAATTGAGTAAAAAAGACTTCAAACATTGAATGTACATTATATGAATGTCTATTATTATAATCGTATTGAATATTTTCAGCTGTTATATGACATTTATAATCTATTTGTTTTTACTTGCTTATTTGGTAAATAAACACAACCCGGAACCAAAATCGTGAGCCTTCACACTATTACATTGTTTCAATATTCATATTTTCAACTATTTGAGAAACACACTTGATATGAATTAAAATTAAAACAATTAAATTATATATATTAATTTTACATATATAATATATAATTATTTAATAATTAAATCTAACAAAATCCTGATGCCTAATTTAGTGTTCTGCGCAGCGTAATGCGCATAGTTCAGATCGGCACACTCACGTGAAACGAGATATAGAAGGCTGCGGCCTACCTCGTACATGGGCCCCTCGCGCTGCATCAGGATGCCCCACAGCTGGCTCTGCGCGTAGATGTTGTCGGTGTCGCGCAGCGCGGCGATGACTTCGGGCGTGGCGCGCTGGCGGAAGGCGCTGAGGTCGAGCGGCTCCTCGCGGTACGTGAGCGTGCGCGGCACGTCGGTGAGCGACTGGTAGCCGATGTAGTCGTGCTGCAGCTGCTTGAACTGCGTGAACATCTCCGACGGGAACTCGCCCTGGCTCATGAAGTCCAAATGTTCTGCAAAGTGATGTCGTGGAGCAATAGTTACTCTAAAGTTTTCCTTTTCTAAATTAACGGTAACCATTATTTTGTGTTTTATTATTATATCAGCAAATGACGATACTCGAACGCCGTACTATGTACAGTACGTAGAATGCTTACGAGACCCTACTACTACATACTTGCTTGCTACTGCTTACATCTCTGTTCTAACTGTAAACGATGCCATCTTTTCATCCGTAATAGACATAAAGTAGAAAAAATTTGCGGGATATGTATTATTATGGCGAATACTCTAACAAATAATAAAAACCAGACAAGCGAGATTCGGGTGGCCCATTGCTTAAGCAAATTCATTCGAAATACATTTTTTTTGGTTTATGTACCTACATTGACGATACGCGCACAAATTTCTTAAGATAAATAAATCCCTCATACATAAGACAAATCAACTAACCGATACAAGAACTAGAAATTAGATTCTGCAACCTTCCGAGGCGGACTTTCACTCCGTCGCAGTGACCTTTCTTCAACATAGCGAAAAGATCTAACATTTGCTTGAAGTGTGGATCTCTCATGTGCTCTTCACGAACTAACAGACACACCGTGGGACGCCCAGACAAGCGCCAATATCTAAAACACAAAGGAATCTAAGACTGAGAATCTAAGACTCTAGCGTAATTCAATAATTTTATATTTCAAAACCTTACTTTCCAACAAATTGCAATTCAGTCTTTATATCATCTATGAGCAACGCCATGTCTCTATATAAATAAAACTCTGAGACTTCAAATATTAACGGATAACAAAGCACAGTCATTCCGCAGACCCTGTAAATCTGTGAAAAGGTCAAAATTATTATAGTACAAACGTCACTGTAATTAATTAGTCTAAAACGTTTTTGTTAAGTTATCTTTGGGGTTCTAGTTACTTGTTTATTCATAATTATTAATATATTTCTGAGAGTGAAGACGAGCAATCTATCCTAGAGAGAGAGAGGGTGCGTACTGCCGATATATAATAATAACTAACTGATCAACGAGCTACCATAGACAAAATACAGTATTATTTACTTTTATGATATATTCCTAACATCCCCCTTTTTCACTCTCAATTATTGACCGATACTTTTAACTTTAATAAACTTCACGGATAGCACTATTAAACTTAGACTTAACAACGATGCTAAGTTTATTTAATGTTTACTGCACGACGTTATATGAAGTACTGATTTTACTTTTTAAAATTATTTTCCATTACGATTTACTAAACAAAGGCGTTCTATTGTAAGGGATTAGCAGAACTATTTCAAAAGATTTTATTGCTCAAAAATTCTCACGACATCGACGAGCTATTTTTTCTGCACTGTTTTATTACTTTGTTTTGCAGAAAGTTACCAGAATAAGACAAAAGAAATTGAATACAAAAAATCTCAGAGACGCACCGACATTAAAGCAATTATAACAAATATTTTTTTATAAAACATTAAAGTTATTTCTTTAAATATTCCTTTTACAAAAAGATATACTATTTGCACAATATTAAGTTTTTCTTGTCTTATACATTTAATATGACTACTATTATTGAACATTTAACATTTTTTTATTAAAGACACATTTTTACTTGACAATTTTCAAATATAATCATTATGATACTTTTTAGACAAGACAAATGATTTTGAGAAACTTAACCTACGACCCTTTCAATACTAATCAACAACAAGATATTTAAAACACATAATGATTCATCAATCAGCGGATAATTACTAACTAGACCTAAAACTAACAAAGCATAATCTTTTGCTTTTTATATAATATTTATCTTTTATTCTTTCTTTTTTTTTTTTTTTTTTTTAATAAGTATTTATTTTTAATGAATATCATTTCTTTTTATATATTACTATAATTATCTTATCTTTTTTTTTTTTTTTAAACTGTTACTATAACTAAATATACAGAATATTTTACTTCTTGACATGATATAATGAAAATTATAAAACTTTATATATGAACTTTAGACTGCTTTTAAAAATTATTATTATTGTCTCTGAGTTTGCTTTTTTTTTTTTAAAGTAACAATATTTTAATTATCTTTTTAAAAATTCTCCATTAAGACTTATGTTTTTCATATTTTTAAACAATTACTAAACACAACACTATTTGACAATTGTTAATATTTCAGAGTTCAATTTCAGAATGAATTTATGACATACTTTTCTATTATAAGTGCTACCCAATAGAAATATTTAAAAATTTTCATTTATTTTGAGAAATAACAAACTATATACTGAATAATAAAATTATAAATTGTTGACTTTAAATTGTGAATGAGACTTTGATTTTTAACTATTTAACTTTAAAATAATTTTTAAATATTTTTAACAAATATGATATTATTTTAAAACTTCTTTTTTTTTTAGATATCATTTATAACATTAGACTTTCTGCGTTATCAAATTGACAACTATTATTATTTTGCTTTTCTATTGAATTTAATGTTACATTTAAATTTTCGTCATTATTAATTATTTTTATATTATTATTCTTTTTATAAAAACAAAACTTATAAAAATGTCCATACTTGTTACAATATCTGCATCTCACATTGGAAGCTGGGCACTTATACCGATGGATTTGACCACACCGTTGACAGGAACTCCTTGAAGGCGACCTCTTGTCAGACCTTCTCCTCGAGGATTCTTCATTTAATCCCGAGTATTGTTGTCGATCCATGATCTGACTGGGGGACCGCGTTCTTTCATGATAACGCGTCCGACTAGAGTCCCAAGATTCTTTTGAAACATTGTGCCTTTTAACTCTTTGAACATTTCCTATGGACGACGATTCACTATTTGCGGTTTTATCAATATTTTCACTATTGCTTTTAGCTATTACTATTATTTTTGCTAAATCAACCGCTTTTTCTAATGTAATATCAGGTTCTAATAGTAACCTTTGACGAATATTTGAATGACTAAAATTCATGTTTGCTATGAACATATCACGCACTAAAGATTGTCTCACTTCACCAAATTCACAATTAAGACTTAAGTTTTCCAAATTAGTAATAAAGTCGTTGACACTTTCACCGTCGTTTTGTTTGCATGTAAAAAACGAATGTCTCGTCATAGTTAAATTTTTACGCGGTTCAAAATAATTATTAAATTTTTCTATTAAATCCGACAAACTTATATCACTTATTTCAGTATTAAAAGAGTTAAATATTTCTATACACTTTTCACCCATGGCGTGTAGCATTATCGCAACTTTACGTTTTTCAGTTTCTTTATGTAAGTCCGCAGCTAATAAATATAATTTAAATTGTTGTAGCCACGTTTTCCACTGTATATTATCATTTTTAGAGTTTAAGTAAAGTTTTGGAACTGACATTGACGATAAAAAGTTTGAGTTTTCACCGGCCATTTTGACGTATCACTGTTTACAAACAACAAAGTTTTTAATTTTTTATAATTTAATGAAAATTGGCTCTTCACCACTTTTAAAATTTTCTATAACAACACGCACTTCTGACACCATGTTAAGTTATCTTTGGGGTTCTAGTTACTTGTTTATTCATAATTATTAATATATTTCTGAGAGTGAAGACGAGCAATCTATCCTAGAGAGAGAGAGGGTGCGTACTGCCGATATATAATAATAACTAACTGATCAACGAGCTACCATAGACAAAATACAGTATTATTTACTTTTATGATATATTCCTAACATCCCCCTTTTTCACTCTCAATTATTGACCGATACTTTTAACTTTAATAAACTTCACGGATAGCACTATTAAACTTAGACTTAACAACGATGCTAAGTTTATTTAATGTTTACTGCACGACGTTATATGAAGTACTGATTTTACTTTTTAAAATTATTTTCCATTACGATTTACTAAACAAAGGCGTTCTATTGTAAGGGATTAGCAGAACTATTTCAAAAGATTTTATTGCTCAAAAATTCTCACGACATCGACGAGCTATTTTTTCTGCACTGTTTTATTACTTTGTTTTGCAGAAAGTTACCAGAATAAGACAAAAGAAATTGAATACAAAAAATCTCAGAGACGCACCGACATTAAAGCAATTATAACAAATATTTTTTTATAAAACATTAAAGTTATTTCTTTAAATATTCCTTTTACAAAAAGATATACTATTTGCACAATATTAAGTTTTTCTTGTCTTATACATTTAATATGACTACTATTATTGAACATTTAACATTTTTTTATTAAAGACACATTTTTACTTGACAATTTTCAAATATAATCATTATGATACTTTTTAGACAAGACAAATGATTTTGAGAAACTTAACCTACGACCCTTTCAATACTAATCAACAACAAGATATTTAAAACACATAATGATTCATCAATCAGCGGATAATTACTAACTAGACCTAAAACTAACAAAGCATAATCTTTTGCTTTTTATATAATATTTATCTTTTATTCTTTCTTTTTTTTCTTTTTTTTTTTTTTTTAATAAGTATTTATTTTTAATGAATATCATTTCTTTTTATATATTACTATAATTATCTTATCTTTTTTTTTTTTTTTAAACTGTTACTATAACTAAATATACAGAATATTTTACTTCTTGACATGATATAATGAAAATTATAAAACTTTATATATGAACTTTAGACTGCTTTTAAAAATTATTATTATTGTCTCTGAGTTTGCTTTTTTTTTTTTAAAGTAACAATATTTTAATTATCTTTTTAAAAATTCTCCATTAAGACTTATGTTTTTCATATTTTTAAACAATTACTAAACACAACACTATTTGACAATTGTTAATATTTCAGAGTTCAATTTCAGAATGAATTTATGACATACTTTTCTATTATAAGTGCTACCCAATAGAAATATTTAAAAATTTTCATTTATTTTGAGAAATAACAAACTATATACTGAATAATAAAATTATAAATTGTTGACTTTAAATTGTGAATGAGACTTTGATTTTTAACTATTTAACTTTAAAATAATTTTTAAATATTTTTAACAAATATGATATTATTTTAAAACTTCTTTTTTTTTTAGATATCATTTATAACATTAGACTTTCTGCGTTATCAAATTGACAACTATTATTATTTTGCTTTTCTATTGAATTTAATGTTACATTTAAATTTTCGTCATTATTAATTATTTTTATATTATTATTCTTTTTATAAAAACAAAACTTATAAAAATGTCCATACTTGTTACAATATCTGCATCTCACATTGGAAGCTGGGCACTTATACCGATGGATTTGACCACACCGTTGACAGGAACTCCTTGAAGGCGACCTCTTGTCAGACCTTCTCCTCGAGGATTCTTCATTTAATCCCGAGTATTGTTGTCGATCCATGATCTGACTGGGGGACCGCGTTCTTTCATGATAACGCGTCCGACTAGAGTCCCAAGATTCTTTTGAAACATTGTGCCTTTTAACTCTTTGAACATTTCCTATGGACGACGATTCACTATTTGCGGTTTTATCAATATTTTCACTATTGCTTTTAGCTATTACTATTATTTTTGCTAAATCAACCGCTTTTTCTAATGTAATATCAGGTTCTAATAGTAACCTTTGACGAATATTTGAATGACTAAAATTCATGTTTGCTATGAACATATCACGCACTAAAGATTGTCTCACTTCACCAAATTCACAATTAAGACTTAAGTTTTCCAAATTAGTAATAAAGTCGTTGACACTTTCACCGTCGTTTTGTTTGCATGTAAAAAACGAATGTCTCGTCATAGTTAAATTTTTACGCGGTTCAAAATAATTATTAAATTTTTCTATTAAATCCGACAAACTTATATCACTTATTTCAGTATTAAAAGAGTTAAATATTTCTATACACTTTTCACCCATGGCGTGTAGCATTATCGCAACTTTACGTTTTTCAGTTTCTTTATGTAAGTCCGCAGCTAATAAATATAATTTAAATTGTTGTAGCCACGTTTTCCACTGTATATTATCATTTTTAGAGTTTAAGTAAAGTTTTGGAACTGACATTGACGATAAAAAGTTTGAGTTTTCACCGGCCATTTTGACGTATCACTGTTTACAAACAACAAAGTTTTTAATTTTTTATAATTTAATGAAAATTGGCTCTTCACCACTTTTAAAATTTTCTATAACAACACGCACTTCTGACACCATGTTAAGTTATCTTTGGGGTTCTAGTTACTTGTTTATTCATAATTATTAATATATTTCTGAGAGTGAAGACGAGCAATCTATCCTAGAGAGAGAGAGGGTGCGTACTGCCGATATATAATAATAACTAACTGATCAACGAGCTACCATAGACAAAATACAGTATTATTTACTTTTATGATATATTCCTAACATCCCCCTTTTTCACTCTCAATTATTGACCGATACTTTTAACTTTAATAAACTTCACGGATAGCACTATTAAACTTAGACTTAACAACGATGCTAAGTTTATTTAATGTTTACTGCACGACGTTATATGAAGTACTGATTTTACTTTTTAAAATTATTTTCCATTACGATTTACTAAACAAAGGCGTTCTATTGTAAGGGATTAGCAGAACTATTTCAAAAGATTTTATTGCTCAAAAATTCTCACGACATCGACGAGCTATTTTTTCTGCACTGTTTTATTACTTTGTTTTGCAGAAAGTTACCAGAATAAGACAAAAGAAATTGAATACAAAAAATCTCAGAGACGCACCGACATTAAAGCAATTATAACAAATATTTTTTTATAAAACATTAAAGTTATTTCTTTAAATATTCCTTTTACAAAAAGATATACTATTTGCACAATATTAAGTTTTTCTTGTCTTATACATTTAATATGACTACTATTATTGAACATTTAACATTTTTTTATTAAAGACACATTTTTACTTGACAATTTTCAAATATAATCATTATGATACTTTTTAGACAAGACAAATGATTTTGAGAAACTTAACCTACGACCCTTTCAATACTAATCAACAACAAGATATTTAAAACACATAATGATTCATCAATCAGCGGATAATTACTAACTAGACCTAAAACTAACAAAGCATAATCTTTTGCTTTTTATATAATATTTATCTTTTATTCTTTCTTTTTTTTCTTTTTTTTTTTTTTTTAATAAGTATTTATTTTTAATGAATATCATTTCTTTTTATATATTACTATAATTATCTTATCTTTTTTTTTTTTTTTAAACTGTTACTATAACTAAATATACAGAATATTTTACTTCTTGACATGATATAATGAAAATTATAAAACTTTATATATGAACTTTAGACTGCTTTTAAAAATTATTATTATTGTCTCTGAGTTTGCTTTTTTTTTTTTAAAGTAACAATATTTTAATTATCTTTTTAAAAATTCTCCATTAAGACTTATGTTTTTCATATTTTTAAACAATTACTAAACACAACACTATTTGACAATTGTTAATATTTCAGAGTTCAATTTCAGAATGAATTTATGACATACTTTTCTATTATAAGTGCTACCCAATAGAAATATTTAAAAATTTTCATTTATTTTGAGAAATAACAAACTATATACTGAATAATAAAATTATAAATTGTTGACTTTAAATTGTGAATGAGACTTTGATTTTTAACTATTTAACTTTAAAATAATTTTTAAATATTTTTAACAAATATGATATTATTTTAAAACTTCTTTTTTTTTTAGATATCATTTATAACATTAGACTTTCTGCGTTATCAAATTGACAACTATTATTATTTTGCTTTTCTATTGAATTTAATGTTACATTTAAATTTTCGTCATTATTAATTATTTTTATATTATTATTCTTTTTATAAAAACAAAACTTATAAAAATGTCCATACTTGTTACAATATCTGCATCTCACATTGGAAGCTGGGCACTTATACCGATGGATTTGACCACACCGTTGACAGGAACTCCTTGAAGGCGACCTCTTGTCAGACCTTCTCCTCGAGGATTCTTCATTTAATCCCGAGTATTGTTGTCGATCCATGATCTGACTGGGGGACCGCGTTCTTTCATGATAACGCGTCCGACTAGAGTCCCAAGATTCTTTTGAAACATTGTGCCTTTTAACTCTTTGAACATTTCCTATGGACGACGATTCACTATTTGCGGTTTTATCAATATTTTCACTATTGCTTTTAGCTATTACTATTATTTTTGCTAAATCAACCGCTTTTTCTAATGTAATATCAGGTTCTAATAGTAACCTTTGACGAATATTTGAATGACTAAAATTCATGTTTGCTATGAACATATCACGCACTAAAGATTGTCTCACTTCACCAAATTCACAATTAAGACTTAAGTTTTCCAAATTAGTAATAAAGTCGTTGACACTTTCACCGTCGTTTTGTTTGCATGTAAAAAACGAATGTCTCGTCATAGTTAAATTTTTACGCGGTTCAAAATAATTATTAAATTTTTCTATTAAATCCGACAAACTTATATCACTTATTTCAGTATTAAAAGAGTTAAATATTTCTATACACTTTTCACCCATGGCGTGTAGCATTATCGCAACTTTACGTTTTTCAGTTTCTTTATGTAAGTCCGCAGCTAATAAATATAATTTAAATTGTTGTAGCCACGTTTTCCACTGTATATTATCATTTTTAGAGTTTAAGTAAAGTTTTGGAACTGACATTGACGATAAAAAGTTTGAGTTTTCACCGGCCATTTTGACGTATCACTGTTTACAAACAACAAAGTTTTTAATTTTTTATAATTTAATGAAAATTGGCTCTTCACCACTTTTAAAATTTTCTATAACAACACGCACTTCTGACACCATGTTAAGTTATCTTTGGGGTTCTAGTTACTTGTTTATTCATAATTATTAATATATTTCTGAGAGTGAAGACGAGCAATCTATCCTAGAGAGAGAGAGGGTGCGTACTGCCGATATATAATAATAACTAACTGATCAACGAGCTACCATAGACAAAATACAGTATTATTTACTTTTATGATATATTCCTAACATCCCCCTTTTTCACTCTCAATTATTGACCGATACTTTTAACTTTAATAAACTTCACGGATAGCACTATTAAACTTAGACTTAACAACGATGCTAAGTTTATTTAATGTTTACTGCACGACGTTATATGAAGTACTGATTTTACTTTTTAAAATTATTTTCCATTACGATTTACTAAACAAAGGCGTTCTATTGTAAGGGATTAGCAGAACTATTTCAAAAGATTTTATTGCTCAAAAATTCTCACGACATCGACGAGCTATTTTTTCTGCACTGTTTTATTACTTTGTTTTGCAGAAAGTTACCAGAATAAGACAAAAGAAATTGAATACAAAAAATCTCAGAGACGCACCGACATTAAAGCAATTATAACAAATATTTTTTTATAAAACATTAAAGTTATTTCTTTAAATATTCCTTTTACAAAAAGATATACTATTTGCACAATATTAAGTTTTTCTTGTCTTATACATTTAATATGACTACTATTATTGAACATTTAACATTTTTTTATTAAAGACACATTTTTACTTGACAATTTTCAAATATAATCATTATGATACTTTTTAGACAAGACAAATGATTTTGAGAAACTTAACCTACGACCCTTTCAATACTAATCAACAACAAGATATTTAAAACACATAATGATTCATCAATCAGCGGATAATTACTAACTAGACCTAAAACTAACAAAGCATAATCTTTTGCTTTTTATATAATATTTATCTTTTATTCTTTCTTTTTTTTTTTTTTTTTTTTTTTTTTTAATAAGTATTTATTTTTAATGAATATCATTTCTTTTTATATATTACTATAATTATCTTATCTTTTTTTTTTTTTTTAAACTGTTACTATAACTAAATATACAGAATATTTTACTTCTTGACATGATATAATGAAAATTATAAAACTTTATATATGAACTTTAGACTGCTTTTAAAAATTATTATTATTGTCTCTGAGTTTGCTTTTTTTTTTTTAAAGTAACAATATTTTAATTATCTTTTTAAAAATTCTCCATTAAGACTTATGTTTTTCATATTTTTAAACAATTACTAAACACAACACTATTTGACAATTGTTAATATTTCAGAGTTCAATTTCAGAATGAATTTATGACATACTTTTCTATTATAAGTGCTACCCAATAGAAATATTTAAAAATTTTCATTTATTTTGAGAAATAACAAACTATATACTGAATAATAAAATTATAAATTGTTGACTTTAAATTGTGAATGAGACTTTGATTTTTAACTATTTAACTTTAAAATAATTTTTAAATATTTTTAACAAATATGATATTATTTTAAAACTTCTTTTTTTTTTAGATATCATTTATAACATTAGACTTTCTGCGTTATCAAATTGACAACTATTATTATTTTGCTTTTCTATTGAATTTAATGTTACATTTAAATTTTCGTCATTATTAATTATTTTTATATTATTATTCTTTTTATAAAAACAAAACTTATAAAAATGTCCATACTTGTTACAATATCTGCATCTCACATTGGAAGCTGGGCACTTATACCGATGGATTTGACCACACCGTTGACAGGAACTCCTTGAAGGCGACCTCTTGTCAGACCTTCTCCTCGAGGATTCTTCATTTAATCCCGAGTATTGTTGTCGATCCATGATCTGACTGGGGGACCGCGTTCTTTCATGATAACGCGTCCGACTAGAGTCCCAAGATTCTTTTGAAACATTGTGCCTTTTAACTCTTTGAACATTTCCTATGGACGACGATTCACTATTTGCGGTTTTATCAATATTTTCACTATTGCTTTTAGCTATTACTATTATTTTTGCTAAATCAACCGCTTTTTCTAATGTAATATCAGGTTCTAATAGTAACCTTTGACGAATATTTGAATGACTAAAATTCATGTTTGCTATGAACATATCACGCACTAAAGATTGTCTCACTTCACCAAATTCACAATTAAGACTTAAGTTTTCCAAATTAGTAATAAAGTCGTTGACACTTTCACCGTCGTTTTGTTTGCATGTAAAAAACGAATGTCTCGTCATAGTTAAATTTTTACGCGGTTCAAAATAATTATTAAATTTTTCTATTAAATCCGACAAACTTATATCACTTATTTCAGTATTAAAAGAGTTAAATATTTCTATACACTTTTCACCCATGGCGTGTAGCATTATCGCAACTTTACGTTTTTCAGTTTCTTTATGTAAGTCCGCAGCTAATAAATATAATTTAAATTGTTGTAGCCACGTTTTCCACTGTATATTATCATTTTTAGAGTTTAAGTAAAGTTTTGGAACTGACATTGACGATAAAAAGTTTGAGTTTTCACCGGCCATTTTGACGTATCACTGTTTACAAACAACAAAGTTTTTAATTTTTTATAATTTAATGAAAATTGGCTCTTCACCACTTTTAAAATTTTCTATAACAACACGCACTTCTGACACCATGTTAAGTTATCTTTGGGGTTCTAGTTACTTGTTTATTCATAATTATTAATATATTTCTGAGAGTGAAGACGAGCAATCTATCCTAGAGAGAGAGAGGGTGCGTACTGCCGATATATAATAATAACTAACTGATCAACGAGCTACCATAGACAAAATACAGTATTATTTACTTTTATGATATATTCCTAACATCCCCCTTTTTCACTCTCAATTATTGACCGATACTTTTAACTTTAATAAACTTCACGGATAGCACTATTAAACTTAGACTTAACAACGATGCTAAGTTTATTTAATGTTTACTGCACGACGTTATATGAAGTACTGATTTTACTTTTTAAAATTATTTTCCATTACGATTTACTAAACAAAGGCGTTCTATTGTAAGGGATTAGCAGAACTATTTCAAAAGATTTTATTGCTCAAAAATTCTCACGACATCGACGAGCTATTTTTTCTGCACTGTTTTATTACTTTGTTTTGCAGAAAGTTACCAGAATAAGACAAAAGAAATTGAATACAAAAAATCTCAGAGACGCACCGACATTAAAGCAATTATAACAAATATTTTTTTATAAAACATTAAAGTTATTTCTTTAAATATTCCTTTTACAAAAAGATATACTATTTGCACAATATTAAGTTTTTCTTGTCTTATACATTTAATATGACTACTATTATTGAACATTTAACATTTTTTTATTAAAGACACATTTTTACTTGACAATTTTCAAATATAATCATTATGATACTTTTTAGACAAGACAAATGATTTTGAGAAACTTAACCTACGACCCTTTCAATACTAATCAACAACAAGATATTTAAAACACATAATGATTCATCAATCAGCGGATAATTACTAACTAGACCTAAAACTAACAAAGCATAATCTTTTGCTTTTTATATAATATTTATCTTTTATTCTTTCTTTTTTTTTTTTTTTTTTTTTTTTTTTTTAATAAGTATTTATTTTTAATGAATATCATTTCTTTTTATATATTACTATAATTATCTTATCTTTTTTTTTTTTTTAAACTGTTACTATAACTAAATATACAGAATATTTTACTTCTTGACATGATATAATGAAAATTATAAAACTTTATATATGAACTTTAGACTGCTTTTAAAAATTATTATTATTGTCTCTGAGTTTGCTTTTTTTTTTTTAAAGTAACAATATTTTAATTATCTTTTTAAAAATTCTCCATTAAGACTTATGTTTTTCATATTTTTAAACAATTACTAAACACAACACTATTTGACAATTGTTAATATTTCAGAGTTCAATTTCAGAATGAATTTATGACATACTTTTCTATTATAAGTGCTACCCAATAGAAATATTTAAAAATTTTCATTTATTTTGAGAAATAACAAACTATATACTGAATAATAAAATTATAAATTGTTGACTTTAAATTGTGAATGAGACTTTGATTTTTAACTATTTAACTTTAAAATAATTTTTAAATATTTTTAACAAATATGATATTATTTTAAAACTTCTTTTTTTTTTAGATATCATTTATAACATTAGACTTTCTGCGTTATCAAATTGACAACTATTATTATTTTGCTTTTCTATTGAATTTAATGTTACATTTAAATTTTCGTCATTATTAATTATTTTTATATTATTATTCTTTTTATAAAAACAAAACTTATAAAAATGTCCATACTTGTTACAATATCTGCATCTCACATTGGAAGCTGGGCACTTATACCGATGGATTTGACCACACCGTTGACAGGAACTCCTTGAAGGCGACCTCTTGTCAGACCTTCTCCTCGAGGATTCTTCATTTAATCCCGAGTATTGTTGTCGATCCATGATCTGACTGGGGGACCGCGTTCTTTCATGATAACGCGTCCGACTAGAGTCCCAAGATTCTTTTGAAACATTGTGCCTTTTAACTCTTTGAACATTTCCTATGGACGACGATTCACTATTTGCGGTTTTATCAATATTTTCACTATTGCTTTTAGCTATTACTATTATTTTTGCTAAATCAACCGCTTTTTCTAATGTAATATCAGGTTCTAATAGTAACCTTTGACGAATATTTGAATGACTAAAATTCATGTTTGCTATGAACATATCACGCACTAAAGATTGTCTCACTTCACCAAATTCACAATTAAGACTTAAGTTTTCCAAATTAGTAATAAAGTCGTTGACACTTTCACCGTCGTTTTGTTTGCATGTAAAAAACGAATGTCTCGTCATAGTTAAATTTTTACGCGGTTCAAAATAATTATTAAATTTTTCTATTAAATCCGACAAACTTATATCACTTATTTCAGTATTAAAAGAGTTAAATATTTCTATACACTTTTCACCCATGGCGTGTAGCATTATCGCAACTTTACGTTTTTCAGTTTCTTTATGTAAGTCCGCAGCTAATAAATATAATTTAAATTGTTGTAGCCACGTTTTCCACTGTATATTATCATTTTTAGAGTTTAAGTAAAGTTTTGGAACTGACATTGACGATAAAAAGTTTGAGTTTTCACCGGCCATTTTGACGTATCACTGTTTACAAACAACAAAGTTTTTAATTTTTTATAATTTAATGAAAATTGGCTCTTCACCACTTTTAAAATTTTCTATAACAACACGCACTTCTGACACCATGTTAAGTTATCTTTGGGGTTCTAGTTACTTGTTTATTCATAATTATTAATATATTTCTGAGAGTGAAGACGAGCAATCTATCCTAGAGAGAGAGAGGGTGCGTACTGCCGATATATAATAATAACTAACTGATCAACGAGCTACCATAGACAAAATACAGTATTATTTACTTTTATGATATATTCCTAACATCCCCCTTTTTCACTCTCAATTATTGACCGATACTTTTAACTTTAATAAACTTCACGGATAGCACTATTAAACTTAGACTTAACAACGATGCTAAGTTTATTTAATGTTTACTGCACGACGTTATATGAAGTACTGATTTTACTTTTTAAAATTATTTTCCATTACGATTTACTAAACAAAGGCGTTCTATTGTAAGGGATTAGCAGAACTATTTCAAAAGATTTTATTGCTCAAAAATTCTCACGACATCGACGAGCTATTTTTTCTGCACTGTTTTATTACTTTGTTTTGCAGAAAGTTACCAGAATAAGACAAAAGAAATTGAATACAAAAAATCTCAGAGACGCACCGACATTAAAGCAATTATAACAAATATTTTTTTATAAAACATTAAAGTTATTTCTTTAAATATTCCTTTTACAAAAAGATATACTATTTGCACAATATTAAGTTTTTCTTGTCTTATACATTTAATATGACTACTATTATTGAACATTTAACATTTTTTTATTAAAGACACATTTTTACTTGACAATTTTCAAATATAATCATTATGATACTTTTTAGACAAGACAAATGATTTTGAGAAACTTAACCTACGACCCTTTCAATACTAATCAACAACAAGATATTTAAAACACATAATGATTCATCAATCAGCGGATAATTACTAACTAGACCTAAAACTAACAAAGCATAATCTTTTGCTTTTTATATAATATTTATCTTTTATTCTTTCTTTTTTTTTTTTTTTTTTTTTTTTTAATAAGTATTTATTTTTAATGAATATCATTTCTTTTTATATATTACTATAATTATCTTATCTTTTTTTTTTTTTTAAACTGTTACTATAACTAAATATACAGAATATTTTACTTCTTGACATGATATAATGAAAATTATAAAACTTTATATATGAACTTTAGACTGCTTTTAAAAATTATTATTATTGTCTCTGAGTTTGCTTTTTTTTTTTTAAAGTAACAATATTTTAATTATCTTTTTAAAAATTCTCCATTAAGACTTATGTTTTTCATATTTTTAAACAATTACTAAACACAACACTATTTGACAATTGTTAATATTTCAGAGTTCAATTTCAGAATGAATTTATGACATACTTTTCTATTATAAGTGCTACCCAATAGAAATATTTAAAAATTTTCATTTATTTTGAGAAATAACAAACTATATACTGAATAATAAAATTATAAATTGTTGACTTTAAATTGTGAATGAGACTTTGATTTTTAACTATTTAACTTTAAAATAATTTTTAAATATTTTTAACAAATATGATATTATTTTAAAACTTCTTTTTTTTTTAGATATCATTTATAACATTAGACTTTCTGCGTTATCAAATTGACAACTATTATTATTTTGCTTTTCTATTGAATTTAATGTTACATTTAAATTTTCGTCATTATTAATTATTTTTATATTATTATTCTTTTTATAAAAACAAAACTTATAAAAATGTCCATACTTGTTACAATATCTGCATCTCACATTGGAAGCTGGGCACTTATACCGATGGATTTGACCACACCGTTGACAGGAACTCCTTGAAGGCGACCTCTTGTCAGACCTTCTCCTCGAGGATTCTTCATTTAATCCCGAGTATTGTTGTCGATCCATGATCTGACTGGGGGACCGCGTTCTTTCATGATAACGCGTCCGACTAGAGTCCCAAGATTCTTTTGAAACATTGTGCCTTTTAACTCTTTGAACATTTCCTATGGACGACGATTCACTATTTGCGGTTTTATCAATATTTTCACTATTGCTTTTAGCTATTACTATTATTTTTGCTAAATCAACCGCTTTTTCTAATGTAATATCAGGTTCTAATAGTAACCTTTGACGAATATTTGAATGACTAAAATTCATGTTTGCTATGAACATATCACGCACTAAAGATTGTCTCACTTCACCAAATTCACAATTAAGACTTAAGTTTTCCAAATTAGTAATAAAGTCGTTGACACTTTCACCGTCGTTTTGTTTGCATGTAAAAAACGAATGTCTCGTCATAGTTAAATTTTTACGCGGTTCAAAATAATTATTAAATTTTTCTATTAAATCCGACAAACTTATATCACTTATTTCAGTATTAAAAGAGTTAAATATTTCTATACACTTTTCACCCATGGCGTGTAGCATTATCGCAACTTTACGTTTTTCAGTTTCTTTATGTAAGTCCGCAGCTAATAAATATAATTTAAATTGTTGTAGCCACGTTTTCCACTGTATATTATCATTTTTAGAGTTTAAGTAAAGTTTTGGAACTGACATTGACGATAAAAAGTTTGAGTTTTCACCGGCCATTTTGACGTATCACTGTTTACAAACAACAAAGTTTTTAATTTTTTATAATTTAATGAAAATTGGCTCTTCACCACTTTTAAAATTTTCTATAACAACACGCACTTCTGACACCATGTTAAGTTATCTTTGGGGTTCTAGTTACTTGTTTATTCATAATTATTAATATATTTCTGAGAGTGAAGACGAGCAATCTATCCTAGAGAGAGAGAGGGTGCGTACTGCCGATATATAATAATAACTAACTGATCAACGAGCTACCATAGACAAAATACAGTATTATTTACTTTTATGATATATTCCTAACATCCCCCTTTTTCACTCTCAATTATTGACCGATACTTTTAACTTTAATAAACTTCACGGATAGCACTATTAAACTTAGACTTAACAACGATGCTAAGTTTATTTAATGTTTACTGCACGACGTTATATGAAGTACTGATTTTACTTTTTAAAATTATTTTCCATTACGATTTACTAAACAAAGGCGTTCTATTGTAAGGGATTAGCAGAACTATTTCAAAAGATTTTATTGCTCAAAAATTCTCACGACATCGACGAGCTATTTTTTCTGCACTGTTTTATTACTTTGTTTTGCAGAAAGTTACCAGAATAAGACAAAAGAAATTGAATACAAAAAATCTCAGAGACGCACCGACATTAAAGCAATTATAACAAATATTTTTTTATAAAACATTAAAGTTATTTCTTTAAATATTCCTTTTACAAAAAGATATACTATTTGCACAATATTAAGTTTTTCTTGTCTTATACATTTAATATGACTACTATTATTGAACATTTAACATTTTTTTATTAAAGACACATTTTTACTTGACAATTTTCAAATATAATCATTATGATACTTTTTAGACAAGACAAATGATTTTGAGAAACTTAACCTACGACCCTTTCAATACTAATCAACAACAAGATATTTAAAACACATAATGATTCATCAATCAGCGGATAATTACTAACTAGACCTAAAACTAACAAAGCATAATCTTTTGCTTTTTATATAATATTTATCTTTTATTCTTTCTTTTTTTTTTTTTTTTTTTTTTTTAATAAGTATTTATTTTTAATGAATATCATTTCTTTTTATATATTACTATAATTATCTTATCTTTTTTTTTTTTTTTAAACTGTTACTATAACTAAATATACAGAATATTTTACTTCTTGACATGATATAATGAAAATTATAAAACTTTATATATGAACTTTAGACTGCTTTTAAAAATTATTATTATTGTCTCTGAGTTTGCTTTTTTTTTTTTAAAGTAACAATATTTTAATTATCTTTTTAAAAATTCTCCATTAAGACTTATGTTTTTCATATTTTTAAACAATTACTAAACACAACACTATTTGACAATTGTTAATATTTCAGAGTTCAATTTCAGAATGAATTTATGACATACTTTTCTATTATAAGTGCTACCCAATAGAAATATTTAAAAATTTTCATTTATTTTGAGAAATAACAAACTATATACTGAATAATAAAATTATAAATTGTTGACTTTAAATTGTGAATGAGACTTTGATTTTTAACTATTTAACTTTAAAATAATTTTTAAATATTTTTAACAAATATGATATTATTTTAAAACTTCTTTTTTTTTTAGATATCATTTATAACATTAGACTTTCTGCGTTATCAAATTGACAACTATTATTATTTTGCTTTTCTATTGAATTTAATGTTACATTTAAATTTTCGTCATTATTAATTATTTTTATATTATTATTCTTTTTATAAAAACAAAACTTATAAAAATGTCCATACTTGTTACAATATCTGCATCTCACATTGGAAGCTGGGCACTTATACCGATGGATTTGACCACACCGTTGACAGGAACTCCTTGAAGGCGACCTCTTGTCAGACCTTCTCCTCGAGGATTCTTCATTTAATCCCGAGTATTGTTGTCGATCCATGATCTGACTGGGGGACCGCGTTCTTTCATGATAACGCGTCCGACTAGAGTCCCAAGATTCTTTTGAAACATTGTGCCTTTTAACTCTTTGAACATTTCCTATGGACGACGATTCACTATTTGCGGTTTTATCAATATTTTCACTATTGCTTTTAGCTATTACTATTATTTTTGCTAAATCAACCGCTTTTTCTAATGTAATATCAGGTTCTAATAGTAACCTTTGACGAATATTTGAATGACTAAAATTCATGTTTGCTATGAACATATCACGCACTAAAGATTGTCTCACTTCACCAAATTCACAATTAAGACTTAAGTTTTCCAAATTAGTAATAAAGTCGTTGACACTTTCACCGT